>CM032157.1:2345629-3640629 GCA_018901935.1 Pugionium cornutum
CAATTCTTGTTACTCTAGTTCGCGGGTTTAAGCTGTAAATGGAGACTCCCAACAGATTCTCACAGCTTTGGCTTGTTCTTGGTTCTCGTAGTGCCACCTGCGTAAACCATGATTTTCTTTCTTGGTGAAATATTGAACTTCATGACTTAATATGAAACACTTACCGAGATCTTTACAAGCTCTTATGGTCACAAACATCGTAATTTTTTTTTTCATTCTGAAAACTGCAGGTAACAGTGGAGAGCCAGACATATCACAGGTCCTGCTTCAAATGCTCACATGGAGGCTGCCCGATTTCGCCTTCAAACTACGCAGCTCTTGAAGGAATCCTGTACTGCAAGCACCATTTTGCTCAGCTTTTCAAGGAAAAGGGAAGTTACAATCACTTAATCAAATCTGCTTCTATCAAACGCACTGCAGCCGCTGCAGTCGCTGCTGGCACACCAGCCGCTACGATTCCTGAATCTTGAAGTCAATAACCTCTCCTCCACTCTAGTCTTAATTGAAGTCAATGCCAAACTGATCCAGTTTCTTTTGTGTTTTTGTGTGTGAGTGTGTAGTAATCCTATCTTTGTTTTCTTTGTTTCCATTGATGTCTCCTGAAGCTTGTTTGTTGTCGTGATTTGTTATCTTTTGAAACTTAAATGTCGGTATTTTCGTTCTAATATTGTCAACGGCGCATTTCCAACAACCTAACAGAGAAGTGATTATCAGGCCGATTTTGGAATTCCTTGAAAGAACGAAATCATCATTCCTGATCAATCTCTATCCCTACAACCTGTACCGATCCAGCTTTGTCTGTTGATGTAGGATTGGGATCACATGCTGGGTTGATTGGCTTAGATTCAGATATGTTTGCAGAGACTAGAGACTATTCTTTGCTGTGTGGATGGAATTGTTTGATTATAGTGATATATTGAAGTTGAATTTCATGAAAATGAAACCCTCAACCAGATTTTGAAAAGAGTGTTTGGATACAAGAGGAAAACTCTTATTTGTCATGATTAGTTCAGGGAATGTCATTTTGGTGTCACAAATAGAGACTATAGAAGATATTGATGCAATTGTGTGTGTGTACCTTTTCTGACCATCTTTCCTACACTTGACCAATGTCAGAGAAGGAAGCTAATATGTAACTAATTCACAGATGCATGACTCGGACATGGAAATCAATCTTAATGGACTAGGTCAAATGCTCCAGTTAATATGTAAATGCAAGCCGTTGATATTTTTGATTGTTTTTGGTAGAGGAAACAAACATTGTGAATATTGGCTAAAGTCCGTAGACCGTTCCGGTTCAGGAGGAGTTCATATGTGATTTATCCGGTTTATTTTCATAATAATTTAAATATTTATCTTTATGTTTATGTTTGAAATATTTTAAATTGAGTTAGGGTTGAACAAACCTACAATATCTGTAAATTTGATGTAAACAGATAGTCTAAAATCAAATAGTAAACATTCCGTACATATAAATGACCAAATGAAAATATTATTACATTCATTAAACAATATTTTAATTTGTTTATAAATTTTAAAATCAAAAAGTTATTTTATTAAATCATATAAAATATGGTATACAATATGAAATAATATCATTTCTAAATACTTAAATTTACTTGAGTGTTATCATCTTTTTTTGCGATGGTGAGATTTGAAATTAGAGATAATGATATAATCTCAAAATGATAAAAGGGACTATAACCACACGATAAATGAATGATGGCAAATCAAAGCCTCTGCCCATTCTTTGCCTCAGTCACTCTTTGCCCAATTGCCCATCACACCACACCCCTAATCATATCCCCATAGATATTGCCACGTGGCACTCTCAGCGTGAACATCCTTTTATCTTCTCCAAAACAACTTGTGTTTTTGTTGTCTCTACAGTTATTCAACTTATTCTCCATCGGATCATCCTCCAACTTCAGAAATATTAGCAATGGAGACCAGCGTCACGAGCTACTCACGTGGGATTTTCCTCCCAAGCGTATCTTCTCAACGATCCTCTACATTGGTTTCTCCTCCTTCTTCCGTCTCTGCATCATCCAGCTTTAAGGTTCGTCTAACTCGACAGTTATGCATAAAACACTGAGCTCACACATGTACACGTGCGAATACTGAGTAGAATATGTTCACTTCAAAGAGAGTAAGAAAACTTATTTTGATTGATTCAATATAACGAGTGTGTTCCTAATTGTAAAAGCAGCTTCTGAAGTCGAGCTCAATCTTCGGAGATTCACTGCGACTAGCACCAAGATTACAGTTGAAAACCACGAAGGCAAAAAACAATGGTGCTTCAACTCTGACCAAATGTGAAATTGGTCAAAGCTTGGTAATTCTAGAGTAACAGAAAAAGACACAGTTTTAATTCAAATTCAGTGTTAAAAAAAAAGATTCGATTTTTGAATGAAAGGTTGTTACTTTTGAGAGTATAGGAAGAGTTTTTGACACAAGCGACGCCAGACAAGGGACTGAGAACTTTGCTGATGTGTATGGGAGAAGCATTGAGGACAATAGCTTTCAAAGTGAGAACAGCTTCTTGTGGTGGAACAGCTTGTGTTAATTCCTTTGGCGATGAACAACTCGCTGTCGATATGCTCGCCGATAAGCTTCTCTTTGAGGTGTCATTACATTTTTTTGAATAACCTATTACGGATAAAATGATGATTACGTTTTTAATTTTATGTATTGATTTTACAGGCTCTGCAATACTCGCATGTGTGTAAATACGCATGCTCTGAAGAAGTACCTGAGCTTCAAGACATGGGAGGTCCAGTGGAAGGTGGGTTCATATAATGAAATTAACTGAGATATTTCTCTTGAAATGGTTATTGATTTTGTGTTGGACAGGTGGGTTTAGTGTGGCATTTGATCCATTGGATGGTTCGAGCATTGTGGATACAAATTTCACTGTAGGAACCATATTTGGGGTTTGGCCTGGAGACAAGTTAACCGGAGTCACCGGAGGAGATCAAGTGGCTGCAGCCATGGGAATCTACGGTCCACGAACCACTTATGTTTTGGCTGTCAAAGGATTTCCCGGAACTCATGAGTTCTTGCTTCTTGATGAAGGTTTTTCCTCTGCTTTTTGGGTCCATTCTCGGTTTTGTTTGGCAGCTTTTAAAGGTTTTTTAATTGTCAGGTAAATGGCAGCATGTTAAGGAGACAACTGAGATCGGAGAAGGGAAAATGTTCTCACCAGGAAACTTGAGAGCTACATTCGACAATTCAGAATACAGCAAGGTTCTTGCTTTTCATTAATCCCACTTTAATTTTGCTCTGAATCTAATCCCGAATCTTCTTTCTTCTACATTACTTTCATTGTGAAATCAGCTTATTGATTACTACGTGAAAGAGAAGTACACACTGCGATACACAGGAGGAATGGTTCCTGATGTTAATCAGGTTCGTTGCTCTCTTGACATCTAAACCGAATTTCTACTTCACTTTTTTGACACTTATTTTTGGCATGCAGATTATAGTAAAGGAGAAAGGAATCTTCACGAACGTGACTTCTCCTACGGCTAAGGCAAAGTTGAGGCTGTTGTTCGAAGTGGCACCTCTTGGTCTGCTCGTAGAGAATGCTGGCGGATTCAGCAGTGATGGACACAAGTCTGTGCTCGACAAGACAATCATCAACCTCGACGATAGAACTCAAGTTGCTTATGGCTCAAAGAACGAGATCATCCGCTTCGAAGAAACCCTTTACGGAACATCAAGACTCAAGAATGTTCCCATTGGAGTTACTGCTTAGAGAGAAACCCATATCAAAAAAACTTCAACCATGTTTATGTTTCTATAAACCGGATAATCTTCTCTTTTTTCTTTGCAACAAAACTATTACGAAACTCTACAACTATGCATGTCTCTATTTATTCGGTAAACATATATCTCATGCGCGAATTTAACAATATTAATTTTGTAAAATCACTATAATTAATCAATGAGAACATACGGCAAGTTAAAAAAACTTTTTCTTTATTCGATTACCGGAACACCTCCCGCCGCCAGTGACCATCTCTTTCTTCGTGAACTTCGAGATGATCGCTCCGATGAGCTTGGATTCTTCGGGAAGATGATGATCGACATGCTACCTGAAGATCTGGTTTTCACTGCCTTCTTACCGTTCGACAAAGCATTCAGCCGAGATGTGGGGCTGAAATTGAACAATAGCCGAGTTATAAAGGGTGACAACACTATTGAAACTATTTCTACACAAATATATAAAGGTTCATTGGCTAATAGCCAATTAAATTTGAATTGAATGCCAATAATTTCTAACCTGATATCAACACTTACGATGATTACTTTTTTAAAAGTGAGACCCACTGTACCTCGTGGAGATCGTTCTTTACAATCCTAACGGTTACCATTGTTACACGTGGCTATTTCATTCTCTTACTGTGCGCCAACCCGCACTGTAAAACAGCTCCCGTCTCTGATCGGCGATAAACCGTATCACTAAAACGGAAACAATTGATAACAAACATCCACATGAGAGCGAAGACTGAGTCGACTCGCTCTTGACACAGTTGACCAGAGTCATCTTCTTCTCTTCTTCCTCCGCGTTATCTATTTTTGGAACTTGTATTTGTTATTTGGATGGGAGGAGGAGACGTTAGTAAGGAGATGGGAGGTTGTTCATTAGCGTATCGCCGCGGAGACCAGAAAATACGGAAGTTCGTGACGGCGAGGAGCACTAAGTTTCTTCTATTTTGCTGTATTGCCCTTACTTTGATCACTCTCGTTTGCCGATCTTCTAGGCCTTCGGCGATCGGGTGGGTTAACAGTTCAACCGCTGTCGCAGATCAGATCTTGGGATCAAGGTGTGTACACGTTCTTCAGGTTTTTTTGCATCTTACCTTCAAGTTTTACTGTAATATTTTGGGTCTAACTTTGATTTGGATCTCGAAATGGTAACTGTTGGTGAAAACTAGATAAGGAAATTATGGAAAGTAATGTTTCATGAGTGCTATTAAAACTGAGACGCTTTTTGACCCTTTTTCAGATTAGTTCTTATTAACTATTTTGGAATTTTTAGATGAAGGAAAGCATCGACTGAATTTTTTTTTTCTGCTTGACAATGATTATTAAACTGGAGATTCTCAGGATGCGAGAGAATGCTTTAACGATTTGATTTGGTTTATTGTTTGGTTGGATTCTACTTTGGTTGATTTTATAGGATTTTGCGTTGTTTCTCGATCTATTTATAACCAAATTAGGTGTTCTTAAGCTTTTTGTACTCAATGAATCTGTGGATATATGAATGCAGAAGCCACTGCGATTCTGTGTTTGTAGACATTCGGTATATCCAGTAGCAAATGAATTTCATAATCTTGCTAGATTAAGCTGGTGACTGGGGTTAGAATTGTTGTGAGTTTCAATCATAGAGGAATGCAACTCACCTGACATGGTATTTACGATTTCTGAAATATTTTAGGAATCATGGAGTAAATGTAATTCTAATGTAGTTGTTTTTTTGCTTTTGGTTAGACGGCATAGTTGGGTTCTTCATTGACTAATTTGATGGAGTTCTTATCAAATCTGCAGGAAAGGTTATACGCTTCTGATGAACACATGGAAGAGATATGATCTCTTAAAGAAGTCTGTTTCCCACTATGCATCATGTTCTAGGCTTGACGCTATCCACATTGTATGGAGTGAACCTAACCCTCCATCAGATTCTCTCAAAGAGTATCTTCACAATGTTCTGAAGAAAAAATCGCAAGATGGGCATGAGGTTGAGCTAAAATTTGACATAAACAAAGAAGACAGTTTGAACAACAGATTTAAAGAAATTACAGACTTGAAGACAGATGCGGTCTTCTCAATAGATGATGATATCATATTTCCTTGTCACACTGTAAATTTTGCGTTCAACGTTTGGGAGAGTGCTCCAGAGACGATGGTGGGTTTTGTGCCCCGAGTTCATTGGCCTGAAAAATCGGTATGTCACTTTTTATTTTTGAATATTTTCAAAAAGCTTCTTGATCGTACAAATGCATGCTCATCAAGCTTTTCTTGCTATTAGAACTCTGTCAATGATCGGAAAATCATAGGTCCCACTATTCAAGGAGTTAATCATCTCTTTCTATCGTCCATATGATTTAACAGCTAGTAATATAGTATTACTTGATCTTTATTTCATTATTTGAGAAATTTGGTGTAACGTGTTGAATCAGAAAGTCTGACTTCACTTTGTGCAGAACGATAAAGCTGAGTATTACACCTATAGCGGATGGTGGTCTGTTTGGTGGAGTGGTACATATAGCATGGTACTTTCAAAGGCAGCCTTCTTCCATAAAAAGTACCTCAGTCTTTACACAAACAACATGCCGGCATCAATCAGGGAATTCACAACCAAGAACAGGTTTCTGTATCAGTTTCACTATCTCTTGTTCTGTGATTAAAACGTACCCCATCTAAACGTGAGATTCATCTAATAACAGGAACTGTGAAGATATTGCAATGTCATTCCTCGTTGCAAATGCTACCAACGCTCCTCCTATTTGGGTTAAAGGTAATTTTTCAACCGCAGCAAACTCTTAGAACCTCATCTGAATTGTCACATGGTTCTGATAATGCGTAATGAAATTCTCCTCTTTTTTCCTGTATTTTGTAGGTAAGATACATGAAATCGGTTCAACAGGAATTAGTAGTATAGGAGGGCACACAGAGAAAAGAACACACTGCGTAAATCGGTTCGTAGCAGAATTCGGGAGAATGCCACTTGTATACACTTCCATGAAAGCTATGGACAGCCGCAATTTGTGGTTCTGGTGATTGCTGCTTTCGAATGGTGATGATGCATTTCCACGCTTTCTCTTCCAGTGGTTATACTACTAGTCTTCAGATTCTAGCTATCGACAGTTTTTTTACAGAGAGCGAGTGTAAAAAAAAAGAGAGAACTGACCTTGCTCTTGCGGTAAGAGGGAAAAGAGAGTGTTTGTAGTTGGTGGCTTATGGGGTCTTTTTTACTTGTAGAAGCTTAACATCTGAATGTGTATTGTGTACCCCCTCATTGTACCCTTTGTAACATTGTTGTAATATTTGACTGTAAAATTTTCGTTTTGTGCTAAAAAAATGAGTAACATATGGACACATTCACTGTAAAATGTTTTTAAAAACAAATTTCAGTAATGCTTCCTCGGGAGTCGTGTCAGTAATTCGTTGGCTCCAGAAACACCTTAGTCAGCGAGTCACATGACTCGTAATGACTCGCCATCGTTCTATTCGCGTTCGCCTCCGCACTCCCCATCATTGCCGCCACTAATTTCCGGTACCCGAAGAAGAATCTCCTCGCCGCCAACTCAACCGCCTGCATCCCCTGAAGCAAATGGATTTTCTCGTACTCAGTCTTCCTCGAGTAAAGCCTCATCGCTGCCTCCTGCAACCTCGGACCTCCTGTGGGGTCCACTTCCACAGCTAGGAGCCTAGGACAGCTGGCACTTTCTGTCTCAGCTCTTTCGACATCTTCGCCATCTCCACTAGTCCCTTCGATATGAAACAAAACGAGTCGTTCGTGGACGTTGATCTGATCTTCTGCCCAACATTCTCCGATGTATGACACGTGGCGACCTCCGATAGCAAGCTCAACGAACTCCAGCCATTGCTGACCGGAGCCGCCGATATGCTGTCCTCGCCGTCATATTCATCCTCGCAGATTGACGCCACGAATTTGATCTGGCTTGTGGCGAGCGAGTACAACCGTAGGATCCACTCGCTGTGGTTGATGTACGGACGTGTGTCAGAAGTAAGTAACGGCCAGGATCAAACGGAAAGTGATCTGAGATCAATTTTTCTCTCTCCATTCACAACCTAAAGCATTGTAATTTGTAAGTTTCAGCTTTAGATTACTTATCAATTTGGAAGATTACTTATCAATTTGGAAGAGGATGAGCAGCCAAGGAAGAAAATCAGAATTGACAGTCCTGCTACCCAGTGGATTTCAGTCTATAATGCACGCCGTCCTATGAAACAGAGGTAATATTTACACATTTTGAGACTTAAGAAAGATTGTGTTAAATTCTACAGGCTGCAAAAGTAGAAATATTCGTCTTATTGGCACATTGGATGGCTTTCTTTTACGTAATTGGTCAATCTTTGTCGCTCTTGTAGATATCATTACAATGTTGCAGACACAAGGCTGCACCAGCATGCAGAGAAAGGTAACGAGGATGGCCTTTTCATAAGCTGTGTAGCATCGGCAGCTAATCTCTGGGCCATCACACCATGGATGCTGGGACTGGGTTCAGCTGTCAAGTATATGAATTGTCCACTGTATTCCTGCACAAGGTAAATCCACCTGAAGCATCTATCTGTCATACCTATGCTTGACTCCAGCAGCTCACCATTTTTCTGTGGATCCTTTGCAGGACAGGATTATGGAACAGTGGGAAAAAAACTACTATATCAGTTCCATCGCTGGTTCAAATAATGGAAACTCGTTGGTTATTATGTCGAAAGGTTGGTATATAACTTTCGTGAGGTCTTATTGATTCATTGGGGGCATGAAGCACTTCACTTATTCTACATCTTGTAATTTGATAGGAACTCCTTATACCCAGCAATCTTTCAAAGTCAGTGACTCGTTTCCATTCAAATGGATAAATAAAAAATGGAAAGAAGGTTTTCATGCAACGTCCATGACCACCGCTGGTAGTCGTCGGCCCATTTACATTTTTTTGCCAACCGGCCCATTTACATTTTTGTAGGGTCCAAAAAGAATCTGAAGCAATAAAAAAACTAAAAGAAATACTCGCAACGGTCTAAACTCATTATAAAAGAGTTTCTTGAGACAACGGCTCAAAAATTGAAATCAATGTCGCTGTGAAGACGATTGGCTACAAACACAAATGTCGAGAGAGGAAAATCGCTCGGTCTTCAATTTTGCTTTCGTATACGGTACACCCTAATTCGTGTTTTCGTTTCGAATTCGAAATCTATTTCCGGCTCAGAGTTCTTCTCTTTCCTGGCCATTCTGAATCCATTTCGCTATCAATGTCACCGTGAAGACGTGTTGCTACAAAAACAAATGTCGAGAGCGGAAAATCGCTTGGTCTTCAATTTTGCTATCGTAAACGGTAAACCCTAATTCGTGTTTTTGTTTCGAATTCGAAATCTATTTCCGGCTCAGACTTCTTCTCTTTCCTGGCCACTCTGAATCCATTTCGCTATCAATGTCACCGTGAAGACGTGTTGCTACAAAACAAATGTCGAGAGCGGAAAATCGCTCTTATGCGCATTGGTCTTCAATTTTGCTTTCGTAAGGTACACCCTAATTTGTTATCTTTTCTCGATTTCGTTTATCGTTTCTTTAGTTTTTAGAGTCACTTATGCATAACTTTGCTTTTTTCCTCCCGTATTCGTAGACCTGTAATGTAAATTATGTTCTATTCCAAATTTTCGTTTGGTGATTTTCAGATATGCATTTCAAATTTTTTCCCACTCTCGTCTTCTCGTAACTCTTAATTAAAATATATTGGTTCTTGATTTTGATTTTATTGTTTTTGAAAGTCTGATTTATCTATCCTTCTCTGTCTCTTTTCTTTATCATCTCCATTGTTTTGATTTGTGTTTCAATTTATCTCGAATATTTCTGAGTAATTTTCCTGTGAGCTAATAATAATATATTTGTCATTTTGTTAGAGTTATGAAAAAAGCGAACTTCTCATAGAAGAGACTGAAATGTGCTCATGTACTCTTGAGTTTTCCAGGTACGTCTAAATCTACGGCTTTGTCTTTAAATTTTGATTTAGTCTCTATTAGACATAGAAAACGAATCAGACATTAGGGTAGAAGGACACTAGAAAAGGAGAATTACGCAACTAGGGACATTTTGTAAAGCGATTGGTATGCTAATTTTCTTCTTAGCTAGAAATTAGGTTAAGAATTCACTAAAGGAATTTTAGAGGGGGAGGAGAGATTTTAGATTACTAGATGGAGTAAAGAAGCATGAGTGTTAAGTTTCATATATGTGAATACAAATCAAAAATGGATCCTGTTTTTCGATTGTTAGAGATTCCACTTGTTTGATTTTTTCTTTTCACTATGTATTGGTAACTTTTCACTCATCTTCCAATTAATCTAGTAACTAAAGTTTTCCCCACAAATCAAGCATAGGAAAGGATTTAGATTGTTAGGTGAACTAATCAAACATGGATGATAAAAGTTTTAAAATGATAGATTTGAAATTTGTAACTCTTTAATTGTATTTCGTTTCAAGTTTGTTTTAAAAACCATTATTTGCTTTGGTATAACATAAGAGGAGATTTTAAATTATTAGGTGAACTAATCAAATTTGGATTCTATAAATGAGGAAATTTTAGATTGATAGGTGAACGAACCCAATATAGGTAGATAGATTAGATTAGATGAACTAATCAAAAATAGGAGGAGATTTTAGAATATTAGGTCACTAATCAAACATGGATGTCTATATAGTTATGCGGATATTTTAGATTGTTAGGTGAACGAATCAAACATTATAGGAGTATAGTTTAGATTAATAGGTGAATTAAACAAACATGGTTTTATATATATATATATATATGAATATTTTAGATAGCTAGGCGAATGAACCAAATATAGTAAGGTAGTTTGGATCATTGTTCAAACATATGAGAAGATTTTAGAATACTAGGTAAACTAGTCAAATATGAATCCTTATTTATGAAGAAATTTTAGATTAGTAGGTGAACGAACCAAAGATAGGAGGATAGTAGTTTAGATTAGGTGAACTAATCAAAAATAGAAAGAAAATTTAGATTGGTAGGTGAAAGAATTAAAGATAGGAGTATAGTTTAGATTTGGTGAATTAATTGAAAATAGGAGGAGATTTTAGAATACATGGATGATGCCTATTTATGCGGAGATTTTAAGATACCTAGTGGTGATGCGAAGATTTTAGTTTGTTAGGTGAACGAATCAAACATAGGAGGATAATTTAGATTAATAGGTGAATTATAAACATGGATGCCTATATATGAAAAGATTTTAGATGGTTAAGTGAACGAACCAAACATAGTAAAGTAGTTTGGATCATAGGAGTAGATTTTATAATACTAGGTGAACTAATCAAATATAGAACCTATATATGCGGAACTTTTAGATTGTTAGGTGAATGAACCCAATATAGGTGGATAGCTTAGATTAGGTGAATAATCAAATATTGAGTCTATATATGCGGAACTTTTAGATTGCTAGGTGAATGAAGCCAACATAGGTGGATAGCTTATATTAGGTGAATTATTCAAAAAAAGGAAGAGATTTTAGAATACTAGGTGGCTAATCAAACATGGATGCCTATTTATGTGGATATTTTAGATTTATAGGTGAACGAACCAAAAATAGGATGATAGTTTAGATTAGATGAACTAATCAAAAATAAGAGGAGATTTTAGATTGGTAGGTGAACGAACCAAATATATGAATGAGTATAGTTTAGATTAGATGAACTAATCAAAAATAAGAGGAGTTTTTAGAATACATGGATGATGCCTATTTATGCGGAGATTTTAGGATACCTAGTGCTGATGCGAAGATTTTAGTTTGTTAGGTGAACGAAACAAATCTAGATAGTTTAGATGGTTAGTAGATGGTTAGGTGCATAGGAGGAAATTTTAGAATACTAGGTGAACGAACCAAACATAGAATGATAATTTAGATTACTAGCTACACTAATCAAAAATAGGAGAATATTATAGCAAGAAATATTAGAATAGTATGTGAATAAATCAAACATAAGAGGATAATTTAGATTACTACCTGTATTAATCAAAAATTGGAGAATATCAGAGGGGGGAGGAGAGATTTTAGATTACTAGATTAAGTAAAGAAGCATGAGTGTTAAGTTTTGTATATGTGAATACACATCAAAAATGGATCCCGTCTTTAGATTGTTAGAGATTCCATTTGTTTGATTGCATGTTCACACTGTATTGCTAACTTTTCACTCATCTTCCAATTAATCTGGTAATTAAACTTTCTCCCACAAACATAGTATAGGAAAAGATTTAGATTGTTAGGTGAACTAATCAAAAATAGATGATAAAGGTTTTAAAATGATAGATTTGAAATTTGTAACTCTTTAATTGTAGTTTGTTAAAACCATTATTTGCTTTTGGTATAGCATAAGAGGAGATTTTATATTATTAGGTGAAGTAATCAAATTTGAATTCTATACGAGGAAAGTTTAGATTGATAGGTGAACGAACTCAAAATAGGTGGATAGTTTAGATTAGGTGATCTAATCAAAAATAGGAAAGATTTTAGAATAGTAGGTGACTAATCAAACATAGATGCTTATTTATGCGAATATTTTAGATTGTTAGGTGAACGATTCAAACATAGAAAGATAATTTAGATTAATATGTGAATAAACCAAACATGGATTCCTATATATATATAAGGATATTTTAGATGGTTAGGCGAATGAACCAAATATATTAAGGTAGTTTGGATCATGGTTCGAACATATGAGAAGATTTTAGAATGATAGATGAACTAGTCAAATATGGATGTTTATATATGAGAAAATTTTATATTGGTACGTTAACGAACCAAAGATATGAGGATGTTTAGATTAGGTGAACTAAAATAGAAAGAAATTTTAGATTTGTAGGTGAACAAATCAAAGATATGAGAATAGTTTAATAGAAGGAGATTTTAGATTGTTAGGTGAACGAACCAAAGATAGGATGATAATTTAGATTAGGTGAACTGATCGAAAATAGAAAAAGATTTTAGATGGGTAGATGAACGAATTAAAGATACAGAGGATAACTTATATTAGGTGAACTAATCAATAATATGATGAGAATGTAGAATACATGTTATTTATGCAGAAATTTTATAATACTAGGTGACTAATCAAACATGGATGCCTATTTATGCGAATATTTTAGATTATTAAGATGAACGAATCAATCATAGGAGGATATTTTAGATTAATAGGTAAATTAATTAAACATGGATTCTTATATATAAGGATATTTTAGATGCCTAGGCGAATGAACCAAATGTAGTAATATGGATGTAACCTAGGTGAACTAGTCAAATATGAATGTTTATATATGATGAATTTTAGATTGGTAGGTGAACGAACCAAAGATAAGAAGATAGTATAGATTAGGTGAACTAATAAAAAATAGAAGAAAATTTTGATTGGTAGGTGAACGAACCAAAGATAGGATGATAATTAATATTAGGTTAACTAATCAAAAATATGAGGAAATTTAGAATATCATAGATGATGCCTATTTATGCGGAAATTTTAGAATACCTATTGGTGTTACAAAAATTTCATTGTTTGGTGAACGGAATAATCATTAATATGTGATTTATAAACATGGATGCCTATCTATGAAAAGATTTTAAATGGTTCGTTCAAACATAGTAAGGTAGTTTAAATCATAAAAGGAGATTTTAAAATACTAGGTGAACTAATGAAACATAGGGCCTATATATGCGGAAATTTTATATTGATAGATGAACGAACCAAATATAGAAAAATAGTTTACATTACTAGGTGAAATAATCAAAAATAAGATAAGATCATAAGAGTAAATTTTAGATTGGGGAGATTTTAGATTAATAGATTAAATAAAAAAGCATAAGTGTTAAGTTTCGTGTATGTGAATACAAATCAAGAATGGATTCTATCTTTAGATTGTGTGGTATTCCACTTGATTGATTTTTTCTTTTCACAGTTTATTGATTACTTTTCACTCATTTTCCAATTAATCTAGTAATTAAATTTTCCCGACAAACCAAGCATAGGAAGGGATTTAGATTGTTAGGTGAACTAATCAAAAGTGGATGATAAAAGTTTTAAAATGAAAGATTTGAAATTTCTAATTCTTTAATTATAGTTTGTTTCAAGTTTGCTTTTGGTATAGTATAATAGGAGATTTTAGATTATTAGGTGAACTAATAGAATTTGGATTCTATATATGAGAAAATTTTATATTGATAGGTGAACGAATCTAATATAAGTGGATAGTTTATATTAGGTGAACTACTAAAAAAAAGATTTTAGAATACTAGGTGACTTTAGAGAGATTTTAGATTGTTAGATAAACGCAACATAGAAAGATGGTTTAAATTAATAGGTGAATTAATTAAAAATGAAATCTTATATAGATTTTAGATGGTTAAACGAATGAATCAAATATAATAACATAGTTTAGATCATTGTTCAAATATATAAGAAAATTTTAGAATATTAAGTGAACTAATAAATATATGGTTATATATGAGAAAATTTTAAATTTGTAAGTAAATAAAAATAGTATAGATTAGGTGAACTAATCAAAAATAGATGAAATTACAAAATACTAGATAAATGAACTAAAAATATTTTAGATTTTAGAATACATAGATAGCCTGCGGAGATTTGCGACGTTGATACGCATTTTATATAGAAAATTGTCGCTCTATGGTATGCTCCATTACATTATAAACAATTGGTATTTTAGTTATAAATATTTCGTTTTTGATCTTCTTTTATGATTCGAGTAGAAAAGACATAAATAGCTGTATTTCGTAGTTTTCTCGCGTGAAAAAGCATAAATAAATAAAAATCATTGGTGAACAGAAATAAAATAAAATCATCAGAATTTTCTAAGCAGATGGTCTGACGCTTTGAAACCCAAAACGTGTGAGGCTCTCTGTTCAGTATTAACTGACGTGTGGTGGAACCAGACGGCTGGAACCAGATAGCCACGTAGATAGTACAGCTACACCTCTACGTTGTCAAGTGTTTTCATCATTTCATGGATGCACTTGCTTTCCTCCTACATACGTTGCTAAAACAGAAGCAGAGCCGTCTTTCCTGAAATCGTCCCAAGAATTTGTTGACAATACGACAAAATCAGCGAGCTTCATTGGAGATAAAGACCCCAAGTGATGATCCAGAAAGGCTGCTCGTGCTGCTGATATCGTGTGCCTGCCATTTGAATATCAACATGGTGAATGCTTCAGAAGACGCATTTAACTCGAGTAAGACTTGAAAAGGCTAGAAAAGAAGAGGCTTATTATTACGAAATCAGTGCATCCGTAAAAGAGATGCATTCAGATGGAATCCAAGCGTGATTCCACTTGGGAGGTATTCGTTTAACTGCGGTTCTGATACTGTGCAACGGGTAAATGTCTGCCACCTAAAGCAAAAGACAAAAGGACTACGCTTAGTTTCAAAACATGTAAATATATTATTACATATTACATAGATGGAGATTATTTGAAACGTACAGGCCAGTCTGAACCAAATGCAACGAGGGCATTGCCATTTAAGAGTGATTGAAATAGGTAAGACTCCTTTTCAGCTCTATCAAAACCAAGCTTCTTAGGACAAGTATCAGCATCATCAAGCAAATGATCAGGCTGTTCACGAGCATTAGATAAGTTACATCAAGCATATGAGGTTCAAGTTCAAATGCTCCGATGCTGTGGAAGTTACTAACCTGCACTGAGGCTACAATGTGATGTTGACCAAACCGTTCCGCAGATCCTTGAGCCAAATGTTGTGCATGCTCAATCTGTAAGCAGTATCTCAGAGATATTAAGTACTGATTGAAGAAGTGAAGGAGCAAGCAAATAGCTCAGAGACAAAGAACTTTTTAAAATATCAAACTTCACCCTAAATCTTCTATCCCGGTCTCCATTGGCTGCAGCAACAGATTCATACATGTCAAGGACCATGTCATTTGCTTTGTCGCCTATAGCATGGATAGCAACCTTGATCACAGAACTAGAAAATAAGCAACTTATACATATATATCTGGTAATTAGTGCAGGGAAACATTTGAGTTATCTGAAACAATTCTGTTATAGATTCATACGTGTGTTTGGACTTAAGATATTGACTTATACGTTGAACAAGCAATGGACATAAGTAAACAGGGAAACACCTGAAGCCCGAATTTGTCGGCTGCCATTGTGAGGTTGGAAAGTTTCTCAGGATCCATTAATTCTAACCCAAAATTGTTAGGTGTATCGAGATATTCCTGCAGAAAGATATAAACCGAGGGAATCTTTTTCAACAAATATATAGCAGATGAATTAGAAAGAATATTTAGTACTCCCCACCTCATAAAAAAGTGCAGTATTAGAACCTAGAGAGCCATCAATAAATGCTTTTACGCCACCGAGATACAACCATTCACTCAATACAGGTCCCTTGTGACGCCTAAGATCCTAAAAAGTATGATAATCAACGAAGATGAGCACAAGTGGAATGAGTGCAGAAAAGGTAATTTAACAATTCTGCAACCAACCATAAAAATAGAATGAATTATCTTATAAACAACATAGCACAGATGATTAAAACAATGAAAAAGAATTTGAAAATCAGGGAATGACATACATACATACATGAGATGCAATCACAATGAAAACTGACACACTTACACATGAAGTTGGAAGAATGCTATAACACACATTTATGTTTCTGGTTTTAAAGAAACCCAAAGATGCTTGTACAAATAGTCATTATATTTATTAGCAAACCAAAGTTACTTCTGAAGAAATCATACCACCAAACGTGACCACGTTGTGATTGGAAAAAACAAGCAAGTCCGTATCAGCATCTTCTTCGAGGAATCAGCCCATAGATAGACATCTTTACCATAAAAAAGGAATATTAAACTTAGAGTTTTGACTAAAGCAACTTCTATTCTATGGTCGTCAGGAGAGTTCTCAAATAATCAAATCCTCTCTATTTTACCAGCGTGCAAGTATCAATTCGACAAGCTCAAGGTTAATAAAACGATGTATTTAACCTTGAAAGTCTTCCCAAGAGAGCTCATCTGTAGTGCCGGGAAAATATCTTCCAAGATCAATAACAGTTGTCACACCTCTAGTCAAAGCATATTTGCTTGCTCTAAGAAGTGCTTCCCTACGTTCATCCACTGAGACTTCTTGAATTACGGGAGAGACAAGCTCCATAGCAGCATCGATCAAAAGACCTGTAGGCTCTGTATGAAGTCATTCATGAAAGCAAGTAACAGCTGATTTTAGTATATAATCAAAACACCGGAAGTTTCTTTAGAATTCAAAAGTATTGGTATATACATTGCTGGACATAAGCATTACCACCACTAGGCATTCTCATTATCGTTCCACCAACTGGATCTTCCGTTAAACTTGTAACACCAGCAATCCTAAGCGTGAGGGAATTTGCCAAAGCCATATGACCATCCATCCTAATCAACCAAACCTACATGACGGAGAAAAAAGTAAAAGCGATGATGTTGAAACAAACACAAAATTTCAGCAGATATCTTACAGGATTATGAGGCGAGAATTCATCAATCCATGATGCAGATGGCAACTCTCCTCCCCAGAAATCATTGTTCCATCCGCCACCTAGAATCCATGAGCCTTCCTTTGCATCTGAAATTTGTGATCACATAATGAAACAAATAATCTCCTTCTACTAAGAAAACCACTGAGTTGGGCAAAAAAAACAAATGTTCAGTGTACCCATAACTAAAAACAGACACCAATAAAGGAATGCAACCACAATATGATATTTCCGGTTATACTTAGATTCAACATTAAAATGAGATAAATGAAATTACTCTGCACTGCCTCCTTCACCATTTTACAAAACTCATCTTTTTGACTCACCCCTCGAAGTCCAACTTGGGCCATCTGTACTCAAGCAAAAAAAGACCATAAAAACGTAAACGAGAGTATAATGTTCGTGTCTAAATCTGATCAACAGTGGCATATGATTTCTCCAAATCATACACACTAATGTAAACTTGACATTATAAATAAGTTTGCGACCTGCAATCCCCCAGAAATCAGATGAACGTGTGAATCAATAAATCCCGGAACCACAACCTTCCCCTCTAGATTCACCTCCATAGTTCCATCTCCAATAAAATCCTGTCTTCATCAAAAAGTCATGAATTAATGAGAATGCCAATTATCAAACTTGCAGATTCGTGCCAGTAAATTCGTATAACAATTGATCAACCACTTGAACACAAATACAGCATGAATCATATTGAACACTGAAACATTCTTCTACACACTGCCTTGGTTCTTCTGCATTTTCTGAATAAAGTAGGGAAAAGGTTACCTGAGAGATTTCACACATCCATAGAACTAGCTTATGTGTAACAGAACATCAGTATTTGCGCATCCCCTAGATACAACAGTTCGAAAAAGGAATAAAAAGGAATGAAAACAAAGGTGAAGAACCTTGAGAGTGGAAAAGCTTCCGACTTTGACAATCCTGCCATTACAAATCGCCATGGAATCGGCAAACGGCAAGGAACTATCGCTTGTGAAGATTGTTCCATTTCTCACTAACAAATCCGCCACAATCTTAACCGGTTGTATAAGAGATGTCAGAGATGACCAATCTGCGAGCATCAGTCGAGTCGACGACTTTCAGAATCAAGTCAAAAAGTTTATAGAAAAATCTGATTAAGGGCGAGGAAAAGAGTTACGAATGGAAGCAGGTAATTACGTAATTCTTTGAGCAGAGGAAGATACGCAACGGAGACAAGGAGGAAGACGGCAGCTAAAACGAAGACGAAGCGGTTCATAGTCGCCGGAGAGAAAACCTGAAAGGATATTCGTTCCACTGTTTAAACCAAGATAAGCAAGAATCAAATGCTGGAATACCCCTAATACCCCTCTCTTTTAAATACCCCTCTCTTTTAAATCAAATACTCAAATGTCCCTTCCTTTTTTCAACATTTATTTTTAATTAAAAAATGTAAGCAAAAGATAAAAAAACCTGAGAGTTGAATATAATTACCGATCCAACCACAGAAAACCCACCCGAACCCAGTTAAATCGGTTGACTAGGTTTTATTAAAAAAAAAAAAAAAATCGAAATTAGGGCAAAATTAAAATGGAAATCGGTCCCATTTCTTCCCCACGATCGCAAAATCGCCCGAGCCCCCTCTCCTCTTGCCCACGATCGCGAAATCGCCCCCCTCTCTTCTTCCCCACGATCGACCACACTTTTCATCACTCTCCCTCTTCTTTGCATTCTAACTTCTTCACTCCTTGTTGCGGCATCTCCTTCAACTCGAAATCCTCTTCAACTCTCTTGTTGCGGCATCTTCTTCACCTCGAAATCGTTTTCTTCTTCTACAAATTCACCCGAAAATCAGCTTGAAATTCAACCCGGAAGATTGTTCATCGGTAAATCGAAGTAAAACTCCGTAGAACTAAGTTAATAATTTTGAAATTTCATAAGAAAACTTTGTTTGTGTCGATTTCGATTAGGTTTTATGAATTTCGGGTGTGCTAATTCGGTTATTTTTTTGCAGGATGGCTCGAACAAAAAATGCTAATTACGGATGTGGAGAAAGTCCGAATGACGAAGGAGAAAATCTAGAAAGAAGGATTGTTGTAGCTGGATCTAGAGTTGTTTACGAAGATCCAACTGATTCTGAGCAGGAAGGAAACAGTTCGCGAACTATTTCCGACAAAGATTCAACGGTACGTCTTGATTTTTAGTGGTAGAACTACGTAGAATTGAGTAAAACTGATATTCTTGGTAGTGATATTAAAAGAACTCGGTAAAACTATGTTGGAGATTGATGTTTTCTGGGTTAATAACACTAAGTGGAACTAGTAACACTAAAGAAAACTAGTAACACTAAGTGGAACTAGTAACACTAAAGAGAACTAGTAACACTTAAGTAAAACTATGTATTAAAATTGATAACTTTAGGATTAGTAACACTGAGTAAAACTAGTAACAGTAAAGGAAAATAGTAATACTGGTAATGCGAAGTAGAACTATGTTTCAAAAGTAAAATTAGTAACACTGCAATGACTCGGTAAAACTATGTATTAAAATTGATAATTTGTGTTTAGTAACACTGAGCAAAACTAGTAAGAATGAACAAACATAATAGTACTTGTAATACTCGGCAAAATTGTATAGTAAATATATGTTTATGAGGATAGTAACATTGGGTAAAACTAGGTAAAACTATGTAGCGAAAATTGAATCTAAATTGTAACACTAGGTAACACTGGGTAAAACTATATAGCAAAAATTGAATATAAATTGTAACACTTGGTAACACTGGGTAAAACTATATAGCGAAAATTGAATCTAAATTGTAACATTTGGTAACACTGGGTAAAACTGTATTTGTTTTGCAGGATTCTGGTGAGGAAACAGAGGCTTTACAGCCGATGCAAATATATTTCTAGCCATCCGAGTACACAAAGAAAATTAAGATCCCCACGAGGTGTTACATCACTGAAGCGGTGGAGACGTTAGATAACTTGAAATACCCCCTTCGAGTGGACGAAAAGAGGTGGTTTCACCGTCATCCACAATTCAAGCATTTTTTCCATATATCAAAAGATAAGAACCACAAAGTGATGGGATTGTGGATGCTCCTGGTTCGCACTGTGCGAACGGAAAGAAAAAGAGAAGCTTGGTTTCTCATAAACGGTACTCCTATCCGGTATGGGATAAGAGAACACGCATTAATCTCCGGGCTGGACTGTCGGAATTATCCCATGAACTACCAAAGTAGAGGTAGTATGGACTTTATTGAAAAGCATTTCAGAAGGGGTGCAAAGGTCAAATACGCAGATGTAAAGGAGAAGCTGAAGGGTATGAGACCATCGCAAGATAGGTTGAAGATGGTTGTCTTATATTTTCTATCAAGCATTATTATAGGACAGACAAAGACGGGAGAAGATGCACCTGCCGTCGAGCCATTCTTCCAATGAGTTGTGAGCGATCTCGATCTCTGCAAGACATTTCCATGGGGGAGATTGTCTTTTGATCACATTATGCGAGAGATTTCGCATACAATGGATCATTTCCGAGGTGTGGTGAAGGGTACCCAGTGGACTATGCCCATATTTTGTACACCATTGGAGGTAAATATCATTTTAATTATTGCTAAATTGTACTTGTTTTATATTTGAAACTAATAATATTGGTTTGTGTAGCTTCTAGCATTTGAGGCTATTCCCGAGCTTAGGAAGAAATTCCGGGAAGATGTTTCTGGTGCTGATAGCACGTGTCCTCGGATGTGCAAGACGAAGTTCAAGCACAGTGCTATGAAGGGCTTCACGCTAGATGAGATCAACGGAGCACTTGGTAGCACTAAGGTTAGTTTTCCGTAGTGTTACTATTTTATATTTTTATTATGTTAAACTAATGTTCACATTTCTTTTTTTCAGGATATTGAGAGTATCTTGGTGGCATCTGCTGATGAAGAAGGACTACTTTCTGAAATCTATGAAGTAGAAGACGTTGAGGATAATGACGATGTCATTATCCGAAGTTGGACGACACGTCTACTTCATGACAAGAAACTGGTATTCTTCGAGGAAATATTCAACGAAGACGTGGCTTCGCGAGCAGAACCCGTGAATGCACCCGATGCATCCCGTGCACCCCATACACCCCTTGCTGAACAAATGGAGAATGCAGCTAGTGATAATGCGCCGATTACCGCATTTGTAGAGCTCATGAAGAAGATGGAGGAGGGATTCAAAAAAGTCCATGAGGAAATAGAGAAATTGAATGAGAAAATAGAAAAATTGGATGAGAAAAATGCTGAGGTATACACAAAGGTCGTATTCGTGGAAGAATACGTAAAAGACAAGTTAGAAACAACGAGGTTGTATGAAGAGATGTATCGCGGTGGTGTTGGAGAACACAAAACGATAATATTAGGTGTTACTTAGTATTACAAACCTTTAATAATACTTAATTTAATTGCTTTTGAATTGTAGGATTTGTAGAGAAGTCCAATGCAGGAGGATATGCAAGAGGATAGGCAGGATGATGTGGACGAAGATAGGGCAGATGATAGGAACATTGATGCGGAGACGGTAATTGTGTTTGTATAAAAAAAAGTAATACTGAGTAATACTGCGTAACACTAATTATGTTGATTATAGTGTGAGAAGGACGGGGATGTGGAGAAAAACGTTGAGAAATGCGTGTAGAGAAGTCCAACAACGGATGATGATACAACCGTTGATATTGGAATGGTAAATATGTTTGCATTACTTAGATTCGAGTAAGAATTAATAATTTATATAGATATTAAGTATAACTATTTGTTTTGATTATAGGGTTCAAAGGACGGAGATGAAGCCATACGCGGTGGAGAAGGTGATTTGGAGGTGGAAAGCGCTAAAATTCCAGAACCGACGGAGATACCAACCGAGGATGCAACCAAGGATGCAACCGAGGATGCAACCGAGAAGCGTACTTTACAACATACGTTCACTAGAAAGAGGAAAAGAAACCCTTCCGGTGCTGTGAAGACTCATTACACAAGGTGGCCAACGCGGAGAATGAATGCTGATTGAGAAGATCATGGTTGATTGATTTCGTAACTCTCTTGTTGTTATTTCGTAAAACTCGTATCATTTGGTAGAACTACGTAAAACTAATGTTGTACTTTTTCAGACTTATTTGAAATTTAAAAATTATGGTTGATTAAAATTTAAAAATTTAAAATGTTGTAGATTAATATAATTTTTACAAACTTTTAAACTTTCGAAAATTTTAAAAATTAATTTTTCTTAAAAAAATTATAGAAATCTTATAAATTAATAAATTCATACAAATATTCCAAATTTTTGAAATTTAAAAAAAAAAAAAAATTGGCACTTTTTATTTTTGGCAACCGTCATTTTTTTTTGTAGCCGTCATTTCCTTTTTTGGGAGCCGCCGATTTCAACTAGTTTTACAGAAGTTTTTAGTAATACGGATTTTGTATATAGTGTTATTTTAGGGTGTTTTCGATTTAAATTAGTTTTACCAACTAAAAATTGAAGTTTTTTAGTTTTACATTAGTTTATAATCAGTTAGATTATGATTGTTATCATTTTGTATATTAATATTTATTGAAAGTTCTGTTATGTGTGTTTTCGTTTTGAAATGAGTGATTATGAGAGAGTGGTTATAAAAGTATAAGGTGTTTAGTGGAATATATTCTTCAAATACTTATTATGACTTGATTTTTAATTGTTATATTGAGTACATATTTTTGAGATTTTATAGTTTCTTATATAACAAAAATTGGTTTATGTTAATTTTTATGTTTGTTTTGTGATAAATTTGTGAAATCAAATTGAATTCATTATTTACAAGTTTTGAATAACAGTAATACGAGTGTTACGTAGTTTTACTTCATAGGTGTAGTAATACCAATGTTTCCTAGTGTTCCGATATGATAGTAGTACAACCTAGTGTTACGTAGTTCTCAAAAACAGAAAGTTGTCTTTTACAAATATTCACAAATAAGCATTACTACAAATAACGTAATGAAAAATACAATTACTCATACACTATTGGCGTTACCAAATAACCAATATGACAAATTCTGTCTTGGCACCCTTCTATTATTAGTTCGTTTGCGGCGTTCTCCGGTAGATGGAAATCTCTTTAATCTCCTTCTTCCTTTTTTATTGTTATAGTTCGGAGGCATAATTTGCAATTCTTTGATGTAATCCGGGATATTTCACTCAAACTTATCCGGCACTACATAAATTGTCCTGCTATATGCTAGTGCCCACAACTCCACGGAATAAGACTTTGAGCACAAATCATGAAAAACGATATCCCGTGCTCTATCTTCACGCTTCATGTATTCCATGACAGCGGCTGTTGCATGTACGCAAGGGTACTTATCGATATCAAAACATTTACAACTGCAAGTTTTCCTTATCAAATTCACCAAGTACGTCTTTCCATCACTTCCGTTCACAACGTACTCTAACTCGAAACTGTTTAGCTCCGTCAAAGTTAAGACAGCTGCCTCTTTACATGTATTGTGAACTAAATTCTCCACAAAAGGCACTAGTTTGTGGTAGTCCGATCCAGAAACCGCATCTTTCCTATGCTTGTTAAACCATTCAGAGATTTTTGAGATAATCACATCAATCATGGGTAGTAAGGGATGCTTCCTACAGTTCGAAAATGCACTGTTCAATGACTCCGCATAGTTACTTGTGTATATGTCGTACCTTTCGCCTGGGAAATAACACCTCGCCCAATGTTTAACATCAGCTGTTTCATCCAAATACTTGGCTGCAGAAGGATATCTAGTCCTAAATTCACCATAAACCCGCATGAACTCAGCCTCTGTATATATCTTACAACACTCCATGAATTTCCAAGCAACTACGTCTTTGTTTACGTTGGAAACGTGCCCTTTCACATTTTGAGACAAATGCCATATGCAATATCCATGATGCGCGTTCGGGTAAACTTCAGTAATTATCTTGATGAGACTTGCATTTCTGTCACTGATAAATACCAAATCTGAAGAGTCGGGAACAACGATTTTCAGGCTTTCAAAAAACCATGTCCAACTTGCGTAGTTCTCGCCATCAAGTACCCCAAAGGCTATGGGATAGTGGTGACAATTAGGATCTTGAGCTGTCGCAAAAATTAGGACACCACCATATCCATTCTTAAGAAAAGTTGCATCCACCGTTATCACTTTCCTCATGCATTGAAACCCTTCGATGCAAGCTCCCAATGCGATAAATAGATATTTGAATTTTGTTGCTTCGTCCAATTTCACTCTTGTTAATGTACCATGATTAACCTTTTCCAACATATACAAATACTGGTACAAAACCTCATAACTTTCTGCTGGAGTACCACGAACATCAGTAAGAGCTTTCTTTATCCCTCTCCACGCTATCGAATATGATACTTTCACACCAAATTTACCTTGAACGAGAGATACAAGACTTTTAGCAGTAGGGGTGTGCAATTGTCCTGGAAAATCTGCATGCAAAACATCTGCAACTAATCTTGGTGTGCCTTTTCTTTTACTGTTGCTTGTACTCGAACTATCCCGAGAGCATGTATGCATGTTGTTGTAAGTTCTAATCGAGAAATAATCTGACCTTCCAATCTTCGCAGCTCGTAAACGCCATTTACAGCTTTCTTGACGACATTGTAAAACTAATCTTGTTTTGTCAGATTTTTTTTATCGTAAAACTAAAACAATTCTGAAATGCGGCTCTGTCCACCAAATCTTGCAATGCATGCTTCGTTGTAAACTCTTGTCCGACCACAATACCCATACTGTCTTCCCATGCATCTATAAACTGACTATCATATGGAATCTCAACATAGTTATCATGCATAGCTGAGCTATCAAACTCGTTACCCATATATGTACCATATCGTACATTCTCTCCATCTCTAATACCATCCTCATCATTTTCGCCATCACGTTGTTCTGCTCCACCTACGTAAGGTACAATGGCACATGCATTAATTTCCTCATCTATTGAATGCAAGACGTCATAGTTCACACCACACGAACTATCTCGGCCCACTTTTGAAAATTGCTCCAAGTAATGATCTGTTGTGATGACTTCCATGTACAAAATACATCTACGCTTCTCATTATCCATGGTATCTAGATAAACAGACACATCCTCATCATCGATAATAACTGCTGGTATTTGAGCTCCCACTAACAATGGAATGTAACTCAATTTTAACTTCGTCCTACTTTCATCTGTCGCAATCTTCCTGCATATGCTAGCTTCTAACATCGCAACGTTATATCCTCCGCACTTGTATTCTTAAATATTATACCGTACATACGACCTTTCGAATTCTATATACAATCCTTTGAAACAAATTCCCCGTAGTCAAAATGTATGGTTACGTTCTTGCTCATTGTCTCCTACAGAAGAATATATAAAAGAGTTAGCAAGTTCATTCAGTAATACTAGTTCTACTAGTAATACATTTTTATCTACCAAATATTCATTACTAGATTCCCTTTAGTAATACCAGTTCTACTAGTTTTACTTTTTTTTTTGTAATACTTGTTTCATACTGTCGTCAGTAATACCAGTTTTACTAGTTTTACTTTCCTCATCAGTAATACCAGTGTTACTAGTTTTATTTTTCTTTTTAGTAATACTAGTTCTACTAGTTTTACTTTCCTCATCAGTAATACTAGTGTTAGTAGTTTTACTTGTTCTAGTAGTTTTACTATCTTCATCCCGTAAGTTTTAGTAATACCCAGTTCTACTTAGTTCTCCTACGACTGTACAATGATTTTGGCCTCAAATCTTTCTTAATTCCAAACGATTCGCTAAAATTCAACATCCACAATACATCCCATAGTAATGCGTTCGAGATCAACTCATACAACGTAATTATAACTTCAATGTGGATCAAAATAGTGGTTTTTATCCTAAATTTACAAATAAATCATTTTTGCACAAATCTTTCTAAATGTAAACCTTAATTTGGTTGAGGATTTGTTCAAGATCGTGGCGGCGTCTATGGCGAGCTGGAGGATCGAATTCAATGGCGACAGAGAAGAAGAGGAGAAGAAAATGGCGTTGGAGAAGCTGATGTCGTCGGCCGTGTGAGAGAGGAGAGAGAGGATCGCGTGAGAGAGGAGAGAGAGGAGCTCGATCGCGTGAGAGGAGAGAGAATGGGAGAGAATTTATTTTTGATTTTTTGATTTTTTTGTTTTTTTAATTATAAGTTAAATAAATTAAAGAAAAAAAAGAATAAAATAAGTTTTCGGTAATTTTGGAAGTTTACATTTATGGGGTATGTAGATTAGTGAGAGGTGTGAATGTTTGTTTTTTATAAATTAAGGGCATTTGAGATGTTGCTTCGATACACAACTGATCCTAACCGGAAACTGATACAAAACCGAACCACCAGACGATTTCATTTTTGATTTAATCTCTTCCACATTTTACAATCATATATTCACATTTAACATTACTGGAATTTCAATTCTATGCTGTCATTTCCCTGTCAATGTGAATCGGTTTCTTAAGCTCATTGAAATTGATTATAGAGGTCAATACGTTAGGGCCATGAATTGATTAGACGATTTCGTTGCAGCAAGTGAAGTTATGAAAGGATAACCTAGTTCGGCTCTGCCACACCATTTTCTCCGATCATATAACTCCTGTTCTTGCTTACCGATGTCTTGTCAAAGGAAGATGATCGAGAGGCTCCAAGCTTCCTTTTCAGAGTTAGTGGAGCCAAGAAATCACATAGTTCAAGGAAATTGTGGCCAAGGAGAACAGACTGACGGTCATGAATCATGTGAGTACTGTGACTACAGAGGAGGTTGAAGATCCAAAGGTTATCTGAAAACTCCTCATTTCATAATGTTTATGCTAACTGTATGAAGTACTTGGAAGAGCTGGTTTCCGTGAGTTAAAATGTTTCATTTTCTGCTTCGTATCTGTTTCTTTAACAGTCTAACCTGACTTGTGTTTGTGTTTAAGACCGAACCTACCTTCTGGTTCAGTGGACCTACACACAAGCCAATTTGGCACTGCCTTTGGACAAATCAAGCATGACAAGTGATGCTTGTATGAATGCTGTAAACGAGTTTCCAAGAGGATCAAATGTTGGTAAAAGGCAATAGTCATGTTCGTTTGGCAGCCGCAGGACAAATTGTTGTTCGTTTAGCTGACCAAACGAACAACACTATTGTTAAAAACTGAAAAACAATGTGCAGAATACACATCATGCTCGTTGCTTTGAGTCGCAACGATGTTGGAAAGCTTAGACAATCCCTCTTGGTTTAAGCAATGAAAAGCAAAAGCAAACAATGATTATAAGCTTATTCTGTATTTCCAACAATCCCTTAGTATTGTCTTACAAAGACTGTATTGAATTTGAACATAGTTAAATTATGACCGACGATTTTCCTCATTAGCTCTCTCTGAACCCTTATGAAAACAGGTTTCTAAAAACGGCCCAGTGACGGTGCAAAATAAGGCTCATGAATACAGAGTGTTATTCCCATGTCATGTCCATGCATATCAGCTCAACGGTAATACCTAATTTTCTTGAGACATAACAATCTTCAAACTCCTTTTCTCATCTCAAACTACTCCCATATTGTGTTTTTCTTTTTCTGTAAAATAAACTACTTTGGACCGTGTAAACAGGTGACTGGAGAATTACAAGAGATTTTTACTTGTTGGGACACTCTTCGTACGGCTTTTACCAGTTGAAACCGTTAGTGGAGCTCCAAAGGCAAATTAAACTACTAGTTATTACATAAAGGCTCTGTTTCATATAATATTGTTTTACGTGTCTGATCGTTGAGAGACTCTTTGGTAATAGGTGAAGGCTATGGAGCTAATCGATGAGTTAGAGGTGACCAAAAGAGGACCGTACAGTGGTGGATTCGGAAGTGTGTCCTTCACTGGAGACATGGACATAGCTTTGGCACTTACGACCATTGTGCTCCCATGCATCACAAAGCTCGTCACACAATGTACTCGTACAAAGACACAGTCATGCCGAGCCGAGAGTGGATAGCTTATCTGCAAGCTGGTGCAGGGATTGTAGCAGACAGTGACGTATAGAATGAGCACCATGAATGCCAGAACAAAGCTGCTGGATTCGAACAGTCCATCGACTTGGCCAAGTCTGCCTTACTTAAATAAAAATGATAATACTATCTAGGTTTCTTGTTTTACAAGCAACGTCCTCTGAAATAAATGAGTTGTTATCTCATTTTGAATAATGGATTCCGGGGACAATTGAGTTATTAACCAGTAATTATCTAAGAATTATTGCTAATTACTCAAACAGTCAAATTTCAAACAAAATAAATTTATTTTAAAATTTGAATTTCATGTCCATTATGTTGGTTAATTGTTGTTGTTATGTTATAGTTAGAAATGTGAAAGTGTAAGAGTAAAAAAAGAAGCTTTTGGTTTAGAAATTGAACTGAAAATCGTACTATTTCAGTTCTTTATAAAAGAAAAATCCACTTCACTTTTCAATTATTCTATACGAGTCGTAACCATATATACCAATTACTCGTGAATAGTAAGATGTTTTCTAGATAAATTAATTATACTTGCCTCAAAGATTTGAATAATATTTGGAGGCAAAACTAGAGACCAAGAGCTTTGTGATCGTCCATATCTCTTACGAAAACTATATAAATAAAATGAAATACGTGGTAAGCCATAAGCAACTCCTAAATGAATCCAAATATTGAAAGCTTTTTGTTGATCACCAAAAAGGTTGTTCTCATAAATGATAATTGTTTCTAAATACTAATCCAAGTGGACGAATGAAATACGAACAAAATATCATGCTTAGATATATATAGTAATTAGAAAAAAATAGCCAAGAGAAATGAAGATTTGGTAACGTAAGCTGTTGGAATGCACTTAAGGTTCAATGCTATGATATAAACGAAGACAAAGGAGACACGAAGTTGATGTGGACGGGTCATTAGGCCGCCCTTGCCCGCCGCTGGCTTATACGTGGCTCTACCTTTTTGTTTTTTCTTCTCTCTCAGACTTTTCTTTTAACCTGAGATAGATTACAGTTTCTTCTTATCAAACATGTATTCTGAGATCTATGTCCAAAATTCAAAATAGTTCAGCATGTATATATTCTTTCAAGTTTCTTGTTAATATTTTTTATGGGTGATCTGTGATTAAAATTATAGAGAACCAAAATAATTAATAGACTATTTTTTTTTGTTAGTAGAACACAACGCATCAATATAATAGTACAATATTTTTATACGAAAATTTAATAATTTATATAAGGGAATATAGATTTGAATTACAAACATCTAAAATGGACGTGCAATTGATGCAATTACTAATTCAGTTATTTTTCCCAATTAATAGACCATTATAAAATGGTTTTATTGTCACCATTGAAATTCAAATTTGTCAATAATGGTTAAAAGGAGATTTATACAAATGAGAGAACAATAAATACTTGTTACATGTATTGAAACTTGAAAACAAAAGAGAGAATATATAATAAATTCTATTGAAACTTGAAAACAAAATTTGACTCAAAGAGTGTATTACATATTTCACTAGTTACCTTTTTTTGTCATTCGTTCACAACATATCGACGCAATAATATAATATATTTGTACGATGATTTAACATCCTTTTATGAAAGACAGTAGAGTCGAACTGAGTCAAACTCCATACGTTTAAAATAGACGTAAATATGATATAATTGTTACACCATTTATTCCTCCTATTTTCCTAGTTACCTATCCATAAATTATTACAACGGTGTAATTACTTTTATATTCAAATAGTTTGCTATACATAATTAATTAATTTATAAACCATATAATTATATAGAGATATATTCAAAACTATAGTTAATTTTATCTAGTATACAAAGCCATTGTTTTACCCATTGGATAATTACACTATCCAATACACAAAACACAAAAATTAAAATATTACAGATCATTCTTTTGTCCATTGGATAACCTGACTGCATTCTTTTTCAGCGAAAAATGAGGGAGAGGCAAAAAAAGAAAATTGTATTCTTTTTGTTATTTTCTTAATTTCATACTTCAACATGTCATATAGTTAATTTTGCGTTATTTACTTGTTAGTTAACTAAATTAAGCCTTGAAATTATCAATAAACATTAATTCAGTATATGTTGCTAGAGTCAGTGACGGCTAATTAAAAGTGTAAATCGATTGATTTATTAATTACAATTACATTGTCGACAATATTATATTGATTGATATATCATTTTACCAAAACGTATCCATAAAGACATTGACATGCCTCTCGTGATTTCATAGGTAAGAAGCTTCGTTTAGTTCTAGTCAGTCGTCAATCGGTCAACCCCGCAGCCTTCGGTTCTTGTCTTCATTTTTTAAATGGATTCTAAATAAATTTTCATATAAAGAACATGAAGTAATATATACATTCATATATAATATCAATTAATATTTCTTAAACTATCCATGATTAATACGAAAAATATATTTTAACATGTTTTATGGTTAGTGCAGTCTTTTCAAGTAACCAGAGCAAACTTAAATTCGCAATCTATACCCAATCAACAAAATCGACCGGTTAAGAAATGATACCGAACGTATAAACCAAACAGATCAGATATTATGTTTTTAGAATAACATTTCTTGGAAAAGACGCCCAAAACAACAATCATCTCAAATGTTTTAATTCAACAGAAAAAAACGTCACTATCATTACTAAATATTATTTTATATAACAAAATTACACGTCAGGATTATCGTCAGCATGGTCAAATCTTGTTTTCCTTTTAAAACCCCTTTAAAATAAAAGTCTCTCTTGAAAACAAATCACACTTGCATCAATAAAATCCTTTGTAAATAACCAAAACAAAAACCCTAGTGAAGAAGACAATCAAGATGGGTCTCATCAGCAAAGATGAAATTAGCAAAACCAGAAGATATTCAACTTCTCTTTGGAGAGTTATCAAAACGATCTTCGTTCTCTTCACTATGTTTCTCTCTTTCATCCTCTTCTCTGCTCCCATCTTCCTCGCTGTCGCCGACGCCATCCTCCCCTCTGCCATCCTCTCTTCATCCTCTCATCATCACCACCACCTTTCTCCTTATAATTTTCCGGCGACAGTTTCTTCGCATATCAGCAACTACGATTTCCGATACTCCCTCATCGATATTCCTCTCATCTCCATCATTAGATCTGCCATTATACTCTGTTAGTAACCTACCACATCTTTTTACAAAATCTTCTTTTTCTTGTTAATCTATTTTGGATACCTTTTAGTGACTGAATACAAAGCTCTGTTCTCAAAATTTGCATCTTTTGTTTGCGATAACAGGCTTTTATGGGTTCTGTGACGGACCAAAGTTATCAAGGGGACCATATCTGACAATAACAATGATTTGCTCGATTTCGTCTTTGATCTTCGTATCGTTCAAGGCAGCGATTGTCTTCGGCGAGCCGGTGGTCGGAGACAACGGTGGAGAGAGTTTCCGAGCAGAGGAAATGGCTCTCTTCGTCTGTTCGTGGGTCTTAGCCATCGGTCATATCGTTGTGGCCTACCGAACAAGTTGTAGAGAGAGAAGAAAGCTTCTAGTCTTCAAAATCGACATCGAATCCGTAAGTTCCCAATTTTTTGATTTTTTAATATTTGATTAACCTTTAGCCGTTACAGAAACATTTGCAGTATAAAAAAAAGAGAAGCTGTTTTATATGTTTTTTTGGTTTAATTATCTAAGATGCTCTTCTAATAAAAATCAGACTTGGTCAGAAATAGCATGTGATTTTAGATATTACATGTAGTCAACGATTTGAATTAATTTCTACATTTTTGGCTCTAAGGGTTCTTCAAGTTTGTATGTGGTTAATTAGAAAATGACTAGCCAATTTAGAAGGTTTAATTTTTCCACTATTGATAAAACACTTTAGTTCAAACCTAATTAGATTGTGACGAATAATAGGATTATACATAGGGCCCTTAAAAGAATAAATCACATTTTCTTATATGAAGAGTGAAACGTATGTTTCCGAGTGGGAACCGTGTGGGTTGAATAATGATGGACTGCTTTACTAAATCTTCTTTATTTTTTTATATATAACTATAGATATTATTTTATTATTAGGTCATTGACAAACTAAGACATGCTTCACGTTTTTTGAATGAAGTATGACTAATATGTATTAGTTGATAATCTAATTGTAGGTTTCAGCTTGTAAAAATGTGTATCCACGATACCAGAAGATCCTCCAACAAGAGAGACTCAAATAGACAATCGACACTTGTACATATACTTACAATACAGCTTTATGTATCAATCCAACATGTTTTGGGTTCTTGTCTCCTTTTAACTTTCAGGTAATAAAATCCACCTCATCGTTTTTTTTATATTGATAATTTGATTTTTAAATACTAAAGTTACTTTTATTTAAGTACTATCATTTTCGAGAGAGTATGAGTCATATATAATGGAAGTAACCAATTTGAGAATAATTTGTTCTGATAATGTTGTTTATTGTGTTTGTTTGGTAACAGAAAGATCCAAAGGATAAATCTGTAACGGAGTGAAGAACAGATAACGAATGGGGCTTAATATATATAAGTTAATGCTTTTTCCATGTGAGACTACAAAAGACAACTCCAATGAATTGGCACTTGTTAATATATTATAGATTTTTAATTTGGTAGACACACACACACAAAACGAATGAACAAGATCGTTACACATTTTTTGTCTTTTTTGTTTTGTTTGTATAAACAATATTTACTTTAATTAGATAAGAAGCCGAAGGCATCTTTCTTGCAGTTCTGTTTTTTGTTTCTTTCCATTTTTATATGTAAAAGAAAATATATTTAAATGTTAATAATTTTTTCTAATAATGACTTTGTTTTTCTAATAAGGTGTCGATGAAAGTATCTTATCCTAATAAAGCCTACTAATCTTGTTTAATTGCTTCACACAAAACCAAAAACAATAGCAAAACTTTATCAACCAGAATTTTATAGACCCGAATGAATTTTTAACGATTTTCTGTATGCAAAAACTAGAACGAGTAGACAGAATCTCAAAGCCCAATTGCTATTTGTGATGAGGTTATTTTACTTAAAATAATTCACGAAGAGAAACAATGTAATGGGCCTTAATATTATACAAAGACAAACATGTCCTTTATGATACAAATCTTCAAGCTTTTAATGAAGCCGTAGGGGGGAACTGTGGATTCATTCCACTTTCATGTGATTTTGCAATTTATCAATCAAACTTCTCATGTATGAAATTTATTATATAGATATGAAATCTAATACATAAAGACCAAATAAATAGAGTAAAAAGGGAAGAAATAAAACAAAGTAGTTAAGAGTTACTAATTAATTGTACAAGAAGTCATTTATTCGTTTGGCCGTCCTCACCGCCATGATTGCCCCACCACCGTGCTCTGCCGCCAAATTTTATTAAAATTAATTATTTTCATGTATAACTTCTATGTATTTTAATTCCTCCTGGAAGAATTTACAATTTATTATTATTCTTGTTGGGACCAAAATAAATATTCATGATTATTTACTGATTTTATTTCGTTGTTAGCTATTTTTCTATTTTTGTATTTGTATTTAATGATTTTGGAAAATTCAAAAGACAGAAGAAAATGTTGACCGTTTATAAATTGGAATCTGTAAAGTTAAATAGAATTCGATTTTGTTTGTTTGCGTGATGACATGTCAACCTAAGAAGATACACAAGTGTAAGCTCTGGACCCGCTTTCTTTTATAGATTAAATTATTATTGTCTTTTTGACTCTCTGGTTGCAAAACAAATGTTTACTTCGAATTTAACCAAAAATGACTTTGACCAAAAATGACTAAAATGAACGAATTCATAGTCCCACCACCTTCCTTCACACTTTTCTCTTAAAAACAATTCCAATTTTAATCATTCCCTCTCCGCTGTCCAAATTATACATTTCCCAATAGTTAGACCACGAATATTGAATATTCGAATTCCCCTACGCTAAAATTATCTACAAACAATCATCCAAACAAATAGCCAAAAAAATCTTATGAGAAAAAAAATGTCACCCACAAAATAATATCTATGTAAAAAAAAAATCAAATCTTGGCTCAATCGGAGACAATGGAACAAATGCCACTAGAGATACTCCCATGACTATCTCCACACATATCCAATGCTCTCTCCAAATTCCCAACAATGTCTGTCATCGTCGGCCGATTTCTCCCTTCCACATTCACACAGTGCATTGCCGTGTACGCCACCAGCTCCACCGCATCTCCTTCCCCTAGCTCCGGTGATCCAACTCTAGGATCCAATATCCGACCTAACTCATCAGCCGTAATCGCCGGCACTGAATAATCCACCAAATGCACTGGAACACACCCTTCTTCTACATCACCACCGTTCTTAAAAATCGCTCTTTTTCCAGTCAACAATTCCAACAACACGACTCCTAGTCCGTACACATCGCTCTTATCCGTTAAGACATTGAGACTGTAATATTCTGGATCGATGTATCCGACCGTTCCAGCAGCTTTCATCGGACGATGTTGGTGATCTTTTCCCAATTCTGGACCCATTAAGGATAACCCAAAATCCGAAACCCGAGCGACCCAATTCGAATCGAGCAAAATGTTAGAGGATTTGATATCTCTGTGAATTATAGGCGGAACCGCGTAATTGTGTAGATACTCGATTCCTCTAGCCGCGTCTAACGCGATTTTGATTCGCATTTTCCACGAATTGATCAAACTGCTGTGTTTCTCGACGTTGTTCTTGTCGTGTAGATGATCGTAAAGCGCACCGTTTTTCATGTAATCGTAAACCAGAAGTCTCTCTTCTCTTTCTTCGCAGTACCCAACGAGTCTCACCAAATGCTTATGGTGAAGCCTCGACAGAAACGATATTTCAGAATCAAACGCTGTTTCTTTCTCCTGAAACTTTTTCATTTTCGCGTTTACTTCGCCGCGTTTGATCGCGACTTCTCTCCCGTCGTTGAGCTTCCCTCTGTAAACAACACCGAAGCTTCCGGAACCGATTTTATTCTCTAGAGAGAAGTTTCCGGTGGCGGAAGCGAGCTCGGAGAAGGAGAACTCTTCGGCTTTATCTGCGTGTTTCATCGATGATGTTCCGCTTCTCTGTCTCCTCATCGACAGCATTCTCGAGCCTTGACGTCTTATGGTTATGGACCGAGAAGGCGGCGAGCTGTTGGACCGGCTATTTGAGCCACCGCGGGTTATCGTCGGTTGGACTGAGTTATAAACTTTCTTCTTTCCCAAGCAAGCACCGGTCCATAAAAAGTAAACCACACTACAAATTCCTGCGAATGCTCCTATTGAACCAACGATAGCAAACGCTAATAATCCACTGGTTAAGGCTTTCGACGGAGCAGATGAAGTTGACTGTGGCGGTAGTGGAGGAGGAGGAAGAAATTGGCTAGGAGGGCTCGCCGGAATCGGGATTTGGCATTTTCTGCAGATGGAACCAGAACCTGAACAGAGCTCATCTGATTGTGGGAACACACCGCAATCGCATAGAGATGATTCAACGCAAGGACCTGGTAAAATTTCTGGGAAAGGGAGAAAAATTCTGGAGATATTAGAAGGGTTCCAACACATGACGGAGAGATTACTGGAAATTAACCCGCAGATTAGAGCCGGCCCTGAAGAAATTGATTCGAAGGAGATCTGTTCTGTGACATTGTTGAATCTCTCTGATCCTCCGCCCCAGCAAATTACAGAATTATTCGATTTCCGCGTCGCGCAAGTGAAATTCGATCCGAGAGAGAGCTCCGAGTAATGGTATGGTTGATTCGATGGAACGTTGAGCTGCCCAGATTCGTTGTTTCCGATGCAAATCAAATTTCCAGTGGAGTTCAACCCACACGCGTGTGATTCGCCTGCAGATATGCTTACCATCGTCGTGTTCCCGAATCCTCTTTGGATCTGACTAGATTTCGTTGCATCTCTCCCCCAGCAAAGGATTCGGTTATTTCTACTCGAGACGCCGCAGGAGAAACCAACGCCGGATGAGATTGACCGGAATCCCTGGTTCGGAGGCGTTGATAGATCACTTCTCCAGCATTTTAGGGCATTTGTTCCGTTAACGATGGCGCAGATTTGGCTGTCGCCGATAGAGAGATTCTCGAGCAAAACGGTGTCATTCTGGTAGATTCGCTTAGGGTTGAAAGTGTAACTCCTGATGTCGTCCCAGCAGAGAAGGCTGTAGCCACCGGAGCGTATACCGCAGAGGAAATTCTCACCGGCGGCGATGGAGGAGAAGGAGACGCCGGGATTTAGAGTGACGGTGGTACGAAACCGCGTGTCGTAGCAGAGAATACGCTGAGTGGGCTCGCCGGAAATTAAGGCACAGACTATCTCGGAGCCGTATACGACGGCGTAAGTTGAGCCTGAACCTAAGGCGGTGGCAGGATTCGGGAAGAAGAAAACGATAAAGATAACGGCCACGGTGACGGAATACGTCACGGATAAATAGATAGACCTCTTCATCTAAAGAGGTTGAATTTGACTGCCGTCTTCGTCGATTCTATATCGGACTGGTTCATTTTCAGGAGTCAAGTCTGTGCAACAGAGAGAGAGAAGACGAAGAAGACGAAGAAGACGAAGAATTGCGTTTTTTAAGATTTGAAAGAGAAAACAGTAATTACATACTTAGTAGTAGGAATTGCTTAAGAAGTGCGTTTTAATTATGTTGAGCCACGTGTCTTTTTCTTTAAATGTCTCACATTAAGTCAATTAAATTGTATTAACATAATAACTGGAAAACATTGTGATTATTAGATTTTAAAAGGAAATTCAGAACTTTTTTTGTGTGAATATAACACGAGTTTATTTGGTAATTAATTAATAAATATTTTACGACAAAACTTTCGATATTTTAATTGTGATTATCTTTAATCCATAATGGCTGATTTTATTTTATGATTCGCAAAGAATTTTTGAATTGAATTGAATTATATCGACCGTTTCAATATTTAAATGCCACAACTACTACGTTACGTATATTATAATATGCTAGATTTATATTAGTCATACAACAACCGATCATATGATAAAAAGGTAATGTGAATAGTATAAAGAAAAATAAATCAATAGGAAATATAATTCAAACTGTAAGGTTCATGTTTCCGAAATGGTGATGGTGGAACTCATTTATTCACTGTTATTGAACTTTCCAGTTTTTGTTTTAAATTAAATATGCATATCCAGAGTAAAAAATTCAATATTTTCCTGATTCCTTTTTTCACGAAAATTTCCTGATTCAAAAAACAAAAATTGATGTATCAATTAAGAGTAAAAAAATCTTAGGAAATTAATTATCAAATGGAAAATTTCCTTCCCAGAAAAGCATATCTATACAATTACAGAATTATTATGGAAATTAATTATGATAGTATCAATGGAAACCTTAATACCATTCAGATTCCTTTTACTCTTTTTTTTTAATAAAGAAATTCAATAAGGTTTGATTACTTCCAAACTTCTTTAAAATCCATAAAATTAAGTTCATATATACTTACATCTAAAGTTATTTTATTGACAAACTGAGAAAAAGAATGCGCATGTACGTACGTTCGAAAATTCTGAGGAAAATGATGGATTTGAAAAAGAAAGAAATTAATAAAAAGTACAACTTATTCAAAGGCTGGCCATATTTGACCACAAAACCCTCTACTCAATATTGATAGTGTGGTTTTGTTGATTTGTTCCAAGCTACTAACTAAAAAGACAGAGAGCACTTAAACATTTTAATTAACCGGTTTTAAGTAATTTTATTTAATTATGTTAGTTATATGTAAAGATTAAGGTCATCTTTAAAAATATCATTATTTCAAGTTTTGATTACAAATATATCATTAATCATTTAAATTTCCAAAAATAACACAAATTTAATACTAAAATAATTTAAAAAATTTCTTAATTTTATATATAATTTATTTAAGGCAAATAATTATTTTTCACATAATAATTGTACTATTTTTGAATTTTATTTTTGATGTGGTAAATTTGGAAGATAAACTTAAAATACTACTATTTTAAATTATTACTCTTAAATTTATTTGTCAAATATATTATTACTAATTTATTTTTCTTAAATAATCATAAATTTAATATGAAAATAATAAAAAAAGGTTTTTAATAGAAAGCCTAAACTGTAAATTGGAACATAGAAACTCAAATCATGTGTTTAGTTATGTTTATAAATTATTTAGAGTAACAGATATTTTTACCTAATAGTTTGTGTTATTTTGTAAAAAAAAAACTAATAATAATATTTTTGAAATTTTTTTTAAAATATGATATTTTAAAAATTTTATCATTAAGGAAAGAATTTTAAAAAAAAAATGGAATGGGACCTCAACATTTCAAATCAGATGCAAAAGTTTTAAACCCTCTTTGTTTCAAAAATATTACTATTAATTTCTTTTTACAAAATAATTGTTAGTCAAATCTGAAACCAAAATTAGATGGAGACTCAGGAGAAGCCTTCTCTGAATTTTATACAAACATTTTCCACATTTTTTCTTAGATAATTTTCTCCTCAGACTCATCAATAATAAGTTGACTTGTATCCCCTCACGTATATTATTTCACTTTTCTTTAATTTGATGTTTATTTATTCTTTGTTTAATTGCACTTCATTATTTGTTACGAATATATACACATACTTGCATGATCTTCACCTGCTCGAATATTTTTGTTGGTTTTAAAAATGGAACATATGCGACAAAATAATGTCAAACCATCCAATATAGTAGTTAGGGGACTTAAGTTAATTAAATGATTTATGTTCAAACTTGTCAAATCATTTATATTGTTTTTCATGACAATAGTCACGAAGCAAACTTATATTAATGAGTTCTTTTGATATTGGCTTCCAGCAGAAATTCAAAGAGTGTACCATAAAATAAATAAAGAAAACTAGCAAAAAAAGAGAGTAAATTTCATGGTAGTAGTTAGGCTTAATTTGGGTGTGAAGAAGCCTTAAAGTCTAAGCACAGCTCAGAACGATCCACTAGTTATCAGCAAACATGAGAAGGCCGACCATACAATAATAGTTTAGTTGCAAAATACATTTAATAATAAGAAAAGGGATTATGACAGGTCTTGTAATGTAATTCATGAACTCTTTCGACCTGTAAATTGTGTTCAATAAACATTAATTAAAAGGATTATTATACTGTTTCAGGAGGGAGGGAGTGTAATAATGTCGGCCTGGATCCTGCTTTAAACTCAATTCAGAATTTCAATATGAGGCAAATACTTTTTGCTGGATCAAGTTTAAAAAAGTGTTTCTTGTCATAAATAAGTCATATTCTTACGAAAATGAAATAACAAGTCATATTCTATAGTATTCCATTTTTTAGTATGCAATATTTTTAAATTTTTATGTACGTTAGTCATGTTTGTTTGTCAACTACAAATTTCTATGATTGTGATTACAGTAGATTGTTGTTCGTTTAACTGGCGCAGGTAACTACGGCAGACACAGCGATTTTACGTCATAATTTTTTCGACTGCTGATTAAAATATCGGTACAATTAAAAATTTTCGATCATCTGTAACCGTAATCGCCGACGACAGACAAACAAAAAACGTTTGTCAAAATGTTGACCATAGCTGCAATATTAACTACAGTCGCAGTGTTTACAATAGTTATAAACACCTACGACAAACAAACGACAAACAAACGACAAACAAACGACAAACAAACAAACGACAAACAAACGACAAACAAACAAACAAAACTATTGTTGATTGGAACGTGATGTATTTGAATAATCTGTCTGAAATCAGTTACTTAAATTCCTCAATCTTTTTGTAGTTTTGTGATTGTTAAGGACTGGGGTATGTTTTTCATACCAGAGCCAGTTTCGACTTTGGTTTAACCCAATCCAAACCAAACAAACGGGAAAAAATAATGCTTGATCATTAACAAAATTACAGAGAAAGCTAGAGAATTACAAGAAACCAAGAAAGTTTATCTTTTTAAAAAATCTACCATAGATTATAAACAACACGAAAGGTAGTTTCTGTTCCTTCTTTCTACTGTGGCTTTCATTGTTGAAACTCATGTGTACCAAACAAGTCTTTTGCCTCTTTGTGTTGAACATAGATTTATTATATTTAGGTTTTCGGCGGTTCAAGGATTCCAGCACGAAGGTGGTATGCCTTGTTTCTCAAACCATTCAGGCATGCGGAACCGATCATAAAGTGTCGGTCTTACGTCTTCTTCCTCTGACAATTGCTTCAGAAGTGGAAGAATAACGTCCAAAAGCTTCAACGTTTGATAATTCGATTAGATTCAGACTAATTATTATAAATCTAAATGGTATGAAAATGTATGAGAAGAGTAACAACTAATACAAACCTGAGTGTCATTTGGCTGTCCTGCTGAAAATGCAATACATGGAATCCCATTTGATGGTTGCAATAAAAAGCTAAAAGGATTGTTGTCAACAATTACTGTCCTACACATATTGTTTGATGTGCTTAGCAGATCCTTCACGTGATCTCGGTATTGCCTAATTAGGAATACCACACAATGTATAAAAAATTTCAATAACCTACATCAAACCGGTTCTCTAAAAGCTAAAACAGAGTATCTACAACTCAGGGTAACTTACGTGCTGACTGTTGAAGGTCGATAAAGTCGGTTACTGAGTACTTTTCTGGTATCTATTCGGTCCACAAGCGGTCTAGCATAACCTGCAGGCAGGAAACATGAAATTTCGACTGTTAGGGTTCTATATTTAAGTAGGAATTTGAGAACAGAGAATTACTACTAGGAAGCAAATCAAGAGACCTTCAAGACCAGCTGTAAACAGAACAAGATCTGCAAACTGGCTGAGTTGCTCTAAGAATTCGTGCAATCCTGGACGCTCAAACACCGTGACATAATTGATCTTAGGTTTCCCATCACATTCCTTCAGAAAGAGCGACTAGTGTCATAATAAAGCAAATCAAAGTGAATCAACTTTGAGAAGACAAGTTTTGCAAGAAACCTTGTCTGATGATAAGCACTCCAGCTCAAACCATTTTAATCCAGCCTCAATGGCTTGACTGCGCAACACAGCAGGTAGACTGGACGTCTCATATGCACACACTAATGTCTCATCCAAGTCGAGAACTATCTGCAAACAAATATTCAGTTCTCAGGCTACTCTTCTAACTACCAATAGCTACTAGCCAAACTTATTCGAATTTCCTAGTTGGCTTGCGACAAGAAGACCATAAAACCTACATATTACCGCTAACACTCAGTCAGGTTAGTGAGTGTTCGACGTAGTTAGCCAGAGGATAACCCTATCTAAGAAGTTAAAGGTCAACAAACCAATAAAATTAAGCTTTCCACGTGTGTGATAGTATGAAATTACAGTCAGGAAACAAGTAAAAATGTAAGTAGAGATATCGATGTGCTATACAACAAGTACAATACCAATCGATGCGGTAGCACAATCAGGAAGTTACGCTACAGTAAAAACGCTATAACTCGGAGAATACTCTGAAAAGAAATTATCTCACCAACAAAAGTAGGTCCATCAACATATGCTACTTTATGCATCAACAAGGTGAGCTTTACTTACAGACCTGAGTATCACATGAAAGAGAATAAAACTCGAATTCAAGTCTACTCTTTCCTATTGAAGCCAAAATCTTTTGGATTATAAACTTGCAAAGCAAAAACTAGAAAGTAAAATATACATTACTAACTACTTCAGGATTGTATGCTGTGTAGGCTTCTTCTGCACAAATGAAACAAGATTGATGTGTACCGTTCTAACATATCTACGTAATAAGGGTTCACTGTAAAGCAAGTCTATTCAAGCATAAAAGTCAAAATAAAAGTAATTCTAAAAGACTTGACTAACCGAATAATAAGAAGAAGAAAACGAGAATTCAAACAAACCTTGAGTCTCTGGAAGCCGCTGCGTTCGCCTTCACCGGAAGAGGTCGTAGAGGAAGCGATTTCCACGGTTGTGGGAGATTCCGACGCCCTATCGAGCAACTCGATGGCCGGCAAGGGTTTGAAACCATCGGCGGCGGCTTTAGCAGAAGAGGAGAGAAGAGGATGGTAACCAACGGCACGAAGGATCTGAAGGAAGATCTGATAGAAAAACGCGAGCCAGTTCACCAAAGTCTTCCACACTTGAAACGACCGAGGCGAGTAAACAACATCGGCCTGAGTCAACTCGGCCATGAGTCGGTGGAACCAATTGACGCGGACGGTTGAAACTCAGGACGTTGGAATCTGTAAAAGGTGAGACGGACCTGAAGAAGAAAGGAAGCAATTAAAAGTTTGTGGGTTTCTTCTTCTTCTGCTTCCTTGCTTTTGTTTTCTCTCTGAAATGCTAATTTAATTAAATGAGGTGTGGGTCTATGGCGATGGATCGATGAAGTCCTTTGAGAATTAAGACATTTTTCTGATACGATCCACGCGCCCAGTTGGGCGTTTAGAAATCAATAAGATTCGGGTATTCAGTATCCATCCGGGTTTGGATTAATTTGAGTTTTGACTATTTTCATGTACAAATTATGTGTATATATATCTTTCTACGTCTTCAAATACTATACATTATTTTACTATCCAAAGTTCCACACTATGACGGTATGACCTGCCGTTTATCACACAGTTTAAAATATTCATTCAATTTACCAACAAAAAACTGTCTTAAAAATATATGACTACTAGTCTACTCTTACAAGACGTGACACCACGCGCCGTAAAAATGAGAGTGGGATTTAAAAGCAAATAGAGCCAAAAGGAAAATACAGATTATAAACAGTACGAAGACGCTTCTTCGCTCATTCGTTTGTTTGTATTTTTCCTTAACCTGACTTTATTCCGGGCTGGTTTAATTTCAGATTCGGTTCGACTTTAATTTGGTCATAAACCATTTCACAATTTTCGGTTTTTAGCTGAATTCAGACAAACAAGGTTGAACCAATTTGAGATATTTGATTTATCAACACAATCATTTTGCATTAATTTTCACGAGGGTTTCAATCAACATTTGACCAATTCCAACAGTCCACGTGGCTCACTTTATCGTATTTGCTTAATTTAATTTGGTCCATTCATTGTCATGAAGACACACGTACACACACACGTACACACACACGAGCACTGCTTGCCATTAAAATGTTCAGTCGCTCTCTAATCCCAAATCGACAATTTTCATGTGAGATAGAAGATGACATGTTTGTCTTATCTCTAAATGCTTATTACTTAATCATTTGGTATAGAGTAGTCGCACATAGACCAACGATTTTGGATGACATTAAAAGAACTGAAACCACAAGTTTTTTCATATAAGGGCTCTTTGTTTCGTAGCCACATGAACATGCGGCTGCATCATGCGATTAAATGTTGTTTGTTTGATCGTCGCAGGTTCCTGCGATCAAACGCTGCAGTCGACCGTAAAAAGCTGCGAAATTATAGCGTTTGCGATCAAACAATTGCGATATAACCTGCGGCGACAACCTGCGGCGATCAAACGAACAACAATATTACAGTATCTGACCGCATGTCGTCTGCGGCAGACAAACGAACAGCGCTATAATTTACTGAGGAACGATAATAAAAGTAATGAAAATTCGAACAACTGCAACGTTCATGAAAATCCAATCAACTCCTGTCAAAGACAATGATGTTCTCGGTTTTAAAAAGCAACGTAACTCATCAATGTTTTATACAAAAAACATACTTCAATATTTAGCATAATGTACGTAAGATCTTTACATAATACCACACTAAATAATTCGTTATTAATACATGAATTGTTGTAAAAGGTAGTTCATTATTTAACATAACTAAAGATAAACATAGATCATTATTAAGAAATGAAATGTATGTACGTTCTACTATCGAGGGGATCTAAGTTCGTCGATATGAAATTTGCTCCGTGGACCCTGCGTGCGAATGAATTGACGGTACTGATCGTATGTCGTTGAGGTATAGAGAGCTGGTGAATCTACGGTCACTAGCTCCTTCAATGGCTCGATCGGAACATTACCCTTTGGGTTGTAGAAAAATGCCAACGACAACCTCTCTTTTGCAGGATTCACGATCACTCTGTGTTCTATACTTTTGTATATTGAATTGCTCAACATCTAACCCATAACAAAATTTTCAACGCTCGTTAAACAAATCTATCAATCAAGATAATGTAAGATATTGAATGCAAAAAATGTAAGAAGAGAAAGTATGGTTTGACTATGGTTATAGCACGTTTGAAACATGTGAATATATCAACTAACAACTACAATGTCTAAAGAAGAAGAAATTCAAGTCCCTCCACGTGATTTTTACTCTTTTTTTCTTGCATTGATACTTTTAATTAGACTAATAATGAAAAACCAGAATAGTATAGGAGGTTCGAACCTTCGATCCCAAACTATTTTAGTTATGGTTGTGAAGAAGTTAAATAACAAAAATATTTTATTTTCTAGTATTAAAAATAACTAATATGGGAAAATAAACTCACTTCAATTTGGTCACCGATATTAACGATGAGAGCATGAGGAGCTGGTTCGACAGTGATCCAAGCGTCGTCGGAGCAACGGACCTGAAGACCGGCGACATGTTCGTCCGGTAAGAGAATGGTTAAACCTCCGGGATCGGAGTGCGGAGAGAGACCGAGAGTCAACTCCGGTTGAGGACATTTTGGGTAATAGTTAACCCTTAAACATCCTCCTGCTTCCTTTTTACCACCAAACGCAATTTGAAGTCTATCATCTAGTAATCCCAAATTTATCGATAATATCTTCATCAAGTTCTCGCACAATTTCACCATTTCCGTGCAATAATCCTCCGATATTTCTCTATACAGTTCGATAAGGAGAACTTAGCAAACGTGAATAAAACAGTGTAATTAAGTACTATAACTAAAGTAAGAAGAAGTTTTGGAATAAAATATACATACCGGCAATGAAGAGGCAAAGAAGGCCATTTGGTGTGATCCTTCAAAGACGAAGGAAGGTAATGAAGATAATAGTAATCGCACCAATCAAGAATAGCACTCTTTTCTACACCAAGTCGGCTTCCATATCCCTCGTAAGTTTTTGGCGAATTAGCATGCATATTCTTAAGCTCCATGGGGAGATGAAAGAATTCTCTCCATGTTTCTTTAGCTCGGTCCATGAGTTGAGGGCTCATCCCATGGTTCACCACTTGAAAGAATCCCAATTCTCTACAAGCTTTCGAGATCTCGTCAAGCATTTCGGCCTGTCGAGTTATGTCGTTTGTGGATAAGCCACCTAAGTCAATGATGGGGATGGAGGAGGTGCGAGGGTTGTGATGAGAGGGCAAGTTTGGACGTTGAGATAGAGGCTTTACGTATTGGTTTGGTATGGCTTGGAGGTTGCTCTCGGATAATGATTGGACACGGACTATAGGCTCAGGCCAGTCTTGGAATATGCTCATGGCTGGTTAATTTTTTTTATCAAGAGCTCAAGGAGGTGAAGGAGGAGGCAGAGTATGAAACAAAGAGTACCAAGAAAGTTATATATAAAGAGAAAAGGAGAGAGCGAGAGTTACCAGCATGCATAATTAATGATTTTGTTTTTTTCTCTTAATTAACTTACAAAATAATAACCATAATTAACTAACAATAATACCACAAAATAGTATTCTTTTTTAAGTTTTTCAAATTTAGTACACCAAAACTAAAATTCTAAAAATAGCACAATTTTTTATGTAAAAATATTTATTTTTCTTAAATTAATTACAAATAAAATGAAAATATTATATTTGGGTTATTTTTTTTATAATTTAGAGTTTATTTTTTATCAAAAATATATTTTAAAATATTTTAATATTAAAATTTGTGATATTGTTAGAAAAATAAATTAGTAGTGCTAAATTTACAATAAAAACTTTAAAAATACTATTTTTATCAATTGCCCATTAATTAATTGTAGTGGTACAAAAACTCACCCGAAGCTAGAGAGCAAGGTTCATACGTACACTGCTAAATATATAGATATAGTTTTACATGTCTAAAGTTTAACAAAAAAAATCCTGCTCGGAAATTTAAATTTGTATCCTAAATTTTGAAATCAAACCAAAATACAAGTGATTGAGACAATTGCAATAGAAATGTTTCTTTTCCATAGATTAAAGCTTAATCAACATTTTCATAGATTTAAGCTTAATCAAAATAAGAACGATATGTTAGTTTGCAAATATTCACTACTATCCATTATTGGTGCAAATTTGCAATTACGTTTATTTTTCATAAATAATAATTTACGTGTTTGCGTTTAGAATACGAAAAAAAACTATTGAAAAGAAGAAAAAACCTAAACGTGAAATTCTATCAACATACAAACGCAAGTTAAGTCCATATGGATCTTAGTTTGGTTAGACTGTAACACATCATAACAAATGTATGATCCGAGTCCTCTTTGAAATATAATTCTGGTAACGTAACAATGTTCAAATAGTGACTAGTGGATAGATACTTAGCAACCTATCAATTTATAACCACAGAAAAATAAAAGTGTCTAGATAAGGCCGACATTATATAATTTTCGAGGAGCATTTATTGAATTTCTCACGTTTTATAAACTAAACAAATACAGAGTTTTTATGTGAAATTAATATCCTAGACTAATTAATGATGCAAAATTCATTTTTTTTAGTAAGTATAAAGGTAATTAGAAAAGCATTCATACATAAGAAAACAAAGAGATGTATACACGTTTTCGGTGTGAGATGTTATATACATAATTGAAAATTGATTATGGTCCAAATTAAAGAAACAAAGAAAATATTGGTTAAGGTCATCTGCATGCGTATGCATTTCGGCGCCGTAACCAAATTCAGCACGACGTGATGTCATTTTTGTGGATTGAAATTTAACATTTATTTGTGTCCCAAAACATTTAATGTCGCCCAATGTCATCTATATGTACTACCCATCACAATGTCGACATCTGCCAATATGAAAATTAGGTGTATTAACCAGAAAACATGATAATAATATTCGATTCCTACAACTAACTTGTTTCAAAAATATTAACAAAAAACATTTAAATTTTTTTAAAATATAATTATTTTTATTATAAATATCGCATTATTAATTTAAAATTTTAGTAATGTCACAAATCTAATATAAAATATTTTAAAATTTTTTAATAAAACAATTTAAACTAAAAATGAATGTTTTAGTTTTATTTATAATTTATTTATATAAAAATTTTATTTTGTTTTATAGTTAGAAAAAATTAAAAATACTATTCAAATAAATTTAAAACCGAAGATATTTTATTTTCCATACTCCTGATAAAAACAAACAGTGTATCTTGTCGGAGAATTGGTCGTTGAGAAGATAGACAGCTTAACTAATAGAAGCACCCCAAAAGACAAAGAAGATAGAATCTTAATCGACCTCCAATGATATAAGCCACGTCTTACTGATGTACGTACACAAGTCTCCTTTTGATTGGCCACTTGCGATAGTCTCCTTTGCAACCATTGATATCTATTTGTAACTTATATAGATTTATTTAATAAAATTCTGTGTAAGAAAAGACATAAATTTCATTATTATTGAATTTCTAGCTTTAAATGATATTTAGAAAAGCAAAATAAGCAAGTCAAGTAAGTGTTTGAAACTTTCAATTATAAAAAGATTTTATAGGGCCAATAGTTTTACGAAAACTTTTTAAATCAATTGGATACATCAACAACTAAGAGATTTCGGGGTGAATAATTCCATTTCTCACCAAAACCATATAACATTTTTTTTATAAAATTTTTGATGTATTCTCTTGGTAAATATAATGTATATAAATTCTTTGATCAATACTACATTTAAATAAAATTAATATAATTACTAATATAAGATATATAATAATTTTCATTTTTTTAATACTTAATGATCACCTGATTTAGCACACTAACTGTGTTTGATTGACTGCAGTATATTTCATTATACAACAGATGTTACAAGAGACCATTTTCAACTCGAAATCTTCTAAAGAGTATATTATATAATCCGACCTAATCCATGTTCTTCTTCTGGATAATCATCTTAATATAAATAAAGATTTTCCATATGGACGAAGCGGATAACTAATAAAGTAGAAAAAGACAAAGATAGAATAGTACAACTTGTCTACGCAACTCCAAGATAAAGTTAATTAATACAACTTCATTGGGGAATTAATTTGGCACGTGTTGTAAGAAATTGAGCAACAATTATTTGGTTCATCTCCATATATTAGTAGTTTCTGAGTCCATTTGCAAAACAAAGTCAAGATTCAATAACCTAACTTATAAAAACATAAGACGAGTGGTTCTTCTAATTTCCTAAGTCATTTCATGATGTCTGCCAACTTTCTTTTTATTGTTTTCTTCTATTTTTTTTTGTATATAAGAAACATAACTAACAATTTTGTAATGGGAAATTAGTAAAAAACAATTTGGAGTGCCGATTAAATCAAATTTCTGGTGAAAAGAGGTTGTTTCTCGTTTTTTGAACTTTCTCTTTTCCTATAAGTTTATGTTGTTAATAATCATACAGTGTTATGTGATTATCGCTTTAAAAAGGCTTAGTTCATGAAATACGCAACACTAAAAAATCGAACGATGAATTCAAATGAGTGTCGGCAAATATATGATTTGGGTAATTAGAAATTAAATGGCATATGAGCTTTACATTAGTCTTTGGGTACACATTGGGCCAAAGTAATAGTTAGAACGAACCACGATTCAGTTTTCCTAAAGTTAGGCCTATAACTTAGAATCTGCGTACAATATTTATTCAGCTCACTCTATTATGTGATTTTTTTGGTAATGTTGATGATATAGTGTTTTTATTTCAATAATTTTTGGAGCTTTTTTCGATTTTTTTTACTCTTACAGAAAATAATTTTGTTCTTCTTTCAATTTTGCATCTTAATCACCAATTAATTAGATTAAAAGATGAATTTCATTCAAAATACTAAACTTTATTTGGTTGAGATGGAAAATAGAGTATATATGGATTTGTTATAACATTTAATTATTTTTTGACAAAAATATGAAATCATATTTTTGATGACAAAATTAAAATCACATTTTTTGCAAAAAAATACAAAATTGAATTTTGACGACAAATGTCATATCGCTTTTTGAAAAAAAAACATAGAGATTATAGTTTATTAAAAATGAGAAATCGTTTTAACTGGAATATAGTTTTTAATAATTTATGAAAACAATTTATGACTGTTTAACTATAAATATAATTTAGATCATCAAATATGTACTAACATAAAACATGTTAATTTTGGTATTATTAGTCACATCTAAATGTAAATACAATTAAATAAATAAACGAACCAAGTTATATCCACATGCTTACATCTAGACGTAAGAATCAATATTACAAATAACAACATTTGGATACAATATCTAGATTCATCTAAATAATGAATTTGGATGGAATATTCGGATGAACAAACGAACGAATTAAAGCTTACCAACAAAAGTATAACTTATCCATTTAGGCTTTTATAATAAGTCATCTTATAATAATCCAAGTGGAATGAGCAAGATAACTTCTGCAGTGTCCAACAAAAGTGACCTTTATGATCTTATAATTATAAATATATACTATATTGTTTATTTGTTTTGGCAAACTAAATGTATTAATTAAAAGAGAAGACCATAATAAGATGCATACATCTTAGCTGATGACACATACAAACCTAAAAAAGAGTAAACATACTCATGCAGGTTACATCCCACTAAATGAAACACACAATCTTTCGAAGGGGAACAAAGATACAGAGTAATCCACGACTTTTCCGTAACGAGAATTATCCAAATCCCAAAATTGCGAAACTAAACACAGATCGGCATCAAACCGGTTTGCAGTACTGCCTAACTAAATATCCACAAAATCAACATAAAATCGTTTTGGAGCTTGCTCGTGGTCGATACAATCCTAGTATGTATTCTTCGTTATCAACTGAATTCAGATCTTTAGAAAAAGTGATCATTGTAAAATAAAAAGCACCATAAAAGGTAAGGTAAGGTTTCCTAATCCCCTAAAAGGACTAGGCTCCTTTGGTCGATCTCTAAAGCCCATGAAGACTAAGAAAACCTAAGACATTCGTATATAAAAAGGAAAAAAAGCACCTCAAAAAATCATCACGAAAATCGCAGCAACCTAAGAGAATATAGCCATCAACTATAAAGAAACTCTATATTCGATTCTTTGCTATTGTTTACATTTTCTAGTCATTGTAACCATCATTCAGTACACCAGATTCTTCTTACTCCATCGATCTCTACGTTTACCGTTGACTTGTCTTTACGTACAATCGAAATTTTCCTACAAATCACCATTTACATGTTCACCATATGCATCTCCAATCAGAAAAGAAATCTCTAGTCAGAAGTTTATTTTTTGTCTTAAAAGAATAATCAAAGAAACATGAGGCACTTAATGACTAAAATAATTACCCATCACAATGAATTTCATCACTTTATGGTCTTAGTTAATGCTAATATATGAATCTATCATTTCTTCAATCTTAATTTCGACACAAGTGGTGTAAAGTCCAAAAATGGACCGGAGCTAGTGAGAAAGATAATTTACGAGATCCAAGCACTTCGTGATCTAGGATTTCGAACTAGTATGCTTAATGAAAAGTATCGTTGAATCAATATTACACATTTTTATTCATAGGTTAAAAAGCACAGCCTAAAAATTATAAAGATCCAATGTGTATTTTCATGGTATGTATATGCTTATAAGATAACAAAAAATTCTTAATTTACAAAACAGTTTTTATAAGCAAATCAATGCCATAGAAACAGATAATTAGAGATATGGAGAAAAAAAGGTAAAAAAAATCCAGGTTAATGCATTCCAAAATCTTTGAAACTTACTTGTAGGAACAGAGTTTTATTACTTGTCGACCAGACAAAGAATCTCCAGCCGGTTCCTCTGACCAAAGTGGAAGCTACCAAAGGATGAATCCAAAGAGGTCGCATGATCCGAAAAAACGAAGCAAATTTTTGGGATTTTTCTTGTCCCATCTTTTGATATTAGAGAATGATTCAGCTTCATTGGGATCAATGCGATCCCTTTGGATCCTTTCTCTAGTTGCTGTGAAGAGCTCTCTCTCTCTCTCTCTCTCTCTCTCTCTCTCTCTCTCTCTCTCTCTCTCTTTTTCTTCTTCTTTCTCTTGAAGTGGGAACAATGGTGTTTGTCTCAAAGGCCATTGATATAAAAGATGAGCATGTTCTTTTTTAATTTCCACCTTCTCATTTTTAAACTTTATTTTTTTAATTATTACTATTTCCACTTAATTTGAGGGTTTCTTTATATATGACTTGAAGGAGTAAAGAACACGTCTATACACTTGGATGAGTTCATGTGGTCTTAATGAATGCACACATGATTTATGTATGTATTTTCTTATATTAACCCATGATTTTTATTTTATACCGTTTTTATTATTATATATTGTATATTCGGATAAAAATGATGAGTTTTAGACAGAATTGTGAAAGAATTGAAAACAGATGAATATTTTAAGTAATAAGGCATTTATCTTAAACTTCCATATCTTTTAAAGCAAATTATGGCCCATTTCCATTAGTCATTTATATTTTATGGTTATTTTAGAAATTGTAAGAAATATTAAAAAAATTGCCAAAAACACATTTCTATTTAAAGAATGTAATTAGTATAAGGACAATATCATGGTTATTTATTTTATCCAAATAAAATATGAACAAGTTAAAAAAAAATTTATATTGTTAATGCTTCATTTTTGTAGTATGTAAATTTAAATTTGAAAATCATGTTTTTATATTTTCATATTGTAGTCTAGTATTTTTTTTTCTTTTAGAGAAAATATAATTACTTGAATTTCCCAGACAAACGATCCCATCTTAGATATTCTCCACAAGTTGGGTGGTACCATTAATTATCTTTTCTTTTATAAATATCATTAATGATTTTTTGCTATTTTTTTGTGGGTGGTACCATTAATTATCTTTTCTTTTATAAATACCATTAATAATTTTTTGCTGTTTTTTTGTGTTCTTTCCATTTTTTCTTTAGCTTATTCTATTCAAAAGTTTTAAATTTTTTTTTGTGGTCCATCCCATGTTCATCTTTGCTTTTGATTTCAAAAATTCCTATAGACTTTTCATTAACATTTGTTCAAGTTTTTAATACAAAAATGTTTCATCTATTTTTTTCTTAAATTCCTAAGATCAATGTGAAGAATAATTCCAAGGATAAATTATTTTCTTATAAATTTCCATATGCATAGGCACATATGGAATCATAGGATCAGATTCAAGTCAAAGATATGGTCATATGATTGACAGCTACTAAAAGAAATATTATATTAATGGATTCAATGCTAGCTCTTACACATCTATATATGCATATTTATTCATAACACTATGTATCAAAGATGCTCATTATGCTTCTCAATAATTAAATTAGCTCATAGACATCACATGTTTTCCATATCAAAAAATATCACATGCAAAAGCAACAAATTATAGGTTTCTTTATTTTCTAAAATTAACAATTTTGGTGAATCAATAACCAAAAAGGCTATAACTATCTGTATTATTGGCTGATGTAATAAATGAATGATGTTATGTATTTCCAAATGAATCAATTCATAGAGTGGTTTACTGTAACTATCATAAATATTAATTTCAAGTCATCACTGCTTGGCTTGGCCAGGAGAAGAAAAAGGAGAGAAAAAAAGAAAGCATGAACTGTGGCCTACTGTGTTTCCCTCTAATGGATTAGATTTTAAAATCTTTTAATACAAGAGAATGTAAACAATATATATACATATATGCATGTGGGAAAACAAAGAATCTACAATAAATCAGTGCACATGGCATGGAGAGTCTATTCTTCATAAGGGAGGTATTCAATTTCATACCAGACAAGGATTTTTTTTATATTTTTGGGCATAACAGACAACGATAATCTTTGGCTTTTCCATATGTTCGAACATTAATCGAGTTATATATATATATATATATATATATATATGTATAGTTAACTGTGTATCTATAGTAAGGAGAAAAGAATTAATCATTAAATAGTTGGAAAATATTTTATTTAAATTAACCAAACAATATTTATCAGAGAGACGTGAAAGTTGGAATAGAATGAGCATTTAAAACTTGTAACTAAGATTGCGGCATGCGGTCTTCTCTGTTATATATATATATATATATATATTTCTTAATCAATAAAAAATTCCACATATTCACTATGGATGAATAAAAAATAATAATTTATTCTTCTTTTTGAGGAAAAAAAATAATAAATTATTCTTCTTTTTGAGGAAAAAATAATAAATTATTCTTCTTTTTGAGGAAAAAAAGAATAAACTATTTCTAAGAGCATCAAGGATTCTCATTTTGAAAGCAGTTCATATTCAAAATGGAGATTTGAGGGTGCATTGCTACAATGCTACATCCTCAAATCTACATTTTGAAAAAAATTAAATTTTGCATAATAGTCTTCAACATTACTAAAATTCTTATGATGCTAGAATTTTATAATTATATACAAATTGCATCCATTGAAACATGAAATATTAATAAATAAAACACTACATGATAATATATAGTATTAGTTTTAGTCTATATTACATTTGATTAATGTGATATTAAATTGTACAAAAACTGTTTTTATTTTATTTTATATAATACCTCTAACCGACCTATATATCATTTTTGGAATTTGATTTTCAAAAAGTTATATATATGAGAATTAATTTTCTGTTAAACTGCGGTGGAAGTTACGGTGGAATATATTTCAGTGAACCAATTTTTTTTTCATACTATTGTATTTTACTCATTATTTAAATTTGATTACGTATATTTACAAGTAAAATTAAAAATGATTCCAGAGGATAATTTTGTTAGCAGAAGGTGAATCTCGTTTAAATATAGATATATAATCTCGTATATTGAGTTGTGGGAAAAGAGTGAGATCATATCACAAACAAGAATTGCTATAGAAGTGTATGATCTTTAATCTCTTCTCTTCTTTCAAAATTAACAAAACATATATTCATTTAATATGTATACATGCATGTCATGGATTTATATAGAGACACAGGTATGGATATAGAACATATGCATGGTAGGGTAAAATGAGGGTTCATATGGTTCATAGTTGCATAGATGAAAATCATGAAATTATGAAAGTAAGATAGCAAAAACAGAAAAGTGGGTCACTTAGAAAAGATCCCAACGTAGAGAACATAATATGAGATGTCTCTTCTTTGTTCCCCAGTTCCGCACACCACTTTGTTGTTCTTTCCATTTTCATATTTCGTACACAACTCATTATTTATGTATATTTCAACTTTAATATATACATAGTTATATTTAAAACATTCGAGTTTCTGTTTTTTTGCTAACAAGTTTTGATTAAAGACAATTGATTAAAATAGTATATTTTTAAGTTTTTATTTTTAAAATAACATCATTAGTTTAAATTTTTAATAATAGTATAAATTTAATATTAAAATACATTAAAATTTTATTTTAATAGAAAAGTTTAAACCATAAATTAGAAAAAAGAACTCCAATATAATGTTTTAAGTTTATGTATAATTTATTTAGAATAAATAAGTATTTTTATATAATTATTTGTGCTAATTTTAAAATTTTAATTTTAAAGTGTTGGATTTGGAACAAAAACTTTAAAATGTGGTATTTTAAAATATTACTCATTTTTAACGAAGCCATTATATTCACAATAAAAATCATATTTCAGAAAACTTTAGTTAAACAAAATTTTAGATCAAATCGGAAATTTAAAATATAATATTTATAGAAATCTAAAGAAACCATTAGGAAAACGTAGTAACTTGATTAAAAAAAAGAGAAAACAACAAAGAAATGAATCAAGCTATATGTTGTTGGATAACTATTGATAACTGAATAATTCGAAATCAATAGTTCCGATTCAAAATGAAGCCTAAGTGAATGATATATAGTTGGGGAGTAGTATGGAGAAATAGATCCATCTCCAACTGCATCCATAATTTTATTTCCTAGATGCAATTTAAATTAAAAAACAAAAATGAAAAGTGAGTACAACTTTGAATTTTGAGTGGAGACACAAAATAAAGGACAAGTTGAATAAGAAGGCACTAACTTTTATGGACCTACTTGCTTTGTATCAATGCTTCCACCTTTCAATTCTCAATTCTTGCTAATTTACAACGTATTGCGTCACTTCACACTTTCATCTTCATTTATGGTTATCTTTATTAATTTGGTATAAAACTATATATGTTCAATTATGGTTTTACCTTAACTACTAACAGTAATTAATAACATTCGTCATTTTGTAAATCTCAACGAAATTTGACTCATTACGTAGTTAACAAAGGTTAATGACCAAATTAACATAGGGAAAGTAAGGATTGTGGGCATATCATCGACGTGTTTATCGACAAAGATAAATATATATATTGCATGCATATATACCGAAATGTGTGGTGGTTAGTAAAGCAATGATAAAAAAACTTATGTAACAAAGATATCAACTTTATTTAACTAAGCCTCAACTACATAAAAACCTTTCTAAAGATTAAACATATATGAAAATAAGTTACACAAAAATCCACGTGGGACGACGAATCCACATATTTGTTACACGTGTACCGAAATTTCAAGTTTCGAATTCTTGCTGTCCAGATTGATTGAATCGTTATCTTTTTTTAAAAAAAATTACATAGAGGCATTGTTTTACTTACATGGCTGTGGAGTTTAGCGTGATCATATATAAAGCACTTGACATCATTAACTTAGTGTCCAATAAATGGAAGACAATGTCGTTGTCTTTTCCCAATTCGGTTGTCCTAATTTTAGGGCAAGAGTATGGATATGACTCGACGCTTCGTGTCGTTTTCTCTTAGGTCTAAAATTTCAAACCAGTGACTTGTATGTTACGTAAAGATCCAAATTAACCCATAAACTAAACTTACAAATTAAGAAATATGATAATGAAACCTAAACAAAAAATATTGTTTAAAACTAAAATATTATATATATATATATATACTATTTTATCTTTTAAATTGTTTGATAATTTTAAAAGTATACTTGGTTAAAAAGTCCAGAAATCATAAAGCATAATTTGCAACACCGTGGTTGTCGCTTTTGTCGACATTGCGACTGCGTCGACTAGACGTCTCCATCACATATCGTGTTAATTTTCCTCGTGCTATGCCCACGAGGTATGACTGACTTATATGTAGTGAATAAATTGCATGTGGTGTGTGTAGATATTTGATTATAGTGTATATTAAGGATTTTTTAATTTGATGGTGAACCTTAGTGACTTAGTGTCGAGGCTTAGTGGAGGATCGATTCCAAATAAGTTTTAGCTCAAATTCCTATGACTCCAATTCATACCAAACCAAATAAGTTTTAAACTAGCAAAAGCCCAAAAGGCCTAGTTAAACAATATTCAACGTTTTAACCACAAAATTTTCTTTACTCTTGATACCATAATTCTAAGTTTATTTTTTTTAAATATATCATATCACTAGTTTTGTTCGTTTATAAAAATATCATAAATTCAAAACTCTTCAGAAATTTAAACTCTTAAAGAATAATTGGAACCAAATAAAATGTTTCATTTTTATCTGTATTTTATTTATATTTTATTTAGTGTCAACAAAAATTCTACATAATTATTTGTAATTTAGTATTTCTATATAATGATTTTCTGGTATATTAGAAAACATTAGTAATGATGTTATTAGGATCGGGTCTGAGCTCAAACAAATCAAATCCGTGCTTGCCGCACTCAAAAATAATACAAAAAAACTGGTTCTTATTTCAAAAATACTATTGGCACAATGGTAAAATAGAAATAGTCTAATTCTTTAATTTGTTCGATTCGAATCGTTTTATCAACATAATTTTTTAAAAATAGAACAGTCCAATTTTTTTATAGTATAAAATGGATCATTAATTTTTTTCGCTTGTATTCCTGTTAAATTCAGGGTCGGCTCTGGATGTTACAGTGGGCATAGATTAAGAAGAAGAGTGGGCATAGATTAAGAAGAAGAGTGGGCATAGATTAAGAAGAAGAGTGGGCATAGATTAAGAAGAAGAGAATATGTTTGTAATCACTGGGAAAAGGTAAATGCAACCGAGATGGAGTACAGTGCAGTGTCTGTGTTGGCGCATTCAGTGTACTAACCAATATACATAGTTCTTGTGAGGGACCATTAATTCAAGCTGCTAAACCTCATTCATTGGCTGGTATATTCTACAGCTCTTTGCAATGAACATTATATCAAAATGTGGTCATGGTTGCTCTACTTATCCAGCTGAAACAAAGTTTCTTAGTTAGTCGGTATTGGGATTTGGATTACGAAGAGCCTTGTGTAGTTTTCGTTCATTTTCTGTATTTCAAAGTTTGCAGAAAGTCAGAAACTACCATATATTCTTTATCTTTTAAAAAAGAGTCGCTATAGAACTTTTTTTCTTCAAGAATTTGTTTATTGTAAAGAGGAAAAATTTAGAGTTACATAAAGGAAAAAGGCTTGCTTGCTATTCTTCATAATGTTTACTTACACGCACTTTTTTCCTTAATATTTACATATTTACAAAACAAAACAAAATGAAACTTTCTGAAACTTTTTAATGTTTCATCCCTCAAATTCCCCAAAATCTTCAATAGATGTGACTTTAGAGGACTTGAGTTTCCACGAACCTGCGTTAACCTTCAATGGAAGCAGCATATGACTACTATAATCTCCGTAACAAAACCCTTCATCTTCCTTGGTAGGCAAATCACCTGGAGGCAAGAAGAAATCCGAAGACAAACCCTTCACATTGAAACCCACTTCTTCAATCTCCCAATTCTCTTCCATTGTAGTCTTTGAATGGCTCTCTAAGCTCTCATCAAGCCTCAACAATGAAACGCGTGTTCTTCCTCTGTGAGCGATCTGAATCCCATCAACACTCTTATAATCATGGATCATTGTCTCAGCAGTTGTCTCCCACATTACAACATCTTCTTCTTCCGGACCGGGTTTGATTCGTACGAGATAAGTGTCTTCTAATTGGACCAAAAGTCCTGTTCTTTGACTAAAACATCCCCACACGGTATGCTTCACCGTCTCTATACCGCTCTTGGTTCTCAACTTAAGTCCCGAAGGTTGCGTTTCTAGCTTGAGCATGAAGCATTCTTCGTTGTTAACCACTTTCTCGCCCACACATACCGATCCCGCAAACAAATTTGCTGTGGTTTTAGGATCAAGTCCTTGAAGGAACCTTCGTAGTGGTCCAGAAGGTTCACCAGAAGCATGAGAATGTGCGAGCCAAGGACTTTGTTTCCAAGCCACGTTACCATCACAACCAGAACTGACTTTACAACCTGAAACCACAAGCTCTAAACTCCATTGACTCAAACCTTTCTTCCATAACACGAAACCTCCCATCTCTCCTCCATTTCCATTGTTGTTGACGTTTCTTACCCTCACCATCTTCTTCTTCCTCTTCCCAATTATGGTTTTCGCTGCGCAAAACTCAGTGACTCCCATCTTCACCTTTCCCATCGCGTACATGCTCTCTACTACAGCCAATGCCATCTCTCCTCCAACTGCTGCAGTGTACTGCTTCACGATGTACCTTGCCATGGCTGACTCCTGTTGATTATAACCCAAAAACAGAGGAAAACTAATATGAGAAAACTTGTCGCTCAAGTAAATTTGAGTTTGTTTCAAAAACTAGTTTATATACGCGTTTGCCTTTACATGTGAAAACAATTTTCAAGTCAAAATAATTATTTTAAGAAATAGAGCATATTTTCTATAAAATATTTTTTACGAGATGCAATTGCAAACCTGGTTTGTTGTCAGTTTTTAAAATACTATCTTTTACAAATTTTATAATAAAGTAGTTTTGAAAATTTTATTATATTTAAATAATTATTTATAAGTATGCATATTGCGTTTTCACAGCAAACACATTCTTCTTCACAATTATACAAATTTATACAATAAAAACAGTAAAACTAAAAAATCAAACATAAACTTAGAAAATTAAGCATTAAATGAAATACTGATAAAAGTTAAAAATTAATGTTTAACATTTAAAATGTGATATATAGATAATATTTTTGAAAAAACGTTTCCTTATTTGTATTTTTCAAAAGCAAACAAAAACATAGGTTGTATTACTTTTTTCCCAACATCGGTTTAAATGAGTATATTTACTTACAATAGATTGGTTTTTGATGAGTTTGGAGATGGGATGATCAAGAACGTCATGATCGGAGGTGACAGGGGGAGGGATCAACGGAGCTCCGAAGATTTCAAGAAGCATCTGAATCTGAGAATCGCGGCCGCCGAAAAGAGTTGTAAGGCTGTTACTATTATCCGGCGGTGACCGGAGCAAACTAGACTTAACACTTCGCCAAGCGCCGGTCTTGCTGTTGTCGGAACAAAACAATTCCTCCGGCATCGGAACTTCCAACACCGTCTCTAAACCGTCTTCTCTGTCGAAATTAGGACAAAGCGTTCTCATTTTTTCACTCTTCTAACAAATTAAATCAAATCTTGAAATTGAAGAGAGAGTGATTGCCGGAAAAGGATGTATAATCGAAACTTTTCTCTATTTGGTTTACTGTAAAAAGTTCAATATGTTTTGAGAGATTGAATTGAATATGCTAATGGGTTGGCGACATATGTATATATATGAAAATATATCAGAGAGAGAGAGAGAGCAAACGAGATGACCAACCGACCGAAGCCGATCTGATAATATTTGTGTATTGTCGTGTTCGCACGCTTCATGTCTCCCTTTGCTCTCTATAAAATAACAATTGATAATACTAAAAGTATTTTTTGAGTGGAGAAGTAATATAAATTTTCACTAAAAGAAAGATAAATTTTATTTATTTTTTTTGTCGTGAAGGAATAAATACATATGAGCTTTGTCCTTTCGCTTAACAATATATTATTTTAAAAAATAGGTTAAAAGTTAATCTCAGGCATTTAATTGGTAAAAGAGAACTTTGTCCTTTGGTTTAATATATAGTATTGTCAATTTGTTTTATTAATAGTTGTGTTCAATATACGGCGCCGACCTGAACAGAGATTGCAAGGTTAAAAATGACATTAAAAATACATAAATTCAATGGTGGTTGTTTTGTTTTAATTAATATAGATTAATTCAATTTATTAAATCACTGCTTTTCTTTTCTACAATATTAATGTTACGTATGTAGCCTCAATCGCCATTTTTCTGTTTAAGCCTAATTGCCAATGTGGTGTAGATTACAGCTAAAACCAACTTTTACGACCGACACTAAGATAGCTAGTCTAATGATTGATTAGTCCTAATTCTATTAAAGTTCTCATGTTTTGATTTCATGTTTGGTATCACGCCGAAGAAACTAATCTTATGATTTTATTAACAACAAAAAGTCAATGTGAAATCTTTATTTAGCTTAAACCGGCCCATAAGATACTTCTTTGTTGAAAAGGAACTAATTAACTACTAAAATTTAATTTCTTTGCCTTTTGTCTTTTAGAAAAATAAAAGTAAACGAAGAAAGGTTTGATTTCGCGAAATCGTGCGTACTCTTTTAATTGTTACTTCTTTTGACTTTCTAAGTGCAATGTTTTCTCATTAGGTGTTGCATTAAGTTCAATGAATATTATCTTAATTAGTCGTGCAATGAATTAATCAAGCCAAAACCTAAAATATCATATAACTACGGTTCTCACTATGAAAAGTGTAGCTTATATGTGTATATATATTATTTTATTATTTATAAAAACGTAGCCTCCAAAAAAATATGTTTTTTATGTTATTATTTTGTTTAAAGGTCAATGGTTATAGTTTAAAACAAAAGCATCAACATAAACACAAAATGTGAATAGAACAAACAAGTAAAGAAGTTTCGGAAAATTATTTAAGTTGTTAAAATCTTGCTTTAAGTTACCCCTAATGAAAAGAAACAATAACGTGATACGAAGTATCTTATAACTTGGAAATTAAAGAGATACACGTACGAGGGACAACTACATGTATATCGTTTCGTATAATTAACTTAAAAAATTAGTTTAATGTAATTAAGTATTTGTAGAAAAAGGACGAGAAATGGATAATGTAGAGACGACACTTTGATTGGATTATGCATTGTGGGCCGAACGTGGCTGACGGCGTATCATCAGACCGACTATTAATATTTCCATTTTATTTCGATTTGTTTGCCGTTACGGTTACATTAACAATTATAAAAAAAAAAGAAATTAATGTAGAACTAATATATAAATGTATGTGTCGAGTTGTATTCATAAATCATCATGCATCAGTTAAGTTCAATCTATATAATATGATCTTAATGATATCTTTGATTTTTTCCACAAAGAGCAATGTATCGCATAATATATTTTGCACTATTAGTGAATAATCATGACATGCTCGCTGTTCGGAATCTTTTTGTCAATAACTCAATTGTTATCAAGATCAGTTGTTGATATCAGAACGATATGCAAGATCCGAAAGAAAATCTAAATTTGTTAACATTAAAGATTCTACAGGTAAGGTTCTTAATTATGAGAGTTCAGTGTGTAAAACATATGCGACTGTATTGTAATATATGTTTAAATAGTTATACTTTTGGGGGAAATTGTGCAGGTGAAAAGACCCTATGACAGTGGTATTTATATGCTCTATACGAAGCAAGAGAGGAAACACAGAAAAGAAATAAAAATGTATGATTATTGTTTTTTGGTTACAGTCAGCTACATTAACATGTTCAACCACCAAATAAAAGTTAGGCTAATTTGCCACTACCATTATCATGAAAGTAGTTGGTAGTACAGATACAGATACAATGGCGATCGAGATAATTGTGAATCATATAGTTAAGATTCTTGAAAATGTGATGAGATATAATATAATATACAAGACATGGATTATTACATTTGAGGCTGATGCTATTAACACACGAACTTGGATGAGAGCTTTCGCCTCTTAACTTAATAGCTATGATTTCTCTATTATTCCTAATGTTGTGTGTGCTTTCGTTTCATTTATAATTTTGACTATTCAATCTAGATCATCATTTATCTCCCCGCCAACTATTTAAGAAACTGAATACCAAAGGATTATTCGTAACATCATCACAGCTAATCCAACCGACACTATCATTCGATGTTCTGCTGTTAAAATTTGAATGTCATTGTTGAAAGAACACTCTTTGCTTTTACCAATTAACCAAAATATATAATTTTGACTATGTATAGCATAACATTTTTTGAGAAGAAATGTATAGGTTATGGGATTACTAAGTCGAACATTTACATTTTGAAGTTAAGATATGAAAAAAATCAGAATCAAAAGTTCCGACCATTGCGGATGGTTAAAAGAGCTGACATGAGCGCAGGAACTGACCATTATCTCCACCCATAACAAGGTTGCCTTCTTTCGCACGTGGGTTTTGTCTTTCTCTCACGTGTTTTGTCCCGCGCCGAATTGGCTTTCGTATTTTAAATCTGAGAAATTATATTCAGTATTTTTGTTTAATTAGCTGAGTTTTAATTAGACATATATATCTAGATGATCTACTTATTATCTTAAGCTTCTAATATGGAGTAGAAAATTCTATCTTTGATCAATTTCAACTAAAAACAGAGTTACGAAAAAACAGAGCAACATGCTCGAAGAAGAAACATCAAACGAAAAACCCTTTTATAGAACGATAAGGAAAGCAGTCTTGCTCCATCAATTTCTGTAACCACGAAGGACTCCCACTAGCGAGATAAGAGAATGATCCATTATTGCACTTGTTATACAATAACAAACACATAAAACCCAAACAACACACTGTTTTTAAGAAGGAAAAAAAAAAAGAACATCTAAAAGTTTGATGGGTGCTGAAAAAGTTACTCAGCTTTTCTAACTTCCAAAAGCAAACTAAGCAAAAGACAAGACATGAGTCATAAGTTTGTCAAGATGTTTGGTAGAAGATCCATCTTTAATTAAGCAACGATTAGCTTTCTCTTTATACTTCAAACACCTCTCTCTCGAGCCATCTACTTGCTCTATCATAACCCTTCTTATCAACTTCTCAGTATCTTTCCTATCCATCTTACTTCTCTCTAATTCCATTCCGACTTGCCATACATCAACAATGTACCTCACGTTCACACGCTGGTCCGTGAAACACGGCGTATCATTGGAACACCTTCACATATGCTCTCTAATGTCGAGTTCCATCCACAATGTCCAACTGATTCGCCCATTTCAAAAAATTTCCCTTAGGTCCAATGTTTTCCATAAACCCACTAGGCAATGCCTCAAGCCACTCGGTCCCTCGGACCAACCCTGGCATAACCACCCACAAGAACGGCTGTTCGCTGTTTTTAAGACCCCAGGCAATCTGGAGAAACTCCTTCTCTTCTATATCCGCAAGGCTTCCAAAACTCGTGTAGACCATTGACTTTGAATCTTGCTTGTCGAGCCAGTCGGTTGTTACATGGTCTTCTTTGTTGTTTCTCGTCGAAAGAAGATCGTAGCTATGTTTGTGAAATGGGCCAATCGGGAAGACGGGAATTTGGAAGTTGCTGCTCAAATCATTGAGTTGGAGAGTTTCAAGTTCTTCGAATGTGTTCCAAATGACTCCTGAAGAAGACTTGGCTCCTTCAACCATGTCGTGAATTATTCGGTATAGTTCCTCCGGCTCGTTCGTTTCTATTACCGGAACATCCTCCACTTTTCAACGGTGGAAGTTCTATCACTGGATTCTCTAATCTCGAATCTGGATAAATAAATATCTTAAACACTAAAAATATCTAATTCTGCGAAAATATGTTAAGAAATAAAATTTTAGATACTGTGACCAATAACATGTTTATGGGTAAATTATTTCAGCTATTTAGTTATGATATACTTTATGATACGTCGGTTTATAAAGAAACGTTTTCTAAATTAGGAGTAAAAATCAAAATTATCATAAAAATAAATTACTATTACTTAAATTTAAATATCTGTAAATATTTATTTTCCACAGTTTTGATTTAATCTGGTTTTACATCTTTGCAACTATAGCATTACCATTTTTCATAAAATAAATTAATTGAAACTGAAAGATAAAAAGTTAATTATTTATTAGATAATTTAAGAACTATAAAATTAATTTATTTGTTAATAAAGCAAGCAAAATTTATAATTTCTAATAATAATTTGACAAGAAGAGTTGTTTGTGTATGTGTATTTATTTATTTTTCCATTTATCTATCGTTTTGCTTGTTGTTTCATATTTTCACTGTATATTGTATTTTAAAAAAATGTCCATTATTTTAGCTATTAATAATCATATTGGTAAAGAACAAAACAGAATTTTACTAAAATATGTGTGAAAAAACCTTAAACATATTTTAAAAAGATTATTTGTTTATTTATTGATATGAGAAGAGTATTAATGATCAACATATACTAGTAATAAATATGCTTATTCATTATGATATAAATACTTTGTATTACAATAACATCGATGAATCACATCACATCACATCATGTGATACAACACCTTTAATATTATCATAAGAAAGAAGCTTGCCTTAGTGTTGCTTTTTCCCTAAACAAAACCATTCAACATGTCAACAACGAGTCACTCTTGCTTGATACAATGGACTACCCTCTTTAATTTTGTAATGACCTTTATTTATTTATACACTACTACATTTTTTTATTAATAACGATCCTTAAATTTCATATTAAGTTTAATTAGACCCATGATGTCTCTTAATTCCCTGCAAAATGGTTACGAAGGATTAGAGATATAAACAAATTAAATGCTTATGAAGGATTTGTTTCATATATAAATACCTTAGAAATTGCTCAAAATCAGGAGTGCATGAGCATATTAGTAATAAAGCGACCCTACACCAAATATAATTATTTTTTATTATCATAAATAAGAGTTATAAATTATGAAAAAGAATGCAAAACAAACCTTGTCAAATACTTATAAATAAATCTTTAAAATTGGAATAGGAAAACAAAACGATACCTTCCCACCAGTTTCCTCTTGATGCACTTTTGGAATCGTCTTCTTCTCCATCTTTCTTGTACTGAATAAGTTAAAAATAAAGCAGAATCTTGAAATTAACAAGACTATATACATATATACACGTAAAGATAATAAGTTTTGTCACGTAGGTAGGTAGGTGTTATGTATATGAATATGACTAATGCGATTACGACTTACAGTATCTTTGGTTGTAGTCGTTGTAGAAGAATATTTTTCTTGGCCTCCATAGTAAATGGATGAGCTCAAGTGGCATGGTGGTTCTGTTTCCTCATTATGGTAATTCTTTTTATCCTTTTTGTTGCTTCTTTCTCCTCTTTCATCTACATATTATGATTTTGAAGTTTTCTTAAGCTACTGTAATTAAATTTAAGAAACAAAAGGATTATTCACGATATATAGTTTGTTTACTTGGTGATTGATACTTCATATGTCCACCTTGACTTACAAAGTCCCCCTGCCTTCCCAACATTCCCTTTTAGTTCACAACAAGAGAAAATTAGATAAGCATGCAGAAACTAGATCATAAAAACATATTTTAATTAAATATAATAAAATTTTGCAAAAAAGGTCTAAAATATTGAGATGAAGTACCGCAGAGGGTGGTGGGAAGATGGATTTGAACAATCCAGTGGTTGATGATGAAGAAGAAGAAGAAGAAGAGACTCTTGGACCAAATATATGGTCGAAAGACGAAGGAGATGAAGCAGCAATAGTCTTTTTCTTGTCCATGCCAAAGCTGTTAATTTTTAGGTGGATAATATGTATGTATATAAGTTTTAAAGGGTTTTGTTTTTGGGAAATGAATAACAAAAAGGGCCTAGGAATGCCAAAAAGAGAAAGGATTAGATTTGCAGAGATCTAGAGAGTAGGCGGAGAAAGGAGAGAGAGAACATGTGATGAAACAAAAGAGAAGACACGTGAAGATATGCAGTTGTTTTATGAGACTTATTAACTATCGTCTCTGCATATTTATAGTTGAAAACTTTGACTACATGTGATCGGTCTTTTTTTATTATTTTGTCACCTATTTTAATTCTGAACTTATTTTCACGTCATTTTCTGAACTTAATTCTGAAAATATTTTCACTCTATATATGTTCGATTATAGTATATATATAGCAGTAATAACTTGACGTAACTTTCACATTGGAGACTAATCTATTGTAAACTATGTTGGATAAGCTTCAAATATTGACGTAAAATATATATATAACAATATTAATTAGGATATAATATAGTTTTAAATCTAATTTAAATAAATCTATTTGAATTAACAGTTATCTAATTCTAATTAATATAAAAATTGATAAAAATGTGATAATACTATATATATGTGTGATTGTTGAGTTATAATAAATTACAACAACAGATTTAATGTTTAGTTTTAAGTTGTTTTGTAAACACAATAAAAGAGTTATTGTTATATAAAGTTAAAAGTGTTCTTTTAAATATTTGAAACTATACGTGCATTTTATCTTTTACAAAATAATTCGTATTAATTATGAAGATGGTATTTGAGATCCAAATGCTAAAACATCGTATCGTTTAATTAATGATGATTCATACCATTTATCCGAATTGTGTGACTATGCAACGATAAATTAATGATGATGCATGATAGTGTAGATACGCCAAAGAATATATGTAATTGTGAGCTATAGATCGTAAACTAATATAGAGATAATTAATGTGGATCATTGTTAAAATTCGTATTAATTAAGTTTGTTGCATGCATGTTTCATGTACGTATCAGCCCTAAAGTTTAGATTTATTAAGAAAGATATTAAGATTTTGAAGGAGTTAGTTTAAGTTTCGACTCGCAAGGAGTTTCGGTTCCAAGCAATACCCATATCGATTAATATGAAAGATCTATATCGATTAGGATCTTAACTGAAATAGTTTTATATTTGTTTTACTTATATGAAAATGATAAAAAGGAACTGTACAAAAGTTTACGCGGTACGTACGCTACCAAAAGTGGTGATCGTATCAATTGAAGTAGAATCCTCGAGTTCATTCCCTTGAGTGACCTAATGTCGTGCCCACACTATAAAAGTCAATGAAGTTTTAATATGCGAAATGCTTTCCATAATTGTTTAGAAGACTGTTCTGGTCTTTCGAAATTCTAAGTAAAAAGAAGACAGTAAAATTTATTGTGTTGGGGGAATATAAATATAGAATGGACCATAATAACAATTAGGTCAAATTTGATTCGGTATAGTGATGTAAGATTCATCAATAATAAAGGGTTGACTCTACTCTTGTCTTCGTAACGTGCAAGTTGTGATTCATAGCATAAAAACAAAACAAAGAAAACTTGCAAGTTTGTACCATTTATTCGATTTCATATATGCTTTAAGAGAAAAACATGTACATGTTAGTTTCGAGATTATGACAAAGATGATTGTTGGATTGACCTTTTTCAATTAAAATTAAATTACTTTTCTACTTTTAGAATGTTTCCAAAAAAAATATTTAAGTTTAATTTTTCATAACTCTGATGTATAATGAATTATTCTATGGAATTGTTGCCAAAAAAGATAAAGATTATATATAAGGAATTCTAAAAATCTTAATTATATTTTAATCTACTTTTTAATTATCTTCAAAATAAAAAAACTTTGATACGCCAAACTTTAGGTTTAAGAAGACTTCCTAAAATCTAAAGGAGATATACTAATTGAATTAGGAGCCTTTAATAAAATTATGAATATTTTGTAAACCTAAATTCAGTGTTATTCTAAAATTGAACTTTTCTTTGTGGTATATTTTAGGATTCTTTTTACATATTTTAGTGCTGTTCGTTTGGTCGCCGCAGGTGGTTGCGGCTGCGGTCAATCATGTGGCTGCGGCAGATATTGTTCGTTTGTCTACCGTCGGTGGTTGCAGTTGCAGTTGATCGCAGATTTTTAGTCGTACCGCTGTTTTAATCAACGGTCGAAAAAATTACAGCGCATGACGCAGCGTTTGACTGTTGCGTCTGCCGCAGGTACTTGCGGCAGCTAAACGAACAACAATCTCCCGCAGCTGCCAAAGGAACATGAGCTTTCTTTTTAATATATTATTAACATTTCATAAGTTGATCATTAGATAAGTTATATGCTGAATGGATCTTTCCACAAAAGATTGTATGCGCACATCCACTTGGGAAAAATTAGTCTGAGTAATCTGAATGCTTTTACAAATAATTTAGAAAAAATTTAATTAGAAAATTGCTAACTAGATTCAGAATAAATTAAATACTGTGTCTTTTTGACTTGTTGATGAAAAAGGGCACCATACTTATATATTGACTTGAAGAATATGGAAGACAGAAGCATAGCCACACATAGGGCATACAAGAAATCAAGAAAATAATATAGGTAAACGTATATTCTTAATGCTTCTATTTTTCGAAACCTGGACCAAAATTTATACTATTTCGAATCATTTAGTTTTGGTTGACATTTTGGTGTAACCCTTTGTAAGACATTTGGTCATTTCCTTTTTACGTAACCCATCATGGATGCTATAAACAAAGTATTTTTAGCCTCTGGAAGCTTTTTTTTTTTTAATAGAAAAAGGTCACATTTAATCAGTGTTTTTTACGCATCACTAATATTATTGGGGCTAACCAACACAAACAAAGACATTTAAAAACGAAAATTGTTACTAATACTATTGGGCCTAACCAATAGGTTTAAACCCTCCAAAAATAGGGGAATGCCAATTAGCATGAAGAGCCCACGGTATTCTTTAGTAAAAGGCGAAAGAATAGTTCGCATTGAGCTCACCACATGGCTGCATTAATATCTGTAATCGGAGCGAGCCTCTATTTATGCTGAAATCAATACTACTCAACACTCTTATCTCTTCGATGTGGGACTTTAAAGTCTCAAGCCCATTACAAATTTCCAGTATTCTTACATTTCTCTTTTTAGGGAAAAAAAAAATTTCACAATCTTAAAAGACAATTTGTATGTAGTGTATGTACACACTAATAATCATATAGAGAAGAATAGATTGAGTATAATCAAAAGTACAAGTAATTCTACATTTATGTATATTGTATCATTTTCACAGTTTTGCCTTTCACCAAAAATAGACCTAGAAAATCTACAACATAAAACAGTTATAGGTTTGAGGAAAGATTCATGAAGTAAAGCTTGAGTGTCTCGTAGGTCATGAAGCAAATGCCAACACCAGGAATCACTTTGTAGTACTCTGGAAGAATTCCTCTGTACAAACCTTTCACTCCTTCTGTCTTAACAATACGCTTTAATGTCCCCAACAAACCCGTCTTGTACACAACCTCTCGTCCGCCCACTCCTTCTAGCTGCTTCCTTCTTCTCACCAGATCCAATGGAAACGTAACTGCAGTTTTTTTTTACATCAGAATTTGTTAATTGTAATATGTATATATATATCACATTTAATACAATGCATCACTTCTCTGAAGGTTTTACTGCGTATGAGTGCAACATGAGACAGAGTTTCACTAGGATAAATAACAAAAATCAGCAGTTAACTGAACAATTTATAGGAACCAAAAAGGGGAGTCATTTGATCAAGCAATTGTTAGATTGAATGAGATGCATGCCTATTACCTAAAGAAGTAAAGTAAACTCAGTTAAATGCTTGACGGGATAAATTAACTAGAGAAGTTCATGGTGATCATATCAATTTGCTTGCTAGAGCCATAAGCATGCTCTGTTGAAGACATAAGCATGCTCTGTGTTGAGTGTTGATATTAATGATGTTAGAAATTGATGCTACTGCTCATATAATTAGCATTTAAGAGAAAGACAAAAAAAACATCAAGAATAACAGAAATAACTCACCTGTTGAAGATGCCAAACCTGAAAGACTTCCACAAGCTAGACTGACCATGGTAGGAGAATCATGGGGCCTTGAGAGAAAGGAAAAACAAACAATCAAATAATTTTGGGAGGAAAAAAATAAGATAGGTGACATAGTTAAATGCAGAATTGTAATTTCGAGATCGACTTATTACCTACTTGACCTCCAATAAGATCTCAAAGATTCATACACAGAAAAGCTAATGGCTATACTAGGCCCAACACCCTATATAAAAAAAACACTAGTCAGGAAAAGAAAATTCAAAGTGGAAGAACACACGTAAGATGTAGGTATACATCTTTTTGCCAAAATTACCACAAGTGTTGTTCCCAATCCCTTGTAGAGGCCTAAGATACCTTCGTCCATTCTGATAGTGCGCAGAGTATGCCAGATACCAGTGTAGTAGATTACTTTTGTCTGGCATTGATGCATCGATAAATGTCAATAACCAGCTAATGCAACAATGCTTCAGTAATGACAATGATCATATATTCATTTCAAATACTTATGTTTGGAAGAACAACCTGAGCAGCAAGGCGAGTTCTAACAAGATCAAATGGATACGTGGCAGAAGCAGCTGTCATTCCAGCCAAACCACCGGCTACAAAATGTACAAAAAGGTTTGAGCTTATACTCTCCCTGCGATTTTCCATCCCAGTAACCATATACAAGAACTGAAAACAATGAAAGATCGAATCAGAAAAAGGCTAAATGGAGATGGCACATTATGACCAAACTTGTAGATAAATTCTCAGACCTTCTTGTAGTGTTCATATGTGTAGAAATTGATTGAAGAATATGGAAGGCGGTGAGCGATTGTGACCAAATTCCCTTTCCAGAATGCCCTGAATCCTTCTTCATTCAATATTCTTGAAGCCTCGTGTAATATGCTTGGCTTTCTTAGAGCTGCAGCATTTGAGTGCATGCCTTGCACCTAAATACAACAAAGTGTATAACAAAACTCCCTTTATGCATATAAAGAGAAAATGTAGCAAATGAAGATTTGAGATCATTAAGATCTTTACAGCAAGAAAACCCCCAAGTACTGCATAATAATCAAACAACAGAGTTCTCACACCACAAAGCTCAATTCGTGTATCGAACACACTAAAATCGTAAAGAAGAAGAAATTACAAATAGCTTTCATTTCCAGGGATCTCTCGTTTGACACAAAATTAGAATCAGAGATCATCAAAATGCAATTGAAATTCTGAATTGGTCTTTACATCAATAAAACCAGCAATTGGGCTCTAAACCACAAAAACATCTCGAATTTTCTCGTTCTCTCTCGATAAAAAACGAAACCTGGAAGAGAATGGTGAGACGAGAGAGAGGGGCAGTGCAAGTCTTGCTAAAAGCGCCGGCAATTCCTCCGGCCAAAAGCTGCGACGCCGATTCGAAATGTGACCTCTGGTCCTGCGTTAGACAATGAGACGATGCTTTGTTCCCGACGACGCCATGCCCTGAGCTGACCCCAACCCTAGCTTCCGTGTGAACCACCATTTGCCGCTCAAATCAATCCACTATCCTATAAAAATTCTCAATCTCACCCCGACAAGTTTATCCAAAGAATACCAACTTCCACACACCAAAAAACCCCCGAATTTCAGAGAAAAATCTCTCAATGATATTCGTTTCCTTACGTTGTATGAAAATTGCTTTGCTTGAAAGTTTAGCTATATACCGCTTTTTGTGTTTCCAATTTTCTATTCGGTTCTTTCTCTGCTTCAAGACCGTATACGCTTGTTTCCAACGCCACACCAACACGGCAACACTAATCGATGAAACGACTACGTTTCAACGGAACGAATACGTCTCCACAAAAAAGTAAGTATTTTTTGTCAGATTTTATTTCATTTGTTAACTCATTTAGTTTTTTTTTTAATAACATCCAATAAGCCCTCATGTTCATGTTTGTCAAAATCATTCGAATGGACGAAAAATTCAAACTAAATTAAAATGATGTCTTCTTGTAATGTACAAATCAAGTTGAAAAAAAAAAGAGGTTTCACATTCATTTTCTGATTAATCTCAACAAATCACCCACCAAATGTAATGAACCCGTAACCAACACCTAACAATCAAAACAACAACAAAATTCCAATTAGACGACTTTTGTCACCTGAAAACAAAAAAAAATGCAACAAACAACTTTTTTTACCTGAAAACGAACTTGTTTACTCCGGCGAGCACTATCCCGGAGCCAGTCAACGGCCAAAGGGAGTGAAGAGAAAACTAAGCTCTTGTCTTCTTCTTTGCCTTTGGAATCACTTCTTGAATTAGATTTTGCTTCACCTCGAGCCAAATTCTCCCAAAGCCTCTGAAGACCGAACTGCCACGTCGTGGTATCAACACGTGGATCAACATTTGACCAAGATCCTACTTGGTTGTATACTGATACGTTTGGCACAAAAACTGCTTTCTTGAATTCAACTCCTACATCATTTGAAAACATCTTTCTATTAAAATCCTTATTTAGTTAAGTTTTATCTCCATAATACACATACCGTGATCAATGCATTTACTCCTTAATCGCGGAAGAAGCAAAGTTGGGTCACGAACAGACATACAATTGAACAAGAGTATCTGCATACATGTATATCACATTATTAGATCAACTTTCACAAGTTTTTGAGATTTAAGACACCATTTTGTTTTTATTTTAATACCTGCTCTGATCTTATCTGTTTTCTTTCTTGGTTTCGTTTGATCTGTTGTGAAAACCATATAGCGCAAGCTTCCATGCTTTCAGGACTATGAGCTCCATCAAGGTAAAACACAATCTCCTCAGGGAGTTCTGAATCAGGCAAGATCATAGCTCGTCCAAGAAAGTAAGCATGTGACAATCCAGAGATGAATTTTTGGGGTAATCCGTTCTGTTTTCAAGAAGAAAACCGTTACTGATAAAAAAGAACTAACAGAAAACTCAGAAAACAAGAATGTTTTTGATTGATTCAACTTACTGTCTGATTCAGACCACTCTTGTCTTCAATACCCATCTTTTGAAGAAATGTAGAAGACAACGCAACAGCAAGACCAGCGTTTAGATATTGATGTTCTCCTTGTAGCCCGAGTCTCTGACTCGTGTCTAATGGTTCCACCACCTGAAGATTCACCTGCAACAAGTTCTAATTAGTAACATTATATATCATCAAAACATAGATTTGGTGGTTTTGTGTAGTTTTACTTCCAACTTTGAAGCTTTCTCGTTAAGTACATGCATAGCTTCATTAGGTTGAGGCACTGTAAAAGCAGGAATTCCTCTCTGCACCACCGACAAAGATCAAGAAGAGATCTGAAACTCAAATCATCGTATAGAGCAGAAGTTTTTTTCTGTACCTTGAAGATACCGGCTTTCTCTGCAGCGATTTCAGAAAGTGTGTGTCCTGGATAAAACAGAGTTATTAAAAACCATTGGATCCTTTTATTTTTCTTCAGAAAGTGTGTGTCCTGGCTCAAAGGAACTAACCAAGAATCTCCATATGATCATACCCAAGAGAAGAAATACCACAGACGACTGGTTTCTGAATCTATTAGTAATAAGAATTGAAATCATATGCTTTGTTAGGAACAAAAATTGGTCAACTAAATCTTAATCCAACATAGAAATTACTCGATTTTCCCTACCACATTAGTAGCATCGAATCTCCCACCTAAGCCAACCTCTAGTATAACAACATCTACCTGCGTGTAACATCAATGACATATTTGTCTGAATTACAATGAGTTTAATTTACTGAGTAGAAAAGCGATTTTCAAAACCTGTTCTGCTGCGAAAATCTTGAAAGCTAACAATGTAAGGAAGCAGAAGTAAGTAGGCATTGGAATCTCATTGCTGGTTTTCTCCTGCGCTTTAATTTGAAAACAAGAAAACTCGAAAAGTCTCAATGAAGCTTTTGTTAAACCAAAAAAAGAAGCCTACCTTTAGTTTATGGAAGCAACACCAGAAGTATTCCACAAATTTATCCTGGCTTATCTCAATGCTGAAGCAAGCAATGGTTTATTTCAACACTTTCTTCTATAAGATCATGGTGATGTGTATGTATTTAGAAGCTCACCCGTTCAGACGGAATCTCTCTCGGACATCGATTAAGTGTGGAGATGTGAAGAGACCAGTTCGAAGACCGTAATTACGAAGAATAGATTCTGAAAATGTGCATGTTGATCCCTTTCAAAAGATCACAAAAAGAAAGTCAATCTTCATTGTATAATCTCAAGGAACTCTAGACATGAGCCTTTCAAAGTCTGTACCTTTCCTTTAGTTCCGGCCACATGAATGATTTTCATTTGTGAGACTGAGTCTTCGAGCTCAAGAACCTAAGAGATTCATGAGACCATAAAAAGCGCATAACTTTTGGTAAGACACATTAAAAGTGAAGTGATGTTGGAACCTTTAGATAATGGAAGAGCAAACGGAACCGGCGAGATTGGTTGTTATTAACAAAAAGGCTGCGTTTTGTGATCAAAGACGACAATGCATCCAATGCGTCTCGGTAACGAGCTGATAATTCACCTTCGCCTTCTTCTTCTTTTTTTCCCGGCAAACAACACAGAAAAAGTAAAAGAAAAGCTCAAATTCAAGCAAACTCTATAAGAAAGTAAAATCAAAACATGGAGAAACAGAATAGTTACCACTTGCCATAGAACAAACTTCTAATTTTGGGATCTGTTACTCCAGTCGTGGAAAAAGACGAGAAAGAAATGGGTTTTTGGGATTGGAAATGAAAGGTCCCAACTTTCAATTCAATCTTCAAACCATCTAAGCGAAAATGGTGTTAACTTTTTAACTTTATCTATAAATATGTATGTATAAGCATTCCTAATAGAATATGTACCGAACAAAACCGTTATCCATTCAACAATAGTTTCTTCTCCACTATAATATGGACCAAACGTGGACCACAAATGTGTATTCTGACGAGAATTTTCTTATGGATTACTCAAAATTTTCAAAAAGACAATAGATAGCTTCTAAACTTTTAAACCCACACAGAAAAATGAGGAAAACAGCTCATTCTTGCAAAAGTAAAAAGATCTTCTGAGTCTACAAAGATCACAAAAAGACATGAAATTTCTTTGACACTTGGGGATGTTGTTGTATGTGTCATCCAAACAAACCAAAATTTAAACATAGGTATCGATCAATGACTTCCTCATCTCGTCAACAATAGAGCTGGGTTGGGCTTCCCTTAGCTTGAAAATGCTATCGATAACTGAGAGCTCGGTTGCGGTTGTGTCTGAACCGCAGAAAGCAGTCCAGTCATTAACGGTCATACCCGCAGCTATAACTTCGCTACCTCGGTTTACAGTTCCTGCAACGAGAGGGACTTGAAGAAGTGTTGAAAGTTCGTCCAAATCTTCCACTGAGGTGTGAGGATGGACCTATTTGAGACAAGACGTTTGTCAACAAAATCTTATTGAGAAATTTTTTATCGGTTTCTGAATTTGTTTGGTATTCTCTTACCACTCCACCTCTATTGGATAAGGCACAGTAACTGCCTACAAGAATGTTGCCTGCAATTGTCTGACGGAAGACTTCAACACCTAGAACATCCGCTATTATTTCCTCAGTTTCCTGTAAGAGCAGAAAACCAATATACGAACCAGCCATTATAAACCAAACAACACACATACAACTCCATTAACATACAAAGATGCAAAATCATCCAAAACATATCTAGAAACAACTAAGGAAGCACGAGAATATGATTCTTTACACTAAACATATGTAGTCAAAAGATTCACCCATAGTTTCGTAGATAGACCACTTATTATTCTTTAACCAATTCTTGTCAGCCATGAATATAGGATTTGAAATAAGAAGAAAAGCAGATAAATTTTTTGTCAAACAGTTTCATTGGAAAAATTCGAATTAAGGCATAACACTTTACCTTGTCAAGATCAGTGTGGGCAAGAGCAACATGGTCATTGCAGGCAATGCAATTTCCAAGAGCAGAGAGACGTTCCTCAATTCGCTGGACCACAACTTGATCAGGTAGACTGTTCCTCAAGTGTTGAAGCTCTGTCAGAGTAAAAACCATAAGCAGAACTCAGGAAATGCAACCAACAACAAACCACAACCCCATAATATAAAATTTCAATTTCAAAAGAACATGAGACTCTTCACCAAAAGCATGATGAGAATATGCAGTCATGAACTGAAATTAAGCAGGGATAGACAATGCAAAGTGCTTCGACCGAGTTGCATAAAAGATATTCAGCAAAAAAACCTGCCATCTCTATCTTTGTATATGCGTTAAACAGGTCATGCTGTTATCAGGAATTCTAAAGAGTAGTTCCCAATGGTGATGAGAAACGGTCTGGAGTAAAACTGTAGGATTTACCTTGGTCGGTAGTTGTATGAGGCACAAGAAGCCCGTTCTTGTTTCCTATACCAAAAATTAAACCAAACCAAGTTCATAACGCTAGTTAAAAAATATCAAGAAGATTAGAAAATCAAGAAACTCCCAAGGTGTTGAGAAAGCGAACCAGCGCAAAGACGCCCAATAATTCGTGTTCCTCCAAGAGAAGTCTTAACAATAGGGATAACATCTGCTAACTCCGTCTCAAAAGCACTGTAAAGCATTAAACAAAACATCAAAAATTTAAAACTGATGTAGAACTATAGAAGAAGCAAAACTGAAACTTTAAAGGAGATTACGAATGCAAACAAAAGATACCTGTAAAAGTTCTCAGAGCCTCCTATAGCGACTAAGCAATAGGCATTAGTGAGTTTGGAAAAGACACCAACTTCACAATTGTTCTCAAACTGAAGACCTGCATAATTTTTTTTTTCAAACCCATTAAGCCACTTAGGGAAACAAACCCAACAGAGTAAAAAATCACAGTTTAAGTAGACTCTGCAGAAAAATTACGAGTCGCCATCGATTGGAGGAAGCTAGGAATTCTGCTAACGGTACACCTGCGTATACAAGGCAAAATGAAATCTTATCATCACGAAGACGATGAAAAAGAAAGGTGACGAAATTAGGGTTTTCTTGCAACAGAACAGAAACAGTTAACTATAATATGAAGATGATGTTCGTTTGGTCTAAGAAGAAAATCTAAGAAAGAAGCTTACTTGTGGGAGAAATGAATCGAGAGAGAGGAGGCGGCCAAAAGCGAGGAAGAAGAAGTAGAAGAAGAAGAAAAGGGTTGCCTTTAACGCCGGCCCTGAACAATCCGAAGATTCCACCGCTTGGGCCCTAATTTAAAGAAGGCTCCAATAGTAAAAAAAAAAATCCAATAAATTATAAAAACAACTCAATTATTATTTTTGTTTCAAGCCTTGGAGGAGACGTAAATTTGAAAGTCAGACCACTTGTGAATTGACTTGTTTATAATCTAAACTTATTTTGACTAGTAAACAGCCGGTCCTACCACAAGCATGATAATAGTTGCGAGTCATTGAGGTCATGAGTAACGGCTGAAACATGCATATCCCAACCAACATCTTATCTCGACTCCACATGAGTCAAGGGGTGGTGATGATTCCTATATGGCGCAATGTTTCATGTAATTTTGTGAAACTCTTTTTCTTCCTAAGACAATGGAACCAACTTGGAAGTCACTCTCATCAAGTCCTTTGGTACAAAACTACAAACTGATTTGTTTTAAGGAACACATACTAAGCTGCTCGTTTAAATCTTGATTGACTCTCTTAGCTAGACTACCAGCAAAGAATAGAATCCTACTGTTGAAATTTGGTGTGATTTTGCTTCAAGAATTTGCCTTTTCCTCCTCCGGATCTTCACTACATCGCTTCTTGGATGGCTCAACCTTGGCAGTAGACTTCAGCTTACTCAACCATCATAATCAAGCAACTGCCTATTTGGTGTGGAAAAAACGCAACTCTCGAATCTTCTTCTCCAACTCTTCCACGTCAAAATAAGATCGGTTGCTATCCTTTTCTCAACCGGACTTTCTTTCACCTTCCAGCTTGTATGTTCGTTGTATCTCCTCTCCTTTCTAATCTTTTGTTTTTTCTTTGGTTGTTTGGTTGTTTAAAACTTTTGGGTTGTATTAGGTTTAAGCAAGACTAAAAAATAGAAAATGATATAAATTTTAATATGTTAAGAAAAATGGAGCTTGTGTAAATCTTAATATTTTGTGGTTATTACTTGTTATGTCTTAGTTGTGGCATGGAATTTTTTGATCTCTACTTGAAAATTTTACAAGTTAAAAAGAACATTTACAAGTTAGTCTATAAGCCCATTCATAAAAAGGTCTAAGCCCATTGTTGGTGAGGAATGTGAGGAGCTAACCCCCACGCCTTTTCCATATTTTTTAATTATGCATCTAATCGATTTTTTAAAATTTTCACAAAACTCTACTAGTTTTTCCCCAGAATTTGTTGATATAATCATATGCAAATTATCTTATTTGTTTATTCTTTATATTCCTTCTGTTTCATAATATAAAATTAGCGTTTTGTATTTTCAGTGCAAATTAATAAGCAGTTTTCCAAATTTTATCTTTATTTACACTTATAATAAAACAGAAGAGAATTACTGAACAAAAAGTAAGAAATGAGATATTAGATTTTTAAATGGGCAATTATATAAAATATCACTATTTTAAATTTTTGTTTCAAATGTAATACTAATCATTTATATTTTTAAAAATAGGACAAATTTAATAGTAAAATAAGAAAGAAAAAAATATTTCTAATAAAAAAATTTAAATTTTAAATTGGAAAAAGTGAATTTAAACATTATATTTTAATTTTATATATAATTTATTTAAGATAAATAATTATTTTCACATAATAATTTATGCTATTTTTAGAATTTTATTTTTAATGTGATAAATTTGGAATATAAACTTAAAATAGTGTTATTTTATAGTATAACTTTTTTTAATAAAGTTGAAGTTGAAATGTCATAAAACATGTGGAGTAGTAGTTTTAGTTATTAGAATTTTTTCTTAAACACCACGAGTAAATAAAGCTGTACATAATACATAGAAATATGTGTTTCAAACAAAAAAAAAATAGTTGCAGCCTGCCACTTAAAAGTTAAATATTATAATTAAATATTCAATATTCACTATTCGATTTGAGTTGATTTTCGTTAATCTCCTGATAAACGTTAGAACTTCGACTAAAATGTTAGAATTAAATAAAAAATTAACTAACAAATTATATTAATGAAACGATTCGTTGTTTATAAGTGTTCGTAGAAAATAAGGACATATATGAAATAAACTCCATTGTTCAGAAGATATAATTGTTAGTAGACAAAATTAAGTAACTTGTTAGGAAGACCAAAACGTGTTTCGTCTATAATTGTTTGAGCGGGACATAACTATAAATAATCATACTTGTTAACGAAAATTTCATATTTAATTTATAAAATAAATTAAAAGGTACGTGTCAGGCGGCCGTTATAGTTTTATTCCCCATCACATATCAATGGATTGAATAGTGAAATGCGTTCATAAAGATATTCAACATTATTTAACGGTAGAGTTTAAGTGACAACGTTCTAAAAACCCTCAGAAAAAATTAAGATGTACGGAAATTGGAAAATATCTAAACGTCTACGATTTTTCTCGGTTAATGTGAAGAAGAAGAAAAGATAAAGATATGAATGCTTGTTTTGTTTGCTTGCATGTAAGCCTTGTTATTATATGTTGCGGACGTGATGGCACTTGCTCGACCTTTTCAACCTTTGGATCCAAGCTCATCGTGACTCGTGAGATATTTCCCTTTTTAATTATTCAATACCAATTTTAACAATTCAAATCAAATTTATCATCTTTCCAAAATCCTTTCGGCTAATTAATTTGTCCAAAACTCATATTTAATTCCATTACACGAAGCTAATCGAGTTGAAATCATCCTACGCATATGCTACAAGACTAAACAAGTATACAACTTGTTTTCTTTCCATGATCAGTATGTTTTTTCTATTCATATAGTCTCTTATATACCTTAACTAAATGAAGTTGTCAGATTACATACGATGATGTCGGCCATTCTACTGAATTCATAAATATCATATTTTGAAACGTGGTATAACGAAAGGCGACATAATTGGTCCCACGAATCAACATCTACTACAATGTTAAAATTCACAAATACATAAATCTATACAGAAAAAAAAAAATCGTTTGTTTTATTTTCCTTTTGTGCGTCGGCAGAACTATTTCACATCATTCAAAGAAGAAACTATGTGCCAAATTATAAGACTACGTTCTTCAAACTCTGTGGTTTAAGAAAATATTTTTTTTTATGTTATAGCATGGAATACAAATGACAATGTGAATTCCATATTAACCACAACGTTAACATAGGGTTTGTACGAAAATCCATTAATGATACACAACACGAAGAGAATTAAGAACTATTTCCCCAGCCAGAAGAAAAGATTATTGGGGTCAAGTAAAGTCGAGGAGCCGGCATCTGGTTGGACCTTAAGAAACTATCAATGTGTTATAGACAAATACATAATATAATCAAAAATGTTGTGGAGACACCTAGCCTTCATTCATTATCTATCAACGACTATGGAAATATATATATATATATAAAATATTTTTATCAGATTAATTAAACAAAAAATAAACAACATAGTTTCTTGAAAACCCTCTTTACCAATTATTTAAAAAGAAACTAAGCAATAATTTCTCTGGTAAATTAGAAGATGAAATATAAAGACGTATTGTTTTCCTAACACTAATTCTTCAAATGGATATAGCTATTGAATATTTTAGTAGAATTACTAGTTAACAGTATGCGGCTCAAATGTTTTGCTATCCACACACCGTTTGGTTTATAAAATGATGAAAATGCTTCTTATTTTTATTACTTATTTTCTATCGGAAAGAGTGATTGTCAGGATTTCATAGTGTATATGGTAGAAAAATAAGCATATAAAATGTCACATATGATGTCAAAATCAGTTAAAATTTTGGAACTAAGTGATGATAACAAATCATAAAATAATGATAAAAGAAATGATGTGGCGCCGCGTATGAATTATAGTTTTCATAAAATAGTAAAAATGCTTGCTTTTGCCGTCCTTCCTTTGTGTTGTTCACGTTCACGGTGCTCTCTCAGCCGTCTATTTTTAAATTACCTAAAATACCCCCACCATCCGAGATCTTGTCCACTGCGCCACACCCTAACTCTTGTGTGCGCTACACCACCCTCCACGTCATCAACCAGGATCCGGATGTCGGAACCTTAATCATCACGTGGCGCCATGTGGTTGGAACTGTTTTGAATAACGATAGCCAAGGATTTTTTTTTTTTTTTGTTATAAAAGATTTTAAACTGTAATTTCAGAAATAAACAAAGGTAATTGAGTATAAACAAGAACAAATGTCTAAAATAGCACATTTTTAAGTTTTTATTTCACAAATAGCATCATTAGTTTAAATTTTCAATAATAGCACAAATTTAAGATTAAAATGCATTAAAACTATATTTTAAAAGAAAAAAACTAAACTCTAAATTGGAAAAATGAAAATAAATACAATACTTTAAGTTTATATATAATTTTTTAAAAAATAAATAAGTATTTTTTATATAAATATTTGTGTTATTTTTGGAAGTTTAATTTTGAGATGGTAAATTTGGAAGAAAAACTTGAAAAAATGCTATTTTAGGATATTACTCTATAAATAATTGGTTTTTAATTTAATAAAATTATTAAATTTTTCCATCTAAAACTTAATTTTATATCTTTATGTCGTGAACAAAATAATTAAAGTTTCAATCAATCTCACAAAAAATGATACAAAAACATATTTTAAACAGAAGACAGAATTTTTACTGTGTTGTTTGCTACTATATAGAATTGAAAACGATTCTGTTTTAATACACTTTGAACGATGAAACTAGTTTTTCTATTCAACTTTTGCAATTCATTTTCTACTTTCCACTTCCTAAAATAACTTAAAATCATTAGCAATTCACTAATTTGAAACCTAAAAAACGGCCAGGCCAATGGCCGATTCACAACACCAACTACATCCATCATTTCTATATCAAATATATCTCTTTAAGTCTATGGCTTAGCAGTCCAAGTCAGGGATAAGAAAGTACATTCTGTGGAGATTTCTATTCGAGCAAAAGCTTTACGATTACGAACGAGAACTTTTCCAACCCAATATCCAAAGTTCCAAACTGTTCCTCTACAATTTCCTTTCTTTGACCACGAAGAACCCACATTACATTTTAACCATATATGGATTTGGTGGTGGTCTCTACTTGTATCAAAACTCTTCCCCTTGTATAAGGATCCACCGAGGCAGCTTCAGCTGATTTTCTTCACTGTGTCCAAAGCCTTAAATGTTTTCTCCTCAAACAGTAGAAGGAACACATATACCTACAATATATTTTCCCCTAGTAATAGGTTATAGCTCAAATCAGTTTTTGCTACAGTGCAAGTAAACAACACATGGTTGATATATATTCTCCTTCGAAACCTCACGATTGACTGTAATTATAGTATATCAACCACTATAATGATACCACATAAAGCTTTCCATATGAAGGATTTATTTTGGGAACCGTGTTAAGGGACCACATACTCAAAATTTCATAATCTTCGTTTTATTAGTGAGTAATTGATAAATGATTACATGGTGGTTACCGATCAATTGCTATCGACAATCCACAACAAACTAATGACATGAGATTAAAAATGCATACAATTCTTAAATCCGCAAAAAGATTAGTACATATATTTTTTGCCTTAAGCGATTTTATGTTATGTACAATGGAAAACTACAGCTGTGTAATTGTTATAATTATAAATTATAATATAGGGTTCAATCGTATTTTCTTAGAAAATTGGGGGTTTAAAATATACTTATGAAAAACTTGGGATATCATTCCTTTAATTTTGAGAAAGCATAAGGGTTTGTTTGTCTATTTTCACATCTTCGGTTACGCTTTTAAAAACCCATTCGCTTCTTCCCACTTGATCCACTTCCACCGGATTATCCCATTCTGTTCTGACGTCATCGTCGTGGTGGTCACTGTGTCCGACTGAGTTGACCCGTTCTCTTTCGTTTTAATAGGCAACTATGGAGGAGATCGATCGTTCGCGCGCTTTCGTCAAGGACGTTAAGCGAATCATTGTCAAGGTTTCAATTCTCTCTCAGATTTTTTAGTTGATCGATTGTCTTCACAATTTTCTGGGTTTGACTTTTATCATCGTTAGGTCCAGTATTTTCGAAGTCTGCGTTTTCTGATTGCTTCCTTAATTTAATTTTTTTTTGACGGCGGAGAAATCTGGGGAAATGTGGAAAACAATAACAGTTTGTTTTTGTTCAATTGAAACTTTTCCTAAATCGGAGAAATTCCTCTCTTAATTATATTTTCCTAGACCACGCATATGCATCTTTTGAGCGATTTCTAGTTTATTCTCCGAGTTTGATTATACAGGTTGGGACTGCAGTTGTGACTGGGAAAGGTGGAAGATTGGCTCTTGGACGCTTAGGAGCAATCTGCGAGCAGGTACTTTGTTAATAACTAACATCACTATACGTTCTTGATTAAGCTCTAGACAGAATTTAAGGAAAAAGAAGTTTTTGAAGGACCTTGTTGTGTTTATTCGTCCCTTTAATTTCCTGAAAAATATAATGCCAGCTTGCGGAATTAAACTCGGATGGATTTGAGGTCATTTTGGTGTCATCTGGTGCGGTTGGTCTTGGTCGCCAAAGGCTTCGGTACAGGCAGTTAGTCAACAGCAGGTTATTATGGTGGAAACAAGCCTTAAGTTTTCTTCCAGTGTTCCCCTCAAAGGCTCCAATTTGTGTATGAGGCGTATAGGACTAACCGTTAGATTTGTTTTTGTTCTGTTCTGACTCTTGTTTTTCTCTACGAATTCCAGTTTTGCAGACCTCCAGAAGCCACAAATGGAACTTGATGGGAAGGCTTGTGCTGGTGTTGGACAGAGCAGTCTCATGGCTTACTATGAGACTATGTTTGACCAGGTGACACGCGCCTTTCGTCTTTTGCTGTTTCTTGTTCATTGGCAAGCATTTCAAAATCTGATGTGTGTTGTTAACTCGTCCTTTATCTTGGTAGTTGGATGTGACGGTGGCTCAGATGCTGGTGACTGATAGCAGTTTTAGAGATAAGGATTTCAGGAAGCAACTTAGTGAAACAGTCAAATCGATGCTCAAAATGAGGGTTATTCCAGTTTTTAATGAAAATGATGCTATAAGTACTCGAAGGGCCCCCTATAAGGTTTGTTGATTGCCATTTTTTGTTGCTTTTGATTTAAAGTTATACTAAGCGTCGCTAATTTACTTTACATGAATAACCTTCAAGTGAGTAATTTCCTAGTTCTCCTTAATTCTTTTTCTCTAAACTACAGCTTCACCACACTCTTAACTTACGCAGGATGCTACTGGTATATTTTGGGATAATGACAGCTTAGCTGCTCTACTGTCGCTGGAGCTGAAAGCTGATATTTTGATTCTTCTAAGTGATGTTGAGGGTCTTTATACTGGCCCTCCAAGCGATCCTAATTCAAAGTTGATCTACACATACATTAAAGAAAAACACCAGGACGAGATTACGTTTGGCGAAAAGTCCAGATTAGGACGAGGGGGTATGACTGCAAAAGTTAAAGCTGCCGTTAACGCAGCTTATGGTGGCATTCCTGTTATCATAACCAGGTAAAAGGCGCTTCGGTACTCATAAGCTGTAACTATACTGCATAGTTTAACCTTTGTACGATGTCTCTTCCACTTCGAAACAGAGAAAGAAAAAACTCCCGTTATTTTAAATAAATGGAATTTAAAGGATAAGAGTTTCTGTAAGTTTAAAATTGTAGCTTTGTTAAAGTTCTTTCCTTGATCACATTTTTTTCTCCACGTGCTTGCATTTAGTATCAGCTTCTTTCCCTGAATATCAGAATCTAGCTGATAACTAAGCTATATAGTGTTGGATGGAAGAGTGATATTTTTCTTGCCTTTTCTTTGAAGTGGCTATGCAGCTGAGAATATATCAAAAGTCCTTAGAGGACTGCGTGTTGGTACCCTGTTCCATCAAGATGCTCATTTATGGGCTCCGGTCATAGATACTACTTCCCGTGACATGGCAGTTGCTGCAAGGGAAAGTTCCAGAAAACTTCAGGTAATTTTAGTGCTAATGCAAGTTTACTCAAATTTTTTAGTTCAGGAGTTGTTTCTCGTTTTGCAAGTGAATTCAACTTGTTTGCAATTTGTTACAGGCCTTGTCTTCAGAAGATAGGAAAAAAATCTTACTCGATATTGCCAAGGCCCTTGAAGCAAATGAGAAAACAATTAAAGCTGAGAATGATTTAGATGTTGTTGCAGCACAAGAAGCTGGATATGAAGAGTCTTTGGTTGCTCGCTTAGTTATGAAGCCTGGGAAGGTATGGCCGTATTCACTGTGTCGTTAAATATACTGCACCACTTTTTTCTCTTCACAAGGACCATTTATTTCTAATTTTACATTTTTTTTGTACTTGATAGATCTCAAGCCTTGCAGCTTCTATTTGCCAGCTAGCCGAAATGGAAGATCCCATCGGCTGTGTATTAAAGAAAACTCAGGTAATCGAGGAAAATATAATTGTAATCTTCCTCTCAGTTAACATGAATAAGTTTTGTAATTCGTAATTTTTTTGAATTTTTTTCACGTAACAGATCGCAGATGGCCTTATTTTAGAGAAGACGTCATCACCATTAGGTGTCCTTTTGATTATTTTTGAATCCCGCCCTGATGCACTTGTTCAGGTATGTCATGAGTCATTACCCTTTATTTGAAATCTGATGCGGAACACATGCTCTATCATTGAATCAAACAGATAGCTTCCCTTGCAATCCGAAGTGGAAATGGTCTTCTGCTGAAGGGTGGAAAGGAAGCTCGTCGATCAAATGCTATCTTACACAAGGTACACCGACCTCATATTTCATAGATCAGAGTAGGTCTTGCTTCCCAAAATATGTCTCTGAAGCTAATTTGTGAAATCAATGAAAACTTTTAGGTGATTACCGATGCAATTCCGGAGACTGTTGGAGGTAATCTCATAGGACTTGTGACTTCGAGAGAGGAGATTCCTGATTTGCTCAAGGTAAATAGATATGTGACCTGCAAGTGGAGAGAAGTGTTTATATCTTTACTTAAACTGGATCTTACCAATTGCATTTACGCTACAGCTTGATGACGTTATTGATCTTGTGATCCCAAGAGGCAGCAACAAACTTGTTTCTCAGATAAAAAATTCAACGAAAATCCCTGTGCTAGGCCATGCTGGTAGGTTTTTATGTTCAATTTTCATTAAGTTGGATTGGCCTAGAGAGAACATGGCTTATTTTTTTGTCCAACCAGATGGAATCTGTCATGTATATGTTGACAAGTCCTGTAAACTGGACATGGCAAAGCGCTTAGTTTCAGACGCAAAGTTAGACTATCCAGCAGCCTGTAACGCGATGGTTAGAAACCCTTACCTTTTTACTTAAGCATTTAGTGATTTCGTTTGCGGTTCACTTATTACTTCTTGTTTCCCTTCATATTCTCCTTTTATCTTGTTGTAACAGGAAACCCTTCTTGTACATAAGGATCTGGAGCAGAATGGTGTGCTCAATGAGCTTACATATGCTCTGCAATCTAATGGTAAGAATAGTAGTTTGGGAATACGTTATTAAAATGGGTGTGTTTTACTGGATTATCAAAATCATTTGTTTCATTCTGGATGTTTCGTATTATTTTGTCTTCAGTCTGGAACTATGAGTGTTTAAACAATAAATACTAATAAGTTAAGATTTAGTTGGCTATTTTCGTTTGTTTGAAGTGTGCGTGTCAAATTGCAGGCGTCACTTTGTATGGTGGGCCAAGAGCAAGTACGAAACTGAACATTCCGGAAACACAATCATTTCATCACGAGTACAGTTCCAAGGCTTGCACCATTGAAATTGTAGAAGACGTACATGGGGCTATAGATCATATTCACCAGCATGGAAGGTAAAATTATTGCCGATTGTATCTAATAACATAACAAATTTTTCAAAGGGCCTACCGCTGTGTACTGTTTGCATGTGCTGAAAATAAGTGTGGCCACTTTCTTTTTTGTCTGTCTTGTGAAAGCAGTGCACACACTGATTGCATAGTAACAGAAGATAGTGAAGTCGCAGAGATATTCCTCCGCCAAGTGGACAGGTATAATAGGTCATGATACTTTTGAATTCCAGTCCATAGAAAATTTTGATTTTGAATATATTGGAAACTAAATTCTTTAACATTGTGACAGTGCTGCTGTTTTCCACAATGCAAGCACAAGATTCTCTGATGGTTTTCGATTTGGACTTGGTGCTGAGGTAGAGAAGAGAAATCACATTATAACCGAATGAATAGAGAAGTATTAATGAATGAAGGAATGAATGGTCAATGTGGTTTGTTCTTATGTATAGGTGGGAATAAGCACAAGCAGGATCCATGCACGTGGTCCAGTTGGAGTCGAAGGATTATTGACAACAAGATGGTATAATTTGAGTTTTTTTTCTGCGTGTTCCTTTCATCTGTTCATTGATTTGGTAAAAGCTGTTGTGAAGTTTGAATGGTTGTGGTGATGAATGACAGGATACTGAGAGGAAAAGGACAAGTTGTTGATGGAGACAATGGAGTCGTTTACACCCATAAAGACCTTCAAGTCTTAAAAAGTACAGAGGCAGTGGAGAATGGGCTTTAGTCCTCTCTCTCTCTCTCTCTCTGTGCGCTAATGTCATACTACATTTTACTACTATTATAATTGAAGTTTTTTTTGTTTTTTTTGTTTAATTAGGATTTAGTGTTCCATGAAAATTGCAACAACATAAGAAGATCCCTCTAGCTAGGTGGTCTTTGATGATAGTAAAGTGTTCAGTAGCTTCTCTTTATGTGAAAAACTCCTTCGAAGCCACACATCCATTAATTTACCATTTCCATTTTTTATCTTTCTTCATGCAAAAGTAAGTCAACAGAGATTTGAATTCGAACTATACACTCAAAGCCACATCTGAACTTATAAGTCATTACAATAAAACCTCCAACCATAAAACTTAATTTTCGTAATGTCTTCGTCCTTGGATGAAGTTTTTGAGATTCTTCAACCATAGAAAATACTCTGTGCATATTCTCTCATCCAACTCTCTGCAAAGTTAAAAAAAAAACGGTGTGTCCCTGTGAAGAGAAGAAGAAATCACACGAAAAAGTTGGCTAGACACTAAAAATTGTCAGAACAATCGTCAATACATCAATACAGTAATTAGTACCCTCTCAGGGCTAATTATTATGTTGTTGGCCTCTTCATGGAGAGGACTGGTGTGTTCAATTAGTCGACATATCTTCGGTTTGGTTCTTTTGTTCGGTCTGATCGTCCGTTTCTGTATGACCGAACGGTACCGTGTTCTTTAAAAATGGTGAGCAGTAAAATTTGTTCGGTCCTACATCATGTCCCCTTTAGGGCTTTACCATGTTTCAAAAAAAAATTGTCCTTTTTCCCTTCAAAATTACAACATTTTTTTTATAATAAGACTAGAAAAATGTATATTATCAATAGTTGCTATTCGTTTTCCATTTGTTTAATGTTTTATAATATTATTACTGAATAACTCATACGATACATTAATTTTAAGTTCATTTTATACATATATTTTGACTCCAGTAAAGATAATATCTGGATCCACCGTTACATCCACATGTTCATGCGTTTAGCAAAGAAGATGAAGAAGGTAAACAAACCAATCCGTGTGACAAAAGCTCACACATTGAGTGTGTAAACAATAACTTCCAACATTTTTATATAAATATACAATACTCTTCAGAAGAACTAAAACGTAACACATGCAAATTGTCACATCAGAGGCAAGATATAAAATGGATGTCGGAAATCGAAATAACGATGAAGCAAGTGTGTTTAGGATGCCTCTTCATTACCCGAGATACTCTAAAGAAGATTATCAAGACATGCCAGAGTGGAAACTCGACAGGGTTTTAGCAGATTACGGTTTGTCTACTTATGGTGACTTGGCTCACAAGCGAGACTTTGCTATGGGTGCTTTTCTTTGGATTTCAACTCATAATCAAAAGCTTTTATCAAGACAAGCTAAGTCATCAGCTCCAAACTGAAGAAAGATACAAAATCAGTTCATGTATGAAGTTGAAAACGATTAAGTCTATGCTAAGCTACTATAAATGATGTTGAGTAATAACGAAACAAGTAAATGATCAGTGGTTTCGTATAGCAATGTATGTAAGCAGATAAAACAATGGTCAGATAATTTATGACGAAAAAACAAAAGAAATTCATCTCACTCTACTACTGCTATACGTAAAACTCTAGTTAAACTTTAGTATAAGTGTTTTCAGTGTAAGTATTTAACTAGTTCATAGCTTTTTTCACTCATCTTTTCAACTTTTTTCTGAAATTCTCATAAAAAGAAAGACAACTTTTTTGAGTTTGAGGCCACACAAAACTCAGGACCTAAGAAGCGGACACATGCATACTCCACTACAGCCCAAACATCATTTACGAACGAGCTGCTACTCTTTTGGCTGTTATCATTCTTTGAACAACACATCTAGAACAAATATTCAGTTGTTCTCCAATTACATTTTTAATTTAAGATTGAACTAATATTGTACATTACGATAGTGTGACATATGTTATATATGGTCATTATGTTCGAAATAAATATATTACGTACGATTTATTATGAACATCTCAGATTTTTTTTTGCCATGAATTTTCACAAACGAACGTGCCAAAATTAATACTACGAAACATGTAAATTTATAAAACTTAATTAACTTTTAATAAATTAGAATCAAAATGCAAAACAAAAATGAAAAAAGAAAATATGTTACCAAATTTATTCTAGAATATGGGTCCACTAAAGTGAGCAATCCAGGGAGAGAGAAGAGACAAGGCGTGTCTAGAGAAGCCCGCTCAAACTTTTGCACGAACACCTAAAAGTTCAATGGTCTAAAAGGACGGCTCTGGTCGAGAGAGAGAGAGAGAGAGGACTGCTTAAGAGAGCGTAATCACGAAATATCAGATCACATATTCATCATCCACCCAAATCTCTTATCGTACGCCTCTTTTACCATCAGTCCTTTTAACGTACGCACACGCTTCCGAAGTACGAAACAGAAAGAGACGACAGAGATTTATGTTGATTTACTTTCAAAGTACAAATCTTTGGGCCTCTCTTTCTCTCTTTGGGTACGAATATTTTCCTCCTCGCCTTCTTTTTAATTGTTAAACCTTTTTCTCATTCAAGGAACAAAAAAAAATGGACAAAGGACTTCCTCTTATGATGGGTTATAATCAATCACATAAAGTTACGATTTTTTTATTCGATTAGAAAAATAAAGTTAACATTTTTTGTGTTTTTGGGGGAGGTTTTCTTGCGGTTGTAGATCTAATTCTTTCTTTTGTCCCTTTTCTTCTTTCTCAGGTATATGATAGCAAACAAATGATGTCCCATGTCTTCTGTGTCTGCTTCATGCAACATGTTGGTTTTGATTTGGTTACCGAAGATGCAATCTAAAGTTTAGGATAAGGTTTTCGGATTCTCTCTCTCTCTCCTCTTGTAATAGTTTCTTGTGGAAGAGCCGCAACAAAAAAAGAAAGGTTTTTATTTTATATTTCCACTGAAGAAAAAGCAAGAAAAAAGCAAATCAATGGCGAATCCTTGGTGGGTAGGGAATGTTCCGATGGGAGGAGTTGAGAGTCCAGTGACGTCATCAGCTCCGTCTTTGCATCACAGAAACAGTAACCCGACTATGACCCTGTCGGATCCAAGATTGGATCATGACTTCACTATCACCAGTGGAAGCCCTAATTCTCAGACTCAGAGCCAAGAGGAACAGAATAGCCGAGATGAGCGACCCGCCGTAGATCCGGGATCCGGATCAGGGTTTACGGGTCGGCGACCTAGGGGAAGACCTCCCGGTTCCAAGAACAAACCAAAGAATCCAGTTGTTGTCACCAAAGAAAGCCCCAACTCGCTGCAAAGCCACGTCCTCGAGATCGGTGCGGGCGCTGACGTGGCGGAAAGCCTAAACGCCTTTGCTCGTAGACGCGGCAGAGGCGTTTCTGTTTTGAGCGGTAGCGGTTTGGTGACAAATGTCACTCTGCGTCAGCCTGCTGCATCCGGAGGAGTTGTGAGCTTACGTGGTCAGTTTGAGATCTTGTCTATGTGCGGTGCTTTTCTTCCCACTTCTGGTTCTCCGGCTGCAGCTGCTGGTTTGACCATATATCTAGCTGGAGCTCAGGGTCAAGTCGTCGGAGGTAGAGTCGCAGGACCTCTTATCGCTTCTGGACCAGTTCTTGTAATTGCTGCTACGTTTTGTAATGCTACATACGAGAGGTTACCAATTGAAGATGAGCAACAACAACAACAAGAGCAGAAGCAAGCCCAACAAGAAGAAGGAAAGAAAGAGAAGGAGAATAATGATAACGAGAATGGGTTGCAGCCCCCGCAGATTTATAATATGCCTCCTAATTTTATGCCAAATGGTCATCAGATGGCACAACACGAGGTGTTTTGGGGTGGTCCTCCTCCGCCTCGTGCTCCTCCTTCGTATTAATAGTTAGATAGCCGATGGTTGCACCCGTTCTTTTAGCTGGAATGATTACATTTCCATCTGTTGAAAAGTTATTAGGATGGTTAGGCTTTTGTTTATTAGGCTCTCGAAAATTTTCCTCTTTTGATGGTATTCGGATGACATTTAGCTAGTGTATGCTTTGTTTGTTTCGTGGCTGTGATTACTGGTTTTTCCGACTGATTATTTTTATCGTGGTTAGCTTTTTATGAATGTAAACTGATTGTAGAATCACCCTTGGGCTTTTTGTCTTCTTCCTTAAAGATGTGGGAGCAATGCATGTCTAAAAGAGAAATGGTGTCTGGCTTCTACATTGAAAGCAATTACGACTCATTCCTTTCTTATGTTGGTAAGTGTCTTTCTTATTTATCTTTTCGTTGTTTCTGAAAGGCCGGGCATTTGATTTCTTTGATCTTTGCACTTCAATATCTTATTTTAGTTTAGGTATTTGCATGTATTACTACTTTGTTTCTACTTGAACTGGTGATGATGCGGTGAAGATTTAGTAAGAAGGGTTACATGTCGATGATTATATGTCACGATTTTGGGAGTATGTGCTTCATTTTGATTCTAGCTTTATATGTTTGTTGTTTACTCTTCTAGTGAGAGTTGTTGGTGTTTGGTTTTGGTCCCAAGGTTTTATTGCCAAAAATAGTGGTTTTATTACAATGGTATTTATCCTTTTTTGCATAGTATTTGGTCTTGCAAATTCCTTTTACGTAACACTTGCACTACAAGCAAATCAAAAGCTAGAGTACGGAAAATTTGGCCCCATCATAATAACTAAATTCCAACGGTTGAGTTCAGAAGTGTAATCTTTTAGCTCTTTGGATTTTTTTTTCATACCGATTTTAGGTAAATATTGTGAGAAAATTGTTGCCAATATAGGCTTCATTTATTGTGTTTGGAATTCCATGTGCATATAAATTTCTAAACAAAATTAAAAACAGAAAAGTTTCATTTAATAATAAAATTCCTCTCTATCCATAAATTGTTGAACAGGAAAAAGGGATAAAATCGATAAAATTAAATTGCAATATTACGTTGAACCTTGTGAAATTAAGGGGATTTGCATATCAAGGAATAGGCATTTCGATAAATTATTTTAAAAAACTTGAAGTTTGTCCAGCTATATTTGCAGAAATACTTTGTTTCATTTTCCTTTTCTTTTTATATGAAACCAACTAAAGTTGTCAATAGTGTAACAAATTTATTGTTACATTTTTTTGTTAGAAACTTATTAGTTACAACATTTATTGGAATAATGCCCTAAAAATTAGATTAAGTGGATATGTAAGAAAATTGAGTTACTGAATAAATAAGTTATAAATAATAAAAAAAAATTATTGACTAATACCCTAAAATAGCATTTTTTAAATTTATCTTCCAAATTTAACATATTAAAACTAAAATTTCTAAAATAGCAAAAATTATTATATAAAATAATTATTTACCTAAAACAAACTATATATAAAATTAAAATATAATGTTTAGATTTTTTTTTGTTTAGATTTTTTCTATGAAAAAAATATTTTTAATTATTTTAATATTAAAATTAATTTACATAAATATATAATATTAAACTTTGAAATATACGTATATTAAACAGAATGTCAAACGTATGTATTAATTTCCTTATAGGTTGGTAACTTACCAAACGTATGTATTAATTTCCTTAAACTAATTCTTTCTTTGCAATCTTTAATTGGTTATCTATTAACTACAAGTTAAAACTGTTTATTTCCATCAGGTATACAAATATTTGGAAGATGTTAGTTATTTATTTATTTTAGTTGATTTAAAAATTCGTATAACATCAATAATCAATCTTTGTAAAATTTACTGATTTCCAAATTTAAAATATGAATTTAATTACTATTTGTAAATTAATCTATTTTTCCTCGAATTTCAGTTTTTATATGTTTAACATAGAAATTTTTCTAAATTCACTAAAATTTATTATGGAATCAAATTCATAAATAAATATTTACGAATGATTAACATGTAATTTGAATTAGTATTTATAAATTATATAACAAAGTTAAATATGAATTTTAAAATCGTAAATCCAATAACACAGTCTTTGGTATGAATTTACAAATCACAGAGTAACTCTCGCTTAGATAATCGTTTCATTTTCGTCACCCATTTTAATGCATTTGCATCCTCGTGATTAATTTCCTATCCTTTATTGCAAAACATTCACTTAACATAGATTTACATTTATATTTAAAGCATAAACTTACAACATGTTAAGATCGAAAACAAGAACAAACAAGATGTCTTCATCGTCCATTCATCTCCAAATCACATTTTGGCTTCTAATAATTTCACCTTTCGCATTCTCTAGAATATTTACTACAAACGAAACACTCATTTTCCCTCTCACTACCCAAAAACGCTTTAGCTCTCCGTCAACATCCCTCCCTTTTAAATTCGATGACACAATCTCCATCTCTCTTACCATCGGTTCTCCTCCGCAGAATATTAGGATGTCTCTCGACACTGGAAGCGAGCTCTCATGGCTCCACTGCAGTAAAACCTCAGCCATGACCCACATTTTCGACCACACCAAATCCTCTTCTTACGTTCCTCTGCCATGTTCTTCACCCGTTTGCACCGCCCCGGCCCAAAACTTACCCATGCCTACCAAGTGTGACAAAAAGACTAATAACTGCCACGTGGGTGTCAGCTACGTCGATGGTACCGCAATGGACGGGAACCTCGCTCATGAGACGTTTAGAATCGGGTCGAAAACCAAACCTGCCTTAGCATTCGGATGCATGTTTAAAAGCACCAGCAAAATACCAGATGATGTAGATGGTTTGAACGGTTTAATTGGAATGAACCGGGCTCGGTTATCGTTTGCTAACCAAATGGGTTTGTCTAAATTCTCTTATTGCATCTCCGGTGTTAACGCTCCCGGTGTTTTGGTTCTCGGTGAAGCCAGTTTACATTCGCTTCCACCTCTCAAATACACGCCTTTGGTAAATAGAAGGGACAATTTACCTTATTGGGACAGGTTCGCGTACACGGTCCAATTTGAAGGAATTCGGGTCGGGTCGAAATTGTTACCCATTCCTAGGTCGGCCTTTCTTCCGACCCGTGAAGGCAAGGGTCAGACGACGTTTGATTCGGGTACACAGTTCACATACCTGCTAGGTCCGGTTTACAACATCCTGAAAGCAGAGTTTATCAAACAAACCCATTCGCTTCTCACCGTCGAGCCGAAATTCGTGTTTCAAATCGCAATGGATCTCTGTTTCCGGGCCGGGCCAACCAAGCCTAATTTCTCGAAATTGCCTACGGTGACCCTGATGTTCGCGGGTGCAGAGCTGACTGTGTCGGGTCAGAAGCTATTGTACTCAGTAGAACCGGAACACAAGTATTGCTTCACCTTCGGAAACTCCAATAGGCTCACCGATGCCGAATTGTTTATCATTGGTAATTATCATCAGCAAAACGCGTGGGTGGAGCATGATCTTGCACATGCAAGGATTGGTATTGCTAATGGCGTCAACTGTGATCAAGCAAGAAAACAACTTGGATCATGACTTTGAATTCCTTTTGCTACCAAATAACTTGAGACACCGATAATTTGTTGCTTTGTAATCTTTCAATTGTTTGTGTTTCGTTAAGCATTGGTTCAAAACTTTATTATATTCAACAAGTCAAATATATTTCTTGTTTTCTAAAGTTCTGTTATCGATTCGGTCTATAAAAAGAGATTTGGATTTTGATTTTGAGAAGTTAATTTTTAGTCATAATCACTCTGACTAACAAATAGAAATTTGTTTACCTTCACAATCATTTATATCATCTTTGGTAATTAGATAAAAAGTTCAATACTAACACGTATGTTTGTGTGATACATATGTTTTTGCTATTGACTATGTCCTTTTTTTAAATTGATAATCGAATGGAACGAAAACAATAAAGTTTTGTGAAACGGAACAAAAACAACTGGGATTTAAATGCAATAAAATTCCCGTTCTGGTAAATTTGTTAGCGTAACGTAAACGTAGCTATATAATAACATATACTATATTTTATAAGAAAAAATATTAGTAAATTATAATTTATTAGTACATATAAATTAAATATTTAATTTTTTATTTAAAATTATTTTTAACATTAATTTTTGTATATACAAATTAAGAAAATAAAAATAATTATTTTTTACGAATTTAATAATATTTTTTTGTTAGTTTAATAAAATATATTAATTTTTTAACCAAATTAATAATAATGATATAATTATAATTATTCTAATAAATTAAATTCATTTATATATTTATTTGAAATTGACTGTAATGATGACACGTCAGCATGATATTTCTGTTAATAATACGTCATAGTAAGATTATTTTCTTTAAATATTTCTCAAATAATATATTAAGTATTACGGTAGTAACTTAAATTTATTTATAGTTATTTGAAATTATTTATAAATTAACGTATAAAAAATAATAAAAAATTATTGTTTTTGCAAATGTAATAGTAATTTTTGATTAGTTGAATAAATTATATTTATTCTCTAATTAATCGCATATATTATAATTATTCTAATAATTTAAATTGTTTTATATATTTAAGTTGAAATTCGTCGTAGTGTTGAAACAGTATGATATTTTTGCTATTAACACGTGAGGTAAAGTTATTTTGTTAAAACGTTTCTCAAATAATATATTAGGAATTTGTGGTTTTGTAAATCAATATTCGATCATTTACTCCCTCACAAATTGTAACAATATTATTTCAATATTCAATTTAAAATTGCCCATTGCAAAATATCTGGTTATTTCTATGTTTTTGGTGATCACTAATGAAAATTCTTCTCGTTTCCTCAATCGAATCTTGAATATATGGTTTTCTTTTGCGTGGGAGTCGCTAGCGATATTAACTAGCGCAACAAAAATTTGTTTGACACAAAATTTGGTTGTTAATATTCAAAAACTATTGGTCTCATGAAACGGCAGCGTGTAAGGGTAGTGCATCGTTTAACCATATCATCAGGATCGGGACAAAAATCTCCCCAAGGAACGCGTTTGGCTTTCCGCCGAAAAAGCAACCGATAACTCGTCCCGATTGGATTCGGTCCGACGGCGATTCAGTGTCACGGTCGTAGCCGCCAATGTTACCTTACATTTCGAGAATACACCCGATTCCGTAGATTCTCCACGTCAGGTGAATTTCACATCCGATCTCTCGTTTCATTAATTTCCGTCGATGATTTGATCAAAGAACCCTCTTGTTTATAGCCCATTTTAATTTCTTGGATTTTGTGAAAAATGTGATCATCCTACGGTTACGACCTCTCCTTGTTGCTGTGGTGACAATTTTGTACCCTTGATGTCTGCGTTTGTATTGCTTGTTCAATATAATAATTACTGGAGAAAATTTCTTTGCAGGTTCTTGTGCATTCGCGAAAGATGAGTTTCGTTTTCCGGGGAAGTAGAGGAGATTTAGAAAGCGGATTCTCGGGATTTATTCCTGAGAGACGAGCTATGGTATGCGTCCTCTTGAAAACTCTCAAAATGCAGGATACATAAGCGTTACATTAAAATGATTTTTGTTAGAATTTTACTTATAGAAAGTTCTTTTCGGTATCGCCAAAACTACAGCGCGTTCATGGAGCTCGACCAGTTAATCCTAATTCCCTCGCTTTTTTGGTTACCGGTATATAAACTCCCCCTTCTACTTCTTTGTGCAATCGTTTTTATTTGCAGTTCCAATGCATTGATCGTTTTGGTTTATGTATTGCAGTTGTTTTGCTATTTATGATACTCAGTTCGCATCAGATGCCTCCTAATTTCCTGGTAATCATGAGAAGCCGTTTTTTTCTCACTTAGTCATGTTTTGGGGTATGAGTTTGATGTTGCACAAATATGTAGCTCTGGCTTGTGCTTGGAGTGTTTTTGATGGCAACGACCCTCAGGATGTATGCGAGTTGCCAACAACTTCAAGCACAGGCTCAGGCTCAGGCTGCAGCAGCAAGTGGCCTCTTCAGTCACACTGAGCTGAGATTGCATGTGCCTCCCTCTATTGCTCTTGCTACGAGAGGGCGTCTTCAAGGAATTAGGCTTCAGCTGGCTCTTCTTGATCGGGAGTTTGATGACTTAGGTCAGTTAGTTTTCTTAAAACATCAATTTCTGAGTAAGTTTAGGATTTGATATGCCTTTACTATCTGTGTCTCCTTTTTCTTCTTGTTCTGGATTCATAGTATGCTTTTTATAGTTGAAGTCTGAGGCAAAAGTTGTTCCGCTGCAGATTATGAAACTCTAAGGGCACTTGACTCAGATAATTTTCCCACAACTTTTATGAGCGAGGAAGAGATAAATGCCCTTCCAGTTCACAAGTACAAGTTGTTGGATACTGAAAAGTGAGTGAATTTTGTACCTTTTTAATATTTTAACAGTTTTTGTTTTGTTTTGTAAAATAGAAAATTAGAGAAATAAGGGAAATAGTAAGTGAGGATGCTGTGACATAGCTACTCTGGCAGATTTTGACTACCTTAACAAGGGATGGGAGCGTGGTAGTGGTCACAATTTAATAGTTTAGAAGCTGATAACTTTGTTCGAGTATTGCGCTTTGGTTTGACTGTACCCTCTACTAATTAGGGTTAATGAACATGGCATGATATTGATTCTTATTAGCTCATTGTTCTTTCAACCGCTATTTCAGTTTCATGTCTATTCCATGTTCAATGAATTGCTAAGATTTGTTTTTAAGTAGAACCCCTTGCATGCATGGGTTTCTTTGTTCACATCGCTTCTTGACTAATACTTGGGCTCGAGTTCTGGAATCAAGCTCCTAAATGTAATTTAAACAAAAATGATTCGGTTAAGTGTTTCATCTAATCATTTCATGGTTTTGACTTGTGTTGGTTTTGTTAACAGTGGTTGCTCTTTGGCAAAGCAGGCATCGACCTCATCCTCAGCTGAGGTATTATATATTCTCATTTTCCCCAAAATAGCAGACATTCAAAAATCAAAACAGTTCTCATGTTTTTTCATGGTGTATTCCGCTTGTTTAAAGTAGAAGAAGCAAGATTCTTGCAATGGAAGTAAAAATGGAACAGAAGACGAGCTCACTTGTACTATTTGCCTAGAACAAGTTACAGTAGGGGAAGTTGTTCGCACCTTACCTTGCTTGCATCAGGTTCATACTTATATACTCTTATCGTAAAAAGAAAAAAATCTTCTCAAGGCATCTCACTGTCTCACGACTCACGCTCATGCCTATATCTGTTTTCACAGTTTCATGCAGACTGTATCGATCCATGGCTTCGACAGCAAGGAACATGTCCAGTCTGTAAATTCAAAGCTCATTCAGGATGGCGAGGTCGAGATGAGATTGATGATGATGATGCTTCCAACATGGTTTGAAAGTTTGGTTTTGGACACTTGTTATGTTAATAATGTGTGATTCCAAGTCAGCAGATTAGACCCACAACAGATCATGTAATGGTCGATGAACTGATGATAAGTTTTAACAGTTTTATTAGATTCAAGCTAAGTAATGAAATGGTGTCACATGGGATTTACTTTAGTCTCTTGCTTTCTGGCTTATTTAGATTTGCCTTTGCCTTTGCCTTTGCCTTGACCCTTCTTAGCGTCTAGCTTAGCTTGAATTCTAGCAGCTGCAGCAGCTTTTGCTTCTTCTCTCTTTTTCTTATCATCCTCTTTAGCAGCTGCTGCAATCTCTCTTTGCTTCTTCAGATCTCTGCAACCATAACCATAAGCAAAAAGGTTTTTTATAGATATGCATATGGAAACGAAATCAAAAGTTAGTGAGGTCCACATGGTGTTATAATGCTTACTCTAGTCTGGCTCTGTCCTCAGAAACACTTCCAACACTAGCACCCTTCCTCGGTCTACAAGCAACTAACTCCACTTCGAAAATCAAAGCTGCACTGCAATTACCAAACATGTCAAGAACAACTCAAAAGAGAAATGTCTTTCTTCTTGAATGAGATGCTAGAAGTGAGGAACGTAACATACTCAGGTGGGATGTCAGGAGGAGATCCAGCTCTTCCGTAAGCATATTCTGGCTTACATGTGATTTTTGCTACTTCTCCAACCTGAAAAAGAGCTTGGTCAATTGGTTTTCCTATATATAAACTGAAAAGTTCAGATTGAAATAATCGAAGAAGAAGTGAAACTACAGAACCTTCATGGTTTTAAGTGCAATGTCCCATGACCGGATAACACTGCCTGATCCTAACTCAAAGGAGAAAACCAGATTGTCTTCGCGTGTAGTGTCAAAAACCTTTCCGTCTTCAGCCAACATACCCTCATAGTGAACTAAGGATAATCAAATAGAGTTATGGTCATTCATAAAACTTAGATGATTGACATGACAGTTAGAAAATAGCAAGAATGATTGAAAGTTCATATTTTTGCCACTCTCACTCATCTAAAGAAAGCTAACATCAAGGCCAAAGAAAACGATGAATGTAAAAGCTCAATTTCAACATACCATCGACAACCGGAAGATCATCAGAGGGTGCAATAGCATCGGGCTTGGCTCTCCTTACAATCTCTTTCATGACGCCACCATCTCCACTCAAATCAATCGCATCTCTCATAGCTTCAAAGTTTCAAAGAAACCTACTTCACAACATCAACGAAGTAGAATAATTTCAGAGTGAATCTTATCATTCCTCAACACACCAAAAAAACACCAGGAAGAAGCTGCTCAATCAAAATTTACAGCTTGCACGCTGCTAATCATATAGATGTTTACGCAAGCTAGAAATTTTTCCGATGTGATTTAACTCGCCATACTCCGAAATATTCCTCTTAACACAAAATCAACAAACTGTAGAGTGAACAAGTGAATGGTACATGAAAAAACATGAATTATTTGAAAATAAAAAGTAAATCGATTTCTACAGATGAATTTTATGAAGTTATCATCTAACCAGAAGAAAGGAGAGAATTACGCACAACATTCTTGCGCACGATTGTCGAACTCACCCGATTCGAGAAAAGATGAAAAGTCTCCGATCCGATACGAAAAGGAAAGAAGCGACGAAGTTGTAATAACCGGAAAGAGATCGGTGGCCTTGGACTGTCAAAAGTGAGTCGAGAATCGTTTCTTCTCTAATCCGTTGCTTTGACGTCACGTGTTGTTCTCTGCGGCTCGCGACGAATTCATATTCCAAAGCCCACTAGGCCCATTAGCCCATTAATTTGTCAAGAATCTATTTAACCCAAGTGAACGAAAGACGCAAACCCATTAATGTTTTTATTCTTATATTTCTTCATTTACATATTTCATGTTTTTTTAGATAAATGATTTGATGTTTTTGGCATAAAACGATTTAGTTAAATAATTTAAATTTTTTTATTAACTAAGTAAAAACCCGAAACATACTCATTCAATAAAACTAATACTACGGTTTATAATTATTTTTGAGATAATTCTAGTGAATTCAATATTTTTAAAAAGTTATTCCATATTCAATTTGTATACCAATCCAACCCAACTATCCTGAGTTGGGATCAAATTCTGTCCCTGCTCGAGTTCAGTCAAGATCTTTGAACCTTTTCATATCGAGTGTTTTTGGTAAATTCGATTTCAACTCCTTCAGGTTTAATTCATTTTTTTTATGAACTATACGAAGTAATTTCAACTCCTAAACATATATACAATATCAGTTGGTGAAATGCACAGCCTATTGCTTTCCGTTCTTCTAAAGATAACATATCTCTTGGAAAAGCTATTGGCTCACCAAGAATTCTGATCACTTCTCATATAAAGTCAAGCGCATGATGCTGCTCAAACCTACAATAACAATGTTTATCATTTGTTCAATGGGAGATACGAAACTAGCATCCTTTGGTTTGATAACTAGACATATTTTGGATATTTAGCTTATTTTGTTCATCGGAGAGGAGATCCCAAAAAGCTACACATAAAAAAAAGATGCTTTTGTAGAAGAGAAGTTGGGTTGGATAGCTCTGTTATCTCGTTTACCTCACGAGCTGGCCTGGGGGTTGAATGTCCCTCATATGTATGTTCTTTGTTCGAACAGTAGTAAAGACCATGTAATCATCTTTTCTTCGAATGTGTATTCTCCTCGGCATGGCTTCTAGAGTACAATCGAACTCACCTCGCAACCTTAATGCAGTTGCCAACCATGCACGCACATGCATATATCGTGTTCAGGTTGCTCCTTCAATCACCACTCAACTACTAGCACCATCCTTCAGTAATCAAAGCAGCTATTGACCACATAATCATCAAGAACTGTCTTCTCTTCTTTCGGTCCAGGACACGCACTTGCTCTCTCATAGAATTTTACTTTTTGAGTTGTATTTTCGCTGTAATTTTCCTCTCTTGTCTGTCGTAAAAGTTCTTTTTTTGAATATGATTATAAAAAAATAATACTTTATACGTAAAAGAAAAAAAGCAAAACAGAAAATGTTACAAAATCTTAACATTCATAAAAAATCTCTTATTTTGTCATTGAGCTATCAAAGTCACTCCCATTTCTCACTCATTAAAAAAGAACCAAAAAATATAATTGTAAAATTGTCGCGCCCAGCAAACTAAAGTACAAAGATTCCATAAAGTGAAAACAACAGTGAAAGTCAAAATGGGAAAATTGTCCGCATGTTGTCTAAGAAATGATACATCGATCCAAATCAAGCATGCTAATGAACAATCAATTTCTTTTTTTTTTCTTGTAATAAAAATATAATTATGTTAATGAACAATCAATAATTTATAATCATTTAACAAAAGATCTCTCTGGATTTGTAGGGATGGCTATTAAACTATAAAATTTGAACATATTTACCAGAAAAATCTTTACATCAGAAACTACAGTATTTTCCTTTGTCTCTTTATAAAGGAATTCAGCTATACATACTTATTATATCATTATTCTACACAATTTAGGGGAAAAGTGTGATTAGTTCACCGTAGCAATGATCACACATCCTTCATATATTGCAACTTTAATTCTATATGACAATTAAAAAACTGGGCCAATGGAATCTATATGGTTAAACAAAGGCAGCCAATTTTCTAATCAGAAATCTCTAGGCGTAATCCATGATTTTGTAGATATGATCATAACAAACATCAATAAAAAAACATAAGATATCAGTAATGGTGGATTTGGGAACAACCGATTTTCTGCTGCATAATCATTGCCAAATTAATTGAAAGAATCTTAATAAAATTTCGCGTGATCATTAAATGGTCAAACTTGAAATTTTTTAAAATATTTATCGTAATTGTCAAAAGTAAAGCAAATAGTTACATCGAAAAACTCGAAGTTTAAAAAAAATATCAGTAATTTTTAAAGCCAAATAAAATTATACATCGATTTCTCTAATTGTATATATAGTTAGCTAGTGTGGCAATAAAACCTAAAATGATTATGGTAAAAACAATTAATTTGTTATAAAAACATTTCTGTAAAACATTTCTAACCTCCAGAATCTTTTCTGTTTTACTTCAATTTAATTAACCACCAAGGAAATATTATTGTTATCTATTTTAGCTATTATGAATTGTATAACTAATTTGGTCATAATTATGAATATTTGTTTTCGTGTTTTAATATTTCTACTTGTTGTATTTAAGTGACAGCTAGTTCATGTAATAGCCGTGGACTACGGTAACATTGTGAAATGTCGTCGTCACAGTGAATAATATAACTATATTCATTTAGGGAAAAAAGATATAGATAATTATTTCTTTTAATCTTTTTAGTAGATAATATTTTTTTATTTGGCACGTTCAGGCCACTATAGCTAATAACAACATTATTATATTTATTTGAAGTCAGTAACAATATTATTTTCACAACATTTTGAAGTTACCATAAAAAATATGCGAAAATCCTAATCATATGTAAGTATTAACACGTTATTTGATCTCTAACGATAACTGCGATATGTTCAAATCACGTTGTATCAATTAGTAAACTATAAAATCGAATATAATTTCGTAAAACATTAATTCTCCATTGTCACTGAAACTGATGAACAAAAACAAAACACAAACGTACGAATCTACAACAAAAAGAGTACGTAGAAAGCAGAAAAGTACGTAGAAATGTAGAATCCTCTATGTACATTTGTATCTCTATCTAGCTAGTTTGCAGAAATCAAAACATATGTAAGAAGAAGAAGAAGAAGATTTGTAATGTTTGATTTAGTAGTGGTCTGAGTAATTATTATTATTATTATCAGCCCAGCAAAGAAGCATGATGACACATCTCCGCATGATGTAAAAGCGAGCTCTTTGTTCTCTCACCAATCTTCCACACTTTCTTACGAAACCGTATTTCCCTTGTTTCTTCTGTCTCGACGAGCGCGTGGTTCTAGACGTGCCTCCGTATTCTCCGAAGCTTTCTTTTTTCGACGACAGCTTCCATCTCTCGCTCAGCTGAAACTGCGGTGAGTTTCCTGATCGAGACATTTTCTTGAAGATTCTAATCTTGACTCGGAAGTGATGACTGTTCGATTTGTTGGCGAATATTTGAGATTCGACAAAGTTATAGAGAGAGTTGAGAGTTAATTATGGAGGAGAGCTAACACTACTTCCGCATTTATAGTGGTGTCACAAATTAATATCATTTTGAACACAAAAAAATAACGGAACAAACACAAAAAGAAAGTAAAAAGTACTTTTTTTCCTCCTTTATGCAATGAGATAGATATTTAAATTAAATTTAAGTAATACTATAGAATAGTATTTTTAAATTTATTTTTCAAATTTATCACATTAAAATAAAAAATTTTAAAATATCATAAATTATTATGTGAAAATAATTATTTACATCAAATAAATTATATAAAATTAAAACATAATATTTGGTTCATTTTTTCCAATTTTTTTTTAAAAAATTTTTATTAGCATAAGATTTTTAATTATTTAGTATTAAATTTGTACTATTTTTATAAATTTAAACGATAAATGCTATATTTATAATAAAAATTTGAAATAATGATATTTTATATAATTACCCTTTAAATTATGAAAATTACATTATAATAATTTTAAGTTATTTGAAGTGTAGTATACTTTTTGAAAAGTCAGTTTTAACCAATATATTTGTGGTTTATTAAGAAATAAACAAAATTTCAGAAACAAAATATTTCCAATGAACGAAAAGGATATTAATGATTTGAACTCTTACGTTATCTTATCTAAGTCTTTCTTTATTGACCTTATATAACTAATAAATTGCTTTTACTCTATTACTTCATAGGTCATAATACCTATATTTTTCAATTACTTTTTTTTTGTCGGCAAATTGTTAAAAACACAACGATTCTATGGGAGAAAATATCAAATATAGTATGTGAAATATTCTAAATTCTACAAACAGATGAAAAGAACTTCAAACATGAAACAAATAAGACTCCTAAATAGAATTGACCCACACTATATCCTTAAATACAATAATTAAAACAGACACAAAAATTACGCTACTTAAACTACAACACAAAAGGACAAATCTAATCGACCATAAAGATCCAACATAGAAATTGGGCTTTCAAATAATGGGCTGCCCGACCCATTTGCAACTCCACCTTGCAGAGATGTTAGGTTCAGCGTACTGTTCTCGAAGCTTTTCCCATGGCGTGAAAAAGACATCGCCGACAAATCCTTGATCACCGCCGGAGAACACCAAAACAAGAGCAACCAAATTCAATGGATGCTTGTCTCATCTCAGTCTCCGTCGACCTTCGATCGTGTTTCAAGGAGAGGGATTCAATCAAGTTGGAAAGAGATATTTTCAAAGCAAATCTAACTCACAGACCTTTTCTCTGCATATGTAACTGTTTGTTGCTTTCTCTCTACAGTTAAATTATTCCACCAACAATACGAACAGTCATGTTCACTCAAAAACAGAATAATCCCAACAGGCAATAACACTAAGGTTGGGCTTCCGACGAGAAGTGAATACAACCGAACCGATCGAACCAGTTTATTTAATTTTTGGTTTAATATTGATTTTCAGCTTTAATCTGTCGGTAAGTTTTCAAAGTACAATCATTTTTTAATTCTGTTCGGTTCGGCCAACATCAACCATTCGGTTTCATTTACACCAAAAACCATTCGGTTTCATTACAATCATGTTACTTTTTTATTTTTATTTTTAAATTATTTAGTTATCAAACTCTATTTTATATATTTATATTATTAATATTATATTGATGAGAAGCTTTTAACGAATATTTCACCAATTGAAATCAAAAGTTGATGAAATTTCAACAAAAAAATAATATAATATTGATGACAGACTCAATCAGTATTCACTAATAGAGGTGCTGTAACATCTCAATAATTTCGGATAAGTAAAACTTTATATAAATCAACAATATCATAACACCCCTTGCGAAATTAATTCAAATATAGCAATATTCTTATAATATATGCAAAAGTCATTATCGCTTTACAGTCGAATTGAAAATAAAAAGCAAAGACATATCTAACAAAATCAATCTTAGTCAAACACCAAATCTTGTTCTAATCATTATGATTAGAATCACAATCACCAACAACAGTAAAATCCGGAAATCTTTCTAACAAATAAGGATGAAATTAATTTACATATGAGTCTCTAATAATGTAATCAGGTCACTATATTGTTGCCCTATGATTGAATGTAAAACACATATACAAATATTTTCGTGTTCAAACTAAGTATTTCGTTTTATCTCTATTTTTATAGTTTTATTCTTTTATTATGCAAATATTTTTCTTTCTATTACGGAAAGATTTATACCAAAACTAAAAAAGATGAATGAGTGAGAAAAAACAAATCCATGTAGAAAAATTGTTGATGGAATTGAAGGCCAGAAGGCAGTGTACATATATTACATACCCATTTAGTTATCAGGCCCAAATTTAGAGACTGGAATTTAGAAAAGGCCTCAGCTGGCCTAACATTGTTAAATGAGAGATGCGTAAACCAAGCTTTGAGTTTTGTTGAATTGACCAAAACCAAATCAATTAAACCAATAAATTGCATACGTAATGAGTGTCTAATTACATCATCATTTTCTTTAGAAACTAGAAACATTTTTACTAATGAGTATATATAATTAACACAGCATAAAGACAACAACAAAAACAATTTAATCGCATTAACCGAAATTGCAGTTGAGAGCAAAAAAGTTGCATAATCTAATGTTTATATTTCAAATCATATGTTAGAGTTAACTCTATTGTTTGGAGCATTGAAAGTGACTCAAATCTTCATTAGTTACATGTATCAGAAAAAACAATATAGGAAACAATAATTGTATATTTGATCTATGTTATATAATCTCTCTGAAATCAAAGAAATATATCGAAATGAAGTTCAAAACATCAACAAAGAACTGAAATTATGTTTAACAAAATGTACAATGAAAATCAGAATCTATGTGAATGAAATAAAGTTCAGTGAGATTACAAATTCAACAAATTGTACAAACACGGTTTGACTCTGCATAGTTAATGTTCACATGTTGATTCAGATATACAAATGCTTCAGTTTCAAACATTAATCAATAAATCAATTGGGTATATCAAAGTAAATTTAGTTATATAATATAATTTCATTTAATGCGTTCATCTCTTTTTAGTATTAACTAGTGTTACTTTTAATCAAAGCATCATATGTTTCCTCTAACTCAATATATATAATTTGGTCGTATCATAGCACAATGTAATAACAATATTACCCATGCTGAAACATTAGTTAATACCAGGCAGGAAAGAACAAATGCGCAAGCCTCGTACACAAATTAACAACTTCACAGCTTTTGTCCTATATGATTCCTCTAATTAACAACTATCCTCTTTCATATGTAAACATTAAGAAATGAGATTCAATTTTTCTAAAATTATGTGCTAATATATAAAAGCCTAATGTGAAAATAGCATATGAGTATATATAATGCAATCACATCATCATCTACTATGTTAGTGAGGTATGACCTGAAAGTAAGGGTCATCTGCATATAAAGAAGCATGGACACGAAAACCAAGGAGGGTTGGGTTTCACATGAAGTTTGAATCCTTTCATATGCTTTCTCTCCATACATTATGTCATAAACAACCAAACCCTTGTATTCATTATTTTATAGCAAAAAGACATATCAAATTTATACATTTATGAACTACCTTTTGATTCTTTAGATTTCGTAGCTAAAAAATGACTAAAAAAGGAGTAGCTACAAAGTGACTATATACTTTGTCGGTAGAAACAAAACCCTAAAATCTTTTAACAAAATTTTCACAATCCTTACATTAATTAATCGACCAGCAAAATGTATGAAAATAATTGTTTTCTTACATCAAGTACATAACTAGATTTAAGGTTTCATATCATCGATTAAATGCTTCATATGTGTAATTATAAACACGTTTTTTATTTTCATCAACGTTTCGACCATAAAAATGATCATAATCGTACACAAGTCTTTGCAGAAAAAATAAGCACACCTCTGCAGTAGGGTTCACCTCAAATCATCTCACTGGAGAGATCTAATTAAAGATATATCGATCTGGATTTCTGGAAAAATAAAGTTTTGAATTAAAATGATATGAAAAAACAAAAACCTTGAGTTAAATAAGCCATATAATTGCCGCTGCAGCATCATCAAGATTCTCAAACCAAAGAAGATAGGCTCAAAGAAGAAACCCATCAAAGAATCTGATTTCTGAATCTTGAAGATGATGCAATAGCAAACAATGACCGCCATTATTTCAGAATCTGAACTCATCATCGCATTAACCCTAATGACTAAAGATAAAACCAAGATCTGAGGAAAAAGAAGAGATTTAGGGTGAAGAAAGTAGGAAAGGGTAGAAGAGTTTAAATAGAGGAAAGAGAAAGAGATCTACGGCTGAGATTTTCTTGACATATCTCAGAGAGAGAGAGAGAGAGAGAGAGAGGGAGAAGAGAGAGAGATAATAGGGAAACAGTTACACATCATAATCGGAGATACCAAATATAGCAAAGCTCATTAACCCTCACTGTGTCCACAATTAATTAAAAACGCAAATCTGAGGGATAAAAAAAAGGAAAGGAATTGAAGAGAGTAAATTAATGGAAGAAGTGTTGAAACAAAAGTGAGAGAAGAGATGCGTTGCGTAGTCCACAAGCATTAAGTTTTATGGATCAATGGAATTGACACATTTGACAGCTCCTTACTCTGCCTTTTCGTCATCATTTAGGGTTTAGGGTTTTCTTCAGACATTAATTTTCTGCTTTTCTCTCCTTTTTTTCTTCTTCACATTTTAATGTTTTATTCCTTTTTCGTTTTCCTAAAAATATATAATTTATCGAGCGGCGTTCTCAACCCGCAACGTATCTTAGCCAACATCCAAACGATATAATTTATTTTGTATTATTCAACAAATAGTTCAATACACACATATTCATAGTTAACTATGTATCTACATATAATCAAGTTGTTTGTCGCAATATCTTAATTTCAATATGTTATGATACCTATATATATATATATATATATATATGTATAAGTTACTAATTACTTCAACTTGTTATGTGTTTTCTGTATGTAACAAAATTCCAGCAAATCACAACTTCATAAAAATATTTATAATTAATATAGAAAATAAAAACCCCTGAGTTTTCTGCCTATGTCCAGCTAGTTCCTCTGCTACTACGTACAGTTTCTTCATATAATGTCTCATCTAACAGTAAACACACTCTTGTAAACCTCACAATCTTTGTATGACCTCAAATACTTTCATTGTTTTTTTACATTTACCAAAAATAGAAGTGTATATCTAATATTACAAAACATTACTTGTGAAAATAAAAATATATGCTTTTAGATTGACCAGTAGGCTTCCCTTGCAATTAGGTTTACTGTTGTGCTAAATACTTGCAAGGACCTATTATTTCGGCGACTCACCATATAAAACTATTCCTCTCTACATAATTGTTTTTTGTAACTTGCTGATTTAGGAGAATTGCATTGTAAAAAAATTTACCACATTTGTCTGAAGAGACTACAGTGTGAGACAAGGCAATAAAAAGCCTTTCCTACCAGTAAAAAATCATTTGATGTGAACAGAAATCAAATGAGTATAAGCCTAAAATTTTGTATTCCATTTAGCAACACTTTGAAAACCTATAAGCCACTTTCGATCTCTGTTTGGATGACATATTTTGGACCAGGCAATGTTAGCTTCATGGAAATGTTATTGTTCCATAGAATTAAAATGATTTCATAAATAAAACCTCCAAATCTTTTAAAACATTTTTCCTAGGTTTACTATTGGAGTAATAGTTCACATAACTTGGTATTAGTGTTGTTTGTTTAGTCGTCGCAGATAACTGCAGCTGCGGTCAACACTGCGGTTGTGACTGCGTCAGATATTGTTTGTTTGTTTGCCGGCGGCAATTACGATTGATATATCGCAGATTTTTAGTCGCACCGCTGTTTTAATCAGCGGTCGAAAAAGTTGCGACGCATAATGCAGCGTCTGACCACTGAATTTAGCGCAATTCTGCGACAATTAAATAAATAACAATTTGCCGCAGTCGTAGCCACAAATACCAAACGAACATTACTATTATCGTACTCAAAGGACTCATGGTTCAATTTCTTCATTGATGATGAAACAAAAACTCTACTAATAGAAGACTAATACATATATACATATATATAGCAATACTACATTTGAATATCTACAGACTATTCCTAAATCTTAATTAAGCTATGTAGTGAAAGAAAAATGTGGGTGAGAAACGAGGACGTGTATGGCAGAAATAAAATACGTAATAATATCGTAGATATTTGAAAAAGGAAAAAAGAAACATAAGTGCGTGCGATGAAACGTACCAAGTTGAAGAATAAAAAGAGAGAAATAATTTTTAAAAAAATAATAATAAGGAAACACGAAGATAGAGGAGATGGGACATTGACGTGGTTGCATATGCTAAATGGTACGGATTTATGAGAAGTGGAGCCAAAGAGCCAAATAATCCTCCTCCTCGTACGGGACCCTTCTTTTATTTATTTATTTTATTGTCACATCCATCTCTTCAATATAATTTTATATAATGTATATACACCTAATACTTTCCTATTATTTTCAATAGCTAATACCTAGGTTCATTCCATCCTATTTTTAAATAAATTCGCCACAAATTTGTTTCTTTTTGCTTAAAAAATATTATAGACTAACGATGTATTTTTTCTTCATAGTTATAGTATAATATCATATGTACTTAAACCTAAATATAATAATTTTAATAGTCTTATAAAATAGTTTTAAACTAATATATTCCAAATCATAAATTTGAAATAATTTTAGTAATTTTTAAAAAAATTCAAACATAAAAATATTTAAATCGATTTAGAATCGATTTTAGAGTTCTTAAAAATTGAAGAACTATGAATTCACAACAACTATCTATGACATTATATGTATCCAAATCTAAATACTTAATTTTCTTAGTCCAGAAAATAGTTGTAAATTAATATTTTTTGAACCGTATGTTCGAAATAATTTTAGTAATTTCTATAAAATTTTGAACCTAACAATTTCTAAATCGATTTAGGGTTCTTAAAATTAAGAATTTTAAATTAGGAATTTTCAAATTAGATTTGGATCGGGTGCATGGCAAAACACGGATCTGAATTACGAATTGGTTTATTTTTTCGGTTATATAATTTAAAATTAGATTTATATTGTAAATCGAGAAAACCAATATTTAAAAAAAAAAATTTTGAACTCACGGTTAGAGAAATTAATTTATAAATATTTTCTTGAATTATTAAAGGTGATTTTTTAAATTTGTATACATATGATGTTATAGGGATTGTTGTTAGGAAGAAATAGATATGTTATCACAAATATTATTTTACTATTAAATCTATGGAGCGTATGATATTTCTTTAATGATATGGATAGACTAGAAGCTCATGAATTTGATATCTTGAGTTTGTGAAACAAGTTGATAGTATTCTGTCGTTATTGATCCATAGAAATTGATCAACAATCAAAAGTTTTATTTTATAATTAGAATGGTAAGTGGCATGGTGACATTAAAATATAGGAAAATGCGTGAGGGGTTGACGAATATAGTAGGGATTTTAAGCTTGTCTATAAAATAAGAAATAACAAAAACAAAAAGAGTGAAGACACATTAAATGCTATCAACCCCATCCTATAAAAAAAGAAGAAGTATTGGTTGTCGAAAGTAATGAATGTAAAGATGGTACTTCGTAGGGTTTATGTAGCCCTTAAATTTCGCTGACAATTTTACAGAAGAAAGAAAGTGAGAGTTATAATATTATTACTCTGAATATATATATACTCTATTCTTATTAGCTTTCTTCATTTGGAAAACCCTTTTGGGCTCTTTCAACCTCTGCCTCTATCTCCTCGTATACCTCTTTTTCTCTCTAACTCCTTCTGCCAACTGCTTTAAATTTCATCCCTTTTATTAATTAATTACAGTTTTACATGATAAGATGACATTTTATGTCCATTATATTGGTTTTTGTTTTTTTTTTTATCATTGTTATACATATTTCATCTCCACTTTTGGTTGATATTTTCTTTTCTTGATTCTGTTGTTATGAATTTTTTTATACGTATAGTTCTTCTAAACTAACTTCTTATCGAAAATAGGATTGACTATGTGAACTATTTTACATGATTTCACATAGGAGAATATCAAGTCTTTTTTTGAATTTTAGTATTGTGAAAGTATTGTATAGACTTTTGGGTTTTAGTATTTGTGAAGGTATTCTTTTTGCTTCAAAAATGAAATCATCAAACTGTATTAGGAAAGTAAAAGAAGGAAATGTAAAAAACAAAAAGAAACCAAAGGGACATGGATCTTATCTCGTGGAGAGATGGGAAACCTAGTGTGCTTTAAATTTGCAGAAGAATCTCGTCAGTCTGAGTTTTTCTTTTTATAATTTTCCTCTCAAGTAAGGTTCTTATATCAGAATAATTATTCTATACAGAGAAAAATATCTCTAAAAAGCATAACAAAAATGCTAATATTGTTTAAATCGATGTGACACTAACGTCTCGCCAAATGGATCTTGGATTTTTGTTGGAAATCTATAGCCAATAAAATGTACATTATGAAATTTTATAAAGTTTCACGTTAGTCTAACTATAAATAGAAATATATATGCATTTTTTCGCAACATAACAAAAATATCAATAGTTGATGGTGTTTTGTATTATAAATTATTGTAGTGTTGGAAATCCAAGCCACATAAACAAAACTTACTATTACGTAAGTCAGAAAATTTGAAAATGATAAAATAGATAATAATTTCTTATGTTAGTTTTTTGTGTTACAAAACTAAAAGTGTTGTTTTTCAAAAGTCCCTCCATCTTGTTATTATATTATATATGTAAAAACATAATAATAAACATAATAACAATTCTTAATTCTACGGTTTCTAATTCCCTACAATAATCGCAGCAAAAAAATTACAGACAAAATCATCAAAATATAAAAGATTACTGTTGCAAAACTGTATTAATAATTATTCTCTCACTTCTTCTCTTTTGTTCCAAGAGCCTTTTCTATGATGCTTTGATAGTATTGTGTATAAGGAGCTGTCTTATTTCGTTTTTCAAGCTGAAGAAACGTTTCTACCGATTGTTGATCGTTTGGTGAGAAAGCCGCTTCATCTCTCTTCATTTGCACAAACTCAATATTCAACTCTACCTAAACATAACACAACACAACGAAAAACCATCTCTCAGAACAAGAATTATTCAAGCCAGGACTCTTGATATTCTACAAAAGTAAATGGTTGGTTTTTGGTTGCCTTAATCTTAAAGAATTACCTGTTCGATAAAGCGTTTAACCACCCGCTTCAAGCCTTCCATGGTGCTTCTCTCGTTAAATTTCTTCAGCCTCATGACTGGAATTGTTGCAAGCTCGGGAAATGATATGTGTAAGCTCCATTGAGCAAAGTGGACAGCAAGGAGTTCAACCACAGAAAAGATACACTGTTCTTGGAAATTCTGGGACTTCAACCAATTCTTAGGCAGCTGCAAAACAAAGAATCTATTAGGTTACCTGGGATGATATAAATTGAAAATCTACAATGTAAGAATTTCTACTCCAGAGCTTTTTTAGGGTGCTGAATTTCGAACCTTCACTGTTGAGAATGCTTCAAGCTTCTTTTCTTGTTTTTCACCGTCATTTGTGATTTTATATTCCAACATATCCAATACTAACGATGCTACTGGAATGAATATACCGCTTGTACGAGAGAGATGATTGAGCCATTGAATACATTTAACCCTTAGAAGCAGGTACCGCGGTCCAATAAATAGCTTAGCAACTCCATTTATAACCTGAACTATAGTATAAAGCAGAGGCTGGAGATCACAATCCTGAATATTGGCGGCAATAAAATTCACCCAGAGATCAACACAATTCGTGTAGTGCCCACTATGTATCTTCTCGACAGCTACCTGTTTACAAAAATTGAAAGGCTAAGAAGATAAAAAGGAAAATTTTAAGTAGAAGACGAGCATGCAAGTACAAAGAAGCACCTTATTCTTTGTAGTAAGAGCCATCTTCAGTAACTTGGCAAGTTGGGTAATAGAAACAGAGGCCTTGGTATAAGACTTCTGCATATCTTGCGAGCACAGCTCAACAAGAGAATCTCTGAGGAACAAAGTATGTTGTTCTGAAGTTGCCTTTGGAATATCGCAATCATGCAGAAAGGCTTTGTACATGTTAATTAAGCAGGTGTTGAAGCATTCCGAGTTAAAAACCATACTGATGCCTTTCAAAACTAGAAAAGCGTGCTGCAATAGATTCCCTTCACGGGTTACCCACAGATCAACAGAAATCTGCAAAAAGTTACAAAATTAAAACATGACTTCCTCGAGAAAATTATGGGACACCATATCTATCACTGAAAAAAAATCCAATTCGAGGGAAGTACCTCAAGTAGTTACTCGAGCCTACTAAATTAATGTAACAAAGAATTTCCAATGCATCTCTCTAAATACTAGTGAGATTTTATTGCCGAAAGACTAGACGAAATTATCAGCTTACAAGTCTAGTCTGATATATGCAAATTTGCTAGTAAGAAAAACAGATTGTATATAGAGCGTACCTTGATCAGTTTTTTCAGCAAATCTGGAAACGCAGCAAAAAATACTATAGAAACTTTAAGTTGGGTGAGCGCAAAGACAACTATCTCCACATCTGCAGCCTGCTTAACAAGATGCATGGTACTTCTCAAGAAAGATTTGATCAGTGGTTTTAAAATATCCCATTTTGGGTTGTTCTTCAACTTCAAAATCTTCTCCTTGTTACTGGAGTCTGATAATCCCAGAATATTCCTGAAAATGTGATCAGCTTTTTGGAGCACAAAAACTATGAGCTTGGCAAATGTCTCACTGTCTTCAAGGTCATAGCATATACCAGGCCTCGTAGTTCCTGATGGTTTGTGCCCATAATGACATGCAGCTCGATACCAATTAAGTAGGCTAATTAATGCTTGAACAGACAGCTCCTTATTAACTAGGTCACAGCAAGAGGTTAAAACAGATCCAGAGAGTACTTTACGCTTTATATCTGATTCAGCTGCATCTATCAATTGCATTGGATGATCGCTAGCTTCACTTTTACTTTGCTGAATAAACAAAAAGAGCAATGTTAACATAGTGCAACAACTACTACCATTGCATCAACAATTTAATAGTACAAGTAACTTGTACCTTTTCATTCAATCTAGCAAGCTTTCTCTTCTGTTTTTTAAGTTCTGAAAGACTCTGTTTGCTCTGCATCACCATCTCATCACTGATTTTACCTGGAAAATTTATCTATTGAGTCAAACAGTAAAGGAAGGAACTGAAGGATATATCATCAAGACAAACAATACAGGTAAACCATTACCTTCTGGTCCATTTACAACTGCATTTGTAAAGTGAGAGTCCTGAACACAGCAAAAATATTGTGAATACTTGGTACCATCACAGAGAAACATCAGCAAACGCAAAGTATAACAATACCTCAGCCAGATAACCATCACTATCTGAATCACCACCATCGAGAGCTTCATCTTCATCCTTGCTGAACACTGCATCTATGACTATATCCTGAGGATTTTCTTCAAGACACCTGAAAATATACAGGCAAAATAATATAAGTTGCATAACTGATACTACGAGCTATCAAGCATTTTTAAAAGAAATTGATGTAACGCAATGCATGATTTCAGTGAGAGGAAGGAATTGGAGCAAATTTTACTCAGAAAACGAGGAACTCAAACAGATTACTGAGTAGCTGTTTTGAGTGACAAGATGGCAACTACCTCTTCTTATGTGGCTGTTCTATCTTCTTCTCTTCTTCTTTTTCTACGTCCTTGTGCCCATTTCCTAAACCACAGAAAATAACATAGATTCTAACATCCTAAACCCAAAAACTTCGAATAGTTGCAAGAGCATTTCAAATTCGAGCATGGTAAACGAAAGATAAACACTACAAAAAAAAGTAAGCAGAAAAAGGAGATATGAAAACGAAAGGAAAAAAAAATCTTACGCTTTGCAAATTTCCGTTTTAAGAATGGCTTCATCTTTCTGTTTCGCTTATCAACAGACTGGAGATTTTTCTTGGCAAATTTCCTAGCTTTCTTCCCCAGCTTACCCATTTGAAAGGTCCGGTACTGAGAGTGAGCAAACTTTGCAACTGCAACGAGGTTTTAGGTAAGTGCGATCAACGCTAGACAACGACTCAGAAACTAGGTCGATAAATTCGAATACCCAACTAGTCTAGGTAAAATTTCTAAGAAAGTATTAGGTTTAACAATCTCTTCACATAATTCCTCCAAAGACAAGCTAGTCTGAAATCAACAGACCGTCAAGAAAGAATAGAAGAAAACTTACCGTTTAGAGCAGAAAACACACGAACGGAATCACGCTTGGTCTGAGAGGAGAATCTAAGAAGGTTGCGTAGCAAGAATTTGGGAAGGAGAGAGTGAGAGTTCGAACGCGGCGCAGAACGAAAAAGAAGAAGAACAACGACAATTGAACAAACAAGTCGAGAAGGGTTAGGTTGCCTTTTGTTTGGTTAACAAGGGTTTACCGGCTTAAAGCGTTATTGCGCTTAACGTTTAAAACTCCAACAATCGTTTGGTTTAAACAAATAATAATTTTGGTCTTTTTTTCCAAAAGCGTTTAAAGCGTTATGCGCTTAATAATAAATTAGCGACTAACGTTTAAAACGCCAACAATCGTTGACATTTATAAAACTAGCCGTCCAACCTCCCCCCTGTAGTTATGTCTTTGGGTTGGGTTTCAGGTCGGTTCAAGTAGTTTTGGTTCCGTTCTTTACGGTTCATCCAGTTAACTGTATTTTTAATATTAATAGTGTCAGTAACTATGGTATTTTACTAACTTAGAATCTGCAAAAATTACTATTTCGCGATGTACTTATATTCTTGGCGATTTTATCCACAACCTGATTTGCTTGGAAGAGACTAAACCATATGTTCTTCTCTTGGAACATTCAAAGTTCTCAAAAGCCATTCCCAAGAAAACTCAACTATTAGTTCCACCCGAGGCTTGTAACCCAATCAATTTAACCAAAAAGAGCCCATTTGAGGGCTTATGCTTTATAGTTCCAGAGCTGCCGACCGTACTATAGGCGATCAATAACTCGTAAGACTCGTCAAAATTCGCAACAAAATTAGCCCTGTCTTTACCTCCTTTGATCCTTAATTATATTTTTTGTTTGTAATAATGATTGTGTGATTGTCTCGATAAAAAGATAAGACCACAAAGAGACATGTTTTTGCATGTAGCTTAACGGTCTCCGATCCAAAACTATTTCTAAAAAGTTAATGTAACAATGCTTTTAGTTCAAAATAAAAATATTTCGTATATAGAAATACTTTTAACTTTAGCATTAAAATATAAATACGCGGATCAACTAGTATAATTAAGTTATTAACCCTTGGTTTAGACGTACATGTTAAAAAAATCAAAAGTAATCATGTTTAACCTAATCAAATGTTCCTTAATCAATCATTTTGTATGGCTTAATGTGTTGCTTGGATCGTAGTTCACAATTAAGTATTAAACAATCGATATGTACTTATATTTTACGCCTAAGAATTAATGAAAATGTAATTCTCTTAGTTGATGTAAATCAAAGGCTCCATTTGAAAACATTGTGTAAAAGGTGAAACGATATCGATGATGCAATTATGTACTTCGTTAGAGCGTAAGGAGAACACTTTGTACGTAGTTCAAGTTGAGAATACCGATCGTGTACGTAAGATTTAAATATTAATTTTATTTTTGTTGTATTTTGAAAGAAAAAAAATAATCGTTTAATATTTACCTTTAGAAAAATGAAATTATTGATTATTATATTTTTATAACAACAACTTTATATGATATTTTTGAAAAATGCCTAATTAATCTAGGTGTTATTGGAATCTAGCTAGCTCATGTTTCATCAAACGTCTTTATTACGATCGCAAGGTGTTATTTCGTCGGCAGATTGTGATCGTACGCCGTACATGCCCTACTCCTTTGGACTATATTTGTTGTTTGCTCTCGACATAAGTTTTCTCTTTCATTAATGTGCAATTTCCATACACTGTGACATCATTTAATATACACACGGGCCTGCGTTACAATGTCGTCTTAGCACACGTCAAGTTGTTTGATCAGCATAGTACGACTCCAATTATTTTAAATCCAAAGTCAAACTTATACAATTACGATATGGTTCAGAATTTACTCGAACTCGTTACTCTTTTAGATAGAAATATAGATTAGTCGAATTGAAGTTACGAATTTTCTTTCTTTGTTATATAATATAACTTTTTATTTGGGAATGGAAATTGGGAATTGGCATCAAACTAAATTACATATATATATATATATATATATATAAAGTATGAGTTTTTGTATTGGGACAAAAGTAAATGAAAATACGTTAGATTATCTCGTCAGGAGAGGTAGATAATAAATTCACATGCAAGTGGGTATTTGATCTCATGATAAAGCATGCAACTCGTTATTCTCTAAGGTGTTCATGTGCATTCTGGAAAAATTTACACGTACGCAACTAATTGCAAGTATACACTATTTATAATGTAAATAAAACATTTTTGTATTTGTATCTATAAACATGGCTTGTGAGTTACACTTATTTCAAAATATCATATCTACTCCAAAAAAATCTATAAATGGGGCAAACTCAACAAAATGAACATGACACGTGGATGTGTGTATGTATATTTTTGCTGAGTGGATGACGTGGCAGATATAACAAGATCTGGTTGGTGCATAGATATGCCTAGTCATCACCAAGTGTCCTTAATGCTCTTCCACCTTCACCGCCCCTAACTGTTTTTCCTTTTTTGTTCTTTATTTTCATCTCATGCTCACTTGTATTTTCCCACCTATTTATTGTTTTTATTATGAAATTATAAGTCAATGAAATAAATATTGACATTTTACATTTTGACGTTTGTTCGGCTGTCAACCCAAAAAAAAAAATCAATTCTAGCATTGGTGAATAAATATATTTTTAATGTATTATTTGATAAATAATTTAAAAAATAATTTTATTTTAACGAGTTATTAATAAAAATATCAACATGTCATCATCACAATAAGTTTCAAATAAATATATAAATATATTTAAATTATTACAATAATTATAATATATACTATTGTTATTAATTTGATTAAAAAATTAATATATTTTATTAAACTAACAAAAAATATTATTAAATTCGTAAAAATATTTATTTTTTCATTAATTTCTATATAAAAATTAATAATAAAAATAATTTTAAATTAAAATTAAAATTATATAAATATTTAATTTATATTTACTAATAAATAATATTATATAATTTATAAATATTTTTTCTGACGCATGATTTTGATATAAATTTGGTGTAGATATTAATTGGCATTTCTAGTAACACACATATATTGTAGTGAATTTTCAAACAATATTACACATCATATAATGTGTTGTTGACTTTGCTTCTTTTAGTGTTCATATAACAATTTTAAAGTTATACGAAAAGTCATGTACAAACACATATATAAAAAAACATCTAATGATTGAATAAATTATTATTTTTCTCACATTTTTGATCAGATTATTACAATGATAACTTAGGTAGGTATCATTTAATTGCAATAAAAACAAGATTACAAACGGTTATAATTAACCATATCTTATACAATACGTTGTAAACTACTTAATTTCTATTTCTCTAACTTTGAAGCTTCTCTTCGCCTATATAAGTAGGATCTTCACAAGTAATATTTCCACCCATCCTCACGTCTATCAATCTTTTAAGTCTACAATCTTCTTCTTCTAGCTCCTCCATTTGAGTTACATATATCACTCGCAACATATCTAGCGAAATGGCAATTAATCCATCGATTCTCTTAACCATATTCCTTCTCTTTTTCCTCTCAACCCTCGCCGACGCAGGGATCCCCGGCGTCTACTTTGGCAGCTCTTGGCAAACCGCTCATGCCACTTTCTACGGTGGCGATGACGCTTCCGGAACCATGGGTCAGTCCACTCTCTTCATGCACACATATATTTCAAGAACCATTTTTCATTATACCCATCTCTACGGAACAGAGCACTTTGTTTTCTTGAGTTTCATTATTATTATTTACTTTTTCACAGGCGGCGCGTGCGGGTATGGAAATCTGTATAGCCAAGGATACGGAACGAATACGGCGGCATTGAGCACGGCTCTGTTCAACAATGGTTTAAGCTGCGGTGCATGCTTTGAAATAAAATGTGTCGATGATCCAAAATGGTGTCACTCAAGTAGTCCTTCCGTGTTCATAACCGCAACCAACTTTTGTCCTCCAAACCTAGCCCAACCTAGTGACAATGGTGGCTGGTGCAACCCACCACGTGCTCACTTCGACCTAGCCATGCCCGTTTTCCTCCAGATCGCTGAGTATCGTGCCGGCATTGTCCCCATCTCGTACCGCAGGTAATTTATACTTCACATCTACACTTAAAGTATTTAGTTCGTGATTACAAAAATAGTAACCAAATTTAGTACGTATAGTTTAGGTAAAATTGCAAAAGACTGAGAAATGTGGGCTTTTATAGGGTTCCTTGTAGGAAGAGTGGAGGGATAAGGTTCACGATCAACGGTCACCGTTACTTCAACTTGGTGTTGATCACGAACGTGGCGGGTGCAGGAGACATCGTGAGGACGAGCGTGAAAGGGACAAAGACTGGTTGGACGAGTTTGACTAGGAACTGGGGACAGAACTGGCAGTCTAATGATGTTCTCGTTGGTCAGTCACTTTCCTTCCGCGTCACAGCTAGTGATCATAGAACTTCTACTTCATGGAACATCGTTCCTTCGAACTGGCAGTTTGGACAAACTTTTGTCGGAAAGAATTACAGGTCTAGGAAGTGAATTTAATGAAATCGAAACATTCAAGTGGTAGAGATAAAGAAGCTCCACTTTCAATTTCAATATATTTGACTTGTTTTTATTAATATATTTGGAATGTAATTGGGTGTTTGTTCTGAATGAGAAGCTGAAGTGGCTGTTGCAAAAGCTGTAAACAACCCGCAGCTCTTAAATAACATAAGTTTCCTTGTAATTTTTTTTGGATAAAAATGTTTCATTGTAATTTCGAATTTCATTTTATAATTTACCACTTATAGCATTAAACCTTTTTATTTTCCTTTTAAATGTGACAAAACAGGCTACAATATTGTATTTTTAATATAGTAACTCAATGAACTGGTAGTTCGTTTCTGAATTACAAATCTTTCATAAGTAAATTATAACATTGAGCGTCTTATGTGACACTGACTACAATATTTGATTATGATATAATCAAAAATGGCCATGCTTATATAAGAAAGGCCCATTTTTACTGGATAATATTCTTTTCTTAAAAAATCGACCCACCCACTGATCTGATCCAATAAAATTAGACCGGTGAGTAATTGATCCATTGCTTCCTTTCTCTGCGTCGCCTTCTCTCTCTCACATTTCCGCCAAGGCAAGCTTCTTCGATTTCCTCTTAAACACACTGTGCTCTATGCATCCCTCTTATGTAAGTATATCGACTGGTAGACCTAATTGTTTCCTGTTATTAGATTCTTGGGAATCGAGATTGTTGCGTGGAATCGATCGCTGTGACTGTAGAAACCCTTAGTTCCCTCAGAACCGGCACTGACTTTGAACTAGGTTTTGCTTTTTAGTGTAAAAATTCAGATTCTGTATTGAATTGAGTAGATTTAAGATATTTGAGTCTGACTATGACAATGTTATTTGTTAAACGGTTGATTTCCGAGGGCCTTATGGTTTGTTTTGGGATCCTCTGAACCGATAATCCAACTTCAGGGTATTGCTGTGTGGAACCGGACTTAGAAAATGACAAAGTACTTTGACATTGACGACATACTTATAGAGGAAGAGGTTACCTTTCTTCTCCAATAGTTTTTGTTTTGCTTTGTTTATTGAGTCTCTCTTATTTCAGAATTCAGAAATCCGATATCTATTGTTATTCACTTGTAGTTTGTCCCTGTGTTATTCCAAAAATCAGCAAACGGAGTGACTATTGATCCAAGTGCAGAAACAAACTGTGTTAGTATTCTCACTGCTGTTGCAAAAAGTTTTAGTGGATACTTTCATATTTGCCTTCCTGATATGTTTTATTCTTACCAATTTCTTAACGTTCCTCTAGGTTGAACAAGGTGCTAAAGTAGAAGTTCCCTTCTGGCTTGCTCATGAATTGCATTTGAGGCAAGCTGTATCCATAAACCTTCCTGCCTGTTTCGACCAAAAGTAAGCTTTTTTATCGCTGCTCATTAACTGTAATGTTGGGATTGTGTGTGTTTTAAAGAATGAAGTACCAATAAAGAAAAATTTAGCTTGCCAATTTTGTATTATATTTCTTTCTTTTTGTAATTCTTCCTGGCTCCATGAATTGTTTGAAAATTTTCAGATAGCCTTTAAGCACTTTTCCCCCTGTAACTATCTTTTCATGGCTGGCTTTATTTGTTTTTATGCAGGACAAGGCTTGAAGTTCAGGCTGACGCTGCATGCGTTGATCTTAGATCACGCTGTCCATATTTTTATGAATTTGGTTGCAAGTTAGAGCCACTGTGAGTTCCTTTATGACTCAGTCATTTATATTCTTGGACCAACAAAAATTTGGTTTCCTGGTGTCAGTTTGCTTTCTGATCCTTGAGAATTATAACTCTTTTAGCAAGATTTCATCGGTTTCCCGGGCATGAATGAATCAAGCAAGTTAATTTGTGAAGTATCAGATTATTACAATGAAATCTTAGTTTGGGTAATCACAACTGATTTGTGGTCTAAAACAGAGTGACAGATAGAACTCTGGGGATTTTGCTATCGACTGCGTTTAAGATCAGATACAAGGAGACGCTAACAAAAGTATACACAGCAGCTCATATCACAGCTTCCAAGTACTTGCCATTTTTAACAAAAGAAGAAACAAACTGTAAGCCTTGTTTTTCTTTTTTCTTTTTGAACTCGTGGGTTTAACAATCCTTGCACCAAAAATACTAAAATCAACAAATTTTTGTTTATTTATTTATGTGATCTATTTTGAAGTGTACGAAGCAGCTCACTTGTCGATGACAGCCTTCAAGAAGTGGAGAACAGGTGGGCCTAGATTTCAGAGAGCTTCAATACTCGGAAGAAAACGCAAGGATTCTATTTGAGGGTGGTATTATCATGTAACATGTCAACTTAAAAAAAATTGATTTGCTTAGTTCGTAAAAGGAATACATGTGGATTAAGGATGGTTGAATCAAATTTGCCAATTCCTTTTTGTATCCATGTATTATTACTAAATTTAGTTTTGTGCTCTCTAGTGTTCTAAAAATCAAGTCCAAATAGAATCTCTAGCTGGTCAAAGCCTTATTAATCAAGTTAATGAGATAGTAGTTTTAATTCAGGTTTGCTTGTTTGTACCAATAACAAAGCCAAAGGATCGATTTACTCTTACTATGCACTTGGTATGTCTTTAAAGTTAAAAACATTAATTAATTCTTCAAAGAAGAGAATAATATTGTCTTATGATCTTATGTCTCTGTATCTCTTGGGATTTCGTGGAGTCTGAAATTACATTGAACCTGTGTCCTTTTGTTGAAATCATGATGTTTTTATTTGAACAGAACAAAGTGTAAGAAGATAGAATCACCAACAACAATGAAATGAAAATATATTAAAGGGCTCATATCAAGTGTAAAAATTGGAAGGACCGTCATCGAGGGCAAGGGATGAAAAAAAGAGCCCTAAATCGAAAAGGGAAAAAAAGACATTTATCATGTCTACTTCTCCTTCAATTTCGATTTGAGTTTTTTTTTCTCCATCCCGCAAGAGTTTTGTTCACACTCCCCACTCAATCCTCTCTCTTTATAATCATCGCCCACAAAGATTTTAATTTTTTCAGTAAAAAAAATCCAGATCCAGTTTCTGTGAAAGCATTTACAGGAGAAAAACAGAGGAAATGAATCAGATAGAGCAACGAGAAGACGGCAAGAGGGGTTGAGGCCACGACACACATATAAATATACAAAAGTTGGGCTTAGGGTTTTAATATTAGCCCATTCTTTATGGGCTGGATTTGGGTAATCAAACCGGATCCGCTCAGTAAGATCCGGTTTATATTAAGAAACTACTACTTCTGGAGAAGTTTATTTATTCACCCAAACAAAAGGCTTCGCTTGTGCAAATGCTCCTTTTCTGAATTTCGGAGGTCGATTTGATCGGGAACTTCCAATGTTCAGTCAGTTTGGTTCAACGGCGGAGACTCTGAGCAAGGCTTCAGCTGTGGTGCTCCGGATCGGCACCGATGCTCATTTGTATGATGATCCGGAAGACGTCAACATTGCTCCACTTCTCGATAGCAAGTTCGAATCCGACAAGTGTGAAGCTCTCAAGCGTCTCCTTGCTCTTATCGCGCAGGGATTTGATGTCTCCAATTTCTTTCCTCAGGTGGTTTGCCTATTTGGTTTCTTCATTTTGATTATTATCAGTTGAACCCTTTTTGGATCGTATACTCCGATTTTTATACTTTTTGGAACGAATTTTACTGGCAGGTGGTCAAGAATGTGGCGTCACAGTCATCGGAAGTGAAGAAGTTGGTCTACTTGTATTTGCTACATTATGCCGAAAAGTATGTGAACCCAAATCGTCTAATGTCAAATTCTTCATACTTTTGAGTATGTCTCCAAATTGGCGGAATGCGCATACATGTGTTTTTTTTTTTAATATTAGGTTATGGGTACTTTTGTTTGTGCATCTACGTGTGAATATATTTACAGTTTATCTTCAAATTCTTATACAGACGTCCAAATGAAGCATTGCTATCAATCAATTACTTTCAGAAGGACTTAAGAGATCCGAATCCATTGGTTAGGGCTTGGGCACTTCGTACGATGGCGGGGATTCGTTTACATGTAATTGCACCTCTTGCACTTTCAGCTGTGAGTAAATGTGCGAGGGATCCAGCGGTTTATGTTCGAAAATGTGCTGCAAATGCTCTTCCAAAGTTGCATGATTTGCGGCTGGAAGAACATGCTCCTGCCATCGAAGAGGTAATTTCTTTTAGCTGTTATATATAACATTGTCTGTCCCCCGGTAGTTCAGTTTTCTTCTTCTTTTACTACTGTCATGTATAAATGGGCGCTAGGATTTCAATATCTTGTAAAGATTCTGTTATGCCTAATCTAGTGTTTGAATACTAGTGCGGTTTATGTTTTTGATGTTTTTAAGTTTAGGGTTTTTAATTGTGAATAGTGATTTGTCATTAAACACGATTGGACTTGTTGCAGCTAGTTGGGATACTGTTAAACGACCATTCTCCAGGAGTAGTTGGAGCAGCGGCAGCAGCATTCACCTCCATCTGTCCAAATAACTTCAAACTGATCAGAAAGAACTATAAGAAGTTATGCCAGATTCTTCCCGATGTAGAGGAATGGGGTCAGATACTACTCATAAGCACTCTCTTGCGGTATGTGGTTGCAAGGCATGGACTAGTACGGGAATCTTTGATGTTGTCTGTGCATGGTTTGGATAATAACGGCTTCTATGAGAAGGATGGTCTAGTCAAAGATCTTACATTGGAAGGCGATGATGATAAGAGTGATTCATTTGATGCTAATCTTGTCAGTGTTGTATCTAAATGTTACATTGAAGGTCCGGATGAGTACCTATCACGGTCTAATTGCCCGGATACGGTGTCATCTGCATTCGATAGTAAAGAAACCACATCTGTTGCATTTAATGAAGATGTTAAGATCCTGCTTCAGTGTACATCCCCTTTGTTATGGAGTAACAACAGTGCAGTTGTACTAGCAGCAGCTGGCGTTCAGTGGATAATGGCACCTCTAGAAGATGTAAAAAAAATTGTTAAACCGCTCCTGTTTTTGCTTAGGTCATCCACTGCCTCTAAATATGTGGTAACATTCTTTTATTTTCCCGCCAATGTTTTTCTGGTCCGTCCACTCCACACACGTCTGTGTAGTCGTGATAAATCTGCTCTCTGAGCGCTGTTTATTGATATCTGTGGCAGGTCCTCTGCAATATCCTAGTGTTTGCCAAAGCAGCCCCTGCTCTCTTTGCTCCACACTTCGAAGATTTCTTTATTTGTTCATCAGATGCATATCAAGTTAGAGCAAATAAGCTGGAGATGCTTTCTCTCATTGCTACCACTTCATCTATCTCTTCAATCTTGAGAGAATTTGAGGTACTACTTTATCCTTAATTGGTTTAGAAGTTTTTTGTTCATTTTGGAAAGTTTGCATGATCGATCATTTGGCAGAAACCTCTTAAGTTGTTGTTATATAAATGTTGTCCCTTTTTAGTTGGTTCATACCAGACATTATGTGTGCATGACTGAATTTTTTACCCGTGAGCTTTTTCCAGGATTATATCAAAGATCCAGACAGGAGATTTGCAGCAGACACAGTTGCAGCAATTGGTTTGTGCGCAAAAAGACTGCCAAAAATTCCAACTCCATGTCTTGATGGATTGATCGCACTAGTTAGACAGGGTCTGTTGTGCTTCATTTCGATTGCATTCATTAGTTAAACTATTTGGAAGTTAAACTGAAGTTGCCTTACAATGTTGCAGAATCTTTTGCTGGCTATCCTGAATCAGTGGATGGAGAAGCTGGGGTATTGGTGCAAGCCGTGATGTCAATTCAGACTATCATCGAACGAGATCCCCTTAGTCATGAGAAAGTATATACATCTCATTCACTGATTAAGCTTCTGAATGATATCCATTAAAAACACATGATTAGATTCTCTTGCAATCATCCAAATATTTTGCCGACTCCTTTTGTAAATTATTTTAAATGATCTATTGATTTCTTTTCCTTTTATTCTGGTTGTTTGAAGGTGATAATTCAACTGTTTCGTAGTCTAGATTCAATCAAGGTAGCTGCTGCTCGTGCAACTATTATTTGGATGGTAGGGGTCTACTGCTCTTTGGGTCATATCATTCCGAAGATGCTTACCACAATAACCAAGTACCTTGCATGGAGCTTTAAATCAGAGGCATCAGAGACAAAACTACAGATTCTTAATACTATTTCTAAGGTATACCTAGGGTTGTTGCCTCAAAACCTCTTATTCTGAGTTCAATTCTTTAAAAAAAACCTAGTATCACCTGTATTATATCTCTACATCAACCCATTTGAGGGAAAACCTATATTATTCAATGAGAAAGGCCATCTGCATTTGTGCTATCTGAACAAAAAAGTTTTATCTCTGTTGAAGCCAGTTCCATTTCTCAGCTAATATATCTGAGTTTCTTGTCCGCTGGTTCTTCTGTCCTGTGAAGTCATATAGGTATACTAGGAAATTATTTACTGCACGTACTGATATGTACTTTTCCTAGGCCACGTCTAACCACAGTTTTCAGAAGAAATTAGTAACGTATTTCTCAAATGACCTTCATTATTGCAGGTTCTAATAAATGCAGAGGTTGATGATTTTCAGTTGTTGAAAAGGATTGTGGTTTATGTGCTTGAATTGGGCGAATGTGACTTAAGATATGATGTTCGTGATCGAACTCGTTTCCTCAGGAAATTGCTGTCATGCAAATTAGCTTGTCATGGGCCAGCAGGAGACAGTGTGGCATCACAAGAAAATATTGCTGAGCATGTTGTGGAACATATCTTTGGAGGAAAACTGAGACCTTTTTCACCTTTAGCTCTGCACAATCGTTTCTACCTTCCTGGATCTCTGTCACAGATAGTTCTTCATGCAGCCCCTGGATATGAACCTCTTCCAAAGCCCTGTAGTTTTGTGTTTGAAGAACATGATCAGCTGTCAGATTCTGATAGACAAAGAGAGGTCACTTCTGATTTGAATGGTTCTCAGGAATCTTCTGAAACAACGGATGAGGATGGATCTTCGGAATATGATTCTGGATCATCTAATGGGTCAGATTTCAGCAGTGAAGCTGTTGAAAGAAAGATATCCAATGATGTCTATGATCCAGCTGATCCTTTAATTCAAATTTCAGAGGTTGCTGTTTCCGCTAACAAGGAGGAACTAAGGTCAAAAACAGCTTTGGATTTGTGGTTAGATGAGCAGCCTAGTACATCAAATCAAACTTCATCTGCATTAAATAGTAATCAAAGTTCTTATGCAAAGATATCCATCAGTGATATAGGAAGCCGAGTGAAGCCTAAAAGCTATAATCTTCTAGACCCTGGAAATGGCAATGGCTTGAAGGTAGACTTTGCCTTTTTATCTGAAATCTCCACTGTATCTCCATTGCATGTTTGTGTAGAAGTTCTGTTTGAGAACCATTCTACGGAACCTATCCTTGAGGTGAATTTGGAGGATGAAGAAGAAATGAAAGTATCAGATTCCGTAGAACAGACTTTGGTAGGAAAAGCAAAGTGAGTTTTATTCCTTCATGCCCAATTGAATTACAAAGCCTACTTTTTACCTGATAAATCACTGAACATACATGAACGTGCCTAGTTATATGTTGTATTAGACAAGTTCTCATCGTGATTATCTCATTTTCAAAACCTGCAGTGCATCTTACAACAATGTGCCAACACTAATTCCAATGGAGGAAATCAGGTCCCTGGAACCACATCAGAGCGCAAAGACCCTTATCCAAGTTCGTTTTCACCACCACCTGCTTCCCATGAGGTTAACCTTACATTACAATGGGAAGAAGGTTCCTGTCAAGTTACGACCCGATCTTGGATACCTTGTGAAACCATTTGCGATGAGCATCGAGGAATTCCTAGCCACGGAATCACGATTACCTGGAATGTTCGAGTATAGTCGAAGGTTAGCTGCTTTCTTAATGTCATTATAAAATTTTTTTAACTTTTACTTTCTGTAAAATTGTGCTTTGGGGGCATTTGGAATTCACATAAAAGTTTCAAAAAAGCTACAACATAGAAAAAAAAATTACAGTAATATAGACCAGTTTCATTTCGCATGCTGATTTCCCTTTTAACCTCTCTTTGGTTTTGGTAGGTGTACTTTTACAGATCATGTCAAAGATTCAAGAATGGAGAATGGGAAAGACAGATTTCTTAGCATCTGTGAGAGTATAACACTAAGGTTGCTTAGCAACTCAAATGTATACCTTGTGTCTGTGGATTTGCCAGTTGCAAACACACTTGAAGATGCAACTGGTCTGCGTTTAAGATTTAGCAGCAAAATCTTGAGCAGTGAGATACCTCTTTTGATTACCATCACAGTCGAAGGTAAATGCACCGAAGTTCTGAATTTAACAGTCAAGATCAATTGCGAAGAAACGGTTTTTGGCTTAAACCTGTTGAACAGGATAGCTACTTTTATGGTTGAGCCGTCTTCTTCAGCCAGTTGATTTGCAAAATTGAGGATTTTTTCTTATATCACATAGTGAATGTTACCAAACTTTCTTGTGTATAACATTTGGTTTTGATACATGTCTTTTAAAGTTTAATTATAAATACAATGAGATCAATGCATTGGTGTAACTCAAACTCTTGGCAATTTAGAGATTTTGCCACAACCATGATACAAATATTCAAGTGTTTATTTATTTGAACTTATGAATGTTGACAGTAAAGGTAACAAAACAAGACAATGGAATATCAAAACTAATCGAATTGGCTATGCTCCTTTCATTTCCCTTTCTTGCTGCAAGTTCCCAGAGTTTCATATAAGTAAATAAAATTTAGAAAGAAAAAAAATCAAGAGAGAGAGGTGGGGAGGAGAAAATAAACCTTAAGAAAGTAAGAAACTCCGAGGAGAATCTCGCCGACAAAGGAGCGATCGGAGTCAACAACGCTGTACTTGGTCGGCCGTTGCTCCGCTGTTACCTTCCACTCCCATTTCCAATAGCTCTTTCACATATACACTGTTTATTCATACATTGTTTTATTTTAATCATATCTGTATAGCAAATTTCATGTATATATGATACTTTTTTATTGTTCAAGTATATATGATACTTAAGTAGCTTCGCCGATGACAATAAGCTTATAGATCGGCGCCGGAGCCAGGATACTCTGCTCTCCATATCAGTTTATCATTCCATGTTGGATTACTACCTCCATCTTTTCCATTTAAAATTACACATTTTGATATTGTGTGAAATTTCTTGAAAGTGGTTGCGTCAGATAAAGTTTTTAAATACAGAAGCAAGAAATCGTAGACATTCTCGTTCACATAATTTAGTTCTTTAAATTTTCTAAAAGCTTAACGAGTCTTATACATTTTTTTTTCGAAAAAAGACCCACAAACTGAGAACGTTCTCAAATAACATTACATCACAAGACAGAGTATAAGAAGTTTTTGACCGCACAGAAATCAGTAAGAGAAAAGCAAAGAGACAAACCCCATAGAGAGTTGCACAACGTTCTGGTCTGAGAGAATCAAGATTTTTCTAACATTTGTTTCATCGTGGAGATGCCTCCACAGATCTGGACCTGGATCCAGATGGCGTTCTTGATACCGCTCTTCCACCATGACGCCTTTCCTCTGGTTCATAACCCAGTTTTCTGAAAAAAAAACAATATCAAAAGTTCAAAACACAATCAACTACCCAGGGACAAAATAAAACCAGACAGGCAGACACAATGTTCTCACTTACTCTGCAATCTCATTGTCCCCATTTCTGTCCCGGTTTACAGCAGCAGCAGCAGCACAACCTTCATATCCAGGGGAATAGGACCTGCGACTGTATTTTCCATCTCCTCTTTGTGGTGATTGTTGACGTTCCTCTTGTCTTCTCCTTGGAGATGCTGAATAATCTGCTCCTCTTCGTCTTGGTGCAGGGGAATAGGACCTGTATTACCATCACGTAAATCATATGTACGCTTGTTGACTTGACAATGATGGAAAAAGGTATGAGTGAAGTCACGTGTTACCTTGATCGGTATCTGCTTCTAGAGTCTGATGGTCGACGGGGAGAGCGAGAGATGGAACGTGAACGAGACCGTCCTGAGAACAAACAAGCATAGACATACTCAAGCTATGTGTTAAAAGCACATAACAATTATGTCAAAGAGAAAACCACAAACCATAAGAACGCCCTCTAGAGCCTGAAGGTTCCCTGGAAAGTCGAGACAAATCATTGGTTATGCCTTTCTCAACTTCTTTGAATACACAATAAACTTACAAGAATTATTGACAAAGAGAAATTCGACTGATAACTTCTTAGCTTAAGTGGAAACTTACCTACTCCGAGTCCTAGTCTTCACACGCATCTCTTCAGGTCTTTTTCTAGACTCTGAAGCAACAACAACAGTTATCTCTCTCCCAGCAAATATTCTCCTGTCCATGCTTCTTTGAGCCTCCCCAGCATCATATGCATCAACGAACTCCACAAAAGCAAACCCCCGCGGTTCCCTGCCTCATTCGTTATAAGCTTATCATTCCAAGTGGTTGGTGGTTGATAGCAAATGCACATAACACCAGAAAAGCTATAATTACGAGCAATGTCAGCCTATACCCCCCATCACTAAACTGTATACCTTTCTCAAATGCCGTAAAATGTCAGCTTTTGGCTATTTCTATGAAACGCAGGGATATACTTACAAAAATAGGGCCAGTAGCTGGTCTTTTCTTAACAGTTCATGCACAGCAACTAGAAAAGAGGCAAGAGATATCTTGTAAAAATAAGTAGCCCTTGGTCACCTTCCCCAACAAACTTCTATAGTAATTTATGGTATAGCTTCAAAAGGATCATGCTTCGCTTATTACTGCTTCCATAGAACAATCTTCACTTAATACTTGCTTCCAAATAACACATTCTTGATTTGAAATGAGTACAAGTCAAGAATGATTTGTTTGGAAGAAATAATTTAAGCATTATTTTCACGAGGCCTTCATCAAATGTGGGGCTTGGTCTTGTTTTAACTTCAAGCCAACATACCCCCTGGGAAATCAGTCCAACATTTAATATACTACTGAAAAAGAAAGTCGACAATAGAAAGCTCTGAAGAATCGAGAATCAACCAAAAAGGTCTTTTCTCCCCTTGGGGACATAGGGCGATTAATAATTCGACAATAAACAAAAACACGAAGTTAAAAGCACCCAACTTGCACCAAAACAAAGGCTTCTATGATTCTTTCCGAACTTGTGCACATCTTTTTCAAATGAACACCCTTTTTCACTTTTCAGCGTTGAAAACGAAACAGTAAAATGACACATCGAATATAAAAAAGGGAAGTGAAAGTGGCTCCAATCATAGAGCCTAATGCAAATTCTACAGACAAAATATAACTGATGGAGAATCATATGGTAATGAACACATGAGTCAAATAAATATTATCAAATCATCGTCAGACACACGAAAAGAGTGCGACTTAGAGAAAGAACGAGGCTCACCCTGAGTAATAGTCTCTCGGGAGATAGACATCCCTAACAGGTCCAAACCTCTCAAAGGGCACACGAAGCTCTTCTGGTCTAAAAAATCGAAACAAAGGAAGCAACAAAATCAGCAAAACCAATAGTCTTACAAATATAAGACTGAAACTCTAGCCTCAAAAACCGAAAGTGAATACAGTACCTGCAATCTAGAGGAATGTTTCGGACCAAGAGACTTCCTTTACGTCCACCACCATGTCCACGTCGAGGAGGCGGAGGAGGGCTTCTGCCTCGACCACCATATCCTCTCCTCGGAGGACTGTAATAAGGCGGACTGTATCTCCTCATGCCCAGAACAACCTATGTATAATAACCCCTAAGAACAAACTATTTTAAAGCCAAATCCTCAAACAGATCAAGAAAGAAAAAACATGTCTCTTAAAAGAACAGTAGGAAATTAGGGTTTCAAATCGAAAGATTCTGAAGTTTACCTGCGACTGAGCAGTTGGTCCCTTGAGAGTAGCAGAGAAGAAACCCAAAAAATGTTGAAGACAGATCTGAAGTAAACCTTTTAAGCTGCTTGAGAAGCGAGAAGACAAACTTTCTTGGGTTTTATTTTCTATTTTTTCGGGGAGGTTGGCCCATTTAAACAATGGGCTTTAGCCTTATTGCGATTTTCTAAAGAGCTTTGAGTCTTCATTAACTATCAAGAAAGTGAGAGTTGAAAACAACCTCATTTTGTCACACTGAACCACCAAAATATTTTGATCTATCAAATTGACTGTTAGAACGCGAAAAACCGGATATGAAAATCACGATATGAAAAAACGATCTACGGATCAAACGATTGAAAAACTGAATTAAAAAGAAGACGAATTCGTGGAGGCGAGATTTGATCTCTTTCCTTAATTCAATAAATCTCCCGCAGTGTGGCGGTTTGATGAGATTTTGAATCCCAGGATACAACCACAATGAGACTACAATTGCAACACCCAACTGTAGAATCTACGAACAAGAATCTACGTTATAGTCTCGATAAAAACTTACAGTGCGTGAAGAAGAGAGGAGGAAGATCGCTGGAACGACTTTGGGAGAGAATGCGGCCGAATTAGGTTAATGAGGATTAAGGCTTGTTTTATAGCCTTAAGGGAGCGGTTTTCGCAACCCTAAAACGTGGGAGGAAACCGAACCGACGAAAAAATCGTGGACGGTTAGGAGAGAAAACCGTGGGTATGGTTTAGGGTTTTGACTTGGTTTTGAGTCAAAACCATAATCAAAATTTGGCCCAAAAAGAATCTTATTGGGCCTACGACCCACCTACGGCCCTTTGCCAAGACCCAAGACCCAAGACCCGAGACCCGAGACCCGAGACCCGAGACCCGAGACCCGAGACCCGAGACCCGAGCCCCGAGCCCCGAGCCCCGAGCCCGAGCCTAAGCCCAAGCCCGGCCCGGCCCGGCGGCGGCGGCGCGCGCGTGGCTTGGTCCCTTTTCTCTCCAACTCTTTTAAGCTACTACATAAGCTCTCCCATTTATATACTAGAAGATTTTTCCTCAAGTTTCCGATGTGGGACTTTTGTCCCTCCTCATTATTTTAGCCAACAAATTTATGGCTTTTTAATGAGCCCAATGCCCATTTCTCATTCACATTCCAACAATTTTTGCAATCAATATTTGGGTTATATTACTCAATTGAACATGCAAATTTGTTCATAAAAATTGTTCCAACAATCCCCCACATGAATAGAAATGACTCTATACAATGCAGACTCGATAGACTCGACAGACTCTATTATCTAGACGTATTCTATAGACTAGACAAAATGACTTTCGAGAGTATAAACGAAAATTCACTGTATCTGAGTTGGTAGCATGTTTCAGCTTTGAACCACTCATTGTTAATATCTGTCGGGTTTACTCGACCAGGAGGTGAACATGATGTCTTGAACCACCCGAGCTTTGATGTAAACCGAGACAACAGGTATAACACAGTTTCATTTCTCGTAGAACTATGTTCTCTATTGTGTCCATTGTGGCCGTGGACTTGCCTGGTTAATCATGAGTGAACTTGGAGAATATAGTCTTTCCTTCATTCTCCTAGAAACGGCCCCATTTCACACTCATAAGGTGATTCGCCATTAGCTTTGTTTTAAGGAGCATCCTGTAATACTCCACTTATATGTCAAAACTATGGTCTCAAATCATTAAAAGCAATGCTTATCCTACACATACAGGTAACAACACTGTTTATCATCCTAAGAACTCGGTATAGACGTAAGTCTCACAGTGTTTTTTCAGATTCCGTTTGATTTAGTTGTCCCTTTGAACCTACATCTTGGGATCTCCAGTCACGTAGGTGGGGTTTCCATCAAACTTCATCTTTATTCATAGGCTTTAAACCCATTCCTCTTGATGATTGTACGACTTGATCTCGAGCTAAACCTTTAGTAAACGGATCCGCTAGGTTATCAGCTGATTTGATGTAATCTACCGTGATTACACCATTTGAGATTAAGTGCCTAATGGTTTTATGTCGTCTTCGTATATGACGCGATTTACCATTATACAGATTGTTCAGTGCCCGAGCAATAGCCGATTGACTATCACAATGTATACGTATTGCTGACACTAGTTTTTCCCACATCGGGATATCTTCCAAAAAATTACGAAGCCATTCTGCTTCTTCTGCAGCTTTGTCTAAAGCTATGAACTCAGATTCCATGGTTGATCTAGCCAACAGAGTTTGTTTGGAAGATTTTCAGGACACTACTGCACCACCAAGTGTAAAGATATATCCACTCGTGGATTTTGAGTTTTTGGAGTCGGATATCCAGTTCGCATCACTGTATCCTTCCAAAACTCCGGGTTCTCTACCGTAGTACAACCCATAATATTTTGTATAACGTAGGTAGTTTAATACTCTAGTTATAGCTTTCCAATGATTATGTCATGGATTACTCGTGTAGCGACTTAGTACATTTACCGAGTGCGCCAGATCGGGTCTAGTATAGTTTGTTAAGTACATCAAGCTTCCGATCACGCGTGCATACTCTAGTTGTGACACCGCTTCACCCGAATTTTTGGTCAAGTGAAGTTGAGGGTCGACAGGAGTTTTTGCACTTCCATTTGAGTAGTTCTTAAACCGCTCAAGAATCTTCTCAGCATAATGAGTTTGGGATAGGATGATTCCTTCAGAATGTCTATTTATCTTGATTCCTAGAATGACATCCGCTAATCCCATATCTTTCATGTCAAACTTTCCACTAAGCAAACTCTTAGTTTGATTGATCATGTCTTTATTGCTACCAATGATAAGCATATCATCCACGTATAAGCATAACAGAATATACCCATTTGGCGTATTTTTGACATAGATACACTTATCACATTCATTTATGCTGAAACCATTTGACATCATTACATTGTCAAATTTTTCATGTCATTGTTTAGGAGCTTGTTTGAGTCCGTACAATGACTTTACAAGTCTACACACTTTGTGTTCTTGACCAGGGACGACAAACCCTTCAGGTAGTTTCATATAAATCTCTTCTTCTAAATCACCATTTAGAAAAGCAGTTTTTACATCCATTTGATGTATTTCCAAGTCCCTCAATGCTGCGATGCTTATCAGCATTCTTATTGAAGTTATTCTCGTTACAGGAGAATAGGTGTCAAAAAAATCCAAACCTTCTTTTTGTCGGAATCCTTGCACCACAAGTCTAGCCTTGTACTTCTCTATTGAGACATCGGTTTTCAATTTTGTTTTGAAAATCCATTTACACCCTAATGCCTTAGAGCCTTGTGGTAGATCGGTTATCTCCCATGTATGGTTTTGCATAATGGAGTCGATCTCACTATTCACAGCTTCCTTCCAAGAAGGCGCATCAGGTGTAGACATGGCTTCGGTGAATGTTCTCGGTTCATTCTCTAAGAGAAAGACCGTCAAGAAATCATCACCAAAAGATTTTTCCTTACGAGCTCTTTTGCTTCGTCTAGGTTCATCTTCAATATTTTCTACTTCAGTTACTGAAGTACCAGATCTGCTTGCCTCATTTGTGGAGGTGATTGCATCACTCTCTTCACGTGCTCGTTTCGGAAGTTTATCCTTACACGGAAATACGTTTTCAAAAAATGTTGCATTTTTTTATTCCATAATCGTATTGACATGGATATCTGATATATCTGATTTATGTACCAAAAACCGATAAGCATTACTATTGTGTGCGTATCCTATGAATATGCAATCCACAGTTTTAAGTCCAATTGTGACCTTTTTAGGAGGAGGTACTGCTACTTTTGCTAGGCACCCCCACACTTTCAAGTATTTGTACGAAGGTACAATGCCTTTCCACAACTCATACGGCGTTTTGCCGGATGTTTTGTGTGGTATTTTGTTGAGGATATAATTTGTGGTGAACAATGCTTCCCCCCACAGATTCTGGGGTAACCCAGATTCCTGCAACATTGCATTCATCATTTCTTTCAGAGTTTGGTTTTTGCGTTCTGCAACTCCGTTAGATTCTGGTGAGTAGGGAGCTGTTGTTTGATGGATAATGCCATTTTCTTGACAAAATGCATTAAACGGTACATCATATTCGCCTCCTCTATCACTTCAAACTATTTTAATAGTTTTCTTAAGTTGATTTTCAACATCGAGCTTGTACTCTTTAAATTTTTGTACGGCTTCATCCTTACTACGTAACAGATATACGTAACAATATTTTGTACAATCATCAATGAATGTCACAAAATACTTTTTACCACCTCTAGTTTGTATGCTTTTCAAATCGCATAAATCAGTGTGTATTAATGCTAGAGGTTCAGTAGTTCGTTCAACATGAGGTGATGGAGTTTTTGTGAGTTTTGCTTCGACGCATATCTCACACTTGTCTTTACTTATTTTGCATTTTGGAATTAGGTTCAAATTAATCAATCGTTGCATCGATTTATAATTCACATGTCCTAATCTTTCATGCCATAAATTAAAAGACTCAACCAAATAAGCAACTGGTTACTTATTCATTGCAACATTGGAAAAAGTAGAAACATCATTGTTTTTGAGAACTGTCATTACACACATTTTGATCAGTCCTCCCTTAACATACCCTTTTCCCAAGTACACCCCATTCTTCTTAAGAACCAATTTGTCGGACTCAAAGTTGATGGCGAATCCATGCTTGCTCATCAATGTCCCGGATATCAGGTTCTTCCTCATGTCTGGCACGTGCTTCACATTGGTGAGAGTGACTTCATGTCCAGATGCCAGCTTCAGCACCACTTTGCCCTGACCTTCAATCTTGGAAAAAGCCGTGTTTCCCATCATCAACTGCTCCTCGGACTTGTTCTTCTGATAAGAACTGAACATATCTCGATCAATGCAGATGTGAGTGGTTGCTCCAGTATCATAGAACCACTCCCTAGGGTTTTCCTCAACCATGTTTGCCTCAGTGACCACCGCACATAGGTCAGCTTCAGTCAGATTGGCTTGAGCTTTTCCCTTCGCCTTACTACGACACTCCGAGGACTTGTGCCCTTTCTTACCACAATGATGACAACTCCCAGAGAATTTCTTCGGGTTGCCTTGCTTCTTAAAGCTTGTGGAGGCTTGAGGTGCGACCTTGTTAAACGCATGTTTATTAGGTCCATTGTTGTTTGCCACAACCTTGCCTTTGCCCTTTCTTGCGTATTCGGCTACATTCGCATTATGATCGAGATGGTAATCTGATCTGCGATGTGTTGACTCAATTTGCAACCTGGAAATTAAGTTTGACAACGTCAAAGCCTTTTGCTTGTGGTCGAGATAATTTTTGAAATCGACCCAACCGGGAGGTAGCTTCTCAATAAAGCAATTCACAGTGAATGTCTCACACAGCTTCATTCCCTCATCGGTTAACTCTTGGGATATCATTTGCAGTTCATGAACTTGCTCCATGATGGGCCTTGAGTCCACCATTTTGAAGTTAAGAAATTTCTTAACTGCATATTTCCCAGAGCCTACGTTGAAAGACTTATACTTCTTTTCCAAGGCATCCCAGAGATCCTTGGAAGTTTTGACCTCACTGTACACATTGAACAGTTGGTCCACCAGGCGGCTTTGAATGTAGCCTCGACACAAGTAGTCTCCATGGTTCCACGACTCAACACTAGCAAGAGCTCGTGGATCAGTATTCCCCGGAGGTAAGACAGGCTTAACCTCGGTGAGATACTTCTCCAATTTCAGAGTGGTCAGAAAGAAGTGCATCTTTTGCTGCCACGTCTTAAAATTGGACCCATCAAATTTGTCCGGCGTAAGTCCTGCACTTATAGAGCTAGGCACAAACGGGACATCAGATGAGGATGAACCAAGTGGTAGACCACTCCCAATCTGGGGCGTCATCTCACTTGCGTTAATCCCATCATTTGCACCTCGGGATGTGATATCAACAGGCACGTAAGCAGTTTCGTTAGCCATTTCAGATGAATCTGTTCAAATATAAAAGAAACAGAATCAATATGGATCACAAACAAATGCGATAGCAATATAATCGATTTAAAAAATCGTTAAAATTGCGTTCTGCGGAAATTTGCTTTAAAAAGCGTTCTGAGAATTCGCTCAGATTTCTGCGGATATCAAAAAAAATTTTTTTGATATTCCACGAAATTCCAGAAAAATATTTTGACTCTTTTATGAATCAGAAATATTTTTTCCTCCTTTCAGAAACCCTGACAGGCGTTTCTATAAATATATATATATATTTATATATATATATATATATATTTTTAAATAATATATTCGTGAAACCCTAATAAGGGTTTGTTGAATAATATTTTTTTTTTTCAGGTTTCGCGAAACTCGCCGTTAGGCCTTCGCGGAAACCGTTTGACAAAAATATTTAGATCGTTTTAGGTTTTGAAACTTTCCACTGAGTCGTTATAAAACGTTCGTAAAACTGTTTCAGATCGATCAGAAAAACGGATTGAAAACGTTTATGAAATCGATTCCGATCGATTGAAATAATTTGAAAACGTTTTAAAAAACGTTACAAACCAAATTAGAATCGTTTGAAACCGTTTTTTTTTTTCAGATCGAAAAATCGTTTTGAAACGTTTTTGAAAATCGTTTTAAAAATCAATCGCAATTCTCAATCCGATTCAAGCGATAAGCAGGAAGCGGATTTATTGAATTAAGAATGTTAGAACGCGAAAAACCGGATATGAAAATCACGATATGAAAAAACGATCTACGGATCAAACGATTGAAAAACTGAATTAAAAAGAAGACGAATTCGTGGAGGCGAGATTTGATCTCTTTCCTTAATACAATAAATCTCCCGTAGTGTGGCGGTTTGATGAGATTTTGAATCCCAGGATACAACCACAATGAGACTACAATTGCAACACCCAACTGTAGAATCTACGAACAAGAATCTACGGTATACTCTCGATAAAAACTTACAGTGCGTGAAGAAGAGAGGAGGAAGATCGCTGGAACGACTTTGGGAGAGAATGCGGCGGGATTAGGTTAATGAGGATTAAGGCTTGTTTTTATAGCCTTAAGGGAGCGGTTTTCGCAACCCTAAAACGTGGGAGGGAACCGAACCGACGAAAAAAAATCGTGGACGGTTAGGAGAGAAAACTATGGGTACGGTTTAGGGTTTTGATTTGGTTTTGAGTCAAAACCATAATCAAAATTTGGCCCAAAAAGAATCTTATTGGGCCTACGACCCGCCCAAGACCCAAGACCCAAGACCCAAGACCCGAGACCGAGCCCGGCCCGGCCCGGCGGCGGCGGCGGCGGCGGCGCGCGCGTGGCTTGGTCCCTTTTCTCTCCAACTCTTTTAAGCTACTACATAAGCTCTCCCATTTATATACTAGAGGATTTTTCCTCAAGTTTCCGATGTGGGACTTTTGTCCCTCCTCATTATTTTAGCCAACAAATTTATGGCTTTTTAATGAACCCAATGCCCATTTCTCATTCACATTCCAACAATTTTTGCAATCAATATTTGGGTTATATTACCGAATTGAACATGCAAATTTGTTCATAAAAATTGTTCCAACATTGACAAAATACACAAATCCTTCAAATGAATACTTCAGGAGCAAAACTATAACCAGAGTGTTAAAATAAAAATCACTTCACACAATATTACAAGGAAACATGAGAAGTAACCAAATGTTTCTCTATCTTCTACAAACCAACGATTCACATAATATTACAACACATCTTTTCGTTTATACCGTTTTTCTGGTACTTCTCTTCGGTGTTTAATCCAACAAGTTTCTTACCCGGGTCAACGTTGACCGGTTTAACCAAGCTGTCCTGCAGTTGTATCAAAGCTCGGACCACTTGGTCCATGGTTGGGCGTGACTTGGGTTCGAACGAGATGCACTGCACAGCAATGCTCGCCATTCTCACGGCCTCTTCAGGTTTGTATTGTGAGTTAATCCGAGTGTCCACCATTAGTAGAACCTTTCGCTTGCTTGTGAGGTACGGTCGAGCCCATTCTACAAGGTTTTGCTCCTTTGCCGGGCGGTTAAGGTCCAATGCTCTCCTTCCAGACAGTAATTCTAGAAGCACAACCCCAAAACTGTATACGTCGCTTCTAGCATTCAAGTGACCTGACAAAGATAGAAAGATGAGGGGAACAAACTAGAATTAACCTATATGCTCTTTAGGCACATAGCATGCAACTCTAACCGCATAAACGTTGTAGTTGCTGCTACTCTTAAAACTCACATTGTTAAGAATAATGCCACGGTCATAAGTTTCATCATCCAACCATTGACTGCATGATATCTCTGTAGTAGTTAATCTATGAGAATTGATAGAATTTACCTGTTGACATATACTCAGGAGCGGCGTAGCCATATGTCCCCATGACCCTTGTACTAACATAGCTTGTATCTCCCATTGGACCGTCCCTGGCTATCCCGAAGTCTGAAAGCTTTGCATCGAAGTCCTGGTGTGTGTGTTTTTAAATACAAAAAATCAAAGGTAGCCCTTGATTAAAGTCCAGAATGAGACTTAAGGGTTATTCGAAAAGGACATATACCGAATTGAGCAAGATGTTAGAAGCCTTAAAGTCTCGGTATATGACTTTGACGGAGTCGCTATGAAGAAATGCGAGCCCTTTAGCTGCATCAAGCGCAACCTTAATCCGTAGAGTCCAAGAGAGCGGCTTACACTGCACATTATCTGCTTCAAACATCCAAACATAAGAAGAAACAATTCTCCATTCTCTAAAGAGTTTCATAAAACATTGATCATGACTCACTTCTGAACAGATGATCCTCAAGACTACCCTTATGCATAAACTCGTACACAAGAAGCCGTTGTTCATCTTCCAAGCAATAACCAACCAATTTAACTAAATTCGGGTGACTTAACCGCCCCAAGTAGCTGATTTCTGTCTGAATTTTACATCAAACAAAATACAACAGAACCGAATCAGAGTCTAAGCAGACAAAAAACACATAGTGACATGAATTAAGCTTTGGAAGTTAGAAGTTGGAACACTGTACCAGCCATTCTCGGTGACCTTGAAAACCATCAGGGTTAAGCCGCTTGACAGCGATTACAAGACCGGTACTCGATTTGGTTGGAGTGAGAGTGGTCTCATCAATCCAGCCCCTATAGACACAACCGAAGCCACCTTCTCCGACAACAGTGTCCGATCTGAAGTTTCTGGTTGCGAGTTTAAGTTCGTTGAAGCTGAAGCTCTTAACGTTCGCCGATGCAACTATCTCTCCTTCAGTCTTATGTGCCGCCGATGATGATGAGTTACAGTTCGAGAGGTGAAGGTCGTAGAGACCACTGTTCTTATCTGCAGAACACACAAAGTATTGACCAAAGTCAAAATTGAGGAGAGAGAATAAGGGGAAAACTTTTGTTCAGATCACGGGAAGATCCTCGCAAAATTCATTCCTTTACTTGAACCCAATCATCAATAAACCGCTAAAAGAACGATCTGGGAGAGATAAAGCCATGCAAAAAATTTCCCGGGAACAAAAAAAAACAAAATGGGAGATTAAAGTTTGTTGTTGCAGAGAACGTACTATTGACACGAATACTGAGGCAAGAACACATTAGTAGATAATGAAGAGCAAACGAAGAAGAGGAATTAAGGAAGAAGCTTGTTTGGCCCTTTATGACAATAAATTGCTTCGTCAGCTGTTTTATGTAGAACAGATTCTGTCAGATATCAAGGAACATGGGAATGGAAAAGTAAAGAAACTCAAGACCCATTAAAGCTGAACACTATAAGAGAGAGAGTCTAAGGGAAGAGGATGGGTGTTGAGTGTTGATGAGATACGAGAGGCAACCGAAGAAAAAATGTCTTTTTCTGTGTGTATGAAAGTCCAAAAACTGAATTGAGACAAAAAAGTTTTCTTTGACCAAAAGACACATTTTGGGGTTCTAATATGGCTCTCAAAATTAAAACGATGGAAGCAAATTCAAGTTATTCAACAAAGAAGATATAGCATTTAATAATAATTGAATCAATGGAACATTTCTCTGGTATGTGTTTTACTTTTTATAGGTTGATTTTTTTCTTCTGTGAAAGCAACTAAATATAGCTTACCGTACAAAAGATCACTATTGGGTATGAGATATAGTCTAAAATCAAATGGTCAAGAAACTTCAAAATGTTTTGCGGCCTGAATTCGCTGTGGTGGGGATTGGATGGAGAATTTTTTTCTTTTTGTCGAAAATGTTAGATATTCAAGTCAAGTCATGTCATGTCATAAGTATTTTCGATTTCTATGCTTTGAGAATGGAATAATGAGACATATTTGAGTTTAGTATGTAAAACTCATACAAAAGAAAAGCAAGTTTCGACCTTGTAGATTTCGATAAAAGTCATACAAGTAGGTATGAAAATAAGATTTGTAAGAAAATAATATCTACTTAAGTATAATACAAGTTTATACAAATGGGTAAGAAAATTCAGATTTGTAAGAGAAAATATATTCTTATGTTCTATGTATTATGTATTATGTACATGTAGTTAATTAATAAATAAATGCAATGAAAGTAAAAAAAATAACTAGTAAATTTAGGATTTCGGGAGAGATGTTTTACATTTATCATGAATTCGATTTTTTTTTATCTCAATATGTATTTTATTTTATGTTAAAACAATATAGTATTGATTTTTGTTGGAAAGTTTAATATCAAAATTTTTTTGTAAAACCATCTTAATCATATCCAATGACGAATCTAAAACATAATTTAATACGAGGTACAGTTACACAAATATTTAAATTAAAAATATTTAACTAATTTTTTATAATATTTAAATAGTTTTTATAATGATTTAAAAAAAACAGTATGGAGCATATGCCACATAAATCTTCTGCATAGTTTCGTCCCTAATCATATCTATATTTTCTATCTTGGACATGGATGTGGTACATGTATTTATGTGTTATATTTTTATATCGAGTAAAACTAGAATTATTTTATTTAAATCATCATTTATAATAAGATGGTAAATTTTAAAAATTATATGGTCGAAATGAAATATCATACACTAATATCATGTTTGTTCCATCTTAATCCTTGTCTAATCTTAGATTTATTATTTCCTTGTCAAACTAACAATATTTTTAAAAAAAACCAAAAGACCTTGACAGTCAAATCCCCTTTTCTACGGTCGCAAATCACAGTTGTTTTGCTTCTTCCAGCAAATAAGTCTATCGTCAACTCCGACAAAAAGGTCTAACGTCAGCTCAATAATATAATACCATTTTCAAATCATATTATTCTCCGAGAAGTGAAATTAAATATTGTATTTATGAACATCTCTGGAATGTGAATTGACTTGGGAGAGATAATATGTAATCACTTTTGGACTTAGTAGCTAAGAGACGTATTAGGTAGACTTTCGTAGTCTGGTTAAAATCCATTTCCACTTTTATTGAGTTTAAATAAGGTTTTGAATAGGTTTGACAGAAGTAGTCATTGATTAGTTATTTAATTATTAGTAGACTCATCTTCAAACGACTTTTGATTTCTAGAAACAGAATATGACATTCATAATAGTTATGATGGTAAGACGTTTATAATGATGACTAACAACAACAAAGTTGAAAATATAATAATCTAACAGCTAAAATGTCAAAATTGATAAGCTAATGGCCAAAAGCGATAAATAAACAAAAATTAATTTCCCACTCGTTGACAGCTTTGTTAACAAATACTTATGTTAACAAATACTAAATTTATCCGACAAAAATTAATTTCCCACTCATCATTCAAAAAGAATTGCACTTTTCAAAGTGGCTGACACCATTATCCATGTATCAAATTTAACAAATCCTAAATTTATATCCCGAAAAGTATTCGTAAATTATATTTTATTAGTAAATATAAATTAAATATTAATATAATTTTTATTTTTATTTAACATTACTTTTAATATTAATTTTTGTATATATAAATTAAAAAAAGAAAAATAATTATTTTTTATGAATTTAATAGTATTTTTTTGTTAGTTTAATAAAATATATTAATAATCTAATCAAATTAATAACAATGAGATATATTGTAATTATTCGAATAAGTTAAGTCTATTTATATAATTATTTGAAATTTATGTAGTAATGAAACGTCAACATGTTATTTATGTTAATAATACGTGAGAGTAAATTATTTTGTTAAATTGTTTCTCAAATAATATATTAGAGATTAGATAATAACTTAAATCTATTTATATTTATTTGAAATTATTTATGATTTAACGTATTAAAAATTTAAAGAAATAAAAATTATTGTTTTTGCAAATATAAAAATATTTTTCTAAATAAAATATATTGATTTTGTAACCAAATTAATATTAGTGGCATGTAGTGTAATTATTCTAGTAACTTAAACTCTTTTATATATTTAATCTGAAATTTGTTTTGAAGTTGACACATAAACATGACATTTTTATTATTAAAAAATTTCTTAAATAATATATTAGGAATATTAATGAAACAAAGATATTTTGAGTGGAATAATGAGATATCTGATCAGATTAATAAACAAAACGGTATATATTAGATTGTAGTTAAAAACAGTGGTAAGATATAACCTTTTTGAATATAGATATGATTATCAAAATTCATGTCAAGGAAAGAGTATCATAATACGAATTTATTCAATTTATGACAAGTTAAGACTGAAAAGAAAATATTTGCGAAGGCTTAAAAGCATTAGGCGTTTTTCTTCACCTCAGCGGCCTTAATGATGTCGATAAACTCAGGCTGCGAAAGCAAAGAATGAACAAGCAAACATTAGACATGTTTGTGACTTAAACAAAACGAATAGATTATTACAATGCAGAACATAATATACCTTAAGAGAAGCACCACCGACCAAGAAACCATCAACATCGGCTTGACCACCTAGTTCCTTGCAGTTACCACCATTTACGGATCCTGATAATAATTTGAATCGCTTTTAAGTAACATATAGAACTGTGGCTCACTTGATTATAATCATCTATTGTTGTTTACCTCCATAAATGATGCGGGTTGTAGCAGCCACATCGTCACTCACGTTCTTTGCAAGCCATTTCCTCAGCTCATCATGTACCTGTGTATTCATTAACGAAACAACATCCACCAAGAGAAAGAGTTTTGGTTTTCATGTCTCTGTCATGACGATGCACAACAATGTTAAAGCGCTCAGGCGCATCGAGGATAACTTACTTCTTGAGCTTGGGCTGGGCTGGCGACCTTTCCGGTTCCAATAGCCCACACTGGTTCATAGGCTATGACCACATTTGACCAGTTTGACACCCGATCTGATCAACAAAAAGTTCTTTTTAAGAAAATAGGCCAACAATACATTTCTGCGCAATTTGAAGATAAACACTAATGGAGTATAGTGAGTGAAGTGTATAGAGAAAGTCACCATGCATTGCCTTACTGAAGTAGCTAAGTGCATAGAAACGACAAACGAGAACGGACTGAAGTAGAAAAAGACGTAAATAAAAAATACCAGCAATAGCTTTAGTCTGGGCAGCCACAACATCCATGGTTGACCCAGCCTCCCTCTGCTCAAGAGTCTCGCCAACACAAGCAATCACTTTCAAACCTTGAGCAAGTGCATAGGCAACCTTGTCTCCGACGAACTAGAAATATAGGAAGAGGTTTAAAATACGGCTCTGAAATTCAATTGGAAACGAGAAATTTTTGTAATCATGAAAGATCACTAACCTCGTTTGATTCATTGAGGAGTGCCCTCCTTTCAGAGTGACCAAGGATAACCCACGGGATATCCAAATTCACAAGCATCTCGGCACTGCACACACAAATCGTACAAGGCATATGGGTAGGTAATAAATAGTAGGTAACACCATGGAATGAAACGTACAGACACCACGGATGATAAACTTTTCTCCATGAAAGCTTTGAATTGGATAGGTGAATCATTTTTCACCTACTTATCTTACCAGGCGCTTATCCAATCATGCTCTTTTACTTTCAGCTGCTAGCTTTTATTCTTAATCACTTGGGTGATTGAATTCTTATATGAAACACGATAAAGAAGAGTAAACAAAATGAAAAACTTGATTTGTTTTTTAACGCAATCACATGCAGCTTCAAAAACAATATAAATCTTTATGGCATAACGCCATATGACAAAAAGTAGACATTCACTGGCGGGAATCTCACCTAACTTCACCAGTGAAGGCACCTCCCTTCTTAACCCAACAGTTTTGTGCCGCAACATGAAAGTCAGACCTCAATGTGCTCTTAACTAGAGGAAGAAAGACATATGGAGGGCTAACTACAACCTCTGCATTAGTAAAATTTCCAGTAAGTTACTAAACCAATTAAGGTCATAATTACGTTACGGCTATTTAAATTTTACATAGCTAAAACATAACCACTATGATGAACACATGTCGATGATAAAGATTATTCGACTAAAAACAAATACTTGATCTATTTGATCTTGTATGCAGGAAGCGATAAACATTTCATCTACCCACAGTGAAACAAGTTTGTTTGTACATCCAAAACCATGTGAGGAGGGCTGTGTTTTCCAGAACAAAAGCAGTTCAAAAAGTCGAAAGTCTTCTGATTAGTTATTAGCTTGTCCTTTTCAAGCATTTCCAAATCGAGATTGCTGGCCACACTCACATCCCTACGGTCTCAAACAAAAACCTATATACCCATAAAGAAACGGGTGTGGTGCACTTACCTACGACATCCTGTGACGGTACTTGAGCTTCATTAAGAGTGTTCACAATCTTCTTCACCTCCTCGGCAGTTCCGTTCTACATTGATTAAAAAATTCAGAACAAAACATAAGCATTTGTCTCCCAGAATACTTTACCCCAACTACAACACGCCCAGATCCATAAAAGCATAAAAAGAAATAAATTGATGAAGAATTCACATTCAAAGTTGAAAAAAAGATCCGTCATCGAATGGACAAATCTCAGCCATCGGAATTAGATCAAATACATATAATCAAAACAAGGATCTGAAATTCAACGTCAATTGAGGCAAACAATGAACAAAACCGTAAAAACAATCTTAATATCGGGATGATCCGATCTGTTTCCGGTTTGTTTCACTTAATCAGCGAGGAAACAAACAGATCAAGTAAGAGCGATCCTCAGTGAAATGTAAAAAGTACACAAGGACTAGGCAAAGAAGATGAATTACGCATTTCCAGTTGCCACCCACAAAGAACTTCCTCGCCATCTTCTCAGGTTTAAAAACGATAGATTCACAAGAAACGCTTAGGAGTCGCAGAAAAGACGATGGAGAGCTAAAGCAAAAAAAGATAGATCGAGAGCGTCCAGTGGCCGTTGCCTCTCACAGGGGTCACAAACCTATAAATAGAATATAATCGATATGTTTTAATTTACGAAATGACGAGCATGTCTAAAAGTGTAGAAGACTATTCCCGGAGAAAAACAAGGAAAGATGAGGGCAATAACGTAAGAAGGAAATTTTATGGACGTGTTGCCCAAGGTTTGGTCGGTAACTGTTATAATAAGGCTTTAGGCCCACTAATTTACTTAAAGCTGGTGATTGTTAATACTAAGGCCCTAGGCCTACTAATGCACATAAACAAAGAGGGTTAAAGCCCATTAACGTGGTTTTCAACTCTTTTTTGTCTTTCTGTATAATTTGTGATTCTAAAATCTAAATCATATATATTTCTGTTAAGTACCTTGTGTAAACTCACTTTAAGCAATTAACATGGCATGTCTTGATTTTTTTCTTCTAAAACATAGTAATATGTTCCAATTGAGAACCAAGGCACACTCACCCAAAGATGGACATGCTTCTTCGTTGAGTTACGTTTGCATTGTCCACTACACCTCAAATTTTTGAAAATATTAAAAGGATCTTTAATTCCAAAGAAAGCACAACAAAGGGTAAAGGTTAAGAATCAGCTTCTTCGAATCTATTTGACTTTTGTCGATAATGTTCAAATTCCGACCATTCCACGCTACGGACACGTGTACATATGACTATCAGAAGCCGCGTAGATTTATCTCCTTTTTTTTAAAATATTTTTATCTTATGGTGAAACAGAAATATCAGACAATATCTGGTAATAACATTATTAATTCCATTGACCCTAACCAATTAGCTATATTTACTTGTTTTATTAATAAAATGTTACACTCTATTTAATATACGAGTAGTATTATTCTCTTATTAATAAAATGTTACGCTCCAATTAATCTTACAGTCTATTAATAAAATGTTACACTCTAACTAATATATTTATTTGTTTTATTAATAAAAAGCAGACCACTAAGACGTTAATAATAAGCATATCCAATCAAAGCTATCAATATCTGCTTTTTAAAAAACAAGTAAATCAGTATGTAGATGAAATTAGGACAGTATAGTTAATTATTAGATTAACCAAAAAGGTTTATTCAATTAGATAACTTGATTTATTACCGAAAAGATGAATATAAAAAAGACTATAATTAGCTAAATTTAACTCAAGTTTTCACGGTTACAACAAAATACAATTATTACAGCGGCCTAAATTTAAGCCGACGCACATGAAAAGAAAAAAAAAAGTCAACAAAAACTGAATTTTACTTTGTTCAAAATCCAGCTGTTCGTTAAAAATATACAAATACACAGGACACGTATACGTCTATTCAAACGAGTCATATCTATTTATTTATTAATTTCCACTATATATAGATAATGGTTTCTCAATAAGCATTAAATATCTCTATCATAAAAACTTCAAACGATTCACGGGTTTCACTTGAATCGTTTGATTTTCCATTTTCCACAAAATGGCTAAAACGCCATCCTCAATCTCTCTCCTCATCCTCCTCCTCCTCCTCTCCGCCGTTGTATTCTTTACCCTCCCCGCTGCGATCTCTGCCATCGGCGTTAACTACGGCACTCTTGGAAACCTTCCACCACCGGATCAGGTTGCAAATTTCCTCAAAACACGGACTTTAATCGATAGCGTCAAGATCTTTGACGCGAATCCCAACATTCTCCGTGCTTTCGCTGGAACTGGAATATCTGTTGTCGTCGCCGTCCCTAGCGGTGATATTCCGGCGTTAGCTAATGGAAGACAAGCTCGTCGGTGGGTTTCAACACATATTTTGCCGTTTCATCCTCAAACGAAGATCAAGTATATCTCCGTCGGGAATGAGATTCTTCTCAGCGGAAATGATAACATGATCTCTAATCTCTTACCGGCGATGAGGAATCTTAACAATGCTTTGGTTCGTGCTGGTGTAAGAGATATTAAGGTCAGCTTTCTCTCCATTTTTCCTTATCTTCAGATTATCCATTTTTGGAAATTGGAATATTATATACTTTTTTGTAAATAAATAAATTAAAATATAGTTCGATGTCATTATTTCAGATATTTTAGTCCTCAGGTCTATAATTTGGTAAATTAATTTATAAATGTGGATTTATTTAATAAGCTTTGAAATCTTTACTTTGAAATTTGAAATTGCAGGTGAGAAAGTGATTTTGTATACGTTACTACTTTATATATTTTTTCTCTAAACTAAAAACGTCATTTTTTATAGTCAATGGTTTGATTGGCGTGATGATGCATGAATTGTTACTTAAAAAACCGAATCATTGCATTGATTGCGCATAATATTATCAACTAATATTCCAATTTCATAGGAAAGACAGACGAACATGATTATCATATTTAACTTGTTTCACACGGATGAGTAATAAATTGATTCTAATATACTATTTTCTTGCAATTTGTTTTAGGTCACAACCGCACACTCACTAAACATCATAGCCTATGACATAAACGGTGGACCTAGCAGCAGTCGGTTTAGACCTGGCTGGGACAAAGGCATATTGGCACCAATATTAGCTTACCATCGACGTACCAAGTCTCCTTTCATGATAAACCCCTACCCTTACTTTGGTTTCAACCCAAAGAATGTCAATTTCGCCATTTTCCGCTCCCCGTACAAGGCGATCCATGACCGACTCACCCGCAAAGTCTACACCAACATGTATGATACTCTCGTGGACTCGACTTACTCCGCCATGAAAGCTCTTGGCTATGGCGATGTTAACATCGTCATTGGCGAAACAGGGTGGCCTTCCGCTTGCGACGCACCTTGGTGCTCCCCGGAAAATGCCGCATGGTTCAACCTAAACATCATCAAACATGCACAAGGCCAAGGGACACCTCTTATGCCTAACAGACGGTTTGAGACTTACATTTTCGGTCTCTTCAACGAAGAAGGTAAGCCTGGTCCGACCGCAGAGCGTAACTGGGGGCTTTTCCGACCGGATTTCTCCCCAGTATACGATGTTGGCCTCCTCCGGAACGGGCAAGGTGGCGGTGCCCGTCCAGCATTGCCCGCGCCTATTACTAGCGGCGGAAAATGGTGTGTGGCGAGGTCAGGAGCAACGGATGCACAACTACAAGGAAATGTTGATTGGGTATGTAGTCAGGGAGGCGTTGACTGTAAACCGATCCAAGCAGGTGGTTCGTGCTTTAACCCGAGCAGTTTGAGAACGCACGCGTCTTTTGTGATGAACGCTTATTTCCAGAAAAACGGCCGCAATGACGGATCGTGTAATTTCAGCGGAACTGGAGTCGTCGTAGGGAACAATCCAAGCAATGGTGCTTGTAAGTACTAAGTACAGGTCTTAAAAGATTGTCTATGTAGGCATTTGTTTAGAAAGTACTAACATAATGGAACTTTGGGCTGGAGAGAACACAACTTTGTGTTTAATTTGGGATATTCTAACTTTAATGTTTTATTCATTCTTTTTTCTTCAATTCCTTTTATTTAATAAATAACAAGGAAATTCTCATAATATTTGTTTCAAACTTACGCATTCATATCTATGTCTTATGGTTATGAATTAAACTGTGCCATAAAATGTGAAAAAATATCACATCGGAAATTTAGATAATATATTAATAACGATTCATTTTGGAACAAAAAATAAATAATAATCATAGCTATTTTTTATATAAAAATGAGTAAAGAAGAAAAAGAAAGAGACATTCAATATTACTTAGTGAGCCATGGCAAAAGGAGGGCAAGAAGTGTAATTAATAGCTTTCTGGTGGGGCATTACGAGCATTGCGGTGTGATCCATGAAATCTTTCAAAGCAACCACCGCCTGTAAAATTACCTTTAAGTCCTCCGCCGCTGTGAAACCTTCGTTTCCAGCGTTTCTCACTGCGTATACGTAAAAAGTGATGCATCCTTTCCTGAATTTAAACCTCGCCATCTCCCAATTCTTTAATCTTCTAATCATCTTCTTGTTCACATCTCCCAGTGAAATCTCCAGTGGCCAGATTCCTCCTTCCGCCGTTACCGTCGTCTTCATCGTCTCCGATTCGAACACGAACACCACAACTTTTGATTTCCTCGTTCCCAAGCCTAGGGTTAGTGTGTGCCAAGCGTGGTGGGCTAAGATAGTGAAGTTGGTCGGAAGATACGCTGCCGTGGAAAGAAGCGGAGGCGATGATGAAGAAGGGAGGGAGAGGAGTTTAAGGAGCTCAAGTGTTCTTGCTCGTCGGATTGTGAATGATTTGACAATTATCTGGCCACCAAATTTAAGGCCTTTAACGTCGGAAGAAGGCTTGAAAGAGATATCCGACGAGGATTTGCTATCATTCTTCTTCTTCTTCTTCTTGGTTTTCTTCTCTTTCTCTTCCATGGCTGTTGCTCTGTTTCTTTTCTTTCTCTCTGTGTTTTTTGTTGTTGTTTGTTAAGAGAAGTTGGTAACTTTGGTTTGGTGCTTTGGATTGAGCCTCTCTTTCTTAAATTATGTTGTTTCTTGATTTGGTAATATTATTATTGCAACGTTGTCATGAGACAGGTTCCGACTCTGTTTAATTGGAAAGTTTGTCCACATCAAATGCAGTAAATGCGAATTGTACAGTCTTTCAAGTTTCCAAATGCTCTGTTTTTTTTTATAATATGTGAGGATTCAGTCTTAAAATTTACCTAACATTAATATTTATTTCACAGTAAAAACTAATAATGCAAAAAGAAGGAATAAGGAATTGATAGTGAAGTTGATAATGATGGTACCAAATGTCTCACACATGACAGGTATGAGTGCATCCATTAGAATGGCTCCACGACTTTGTTTTTCTTTTTCTTTCTAAAGTGATATCTTATCAAAAAGGTGTCCATATGATATTAGGGTTAATAAAATATATATGATGCTAATATTATCTGTCACATATATCGTCTTATATTAAAAAAATTAACGTATGTATAATAATATCATAGCTATATTTTCAAAGAGACTATAGCTATTTTAATTTGTAAATTGGTTTGGTTGTCTATATGTAATGACTTTAATATTTGTTAAGTGGGTGGATGACATGAAATTATGGTGGAGGAGTTTGAAGATGTAACAACTTTACCTTATACTCAATTATATATTGCGCAATTGTCAAAATAATATTTTTAAAATTTTTATTGTTAATATAGTATAACAAAATTAGCACAAATTTTCAAAATGAATACAAACGTAGTTTTAAAATATTTTAAAAAATTTTAATAATAAAAAAATTAAATCCTAAACTGGAAAAAACTCAAAAATAATATTTTAATTATATTTGTAATTTATTTACAGTAAATATGTATTTTTATAAAATAATTTGGATTAATTTTGAAATTTTAAATTTATAGTATTAAATTTGGAACAAAAATTTAAAATAGTTCTATTGTAAGATATTACTCTTTACAAAATACACGTTAGTGCTTATAAATCTTATCAAAACGTATAAACATTTTTATAAAATGATTTATCAGAATTTAAAATGTTTTAAAATTAGATATTTTAAATTTATATATAAATAACCTTAAAATTACATATAAAAATTGTATTTTATTGATAGCAAATAATTATATATGTTTAAAATGATACTTTTGAAATTCCCCTCTAATCTCAGTAAGTTAGAAAATTAAAATTGTAAACAACTAATTCATGCCCCACTTTAAATATATAACGTCACTTTAAAAATTCTAAATCATTGCTAGTTTATGACATTATGTTGATTGGATGGAGAAGAAGAGATTTAAGACCAAACTTCAATTTTCAACTATCAAACTTTTTTTTCTTTCTTTTCTTCAGACATACTTAATTCATTAAGCTAAAGCTTCATAACCAACGTTCATACTAAAAATATGTTAGATTTTAGGTTAATTTTCCCTTTCCAACACTGAAAATGGTACAAAGGAACTAGCCATTTTAGCAATATATACAATCTTAATCACGAAGCTTGTTCTCTACACAGACGTATGCTAAATTCGGTTCCAATCTGGATTGTCCAAGACGTCTTTTATAACAAAGTAAAAGATGTACTAAAGAAGAAATATGAAGAGGAAAAACAAAACTCTTATCAAAATGAGATTATGTTTTTACCTGCACTACAAGTCAGGCTCTAAAATCAATGGGACCAAAACAAAACAAAGAAGCAGAGGATTCAGTCAGTGTTGTGTATCACTTTGCATCACCCAAAGTTGTTATTTAAAGTTTTCTCCTTTTTCTTTCTTTTCAGTTCTGAGAATTATTTTCGTTTTTGTTAATTGATGGGTTCCTTTTGGATGGCTTTCTGCACGAGCTCGGCTTGCTCTTTAACATGGAAAGTGTAGAAACCGGTGGCAGTAGCAGCAGAAGGACCACGACCAACATACTTAATGTCTTCCATATCTCCTCTGCCTAAGCTTTTCATTGCTGTCCATAGACGTGGAGATATGTAGCTGAATGCTCCCATGTTCATTGCCTCTTCTTGGCACCAAACAATCTCCGCATCTTTTTTCAGACCAAAAACGAAAACAAATTGAAACCAAAGGTCTATAAATAGGGATGAACTTATAAACAAAACTAAACAGGAATGCTTACTTGGATATCTTTTGAGCTCACGCTGAATGAGATCATATGGGAAAGGACAAAGCTGTTCCACTCTACAAATAGCAACATCGTCTGCGCCAACCTTCTTCCGCTCTTCATCAAGCTCATAATAAACCTGCAAAGAAGTAAAATCAAGAATGTTTCTTAACAAACAATCTCTGGCCATCAATATTTCATCTTAAAAAGACACAAAGATTGCATGCATACCTTTCCAGAGCAAAGTACCAATCTTCTGATGCCTTCTTCAATATCAGAGTGGTCGCTCTGATCCTTGATTAACCGCTTAAATCTTGTTCCTTGCTTGTCAAAACCTGGGTGGCCTTGGACGTCATCAAACTCTGAGAGATTTGATTTGCAATCCTTGTGACGGAGCAAGTTCTTTGGTGCCATTACAATCAGAGGTTTACGGAAGTCTCTGTGTATCTGCAACGTGAGTGACAACGAGGCATTGTAAAATGTCAATCAATTCAAGTAAAGCTTTGAGACAGGTTAAATTATCAAAAGATATCCATACCTGTCGACGCAGAACATGGAAATAGTTGGCAGGAGTTGTAGCATTGACAATCTGCCAATTACATTCTTGGATTTGCTTTCGCATTGTTGGTTCCATGTCTGGTATCACATAGGGATTATCATCGCTCATCTGTAACAGAATATCATAAACATTAATTAGAGTCAGGAAGGAATATCAAGAGCTAAGATACATATTAGTTTTTTTGTTTCACTAATTCAACGGCGTAACCCAAAAGATCTAATAAATTTTAGCACAAAGTTTACCTGAAGGTAACGTTCCAACCTTGCACTTGAATGTTCAGGACCCTGACCATCATAACCATGAGGAAGTAGCACAACAAGCCCAGTTTGACGCAGCCATTTGGCTTCTCCACTGCTGATGAACTGATCAAATATCACCTGAGCTCCATTGGCAAAGTCTCCAAACTGAGCTTCCCATAGTACCAACGAGTTGGGGCTTTCCATTGAGTAACCCAATTCGAACCCAAGGACACCAAATTCTGAAAGAGAACTGTATACAACAAAGCATAACTTCTTAGCAAATCTTTTACAAGAAGAATTCTGATTTATAAGGAACACACAGTGGGGATTTCTCTCAACATGTAATAACAACAAAACAAGCTGAAGCCAGCATAATCTAATTTAACCACACTCCTTTTAAAAAATAGCTAGAAGCACAGTAATCTTTGAAGAGAACGATTGAACTAGTACCTGTTGCTGACAGTAAACATCTCCGGATCCTGATTCATGACAAGATGATCTAGAGGACAGTACTCTTCTCCAGTCTCCTGGTCATGAAGGACGGAATGACGATGACTAAAGGTTCCTCGTTCGACATCCTGACCACTCAAGCGGACATGGTTGCCTTCAACAACTAAGGTAGCAAAAGCAAGAGCTTCTGCAAGTGCCCAGTCAATTCCTTCTCCTGATTCAATCATTTGAGCACGTTGTTCATAAACTTTTTTCACCGCCCTGTGAGGCTTGAAGTTTTCTGGCAGCGATGAAATTGCCTTGCCAACAGTCTTAAGTATCTCAGGTTTGACGCTGCAAAAGAATGTAAAGGTTAAGGACAATAGAACAGGGAAAAATATATTATACAGAAAAGAAAAGAAAAACCATACTCACCCAGTGTTTCTAACACGTGAAATCTGCTCAGGAGACTTCAATCCAGCCCAATTAGTTGAAAGCCAATCTCGTTTCTTTGGGAGATAGTCTTTACTAGCAACAAATTCTTCATTGAGAATGGTGTTAACCTTTTCCTGTATTCGGTCAATATCCTGTTGTGAAATTTCACCGCAGTCCAAGAGCTTTTTGTGGTAGATTTGAAGCGTTGAGGGGTGATTTTTTATAACCTGTCAAGTTGAAAAGTGATAAGAAATCAAAGAGTTAGAAAAATGCAGTAAGTCAGTAAATCCATAGCAGAGTCTTTATGGGTAACATATAAGGACAAAAAAGTCACAGACCTTGTACATTTTTGGCTGAGTGAAAGATGGTTCATCTATCTCATTATGCCCAAACCTACGGTAGCAGACCAAGTCAACGACAACATCGGAATGAAAAGTTTGACGCCACTCAGCAGCAAGCTCGCAAGCATGAACAACAGCCTCAACATCATCCCCATTAACGTGGAAAATGGGAGCACTCAAAGCCTTAGCAACATCAGTACAATACTGTGATGACCTCCCAGCCCGGGGGTCTGTTGTGAAAGCGACTTGGTTGTTCACCACAATATGTATCGTACCACCGGTGGTGTAATTTGGAAGAGCACTGAGATGAAGGGTTTCGTAAACTACCCCTTGTCCAGCAAAGCTACCATCTCCATGAATCAAAATACCCAAATTTTTGGTCCTGTCTAAATCCTTGGAATAGTATTGTTTTGCTCTGGTTTTTCCAACAACAACTGAATCTGCAGCTTCCAAGTGACTTGGATTTGCAACCAATGAGAGATGGATATACTTCCCACCTCTTGTAGGTCGATCATAAGAGGTTCCCAAGTGATATTTGACATCACCAGTTCCAGTGTATCCAACTTCATCTACAGGCCTAATACCACCGCTAAACTCACTAAATATTTGGCGGAGTGGCTTCCGAACAACATTACCCAGAACATTCAATCTTCCTCTGTGAGACATTCCAATAACAATACTCTCTACTCCGAGATCTGCTGCCCTGTCAAACATTTCCTTCATGCCAGGAATTAATGATTCTCCACCTTCAAGCCCGAATCTCTTAGCTGTTGTCCACTTGGTAGCTAGGAAATTCTCAAACTGAGTACTCCATGCAAGCCGATCGAGAATCACTTCACGGCGCTCCCTGTTGTACCGCCAAGGAGTTGGTGTTTCAATCTTTTCCCTCAACCAGTTACATTTCTCCCGATCTGCAATGTGCATATATTCGAACCCAATATTCCCACAGTAGGCCTGTTCGAGCCTTGTCAGTATGGAACGGAGGGTCTGCACCGGTCGGTTCTCAGACATGAATCCTGACATCTGCCACACTCCCAAGAAGAACTCTCTGTCAAGATCAGCCTCAGTGAATCCATATAGAGCCAGGTCCAGATCCTCAGGGATCTTTCGCTGTTCCAGACCTAATGGATCCAACTTGGCTTTCATATGACCATTCACCTGATAAGCCCTTACAAGTAACAAGAGCCGCATACTCTCCTGAATTGTCTGCCCGGAGATGCCAGGAGACGTGGCAGCCTGACCGACAAAGTTCCGAAAGAAATTATCCCAAGACTCATCTACACTGTTAGGATCAGATTCCCAAGCCCTTTGCAGCTCCTCGAGGTAGACACTGCTCGTCCCATCTAAGAAGCTATCAGTTAGCTTAGAAAGAGGTACAGCTCGAGGAACCGGAGCACTCTGAGCCTTTTGTCTGGAAATAGTTGAGTGAAAGGAACGATTTTGAGAAGGAAGGGACCGGGTCCTTGTAGCATATGAACCACCCTGATTCAGAATCCTCCTCATAGCAAGCTTTGTTACACTCGAACCAGCTCGAAACCACACCATTTTCAGCAGATTAAAAAACGCACGCTTTAACTTCAATACCTAATAATAAGCTACGCAATTACAATAACGCATTCAACAAATCGCCTTTCTCCACTGAAAAGAAACAAGCAAACACCCGTTAATGACGGCCTACGGAAAATGTGAATCATCAAATGATGTATACTGAGAGATCTTTTGTTTTTCTTTTTACAATCATCCGAATCATATTCTGAGACACCGAATACAAAATCGAAAAATCAAGATTACCTAAAATTCGAATCCATAATCTAATTAAAAAAAAGTAGCAAGAAAAGTCTCACACAATCCAGGATCAAAAACAATAGGAAAATCTGCGAATCTGATGAGGAAAATATGTTTCGAGAAACAAAATAACAGCAAGATAATAGATCTGTAGTTCGGCAATTAAGAAAAAAATGTGAGACTAATTCAGAAGGCTTCGTATGTCTCCGATTGAGAAGAAGCGAAACCGAAAGCCGAGAGAGTACCCGGAGGGATGCGGAAGAGAAGACCAGAGGAAAAGTAAGAGGACGGAGGAGGATTACTTTTCTTTCCCGTTTTCTTCTGTATAATGAGAATAACGCCATTACTGCAATGGAATATGGTTCTATTTATACAAAGTAAATATGAAAATATATATATGGGAATGATATTTAAGATTTTATTTTTCTACGGAAGAAATGTCAAACAAATACCATAAATTGAAAGACGTTTGTATTGAGAAAAGGAAGGTTGTAGTGATTTACTGAATATATTTCTGCTAAAATGGATCTTTCAAGTCACAACCACAATTCAATCGAACTAGCAAATAACAATGACATCTGTGAATCCTTCTTCCCTAGAAAAGATTCTTTCATGAACTTAAAGAATGTCTGATATCCGCAAAGAAGAGGATAGGAGATATATATATATGTGTGTAACGGGATCCTTTGACATTAACATTAGCTTTAGAAGTGAGATGGAAGTGGACTGTCAATTTCTCGATCTTATGAAAAATTCATCAGAACCACTGATCCTAAGCATGAATCAATTGTAAAAGAGTTTTTCGCAAACGGTGATATGTACACAGAGCTGATTATGAGGGCTTTTATTGTGTTAACTGTAAGGAAGGTAAGGTTTGGTCTGAAATGAGGAAAGATATATAATTTCTGGTCGGTGGCACAAGTTTATTGGGTTGCTTTGTTTCGCATTCTGTAGGATGAGAAAGAGCTGCTTGAAAACAATTTCTTCCCTGACCATGAACTGCCATGTGTTGCAAGGAAAGAAGATACCTACTTCTTTGCTGTATCGAAATAAACCACTTGAAGGATCCTGTTTTTGTAAGGATCGAGCTCAAACGTAGAGAAAAGTGAAGAGGAGAAGAAGAAGGCAGAGGATAGTAAGGAAACCGGAAAAGCTAAGGTGAAAGTAGAGCAACCTCAGTCTGTAGCAAAAGCTTAGACAATTACACAACTGATCTCTTCAATTCAATTCTTCATCAGCTTCATCCGTTTCCAAGTTACTGTAAATTGTTTAGTTTGAAACTTGAATGTTCTGATTCAATAATTTCTTATATCTTTTTTCTTGATTGGTTCTTATATAGATGGTAAAGTTTGAACACATGATCAAACTCCATGAACAACAAATGTAACAAACGAGTCTCTCATATTCATTAAGAATTCAGTAAAGGTGAAAACGAGAGCCAGTAATGAGGAAAGATGCGACTCGAAAACCAGAGAAGCAACAAGAGAAAGCCAGGAATATAAAACCAGCAAAGCCTAAGCCAATGGCTACATCTGATTGCAAGCAGAAAGCTTTGTTGGCCGTACACGTGTCACCTCCCCTCATCGTTCTAGCTAAGGCTGCTGCAGCCGATCCTGCTGATAACAACAGGTACGAAAACACCTGCCGTGTCGAATGCCCAATGGAAATGGGTGTGTAACTATTTTAATTGGGGATTAATTAACATTAATTTAATAATAAACTAATTAAAAAAAAACAATCATTGAAACATGGTTCTTTCCTGTAATGACTACTAATGCAATTTTAGCTCAAAAACATTACTTACCTGGTCATGTCCAAAATCGAACCAGACTTGAAAAGCTTCAGGCCAAAGTGTGGTTTCTCTGGAAAATTCCCAAACGCAGGTTCCCATTTCGAACACCGAATATACCGCCACGATCGCGTTTGCCACGAACACGAATCTGCAAAATTCTAATCTCAGTTACCCAATTCTAGATTCGCTCGTGAATTTTTGAATTATTGAAATTAAGCAGCGAAGAAGGAGAATCGAACCTGAAAGCGTCGAAATCGTACCAGTGAGGGGAACCGGAGCCGCGAGAATTGGTGAGCATGAAGACGGCGGAGGCGAGGGAGAAGGAGAAAGAGGCGAGGCGGAGGAGGAGTATCAGGGAGTTGAAGCGGCGGAGTTTCTGAGCAGCGACGGTGGAGTGGAAATGAGTGCGGTCTCGCGAGGTCGGAGATTCGCCGTTATGGAAGGCATGCGGCGAGCGCATGGCGGAGGAGAAGATCGGATTTGATGGGTCGTGGTTAACTGTGATGAAAAAAAAGAAGAAGAGAGACGCAGACTCATGAGAAGTGCGGCGGTTTTAAAGTGCTTTGGTTGGAGTCACGAGGCATGAGGGAGAGAGATAAGAAGGAAGAATGAGAGGGAAAGTGGTGCAAAAAGAGAAGGCAGGAGAGAGATTGGTAACCGGCTGGTTTAATGTCTCTTTCTGGTTTAAGCTCGACATTAGATTGGTTACAGTAGCCATACCAGTGGTGTGTGCGGACAAATGAACATTGCGTTCTTGATTATTTTTGGTAATATTGTAGAGTAATGGAAAAAGGAAAAAACTACCAAAAAAACAAATTAAAAATAAATAAATCAATGCTTTTTTTCCATCGATCAATTTAATGCTTTTCATACTAGTTCTTGTTGATAAATATATGAACCACATTAAATTTTTAAATTTTTTCTTTTTTAATCGATAAGCATTTTAACGGTCCTAAATAATTAATGCATTTGAGCTTTTACATTTATGTAGTGGTCAGAGCGATTAGGACAAACGGGTGAAGGTCGAGAAACAGCAATTGGGAAGATTTGAAAACCGGTTTTCACATTACACTAGACATTTCTGACTAATCACTTTGAAGAATGCAATTTTTTGTTTTGCATTAATTTAACTGAAACAATAAATACATATTGCCATTCTAGAGTGTTTTTGTGTTAAGAACTCAAATTTAGAAGAAAAAAAATCCAACTCAAAGTAAAGAAATTTGAACCAAATAGCAAGCGATCCATGTCGCAGTAGAGAAGTATCGACCCTCTGATTGTCGTTGAATTAGCAGAGGGTGAACCATAGCTGAAGAACCTTGCTTAGTTGCTTGCATGTTAACAAAACTAATATTTGTATTATTATTATTTTAAAGTGGATTAGGTACACAAAAGGCAATAAATCCAAACTTTTTGTCCCTCTTTAAATGTTTGTAACAGAAACTGTTTAGGTAATTAATACCAGAGTTGTTAAAGAAAATGTGACAATGACGTTCCTTTTCATGAGAATTAACGATAAAACCAAACCAAAATGTTCACATATATTTGGTTCCATGTTTTTTTTACGGTTACAATAAATAATAATATCTCTAATATATTATTTGAGAAACTTTTTAACAAAATAATTTTATCATGACGTGTTAATAACAAAAATGTCATGCTGACGTATCAACACCACAACGAGTTTTAACTTAAATATATAAAAGTGTTTAAATTACTAGAATAATTACAATACATACCATTGATATTAATTTGGTTACAAAATCAATATATTTTATTCAACTAACCAAAAAAATAGTATTACATTTGTAAAAACAATAATTTTTTATTTTTTAAAAAATTTTAATACGTTAATTTATAAATAAATTCAAATAAATATAAATAAATTTAAGTTATTACATAATCCCTAATATGTTATTTGAGAAAAATTAAGAAAATAATATTACCATCATGTGTTATTAACAGAAATACCATGTTTACATTTCATCATTAAAGTAAATTTCAAATAAATATATAAATAAGATTAACTTATTCGAATAATACAATATAGGTTATTGTTATTAATTTGGTTAGAATATTAATATATTTTATTAAACTAACCAAAAAATACTATTAATTTCATAAAAAATAATTATTTTTTCTTTCTTAATTTATATATACAAAAATTAATGTTAAAAGTAATTTTAAATAAAAATAAAAATTATATAAATATTTAATTTATATTTACTAATAAAATATAATTTACGAATATTTTTTTGTTTTGAGAAGATGGAGTAGACCAATATTGATTAAGAAAGAAACGTAATATATTATAATTAATTGCAAGGATACTATGCTGACATTAATAAATCAGATATGAATAAGTTGATGATTGATGATGAGAGAAAACTAACCATATATATATTTACTTGTATATAATGCATACTTGTAAAAATGTTTCCTCTCGTATGAGTGTATGATTAAATCCTCCGTTCTTCTACATAATAATTTTTTATGCTCTTATGTTACACTGAACACTGTATATTTAAATTTCCAATCGTAGTTGTTACAAAATAATAAAATAAATTAATTAATTAAACCAGAGAAAAGCTGAAAAGAAAACTATGATGTTGACACCTTTTTTATTATATAAAGGATAGTAGCAAGTTGACGTGGCAAATTTTTTGTAACTGAAGACAAGGATAAATAGTATAAGTGAGAGTTAAAATATAAGATCAAACGAAATAAAAAAAATATGAAAACGAATCCATTAGTGAATGAAAAAATATAATCCTAAAAGGTGGAGTGGATTTGATTCCAACACAATATTCCAAGACAACCCTAAACCAAAAAAGTTAAAAAGAATAGAAAAAGAAAACAAGCTTTTAAGCAGACAGATTCTTCTTACGCTCTATCTTAACATTGAATCCGAATTTCTACAACATGGAAAACGCAGGAAAGATGTTTATAGCATCTCTTGCGATTTTCGAACGCAGCGACTCACTTTCCTCCTAAACTCTGCTCTGTTGTCTCTCCATTCCTTTGCAGCTTCCACATTCGCCGGTGACTCGTCGTTGGGACCTGAGAGCATAGATATGATACTCAACACAATGCTTTCTACCTGCATCATACAGAACCCATTAATTTATCTAATAAAGATAGATCAAAACACTATGGATGAGGAATTTTAGAACAGATACATCCCAAAATAGTTCACATTCAACCGTATCTACAAACTAATGTGCACCATTCTGCAAAATCTAATGTGCACCATTCTGCAAAATCTAATGTGCACCATTCTGCAAAATCTAATGTGCACCATTCTGCAAAATCTAATGTGCACCATTCTGCAAAATCTAATGTGCACCATTCTGCAAAATATTTCCAACTCCCAACTTAACAGACCAAAAATACATGAAAAACAAGTGGCGCAAATTCAATCTATAAGCTCAAAATCAGACGAAACCAGTCTCTTTTAATGATATTTTCAGACACAAGGGAACGATGTACTGTATTCGGACATTTGAAAAAGGAAACTAATACTTACCGTATGGACAGGGGTCCAACGCTCTGAGGCGAGCTCGTATCCATTAGGATCGTCACCAGGAGGATGAAGAATAGATATGCAAACTCTTCCATCAGAATAGACTGCAGTAAAAGGGTACAAACCATCAGAATACTCGATCTAAAACCACAAGGACTAGAGAAAGAGAGTTTTTTTTTTTTTCAGGATAAACTCTCACCATTAGGATGCCACATCTCCGAGGTGAACTTTACAGTTGGTGGACTAAGTGGATAATCATCCCGAAAGGTCATAATTGCATTAAAAAAACCTCCTTCACTGCAATCACAGAATAAAGTTTCAATGCCAGTATAGTGTTGAAATTTGGTAACATAGCAATTCATTCAAAACAAACTAACTCTAAGCTCAGATTGATGTCATAAACTACAGTTTGATCTAAAGAAACAGACCAAAGCAATGCACGATTTGAGGATATGGATATTGAAAGAATAACAGAAACACACAGTTATCTTAACAGGCTTATAACAGAAAAACAGAGGAATATGCTGAATCAAGAAGAAGAAATGAGAGAAGTTAGAAAAACTCACTACAAAGTATCAGGCGGACCCATAATCGAGACGCTCCATTGGAAAACGTTATTCTCATCAACAAGCCCAGCAGAGAAACCATCTACCGGCTTCTTGCACAGATCTGAAAAAACCAACAAAATTAGCAAAGCGAAACTCAGCTCAGTACTTTGAGACCGAGTGGCAAAATTAAACCAATCAATCAAAAAACGCGAGAGCAAATTTCAAAATCAGAAAAAGAAAGATCGAAAAGGAAAACCGAAACAAAAACCCAAGACTGATCGAAGGAGAAAGAGACCTGTGAGCTGCTTCTGCAGAAGAAGGCTTGCTTGGTTCTTTGACATCGCAAGACACCCGCAACAGAGAGAGAGAAGAAGATGAGGGAGCGAAGGATTTGTTGATTGATATTGATGGTAGAGAAATCGTCTAAAAAAGTTACGACCTTTACGGTTGTTTCAAGAAAATAAATATGCCACTGTACTTTAAATTTGTTCAGAAAACTTTCTTTTCTGTTTAGCACTCAAAAAGGCAAAAACATTATATGGAAATTTTTTGTGAAATGAAAAAGAGTAACAGAGAGGAAAATATCCAATAACAATCAGAGATTCAAAATTTGATGTTCTGTTTAACTTATATATATTTTTGGTAATAATAGTGAAATTACACTTGTCTTTCTACTCCAGTTAGCACTAAGACAGAACTTTTTTATTTAGTAGAGGTATGAATAGTATGGTAAGATTGAATAATCAAACGGACCATAAGATTCAAAGATTGTGATTAATTTGGGAAGAAGTTTGGTTTGAGACCCAAATGGTGAAAGATTGTTGATTCTTTATCTGTCGAATGTCAAGTGTGGATAATTATCATGATCAATCGGTTGTTTTTTCCTTCAAATTGTATATATAAACATGTTTAATTTGCAACACTTTTTGTGATTAGGAAAAACATTTTTTATTGCGAAAGAAGAGAATAACTAGCTCAAAACATGAGGAAATATTTGATTTATAGCATTCTAATCGCAGCTGAAGAACAAATTATTTCAAATGGTTTTTTTGTTTTGGTTTTAATCCAATTATAGATATTGAGACATTGATAATTAAGTTTTTAAGGTTCTGGTTTAACAATTATTTTATTTTTGATATAATTGATAAATTAAGAATTTTGTAGAGTATATGCGTTTTACTAGTATAGAGCAGAGGAGTTCAACTGAAATGCTCAATTTTTAGATATTTTTTTAGTACGATTTATGGATTATCCTTAGGGCCAGTCTAATGTTAATAGAGTCCCTATTCAAAAATATATATATCGATTTTTTCTTAGAGATTGTAAACAAATATTTTATTATAGGAACTGCTTTAACTCCATATTTATGAAACAACAGAAGAAAAAGACATATATGGAGACATAAACTTTATAACTTGTCGGAAGACAGTCAATGCTTATGAATAACACTGATACACATGGAAGTTAATTAACGAAGAAGAATACAATAATATAAAGTTGAAAGATGTTCTTTGGGTCTAAAGCTGCATTTGTAATGAGAGTAGGAGAACTCGAAAATATGTTTCTCTTTTTCTTTTTCTTTTTGATGCAGTTGTTATTTTGTACTTATAAATTATCTGATATATTTCCTAAATATGTTTTACATATATTAGAATAACTGTAGCTTTTCTTTTTCTTTGATTCTAAATGCTAATGAGAAGTGATATGATTTGGGAAATAAACATTTTATTTGAGAGCATTGGTTATTGCAAAAGCACAGATTTTACAATCCCTTGGAGATTGCCACTCATTACGCTACCACTCATTATCAAATTCAGTTTCTTTATTCAATCAAAACAAATAAATTTACATAACTATAGGAGACAATGTAAGTGCAATGCTGAGCCAGAAAAATATGAATTAAACAGAATATTAGGATATATATCCTAAAACAGTACAAATATTAATTTTTATTTTAAAATAAACATAACAAATTAATTAGAAACTAGATATCTCCCTATATAAAAGGTTTGTAGTTATTGGATAAATGAACTTATACTAATAGTGAAATATTAAAAAAAAATGGTTAGTATTTTTAAACCAAAACTGATTTGGATGATATACTTGTTCATTTTTAAACCACTTATTATGATCGTCATACATTGTTACAATCAAGATTTTTGTATTCAATAAATGATCCATCGAGCTACTTAAACATCCTTACTGAGTTATGTTATAATAAAGGTTATGAAAATTTAAATCCCCAATATTTTTTTTTTAATTTTCAAATGGTTTGTCTCTCTGAAAAAGGAAAAGGGAAAAAGAAGACAATCTTTAATAAAATAAAGAATCAGAATATAAGTTGGACCATAGGAAAAAAAAAGAGTTGGGCCAAAAAAGTAATTAAATAACATTTTTCATTTCAACCTAGGTATTATTGGAATAATTGTCTTAATTCTTAGAATACACACACATATATATTCAACATAATTTATGTTTTTGGTCATGAAATCGATGCTAATGGGTTTACATATACTGCATGCCCTATATATTTACGTATCACAAAAGGTTTCCATCAGAACTACATTCATACTCACGCCATACCGAGGAGGAATATTTGTAAATTATATTTTATTAGTAAATATAAATTAAATATTTATATAATTTTAATTTTTATTTAAAATTACTTTTAACATTAATTTTTGTATATACAAATTAAGAAAATAAAAATAAATAATTATTTTTTATGAATTTAATAAATTTTTTTATTAATTTAATAAAATATATTAATTATATAACCAAATTAATAACTTGTAATTATTCTAATAAGTTAAACTTATTAATATATTTATTTGAAATTTACTTTAGTGATGACATGTCAGCATTGTATTTTTATTAATAACACGTCAGAGTAAAGTTATTTTATTAAAATGTTTCTCAAATAATGTATTAGAGATTACGACAGTAACTTAAATCTATTTATATTTATTTGAAATTATTTATAAAATAACGTATAAAAAATTTAAAGAAATAAAAAGTATTGTTTAACATGAAACTCCATGTGGTGTTAACACGTTAACATGATTTATTTTTGTTATTAACACGTCAGGATAAAATTATTTTATTAATTTTTTTTTCAAATAATATATTAAAGATTCGATCGATTTCAATTTCAATGAACACACCAAAAAGTTTTTTTTTTATTATTATTATCAATTCCTTAATTCATACATAACCCACACCTCTATATATATATATAGCCAATAACACCAAATTCTGACAAGACATAAACACCAGAAGCCAACTAAATAACATACCTACTCAAATTTTGAAAGATCTTCTAAAAGATATATATTTGATAACCATACCTTTCCATTGCTCCAAAGTTAGCCTTTGGATCATATATATGTAGCTCCCTGGTTTGATATCTCCTCATATCTCCTCAATAGGTTATATATATAGTTCTGATGACAAGCGATCCATGTACAACCCCACCAACAAAAGAATCATCGAGAATATTAGTGCTGATCGAGTACTTAGAACGAGAGATGACCTGTTGAGTTGTTGGAGGTGAAACCAGTCCAAGAACCATTGATGCTGCTATAATTACCTCCCACTGTTGTGTATTCATCGTTCCTCCCAGAATTTATGTTAATATTCCCCAAAAAGTTTCTCGATAAGTTATCCAATCCGTTCCCGTCCCTCTCTGGATCCTGATCATTCTCTTCCGCCTTCACATCACCGCTTGAAGCCATATGATCTATCAAGGGTTTAGACCTTATAATAAGCTGATTTGAATAATCACTAGTACTCTCTTGTTGATGATTATTAGCTTTGCTAATACCTTCATTGCCTTCTAGTAAAGGATAGAATACATTTGAAGATTGCTCCAACCCTGTATTGTTGATCAAGAATGGGAATTCTTGAGCTTGTTGTAATGCTGATGATATTCTCCATGCATCCAAGATCCCACCACTAGAGTTCATCGCGAAATCTAATCCATTGTTGCTTGAATTGTAACCTCCAAGGCTTTGTAGGGTAGGCAAGATAGGTAAGTTGGAAGTAAACCCTGGGTTTTGTCCGTAGCTAAGAAACCTGCTAGGGTTTGAGTAGCTTGGATGAGAAGTAAGAGGTGAACTACTTGCATTGTTATCAGTCGAGACCACAACCGTTGATTTCGATCTCCCGGATTTACTTCTCTTGTTCCTCCTAAATCCTCCTCCAACAGGAACATTTCGCAGGGCACCACCACGTGTCCAATAACGGCGACATGACTTGCAGAAATGGCGAGGCTGTGTAAGGTTGTAGTTATTGAAGTAACAGAACTTGGTATTAGTGGAGTCACATCTAGGGCATTTTAAAGCTGCTTCAGGAAATGGGATTTTAGCCATTCGAGCACGTTCCACCATAGAATTCACTCTAGGTTGACTCGAGCCAGCCTGAGATGAGAACTGTGGTAAACTGAAATTAGGGTTCTGGTCAGGTGTGACACGGTTTAGCTGTTCTTGGTTCCCTTGCTGCATAATAGTTAATACTTAGTTTTCAGGAACATGAACGCTTAGGATTATTAGAGCTTGAAACACAATTGGTCGGAGACAGAAGAAAATATATAAATCAAAATTGTTCTACTTAATTTGACAAAGATTAAAGATTGGTAATAGCTTTTCAACAAAGCTGCAGAAAGAAGATGGATTAATAACATAAAACTAAAGTCCTAGTAACTTTTGGATTTGATTTCTTTGTCTAATTCAATAGCTAAAAAAGAGAAGAAACAAAGATTTAATTGGAAAACAGAAAAAGAAGTGCGTACGTCTTGATATTAGAAAACGACCAAATAAATCAAGATTTATATATTTCATGGTATATTCAAGAAGATAAAAAAGGGTTTTGTCAACTAAGGAATATCTATAAGTATATACGAGCCAGCAGTCAACAAGAAGAGTAAATTAAGAAGAACTGTTCGAAGAAGAAACGGATCAAGAACATATTTAGATTGATTACCTGCTGCCAGTTGTTTGAATCGAACTCATCATTTACAGGACGAGAAGAGAAAACCATCTTTGAATTTAGCTATAAATGTTTTCTTTTTTTGGTAAGAGTTTGCAGATATGGTGGAAAATCACATTACATTAGAAAGAATTGATCCAGAGAGAGAGAGAGAGAGAAGGGAGGAGCTGACATAAAAAGAAGAGATGAAGTTTCCTTATTTTAATTTCCTTAATTCACTTTTTCCTATAACAATTCTCTTTTTTTTCCTTTTAATTTTAATTATTCTTTTTGTTATTAATTAGTTTCCATTAATCAAAACGAAATTTTCATCATTCGCTTTCAAAAACCTTTATTTTTTGTTAATCTTTTTGGAATTAAGTGTTGATTTTAACAAGTTTAATTACTTTACTTATTTTTCTAAGTCAATGTACGTCATTATTTATTAGGTATACCATTTTAACAAATATGAATTATTTCATACATTATACTAATTTTACGTGCATATATTGTTAACAACATACATCATTCAACTCTACATGTAAATGATATTAACACAAGCCATTAAACTACACACTAATATATGTATGTAAATATTTTGTTCTTTTAATTACAAAACTATGGTATAATATCATTATAATGATAATTTTGGATTAAACATATTTTATGAGAGAAACGATAAGGAAAGAGAGTTTTCTTAGCATGTAAGCTTTTTTGCATACGTTTACCGTTGTGACCAAAAAGAAATGTGAAGAGCGAGAGTGGCCATGCAGAGAGAGAAACCCTAGTTAGGTTCCCTTCATTTATATTTATATATTATATACATCCTTTTTTGGTCCACTCTTCATTTTAATATTAAAAAGGTCAAAAAACAACGAGGGAGGCGAATAATTAAATTAATTTAAAATCAAAAAGACAATGAATTAATAAAGAAACAATTAAAGGTGAATTGGTGGTGGGTTGGTCTTTGGTGGAGTTGTCACAATCGAGTGTACCTTTGTTTTCCTCGAATAGGACCCAAGTTTCGTCTTTCATAGTATTATAGTTATTATTATTCTTAACATTATTGTCATTATGGTTTTGTCACATAAATAAACAATTACATTTGCATGGAGAGATTTTAAACTTTATTATCCTTCAAATTCTATAGTACCAATAGAGGAGATTATTTGAAATAGTTAAATACTTTTACTTTTTTTGTTGATAATATTCTTTTTCATTGATATCGGTCAGGTTCGTTTGACAGTCACAGATTCCTACGACTGTGGCTGCGATAGATTATTGTTCATTTAACTGCCATAGGTATTTGCGGCATACACCGCAGTGAGACGTTGTATTCTGCGTCGTAATTTTTTCGACCGTTGATTAAAACAGCGGTGCAATTAAAAATCTGCGATCAACCGCAATTGTAACCGCCGATGACAAACAAACGAACAACATCTACCGCAACCGCTTGCGACGACCAAACGAAAAACACTATCATATAAAAATTCCAAATAATATTAATCAAAATAATTAAATGTGAAGTTACCAGAGAAAACGATACAGTTTTAAATTTAAATGTTAACATTTTGATTCAGCAAATCAAATCATAATGATTCGACAAGGATGTTTTTTTACATTCTTTTTCGAGTCTTGGTGACATGCATATAATATTGATCGATATATATTGGAAAGATAAAATATATATAATCATAAGTGTATTATTTGATGATTTATATATGTTTACAAATGTTGTATAAAAGAAAGATTTGTGGTCCAGATTTTATATCCTATTTTCTTTTTAGTGGACCATACATTATATATAATAGAAAACAACGATAATTTATATTTATCAATACAAAAGTTAAGAAGAAAAGCTCACACTAATTGTATACAGAAACATATTTATTAAGCTAATTTCCAGAAATTCAATACAAAACAACTAATCTTGAAATTAGATTTGTATACATGTATATTTTATTAATATTCTATAGAAATGTGCATGTATTTATTTTGTTAATAACTAATATTCATTCAATTAAAAAGGATAATCTCTTATCTGTATTAAGTAGTATACAACTCATGAGCCCATATCCATGGTAATAAAGCAACACTTTCTTTGCAGCTTTTTTTTCTGCATCCATATTCGACATTTACACACATAATATAAATATCTATAATAATTAAATATATGTCCTCACATAATATGATCATAGTTTCCAAGATTTTTCAAAGTGGGAAAAAGTAGATAGAGAATCAGATGGAAATCGTTGAGATCACGTGCCATTCTTTTGTAGAAGATTCATAGATTCCAACAAGAACATGTGCATTTCCATTTTTATAAGAGAAAGGCTGCTGCACTATTATATATTGCTTTGATTGCAATCAGAACCGGTAATGAATTTAATATAAACACAACGGAAAAAAATAATAAACCATTTTATACTATAGAAAATAAGTTGTTTTATACTACAAAAAATAGGCCATTTTATTTTTTTTTAAATTACGTTATTAAAATTTAAATTTTTTTAAAAAGTAGTATATTTTTATTTGTCATTGTACTAAAAATACTTTTAAAATAAGAGCCGATTTTTTTTGTATTAATATTAAAGATTACAAACACGAGCTTAATTTATTTGGGCTAAGACCCGACCTGACTGCAATATTTGATATATATCATAGTCAAAATTAAATGGGATATGTATAGATAAAACGCTGAAAATCACTACGAAAAAAGTTATAAAATCGTTTATATAAATTATAAGTCGATCGACAAAATAATATTATTTAAAATTTTTTTTTAAATTTAGCACTATTAATTTATTTTTTCAACAATAGTACAAATTTTAGTATTAAAATATCTTAAAATATTTTTTAATAATAAAAAATAAAACTTAAATAATATTTATGTTTATGTTTAATATATTATTTTCATATTAATTTAAAAGATTAACTTTCTTCAAATGTAAATCATAATATAAATCAATATATTGTGTTAATTTATTTTCATGAGAATATAATTATAATCATTCTTAAACATTTTATATTTATATTTTATCAATTTATCATCATGCATCTAAATTTTTTATATTGATATATTTTGTTTACTTGAATGATATTTATTCTGTTTCTATGCAAGTGTAGTCTAGTACAAACTCAACAATTAAACATTAAACCACATTTGCTTACATCTTCTATTAAAACGATGTATTTTGAAATTAAAGTAGCTACTTCCAACTAACAACAATCTCTCACCTTACAATTTAATGTTTTCTTCTTCTTTTTCAATATTGACCACTTTGTTGACCCTTGAATATATTTGATTTCAAATTTGGTGTGATTATCTATAATATATTAATTAAGAATTATTTTAACAAATTAACCTTATATTGACGTGTGATTTACAATTATGCCACGCTGATGTGTCACACTATTAGAGTATTTTAAGATAAATATTATATAGGACATAATTTACTAGAGTATTTACGAAAATTGTCATTATACAATATATTATATGTAAATCTCTAATATTTCGACATACAATGTATTCTGTCATAAAATGTAAATATAATATAAAACAAAATATAAATTTTGAAAAATTAGTCAAACAAAATATAAAACAAAAGTTTAGTTTAATTGAGTATTTATCATATGTATAGTTTTATCCAAAATAGATACAATTTAAAACTATTTGTATAATCCGATTTTATTATCTATTTTATTTTTGTAATTAATATTAAAAAATTTTAAAAAATTATTTTAAATATGAGATAAATTATATATATATATCTAATTTAAATTAACAAAATAATTAATTAATTATTATTTGTAAATATTTTTCCCTGGGTCAAAATCTAGTTGTTTCTTTATTCTTTCTTAAAAGATGTTCAAATTCGCTCTGGTTAGAACAACAAGACTAAATTTCTGGTACCACAATAAACCGCTTCTACCAATTTCTTGGTTTTGCCATAAATTTTCTTGTTAATTCCACATATAAGATAGGTGTGAAGCTTAGTTTTGACCAATCACTAATTAAGGACATTGCAGACAATAATGATTCATTTATAAGTGGTTCAATAAATGGTCTTGTTCATTATTTTGTGGACTTGAAAAAAGAAAACAAAAATGAAGAAGCAAATGAAGGTAAGAAAGGTCCAATCTTACAAGTTAGTTCTCCTACTCCCAACTACACAACTTCAATGCCCAATCTCATCTTCTTCCTCTCTATTTAATTTCCCTTTTCTCTCTCTGTCTCAATTTCCTCATCTGGGTCTTCCTCGTTTTCTCCGTTTAAGCCATGAAGGTCACCGTCGTCTCCCGCAGCGGGAGAGAAGTCCTCAAGGGTTCCTTAGACCTCCCCGATTCGGTACTTTCTCGTTCATCTGGTTCCTGTTTTTATTTGCTTCTGATTAATGAGTTTGTTTCTGAATGCAATTGACGATGTTGTTTTAGTTTTCGCATTGGAGAATTCTAATTGCTTAAATCTTCCAAGTAGCGTGCTTTCTGATTTTAGGGTTGTTGATTCTTATGTGTGTTTTGTTCTTCGCAGGCTACTGTTGCTGATCTGCAGGAAGCATTTCATAAGAGAGGTAATTGTTCCTAAAGTTCTCATTTTTACTAGTAAATTGAGTTTTTCGAATGTTGAAATATTGAGGTCTAATCTGATAAACTAATTAACGGAATGTATAAGTTAGTGTTGGTATTATGTGAAGATGTTTATGCAGTAGTTGATCGTACTGTGTTGAGATCTCCTTCAGAATTTGATGCTTATGGGTTATAATCAATATCTGTGGGGGAAGCTTAAGGATTACTTAGATTTGATAATGTTCTATGCTGACAAAGATTTTAAACTTCCAAACACAGTTTTGGGTTTTGTGTTCATCATTAGAACCTTTCTCTCATTAATGGATTTTTCCCATTTAGGCTAAAATACTTTCACTTCAGATTGATCCTAAGTTAACACTTTGGTATGACTTCCATCTCTTCAAAAGAAAATATCAACACTATCTGAAAATCTTGTTGCTACAGTGACCATGTATTATTATCTCTTCCTATAAAATGATTCTTCAAATTATAATCTAGTCTAACCTCTCTAGAGTATTTGTATTAAGCAGAGGTCTTGCATTGTTTTTCTTCATGTAGATAATCGATTTTCTTCTTTTTCAATTGGTATAAAATGGTGTACTTTGGGTTTCGTTGTTTTGTAACAGCTAAGAAGTTTTACCCGTCAAGGCAACGACTGACTCTTCCCGTGGCTCCTGGATCGAAGGACAAACCTGTTGTCCTCAACAGCAAGAAATTACTCAAAGAGTACTGTGATGGAAACACCAACTCCTTAACTGTAGTCTTCAAAGACTTGGGGGCACAAGTTTCCTACCGTACACTCTTCTTCTTTGAGTATCTTGGCCCACTCTTAATCTACCCTGTCTTTTACTACTTCCCTGTTTACAAATTCTTTGGATATGGAGAGGACCGTGTGATCCATCCAGTCCAGACGTACGCCATGTACTACTGGTGCTTTCACTACTTCAAACGGATCTTAGAAACGTTTTTCGTCCATCGATTCAGTCATGCAACCTCCCCAATCGCAAATGTGTTCAGGAACTGTGCTTACTACTGGACCTTTGGTGCTTTCATTGCTTATTACGTCAATCATCCCTTGTACACACCGGTCAGTGACCTTCAGATGAAGATTGGTTTCGGGTTTGGTTTGATTTGCCAAGTCGCAAACTTTTACTGTCACATTTTGCTGAAGAATCTTAGAGACCCAAATGGTTCTGGAGGGTACCAGATTCCACGCGGTTTCCTCTTCAACATTGTTACATGCGCCAATTACACGACCGAGATTTACCAGTGGCTAGGATTCAATATTGCTACTCAGACCATTGCAGGATACGTTTTCCTCACAGTGGCCGCTCTAATCATGACCAATTGGGCTCTTGGGAAGCACAGTCGTCTGAGAAAGGTAACAAAAGCTTAAGAGTTTGGCTTGATTCTGTGGTTCTTATTGTGTATTGCTGATGTATTGGCATTTGCAGATATTTGATGGAAAAGATGGAAAAGAAAAGTATCCAAGAAGATGGGTGATATTGCCTCCATTCCTTTAAAAGAGCCATTGCTTTAAAGCTCAGACATTTGGTGTTTCTCTCTATTGCTTGTAATGTTTATTCCATTTTGTTTTAAAAATGTTTTTGAAGTTAGAGATTTAGAAACGTTCTTCTTTAATTGTTTCTCACGTTCCATTTGTATTGCATAGTAAGTCAATCACAAACATAATAACAATAATATGAATCTACAAAAACAAATTTGTCTACTTTAATCGCACTTCCTCTGTTTTATAAAATGTTATGTTAAGGTTTCAATTTTATTTTTATTATTTAATTGTATTAACTAGAAATTAAAAAAAAAATATTTAGTATACAGTAATGAGAGATAAAATAGAATTTTTAACATACATAAAAATTGTAAAATAATATTTTTTTATAAAACAGAAAATAATTTTTATATATTCAAAGAATAAAATGACAAATAATTAACTACCAAATATTAAAGGAAATGTATATAATCCAAATAGTTCACTCGCAATAAAATGAAAAAAACTTGATTGAAGGATAGACTTTGATGATACAATATACAATTAAGATACGATTCTTATGAGAAGTCGTTTAAATATACTTTTAATTTGTAAGAAAAAGAGACATTGTTTAACAAAGCCACCACAAAATTTATGAAAAAGTAGCTTTTGGTTTGGGGCATTCTATATGATCATCAAACAATACAGAACAAATCTAATCACTTTCTAAAGAGGACCAAAACTCAACTTTCCTACAATCTTCCTTAAGTGTAAAATTTAAACGTTACAATGTTTAAGCCGTTTTTGTAGAGCTCGTCGGATCAGCTCTATTTTGCTGCTTCTTAGGACAAGCTGAAGAAAGATGACCCTTTTCTCCACATTCGTAACATATTCTCCTCTTGATCTTACCAACGCTAACCGCAGATGCTAAGTTTCCGTCGACAGTTCCATTTGTGGCAGCTACGGCTATCGGATCAGTAGCATATGTCTCTCCCATGCAAAAATCGCCATTGTTGTTAGATTCTCCTGATTTCTTTTGAAGAATACAGCTTACCTGAATGGGTCCTAACTCAACAGTCTGGTGATCCAGCTTTGAGTTTGTGTGATTAATGTTTTGAAGCTTTTTGGGACAAGAAGTAGAAAGATGACCCTTTTCTCCACACTCGTAACAGACCCTTCTTTTGATCTTACCAATGCTAACCTCAGATGCTAAGCTTCCACTATTAGCTTCATTTGTAGCACCACATGTCTCATTCATGTAAGAGCCACCATTGTTATGTTGAAGATCATAGCTTGGCATAGCCGGTTTAATAGTCTCTTGATCCAGCTTTGCGTTTGCCTGATCATGAGCATTTTGAAGCTTCTTAGGACAGGCTGTAGAAAGATGACCCTTTTCTCCACACTCATAACAGACCCTCCTTTTGATCTTACCACTACTCAACGTAGTTGTAAAGTAGTTTCCGTCATTAACTTCATTAGGCGGCACAGCATCAGAATAATTCTTTTCCATGTTGTACGAATCAACATTGTTTGTTTCATCCGGTGTAGGATTAGTACTAGTATCTCCTGCTGCTCTCTCTTTAAGAGCACAACAAATCTTGACAGATCTTCCACATATAACCTGCTGATCCAGCTTAAGCGCCATGGCCACATACACGCCATCCTTGAAATCGACATGCGCATACCCTTTAAACTCTCCTGTTTCTTTGTTTTTGCCCATCCGCACTGAGTTTATTACGCAGTCAGAGAAGAGTTTTCGAATGTCACGCTCTGTTGTGTCCCAGGCTAAATTCCCAATGTATATCCTGTTATAACCATCCACCATGTCTGGAATGAAGCCAGAAGATGTTCTTCTTCTTGGAATGGAAGGGGTGGTTTTCACGTATTGCTGGATTGTCAAAAATCGATCACCCCTAGTAGTAAAGTTAAAGTGATTACTCAACCATATCAGCTCTGAACAAGGATGTCCTAAAATAGTTCAGTCACGACTGTAGATTACTTACATTGCAGCTCTATCAAACGCCAAAGCACGATTAGCGCCATCTTCAGTCTGTATAAGAGAAAAAGGAAAAAGATGTCAATACAGCTATAATCTAATAATAATACACAGTCCACTAAACTAATGTTTCATCTGTCAATATGACAGTACTTCAAAGAAACCTTGATGATTTCTCTGAAACAGAAATGAACCTAACCCCCCCAAACGAAGAGATTTGTGTTCTTGAATACAAATGCTGCAGCATATCAATGTCCTAGACAACTCAACATGACTCTAACGCATGAGAAACAGCAATGTTCCATCGAAAACTTACTTCGAAGGTGATGAAAGCAATCCCACTAAATTCCCCATCTTCAGGACGCATCTTGCAGTCAACTTTTGTGATGACCCCACAGCTTCTGAAGTAGCTACGAATCTCATCTTCTGTACTCTGATAAGGAATACCCCCAACATATAACTTCTTAGGAACAATCCCATCGTCTTCTTCTTTACTGAAAGAAAACATGAAGACAACACAATCAACTTACCTATTAGAAACGTGATTTCAACATCAGAGCTTAAACGAAGACGATTGAACAAACCTCACTGTATCAACTTGAGACTCTTCTACCTTAACCTTTTCTTCTACACTGTCTTCCTCAGCCTTCTTTGGCGTTTTGTTTGCCTTTCTGTTCTTCTTCTTCTTTTTCTTCTTATTATTATTCTTCTTTAGTGATTTCTCCGCTTCCTTCGTACCTTCATCTCCTTCTCCTTCTGCATCACCTAATTCGCCTTCCACAATATCGTCTCTCTTCCTCTTCTTTTTATCAATTTTCTCGCTTGTCCCACCATCCTCAATTTCCTTCTCTCGGATTCCATCATTGGGTTCGCTATTTCTTCGTTTCTCTCTCTTTGACAATCTGGGTTTATGGCTGGCTGAATCAAGGAGCTCTTTCAGAGAATAAGATTGCAAGTTCGGTGCGGAATCTAGAAGGGTTTCAGCTACTGCGACCGATAGAGATTTAACCAAATCACCTCGAATCTTCTGCTTCAGCTTCTTGTTCGAAAGCACCATCCTCACTGAGTCTAGACCGCCAAAAACCCTAATGGTTGATGTTGATTACAGCCTAGATACGGGCTCATTGGAATCGAGCTTCAGGCTTATGGTGGGCTGTACGGAACACTGGGCCATAAATATGTTCTCGTGTAACAAGAAAGTTCAATAATTCAAGTCATACATTTTGCGATGCTTTTCTACTTGTGGTATAATGTTCCTTATTTTGAATTCGTTTACAGGTTATATATCAACCTCCTTTTTAAAATAAAGAAAGGTATGAAAGAAAGGTATGAAAGAAAGAAAGGTATGAAAGAAAGTTAGAATCATTTCGATTAGTTCAGATCGATATCTTTTGAAATCTGTAAAACCCATATAAATTTGAATACGATCCAATTCGATTAGTTCGGATTGATCTCTTTTGAAATCTGTAAAATCCATATAAATTTGAATACGATCCAATTCTATTTAAAATTTTTTTAGTCTTATGTTTAAAATTCATATTAAAAATTATAGTTTATTCAATTGAATAGGACAATTATGTCTCTTAACATTTATCTAAACATCAATTATATTAAATAGTAATACTATAAATTATCACATTTTCAAGTTTTTGTCTAAATCTAATATGGTAAAATTAAATTTTTTAAAATAATATAAATAATTATGTAAAAATATTTATTCTAAACAAATTTATATATAAACTTAAAATATTATATTTGAGTTTATTTTTTAGTTTAAAATTTAATTTTTTTTTATTAAAATAAAATTTTAATATATTTTAATTTTAAATTTATGGTATTATTAGAAATTTAAACAAATGATCCTATTATTTGTTTTGTTTACTTAGAGAATACTCTATGGTTATTCTTGTGGAAAACATATTATTAGTTTTGTCGTTTGTTCGTCGCTGGTAGTTATGGATGCGCCTGCAGCCAATACTGCAGTTGCGGATGTGATATATATTATTCGTTTGTCTGTTGCCGGTGCTTGTGTGATTGCGTTCGATCACAGATTTTTAGTTGTACTGTTGTTTTAATCAGCGTTCAAAAAAATTACAACGCATAATATATCATTTAATTGTTGCGATTGATCACATATACATATATTAGATAAACGAACAATAATCTATCAGTAAACGAATAGGACTATTATTCCATTATTTTGTATTTCGTGTATTTTTTTGAAATTTTAATATAAGCTACTATTTTTCCATATGTTCCCTAATATTTGAAAAGGTTATGACAGCTGAGAAAAAAGAAGGGGTAATGACCAAACAGAGACATTTTTAAAAGGTCAGAAAGTTTCAAAGTGGATAAACTGAGGAAGAACCGAATCCATAAAAAAAGATCGCTCTACCACATATACAACAAGAACACAATCGAACAATCTCCACTTTTCTTATCACGTTACTAATGGCTTCTCTGAAGCTTTCACCTTCTTCGCCAGTTTCCGTTCCTAAGGTTCTATATTCTTTTGTGCTTCTTCTTCTTCTTCTTCGTCAAGTGAATTGCGTTTGTTTCTATGTCTAACAACAACCTTGGGTTTGTGATTACAGAGCAGAGGATTCGGTGTTCCTTGCTGTAGGGGAGGAGTTTCATTTGTTGTTCGGTCTGACCAATCTCCGTCTTCCATTTCTGGTCTGTGTTTCCTATTTAACTCTTCCAATTTGCGGTTTTGTTCTTCCGTAAAAATGCGATTATGGGAGATTAAAATTGTATGCACTCTTTTGAATCTTTTTCCTTGATGATTTCAAAGAGTCGACAACAACTAGGGTTCGATTACATTCATCAGATTTTGTTTCCCTAAAGAAATATGTTAAAATGGTATTGAAGAAACCATTTACATAGTTTGTATGTTATTTCTTTTTGTTTTCAGATAAATGTCAGAGACGTCCGGTGGTAACATTCGGTGTTGTTGCTCCTTTGATCTCTTTGCTTAGTAGAGCTCCAGCATCATGTAAGTCTTTTTTTCTTGAATTTGTTTCAATCGTTCATAACTTAGTTTTGCAATTTGTAAAATCTGAAATGTTACTGCTGATATCCTAAGAGGATTGATATGGCTCAGTTGCTGCAGAAAGCAAAAAGGGATTCCTTGCTGTCTCAGACAATAAGGATGCATATGCGTTTCTCTATCCATTTGGGTGGCAGGTATCATTGATCTCTGTCCTCTTTTCGATTGATTTTGAAACACTTGAGATTGCTAAGACTACAACAACTCTCTCCTTGTGTATGGTCAGGAAGTTGTGATTGAGGGACAAGACAAGGTGTACAAAGATGTAATTGAGCCATTAGAAAGCGTCAGCGTAAATTTGATCCCGACTAGCAAACAGACTATCAAAGAATTCGGCCCTCCAAAGCAGGTATGTTTATTCGATTGGAAACGTAACATTCTTGTTTTGTTTTTGTTTTACTCTTGAGAATTATTGAACCTGGCGTGGTCACAGATTGCTGAAACACTGATAAAGAAAGTCTTGGCCCCTCCTAATCAGAAAACAACCCTTATTGATGCATCAGAGGTCTGCTTATTTATTTTTTGACTATACATTGAGTGGAGGCTCAAGTGTAAAAGAAAGATTGGTTTTGATCGTTTGGTTTGTTTCTACTGCTGTAGCACGAAGTTGATGGGAAGACTTATTATCAGTTTGAGTTCACTGCTCAGGCTAGAAACTACACCCGCCATGCTCTGGGTACAATCACGGTGTTCAATGGTATCCTCTCCATGAATATTTGCAATGATATATTGTTTTCTCCTTCTGCCTGATGAGTTTAAAACTTATAATCTGATATACACCGATGAGTGGATGCTGCCATGTTTTTCTTTCATAAGCTTGATTTTGGAATCCGAGTTTCTAAAGATTTCATCTGTAAATGGCGTTCTGCTTTGCAGGAAAATTCTACACATTGACAACAGGAGCGAATGAGAGGAGGTGGGAGAAGATGAAAGATAGGCTTCACACAGTGGTAGATTCCTTCAAGATCACAGTTTGAAAATGTCAACTTTGGTTTCTTTCAAGATCACCGATTTCTTGTATTTTTGTTCATTCTTCTTCTCTCTTTCTCTTAACAATATTTCTTCTCCAGTAAGAGAGATTCAGTACACAGACTTGCTTCTTACCAAACTTTCATCATCTTATCCCAACTTCAGTTTGATCCTCCTATCACACTCTGAACCCTAATCACAGTTTTTGTAGCGTTGGCTTTATATTAACCATGAAGGACTTAGCTTGCTCTCTCATCGTATAGAATATACGGTTTTGTTTTTGGCAGCTTGAAATTTGGTTGGAAACTTTGGATATCTCCAGTACTTGATAGGATTTTACTTTGACAATGCATTTTAATGTTTACTTAGATTCTATAACGGAGTAGATGGTTTTCTCTTTTGCTACATTTGCCCTCGAGGAGCGATTTGGATTTAGCACCGTATATTCCGGCGTAAGTCTCTTATTGATAATGGGGAACAAAACAACGATTCTGAGAGCGTATGGAGTAACAATGTGTAGTGCCTTATTTGTTCTCGCTAAACATGGATATAAAGAGAACGCGTGGCTGTAGTAAGGACAAGTATGTAAGATTTGGGATGTTCAAAGAGAAGAAAAAATGGGGAGACCGGGCAATGAAGCACCGGAATCGACAATGTATGTATTTCCGGAGATATATTGAGAAGAATGGTGAATAAGATAGCGAACGAGAGAGGTAAGCCCTGGATCCACTGTCTGTTGCACCTTTAACGGTACAATCCGCTGGTTCACGCTCTTGAGCCACTCTTTCTTCATAAGACCTTGCGTGATCTCTGAATTCAATAGCCCTGGTGCAATCGAGTTCACTCTGATGTTGTAAACACCTAACTCAATAGCCATCATCCTCGTCATTGTGTCAACACCGCCTTTTGAACAAGCATACGCTAGTCCACCGGGCACAATACTCCGGTGAAGCCCTGAGACCGATGATATGTTTATCACCGAGCCACCGCGTTTAGCGTCCCGCATTAAAACGCAGACGTTTTTGGTGACTAACCAAGTTCCGGTTAAGTTGGTTCTCAACACTTTGTCCCACTCGTCCATTGACAATTCCAAACTCGTATTGACATTACCTCTCATTCCAGCATTGTTAATCAATACATCGATCTTTCCAAACATTTGCCAAGCTTCCTTAATCGCTTTTTGAATGATCGCTGCGTCTGACGAAACGTCTAGCTTAAGAGCTGCGGCTAATTGGATTCCTGTTGAACCGAAGCTGTTTATTTCTGAGCAGAGTGATTTGAGATGGTCCACACGACGAGCTGCTGCGATAATCTTACAGCCAGCTTTGCCTAAATCAAGACAGATCTCTCGGCCTATACCAGAGGAAGCTCCTGTCACAAGAACCACTTTGTCTTTAAGCTCAAACCATGGCTCCAATTGCTTCATAACCTGCTTCTCTTCCCATCCAAAAAGGCAAAAAGTAATTTCGGATTAAAAAGATAGAAACACAAGTTTCACAAAATTCAAGGAGTCATATCATAACAAAAAAACCATATAAATCACTATAATTTGGAGAGATCAGGGACGTATTCAGAAGCTTATCTGATAGTTTGCATTAGAAACAAAAAAAAGTGAAGAACATATAACGGGAAATAAGAGAAATGATATCTCACAGTTTGATGATGATTGTTCATATTGTGTACGTAAACTCTGGTGTGTGGATACGGAGAAACCCATAACACAAGTTTTACGTATATAAAAGACTCCAAAATGACAATTTAACGTGGCAGAAAAAGGTCTGTAACTGATTCGTGTAACCACCTAACTAAGTTAGCTTTTAATGATTTTCATGCAGATGAGACAAAATTTGTCAGTCCAAACGAAAGTTGGTTAAAATGTGGAGATGATTATAACACATGCAGAAATACCGAACATATTTGAATCCAAGAAAAAAGAGATGATAGTAATAATATCTTAATTTCTCTAGCAAAACTGACACTACGGAAAGGAAAAAAAGAAAAGTATGAGAATTCGATTTAGGATTCACAAACAGGTAGGCCTCAAGCAGGAAAATTGGCCCAAATCAGCTAAGAGTTAACACGTCGTCGTGTTGGAAGATTCTTCAGCTGGGTTTGTTACGCAGAGGATGAGGTGGCATCCTCAAGAGTTGTTTCAAGCCGTCTTCGGTAGTATAAAAGACGGCGGTACCTGAAATAACACAGTAAGAAAAGAGTGAGTGAATGGAGAATAACAAAGAAAGACTATTGGATCAAGCTGAAATAGAGGGATCAAGGAGAAGCTTATCTTCTTCTCCGGTTGTATTTTTCGGTGTGTTTGAGGGGAGCTTTCTCTTGGTATGTTTATTCCTCCTGGTTATAACTCTGATACTTTCTTCTAATTAATGAAAAACCTAGTGAGCAAGGTGATGCTCACCAAGATGTACAATATTGTTGTTTGGTTTCGCCGCTTGTAAATCCTCTGTGTTGATTTGTTAATATGATTTTTGTTAAATAAAAAAGCTAAATCAATTTTGATGCAAACTACGCAAGCAAATGACGCGCATGACGCATCGCTTACTCAAACAATATACAATCAAAAGAAACTCAGTCAAGTGTTTACCTAATGAGGGTATTGACTTTCTTAGTCTGAATGCCATACATTTTCTTGACAGCAAATTTGATCTTCTTCTTGTCTGCACGAATGTCGACAATGAAAACTAGTTGTCTTCAATCTTCTTCATGGCAGATTCGGTAGTGAGTGGGTACTTGAGGATCTGGTACTCATCCAATTTGTTCCTTGGAGGTGCACTCTTGCGTGGGTACTTTGGGTCTCTAGGCTTTGTGAGAGTCTTTGGCCTGTGGAATGTCATCTTTGTCCTGATCTTCTTCGCTTTCTTCTTAAAGGTTTGGCCAGATTTCACTGCTTTAGCAACTTTCAAGGCTTTAGCCTTCGGGTCAGCCTTCTTAGTGACATCAACTGCAAAAAAAGCAAAACATGGAGAGTTGTGTCATTCAGAAAGCTTATAAACGATTATTAGCCATTTCATAATGACTCTTAAAAGATGTAAGTGTTGTTCATTTGTCTACCGCAGCGTTTGTCTCAGCGATCTGCTGTCAGACGCTGTAGTATTGTTGTTCGTTTTATCATCGCAGCGTCTTACCACAGGTTGCCGCCGCAGCTTTGTTCGTTTGGCAATCGCGCAATTGATCGTAGGTTGTCGCCGCGGGTTTGTTCGTTTGGCAATCACGCGGTTGATCGTATGTTATCATCGCAGGTTTGTTCGTTTGGCAATCGCACGGTTGATCGCAGCGTTTGACCGCAAGTTTATTCGTTTTGTTGCCGCAGCCATAATTTTTCAATTTTACTTATATTTTAATTTTTTTATAAATTTGTACAATTATTTTTTTATGAATTTATATAATTATATCTTTATGAATTTGTACACTTATATAATTAATAATAAAATTATATTTTTCTAAAAAAACTAGTTATAAACCTTTTTCTAAAAAAACTAGTTATAAATCATAATTATTTCTAGTTAAATTAAAAATAATAAAATAATCTTTTTAATTAAATAAAATAAAAATAATTCATGAAAGTTATAAACCATGTCATATATTACCTCATCTCTTCTTTTGCGGAGAAAATGAATACTCTCCAGAAACAGTTAACGATATAATTCAATACCCAGAAACCGAAAGAGACAATCGAAGCTGAGAAGAGGGCAAAAGGGAGATCGAGAGACGAACGAACCTGAGCGGCGAAACAAAAAATACTATATCAGCTTGTAGTGGCTGGGGGTTTTATTTATTGTTGGAAAATAGAAATAAAACAAAGACTAAACCCTAGATCCATGCACCTAGTTAGTTAAATTAATCACTAATATAACGTAATATATGTAAAACTGTTGAAAAGTCAATATTAGCGTCTTTACTGTGATTACCTCTTTGTGAAGTTTATGTTTACCGACTTACTAAAGTCAGTAAACTTCTCCTATAAATATGATGATCAACATCATTTGTAAATGTACTTCACTCCTCTCTCTCTCCTCTCTTCTCTTGAGTAATAAAGTTATCAGTTTAATTTTATCTCTCTAGATATTTTTCATAACACGTTATCAGCACGAGTGTTTCTACCATCTACCTGAGATACTAAAATAAGGAAAAATTCTGTTTTATTAATACATGTATATATTATATGGTAGGCTCTGCCTCCTAAATTATATGGTAGGCACTGCCTCCTGAATATTATATGGTAGGCTCTACCTTCTAAATATTATATGGTAGGCTCTGCCTTCTAAATATTATATGGTAGACTCTGCCTTCTAAATATTATATGGTAGGCTCTGCCTTCTAAATATTATATGGTAGGCTCTGCCTTCTAAATATTATATGGTAGGCTCTGCCTTCTAAATATTATATGGTAGGCTCTGCCTTCTGAATATTATATGGTAGCTCTGCCTTCTAAATATTATATGGTAGGCTCTGCCTTCTAAATATTATATGGTAGGCTCTGCCTTCTGAATATTATATGGTAGGCTCTGCTTTCTAAATATTATATGGTAGGTTCTGCCTTCTGAATATTATATGGTAGGCTCTGCTCTGCCTTCTAAATATTATATGGTAGGCTCTACCTTCTAAATATTATATGGTAGGCTCTGCCTTCTGAATATTATATGGTAGGCTCTGCCTTCTGAATATTATATGGTAGGCTTTGCCTTCTGAATATTATATGGTAGGCGCTGCCTCCTGATTTATATTTAGAAATTATTTTAATTTATGTGTTATTATATTCACTAATGTTTTACAATTTTATCATAAATTAATTTATGTCATCATTATGTTTAAATTCTTAAAACTAATTATACATATTTATTAAATATATATAATAATAATAATAATAACAATAATAAATTAAAATCTATACCCAAAATTTCATCATGATTATTTATTAAAAAATAATTATAAAATAATTTTTATAAAACTGATGTTTAACACATTGTTTTATTATGTGTATAGTTATAATGTCAAATTTGGCAAAACTCGAGATAGCTGTCCTTGATATATCTGGAAAAAATTACATGACATGGGCAGTAGCTGCAAAAATGCATTTAAAGGCAAAAGACCTTCTTGGCACCATCGATAGGTCGGAAACAACATCCGATGAGAAAAAAGCAAAAGCCATGATATTTTTATGCCACCATATCCATGATGGTTTAAAAGATGAATATATCACAAAAGAAGATCCTGCAGATCTTTGGCAATCACTCAAAGATAGGTTTGATCACCAGAAATATGTGATCTTACCAAAAGCCAAACATGAGTGGTTAAACCTCCGGTTTTAGGATTATAAAAGTGTAAGTGAATATAATTCCGTGTTGTTTGGAATCACTTCTAAGATGATATTATGTGGAGAAAAAGTAAGTGATTATGATATGATTGAAAAAACTCTCCAAACATTTCATCCTGGAAATGTAATCCTGCAACAACAATATCGAGCAAAGGGATATACTCGTTATTCGGAGTTAATGCAAGTTCTCCTTGTTGCTGAACAAAATAATGAACTTGTGATGATGAACCATCAATCTCGTCCCACTGGATCAGCTCCATTCCCAGAAGTGAATGTTGCATCATCCAGTTACAATAATTGGCAAGGACATGGACGTGGTCGAGGCCATGGTCGTGGTCGTGGACGTGGACGAGGAGGTGGACGTGGACGTGGAAAAGGAAGATTTTTTCGTCCTAATGAATTCAAATTCGGGAGAAAGAATAAAGTCCACGAAAATGAAGTTGGTCGCGTACCTGCTGTACGCCAAAATATACAATATGAAAATGTTTGTTACAGATGTGGCATGAAAGGTCATTGGTCTCGTACCTGTCGTACACCAAAACATTTGGCTAATCTGTATCAAGAATCACAGAAACAAAAAGGAAAAGAAAGTGAAACCAACTTTATCTCGGATGAACCCGGACTTTCCTTCGATGGAAATGCATATCTCGATGTTGCTGATTTTCTGATTGATTTCGAGAATACCAAAGAACAAGATAATTAAGTTTAATGTTATATATATAAAGTTGTATTTAGTTTCCTTACGAACAAAAACAAAACTTAATGTCTTTTAAAAAAATATATGTAAGTTTGAACTTTAATTACTTAATGTAAAATAGTTTTATTATAATATAAGTTGATTTTGAAATATGTGTGTTTAACATTTATTAATACATCTTTATCAATATTTTAATACAGAAAATGTATTATTTTGAGAGTGAGAATGGAGATATATGCTTAGCAGACAGTGCTACAACGCATACAATACTTAAAGATAAAAAGTTTTTCTCCTACCTCAAAATGAAAGATTCCGCCGGAAGCGTAAATACAATATCGGGTAATACAAATATTATCATAGGCTCCGGAAGAGCTAGTTTTTCAATGCCAATGGAAACGAAATTTGAAATAAATGATGCTTTATATTCCCCCAAGTCTCATAGAAACTTATTAAGTTTCAAAGACATCCGTACAAATGGATATCACATAGAGACAATGAGCAAAAATAACATTGAAAATCTTTGCATTACATGGGAGCAGAAACAAATATTGGAAGAATTACCAATGATGTCCTCTGGATTATATTACACAAAAATAAATATAATTGAATCGTATATTACGGTAAACCAGAAGTTTACGAGTACATTCAAAGTCTGGCATGAAAGACTAGGACATCCTGGATCAGTTATGATGAGAAAAATTGTGCAGAATTCTAATGGCCACCCATTGAAAAACTAGAAGATTTTTCAATCATGCGAGTTTTTGTGTAAAGCATGTTCTCAAGGAAAACTTATTGCTCGGCCATCACCAGCCAAAATTAGTAAAGAATCCCTAGTATTCTTAGAAAGAATACATGGTGATATATGTGGGCCTATTCACCCATCATGTTGGCCATTTCGATATTTTATGGTCTTAATTGACGCATCTAGTAGATGGTCACATGTGTGTTTGTTAACCACACGAAATATGGCTTTCGCAAGATTCATTGCTCAAATAATCAAGTTAAGAACTCAATTCCCTGATTATACTATAAAGAAAGAAAGACTTGACAACGCTGGTGAATTCACGTCACAAGCCTTTAATGATTATTGTATGGCTCTCGGAATCGATGTTGAACATCCGGTTCCGCATGTTTATACACAAAATGGTATGGCTGAGTCTTTGATAAAACGGTTAAAACTCATTGCGAGACCATTAACATTGAGAACAAATCTCCCAATTTCAGTATGGGGTCATGCTATATTGCATGCGACAGCATTGGTCCAAATAAGACCAAGTGCATATCATGAATATTCCCCATTACAATTAACATCTGGCCAGAAGCCTGATGTATCTCATCTCCGAGTTTTTGGGTGTGCGGTTTATGTTCCTATAGCCCCACCACAAAGAACAAAGATGGGGCCACAGAGAAGATTAGGAATATATATTGGATTTATATCATCAAGTATTATTCGGTACCTTGAACCACGAACTGGTGACATGTTTACAGCACGATTTACCGATTGTCATTTTGATGAAGAAGAATTTCCTACGTTAGGGGGAGGAATTAAACAACTGCAAGAAGATATTAAATGGTGTACGCCATCTTTGTTGTATCTTGATCCTCCCACAAGACAACGTGAAATGGAAGTTCAGAAAATCATACATTTGCAAAATATTGCAAACTAGTTGCCAGATGCATTCACAGATACAAAACGAGTGACAAAATCATATATACCCGCTGTGAATGTCCCATCAAGAATTAATGTTCCTATAGAACATGTTGATGGCGATAAAATAAATGAACCCAGAGTTCAGTTAAAGAGGGGGAGACCGATGGGCTCAAAAGATAAAAATCCCTGTAAGAAAAAGTATTTGGGAGAACAAAATCAAAAGGTTCTGGAAGAACCTAACAAAAAGCGTCTCGAAAATACTTGTGAAAAGGTTATAGAGGAACCAACTCAAACGGAATGTCCGGAAGACATATGCAAACAGGTTTTTGAAAACCGTGAAGTAGAACTCCGTCCAGAAGACGAACGTAATATAGAAACATATGAGATTTCAATTAACTATACCCAAAATAGAAAATTATGGGTTAGAAATGAAATAGAGGATATTAATGGAATATTCTCTTTTTCTGTGTCCAAAGAAATTGATAATGAAAATGATGATGCAGAACCAATGTCTGTAACAGAATGTCAAAAAAGATCTGATTGGGAAAAATGGCAAATAGCCATGAGAAATGAATTATTCTCTCTACAAAAAAGAAATGTTTTCGGACCCATTGTCATTACACCTGAAGAGGTAGTGCCAGTTGGGTGCAAGTGGGTTTTTGTAAGAAAAAGAAATGAGAAAAACGAGGTCACTAGATATAAAGCACGTCTTGTTGCACAAGGATTTTCTCAAAGGCCGGGAATAGATTATGAAAAAACATATTCTCCGGTCATGGATGCAATTACATTTAGATATTTAATGAGTTTATCATCATCCAAAAGGTTAGAAATGCATCTTATGGATGTCGTGACCGCATACCTGTATGGAACCCTTGATAGTGATATATATATGAGAATCCCAGAAGGATTCAAGATCCCAGAAGGATCAAAGATCTCTAAAGGACCCAAAAAACTATATTCAGTCAAATTACAACGATCATTATATGAGTTAAAACAATCCGGACGCATGTGGTATAATCGCTTAAGTGAATATCTGTTGAAAAAAGGATATATTAACAATGCGATATGTCCTTGCGTATTTATAAATAAATTCCCATCAGGCTTTGTGATCATTGCTGTTTATGTAGATGACCTGAATATAATTGGAACTCAAAAGGAAGTTGATAATGCAAGAACTCATATGAAAGAAGAGTTTGAAATGAAAGATCTTGGAAAAACAAAATTTTGTCTAGGACTCCAAATTGAACATTTCCAAGATGGGATATTTGTGCATCAATCAAATTATACGAAAAGGATATTGAAACGATTTAATATGGATAAAGCGAATCCTTTGAGTACTCCAATGGTTAATCGATCGCTTAATATAAGCAAGGATCCATTTCGACCTTGTGAAGATAATGAAGACATATTAGGTCATGAAGTACCTTATATGAGTGCTATCGGTGGACTTATGTATCTCGTAAATTGCACTCGACCAGATATAGCATTTGCTATAAATTTACTTGCGAGATATAGTTTATCACCTACACGAAGACATTAGAGTGGAATAAAACATATTTTTCGTTATCTCCAAGGTACGATTGATTTGGGATTATTTTATTCTAGAAACCCCGAGTTTGGTTTAGTTAGTTTTGTAGATGCTGGATATTTATCGGATCCACACAAAGCTCGGTCCCAAACCGGTTATGTTTTTACACTTGGTGGAACTGCAATCTCGTGGCGATCTCAAAAACAAACTTTGGTTGCCACTTCTTCAAATTACGCCGAAATCATTGCCCTTCATGAAGCTTGCAGAGAATGTGTATGGCTCAGATCTATGACTCAACATATAGAAGGAACAAGTGGATTAATCAACAATAAGGAGCCAACAAAATTATTCGAAGATAATGTTGCATGTGTGACCCAAATCAAAGAAGGTTATATCAAGAGTGACCGAACAAAACATATTCCTCCGCGATTTTTCTCCTATATCCAAGAACTTGAGAAAAATCAAGAACTTGACGTCGAGTACATTCGTTCAAGTGATAATGTAGCAGATTTGTTTACAAAGGCGCTTCCTACGACAACGTTCAGAAAACACGTTCAGAATATTGGAATGCGTCATTTGCGAGATTTATGAAGGGAAACATATCTATCTTTTCGAGGGGGAGATTGCGTATGTGTACTCTTTTTCCCTTATCATGATTTTTATCCCGTTGGATTTTTACATGATAAGGTTTTTAACGAGGCAATACGTAAAAATTCAAATATAATAGATAATCAAGGGGGAGTGTTGAAAAGTCAATATTAGCGTCTTCACTGAAGACGTCTTTACTGTGATTACCTCTTTGTGAAGTTTATGTTTACCGACTTACTAAAGTCAGTAAACTTCTCCTATAAATATGATGTTCAACATCATTTGTAAATGTACTTCACTCCTCTCTCTCTCCTCTCTTCTCTTGAGTAATAAAATTATCAGCTTAATTTTATCTCTCTAGATATTTTTCATAACAAAAACTACATAATATTGCTTAAAAAAAAAAGGGTAATTGTAACATTTTACCTAGATCCATGCCTTTTGGGCCTTAGTTATTTAAAGTAGTAGGCTTAGTTTTTTGTTACTTTTAAAGAGATATTACTAACAGAACGTATTAAGTTATGTACGTAAAATTACATAATACTGCTTTAGAAAAATGGTAATTGTAAATCGATGCCTTTTAAACCTTAGTTAGTTAAAGTAGTGGACTTAGTTTTTTGTTATTCTTAAAGAGATATCACTAACCAAATGTATTAAGTTATGGATGTAAAGTTACATAATACTGCTTTAGAAAAAACAAGAGGTAATTGTAACATTTTAGTGGTCACAAGAGAAATATCATTGTCTATTTGTAATCTTAAATAGATAACATTGTGAATTTTGCTCAATTGTAGCAAATAAAGCTCTAAAATATACACGAGAAAAATAATCTCTTCAAAGCATTCCGAAGAAATAAAAAAAGAACATGAGAACTTTGTTTGGTGTCTACTGTTTTGAGAGAGTGAAATTTTCACAAAACCAAAATTGGACCAGGACAGTAAATGAAATGTTAAGACTTAAGATTTTAAATTAACTATCTTTTTGATTAAGCTTCAAGGGAAATCAAAACCTACACAGTACTTTAATTGAATCCGTAAAAGAAGTTGATACCAACTGATAACAAAGAAACAAAAATCTATAGAAGCTGAGTATATGTAAACATTGTAAGAATATCCATTATCTAAGATTCTCTTAGAGCCCTAACCTTACAATCTCATCTGAGGATGCTAAGGATTTAATAAGGTAGAAGAAGAAGTTTTTCCAACTGTACAAAAGAGAGTTGTTTCCCCAACATCAACTTCCATAACCACAGAGAGATCCAAGATCACTGCACCAGAGGTGAAACCAAAAAAAACAATATATTTGTGAGAATTTGGTCACCCGAGCTTATGAGTGTTTTGTTCCAACCATATTCTCAAATCAAATCCATGGTCATATGTGACGACTGAAATGGGTTTTGACGGGATGGAATTATAAAGAGAAAGTGTTCAGAGAATTTCTCACCCGAGTTGAATGAATACTCTGTCTGACTATGGAAGAATGCTGCTTTTGAAGGAGTCTGTGAAAAATAAAAATTAAAAGAGTAAATTGTGTCAAAGTTGTGGGAGGGTGCTAAAGCGCACTCAGCACTGCAAGAAACTCCGTCTGATCCTCAGCTTCCCTAACTATCTGTAAACAAAAGGAGAAGCAACTTATCACTTGCACACAATAAAACGACCATAACAATATATAAGAACCACACAGAAAAACTGCAGAATGGTGATTTTCAATGTACAAATTGAAACAATCCAAACACTAGAGAATAGAAGCACTATTGTTGCATGCATAATACACTTCTTGAAATAACAAGGGTTCGACTTTTCCAGATATATAACAGACCAATTACAATTTATATATGAACAAAGTTTTTGACAATCCCTTGAAAGTCCTGACTCCTGAGATTGTAGTTTGGGGTTTTTAAAAATTAGTTTGGTTGGATAAGACAGGACAAAGATCACCAAGCACACTTTAAATACAATAGAAGGCCCAGATTTTGGCTATTACCTTCATAGGGGTATCATTTGGCAGGTCCATTTGAGACAAAATTGCTTCACCTATCTGTACCCAATCATGATTCCTCACTGTGTCCACCGCTTTGTTGCTATCTAACAGAGAACAGTTGTTATCGAGAGAGAATGACTTTCCTATCCAAATGTACAAAATCCTACTGTCGGTTTCTTCTACATTATCATTTGGCAACGAAATTCCTATAACAGATTCCGAATCTAAGTAAGCACTATTCAGTTCTGTAATCATCTCCATACTTGGCCACCGACATGCTGATGGCTGGCGCACGTCACCACTTCCTGATTCGTGTTCATCAGATGTAATGCAACTGATTGAGAAAATCATTTTCTTCTTTGCCAATTCTGCATCTGCAATTCTGCCAGAAGGTATTGTCTTTTTGCATTCACTTAATGGATTTAGATTATCATTTCTAACACCCTCCAAACTGAAAACAATGTCATTACTATCATCCGGATGTAAAGTTAAACCTGGCAGCTTTAGAGACCTTTTCAGACTGCCTCTACGCTCTGCAAGAGAAGGGGATACCTTTGTATTGGGTGTGGGTTCAATGTAAGACTGTGGAAAATTATTGACCCCACGAGATTCTTTAGGAGACGTTTGGGAAGAGTGGAGAGATAGGCTTGAAAAGTTGGGCAATGTCAAAGATGGTGGAATAGAAGGTCTCAAAGACGAGAGCCCAGAAGTTTGTGAGAAACTCTTTAGGCTATTGCTTGAATTTTTTGTGCATACAGAATCAGGAGGAAGAATAGGAGGTAAAGCAGACGATGATGAAGGTGAGCCTGATGCATGCACGATCATCATAGAATCAGAATAGACCCTGGAAAGTGGTGTTTTGGAGACAGAACGGAAACCCCTCTCGAACCTTGATGCAAACTTGCATTTCAGTGAACTCCAACTATTTTCCCTTGCAGGAAGATGAGTCTCATGTTCGTTGTTGGATGATGCTAGAGTTGGCACGAAACCTCCTTCAATTGCTTTCTGGAAAATCTCAAAATCCAGATTATATGCATCGACCTTCCTATCACCTGGTTGAGTTTTAACAACCAAGCCCCCAATCATAGGCAAAATGCTTGCAAAAGCGTCCCAGTAATAATTAGGCTCCTCGCCTTCTCGGACCACCATAATAGGTGCTTCAACTTTCTCATATCGAGCAATCTGACACACAGCAGCTTTTGCATCTCTTTCCATGATGGTTTCACATTGCCTACCAACCCAAATGTAAATTGCGGAAGGTAACTGAATGATGAAGGCACCTCTTGAATCCAGAGAAGACGGGCATGGATCATTCAACAATTTTGGAACAAGATGCAAGGGATCATAAGGGGAGTGTGGAGACATTTTGTACATTCTAAGTAAGGAAGTAGGGCTAAGCGGGAAAGCATGAACCCTCTTTTGGCACTGTAACAATTGGCAAGCAAAGCCCATGTTAGGATCAGCAATACCTCTAGCAGACTTCACATACTGAAATGCATCATCAAAACTCTGCCCTTCTCTCCACATCAGATATGCTATTACCAATGAGGTAGAACGTGAAACCCCTTGACAACAGTGAACAAAGATCCTTCCACTTTGCTCCCTGACATCCTCAAAGTAATCAAACACATCGTAAAGGATACTAGTGATATCCTCCGATGGACTATCCTGCAACCACAATGACCGGTAACAAAAATCAGACTTGAAATATTCTGGACATATAAAACCAACACAGTTCAGGATATGTGTGATTCCATTCTTTTTCAATATGTTCTTGTCTTTTGCCACAGCATCTCCACCCACATATATATGATCAGCAACCTTTGAACATTCTTTATCAAAGTAAGCAATCTTCTCCCTCTTAGCTAGACCCAAGCTCTTATCAGGGATCCGCTGCTGCGTTGATGATAAATCGAGCTTCAATCTCTCCCCGGTTTTGTTCCCACTAGGTGTCGGTGGATGAGGCCACTCACCTACATCATCAGAGCCTGCCTTAGGCCACTCATCTAAGCTCCTTCTGGAAATGGAAAGAGGCTGCAGTGGTGGCAAACAAGCTCTAGCCTTGCTGTTATGATGTGAACGAGGTGTTAAAGGAGCAGTTGGGCATCTTCCACTCGGCCCAGAACTATTCGCATACGGAGTGTTCAGATGTTGCTCCTCACTTGCAGGAACTTGGGATGCAGTACGTGAAGCAGACCAAGAGGCAGATCGCCAAAACATTCTCTTAGAACCAGGAGGAGCGTCATCATTCCCCATCGCATCCTCTCTTCCCACCATCCAATCTTTATCTCAGATTACAGACGCAAAGACCTCAGTTTTATCCCCAAAATCCAACAAAACTGCAACTGTTCCTCACAACATCAACTGAAACCAAACTAAAGGATCTTTGGTTCTTCCATAGACTCTTTAAGTTCAGTGATAGCTTAATTCCACATCTGACCATCAAGCTCCCACGAATCCATCATTCTGTTCCGGCTAAAACCCTAAAACATACCAAAATAGGGATACGAAGCAGGAAGCGAGACGAAACCCAGTATCAGATCAAACACGAAATAGTAAAACTGCAGAAGAAGAAAAAAACATACCATCATCAAAATTAACCAATTCAGCGAGAAAAAGCCAACAACAAACAGTGTGAGCAGACGATTTCAAGCGTCAAAATGACTCCGGAACAAACAAACAAAAAAAATCAAATTTAAGTACACCAGAAATATGTACCAGAACCCAGAATACAAGAGACAGAAATTCGCAAAACAGAAACCAAGAATCTAATACGATGATAAACAAAAAAAAAGGCTTGAGCAAGTCTCCTGGGTTTTCTTCGAACGAAATTGATATCGGAGAAAGGAAGGTAGAGATTTGGAACTTACAGAGTAAGAGAGATTGAGAAAGCCGTCAAAAATAGATCTTTTTATGTTTTCTTGAGAGAGAGAGATGGAGGCAAAGGGAAGGAAAGAAGAACACAAAAGGAAGGGAAGATGGGAAGTGGGATGAAGCAGTAAATATTTAACAAAAATTGTATTATAGTAACGATTAATTTAATTAATTATAATTTTTAACTTTGACGTGATTAATGATTTCTCCTGATTAGCTGCACGAAATTGAATATAGAAACGCGTTGAAAACCCAATTTGTCACCATCTCATTTATTGCTTGTCAAATATTTCAATTACTACTTTCTCATTGTGTTTAATTTCCTATTTTCACTGATATTTCTAACTAAAACTAGTGGTTATAAATTCGAATTTATATAAATATATTTTTGAAGCCATAAAAAACAAAATAGTGCATGTATTTTCTCTTTGTAGACGTTTTAGCTCTTAGATCAAAATTTCAATTATGGTAATATTTCATCTGAGAGTAACCAAATTAGTCTGATGACCAATTAGCGGATAAAATCGATTTAAAGCTAACAAAATATTTGAATTTTCTTAGCGTAGAAAAAGATAGCAGAATTGATTCATTCTAAAAAAAATTGTTACATTTAGAATTAGTATAAAATAACTAATAAGACTATACCTTCTTCAACCATAACACCAACTTTGATGTTATAGTGTCCTAGTTTATTATATTATTAAATTATTTTTCATTTTTTAAATATTTTAAAATTATTTAAAATTAAAATTTCATATTATTAAATTTAACAAATTCATATTAATTATTAAATAAAAACACACAGAAATAATTGGTATACATTTATTTCCTATTTATAAATTTACTTAGTTGATAAATAACATTTAATATTATAGAAAATGGAAAAAAATATGTTTTAATGTAGCTACAATCACCATATTTAAATTATAGTGTTGTATTGTAAAAAATAACACCAAATTTTAGTGTTATAATAAGACCAAAAAGACATTATGATGTCTCATTGATAAGCATTTATTATAACTTTCCCTATTATAATTGACAGAAATGATTTAGAATAAAGAAAATTGACAGTAATGATTATTTTTATTCTTTATTTTTGTCTTGTTTGAGTAGTAATTCGTCAAGTTTTCCATTTCTAAGGTAAAAAAAGATTGCTTTATCATAGAAAAAAGTTTCTTACATTATTCACATAAAATTTAAAATATAACATTTTTTGCTTTATCATAGTGACACGTCACTTTTATATAACGCAGCTTTCACATCACTTTTACCACTCGAGCTTCGAAATCATAATGTTAGTGGTTTGAATAACATAATAAGTAGCAAAAACAAATAGACGTCAAAAAGTTATGGTAAAAAACAGAAGTTATTTATTTTCTTTCCAAAATATGTTCATTGGTCAACGAAATGTTTATCTCTTAGAGCAAGTTGTTTTGTAATGAAACTGTTTGTTAGAAAATTAGGAGTAGAATTAGTCAAAACATAGTGTGATGTAATATTTATTGAGAATATAAAGATGCAGTCGCTATAGATGATGTTCTTTGGTCAACAATTGTAACCTACACGTCGACGTCAATGATATAGATCGATGTCACGATATTGTTTTAATACTAAGAAGAGGTCTGAATTATATAGCTCGTTGTAGTATTACTATATAATGATCCCTTTCAAATAGAAATAACTTCTCACTTCACTTGGAAACTTTTGAAATTAAAACGACCTTTCAGACAAGAGACATTACATTTAGTACAATAAGAAGACATGAGATATGGATCACTGAACATAGCAAGAGCCAGGTCCAGGAGGCGGTCGTCGTGCATACCAGTTATCGACTGGAGCTGCTGGAATCCCACGGTTATTCAGTAGACATCTGAAATAGTGTAACCGGGGCAATGCGGTTAACGTTATGTTACCATTTGAGACGGCTTCTCTGGTGCTCCACATCCGTTCTGTTCCATCAACGATTCAGAACCAAATTACAAATGGCTTTTATGATCTAGTTTCACTTTCTATAAGACCACAATGACAAACTAAACCCAATTTCTCCACCTCTAAAAGAACCATAGAGCAAACATGAAACCAATCAAACTCTTCCTGGTTAAAAATCATATAGAGTTAGTTTACCTGCAGCTGCTGCAGCTCGGGGCCAAATTGTCTGAAGGACAACGGATGTGTCAGCTGTTTCACCCCACATGCAAACTTCTCCTCCAATAACAAGTTTCTGGAGAGAAGGATCCTCTATTCCATTTAAAGGCTCGGTGTTGTAAACCTCATCCCATGGTACATCTAGATGGTCGAGGTACCAATATCCTTGGTTACTGAAAATGCATCTGAATCCTCTTGCTACCGCCTTTTGACATATATCAGACACTAACCTGCAACGAGGTTACACAATAGTTTTGACATATGTCATACATACCCCTTCAAAAAAATGTGAAGACTTATGTTATTTTAAATGATACTGCATGATTTTACCAGTTTTGCACCACAGTTCGGGGATCAAGATCTTCTCCAAAGGAACTGAAGGTTTCTTCCCTGGAGTCATTCAAGTCACCACATTATTCTCTGTCTATCTTCTTTTCAAATGCCAAACAAATTAGATCTTTCCATTTATCAGTAGATTTCTATACGTAATGACATTTAAGCTACAATTTTTGTTATCTTTGTCAAAGATTGTACCAGTTGACGGGTGTCCAATTTTTCGATATGGCTATTTGTTGTGCTCGGAGTACAAAGTATTTATATGCGTCCTTAGTCGTGAAGTTGCGACCCTGAAGCCTGCAGTTTAGAATGATGAACGCATCAAGCAAAATGATAAAGTGCGATGATGTTTGATACTGTTTTGGAGTTTGTCAATTGTAGAAAGATAAACTTAAGAGTCTCTTCAACGAGACGAGAGTGACATTAAAAGAAGACTCATGACTGTACCATTCCTTGACATGAGTTGTGTTTTTCCAGCAATCTGCCAAAACATGCAACCATTAATCTATGAATTGAAAGCAGAGTTTTCAGGTGTTAAACAACCAACCTGTATTAACTTCATCACCACCCAAGTGGAAAAACTCAAATGGGAATATCTTTCTCATATCTGCTTCAAGCCGAGATGCAAGAGAAAACATGATAATCAAAACAGGACCATACAGAATAGATGTACAACTTACATAATAATACAAAAACTAAGATGCAAGCAATATGATGTTTAGATGTATCAAGCTTTCCGAATAACTTTTTGCCGCATCCCAACCTCTACCTTTGCCTTACAAGATTAATAGTACCTGGATGAGGAAACTAAGAAAAGGAGCTAACTAGTTGAAGTATACCTGCCAAAATGCCAGAAATCACATCGAATGTCAAATTTTTAGTAACATCAAGGGGCTCTCGGCAAGACTGAGAGGGCCAAAGATCAGGGTATCCAGTTCCCCTGCATTGAAACCAAACCATACTATCAAAGACTGGCGATAAGATAATGATAGCTCAATGTCGCAAAACCTATACACCATAACTTAATTTTGAGCATTAGGAGAATAGTAACACAAAGTACATACACAAATTTTTTTTTTCAAATCTTAGAAGCTAATCCTATGCTACGGGGACATTACAATCTCGGCTGAAAGATAAAAATCTATGTATGACTAATAACAACGTGATCAAGAGAGAGGAACATGATTAAGAGTTTAATTTTTTCTTATTATTACCATGATTCCGCGTGGCCCGGGACATCTACTTCAGCCATGACGTTTATACCTGCAATAAATATCTCAACCATGAGAAGTATGTGATCACAATAGAAATCAGTAATCCAACAGAAAAGAAATACGTTTAAAATGATTAGTAGCTTAAACTAATATGATTTGCTTGGTATAACAATCATGTTAGGCTTCAAAGTTAGTTGAAAAGTACCTCTCATTTTGGCAAACCTTCACAGTGGAAATCACATATAGGGGAAAAAACGAAGTAAATGATTAGTAAGTAAAAGAATAATGTATCCATCTACTCAAACGATCAAATATTCATGGAGGACTTGGAGTAAATAAGCTACTTCTTTAACATAGAAACTTCACAAGCCGTTACCTGACAATTTCAGAGGCATCCTCAACTGTATAACGTTCCCATCTCGAATAAGCGCCTTTCCACAAATTAGGATATGTAGGAGTTTCAAGAGGAAATGATTGCTCGTCTACAATGTGCCAATGCAAGACGTTCTACATCACATAACCCCGCCCCGTGGGAGAAAAAAAAGGAATGAATTAGATATCAGATAATTCTAGAGAAAACAATAACTTTTTGTAGCCGAGAAAAAAAGGATGATTCTTACAAGTTTCGCGAAGGACATAGATTCAATTACTTGCTTAATAACATCAATTGGTAAATAATGTCTTGATGTATCTGAAAAAGGAATAAGTAGTAAGTAATATCCAGCACATGATTGCATTCTCTTTCCACATTATGGAACCGAAAAGACGAGAGGCAAAGATATGGACTGTTACCTATTAGCAGACCACGGTACTCGAATCGAGGTTTATCTTGAATATACCAAGGTGCTTTATATATTTGCACAGATTTGGTTGAATAATCAAAGGTGCACAGTTGGCTAAATGTCTGCAGATTTTCCGAAAATAAAGAGAATGTACAAAGAACTATCAAGAACATACAATTCGAAATATCGAGGAAATAATTCAAGGAAAGAGTTATAGAAAACTCAACAGGAAGGAATAGCTGTTATTAAGCAAAACAACACACAAAAGAACATTCGCTATACATATAAGATCAGATTAGACTACAGATAATCACAAAAACTCAAGAAGGAGAAACTTAACTCTTAAACATCTCACCCATTCTAAGGAAAGTGAAAGGTCTTCAACCGTACAGAAAACATATGCACTGTAATATTTGTTTTAAAACAAAGAAACTCATCTGCAATTTAGCTGATTCTCATCAAGAAAGGTCACGCCGAGCCACACAAAAAAAACAATGGGCGTAACCAGAGTCAAATGGAGCATTGTACTCAAATACATACACACCTCCAATCCTCTAAGAGCACCATAGACTGTATTAGCCTGAAACCACAAGAAAAGTAAATAAAATCACAGACACATTCCTCATATGAACAAGACATATCAGCAGCAGCAGCAAAACCTCGATCGTGGCAGCTCCTACAATCGATTGCTCGTTCTTCTTCAAAACCATCAATGTATAACTCTCATCAACACCCAATTGAAGCTGAAAGTTGAGTAGAAAAATAAACCGAGATTTAACCCAAACTAATTTTGCCACTATAAGTTCCACAAAAGATTAAAACTCGATTCACCAAACAGCAAAGTTTTGAATTTTACCTCCTCAGAGTCCGAGTGAACAACGATCTTCAGAGAGGTGATATCATACTCAACCATTCTCAGAAATCTAATCCTCGCAAAGAGAGAAGAAGCTCTACCGAAAGCGTGCTTGAAGATTATGCCCATATATCTCTCAAACGCAGCTCTAACAATCGGCGATCCGCCGCCATTTCCAGCTACGAGTAGAGAGACGGCAGGATCCACTGAGAGGGTTTCCTCTCCGGAGGAAAATTCCGCCGGTAATGGCCATAGATAAGGAAGAGAATCGTGGTCAACAGTCACTGGCGACGGTGATGACAGAATGATGGATAGAGAGAGGAATATCAGAAGGGTATGAAGAAGATTCGGTGCCATTTTTTGAAAGAAGTGTCGGTCAATGATTCACTGATATTACATGAAAAGATAGAACTTTAGTCGGAGGTTCATATACTCTCTTTTTCACCTTTCTATTTTATTACACGAACCTGGAAGTCATCATCATGTTTCGGTTAGTTCGGTGGTGGTGGAAGGCATATTCTTAAATCTTAACTCTAAAGGTGTGCTTTTTTCTTTTTTGCTACAACGTCATTTCTTTAAAATGTGATTTTAGATATTGAGTAGAGCCCTTAGGATTCAGCTTTAACAGTTAGTTGGCATAACTTGAAAAGTATATGAACCTCTTTTTATCTAACCATTTTCGAACTTGCGGTTTACAAAAAACTTAATACCCTAAATGATACCCGTTGAAATCTAGTTACTCAGGCTATATCCAGTCTAAGCATCAATAGGCTTGTTGGAATCAGATTTCATCATGCATATCTCCTAGAGACTGTGAACTGCTGACTTCCCGAATAAAGTAACGAAAAATGGATACATTTAAAAAGTTTATTGCATTTTCTTTTTATCCAAACTGGATAAAAATCATGTTTGGCTATTGTTATGATTCTCTGTTTTGTTGTTGAAGGAACTCAAGATCCTTCATTTGCATTTGAATTGCTTCTTTGGGCAGCCGTTTCGGCTCGGTCATGAGATTCTCTTCTTCTCCTCCTTCCGCAACCCTCGTCGCCTTCTCTTTGATGATTCTCTCTATCTCAGACTTTTCAACCGATGGGAAAACCGCAGTTAACATCACTTGAAGAAGCTTCTCATCTTCCTCTTCAATAACTCCCTGTCTGAAGCAACAAGCATAAATACCTTCAAGAGCTTTTTCAACTCTTAATTCCATCGGGATTGTTGGTGCAGCAACATTCAACTTTGCCCTTCTCTGCATTACCGGTAAAATTATCAACCTTTCGGAAGCAAAGACTCTTAAGATCGAAACTAAAGAGATGCGCAATTGGGCATAATTCAGTGACCAACTACCCTTCTAAAACTCATTAGCATAGAACAATTTATTGTTCTTAAGATTCAACTTTTTTATGAATAAAAATTCGAGCGATGCAGACAGAAGATTGCAAACCAATATCAATATGAATAAGAAATCAATAGCATGGATCCAAGAAAATTTGAAGCACAGATTAGAAAGAAAAAAAACCAACCTGTCTTGCTTCAGTCATCAAAGCAATGAAGTTCTGTTCTTCGAACTCGAGATCATTTGAAATACTAACTCTCGTAACACCTTCAAGGATTTCTTCAGATTTCAAAAGCCCTGCACCTACGGCAGCAACCCAACAGCACAGTAGCACATACAAAGGTTCTCCTGCCTACCAAACAGAGCAACAACCCTCTCAGAAACTGATCACACATTAACACCCAACAAAGGGAGTGAAACTCTTATGCACACAACACAACAATTCAATCATAAATTGGTGTAATATCAGAGGGAATCTAAAAAGAAATTCCTACATAACCATATGTGTAACTGTAATTGTTCCACAGATGATATGATCAAACTCGAACTGGTGGATCCTTCTAGGAGTTTAATCTATTAAACTTCCTGAATCTATGCTCAATTCCGTAGCCAGTGTTTCGAGAGAGAGACAATATGATAGGAGCAAATCGAGAAATAATTACCTTGTCTCTTCGCTGTTGGAACTCGTAGAAAGCCCTAGAATCATCCGGGGTGCATTTATTCCCAACTCGTTTCCTAAACTCAGCAAAATCGACGAGATCTCTTCCAACGCCGCCTTCATCGCTGAGAATCCTAGCGAGGAGTCCAATAACCGGAAGCGAGCCAATGACTTGGTTGGCGAAGCTGGAGATGGAGTTAGGTTTCTCTATGTAAGCACGGACTGACAAGGCGAAACCGCCTCCTCCTCCTCCTCCGCGGTTGTGGCGAGAGAAAGCCGGGAGCGTGGCGGGAATACGGAGGCGAAGATGGAAGAAGGAAGGGGAGATTTGGTGGAAGGAAGTGGAGATGTGAGTGACAACCACCATGGCTGTGAAAATAGAAGCTACTGGATAATCTTAACCTCATCTTTATGTACGTTATATCAAGTTCTCTTTAAATAATAATAAAAATCTTCTTATAAACTTCTTCACTTGGGATTTGAGACCAAAAAATGCTTAAAAATAACTAATTACACTATTTTCTCGAAGAAAATAAAAATTATAAAGAGCAACCCATTTTGAGTTCCCAATTTTTGTTTATAGTCTCAGTGTCTGACTAAAACTATTTACTCAGGAAAAGTTAAATTAAAATTGATTAATAAAAGTTTGAGATTTTATCCGATTTTATCTCATTTGATCCACTATCGTTGCTATCACTCTACCAAAATTTTCAAAGTCATAAATACTTTCTAAAGTACTATTTTTGTGATATTTTAAGATTGCATTTGTTCTTCTCTCCCAAAAGCTCTGGAAGAGAAAGTAATATAGGATTTGAAGAAGTTTAATCTTTGGTCAAAAGGCACTTTCTATTGACAGAAGTTACTCACAAAAGCGTTGCATCCAATTTGCAGAAGAAAACGATATCAGCAAGTTCATTCTACAATCATCTAGCTGGTGGAAACGAAGCTCTAGGATCTTTACTGCCACATTCTCAGTGACAACTGCAACTTAAGCAGTTCTTACCCAATCGGTAAGAGACTGGCTGGTATCCTACCCGAACACCTCCTCTTCCTCATCTTTTCTTGAGTTTATTTTCCTTTCTAGTATGGCTATTACTACAATATATATTACAATTCCTGATAACTATCAAAGTTAAAAGCTCTCTCGACCAATCTCCCAATACAAAAGAAGTGATAGATGGAATCATGGAATAATAAGTGATAAAGATGAAACAATTAACAAAAGAGAACAAGTACAATGTAATCCTAACCTGTTCTTGCTTGTTTTGAAATCAGAAACTTCAATTGAAACAACTCTTGATCTCGAGGGCTATAAACCGTGTCACATGAAACTCAAACCCTCCACTTATAGGCACGTACAACTAACAGATGGAAGAATTGGAAAATTGAAACAAAGGTGTTCGTTAACTAATTAGTTATCTTTATAAAACGTAGACGATGATGCATCTTTGTTAGATCTTTTACACATTATTTTTTAAATGATAAGTCGTAGTTTGTGTAATAAGCACACGATTGAGATAGAATAGACGAGACTTTGGCAATTAATGAGTCTATGACATATATCAGCGGTAGAAGAGTCACTTACATTAATTTCTACGTTTTAGTCGTAGTCTACGTTTTACATTAATTGAATACCTAATGCCCCTATACTATCATTACTACATCGAACGTCTCTCACTTATTTGGGCTCATTTGGAAAAATACAACAAACTTATTCCGATGTGCTGACACGGCATGCTCTCATTGGATAAATGAAATTCAATCACATCGTACACTTTAACAAAAAAAAAAATGTAACAACAATTGGCTTAGGGAGAGAATAAAAAAAAAATCAAGTGGGTGGGTGTGGGGTGTGGTCAATAGAATCTCCACTTGTATTTGCGACAAATATGGGTTTGCTTTTTGAGAGCTTTTGGTTTGAAAAATAATATGAGTCCACTGCACCACCTTTGTGTCTTTTTGCACTGTTGTCTCTTTATGCTGTCTGGCCTCTCTAGTGATTACAATGGCTTTAAACTCATGGGTTTTTTAAACTAATTTTTATTCTGAATAAATGACTACTTAATTCATTTATTATATTTGAGCTTAATGAATATAAAATGAGTTATATTACTAAAACTCGTTAAAATATATGTATATTTACATTGATCAATATGTTTGTAGTTTGTTTTGGATTGGTAAGAACTTAGGATTGGAATCTTTTTGTTTTACTCTTATAAATTATTTTGTAGATTATTTGGTCTTAGTTAACAAATCTTTACTTTCAACGTTTAAATTCTAAAAATTATTGAATTATTGTAATTAGTTTAACTTTAGATGTTTTTGTTAGCTCTGTTTTTCAATTATTTTTAATAATTTAAACCTGATTATAGAATTATTCTAACATGTGAGTTCATTGAATTCATTCTAAAACTCATATAATTTTTTTGAAGAATATTTGGTACGTTATTATTACTAAAATAAAAACCATATATAACTGGAATAAGTTTAGTAGATCTAAATGAATTTAAGTAGATTGGTGTAATTATAACAGTGAGAAACTTTATCAAAAGTCTAGAGTTAGACGAGGCTTAAAGGAATTAAGTGTTTAAATGAGATGATTCTATTTGGATTGAGTTTATCTATTTTAGTATTTTTACCAATGTGTTTCATTATTTTTAATAATCTTAATAATATTAATAAGAAACCGTATAATAAATTAATAGTTTTGATAGCTACTGAATTTGGACTAAATATGACCTAAAACATGGAATCATCAATTCATCAAGACAGTAGTTTTTTTTGTGGTAAAGTTGCAACAGAATAACCAAATGTAACATTTTTTAAGCCGATACTTAAGATTCACATATAGAAAAAAGGAAAATATGAACTCTTAAGACTCAGCTTCTTCGACCACAATATGTATGCCAATTGCCAAACATAAAACACGAAATGGATAAAAGTGCTTATTATTTGCTTTCATTATTTGGTACAAAAGTTATAAACCAAAAGTTGAATTCATAATTTTATATCTGACTCTTTTAGTTTTAGAGTTTTCATTTTTTGGGTTGTTCAAGACATTATTATAGAAACTTGTATTTTTGTATACTACACATAATTAAAATTTAGATTTTATAAAAACTGTCACTAATGGTGATGTAAATGAAAATGATATATATATAATATCTGGTAATAAGAGTAGGATAAGGAAGTATCTATAGGTAAAAGAATAAGTGGATGAGAGAGAATAGGCGTTTTGTTTGTATGTAAATGAGAGAGAAAGTGATGAATAGGGTTTTGAAATTGATTCAATAGAATAGTTGCTGTTTCAGGACTCAAAATGAGGGGTCCACATGAAGAGGAATGTATAGTTAAATTAAATGTTTGAATTTGATGGATCCTTCTGAAACCTTAGATTTCGACAAAATACCCACTAAGGTGTTTGTCTGTGACTTCTTTACGTAACCTCCCTCTCTCTCTCTTATGTCCATTTTCGCCACGTCACTCAGCTGGTTTTGTTATTTGCAATTATTTGATCTCAATGGAGATTGTTATGCGTGACATGTCGTCTTCCTATTGGTCTCCAATCAAAAACTTCAATCTCTCGCGTCCTCTTACCCAACCAAAAAACTATCGATCACTTTGCTCTTAGTTTTCCTCTGTTTTACCTTCCATCGTCGTATCGTAAACTACACATGTGTCATCGTCACGTCAGCTTCGCCCTATTATACTTTTAATGTTTAAAGCAAAATCAAATAGTAAACCATTTCACTAGAACTATATATGTACTCGAAATACCTCATCATGATTGTCTATATATATACGACTACAACACAGAATGAAGATTTTTATGAGTCAACTCAAATAGAATATTAAAATTTTAAAATATATCAATGATATTTGGTTGGTAATATAATTATATAGAGCAAGAAAACGAACTATACATTTTATAAAATTAGGTAGGTCGAGAGTATAATCACTAATATACCTATAACGCAAATCAATTGAGTCAACACCATATGTATGACATATCTAATTGACTAATACCCTAAAATATCACATTTTAAAGTTTTTCTTCCAAACCTAGCATAATAAAATTAAATTTCTAAAAATAGCACGAATATTCATGAGAAAATACTTATTTATTCTAAATAAATTATACATAAACTTAAAGTATTGTATTTGGGTTCATTATTTCCAATTTAAGATTTAATTTTTTTCTATTAAAATATAATTTTAATATATTTTAATGTTAAATTTGTGTTATTATTAGAAATTTAAACTAATGATGCTATTTTTAGAACAAAAACTTAAAAAATATGTTATTTTAGACATTTGCCCTATCTAATTCTTTCTACTTTTCACACTCTTCCTCTCTTATTGTATATCAATTATCAAATTGAAAGTCGAACCCACAATTGTAGTTATCACTAACTGAACAATTGCTCAAGACATTTATTTCACCACTCTTTAAAAATTCCATATTTTAGCTTTATCACAATCTCTATAAATAACGTTCTTCTTTGTTATATAAATTTAACCACTGACAACAAAAACGTATAGATGTCTAGAAGATTATGGACCTAATTAAACACATGTCTAATTAAGTGTTTTTTTTTTTTTGCAGAGAAAAATAGTAGAGAGAGATTGGGCCATGGATCACGTGGATAAAGCGTGAGATGGAGATGAAAAGAAACGAAGGGAGAAGAGAGAAAGAGTGAATTTTACAAATCTCCTCTAATCCTTTCTCAACCAATTATGATCAATCTCCCACGTGGGGCATCTGGCCCCATGCATGCATATCATCATTCAACTATTCACTGTTTTGTCGTCTTTTATTCTTTTTTGTGTGTGATCTTCTTCTATATATTAGTGTCTTTATCTCCACAAGTGGCTTTTATAGAAGCCACTCTTTTGAGTTTGGGTATTGATTTTTTAGGGTTTCCATTACTAATGGCCGATTCCTCTTCTTCTTCTGCTTCTTATATTCACATGGTATAATATTTTGTCAAGAATACTTTTCTTCGTATATGTCTCAATAATATATGTAAATGTATAACTCAATATCTTTGGATGTGTGTATATATGTATAGGTGCAACATATGATAGAGAAATGTTTGATCTTCCACATGAGCAAAGAAGAGTGTGTGGAAGCTCTCTCTAAGCATGCTAACATCACTCCAGTCATCACCTCTACTGGTTTTCTTTTCTCCCTCTCTCTCTGTCTAACCTCTGTCTCTCTAACCTCTCTCTCTCTATATATTCTAACGGGAATATAGGTGTATATTATATCTACGTATAATAATACCATCATGTAGAATTTTATCTTCCCATTAACACGTACGTATATATATATATATATGATCTTCCGTGGTCAACCGATCTTGAATTCTGCAGGCATATAAGTGCCCATGCATAATCTAATAATTAGTAATAGACTGCTTCTAACACGGAAGCTACAATTTAATTATATACAGAAACTAGATCCGTTACTAGTAAATATGTTTTCCTTTTTGTCATAATAATAATATAATGAGATGATATTTTTTGTTATTACAGTTTGGAAGGAGCTGGAGAAAGAGAACAAGGAATTTTTCAAGGAGTATGAGGAGAGGCAAAGCAAACAAAAGCAAATGTCGGAGGAAGAGACAAACAAGATGATCCAGAAGATAATCTCGGATTCATCTAAAGAATCGGACGACTGATCGCGATGTTCGTTAGATCTTTATAAGAACCTTATAGTTTTTTATATATATATGAATCTCATGAAAACGATTTATCCCTGACGCATGCATGTTTATATATATAAATCATATTTCTTCTGTATTCGCATTGGTCCAACAAGAAAGACAGCAAAGAAAAGGAGTGATAATTAATTAATGTTCCTTTTGGTACGTTATACGTACGTGGTCCACATTGCCTTTGTATAAATAATGATGATACCAAACGGATTCTCATACAATCGATCGTTCATGTGGCGTTTTTAGTTGTATGACTCCAAATAAATTGTTTATTTTTGGTCTTGCTCTTCTTCAACATCATTCGTTTTTTTTTGAAGATAAACCATCATCATAGTTTTCATCTACTTACGTACATAGTTACAAGTTTAAATTTAAACAATGGAAAGAAGAGTTTGAATAGTTATTAATCAGTTCGGTTGCAAAATAGATAATTTTCTAAGATAAAACTTCATCCGATCTAATTAATTATGTCTCTTTGTTTGTGGCGCCATCCTCTCTTTTTTATATATTCAGTTCGCCTAATTTTTAATTTTGTAATCATTAGTCGTCATTAATATTTATAAATACTCATACATGCTCTTTATAAAAAAAGTTACTGTCGTACTCGATAGTTGGTAATATCGAACATGTCGCTAAACTTTTCCCGTGGTTGTTCAAGAATGACACAACCACTAAATGATATTGCAATATACCCAATTGGATCTTCGGGATATTATACCAATTTTTACTGTACCGAGCTCTAATTGTACGGAAGACAAAACCTACACAAAGGTTACACATAAAACTCGTAAACAAGATCATACGATTAAAATAAATAAATAGTTTCGATAAAAAGCATTACTGTTCAAGCTTTGTAGTAGTTGTTGTTGTTGTTTTCTCTCATAACTGCTTTAGTTGTGAGGATTGTATTAAAACTTTAAAACTAAAATATTTACAAGTTGATATATGGGCTTAGACTAAAATATTTGGGCCGATTTTGTTTGAAAGATAGGCCCATAATTGAATCTCCGACGTTGGTGTGTAGCTGGAAGACCACTCTCCTGGTCGAGAGCTATATGGCGGTAATAATTAGGGTTTATTTATTTCCTTTCTCTTTGTCGAAAATGGCCACTTTCACCTAAAATCTGAAAAAAAAGCTTCAAGTTTGGTCTTTTACTTCCTTGTTTCTCATCTTCTTCTTTGTTTCCACCAAAAACCAATTCTGAAGTTCTTACAGTTTCCCGCTTCTTCTAAACCTTAGTCCATCTTACTGCTGTAGCTTGATTGTTTCAGAGATGTATTTATACAGCCTTACTCTGCAACGGGCCACCGGAATAATCTGCGCTATCAACGGAAACTTCTCCGGTGGGAAGACACAGGAGATTGCGGTTGCTCGTGGCAAGATTCTCGATCTTCTCCGTCCAGATGAAAACGGTAAGATCCAGACGATTCACTCTGTGGAAGTATTTGGTGCTATTAGATCCCTAGCTCAATTTAGGTTAACTGGTGCACAGAAGGATTATATAGTGGTTGGCTCAGATTCGGGTAGGATTGTTATACTCGAATACAACAAGGAGAAGAATGTGTTCGATAAAGTTCATCAGGAGACTTTTGGGAAGTCAGGTTGCCGAAGAATTGTGCCAGGCCAGTACTTGGCTGTTGATCCCAAAGGGAGAGCAGTAATGGTGGGAGCATGCGAGAAACAGAAGCTCGTGTACGTCCTGAACAGAGACACTGCTGCTAGGTTAACCATTTCTTCTCCCTTGGAAGCTCACAAGTCTCATACCATTTGTTATTCTGTCTGCGGTGTTGACTGTGGTTTCGAGAACCCGATCTTTGCAGCCATTGAGCTTGATTACTCTGAGGCAGATCAAGATCCCACTGGTCAAGCCGCAAGTGAGGCTCAGAAGCATTTGACTTTCTATGAGCTCGATTTGGGGCTCAACCATGTCTCAAGAAAATGGTCAGAGCCGGTTGACAATGGTGCCAATATGCTTGTTACTGTTCCCGGAGGAGCTGATGGGCCGAGCGGAGTTCTGGTTTGTGCTGAAAATTTTGTAATTTATAAGAATCAGGGCCATCCGGATGTGAGAGCCGTGATTCCTAGACGAGCTGATTTGCCTGCTGAACGAGGGGTTTTGATAGTTTCTGCTGCTATGCACAAGCAAAAAACCATGTTCTTCTTTCTTCTTCAGACTGAGTATGGCGATATTTTTAAAGTTACTTTGGATCATGATGGTGATCATGTATCCGAGTTGAAGATCAAATACTTTGACACAATTCCTGTCGCTGCATCCATCTGTGTATTGAAGCTGGGATTTCTTTTCTCGGCTTCAGAATTTGGAAACCACGGACTGTATCAGTTTCAGGCTATAGGGGAGGAACCCGATGTAGAGTCTTCATCCTCTAATCTGATGGAGACTGAAGAGGGTTTTCAGCCTGTCTTTTTTCACCCTAGAAGACTTAAGAACCTTGTTAGGATTGACCAAGTCGAGAGTCTGATGCCGCTCATGGACATGAAAATCCTAAACCTTTTTGAGGAAGAAACCCCTCAGATCTTTTCACTTTGTGGAAGGGGTCCACGCTCTTCTCTAAGGATACTCAGACCTGGCTTGGCCATCACTGAGATGGCTGTCTCTCAGCTTCCGGGTCAGCCAAGTGCTGTGTGGACGGTGAAAAAGAATGTGACTGATGAGTTTGATGCATATATCGTTGTCTCTTTTACCAATGCTACTCTTGTTCTTTCTATTGGTGAAACAGTTGAAGAAGTTAATGACAGTGGGTTTCTTGATACTACCCCTTCCCTGGCTGTCTCTCTCATTGGTGATGATTCTCTCATGCAAGTCCACCCTAATGGTATCCGCCACATAAGGGAAGATGGGCGCATCAACGAATGGAGAACTCCTGGAAAGAGGACAATTGTTAAAGTTGGGTATAATCGGCTTCAAGTGGTCATTGCGTTGAGTGGGGGAGAGCTTATATATTTTGAGGCAGATATGACTGGTCAGCTGATGGAGGTGGAGAAACATGAAATGTCTGGAGATGTGGCCTGCCTCGACATTGCGCCTGTTCCTGAAGGAAGACAAAGATCTCGCTTTCTTGCTGTGGGATCTTATGACAATACTGTGCGCATTCTATCTCTGGACCCCGATGACTGCCTGCAGATTCTAAGCGTGCAGAGTGTATCTTCCGCTCCAGAGTCTCTGTTGTTCCTAGAAGTTCAAGCATCAATTGGTGGGGAGGATGGTGCTGATCACTCGGCCAGTCTCTTCCTTAACTCTGGTCTGCAGAACGGTGTTCTTTTCAGAACAGTGGTTGACATGGTAACCGGTCAGCTTTCTGATTCTCGTTCTCGGTTCTTGGGGCTGAAGCCACCCAAGTTATTCTCCATAGCTGTGAGAGGTCGATCTGCGATGCTGTGTTTATCTAGTCGACCTTGGCTTGGCTATATTCATCAGGGACACTTCCACTTGACGCCTCTCTCTTACGATACTTTGGAATTTGCTGCCCCCCTTTCATCTGATCAATGTGCTGAAGGTATTGTCTCTGTCGCTGGGGATGCTCTGAGAATTTTCATGATTGATCGTCTTGGTGAAACATTCAATGAAACTGTGGTTTCTCTGAGGTACACCCCTAGGAAATTTGTGCTCCATCCCAAGAGGAAGCTGTTGGTTATTATCGAGAGTGACCAGGGAGCATTCACCGCAGAAGAGCGTGAAGCAGCAAGAAAGGAATGTTTCGACGCCGGTGGAGTGGAAGAAAATGGTAATGGCAGTGCAGATCAGATGGAGAATGGTGCAGACGATGAGGATAAGGAAGACCCGCTCTCTGATGAGCAGTATGGTTATCCAAAAGCAGTGTCAGAAAAGTGGGTTTCTTGCATCAGAGTTCTTGACCCTAAGACAGCCACTACAACTTGTCTCCTTGAACTTCAGGACAATGAAGCTGCTTACAGTGTCTGTACAGTTAATTTCCATGATAAAGAGTATGGTACTTTGTTGGCTGTTGGCACGGTCAAGGGATTGCAGTTCTGGCCCAAAAAGAATCTAGTGGCTGGGTTTATACATATTTATAGGTTTGTGGAGGAGGGAAAATCTCTTGAACTACTTCATAAGACGCAAGTAGAAGGTGTTCCTCTTGCTCTATGCCAGTTCCAGGGAAGACTATTGGCAGGAATCGGGCCTGTGCTCAGATTGTATGATTTGGGGAAAAAGAGACTGCTTAGGAAATGTGAAAACAAGCTCTTTCCAAACACCATTATCTCAATCCAAACATACCGTGACCGTATTTACGTTGGGGACATTCAGGAGGTGAGAAGCACCCTTTTCTTTTTAATTATATTATGCAGTTCATGAAAATGTCACCTCTGTGTACCCTTAACTAAGGCGTCTTCCTTTTTGCTGTAGTCTTTCCATTATTGCAAGTACAGACGCGATGAGAATCAGCTATACATATTTGCGGATGACTGTGTGCCTAGATGGGTGACAGCATCGCACCATGTGGATTTCGACACCATGGCAGGTGCAGATAAATTTGGGAATGTGTACTTTGTGCGGTTGCCTCAGGATGTGTCGGAGGAGATAGAAGAAGACCCGACAGGTGGGAAAATAAAATGGGAGCAAGGAAAGCTGAATGGAGCACCAAACAAAATAGAGGAGATAGTACAGTTCCATGTTGGGGACGTTGTAACGTGCTTGCAGAAGGCCTCGATGATACCAGGAGGATCAGAATCAATAATGTATGGAACAGTGATGGGTAGCATAGGAGCATTGCATGCATTCACATCCCGTGATGATGTCGATTTCTTTTCTCATTTGGAGATGCACTTGAGGCAGGAACATCCTCCTCTCTGTGGCAGAGACCACATGGCTTACAGATCCGCATATTTCCCAGTCAAGGTATATAAAACCAAACCCATTTTTTGTTCCTTCTTCAACCTAGCTCTCTTGATTTTGAATTGACATTTCTTCGTCTTTGTTTTTGCAATCTGTTGTTATTCATTAAATAGGATGTGATAGATGGAGATCTGTGTGAGCAGTTCCCAACACTTCCAATGGACTTGCAGAGGAAAATAGCAGACGAGTTGGATAGAACACCTGCAGAGATTTTGAAGAAGCTCGAAGACGCAAGGAATAAGATCATTTAAGCATAAAAACTGAATAATTTCTTCCCTCTACTTCCTTTCTTCCTTCCTCAAGAACACAATGTCACAAATTAGAGATTAGTTATGATTGATGTCTTTGTAGAGATCTTTGTCTTCGATGATTGTAAAACTGATCTTCAGTTTGGTTCTCGACAACACTTTCTTCTTCTTTTTCAGACTTCAATATTTTTACTACATGAGAGTGAAACGTGCTATTACATGACTTTACAAACCATAATTTATTATACTTTTGGAGATATCGATATGGAATTAATTTGTTTTGTCAATAACACAGAATTTAAATGATGATGATTTTTTTTCTTGCAATTCTCTCCATCATTCATTCAATACATGTGATATCATTCATTCATTCATGTTTTTAACATTTATAATCATCCCAAACTCAGATAACGTTTCAATAATTATAGAGGATGGTGGAAAACCAACATATTTTTAACATTCATTTTGGATTTAAACCATAATACAAAAAAAATCATATAATTTAGAGTTTGCTTTTATAGAAGAGAGTTGTTGATGATAACATGAAATTGGTTTAGTTTTCTTTTTCTTTTGACAACAAAAATAAGGATTACCATTGTAGTCATCCAATTTAGAAACATCAGCTTTGGGATGGGTTTGACCAATAAGATATTCCAAGGCCACATTTAAATGTCTACGAAACCATATAACATAACTAACAAATCCCAATCTGAACCGATCCAATCACTATTATAACTAATTTTTTCATAACAAGAAAATTATCAAATGATGCTATATATACTTGATAGTTGTCGCTTTGTTGGTTGAATATTCCATCAATAAAAAAAAAAAGACAAGTTGACAAACCAAAATCCTTTTCGGTTCATAGTCAAAACAATCTGACCGGATATGAAAAGTTACACTAGACATTGTTTATAAGTCGATCGTGATACAATAGCTTATAACGATTTCGCCAACTCATTTATATCTTTGAAACCAACCAAAACTGGTTGGAATTTAGAAACGCAGTTGGCTTTGGTAACCGAATCTCGATTTTGTTCTTTAAGAAAACTTTTAAAATGCCAATTGCTCGGTTATATATATCTTTCTATCGCAATTCATCGAGTGGCGTATGTTTGACTTTTTTTTTCTTACAAAGCTTATCAATATATTACAATAACATGTGAATATTGTCTCACTGTATCTTTGCATATAATAGATATAATGTAAAATACATGAATTTGGTCAAGTTGGTATATATATATATATAATTAGTACGTATCTTTGATTTTATTTTGGTCAAACGAATGGTTTTAGTTCAAAAGGGAATACTCTAGATCTAACGTAGGTATGCTTTATATAGTTAAATTCGCAGATTTTTTTTTCTCAGAAATTCCTTATTAGGATGAATGCGATTTAGTGATTAGATTTGTCTTATAGGAGTTGATTTTAATTAATTTGCATGTAGTTTGTCCGAATGTCCAATATGTTGCCATATCTTTTAAGTTTTAAATGAACATACAAATTCAATTCAATAGCAATGTTTACGAAAACTACAGTTTTCAACATTTAAAATATCGATAAAAATATATAGTTCGACTGCTAAGATTATTAATGTTTTTTTAGGTACGAATGTTAAGAACTAAGATTTGATTATTGCTGTTATTAAAGAAAAGGTGGTTATAACGAAACTGATGTATTAACAACTTCATATCATTTGACGGAAAAGCAACGTTAAAATTATATATATTATAGTGTATATATAATATGGCAAGTTGAATATGAAAGCTAATAATAAGCCAAATGTGAATCTTTGAATTTTTTTACTTATTTAATATCATTTATCTAATGAAATATAATTACGTATCAATGGTACGAATGAAACAACCAAAAAGTCCATACAACTTATGAATTATAAGTTGACATGATGAAATAGTCAAATACTCATTAGACGTGTATAGCAAAACTTTGTCGCCATATTTTATATAAGAAGAATATATAAAACTAAGTCAATGGTTCTTTTTGGTCTATAAATGCCAGGTAAGCATATCGTCATCTATTTCAAATGCAAGACCAATCTTTCTATATAAGTGTTGTTAACTTCCTCATAAAACAGTAAGTATCATTGTGAATTCAGTAATATAGAGCTTTTTCTTCTTCTTCTTCTTCAATGGCGAAATTTGGTTTTTTCTCTTCTTCTTCTCCTAAATCTATTCCCTCATCTCCTTCTTCATTCACTTCTTTCCCGGCTTCTCCTCTGAGCCAGAACTTTACTCAGTCTACAATGGAGGAAGCCGTGGAGAAAGCGGAATCCGTCATCAGAAAATGGGACCCAAACACGCCTTCCTTCACAAAGATCGTTTCTCTGTTCAATCATAGCAGAAAAGAAGCCAAAGAGTTCATCAGATGTGTCCGTGATTTGCGCAGAGCGATGCACTTTCTTGTCTCTCAGGATTCTCAATCTCCCAAGCTTGCTCTTGCGCAGACCTTGATGCAGATCGCTATGACTAGGCTCGAAAAAGAGTTTTTCCAGATATTATCTTCGAATAGAGATAAACTTGATCCTGAATCTGTTTCCGGTGAATCCTCTATCTCCAGCAATTCCGAATTCGAAGATATTATGCAATCAGATGATGAAGAAGAAGATGGGATGAAGAGAGCTGGCGAATCGATAACTCAGGTCGAGAAAGCTTCGGCTGTGGTGATGTCTGACCTAAAGGCCATAGCAGAGAGTATGATTAGTTGTGGATACGGAAAAGAGTGCGTAAAGATTTATAAGCGGATCAGAAAATCGATAGTGGATGAAGGGCTGAGCTTGCTCGGAGTTGAAACCTACAAAGGCTCCAGATTTCACAGAATGGACTGGATCACACTCGAGCATATGATCAAGAATTGGATCAAAGCTACAAAGATTGGCGTTGCCACGCTCTTCCGTGGAGAGAAACTTCTCTGTGATCATGTGTTTTCTGCTTCCAATTCAACGAGAGAGTCATGCTTTTACGAGATTGCAAACGAAGCAGCCATCAACCTTTTTAAGTTCCCTGAATTTGTTGCCAAGGAGAAGAAATCGCATGAGAGGATCTTCTCACTGATGGATCTCCAGGCTGCGATCTCTGATCTCTGGCAGGACATAGAGATGATATTCCACTTCGATTCACTAGCTGGCGTGAAATCTCAGGCACTCACATCGCTTCAAAAACTAAAGGTCTCAATACACAGTGCTCTCACAGGTTTTGAATCATCCATTCAGAAGGATTCGTCGAAAGCCCTTACACCTGGAGGAGGGATTCATAAGCTGACCCGATCAACAATGAGTTTCATCTCTTCCCTCTCTAAGTACAGTTGTGTCTTGTCTGAAATCCTTGCTGACCATCCTCTCCCGAGAAACATCCGCTTGCTAGAATCTTATGTCAGAACTCCAATCTTAGAAGAGGAAGAACACAATCACGCACTCTCGGTCCATTTTGCTTGGCTCATCCTGGTCTTGCTATGCAAACTAGACACAAAAGCAGAGCATTACAAGGATGTTTCATTGTCTTACCTCTTCCTTGCAAACAACCTTCACTTCATCCTTGAAACTGTTCGTTCAACTCACCTGAGGGATCTCCTTGGAGATGATTGGCTCACTAAGCATGCCGATAAACTCACTGCTTACGCTGCAAATTATGAGATAGCAGCATGGTCCAATGTTTTCATGTCTTTACCAGAGGAACCCACAGACCTATCACCAGAGGAGGCCAAACTATATTTCAAAAGATTTCACACGGCATTTGAGGAAGCATATATGAAACAATCATCAAGAGTCGTACCAGATTCGAAACTGAGGGATGAATTGAAGGTCTCGATAGCAAAAAAACTTGTACCAGAATACAGAGAGTTTTACAGGAAGTACTTACCAACGCTCGGCCAGGAGAGAAACATCGAGATTCTAGTGAGGTTCAAGCCAGATAGTTTGGAGAATTACATCTCTGCTCTGTTCCATGGAACACCAATACTTGGGTCTTCTTCTCCTTCTCCTTCTTCTTTTTCTTCATCTTCATCATCCTGGATGTCACTTGGATGTGTTTCAGGCTGAGAGACTCGATTCACTGTTACAGATCTGGCTGAATATTCCGTTCTACATGATGTGAAGTATCTAAAACGTACGAAAACTTCTGTTTGCATTGTATGTACAACAGAAAATGAGAACGACATTGAGATTTTCTTTACACTATATAAAAAATGGAATGGAGTTTCTCATCTTTTGAATCTAAGAAAAAAATGTTATAAAAGATTTCAAGAAATAGGACGAGTAGAGTCCAATAACCCAAGGTAATATTAATCTAGTAAATAATTTGTTTCAGGAATTCCACAGACAAGAAGCATACTTATAATAAAGAAGAAAAATGCATTAAAAATCACACAGAACATACTGTAAACATAATGTGTTGAAGAACAAAAGCATTGTTCGCTCCTTGAATAAATAGAAAAAGGAGATAAGATATGCAAGAAAACAATAGAATTGCAACCACTACTTAGGAACTCCATGATCTGAAGGACGGGATAAAGATTGCCAACCGGTACAAATTTTAATGATTTGCTTGAGAGGTTCTGATGGTGGCTCGACGGTCCATGTTGAGTAGTGTTCGCTTGGATGGAATACACATTCTTCACCTCCCCCTGTCAACAAGGGAGGTTGAGCTCCATTCAAGAACAAGTCATTTTCAGATCGGACTAACCCAGCTCTCACTTCTTCCTTGTCAGCAGCCTAAAAAGAAATTCACACAAGAAGATGATGATGATGATGATGATGATGATGATGATGATGATGATGAAGATGAAGATGATGATGATGATAAACTGATAATGGTGAAAAACAAGTTTTTCTCTGATAGAAGATGAAGAAGCAAGTGAAAAGAGAGAATCAACCTTCTCTGGGTAGTATTCAAAAGTTTTCTTCTTCACTCCTGCTTCATATATATTGCATTGAGAGAATACCTGATTAAAGACACATAACAGTTGAAAAAACCTAAATTTTGATGCCCCAAGCAATGATCAAAGATCAGCAATTAGCTTGTTCATAAAGCCCATCTCCCGGATTTTTCTTAGAGAATCATTAAAGAGTTTTACCTGCGCTTCAACACTAGCACACACAGCATATAGTCCCCAGTTTGTTGTGTAATTGTTGTACAGATGAACTTTTCCAAATCTGAGACGTGGTTGCCTCTGCCTTGTTCCATCAAAGAAACAATGGTGAATGGTCACTCGGATGCATCTATCATCAACATGAGAAGGATCTGCTCCAATCAGCATTGTCTTGTCATGTTGTGCAAAATAGCATCTGTAAACGAGAAACAACATTAAGCACCAGACAAGAGCATAACATACAGTTGCTTAGCAGTCCAAAACTATCTGCCTCACCTAGAAACGGTGATATCCGTGCTTTGTCTGGTAATATCTATAAGCCCATCATCGTAATCACGCAGGCTACACCGATCGATCCATATGTGTCTGGACTTCGGTTTAATCTGAATGCCATCAACATCATGGCCTCTACCACCTTCAAACTCCAAGTTGCAAATGATGATATGTTCACATTCCTTCAATCTTATTCCTTTCCCCGTGATCTTGATTCGTTGTCCTCGTCCATCAATCGTCTTGTAGGACGATACACTCAAGTATGAATTGAGATTAATGGTTCCAGAAACTGCAAAAACAATCCATAATGGCTCTTTCCTCCTACCTCCTTCCCGAAGCGACCCAGGTCCATCATCTAAAATACCCAAAAAGATTCGGTTTTTCATATCAATACACAAATGCATCTCACAATCATGGCAACAGGACGAAAAATCAGCACTGAAAAAACAATTCAAAAGCGAAAGTAAGCTCGAATCATCCATCGATTTCGAAATTTCCAATATGATCGTTGGTAAGGCATCAGCATATAGTAATTTTTATACATAGATTGGTAGAAACATCTGCGAAATACATCACCTGCAAGAGAAGTGACAACATAGAGATCCCCGTGGAGACCACCAACGGCGAATCGGCCAAATCCCTCGGCACGGCCGGCTAGAGCCCTGAGGCTACAATCGACCTCGGCATATGGCAGAGTAGTCATCGTTCGTTCTTATTCGACGTCGTGCGTCTCTGTGTTTTCGATGAATTTGACAATTAAACGAGAAAGGCAGTAGTTTCTCTAAGGTCATGCAAACCGGTTTGAACCGGGTAGACTACTATGTGGTTTACCAAACTCGCCATTAACGCGCCTCCTCTGAACTTGCGCTATCTGTCTTCTTCTTTTTTTAGTAATCTATCGTTTTAAAATCTAAAAATGATAAGAATGTATTAACATATTTTTCAATCACATTATATTACTGATCTTTCCATATGTCTAAGTGATTGATTAAAATTCATAATCGGAAATTTTAAATTACATATGTAAAAGTAAAATTCTATTTTATTTTTTTTGAATTAGAAAAAGTCATAGAATTGGAAACGAAAGAATAGGATCATCACATGATTCACATGAGGCATAAATTGAAACAGAACCACATAATGAATAAGCTGTATTCAGTCTAAGTACAGGAGCGGTTATATTGGATGTTTAACGAAAATTTTGCTAAGTATCTTGAATAAACTTTACAAGAAAACAGAAATTTACAAACAAAATTAGTGGAAAATGGCATTTCCGACCGAGTTTTTTGGAAAAATTCCATAGAAAATTGTTTTTTGAATTTTTTTTACTCGAAAGTAAAGAATATGATTTCTAGTTTTGATTTGATTATTTTGAGTTTTGAGTTATGAAAATTGATGTATCAATATTTGTGTTTTCATTCTAATTTTTTACTTTAATGTAGTGTTTTATAATATAAATATATAAAATATATTGATGTACTTGATTCGTTCCAACGTTTCTATATGTTTTCAAAAGGAAAAATCATGAATAGAAAATGAAACAATATTTTGAGTTTGAAATTTAACAATTATTTTTGGGCAATTAACTAAAATAACACTTTTCTAAATTTTTCTTCCAAATATAACACTAATCATTTAAATTTCCCAAAATAACACAAATTTAATATTAAAATAATTAAAATTTTCTTTTTAATAAAAAAAATTTAAACGCTAAATTAGAAAAAGTAAATTCAAACCTTATATCTTAGTTTTATATATAATTTATTTGAGATAAATAATTTTTTTTATACATAATAATTTCTATTATTTTAAAATTTTTATTTTTAATTTATTAAATTTAGAAAATAAATTAAAAAGATGTTATTTTAATGTATTACTCGTTATTATTTTTTTGGAATTTTTAACTATATATGTATTATTAGTTACGTATAGATTTTAATCATATGTAAATTGAATAACAAATGATTTAATGAATGTATAATAATATTATAAAATAGATCGGATGAGATATTTGTTGAAAAAGCATTACTCGGATCTCCGAATCTAGGGATCCGTGATTTTTGTTATTTGGATATAGATTTGTCTACGACAAATACCTAAATTTTTGGTGTGAATCACAAATCAATCTTGAATCTCGGATAATTTGATTAAACTTTGAATGCAGCCATCATTAATGTTAAAAATTCGGTCGATTTTTTTAATCCACTTAGGTTAGGTCTCATATGAATTTGGATGCAAGACCCTTCGTGAGAAATCGACTACTCGAGCTTTGTGCATATGGGAAAGCTCTCCCATACCAATTTTTATATTGTGGACAAAAAACATCATTCCTGTTTTTTAATATTTATAAATAGAAAACATGACATCGATTTAAATTCGATTTGGTTGATGTCCCAATTTTAAATGTATATATGGTTGGTAAAAATTAAATGCGACAATGTTGCAAAAGCAAAAATGTTGCATTGACTCACAAACACCTTACGATCTTAATCTACAATATAAGCACGTAACTCGAAATTGAAGTTTCAGGAAATGGTTTTACTGTGATAAGTTAGAATACGTAATTTAGTTTACTTATAAATACTTAACGTAACACTATATACATTCTTTCATAACAAAACAAAACAAAACAAAAGAGAGTTATATAATTCAGATATCAGATTGATTCCGTAAAGACACTACAAACGAATCATTTTATCACTTTGGCGCTCAAAACGATTACTATGCCACGTGTTTTGGAGGAACCGCAATATGTTTTTCCTGTCGGATCACCAACGCTCGTCGAGTTGCTCAAAGACTGCGATAGTTTCCGGAAGAAAGATTCTGACTCCGTCGCCAGAAGCGACGATCCGCATCATCACGTAATAGATGTTGAAGCTTTACACATACGATCTGTGCCGTTCGTTCTAGCATTTAACAACCTCCAATATGATGTCACACTTCGTCGGCGGTTTGATTTCTCTCGGCGAGGTTCCCATTCGGTGAAGACTCTACTCGATGATGTTTCCGGGGAAGCTTGCAACGGGGATATCCTCGCCGTTCTCGGTGCAAGCGGAGCAGGGAAATCCACGTTGATCGATGCATTGGCGGGGAGGGTTTCGGAGGGAAGCTTGCGAGGCTCTGTGACACTAAACGGGGAGAAGTTTTTGGAATCTCGATTGCTGAACGTGATATCGGCTTATGTAATGCAAGATGATCTCCTTTTTCCGATGCTCACCGTCAAAGAAACCTTGATGTTCGCTTCCGAGTTTCGTCTCCCGAGAAGCTTGCCTAAATCGAAGAAAATGGAGCGTGTTCAAGCGTTAATCGACCAATTGGGGCTCAGAAATGCGGCGGACACTGTAATCGGAGACGAAGGACACCGTGGAGTCTCCGGCGGAGAGAGACGGCGCGTTTCAATAGGAATCGACATCATCCACGATCCTATCGTCTTGTTCCTCGACGAACCTACATCGGGGTTAGATTCAACCAATGCGTTCATGGTGGTGCAGGTCCTTAAAAGGATCGCTCAGAGTGGCAGCATAGTAATTATGACGATCCATCAACCTAGTGCTCGAATATTAGATTTGCTTGATCGTCTAATAATCTTATCTCGTGGCAAGAGTGTGTTCAGTGGATCTCCGGCTACTCTTCCTTCTTTCTTCTCCGATTATGGTCATCCGATCCCGGAGAAGGAGAACATCACAGAGTTCGCACTTGATGTCATTCGAGAACTCGAAGGATCCTCTGAAGGAACCAAAGAGTTAGTAGAGTTCAATGAAAAGTGGCAAAAGAAGCAATATGCTCGAGACACGCCACCAACTACAGCTCACCAAGCCTTATCTCTAAAAGAATCCATTAGTGCAAGCGTTTCTAGAGGCAAACTAGTCTCAGGCTCATCTGGATTCAATCTCATGTCCATGGAAACAGTACCTTCATACGCAAACCCGTTATTTTTGGAAACATTCATCTTAGCCAAACGTTATATTAAAAACTGGTTTCGGATGCCTGAGCTCATAGGAACAAGGATAGCTACCGTCATGGTGACCGGTTTTCTCTTAGCCACCGTCTATTGGAAACTAGACAACAGTCCAAGAGGTGCACAAGAGAGATTGACCTTCTTCGCATTTGTCGTCCCAACAATGTTCTACTGTTGTTTAGACAATGTCCCAGTGTTTATTCAAGAACGATACATTTTCTTAAGAGAAACAACGCACAACGCATACAGAACATCTTCATACGTCATATCTCATTCTCTTGTGACACTACCTCAGCTAATTGCCCCGTCCATAGTATTTGCCTTAATCACATTCTGGACTGTTGGTTTAAGCGGTGGGTTACAAGGGTTTTTCTTCTATTTTTTAATAATCTACGCTTCGTTTTGCTCAGGATCTTCTGTTGTTACTTTCATATCTGGTGTTATTCCGAATATCATGATCAGTTACATGGGTTCCATTGCCTATCTCGCCTACTGTTTACTGTTGAGTGGATTCTACGTCAACCGAGATCGGATACCGATCTATTGGATATGGTTTCACTACATTTCATTGCTTAAGTATCCATACGAGGCTGTGTTAATCAACGAGTTTGATGACATGTCTCGTTGCTTTGTCAAGGGAGTTCAAGTATTTGATGGTACACTTCTCGGAGGAGTATCTGATTCAGGAAAGGTTAAGCTCCTTGAAACCCTGGGTAGATCCCTGAGCACGAGGATAACGGATTCAACATGCTTGAGGACAGGGCCCGACTTACTTGAACAGCAAGGTATTACTCAATTGAGCAAATGGAATTGCTTGTGGGTTACGTTAGCTTGTGGTCTGCTTTATAGGATCTTGTTTTACTTTGCCTTGCTCTTTGGGAGCAAAAATAAGAGGACTTGAAGGTAGCAGTCCCACAACACACGTGATCCTTTACGTTATTAGATTCTCTATTGTTTATTGAAATTTTTTAATCGACTTGTAACTTTTATAATCGTTTTAATTCTATGTATTTTTCAGTAAAATCCAAATTTGCATAATTACTCGAATATACACAAGTAAATTTCAAGCATTTCAGCACATAGTTCACCTGGAGTTAGTTTGTGTATAAAAAACCTGATTATGAACAAAAAATATGAAAGTAAGATATAAAGTTTCATTTCCAGACCAAAATTTCCCTCGTACTTCTAATTATAATTAACATTGATTTGGGTTTAGGTAACATGTTATGAGATTTGAAGTTCTTTTCAGTTAATATCGTAACTTTACATCCAAATGCTAAACACAAAATAGACCAAGTTGTGAAAAAGGTTTTAAACTGGGACATAAAGAAATCAAATTTAGAGTGGATTATAATTGTGAGGAAGGAGATTTTCGGCAGCAAGAGGCAATTTCACAAGATTGGCATTTAGCTCCTCGAACCACATGCTTGCCGGTCCACAATGGTACGGTTTAAACCCGTAGTTTTCATATCTCTGCCGACCACCTTAAAATTACAAACAGAATAATAGAAAATAGAAATAATAAATTCTCAAACATTCATAACCTTTGGAAAACTCGAGAGTATGAATTTTCCACCGTTTTAGTTTAGTTGTGGAGTCGGGCGAGCCACAAAACCTTAGCTACCAAAACTCGTGGCCCCAATGATACTTCACAATCAAGTATTTTCCTGCATTTATGATTTTTTTTCTTTTAGTTGTGAGGTAAACCTAAAACACACGTTGAAAACAATCAAAAATAGTTAACCACACAAACAAATTGGTTTCTTGTCATATCACACATGATAGAATAGAAATGGTTGTTTTTCTTTTATTTGTTTCCTATGTAATTAAGATAACGAGGCCAAATTAAAAGCACGATTTGGTAGCTAACATCCCTCCTTCCGTTGATTAAGCACGTTCTTTATAAAATGTTTTTACTTTCAAAATAAACGTGTACAAAACATTTCATATTCGGTAACGGGGTAGGAAATATGAAAGTACGATATTTCTCCATTGATTTTCATGTTTTCACAAAATAAGAATAAAGATATATGACTTAGTAAAATAGTAAAAAGTATTTTTTTTTTTAAATCTCAAAATCTCTCAAACTCAGTTTCATAGTTTCCTTTTCCCCATTTATCGTTTAGCAGGTCGGTGCTAGTAGTCAAAATTTCATCACCAAATCATATCGTAAGTTTCGTGGATTATGTTTTTCTTCAAGATATAAACTATATAATATGAAACAGAAATTACACGATTAACCAAACGAAATAAATTCGTGTTTACGGTCTTTCATATTTTTATAAAAAAATCGCCGTCGTTTTGAAAATATTATGATAAAATAATATAAAATAATATTTTTTTTTTATTTTTTGTTTGCAGTCTTGTTAAAATCAGGGACGGCTCTACTTATGTACCGACTGTTTTATGGATATGTGAAATCCATATATTTCCGAGTTTCTTGTTTCTGTATTCGAATATTAAAAATTTCACAATATTCGGTATAACAATTGTATATAGGAAACTGATGCAATATATCATTTTTTAAAAAAAACTTATGGGTTAAAAAATTAGCATCTTTTAAATCTAGATATATAGCTAAACAGTTGTTGATATTGCTGAATAACCCTCAAAACCCAAATGATAAAGAAATGAGTTTACTTTCGCCAATTACATAAATTTATGCGAATAAACCTATTTCCACTTATACTTTTTGGTTCTTTCATAAATTAATTAAACTATGTTTTTCTTTCGTAAATTACATAAACTTTATAAATTATTTCAATTATAGAAATTATGTTAATGTTTATACGTTAAATTGTTATTAAATCTTGTTTTACTTCGAAAATTTGGTCTTAATTTCAAAATAAATTCAGGTTAAAACTAGATTTTCGAATTACAACCATATTTAGTAGCTATTTAACGTGTAAAAATTAATAAAATTTCTGCAATTAGAATAATTTATGAAGTTTGTGTAATTTATGACAGAAAAATACAGTTTATATAGTTAAAAGAAGACCCAAAAAGTATGGATAAAAATAAGTTTACTCGCATAAATTTGTATAGTTAACGGAAATAAACCCTAAAAAAATCGAAATCCTTTTACCAAAATTGGGCCAAAGTCATCAAACCCAATTTATAATAGGCTTATACGATGAAGTGTGGCCCTTCGAATCTCTATTCTCTTTGTTAAACTCAGTTTTTAACTCCCTTTTATGTATTTTTACTCTTTTATTCCGTAATATTTTCTTTTTTGTATTTCGTAAAATTTGTTACTGTTTAAGGAGGAGACGTGTTTAGTATTTCTTCTTTATTTATTTTATTTTATTTTTAAAAATTTAATTCCTTATAAATAGGAAAAAGAGAGTAAGGGTATGTTAACTTCGCCGTCTGACCAACTTATCTCTGACGATGCGGTCGATGCCACGTGTTTCGGTGGAATCCCAAGAGATTCCTCTCGACGGTTGTAACGAGTCACCAACGCTCGTCCAAGATGTGGAAGATAGTGACCGGAAGCAAGATGCTTCAGTTCAGCACGTTTTGGATATCGCTTCACCTGAAATACAACCCGTGACGTTTCTGTTGGCCTTTAACAACCTCACTTACAATGTCGGACTTCGCCCACGGTTTCATTTCTCGTCGCTGCTCTCTCGGCGAAAGCCCGCTCCGATTAAAACTCTACTCGACGATGTTTCCGGCGAGGCTTGCGACGGCGATATTCTTGCCGTTCTCGGTGCAAGTGGAGCCGGGAAATCGACCTTAATCGACGCATTAGCGGGACGAGTGCATAGCCTGAGAGGCTCTGTGACACTAAACGGAGAGAAGATTTTGCAATCTCGATTGCTGAAGGTGATATCGGCATATGTAAGGCAAGACGATCTCCTGTTCCCGATGCTCACCGTCAAAGAAACCTTGATGTTCGCTTCCGAGTTCCGTCTCCCGAGAAGCTTGCCCAAAGCAAAGAAAATGGAGCGTGTTCAAGTCCTAATCGACCAATTGGGACTCAGAAATGCGGTGGACACTGTAATCGGAGACGAAGGACACCGTGGAGTCTCCGGCGGTGAGAGACGACGCGTTTCAATAGGAATCGACATCATCCACGATCCTATCGTCTTGTTCCTTGACGAACCTACATCGGGGTTAGATTCAACCAATGCGTTCATGGTGGTCCAGGTCCTTAAAAGGATCGCTCAGAGTGGCAGCATCGTAATTATGACTATCCATCAACCTAGTGCTCGAATATTAGATTTGCTTGATCGTCTAATCATCTTATCTCGTGGCAAGAGTGTGTTCAACGGATCTCCCAATAATCTTCCTTCTTTCTTCTCCGATTATGGTCATTCAATCCCGGAGAATCAGAACATCACAGAGTTCGCACTTGATGTAATTCGAGAACTCGAAGGATCCTCTGAAGGAACCAGAGAGTTAGTAGAGTTCAACAAAAAGTGGCAAAAGAAGCAGTATGCTCGAGCCACACCCCGAACTGCAGCTCATCAAACCTTATCTCTAAAAGAAGCCATCAGTGCAAGTGTTTCTAGAGGCAAACTAGTCTCTGGCTCAATCGTTTCCAATCCCATTTCCATGGAAACAGTATCTTCATACGCAAATCCGCCATTAATCGAGACGTTTATCTTAACCAATCGGTACATAAAAAACTGGATGCGCATGCCCGAACTCATAGGAACACGGATCACCACTGTCATGGTGACTGGTCTTCTTTTAGCTACTATATATTGGAGGCTTGACAACACTCCTAAAGGTGCACAAGAGAGAATGGGGTTTTTTGCGTTCGGCATGTCCACAATGTTCTACGTTTGTTTAGATAACATTCCTGTTTTTATCCAAGAACGATACATTTTCTTGAGAGAGACAACGCACAACGCATACAGAACATCTTCATATGTCATCGCTCACTCTCTCGTTTCTCTGCCTCAGCTACTCGCTCTCTCCATCGCATTTGCTGCAACCACATTTTGGACTGTTGGTTTGAGCGGTGGGTTAAAGAGCTTCTTCTACTACTGCCTCATAATCTATGGGTCCTTTTGGTGTGGATCTTCTGTTGTTACCTTCATATCCGGTGTTATTCCAAATATCATGCTAAGTTTCATGGTCACTATTGCCTATCTTTCCTATTGTCTACTGATGGGTGGATTCTACATCAACCGAGATCGGATACCGATCTACTGGAAGTGGTTTCATTACATTTCACTGCTCAAGTACCCCTACGAAGCTGTATTAATCAACGAGTTTGATGACCAGTCTCGATGCTTTGTTAAGGGAGTCCAAGCATTTGACAGTACACTTTTCGCGGAAATCCCCACTGCTGTGAAGGTTAAGCTCCTAGATACAGTGAGTAACTCTCTAGGAATGAAGATAACAGAGTCTACATGCTTGAGTACAGGGCCTGACTTACTTGCACAGAAAGGTATAACTCAATTGAGCAAATGGGATTGCTTGTGGATTACGTTAGCTTGGGGTCTCTTCTTCAGGATATTGTTTTACTTATCTTTGCTGTTCGGAAGCAAGAATAAGAGGAAGTGAAGGTTATCCACAACACAAAGCGTACTTCTAGAAACTCCAATGCAGTGGCGGAAGTAGAACAATATTTTGCAAGGGTCATAATATACTATATTAAAAATATAGTATGAAATAAAGCATAAGAATATGAAATATATAATACTATTTAAAGGTAATAAAAATTGTGTATTTTTGGTTTCCTTAAAAATATAACAAATATTAATCCATTGGATTTTTTTATATTTTTGCCGATTTTACTATTAAATTGCATGTATTGTTAACACAAAAAATGTTACTTATTTGCAGATAAGAGTGTATACATAATTTTAAAAAGAGTAAGTAATAGAAAAAAAATCTAATTGAATGATTACTACACTAATATCAAATGATTTATAACGTAAAAGCTGTCCGGTTTAGATTAAATGACCAAAAATTTGATTAACGTGAGAATTAAAAGTTTCCACACATTTTTCGTTGTCAACAATTCTACACAAAAGTTATCGTCATTTCTTATATCAAAATCCCCATTGTTTCTCAAATGCAATAGATTAGGAGGATCTATACTTGCAAGAATTTCCACTCTACATTTTTCTGTGTTATTGCAGTTAATTATGCTCGGTACCAACTAAATCGGTTGATTCATACAGAATCTACTTCTGCTGACAACATGAAACAAAACATGCGTCCATTAAAACCAATGCTGACTAGAAAACTTCATAGACTAAAATGAGGAAACAGCTTAATATACAAAGGAAAGAGCGGTTTCTTCAAAAGTTACGCAAAGTTCATAGAGACTAGCAATGGAGAAAGTTGGAAATTTTAGTTTGTTTAGTCGGAATACTGAACTCACCTCGGTTGTCATCAGGTTGATAAGGCCACCAAAATGAGGATTATTAGCATCCGGTTTCATGATATATATGCCTTAACTAAGTCCGTGTAGTTGCAGACAAATCCTGTCCTTGGACAAGTTATGTTCCCTCCGTTCTTTTCTGCCATTTCCTTGAGAGCCTGTAAATACATTACATTGCCGATCAACGCAAAGAAAAAAGTAAGTAACCCAACTATTAAAACTTTGAACTGTTATGATAGAATAATGTCACTTTTCAAAACGAAAGATTCCAAAAATAGAATAAGAACAGAAATGTCAGCAGAAAAGCAGAAGTTGTACAAGAACAGAACCAAACCTTGGTGCTGTAAACGTAGCCATTGGGCAACACCTGTGGTGGGTTCTCTGTGTCCATTAGCTCCTTTGATATATAGCAAACAAGCTTTGAATGGTGCTGCTTGGAGTATGGTAAATGCAAAGCTAGCTTTCGAAAGCTCTCTTGTGAGAGCGGATCCTCCTTGGTACAGCCTTCTTCAAAACTATACCTGGGTCGTGTTAAGGTACAAACTCAAACCACAATAAGAATCACATTAGTGCCATTTTGATAATTTACTTTCTTTCCCTTTATTCTCAGTTGCAGAAAACAGACAATTAGAAACATCAAATTTGATAGAGTTTGATGGATACGGAGTTTTCAGTGCAGACAAGCCTGCTTGTAAGTAGATGTTCAATAACGGCTCTGTTGTCATGCCATATAACTTGCAAAATTCTTGTTTAAATTGATGAACTAAAACATCCCACTGCCGTAATTCAAACAAAACCTGAAAAAAGAAACAAATATGTTAGTTGATTAGCCTAAGCAATGCATTCAACGAGCAATTCAGATTCAACATGATTTGTTCGTAACACAATATATTCAACCATAAACAGAGGCGGAAATAATATTGCAGGATTACTGAAGCAACATGGTGCAAAAAAGTTTCTAGTCAGGTTTTTGGTCCATTTTAAACAAAATCAACAATTCAGTATTCCATACAGAAAAGATACAAGTTTTGATTTTAAACACAGAAAAGATACAAGTTGAAGCACCAATTCATTGTTGAAAAGCCAAAGATTGGCTGGATTTTCAAAGACAGGGTAAGATACATTTACATAATCAATAAAGGAGAAATTCACCTTATATTTTGTGCATTCCGTAGTACTTTTAAAAGCCAAAGTGGCCAGAACATGCTGCAATTCGTTCATATGGGTTGTTCCCCATGGTGCAAGATGCTTTCGAGCATAAATGATTGCTTGTTTATAGCTGTCAGCTGTGTCAGCTCGTACCAACTCAATGAATTCTTGGAGCCTTAGTTGGAACTCAAATTTGCTCTGCCATGAAAACAGCCAAAGTTAGCAATGATAACACACCTTCAATATGCCTCAGAAAAGGTTCACCTTTTTTTTTTTAATCATATAAGGAGAGAATGGAAATCAATCTTTTGAATATTTTCAATGCAAAATTATATGCACATTCATGAAATGTTTCCTTATAGCCCAAACGTGGGGTGCCTCTAGCAATCATGCGGACAAACTTTAGACAAGCCCGAGAAACTGTGTAGAGCATGTGCACCACATACCTTCGACTTTTTCAACCGTGTTTTATTATCAGCACACCATGTCAATGCAGAAGCTACCTCTCTATTTTTGAGGGAGTCAATCACCTTCTTAGCTTCTTGAAATATGTCAATGTCGACAAGGTCCTGAAAAGATGAGATGCTTATTATTATTGGCATTTCATAGAGATGTAGTACAAACATATAAATCATCTTCACTGCTTATTAAAGATGGGAGACACGAATAATAACACAAGTGCTGGAGACAAAGAGATATAGCATGATCATGGTGCAAGGAATTACAAGTCTCCAAATAATGTTATAAATTCAATGTCAAGAGAGAGAGAGAGAGAGAGACCAAAATATTGCTGCTTTCTGAAAGCTTTGAAGCAGTCTCGAAATATGACATCCGCAGCATGTAGTCCACAAGAATTCGTTTTAATTTTGTATTGTTCCATTCAGTAATACTTTCCACATTGGCTGAATCCAAATGATCGATACGAGCACGACATCTCTGGGCCTGCAAATTCTCCACATTGCTCCCTTCTTCCAACTGAATGAACAGAAAAATAAGCATGTTAGCTATGTCATAACCACGTTATTGCAGCGGATAGAAACCACTCCAAAGAATGAAAATTTGGAAGAAGTTGCAATGCTCTGAGTTTGTAAACCCCAAAGTAAAATTCCTCTATTTTGGGTCTCATCTAAAGTAACATAGAAGGTAACATTTAATTAGTTCAGTAAGTCTAGGAAGGCTCGTCAGGTGAAACAAGTCGATTTCAGTACACTACATTACATGCCCTCCCATCTGAAATATATCCACTTAAATTCAACAATCATTGAGATCCAAAATGTAGCGGTATATCCAAACTCGACAAGAGCAATATCCAAGATCAAACGAGATCCAAGGTTTAGTGGGTACCCGTTCAATTATCTTGCACTTAATCAAGATATGTAGATCATTTAACAAAGTCGTAAACTTTGTTTACTCCATCAAAACTTTTAAACCACTAATAATTAGAAACTATCTACCAAATGAAACAGATGCTTGTAAGTAATTACAACACCGATCAAAAAGACGAAAAAATTAACCTTTCTTTTGAGGCCTTGCAATCGAGATACAAGGCTAGTAAGACGCGAAACGGTTACGTCTCTGGACCAATTGTTATCAGCTAAATCTCCGATGCTGGATACAACGGAGGATACCTCCTTCTCAAAACAACGGTGATTAGCACGGATGGTCTTCTTGTAATGCTCGAATGGTACACGGAGGAGCTGGTACTCAAGCTTGAGAGATTCCGTCAATTGACTTAATCTCGAAGACGGGACGGGAGGCGGTGGAGTGATCGTAGGAGCGGTCTCCGTCATCACGGCGTCAGCGTTTCCGTTGGTGACGGGATCGATTTCCATAGCGAGAAAATTGGGAAAAATAAGAAGTTTACAGAAACTACGCCAGAGATTGTTTAGATTCTGGCTTGTGGTAATTCTCTCTAATGAAATTAGATAATACTCCGAGCGGTAAACCACCGAATTATACTGAGTATTTTTTTTATTTGTCACAAATTATACGGAGTATATAAACTATATTTTTTAATAATAAATAGTGACATAATAATTCTTCAATAGATAGTTACAAAAATATTAGAAATGAACTCAAATAATGTAGTTGATTAATAAAACTTTACAATATATCAATAAGAAAGAGTAATAAATAAATTAGATTGATTAAATAAACTTTATATTTGATATAACGGTTAGTCAAACCACAAAAACAATATAATATCTCTTATAGTTATGTTTTGATTTGCATCTCTTATGTCACTTTCAATTATCTTTTCACCTCTTATGGCTTTATAAAATCATTTTTACAGTATTATCAAACACGCAAACCTATCGATATGCATTCCTATAATTTTTAAAAAAATTTTTTTAAAAAAATAATTTTACTGTTATTAACAAAAATATATAAATATATTTAAATTACTAAAATAATTATAAAATATATCATTATTATTAATTTGGTTATAAAATATTGTTAAATTAATAAAAATATAATTATTTTTATTTATTTAATTTACATATACAAATATTAATATTAAAAATAATTTTAAATAAAAATTAAAATTATATAAATATTTAATTTATATTTACTAATAAATAATATTATATAATTTACAAATATTTTATTCATTGAATATAATATAGTTATATTTTAAATTGAATGAATATCCTATTTAAAATTAAATAAAAGTCAAATAAAATAATTAGCCCCGCTCCTCTCCAATGGCTACAAGGCAATATTTCAAAATTTGACATAAATATACAAATCCATTCATAGTTAGTTCACACCACCAAAAATTAGGAGAGCCGTTTAGTGTTTCCTTTCGAATTTCGATTCGAAACTCTCTTTCTTAAAGACTGTTTTCTCATCCGTTCATATTAATATATCTGCGTTTCGAACTCTTCTCCAGTTTCCGATTTGGAATAATCGCTGGTTATGGTAAGTTCATAAATCCTGAAGATTTTCTTTTTGAATTTTGAAAAACAAAATGAAAAACAATGGAGTGGTTCTTTTGGTTTTCTTTAATAAAGCAAAAAAAAAGTTGCCTTCTTTTCAATTTTCCGGCTAGTAGAAGAGAGTAGATAGTAGAGTTAGGTTTACACTTGTTGAGGCAGTTGTTTGGTTGACGACAAAATCGAAGAGAAATCGATTCAAAAGAGAGCCTTGTAAAATTTTCTACTGTTCGAGTAATCTCGCCGAACATTTCTTCGTCAATTTCTGCGCAACTAGGGTTCAGGTTCGATTCGTGTCTTGATTTGTTTACAATTCGATCCATTTATATGGTAACCCTTGATCATTCCTGTCTCTAGAGCTTCTGGCAGCTTTGTAGATGTTAAGGATAGTTTGGTCTTTTAATTAGGTCTGACTCGATGTTTACTATGGTCATCTATGGCAAATTGTTTGTAAGATTGGTTTCGAACATTGTTTTTGGTGTTTCACATATAACTTCTCCCCTGAAAAAAACACTTCCGCTGCAATGTGTGAACTTTTCTTTTAATTTATATCTTTCAATCTACTGATTTGCTTTTATGTGGTTTGATTCCAGCTGCAGTTGTGTTAGGCTGTTAGCATCTTCTTCTGACTGAGAAACATCAATGAAGAAGCTCTTCTTTTTTAGATCTTCGTCTGGCAATGGAACTGATAAACAGGTTCACTTTGAAAAAGCAGCAGATAGTAAGATGAAAACCCAAGCTAGTAGTCAGATTGAACCAGATTTCCATAATCCCAAGTCACAGGGTGAAGTTTCTGATGGTCCAGCTTTTAGACGAAGCCTTTCACTGTCCTCGTCAGGTTTCCGTTTTGATAAGTTCGGAGAAACTAGCGATTCTAAAAGCCAGGATAGGCACCAGAATCATTCATCTCGGTATGTTTTTGTCCTTCCTATAAGATTGTTAATTTACAATTCTCATTTTTTGGTGATGTTTATAGTATTTTTGCTTTCTTGGTTCCAAATTTTAATTGAATCACTGACGAACATGTAATGAAAATTATATGCCAGTTGCTTTACTCCAGAAAGACAAGTTAGAGAGAGGCAATTTGAAGCAGACAGGTTTCAACATGATTCATCTGGGAGTTCTTCATCTTGTTCTAGTAATGTCTCTAGTAAAGTTCTGGACCGTTATATTGATGGAGAAGAGCATTTAGAACAATGCAAGCAAAAGAGTAGTTCTACACACAGTGATGTCTCGGGGAGTATAAACCGAAGGAGGCTTCCACCCCGAGTCTTGTGTACAGTCCCTACATCACCATCAGATATCTACAATGAAAAAAGAAAGTCCCACTCATTTAGAGAAGCTAAAGGAACCCGCCTTCGTAGCTCTTCTACTGATTGTGTAGAAAATGGATTGAGGCATGGATCGCCTCGTTCGCTTGCAAGAAATGTCATTGAAAGACTATCTCAGACTCATGGCAAGTCAAAGGGGTCAAATAATGAACCCATCACCATTCAAGATGTCTACGGTGAATCCCTTGATAGAACTTTTGATTCAAGCTCAGATGTAGTGGCCAATGTTTCACTAGCTGAACATTATGGACCAATGAAAAAATATTATGCACATGGCCATGGAAAGCACCAGAAAAATCATATACACGATAAGAACATTGATACGTGTATGGAAGAGGATATTGACTCAGAGCTGGAAATGAAAGTTAAAGAAGCTGAGAAGAGAGTGAAATTGTTTTCTGAAGAATTGGAGCAGCAGAGATACCTTTCTGACTGTGACTTTGATGTTTCATCTTTGGTTGGGGCGGTTAGAAAACTCGAAGATGAGAGGCTCAACTTGGCATTTGAGAATGTAAATCTTTTGCGCTCCCAGATGGTTGAGAAGGCTTCTGCTAGGGAAGAAATGAGACGGGTGAAGTCAGATTGGGACTTGCATGTACAGAGAATAGAAAAGGAGAGGTTCGAGTTGCAGGCTGGATTGGAGAAAGAACTTGATAGAAGGTCAGGAGAGTGGACTTCGAAGCTTGAAAAATTTCAGCTTGAAGAGAGGAAGCTGCGAGAGCGTGTCAGAGAGCTTGCTGAGCAAAATGTCTCACTCCAGAGAGAACTATCGGCTTTCCACGAAAATGAGACAGAGAACAAAGACATGATAACACATTTAGAGAGAAGAGTTGCAGAGCTGACCACAACAGCAGATGAATTCCATGAAGAGAACTCTTATCTTAAGCAAACTCTCTCCCAGTTACAAGAGAGTTACGCAGGTGCTACAGAAGATGTAGATTTTTTGAAAAGAAATTTCAAAGAGAAGGATCAAGAATGCAAGGAGTTGCACAAATCTGTTGCAAAGTTTCTGAGAACCTGCAAAGAACAAGGGAAGACGATTGAGGGTCTTCGAGATGGGGTTTCCGAGGAGAGTAAAAAGCAACCATCAGAGAATTTGGACCAGTTGGTGAAGAAATTGCAGGTGGAGCAAATAAGGTTAACAGGGATCGAGCTTTCACTTAGAAGGGAAATGGAATCATTGAAGCTCGAAAATGACTCTCTTCGCCGTGAGAATATCTGTCTGCTGAATCGATTTAAAGAAAATGGCGAAGAAATAGACATATCAACCCTTAGGCTAGAGAATGAGTTGAAGATGCGTATCTGCTACTTGCAAGACCAAGGACTGTCAATGTTAAATGAAAGCAACCAGCTTTGTCACAAGTTAATGAAGTTCATCAAAGGGAAAATGACTCAGTTTCCTGAAACTTGTCAGGATACAGATTCAAATTCAATGAAGGACGGATTAAGTGAGCAGTTTTTGATTGAATCTGAAATGAAAGTCCATGGAATAAGGCGTGGAACTGAAAACCTGAAGAGGAGTATGCAAACAGTAACCAGTGTGGTGGCTTCAAATTCAGAATCATCTTGCTCAAGTACTGGTAGGCCTAAGGAGCAAAGAAACCAATCAGTTGAAGTGAGTTTCCAAATATATGTTCATTTCTCATTTTCTATAATGCACTCTCATTTATGTCTTCCTTTGGTTCACAGTATATGTAGCTAACGTTTAGCCCAATCTCATGTAGGAAACCCTGCAAGCCGAACTGAGAGCTGAGACCCTAATCACAAGTTTATTACGAGATAAACTGTATTCCAAGGAACAAGAAATTGAACAGCTGCAAGCAGAAGTAGCAGCAGCAGTACGAGGAAATGAGGTTCTGAGATGTGAGGTCCAAAGCACTTTAGACAACCTATCTGTTAAGACCCACGAATTAAAAGACCTTAAGCTCCAGGTATAATAACCCATCCATATCTGTTTCTTTTGGTTCCTTGTATCAAGAAATTATCTCAAGCTATTTATATAGCTTTACTTTGATCGTTTGAACATCAGATGTTGAAGAAGGAAGAAAACATAAATCGGCTTGAAACAAATCTCCAAGAAGCCGCGAAAGACATAGCAAGCTTGAAAACAGTATTACCAAAAGTGTCTAATGAAAGAGACCAGATATGGAGAGAGTTGAGACAGAGCTGTGAGAAAAACATGCTCTTGAACTCAGAGAACGAGACGTTGAAAGGGATGATAGATAAATTGGAGGAGAAAGTATTAGAGAAAGAAGGAGAGATCACAATACTACAAGACACCATGGGAAGCAAGCATCTCAACTTCCTCGCAAGTCCTGATTTCTTGGTGTAAAGTCTTTTTTCAGAGTTGTCCAGAATTTTATTTCTTCCACAAAGCCTTTATAATTTTGTTTCTTCAATGATGAGTCATTCTTTATGATTTTATCTTCTTCTTTTTTTCCTTTTCCATTTGCTCATCTCAAAGTTTGCTTCTTTAGTTTCTGATCTGTACTTAGAGGCTTTATAAACTTAGGGGTGCAATTTATGAAAAATAAGTTTGTCAAATCTATCCAATAAAATTATGATAAGTAATTTTAGTTATAAAGACATACCATAACAATGTCTTATATGTTCTTGGTAATGACTTTTTCAAATAAAACATTTGTGGCGAGATTCTAGGGAATATTTGAAAAGTAAAGAAAGTGGTATTAAATGTTCGAAAAGGTTATACTATTACAAAAACAAACGTCAAATCGTTAAAAAGGTCAAAAAGAAATGGCCAGACAGGTAGAAATAAAAATAAATATATATATTTACAGAAGAAGATCCTAAAAACAAACACCATAAACACGACGGCCGCAAATATCGCTTCTTTCTCTCTCTAAAGTCTAAAACCAAAAATCCAACGTCTCCGTCTCTTCTTCAAACGCGTCTTCTTCTCTATATTATCCATTTTCTCTTCTCTTCGCCTTTTTCTTTTCTATTAACAATCTTGCCTCATTGATGTGAATCGAATGATGGATTATTATTCTACGCCGAGTTTTTGAAAAGAAGGAACCCTATTCTTTCATCCATCCTCGATTTTCATCAGGTTTTGTTGAATGTTGATCAGATTCATGGGTTATATTTGAAATCATAGATTCCTTATGTGGATTGTTTCATAGTGAAAAGAAATTGCGACTTTGTTTCTCTTCCGAATCTTAGTTTGCTAATAATGTTTTTATATTTGAAATGCAGATTAATGTTGTTTGCATTTGTGAATGCGTGTTTGAATTCAGAATCCTGGGTTTGTGGAATTGGAATTGACAAGAAGATTGGGTCTCATAATATAGTTATAAGCACTGATTTGATGAACGATTTGATTGCCGGTTCTTTTGGTTAGGGAGATTAAAAGCTTTAACATGTGAATAATGGTATCTACAACATTTAGGAGAATTGTATCCCCTTGTTGGAGACCTTTCGGTATTGGTGAAAGTTCGATTCCAGATAGTGATGATGCTAATGGCCGCCTCGATGGTCTTTTGTGGTACAAAGATTCCGGTAATCATACAACTGGAGAGTTTTCAATGGCGGTGGTTCAAGCAAACACCATTCTTGAAGACCATAGCCAATTAGAATCTGGTCTTATTAGTTTGCATGATTCAGGACCTGAGGCGACTTTTGTCGGTGTTTATGATGGTCATGGAGGTCCTGAGGCAGCTCGGTTTGTAAACGAAAGACTCTTTTATAACATGAAGAGGTACACATCAGAACACCGAGGGATCTCTCCTGATGTGATCACCAGAGCGTTTGTAGCAACAGAGGAGGAATTTCTCGGTTTAGTGCAGGAGCAATGGAAGAGCAAGCCACAAATTGCTTCTGTGGGAGCTTGTTGCTTGGTTGGTATTGTTTGTAATGGGTTATTGTATGTTGCAAATGCAGGAGATTCTCGTGTTGTGTTAGGAAGACTCAAGAATCCGTTTAAAGAGATGAAGGCTGTTCAACTATCGTCAGAGCACAATGCTAGTATAGAATCTGTGAGAGAGGAGTTACGTTTGTTGCATCCTGATGATCCAAACATTGTGGTCTTAAAACAAAAAGTTTGGCGTGTGAAAGGGATTATACAGGTTTCAAGATCCATTGGTGATGCGTACCTAAAGAGAGCGGAGTTCAATGAAGAACCATTGTTGCCTAAGTTTAGAGTTGCAGAACGTTTTGAGAAGCCGATAATGAGAGCTGAGCCGACAATAACAGTTCATAAGATTCACCCTGAAGATCAGTTTCTTATATTTGCATCGGATGGTTTATGGGAACATCTAAGCAACCAGGAAGCCGTTGATATCGTCAATTCTTGTCCACGAAATGTAAGATTTTGTTACATCACTGTTCTTGAGGCAAATACGTAGGAGTAATCTTGTTTGCATTTGTGGTATTTTCAGGGTGTGGCTCGGAGGTTAGTGAAAGCTGCATTACAAGTAGCAGCAAAGAAGAGAGAGATGAGATATACTGATTTGGCGAAGATAGAACGTGGCATCAGGAGACACTTCCATGATGATATTACCGTTATTGTTGTTTTTCTCCATTCTACAACCTATGGGATTCGAACTCCGGTCTCTGTCAAAGGAGGTGGTCACCTCTCAGGCAATGCCTTTTTTTAGTCTTTTTTCTTTTCATACTCAAACAAAAAGAAAAAATACTTATTTTTTTAATTTTATTGTTTTCTTTTATTTCTGAACCAGAATTTGATTTCTGCAACAATTTATTTGATTCCTTTTTTACATGTTTTTTACTTGATTTGTTCAGAATTCAGATTGTTTGATACTTGTTTAAATTATTTATTCTCAAATTGTAAAAATTTTATATCCTATACTATTTTCAGTTTACAAAAAGTAAGTGTAAAAAAAGATGGAAATCTCCAAAAATTGAAGAAATGTAGCAAAAAAAAAAACTTGTGGCAGTCAAATAAAGACTCCTTTAGAGAAATGGAAATCATATCCCGGGAAAATCATAATCGGAGGTGAGAAACGAACGGAGGAACGGTGAGATGAGTTCATACCCATCGCTTTCGTTATCCTCGAGGAATTTCTATGTCCCTCCGTCATCTCTCTACGTTGGTCGTAAAATTCGCCGACCAAGCGCCGATATTAACGTGAAGCAGCGGTGTAATTTCAATGGGATACGCAGAAAAGCCAAACCAGTATTAGCTATTGTAGAGTCGAGGTAATCGAATATATGTTTCGTTCTCTGAGAAGCTTTAGAAAGAATACAAATTTTGGCTTCGATTGAGAGATTCGAGGTTTGTGCTGGTCTTGTCTCTGCGTTATTTTGTAGTCGAGTACCGGAGCTTGATTCTTCTTCAGAACCACTTCCATTGTTCGATGGATCCACAAGGTTTGTATATAAAGATGCTTTGGAAAACATAAACAAAAACATTTCCTTACGAAAAAGAGAGACGGAGATTGTTGATTAACGAATTTGGTGAAGGTTGTACATATCTTACACTTGCCCATTTGCTCAGCGTGCCTGGATAGCTCGGAATTACAAGGTTGTATTCGATCATGTTATCGCTTATTCTATGTATAGATCTGAAACTACTTTGATCTAGATCAATTTTCTTCTGTTGTAGCAGGGCTTGCATGACAAGATAGAACTCGTACCGATTGATCTCAAGAACAGGCCTGCTTGGTATAAGGAGAAAGTTTACACGGCTAACAAGGTGAAACTTCTCTTTGTGCTTCATGATCTGATGATCAAGCCAAACTCGGTACGAACTTTAATGTCTTGTACTCTGTTTTTATGCAGGTGCCTGCATTAGAACACAATAACCGAGTAATAGGAGAGAGCCTTGATCTGATTAAGTACATTGACACCAATTTTGAAGGGCCTTCACTTACACCCGATGTGAGTATATCGATGAATTCTTTGTTTTGTTGAGCTCAAATGAACCTATACTTAGAAGAGCTGCGACATTCATGGACAAAAAAACAACAGGGTGTAGAGAAGCAAGCATTAGCTGACGAGCTACTCTCCTACACCGACTCCTTCTCCAAAGCCGTGAGATCCACATTAAAAGATGCCGACAATAATGCAGCAGGTGATCAGAAGATGAAGATATATGTTCTTTTCCGTGTTTGCAGAAACATTAGTTTTCACATGTGTATGAATCTTGTCTTGCATTGCTGCAGATGCTGCATTTGATTACATGGAGCAGGCTCTTTCCAAATTCAACGAAGGACCCTTCTTCCTTGGCCAATTTAGTTTGGTAATTGTCCGACTATGTTGATCAGTTTCTTCTACCTATATCAACTCTTTAATGCTGAGACACATACACAGGTTGATATTGCATATTGTCCATTCATAGAGAGATTTCAGCTAATCTTAAAGGATGTTATGAATGTTGATATAACATCTGACCGGCCTTCTCTGGCCCTTTGGATTCAGGTTACGCATTTCTTCAAATTTTGTATCTATCTATCTATCATTTCAGCCCCAAAAAATTTCCCCATACACAAACACATACTAATCACCTTTTTGTGCAGGAGATTAACAAGATCGAAGCTTACACCGAAACACGTCAAGATCCACATGAGCTAGTTGAAAGATACAAAAAACGAGCCCAAGCAGAAGCACGCCTCTAAGCAAGCGAATATTGTAACCCAATATATATAGAAGTATATTGTATTGAGAAAGGATTGAAGCATCTACATGACAGGCAACAACTGTTTTTCATCTCTCTCAGAGTTCATGAGACCAAGTAACTAAAATGAAACTGCACCTGCTTGCTTTTCCTTTCATTGCTCATAAGATCGTGCTTGCTGTGCTTCATTAAAATTCAGTGTAGGCCAAGGAAGCAACATGATTCAGATATATTATACAAAACCAAACCAAGCCGAGTACGATTCCCAGTGCCCAAAGTTGAAAAAAGAACTAAAGCATCATAAGAGTCTTATAGTGCTTGCCCAGCTAATTTCATTTTGTATCCAGATAAAGAAATTAGTCTGCTTTCTTCAAGAAGAAGAGATATAAATGTCGCTGGGCAAATCTTCCATTCTATGTGTATATACTGAACGCAAAAGCCCAAAAAGAAAGTTTGCTACTTCTTTAGCAGTACTCTCCATATCTTCCTCATATAAACAACTAACGACCATATAGAGAGCCCTGCAGATACATAGAGCAACCCAATACCCGACGGTAATAGTCTCTCAAAACTGCTATCCCGGCTGGCAAGAAGTATAGTTAGTGCTATCATCTGCGTTGCAGTTTTCCACTTTCCCAAGCTATTTACAGAAACAGCCTGAGAACATCACCAATGCCATCTATATGAATAAGTAGGAACAGTAGCAAAAACAATTCTCAGAGAATGGATATGATGGTGATGATAACTTCACCTCTGAAAGTTTGCCGTTCTGAGATGCAGCCCATTCTCTTACTGCAGACATAGTAATCTACAATGAAAAGTATTATCTTTAGAACGAAACTCGATAAGTGCACATTACTTAATGATTATCTAAGAAAACAGTCAGCTTTCTATAACTTACCTCTCTACCAATTATGACAATTGACGGTACTGTCACTAACCATGGAACTGGTCCTAAGACAATGGCGTCCATTGGTTTAGTGCACAACAAGATTAATGTCGCTGCCACCATAAGCTACACACCCACAACATCAATCAGAAAGGTAGATATTAGATTCTACTTGATACGGCTTGAGATGAGAAAAAAATAACAAAAGGGATTGCAAAGGAAGAGGGTTTTTCACCTTATCTGCTACCGGATCCAAAAATGCACCAAACTCAGAGCCTAATCTCATCTGAAATGCACACCTCGCCGTTACAATTCCAATAGTGGTAAGAGGAATCTGTAGAAACTTAAGCTATGCAAAAGCTTAAGGAAAGGTGAAAAATGAAGTACCTTCCGCGCAATATATCCGTCAAGCCAGTCTGTAATGGCTGCTGCAATGAAAATACTTGTTGTGGCAGTTCTCCCCCACCAGCAATCAACGTAAAAGGCTACATCCAAAAACAAAGGGATGAAACATAATTGCAATGTGATACAATCAAAATCAGGAATTTATCATCACAAGATCCAATTCAGATAATTAAAGAAACAAGTACGAAAGCTTAACAATTTCTGGGTGGTTGTAACAAGTGAAGTACTCATAGCAAAAAGCTCAATTCAAAAAGAGTTCTCTCCGATTCAGCCGAACAAAAATTCTGATCTGAAAACGAATTCTACAGAGGCAGAAATTTCAGAATTGCCTACTCGTTTAGATCTGATGATTAAAATCATATTACACGGAAAACGAATTCATCAGAATTCATAGTTGAAAATAAAAACAATTTTCGGGAACCAAAAACCAACGTACTCGCGACAAGAATGGGAACGGCAACTACACGGCCAAGGGTTAATACGGTAGGCAATGTAATCACTTTAGAAGATAGATGTGGCGACGAATGACGATTACGGAGCAAAGAATGTTCGCTACCACGGAAACTGTTCTGATCCACCGTCACGGCGTCTTCTTCACCCATATCCGGCACAAGACCTGATCTGTAAATTCAATGATCCGCCTTTTCTCCGACGAAGATGATAAGAGAAGCAACGAAAGACGGTGGCGACACCTCCCCCGAATCCGGAACCCTAAGGCTTTATGGAATGTACGTCGGCCAATAATGATGAAGCTTGGAGAAATGCTAACATGCGCTAACGAGGAGTGTAGCGAGCAGGGACGTAACATGCGCCGTAAATTGACGTTTGAGTGACGATTGTGTTATTTAAGCAACTGACAGCTTTTGTTTTTGCCTTGTTTAATTCTATTAGCTGCTTTAATTATATATATCTAAATTTGTTGTAACGTTGTTCATGTGGAAATGATTTATATTTTTAGGATTAAATCCAGATTATCTCGATAAAAAATAACAATTTTTCTTAAAAGTTTTATATTGAAAAATGAAAAGAAAACAATTCTAAAGGTCTATATTTGGTAAGATTCGATCTCTTGTCTACAACCACACAATTCAGTTTAGTCCCTACACCATCCGTTCCAGCTACCTGATAAGAATCACCTTCTCAAACAACGCCACACAACTCAGTGGTTGGTATTAAAGAATTACAAACCATGGAAATTTAAACAAGAAACAAAAAAACGAAAACTTTTCATCATTCAAGGTATGTATATACAGAGTTCACCGAATCAATCCGTCGATTCCACGAGCCATCTTCGCGATTCTTCAAACGAGCTCAGTTCGAGCATCGATATCAACACCGGAATCTTTGTAATTGAGACACTCGGTGACGTTATCTTTCTTCGACATCGATAAACACACAGTTAATGTGCACGTGTGGTTCTCGTCGTCTGAGTAAAGCTGATCGAAAGAGGTTTCGGAGATGATGTGATAATGGAGGAGAATCAGTATTGATTGATGAAATCGGATGAGAAGACAGTGTGAAGAGATGAAAAGCGGAAAGAAGAAGACTGCAAAATCCGAGCTTCAATGGCTTAAACGGGAACAATACAAAAAAAGAGTTTAAGAGTAATAAACACAAGGCAGATATAAAAGAGTAAAAGAGGTCGACAATTTAGTAAGCAATGGCGGGCATGTTCGGATCAAGGTTAAAGAGAAGTATGAGAGGTAAAGTCAAACAAAATGGTTTTAAAACCCTAACACCCTGAAACTGAAGAGCAATCATACTTAATCAAACAATTATAAATTATACGAACTGCTTTTCCATTGTTATATCTGCAAGTAAATACAAATATTTTGACGATAAAACAGAATTATTCTGTTTTTAAAATGAAAATATACAGTGGAATCTATAAGTTAATAAATTCTTTAGTCTCAAATAAAGGTATATAAATAAATATAAATAATTTCAATAAATTAATAAAATATTATAGGTCCAGGCAATATTAATTTATAAAAATCTGACTATAGTTAGATTCGCCAATGTTCATATTATATTTAGTAATTAAAAACACAATGTATATCGAATAAACCTTTGGAGGGTTATTTCTGTGTTAGTTAAGAAGATGAATTATAACCTTTTTCATTTTTGTATTTGCTTTGTTGGAGGCTTAAAACAAAACAAAAATCTGAATATAGGGACATGTCTGTCCTCTTCGAGAATAGATAGCATTTGCTACAATCTTATCACTTCTCAAAACAACTTTTTTTGTAACACAAACAAAAAGCTAAAAGTACCCAGTTGCAAAATTCATGACCATAAATATAGAAACAAACATACATATCAATGTACTAAATCACATCAAAAGCCTTATCAATCTTTCCCTTCTGATTTTTTCACTTATTCTGATCAAATAAAAGTCATATCGAATCATTTAACAATATTGAAATAAAATTATGGTTGTAAAATAATATGAAAAATATTTTAACTAGTATTCCAAACCAATCGAACCTTGGATTCAATCCAAGCCTGTAAGATACAAGATTATAAGAAGAGCCTTGAAGCTTACCTCCAAGACTATGTTCATCACCTAACATGAGGAAATTATAGCAAGACAATTTATAATGATTTATCACCAAGTGTTTGGAGAGGGATGATGATTTGAGTACTGTACTAAAACAATTACTTGTTGGTTGCAAAATCTCTCTGCAGATACATTTACTTCATGGAGGAAGAAGAATGTGAATCTTTCAATTACTTTCTTATGCTACACATTGTTTCTTTCATCCTCTGATTGCTCTTTCTTCTCTTCCCACAGCATCTCAGAAGGAAACGTTAACCATTCAATATGTTTTTTTTTTTGGACAAACAAAGTTCTTAAAGAGAGATGTTCGGCGAGAAAAATGACAAATCAAAAAGCTAACAAAAACCCAGTTGCAAAGAAAGAACATAAACTAATCTCCAGAAGCTGCATTTTATCAATCCCTCCTTTCTTCTTCATTTGTTCCATCCCTCACATTCCTACAACACAATCAAACAATCAACCAAGAGACACAACTTGCTTTCTTTTCTTTCATTTCAATCTGAGATTCAATCCAACTAATCAGAGCCTTCAAAGGTTTACCTCCAAGACGATGTCAAGTTCCGAGTTTTCCTATCAAGCTGAAGATTTTCTAGCGCCGTCGAAGCTCTCATTATCTCTTCATGCCCATCTTGATTTTCGTGTCTCCAACTGAATTCATCTTTTCTGTACCCAGAAATAGACAACCCGGCTCTTCTATCTAAAAAATCTTATTGAATTTGTTTGGTCTCAAATATCATGAAGCTTACATAGTTTAACCAACAGTTCGAGAGAATAAGGCAATGATGAAATGACTCACCCGATCCATGGGATGCAGAACCTGGCCTGCCCATTAATAAAACATCAAAGCATTAAGCATGTCTGACTCATAGAGGCAGCATGAAAAGAGTAATCTTTGATTTGGCATTACATAGTGTCGAAGATGTGTACCTTCGTGGAGGAGGTAAGCTATCAGAAGCAGATGATCTGCGAGGAGGATTTCTGGACTCAAGGCTTGATGAAGACTCAGTTTCTGAGTCTCTCCTTGAATTACCACCCATGGTTTGTGTCATGCTCTGAAAAAAATATGTTGATCACTAAACCTGAGCAGAATACGGCAAGACAATTGATAAAACTTTTACTCCTTGGATGGGTAGAGAACTTGAGGCTTGGACTTCGCCACACTTGTTTCCAAGCCTTTCAAAACTATTAATCAAACTAAGACACCTAAAAATAGTTATTTACTTGAAAAGGGTGTGAGTTGTTAACTATAAAGTACACGTTTAAGCTTTTCTAGAGGTTGGTGTTTGTAAAGCTTGAATGTCACCAACAGAAAAGAAACTGAAAACACTTCCGACACTGAAAAGGCATTCATCCAGATGGACTATAGTAACTTTTTTATTTACAAATTAAGTGATATAGATTATTAGATTGTCAAAGTTCCTTCTTTTCTGTAAACATTTTCACATGGAAGAAAAGAAAAGATACCTGGAACTTCAAGAATCCTTCAAGAACATCGAGGAGGAGTGGTCCGCTATCTCCATTTCTGCTGAGCTCATAACCATTGTTGCTACTAAAGTCTCCTAATTCGGACTTCCAAGAGTCCTTTTGCTGTGCATAGGTTTTCAGGCATGATGCAAATCACCAGATTAGTATGAAAGCAAAGTTTTAAGTTCATCTACTATCTACTGAATGCGAAAAACAAAGGAGAAGGAATTACTTGATTACCAAATTGCATTCGGGTTGATACACTTTGAGCGTGTGATTGAGTTCCGCCCAGTCCAAGTATTCACAAATTAGCGCAGATAGCAACTTACCTGCATTTCATTCAACACTTCAAAATGAGGACCTACTCAACTGCACAAGCTCAATGCTCATATGCCAAGTGCACACAGTTCTCTAGTAACAAAAACGTATTGGCATGGTTATGAGTCAAACCCAAATTGCCAAACCAAGATATGATGTGAAGAGATAATGAGAGCTTTGGCAACAGAAACACAGCAGCCTATAAGTGAAGAGAGAGAAATATAAGCTAAGACTTGTGAAAGACCTGAAGGAGAAGCATGGAGCTTCCTGGCACGATCATTGCAGCTTCCCAACAAAGCTGGAGGTAGCCCTTCGTTGCTCTCTATCACTCGGTCCTCTTCTTCGATTGCCTCAAACACACTCGCACGAAGCTCAGCCTGCAGAGCGACTAAACTATCAGCTCGCCTCCAAATTCCAGACCACAGCGTAAAACAATTCAATTCAGATTACACTTTGCATTCACATTAAGGAAATTGATAAAAGAACAGACTCTTAAAATAAGGAAATTTCGAATCAACATGAATTTATCGGAGATTCCATACACAACATCAATCGAGTAACCAAAGATCTGGCCGACAAACCCTAGAAGAGTATAATTGAGTTTTTTTTCTTTTAATCGAAACTGAAAGGCAGAAACTTGGAAATTTCTTCTCTGGTTCCAATTCCAAACAAATCTCTGCAAATTCTAAATTGGCCTAATAATAAATTGAAAGAGGTATAGAAATCGAAAGAAAAGATTAAAAAAGAAGAAGAGAAGAAACCCGGATCTTTGCTAGAACACCCTTCTTCTCTAGGGTTCGCGTGACTAGGGTTTTCAGATCCATCATTTCCCTAGTATAATCGTCCATTGTTCCACCGCAAGTTCAAATCTAAGTATGAAAAATGGGATTTTGAGAATTGAGGTTTCTGTTGTCCGATTTTGACGTTGAGAAAAATATGAAACCACTAAAAACACCATCTTGCAGAATTTTTTTTCCACTTTCCTAAATATATTCCCCCAAAAAGATCGATAGTTTCCACTCTCGTCCAAAATTTTAAATTAGAGATTATTGCCCAATTAGTTAATATGAATCTTTTATCCTTTACTTTAATTTTGATATTTTGAACAAAAACAAAATGCTATTTGCCAATATAAAAGCATTTGTGTGGCAAAAGCTCAAATATTTCGTTTGGCATTGTATTTCCTTAGATGAGATCTCATGTTAACAAAGAGAAGAAAGAAAGAAACAATCATAGATATACCGATTGTTTGAGCATCCAACATGATGCGAATTTGTCTAAGAACCCAAAACTATTCTGAGAATACCACAACTATTGTATTATATCATGAAACAATGAGGTAACTCAAGAAGATTCAATTCACTCTCGTTGGACTCATGACAAATAGTATGTTCCATCAAAACTAAAGGATATTGGACTTAACGTACCGATCGATTCAAATGGATAAAGCAGAAAGCTACAAAAATGTAATGGACGAAGTCACAACTAGTCCAACTCAAATTTCTAAGAAAAAGTGACAATTGACAAACAAAATTTATTGTTATGAACGAAAAAAATGCATTTTTTTGGTACTATACCACAACATATCTGTACAATATTTTAATATTTTAATATAAAAATTTAACATTTTTATATGAAAAAATATAAAATCGAATTCACACTTCTAAAATAGATATAAAAATGGTGCAACCGGACTTAATTCTCTTTAAAAAATTACATAATAAAAATCACTTTTGTCATTAATTATAAACCTTCAAAGAAGATCCATGCATTAACCTTTCTTATCTCTAATTAAATATGTCTTACAGAGTAATTGTTCCTTGTTTTTGCTTAGTATTTAGCAACTTTTTGTTATAGAAATAGGATTAATAACATTTTTTAGCAACTTTTTTTTCTTTAAGACCTTCTTCCAAATTTAAACAAACCTTTTGTAAAACATATCTAAATCACTTTCTTATTTGTGAAAATTACCAATTACGTATAACCTTTTTCTTATTAGTGAGAATGATTCTCACTTAAACTTTCGTAGTGCAATTCGTACGTTCCGTCGGCCAGATGCAGAGTGCATAATATTCGTTTCTTCACTCCAACATACTAAAATGCATATAGTGTTTTTTCTGGACAAAATACGAGAAAAGTGACATTCTCGTCAAATCTTGTGGATAAACAAATTTACCTTTACTTTTGTCGTTGTATGGTCGTAGAAAGAATCAGCTTTGGCTTTGGGAAACGAGGAAAGGATGCAGCCACGTCGGTCGAAACTGTTCCCAGTTCCCACATCATTCATTATGTTCGTATGCGTCAAACATTAAACTGAAAAACATTAAAACCAAAATTCATATTATATACATTTTTGAAGATAACATTAATTATGAAAGAATATGGTTGAATTGAATACTCAATTATTTAACGTTATAACGTGTTTCATGCGTTTCCACTCATTTCTCTGTCGCCCTTTTTGATAGATATCTATCTTTACCAACAAACTCCCAAATTTATTAATCTTAGCAATCGCTACTCACGCACATACCCATATAATGGATTCATTTACACCTATTTGTTTTAGTTTTAGTTAAAAAATTATATTTATTAACCACCATCAGTAAATAAAACAATTAACACTGAGCAACTGCAGATCATTTTTATTCTCATTCGAATATATGATCGTTACTAAATGGACAAAAGATGGTACCATAGAAAAACAAAATTAACTTTTTTTATGATCCATCTCCACAATATTCAATCAACATTTAATCGGAAACTAAATTTATACCTACGTCCTGAAAAAAAATATTCTCAAATTATATAATATTGTTTATTATTAAATATAAATAAAATATTTATATAATTTTAAATTTATTTTTAATAATAATTTTTGTATATATAAATTAAGAAAATAAAAATAATTATTTTTTACGAATTTAATAGTATTTTTTGATTAGTTTAATAAAATATATTGATTTTTAACCAAATTAATAACAATGATATATATCGTAATTATTCTAATAAGGTAAATCCATTTATATATTTATTTGAAACTCACTATATTAATAATACGTCATCATAATATTTCTGTTAGTAACATTTTTAACATATATTAGGGATATTTAAAATTATTATCACATTTTTTGTAGTTATGTTTATTTTTTTATAAAAAAACAGTTTATGCACATAAATTTTCTGAGTGACAAAAAAATATGCTATAACATTGAGAAAATATCTTCGGAACTGTCTACTACTCAAAAAGATGTGTTTTTTTATAAAAAACTATTTTTAACAAAGTATTTATAAGTACAAAGCTAAAATTAAACTTATGTGTAAGTTACTATATAAAGTGTAAGAAGAAAAAAGTTACTTTTACCTTATATAGAATGAATAGATAGATTAAAAAAATTCCAAAGATTGAGTTTTACCAAATAAGGAAAGGCCAGATTCCTTAAAATATAATGTGGAGAAATTGAAGGGGTGAGATTTTGTAAGCTTTTTTATCAATCAAATCTATCATAATTATTGAATAAGTGATATAGATTTGGAATGATTGATGAGTTAGTTGAATATATGACGTAACCCCACTCTCCCTCTGTCTCCATTAAGGTTTCTCTCTCTTACACTCTCAATGCATAATTAAGAAATAGTAGTTGGCATTTTGGACCCATCCTTCATTTGGGTCCCAACGTGTAAACATCACACCTTCTCTCTTATTCTTTATTTTCTTGACTAACATTTACATTTTTTAAAGTTTAATTTATAGTTTATGTTGTGGTCTACAATATCTTTCTTTTCCTCAATTATTTGGAATTGAAGATGCAATCTCATTATGCTAAAAAAGATGCATAAACTAATCTATTCATAAAGATTGTGGTTGTGGGTTCTTGTGGTGGGTGTAATTTTAAATATTGATAAAAGTCATGTTGATAAATTTATTGATTATTAGTCGGCAGATTTTTTATTTAATTAACAAAAAATGCTGAAAAATATAAACTAAAATTAGAAGAATATATATGAAGAATTTTGTTAACCTCTAAAAGATATAGTATTGTATAAAATATTACTTTTGATCACAATCGACTCGAACTGATTACTTATTTGGATTCAATTTTATCGTTTTTATTGTATAAAAAAGAGTTTTTTTTCACTAATCTTGTATATAACATTCATAATATATTATTTGATACATTTTTAAAAAATAATTTTATTCTAACGTATTAATAACAAAAATATCATACCAACATGTCATCAACGTAATGAGTTTTATATAAATATATAAATAAATTTAATTTATTAAAATAATTACAATATATGTTATTGTTATTAGTTTAGTTAAAAAATTCATATATTTTACTAAACCAACTAAAAATACTATTAAATCGTAAATTTTTTTTTTTTTATTTTATATAAAAAATAATATTAAAAATATTTTTGAATAAGAGTTAAATTTGTATAAATATCTAACTTATATTTACTAATAAATAATATTATATAATTTATAAATATTTTTTTCTACGGCCTGCGTGGGTATAAATCTAGTTTATTCATTACTTTAAAAACAAAACAAAATTGATTAGAGAAAGATTAACTATATAGACATTTAAAATCTTATAGGAAAAACTTCATAAGCTTTTAATTATACCACGTTACTAAATCAGGTGTAAGAAAGTACAAAATTTTATGAATGTTTAAGCTATCTAAAAAACAATTGTTATAGTTTAAAAAAACATGACATTTACAGGGTAATCAAGGCATTTCGTTTTAACATTTGAGTATTGACAATGTTGTTTTGTCATAATTAGTGTAGTAAATGATGGTCCAAATTCTTTAAATAACGCATGGAGAAACAAAACCACATGTGCCTTTATTTTACACGTTGTTGATATATGCGAGGAGATTCAAGAATTCAAAGTACAAATAAACAATCCTTGAACGTTATATTTTTTGTCATATCCTAACACGTTGGTATCACACGAGGGACCTATCAATAATTGTCGTCGTTAATGCCAATATGAAATTAATTACAAAGAAAATATATTACCTAATTTACTTATGATCATCAAACAGTACTGATGATCGTAGGTCGGTTAGATTTAATCAGAGCCGGAACGATGTGGATTGGTTAACTTTGCTGTTAAATGCTTGCAAAAACGAAAGGTAATATTATAACACACATTTATGCCAAAGGAAAAAATATTTCAAATTATACAATATTATTTATCAATAAATATAAATTAAATTATTTATTTAATTTTAATTTAAAAAATTATTTTAATATTAATTTTTGTATACATAAATTAAAGAAATAAAAATAATTATTTTTTATGAATTTAATATTATTTTTTGATTAATTTAATAAAATATATTGATTTTTTAACCACATTAATAACAATATCATATATTGTAATTATTTTATTAAATTAAACTTAAGTCTATATTTTATTTAAAATTCACTATAGCGATGACATATCATCACGTTACATGATATATATGTTAATAATATGCTATGGTAAAATTATTATTTTTTAAATATTTCTCAAATAATATATTAAAAATTGTTGAATCGTACTTAATATAATTTTTGTATATCTAAATAATTTTTAAAAGTTTCATGTGAGATATATGTTGTACATTCGTGTATTTCTAGAAGATTTTCGTCCGTGTCCATAAAATAAATAATGAATTTGTATCTATTAATCATCATAAATAATAGAAATAATTGTTGTTTATGTGATATAAAAAATACATACATAAAATTGCATTAGTATGGTGTGGTTAGTTAATATATTCATAACCATATATTTGATTCTTATTAAATTAATAGTTAAAGGAATTAGTACGTATACTTCTTTTTGTGGTTAAATCGACTAATTCCTAATATTGCCAGTAGGTTGTTGAAAATTTCAGAAATTGACTTTTGTTGCTTTTATAATTGACGTAAGGAAATATTATAATTTCTTTTCTTTTTTGGTAGATAATGTACACTTGACGAGTAAAATGAAATTATATAATCTTGTAGACAATTTCACAATTGAGCATGCATTACAAATTCTTCGGCAATATAAAGTATATATAATTGAAAGAAATATAAAAACTACTCTTACCAATTACAATATAATACATTCTTTAAGGTTTGACTTTTGGTTTTCTCATATTTTATGCTTATGATTTTAACTAGATTTCAAAGTGACTTAATTTATTTCATTCAATTAAAAGAATATTTTTAATAGTCACATAAAAATTGGTTTAATTTACTATAAAATTTGTTGTTTACAAAGAACAACCATGTTTTTTTTACTTGGACCATTACTTTATGTTTAATATGTATTTTAGCCTCTACATGGCTCTCATATTTAATTAATGAAAAGAAAAGTAACATATATATTTGATACATAGGCAAGGCAAGTACATTTATATAAAAGAAAATAGAATTTAAAAGAGAAACTTGAAAAGGCAAATAAAGGGCAAGTGTATCCAATGCAACCTTCACAGTGAACACGTCCCACGTTCTTTTTCTTCCCTCTTTTACAACCTCTCCTCTCTCTCGCTCTCCCTCTTATTTTGCCACTTATCCTCTCTCTCTCTCTCTCTCTGATCTGGCCGGAAAATCAAACTGAGAGAATATATACAAAACGACGCCGTTTGTAGAAAAAGAACACGATCATGTTGGATCTCAGTCTTGGAATCTTCTCTACCTATAAAGAAGATCAAGATCGGAAAGTACCATTAATCTCAACAGCTGGTGAAGAAGAATCCTCCTCCTCCACAGCTTCTGCCGCCGGAGACGCTTTCATTACGTTCGGAATTCTCAAACGCGATGATAGCATCGTTCATCCTCCTCCTAAAGAAACCGGAGATCTTTTCCTTGTGGCGGATACTCGCCGGAATATTGAACTCTCCGTCGACGACAGTCACTGGTTGAATCTCTCTTCTTTACAGAGGAATCAACAACAAATGGTGAAGAAGAGTAGAAGAGGGCCAAGGTCAAGAAGCTCCCAGTATCGTGGCGTCACTTTTTACCGTCGCACCGGTCGTTGGGAATCTCATATTTGGTATTAAAAATATACTTTTTCAATACTATCAATATATATATATACATATATCTAATTTGGTTATGGGATTTGATTATTTGTAGGGATTGTGGAAAGCAAGTTTATTTGGGTAAGTTGATTAAAAAATTCTTCTTAATTACGTACGTGTGTCTCTATATACAGGCATGAATTTTTATTTATCGTATTTTTGTGATAAATTTTGTTAGATCTTGTCTGACAATATAAGTTATCAGATAAATGCTAAAATTTATATTTTATTTAAACGTCTAGTAAAACTAAAATGCTATAAGAAAAGTATATTTCTAGTTTTATAATTAAACATAGTTAGTTGCTTATTAATCCATCTTGTTTTAACAGGAGGCTTTGATACTGCCTACGCAGCAGCAAGGTAAAAGAAATTTCAATATATATTATTTGTGACAACACATTTAAAAATGTTTTAGTTTTGTCAACATATATACAATTTATTTGACTTATTAATATATGAATATATATATACATACCCTAGGGCGTACGACCGGGCTGCAATCAAATTCCGTGGTCTAGACGCAGATATTAATTTCGTCGTCGATGATTACAGACAAGACATAGAAAAGGTTAAACATAATACTTGTATGTCTGAATTATTTCTTCGTTTATAGAATTATTTTATATATGTGGTTCTTTAATTATCATATAGATGAAGAATTTGAATAAAGTGGAGTTCGTGCAAACACTTAGGCGAGAGAGTGCAAGTTTCGGAAGAGGAAGTTCCAAATACAAAGGCTTGACTCTTCAAAAATGCACTAAATTCAAAACTCAGCATGATCACATTCATCTCTTTCCAAACAGGTACCATTAATTACACCATGAAATTAAACTTGGTTGAATTTTACTATATAAATCAATCATGGAAAAAAACTGGAATATTATATAATGGATAGACAATATTCCTCAATCAGTATAATATCTTATGTTCACCCATATTCCACTTGCTTAGTGCTATGCCATTCATAACCTAATTCTCACTTTTGTAGGAAATAATCTTATTCTACAGAATTTCATCTTCCTAAGAAAATATGATCATTCTACTCATTTTTTTCCTAATTGAATGATCACACTATAGTAGAATATGTAACAAATAATTTGGAAATTTCTCTATTCACAGGGGATGGGATGCAGCAACAATCAAATACAATGAGTTTGGAAAAGGAGAAGAACCTATGAAGTTTGGTGGCCATATTAAAGGTAATTAATAAATATATGTGTGTTATTATAAGGTTTAGTGATGAACTTAGTATGATTAACCACAAGTTTCACATTTAGTTTTGATTTGATCAAACAAAACCTTCTTTCGTTAAGCAACTTAGTTTTGTTTTGTAGGAAATTCTTACAATGATCTTGAACTAAGTCTTGGTATATCGTCAGCATCGGAAAATATAAAGTTGACAATGAACGATTACTATAAAGGTATCAATCGATCAACGATGGGTTTGTTGGGTAAGCAATCATCGATTTATTTACCGGTGACAACAACGAAACCTTTGAAGACAGTTGCAGCATCATCAGGATTTCCTCTTATCACTATGACCACTTCATCTTCCTCCATGACTACTTGTTTTGATCCCTACGATCGGTCTACACTCTTTTAACAAAGCTCTTTTTTGTATATCGACCATAAAATTGATTCTTTTCCGTAATGAGTGAAAAATATTCAAAGTATTTGCTGTATGTCTCATCCCATTCATTTCCGTTGCAAATTCTCAATACGACCAAAATCCAACAAAATTTTCATTTTCTAAAGAGACACCATCTCAGATTCTTGATTTTTTAAGTGATAGATCCAATTAATAGTCGGTTTTGTAGTGTGTTTCCACCGGTTAAAACGACAAATCCTGTCTTAACTTAGAAATAATGCTTCAAGCCTTTTGGAGGTGGCGTAATATGTAGAATTATGATGGTGGTGGGTTCTCATTGAATACGTGTAGTTGTTTGGCTTTAAATTATACCCTTTTCCTTAATATTTGAAAAGACAGTACGAGCGAAGTTCATGTTTTTCTTTTGTAGAGAGCAAGCATCACGTTATTCTAAGAAACTAGAGTAGATCCAAGACCTCTACTTGCCACCTTCTTCAACAAATTTAAGGCATCATCTATCTTTCCTTGGTTTCAGAATCAGGGATAACATATGAAACTGTTGACAAGACCGGTTTCAAAAGAATCATAAAAGAGTTTCAGTGCTTCTTCCGGTCTCTCTGACCTTTTAAACTCCTTTGGATTATCGAGTTGACATAAAAGACTGACGGAGTAATACCTAAACTTTCCATTCTCTTGTAAAATTCAAGAGCCTATTCCATGTCTCTGTACCTAACTATACCATTCTATCATAACCGAAAACGTAACACGGTTTGAAGACGGGACCTTCTTTTCCATCTTGTTAAACATATCCAAAGCACTGCCCAAGTAGTTTTTCTTGCAATGTCCCTTGATCATACTTGTTGGTACAAATTACATTCATCGGAATCCTATCACTCACCCACCATCTTATCCTTCAATCTTATTGCCTCCTACATCTTACCCATAAAACTGTATATATGATATATGATATTTACAGCACGTAGATGCCCAGCGCTACCATTTGGGCTTTTTATAACTTTCTCAATTTCGTTTATCTAAAAGATCGCTTCGTTTCCCAAACCAGAAGAGAAGAAAAATGTAAGTACAGGTTTCTATACCACAACGGCGTTGTTTTGGAGGCTCCTCCCGTCTCTACTTTCCTTCAATCGCTCACGGGTACGCAACCAAACTATGGCTAGTGAACGGAAGATAGGCAGAGACTGCAAAAAACTTTGGTTAATAAATTTTTAGAATCTTGCAGGAGCATACAACCACGAGGACAATAAACAGTGACAATAGTTTCTTGTTCTGGGAGAGGCATATGAAGCGACATTCTATCTCGATTCGTATCCTTTTGGATTCAAAACCCAAGCTTTTGTTCAGTTCCGGGTCATCATTGCGGAATTGGATGGATCAATCAGTTCCTGACTCGAGTATTTACTATCTAGTCAATGGTTCTATGAACAAGGCTTTGAAATCAGTTGCGGTGAAGGAAAGTGGGAGAAACTATGAAGAAATTGAATAGGTTAGATGTTAAAAATCGTTTGGATTTTCGCACATTGGTGGATATTCACCTTGCTCGTTAGGTATGCGAGAAAATGCCGCGAGTTTGGCTTTGGTTTGTCATGGACGAGATGTTTCTGCTGCTAAATACTCATATTGGGTAAGGTATTGTGCTGTGCTCATTTAACTGATTCTTGAGAATTCTGATAGTTCAATATCAGGGCTTTTAATTGTGGAAACTTGTTGTTTCATTCTTAAGTTCGTTACGGATTGTGATTTAGGCAGGCTTAGGAAGCCTCTGGGGAAGTTTAGACCTCCTTCGACCACTTAACTTATTTTGTCAAACGATGGCGATCATTTGCTTGAGGGCTGCACCACAAACTTTTTCGTAGTTTGCCGCAGGGTATGAACAAAATGTTTGATTTGTTTACATAATTATTTGTTCGGGCCTAATTCACCTATGTAATTATGATGTTCATTGCCTTTAATCATTTTGGTGTCTATCTATCACAAATATATTCGCGTTTAGAAGTTTCATTCCTTTTTTACTGTATGATTTGCCTTTGGATGTCATCTCAGAAGAAGTCATCCAACAATCTCTACGGTGCGAGTTTGAAGTTCAGACTGCACCTATAGCTGATGGTGTGCTTCCAGGGGTGATAAGAGAGGTTGTCATCGAGTAAGAAAGTTGAAAATGCTAGAAGTTTTTGGACCATCTAGAATGTTGTGATATTACCAGCTCTCTGTGTGTTGTTGATCAACAATATTTTGGTTTTTCTTGTCAGAGTATGTCTAAGCAAGGGAATTCCATACCGAGAGAGAGCGCCTTCGTGGTCTGAGAGTGAGCTTTGGGAAGAAGCCTTCATTACAAGTTAACCTTACCATATCCATCATGTTTTCCGAAATCAGTTTTATTTCTTTTTTGCCAAACAGTTTCATATGTTATGTATTTTTAACATCTCAAGAGCGCTTTGAATTCAGGTAGTCTGAGGATTTTGCAGCACGTAGCGACGATTAAAGTGCCAGTTGGTTCATTGGAAGCGTTGGCTAGTACCAAACCAGAGAAGATTCAATGGAAAGAGAAAAGGTTTCATGAGGGACATGGAAAGATTACTGAATTAATCCAGGTAAAGCTTGTTACTTTAATTACTCTTAAATCATTGGTTTAGTCCAGTATTGGTCTTGTCTTTGAGTTAATCAAAGATTACAAAAAACTCACCTAAAAGGCGATATGCCTTTCATTGTTATGTTGGAGTAGGGAGTGAAAACGTATACTAAACTGGTTAGAATAGAATAGGTTGGATGTTAAAAATCGTTATCAGGAGAGAAAAGTTCTGGATTTTTGCACATTGGTGGATATTCACCTTGCTCGTTAGGTGTGCGAGAAAATGCCGCGAGTTTAGCTTTAATTGGTCATGGACGAGATGTTTCTGCTGCTAAATATTCAGATTGGGTAAGGTATTGTGCTGTGCTCATTTAACTGATTCTTGAGAATTCTGATAATTCAATATCTTGTTGTTTCATTCTTATGTTCGTTACTGATTGTGATTTAGGCAGGCTTAGGAAGTCTCTGGAGAAGTTTAGACCTCCTTTGACCACTTAACTTATTTTGTCAAACGATGGCGATCATTTGCTTGAGGGCTGCACCACAAACTTTTTCGTAGTTTGCCTCTATGAACAAAATGTTTGATTTGTTTACATAATTATTTGTTCAGGCCTAATTCACCTATGCAATTATGATGTTCATTGCCTGTTATCATTTTGGTGTCTATCTATCACAAATATATTCACATTCAGAAGTTCATTCCTTTTTACTGAATGATTTGCCTTTGGATGTCATCTCAGAAGAAGTCATCCAACAATCTCTACGGTGCGAGTTTGAAATTCAGAATGCACCTATAGCTGATGGTGTGCTTCCAGGGGTGATAAGAGAGGTTGTAATCGAGTAAGAAAATTGAAAATGCTACAAATTTTTGGAGCATATAGAATGTTGATGATATTACTCGCTCTCTGTGTGTTGTTGATCAATAATATTTTGGCTTTTCTTGTCAGAGTATGTCTTAGCAAGGGAATTCCATACCGAGAGAGAGCGCCTTCGTGGTCTGAGAGTGAGCTTTGGGAAGAAGCCTTCATTACAAGATAACCTTACCATATCCATCAAGTTTTCTGAAATCGGTTTTATTTCTTCTCGCTTATACTTTTTTGCCAAACAGTTTCATATGTAGTGTATCTTTAACATCTCAAGAGCGCTTTGAATTCAGGTAGTCTGAGGATTTTGCAGCAAGTAGGGACGATTAAAGTACCAGTTGGTTCATTGGAAGCATTGGCTAGTACCAAATCAGAGAAGATTCAATGGAAAGAGAAAAGGTTTCATGAAGGACATGGAAAGATTACTGAATTAATCCAGGTAAAGCTTGTTACTTTAATTACTCTTAAATCTAGGGCTGGGTTTTCGGTGTAAACCGAATAACCCGAACTGGCCGAACCAAAAATTTCGGTTTTCGGTTTGCTTTTAAATATATTCAGTAAACCGATCGGCTATATATTTAATTTTATTCAGTTTATAGTTCGGTTCGGTTCGGGAATATAAAACCGATCGGTTTTTACAAACCGAAAATCACTATCCTTATATAAAGAAAAACCCTAATGTTTGGGCACAAATTGTTCTTCTTCTTTTTCGATTCTTCTCAAGTGTTTCTTCTTCTCTTCTGTTACTTTTTTTTTCTGTTTTCTTCTTCTTTTCTTTTCGGAATACTTTTTCAAGGTATGATATCTTATCTTTTTCTTCTTAGATCTTATGCATAATTTCTTCTTGTGTTCTTCTTCTTAAATTTTAGGCATGATTTATTATTGTGTTCTGATATTTTTCCCCAGATTTTATGCATGTTCTCTTTTTCTGATTTTTTTCTCGTGTTTTTGGTTTTTGAAAATTCTCTTTCTCTTTGTGTTGTGTCGTTGTATGAAACAGAATAAACTTGTTCTTGATGTTTTGTCTTATTTTTCCTCTTATTACCATTTCTTCGGTAAGTTAGGTTTACACCTGTATAAAAATTTTATGTTGCATTTGATCTTTGTAATAGTCAAATTGATAAAATCTAATATTTGACCTTTGTTTGCAGCAATTACAATTAAAAAAATTAGACTGAAATTCGACAAAATTGAACTGAAATTTAATCAAATGAAATCGAAATTAGACTGAATTAAACCGAAATGGACCGAAAATTCAAATGAACTGAATTAGACCGAAAAATCTAATGAACCGAATTATACCGAAAATTTTATGATAATAAACCGAAAATAAATTTTGAATTCGGTTTACTTCGAAACCTTTTTTTACACTAATAACCGAACCTTAATCGACGGATTAACCGAACCGAACCAAATTTTTTATTTTTCTATTTCGGTCAACTTTTTACAAAACTGAATTAACCGAAAGCCGAATAAACTGATCCGAATAAACCGAAAAAACCGAAAATCCAGACCTACTTAAATCATTGGTTTAGTCCAGTGTTGGTCTTGTCTTTGAGTTAATCAAAGATTACAAAAAAACTCACTTAAAAGGCGATATGTCTTTCATTGTTATGTTGGAGTAGGGAGCGAAAACGTATACGCCGTCACTATTAGTAAGGACAATTTAGACAATTCACTCACAAAATGACAAAATTGAACAAAATATAAAAAGATGGATAAATTAAGACAATTTATTTAATAATAACAACATTTCTTCCGTTTGTATTGCGCACGTCTAGCCTCATCATCACGGAGCATGACCTTTCCACGTCCTGCAACATTTAAAGTCAACGATGACTCGTAAATACCACGTGTCGTGCATTCATTTGACATCTCCTTCTCCAAATCACCATCGAATTCGGATACTCCACGTGGCTTCTTACATTCGACGATTAATAAAACCCCGAAGTCCTCTCAGCTTCAGTTTCCACCTCACTTCGCCCTGCGTTCTCTAATGGCGTCGTCCACAAGCATTTCTCTCCTTCTCTTCGTTTCTTTTCTTCTTCTCGTTAACTCGCGCGCAGAGAATGTTCCAAGTGATTCAGTTATCGACGAGGAATTGGCTTTCCTCATCGCGGAAGAATCTAAGGAACAAAGTCACGAGGAACACGATCAGTACCGGGACTTCGAGAATTACGAGGATCTTGAGCAGGGAGGCGGCGGAGAGTTCCATCACGGCGAGCACGGAGGCGTCGGTTACCAGGAGGAGCCGTTACCAGCCATAGACGAGAAAGACGTGGCTGTCCTGTCAAAGGGCAATTTCACGGAGTTCATCGGGAACAATAGCTTCGCGATGGTGGAGTTCTACGCTCCGTGGTGCGGCGCTTGCCAGGCTCTCGCGCCGGAATACGCCGCGGCGGCGACGGAGTTAAAGGGCGTTGCGGCGCTTGCGAAGATCGACGCGACGGAGGAAATGGATTTGGCTCAGAAGTACGAGATTCAGGGATTCCCCACCGTTTTCCTGTTTGTCGACGGAGAAATGCGGAAGACCTACGAAGGAGAAAGGACAAAGTAAGTGGATTATGTCTTTCTTTTTGTTTTAAGGAATAAAGGATTATGCCTTTCTATGCACACGATATCTCACTCATTTCTGGACCAACTGTTGGAATTTTAAGGTTAGATTTGGCCAACTGTAAGGATGAATAGTTTTCTGAAACTTTGAGTGAACATGATCGATCACCCGGTTTAGCTTTGGCTTTGGTGATCTAATATCTGATGCAAGAGCAGTTCACTGGAAATACAATAGACTTAGCATGGACTTTGGAGAGATTCTGATTTAGAATATACTAATTGGTGTTAATGAGTCTGAAAAAAGCTAATGAATCTGTAAATAAATTTTTAGGGTTACTGATGTTAGCGAATATTGTTAGCGAATCTGGGAAGAAGGTCAATTATGAAATAGTGCAATAGAGGACATGCGATAGTGGATATAATCTACCTGATTTGGTTTCTCGTATGTCCGTTTTCGGTAGAAATTATTGTTCAGTGCATTTAACCATTGTTGGTGTTTGACTGCATAAAAAACTTTATTTTGCAGGGATGGAATTGTGACTTGGCTGAAGAAGAAGGCCAGTCCTAGCATCCACAACATCACTACAAAAGAGGAGGCTGAGCATGTTTTGTCTACTGAACCTAAAGTTATTCTTGGTTTTCTCAACTCCTTAGTGGTATGTATCCTTTAAATCCAAGGTTCTTTGTGCTCTCCTTCTTGGATCTCGCCTTTCTACCTTCTCAGAGTTATAAAAAAATATGCTAAACCAAATTGGTGTTACGGTGGGACTTCTATACCTGAGAAAACCAGAAAGAAAAAAAAAAACTATTAATCGTTTAGCGTATTCCCTCTGGTGTCTAGTAGGCGAAGGACATAATGGTTTTCCCTGCAATATCTGTTACAGTTGCTACTAGGGTTGCATTCAGATTCTTTTGTCTAGTGCTTTTACTTTGTGCGGCCGAGAGTTTTCAAGATGGAGGATTGACAAATGACAAATGTGAAGCTTTTGCTTTTAAGATCCTATTCTGCTATGTTTTCACCATTTCCTCTTGCTCAGGGGTTGGAGAGTGAGGAACTTGCGGCTGCCTCCAGATTAGAAGACGATATCAGTTTTTACCAAACTGCAAGCCCTGATATTGCAAAGGTATTTAAAATAACCGAAGTCAAGCGTCCTGCCTTAGTTTTACTGAAAAAGGAGGAAGAGAAACTTGCCCGTTTTGGTAAGACTCCTCCAAATATCTTTTTTCAGCTACTTAGATTTCATTGATGTCTCTCTCACTTTGCATCTTTTTGGCAGATGGAAATTTCACTAAGGCGGCCATAGCAGAGTTTGTGTCAGCCAACAAAGTCCCGCTGGTGATCAACTTCACCAGGGAAGGCGCATCACTGATTTTTGAGAACGCAGTGAAAAACCAAGTAAAGACCATTCTCTCTTTTGAAAGTTTTCCTCTGTTCATTGATTCGAACTAAAGAGATTGACTTCTATTCCTTAAACCTTGTCAGCTCATTCTTTTCGCCACGGCAAATGAATCAGAGACGCACCTTCCCACTATGAGGGAGGTGGCAAAGTCCTTCAAGGGAAAGGTAATTTTTCTTCTTTTTTTCTTATGTGGTCAGTTTGTTCACTTTCTGGAACTATTTTAGAGAAAAACGCGACCTCATGGAATTATCATATATATACTAAAAGGAGAGGTGGATGATACCTTTACTTATTGAGTTGGAAGGGTAATGCTCTCTGTTTGTCTGCAGTTTGTATTTGTCTACGTGCAAATGGACAATGAGGATTATGGAGAAGCAGTTTCTGGATTCTTTGGTGTTACCGGCACTGCCCCCAAGGTATAAGTGTGAAATCTCAATGTACCGGTTTTGTGTTTATTAACACACCAAATTTGCATTTGCTTATGCAGGTTCTTGTATACACTGGAAATGAAGATATGAGGAAGTTTATTCTGGACGGTGAATTGACCGTAAAGAACATAAAGGTTGGCTCAATTTCTCTTTCCTATGAAATTTTATGGTTTCATTATTTGGTGAGGTATCTTACAACAATTGACTTTAATTTTATCTTTGAACAGACACTTGCGGAAGATTTCTTAGCAGACAAACTAAAGCCTTTCTACAAGTCAGATCCAGTACCTGAACACGTAAGCTTTTCCACATCTCAACACACACATCTCTTATGCCACATGATACTGATTCACTAGTTTCTAAATCAAACGCAGAATGACGGTGATGTTAAAATAATTGTGGGAAACAACTTTGATGAGATTGTTCTTGACGAGTCAAAGGATGTTCTTCTCGAGGTAACAGTAATCACGTCGAAATATTAAAGAGTCTTGTTTACACATCTTAGTTAGGTACCTAAAGCGTGAGCTTTTTGTCACAGATATATGCTCCTTGGTGTGGCTACTGCCAATCATTTGAGCCGATTTACAACAAGCTTGGAAAGTATCTGAAAGGCATGACTCGCTAGTGGTAGCCAAGATGGATGGTACCACCAATGAGCATCCTAGAGCTAAGGTCATTAAATTAGCAGACAAATTTTGAAAGAAATAAAAAAAGGTTTTGGTGATTCAAGACTAAAGATAACTGATTCTTCTTTCTGTTTTTTTGTTGCATTTGTCGAAATCTCTTAATGTTCAGGCTGATGGGTTCCCAACAATCCTGTTCTTCCCTGGTGGAAACAAGAGCTTTGATCCGGTTAGCAAAGATTAACTCACTATATCAAACTGTGTTTTTAAAACCTACAAGGGTTTACTTGAGCACTGAATTTGTTATAATTTTTGGTCTTCAAACTAAAACAGATCACTGTGGATGTTGATCGTACAGTAGTGGAATTGTACAAATTCCTGAAGAAGCACGCATCAATCCCATTTAAACTTGACAGACCGGCGACACCTGAACCGGTTATCTCGACCAAGAAAACTGATGAGAAGATTGAGCATGATAGTGCCAAGGATGAGTTGTGAGGATATTCTCAAAGAACACTGTGTGTTGGTGGCTATATAGATGATGACTCTTCTATACTTACATGTTAGAAGATTTTTTTTTACAGATATTTGGAATCGTAAATGTATTGTCCTTTTTGTTGTTGTTGTTGTTGGCTTTTGTTGTATGCTATGAAATGAATAAGTTAAAAGAATTTTGGTTTCTCATAAAGTCAAGATGAATATTTACAAGAAAACCTAAAGATGAGCTATTTTGGAGCATTACGAGAATGGATACTGTTACGGTTTCTAGCTTTTGGAACTGAGTTTGAGGATCTAACTGAAAATCAACACATTAATTAATTGCCACTTGAACTCTTGTTCATCATTACATAAAATGTTAATTTGGGCTTCATGATATCTTAGCCACCATTCTCTGAGGTCATTTGAATATCATTAGATGGATCATAGAGCGAATCTGCCATTTTGAGTTTGTATGGGTGGACCATTTTGAGTTCATCTTAGTGAAATGTATGATGTTAATATGTTTGATTAATGTTTCTTTTGCCACCATTGAACATATTTGATTGAGATGATCTGCAACCTATTGAATTGGCCAACTTAAACATTATGAAGGTTATTCAACAAAATTTTAACTTATTTGTTACAGTTTTTTTGCACTCTTCTTAAATTGACCCGTGAGTAAACCACATTGATGAATAAAAAAGCTTTTAAACTATTTGAAGCTCTTATTAGCGTTACATTTGTCAAGTAAAATAATAAAGTCAGAGAGGTAGAGTAAGATTGCTTGCAAGTTTGTTTTTTGACAACAGTGTAACGTCTCAAGTTTTAAAACTCTTAGATGCTCTACAATTTCTTTTTCCTATCTGTCTTTCATTGGAAGACAGAAACTATTACTTATTGCCTTTTAATATCTTAGCATATATAGATAGATAAAATCTACTCTAATATTAAATCAAAAAGTAAGTATTTATAATAGAAAATATGGAAAAATAAGCAAGAAATCTAACTTTTTGTCCACATATTAGCATTTAATGAAATATAACTATTGTGGAATAATGTCTTCTGTAAAAGTGAATGCAACTGCAAGTCTATTATAAGTACTAAAGCGTGCGATACAGAAACAGACATACTCTGTAACTGTAACTCCGGTGTTCTTGCCTTCTTCGTCTTCTTCTCTCTCCTTTTCTCTTCTTAGTCAGTGTGTTTCACTGTGTCGTGCATAAAGTTAAAAGATTCACCCTTTAAGCCTGATTCAGATATACTTTTTCTTTTCTCCGCAAAAGACGAGCTCGTGTTGAACACGAGAAGAAAAAAAAGGAAATAAGAATTTGAAGATTCCGCGCGAAACAGGAGAAAGACTAAACCTTTTTCTCTTCTGTCCGTGTTCTGGTTTCTAGTTTTGAATTTTTGACCAAAGACGATTGATTTTGATCTGAATCTCTTCTTGTGTTCATATGATCAAATACTGGATTTGATTCTCTCCATCATCATGCAAAGAGTGCGGAATAAACCCATTAAATCCAGCGGGGAAAACACGACGGCTTCCGTTAAGCATTTTATCAAAAAGAGAGGGGGCGGAGGGGGCGGAGGGGGCGGAGGGGGCGGAGGGGGCGGAGGAGGAGGAGGAGGAAGAAGTGGCGGAGATACGGCGGGTATGAAGGCTTCCAAGTCGGCAGAAGATACGCAGGAACCGAGCATCGATACGGACAAACTCAGCTACGAGATTTTTTCGATCCTCGAGAGCAAATTTCTTTTCGGGTACGACGACAACAACGACCCCGAAATCACGGTTCCCAGACACTTCGACCCGAAACCCGAACCCGTGAATTCGGCGGTTGCGATTGACACCGTTCCTGGATCGATTAAGAATCAGAGAGGGAAAATATGTATCTTGAGCATCGATGGAGGAGGCATGAGAGGGATTTTACCCGGAAAGGCGTTGACTTATCTAGAACACGCTCTGAAATCGAAATCGGGCGACCCGAATGCCCGAATCGCCGATTACTTCGACGTAGCTGCCGGGTCCGGAATAGGCGGGATTTTCACGGCGATGCTATTTGGGTCGAATGACGGTAACCGTCCGATCTTTAAAGCAGAGGACACGTGGCAGTTCCTAACAAAAAACGGAAAGGGTCTTTTCGGGTCACCATCATCTTCTTCACTCATGAAACGGGTCATGAGAACGGGGTCGGGTTGTTCCGGGACGGGGAAGCTACAGAAAGTGATGAAAGAGTCCTTCTCGGAGCTAACGTTAAAGGACACGCTTAAACCGGTGCTCATACCTTGCTACGACTTTAAAAGCTCGGCTCCGTTTCTGTTCTCACGAGCCGATGCGCTCGAGACGGACAGTTACGATTTTCGTCTCTGGGAGGTCTGTAGAGCAACTTGGGCTGAGCCTGGGGTGTTCGAGCCGGTGGAGATGAAATCGGTGGATGGAGAGACCAAATGTGTGGCGATCGGTGGAGGATTAGCCATGAGCAATCCAACGGCGGCTGCGATCACGCACGTGCTGCACAACAAGCAGGAGTTTCCGTTCGTGCGAGGAGTTGAGGATTTGCTAGTATTGTCTCTTGGTATGGGTCAGTTGCTTGACGTGAACTATGAGTATGAACGGATCATCAAGTGGACGGCTAATCATTGGGCTCGTCCCGCCGCTCTTATTTCTAACGACGGTGCTGCCGACACCGTTGATCAAGCTGTGGCCATGGCTTTTGGTCACTGCCGCAGTAGTAACTACGTCCGGATTCAGGTATAAAAGAAAATGCTCAGTGGTTGGTTTTTGTTGGGATCCAAGTCATTTGGATTCCGATTGTTAACAGTGTAAAATCACCTAGGATACACATTTTGCTAAAAAAGAAAAGAGTTGATTTTCTTAAAGAAGTAACACATTAGCATATTGAATTGAGTTATGAATGTAGGTTCATGTAGATTCCAAGTAATGGGTATTGTTGCAGGCGAATTGGTCGAGCTTAGGACCTTGCAGGCCAAACGTAGACACAGACCCGAGCGGAAGCAATGTGAATATGCTGGTTGGAGTAGCGGAGGAGATGTTAAAGCAGAAGAATGTAGAATCCGTTCTGTTTGGAGGTAAAAGAATCGATGAACAGAGCAACTTCGAAAAGCTTGATTGGTTAGCTGGGGAACTTGTTCTTGAACATCAAAGGAGAAATTGCAGAATTGCTCCAACCGTAGCGTTCAAACAATCCGTCCATAGTGCAGATCAGAAGGCAAGGACAAGGTTATCGGTGTGACCGCGAGAGAACGATGAACAAGAACAAAATGTTGTTGTTCTCTTTTTTAGGTTAAGCTTTTCTTTGTTTCTTTCTTATAAAAAAAAGAACAACATGATTCATGTAATTTTGCTTTCCTATAATCATCTCATGATTTCTTCTTTGAGACTTTTACCAACCAAATGAATCTACAAATGTTTATGTTTATTTGCTTTGTTTCTGAGCGTTAGCAATACTAAACCGTTGAATAAATGAATATAATATAACGTAATTTCACAAAGGATATGGTTGATAAAAAACTTGCAAAATCAGGAATATTATTCTACTAATCCGCTATTTAAGGAGTTACTAAGCAAATACTTTACTAATCCAATAAAAACACTCTTTGGAGTTGGAGCTCAAGACACGACACTAATAACGACAATAAACATAAAAAAAACAAAGCGTCACAACTTTTAACATTAATATTCAATAGTATTGCTCTTACTATTAAATTTTGTTTTAATTTATAAACACCAGAAAAACTCTCGTTAGTTAACTAATTTAATATGCAGTTGGGGAGCCACTAATGAATAGAACGTATCAAGAAATTTGTTGTTGTGATGGGATTAAAAAAACGAATGATTTATTGAAATTTGGTTAGGAATTGAAACGTTATATAAATTCCAAAAAAGAAAACAAAAGTTGTCGTTGGGTTCTTACGCGTGTGCGTGCGTCGAGAGAGGGACGTTACGAGAACGATATCTGCGAGTAACCCCACGTCTTTGATTGTTGGTTCGGTCTCTTCCACCGACACTCGAAACACTATTTTCATGCCAATTTATGTCTGTATACTTTTTTAACATATCAATAAAATATTTTTTTTAATTTCAAACATAGCAACTAAAATATCATTAAAAATTATTTTTCATAAAATACCCTAAAAATAAAATAATATCTTAAATTCTCAAAATTAAATTCTAAATTCAATTTTTATGAATTCTTAAAAAGATTTTAATTGTTTGTAATATAAAAGTTAATGATAATATTTTTTATAATTTTTTATTATAAACTCCAAAACTCTTTATGCGTCGGTCCAAATATTATGTCGTAGCAAATTTCATCTTTAGTTTTTGGTTGCTTTTTATTTTAACAAAAAAGTGTTGGTTGCTTTTTTACGTGATGTCATGTCTCATAGGGGCAATTATTCGATGGTTTTTGTCTATGCATTACTCTCAACTATATGACAACAACATTATCAAAGTATGGCAACCAAACTTGGTCAATTTCTTAACCATATATGTAAATTCTCCTTTTTCATTTATCTATTGATTAATGAATGCATTCTGAAATAAAACCTGAACGTATTTTTTTTATCAAAGCAAAGTAAGTAATGAAAATATTAGACATTCTTAGACATTCTTAAAATATTAGACTTTTTCATTTATCTACATAATTATTATGTGATGTAACCCGATTATATATGCATTCTTAGACACAGAATTCTACAGAAATTAATGTATTATAATTGTGTCCTATACATTTTTAGGAGTTTATGTATTGGAAATCCTTATACCATATTTGACGATTTATGTGAAAAATGAAGCAAACATGACGAAAACGTACAAAATCGATGAAAGACAAACCATGGCAGAAACCACGATTGCGTCTGCCTATCTCCGCTCAGTCGTGGCCAGGCCAGACCAGGCCAGGCCAGGCCAGGCCAACTAAGTATAGACATTTAAATTACATTGTTTTTCTTGGTAAAAAATAGAACAACAGTTACGAACTGAGCAACTAGATTTGATTATGAGCCAATGGACATTAGACACTTATGTTTTGATCCTTGCAAGCTCTATTTGCTGCTAATGCTTCGACTTTCCTAATATAATATTAATCACACCATTGATACTACAAGACAACGGTCACACAAAGACGCCCAATATTCAAACTCCCAACAAATACACTCTTAAAACCCTAAATATAAAACCAAGAGAGTGCAAGAGGAATTTTCTTTCTAAAACAAAGAACCAAGATGATCCCATCTAGGACGAAACTTGTGTGACCACTGCAGAGACCATTGAGTTAATCCCACACATATCATGGCCGCGACATAATTTGTAATAACCATTCTCTCCCCACTTCTTCCCCCACGAGTTCTTGATAATCCAATACGGTTTATTACTAAGCCGCAATATCGAAAAACCTTTTGATCCGTACCCAACAAGAAGTACCCCATGGTTTATCTTTCTCTTGCTACATATAAGAGGACACGACACTCCTCCTATATACGTCTGCATGAAGACAGCGTTTAATCCCACTGCATCCCAACACAAACAACAAATCAAGAATTAGAGATTAGTTTTTGCATTATTTCACATTTCAAATCGTACGTAAATTAATCACCTGCTAAGGGACCATGTTGTACTAAATATGCTGTGATCTGGTCCTCGTCCAACGGTATATTCGTGAAGTTCACCACTTTTACTGCAACCTTCTCAGTATCAAACTTGCATTGGCCTCGTTTACCGGTGTAAGGATATGATTTTTCCTCTTCTAAGCCTCCTGCTTCCTTCAAATACTCGTAGGCATTTGTCATCAGTCCCCCACGGCACCCATTGTCACACGCTTTCTTCTCCTTTGGATCGCACTATAAAATATATATACTCCAAAGTTTTCAAACAAATTAGTAACTATATGTACATATACAATAAATTAAGTTCAGTGATTATTGAATTATTAGGACAAACCGCTTTATCACAATCCACAAGTTGTTGTTCGCTAAGATTAAGAAGCTTCCCCGTGGAGACAAAATGGGCTCCTTCAACAGCTCCCGTTGTGCTAAAAGCCCAGCACGATCCACATGCACCCTTCACGTTCACAACTAAATGCTCATTAAAGTTGGTAAAACACAAACTAACGTATTTCTCTATGAAATTACTTACTTATAACTAGTGTATTAATATGGGTCACCTATATACTATTGATATATATGTTCGTCAATAACACTCTTAAGCTACCTAATTACTGGTTAGTATTAGCTACCTAATTACTAATTAGTATTAGCTTACTTAATTCCAGAATTAAAGCAAATAATACTAACCATAACAAAGAAAAAAGGATCATATTTTTCTCCGTCCGTATGAAAGAAATAATCACAAGCATCAAGTAAAATCATATAATAATCATTCTGTTTTTATGTAATTGATAATTGATTATTTTTTAAGTGTTTCTAATAGAGACGTTTTTGAGCAAGTATGTATGGGAACTAGAAAGAGAGGGATAACATACTTGATCCTTGACCTCAGTCACTGCACCTTTCTCTCTCCAGTCAAAGTCTTTGGGCAATTCTTCCACTTCTACCATGGGTGCCTCCATTCCAACCGCACCGCCACGGCCACGGCCGCCTCTAACATCGGCAATTCCAGTGTACATCCTCTTGAACTCCTCTTCCGTTAGGTCAGAGAACCGCGTGACTCCATGTACGGCGGTGGGGTCCAACATCTGGTTTTCCGTCGCCTTGAGGACGTTTTTAGCGAATATCCCGAGGCGGCGGACATACTCCTCCCTCGTGGAGTAGCTCTTGCCGTAGTCCGACATGAAAACCCGGAATTTTCTCTCCGTGTGTGTCCCGAGGAGATTGGAAAGTCGATCGTCTGTGACTTGGCGTATGGTGAGGTCCTGTGAGGAAGCTGCCACATGAAAGACGAAGATGGTGCATGTTATGAATAGTGCTAAGGTTTTAGCCACCATGATCGCTCCGTAACGATGGATCTTCTTCTGAGGCGGCCTTAATTAATTTAGTCTCTAGAGAAAGCTGATGGCTTTGTGTGTGTATATATATACACTAAAGAGAGGGATGGTTATGAGTTTTGAGGAATAACGAAAGTGTCGGAGTTACATGCAGATATGAGACACGTGGGATGTTTGCATGTAGAGTAGTAGATTTACACAGTGCAGCTGCATGACATGTGGCTATCTCTTAATCATATTTGTGATTTTGATAACCGGCATTGCTTTAACGTATTTAGTGTAAATGTGTAGACAAATTTTATCCGGTTTAGACTTGTGGAGAGTGGCGTATGTCGTGTTGTCGTTGAATTATAGAGATCGAAGTTCCATTCCGTAACATTTTTCATACAACAAATACCAAATTTAGTAAACTGATATGGCAAATCTAATAATCGATCTAAAAATTATACATTGTTCTATAAATCTGAAAAGATTCAATCTAGAAACAAAATTCAATGATTACCATATATTTTTTCTGTTTCAAAATAAATGATTTTTTAGATAAAATATTATTTTATTATAAATGGTGTTTTTACTTTTGTTAATATGAAAAGTAACTAATTATTTGTTATTTTTTGTTATTTTGAAAGGTAAATGTATAACATAATAATTTTTAAAATTTTTATTTTAAAGATAGCATGATTATTTTAAATTTATAATAATATCATAAATTTGAAATTAAAATATATTAAAATTATATTTTAATAAAAAAAGTTAAATCGTAAATTGAAAAAAAATGAATTCAAATATAATATTTTAATATGTATAATTTATTTAAAATAAATAAATATTTTTACATAAATATTTGTGTTATTTTTAAAAATTTAAAAATTTTTAAATAGTGATATTTTAGAATATTAATTTATTTTGAATTCTGCATTTTATTTTACTATTGGTTAAATAAATTTAGATAGAAAACAGATAATATTGATTTAAAAATTAAATTATTAAAAATGTTTATGAATTATAAAAATATTAAACGTCACTTAAAATAACAAAGTGAAATATATCAATAATTTGTATCCCTTTTGAATGTGGTTAACAATACATATCTCCATTCTCCAAAATTGATCTCCTCCTTCATCCTCGACATCATTTTCTCTCGGTTTCTGGTTTTGCCTGAACAGTCGTCTTCCGCAGTCCCGACTGCCCTAATGCTTCTCTATCTTTGTACTCCATTCATCGCCTTAGAGGTTAAAACATTTCCTCGCTCTGTTTATAGTCTTGTTTTCAGTTCTGGAGAAAGAAAAACAAGGAACAAAACAATCTCATTTTTCTCTCACGACGAATCTTTTTCTTCTTGCTAGGGTTTTGATCAATCCATTCGAAAAGCAAAAAAGATTCCATTTTTAAACAAAACCGAAGATGTTCAACAAAATCATGAAGCTGGGCCAGAAGAAATTCAACAAATCGGATCAACATCACCAAGATAACAGCTCCGGAAATAACGTCGTTCGCGGTAGCCGCACTACAACTGCCGCTGCGTCTTCGGCATCAAATGGCGATTCTCAGACGGCGGCTCCGCCGCCTTCGCAGACGCCGAATCACCCAATGTTCACATCAACACCGACCCTCGAAGTACTTCCATTGTTGAAAGACGTTTCTTCCTCAGATCGGCCTCTCCTCTTCATGAAGATGGCTCACATGTGTTCTTGCCAATGCGATTTCTCTGATACATTGATAATGCCACGCGAGAAAGAGATCAAGAGGTAGACGCTTCTCGAATTGGTCGATTTCCTTCACTCTTCGTCAGGTAAAGTCAATGAGACGATGCAGAGCGAGCTCATAAGAATGGTTTCCGCTAACATTTTTCGGTGTCTCCCTCCGGCTCACTATGAGAACACGGGAGCTCCTCCTGAAGGCAATGATCCTGAAGAGGAAGAGCCTTATCTTGACTCTTGAGCCATGGTGGCCGCATTTGCAGCTCGTCTATGAGCTTCTATTGCGTTATGTAGTTTCTTCAGAAATCGAGCCTAAAACTGCAAAAAAATTCATCAATCACACCTTTGTATCGAGATTACTAGGTTTGTTCGACTCTGAAGATCCTAGGGAGAGGGAATACCTGAAAACTGTTCTTCACAGGATCTATGGGAAGTTCATATTTCACCGCCCGTTTATCAGGTGCTCCATTTATAACATTTTCTACAAGTTCTTGTATGAGACTGAGAGGTGCATTGGAGTCGCAGAGTTGTTGGAGATTCTAGGAAGTGTGATCAATGGATTTACGGTACCAATGAGAGAGGAGCATAGGTTGTATCTTGTGAAAGCCATTTTGCCATTACACAAGTCTAAGGGTATCTCCATTTACCACCAGCAGTTGTCGTATTGCATGACACAGTTTGTTGAGAAAGATTAGAAATTGGCTGATACTGTGATCCGTGGTTTGTTGAAGTATTGGCCGCTTACGAATTGTCAAAAAGAGGTTCTCTTCTTGGGAGAGTTGGAAGAGGTGTTGGATGCTACAGAACCTTCAGAATTTCAGCAATGTGTTGTTCCTCTGTTTACATAGATTGGGAAATGTCTTAATAGCGCACACTTCCAGGTTCATTCCTCAACCTCGTATGTTATCTTTTGAGTTTAGATTCAATTCACACGGAATTGACATAGATACAACAAGTCTTAGAAATTGATGTTGTAGGGGATATTGAGTTGAAGAATGTAACTGTTGATAGAGAGATATGTGGAGTGCAGGTGGCAGAGAGAGCTCTTTTCTCGTGGAACAGTGAACATATCGTAGGCCTGATTGCTCAGAACAAAGACATGATCTTTCCGATAATCTTTGAAGCATTGGAGAGGAACATGAAAGGACATTGGAACCAAGCAGTGCATGATCTGTCTGAGAACGTTAGAAGAATGTTTATGGAGATGGACACTGAGCTCTTTGAAGAGTGCGGGAAACAACATGTAGAGAACGAAACAAAGGCATTTGAGTTGTTGGAACAAAGAGATTTAACGTGGAAGAGACTTGAAGAAGCTGCTTCGTTAGCTGCAAACTAAAGCCCATTGATGCTATCTTCCTTTTTAAGAGTAATGTTTATAGAAACTCTCTAATTATCTATTTACTTGTTTTCTTCTTTCAAATTTTGGTCCCTTGTAAATGACGACCAGGAATATAAATCCACATGTCATAGAAGATAAATTTAGTGCTGCTAACTGCAGCTTCTGCAAAACTTGGTCGTAATTGAGCAAGTGCTTTACAAGAATTGGCGACGATGACAACAATAAACTAATAAAGCCTAACACTTTATTTCTAGTTTTCTACACATCACATTTTGACAAAGGCCTTTTCGATTAGAAGAATATCTAACAATGCCACATAACTAGATTGACAAAAGAACAGAGGAGAGATTCAATTATGGTACGAAGTTGAAATCATTAGTAGTTATGAAAACATCTACAGATATGATGAACTGTCTGTTTGTTATATCCATATCTCTTTTGAGGATGTCTGTCAGTCAACCACTCACATTTTCTCATCTTTTTGGCATTTATATGATTGTTTAATGAGAAGAAACAACAATTACAAAATGGCTTCCAAGTAAGATATTCGTTACTTTGCAGTAAAATACAAATTCTATGAGAGTTGAGTTAGAACAAAATGTAGTCCATGTTTCTCAACAGTCAACATCAATCTTACATAGGAGACTTGGCTATATGAAACTTCAAATTTCAAACTAAAGAAGTATTGACTACAGATTCGTTACACAAATTATCAAGAAGATATCGAACCATCATGAAAACCGTTCACAACAATTAGCAATGGAGTCCATTGATAGGGAGGAGGATCGAAGGCCCCCTATTTTATATACTTATCGCAGGAAAAGGGCAAGGGGAGGCCCAAGTCAAGAAGGGAAAGGAGTAATTGAGGAGGAAGGCCCAAAGGAGGCTAGTACGGGAGAGGAAAGATCGAGGATGACACGTGGGCAGCTGGGAGAGGAGATCCTGTGTCAGGAATCAGCTGCGCAGGACGGCAGGAGGGAAGGGAGGATTCGGTTATCAGAACAACTATAAAAGGAGAAAGAGAGTATCAAAAGAGGGCATCCAGAAACTTGGGCAATTTCAGGTGGGTAAATCGTTCTTTTCTTGAGTTGATTGGTCGATTTCAAGAAGAAACTTGGGAAATACTAACTTGTTTCATAACAAATTGGTATCAGAGCATCATCCTGCGACAATGGCGAAGAAAAACGAAGGAGGAGAGAGTGTGAAGGAATCGGTTGACATGGGCAGAGTGGCGAGGCTGGAAAAGAAGGTGGATGAGATGCAGCAACAGTTGGGAAGATTGAGTGTGCTGGACAGACTGGAGGAGCTGTTGAACCAGGGCAACCTCCGCGTGGTATCACAGGAGAAAGCAGTGGTGGAGGATACACCAGACAGAAACAAAGGGCTGGGAGAGACGTTAGCCCGGGTGAACCCGAACTTGTCGACGGGGGAAGGCTCGCACAGTGGCGCGATCAACTCCTCGTATCGGGCAGAACCACTAACGAGGAGAGTGGAGGTGCCGGTGTTCGACGGAGAAAATGTCGACGGATGGGTATTTCGGTTGGAGCAGTACTTCGATCTAGGGGAGTTTTCGGAGGAAGAGAAGCTGCGGGTAGCTCGCGTCAGTCTGGACGGCGAGGCACTTGAATGGTACCGCTGGGAGAAAGACCGGAAGCCATTTCAGAGCTGGAACCAGATGAAGGAGGGGTTGTTGCTGAACTTTGCGCCGGAAGGAACCACCAAACCTGACGAGAGGCTGTTTACTTTGCGACAGGAAGGGACCGTTCGGGAATACAGTCGCGACTTCAAGGCACTAGCAGCTCAGTCGACGAAGCTACAGGAGGACGTATTGGAGACGCTCTACCTCATCGGCTTACAGCCCTCGATTCGAGCCGGGGTGAGGATGCTTGATCCTAGGGGGCTCGATAAAACGATGACGGTGGCAGAGAGGGTGGAGCAGTGGGCTCGACTGGGAAATGGGTTTGAGAGATGGGGAGGATCGGTGGAGAAATCAGGACTGGGCCCTAAGTGGACACATAAGGCCCGAATCGAGGAAGGGGATAGAAGATTGGGCTCGAAGCCCACTTGGGCCAAAACAGTAAACCCTATGCCCATTTCCACTCGAACGACATTGTTGGGGGGAAGAACTGAGACAGAAACACGCATCGCGCCGCCGAAGAAGGAGAACTTGCGGCAGCTACCACGGAGACTCACGGAGGCCGAGTTGAAGGATCGCCGAGCACAAGGATTGTGCTTCAAATGTGATGAGAGGTGGAGCGTGGGGCATCGATGTCGCTACCGCGAACTACAAGTCATCCGAGTGCAAGCCGACGGCACGGAGGAGTGGGTAAACGAGCAGGAGGATGACGAGAAAGTAGAGGAAGAAGCGGAGGAGGTATCTGAGCTCGCGGAACTCTCGTTAAACACGATGGTGGGGCTGTCATCTCCCCGCACCATGAAGCTTCGGGGTCGAGTACACGAACAGGAGGTAGTAGTCATGATTGATAGCGGGGCGTCCCACAATTTCGTGTCTGAAGAGTTAGCGCAGAAGCATCAGCTACACGCGGAGGAGACCGGAGGATACGGAGTGATCTTGGCTACGGGATTGGCGGTGAAGGGAAAAGGCGTCATACGAGGGATGAGGCTGATGCTTCCCACGGTAGAGGTGGTAGCCGATTTTCTGCCTATCAAGCTAGGGAGTGCGGATGTGATACTAGGGATGGACTGGTTGGAGTCTCTCGGAGCTATGGAGGTAAATTGGAAATTACAAGTTATGAAATTTGCCACGGAAAAAGGGAAGGTAGAGCTTCGGGGAGAACCCGAATTGTGCACTTCGGCAGTCTCTCTGAGGTCGATTTGGAAGGCACTTAAACAGGAAGGGCAAGGAGTATGGGTGGAATTTGGTGGCGTTGAGACGGGAAAAATTCAGGAAGCCGAGTCAATACCTGAATCTATCCAGGCGGTGCTGGAGAGATTTCAAGGGAGTTTCGTAGAGCCTAAAGGGTTACCACCGATTCGGGGGCATGAGCATGCCATCTCCCTCACAGCTGGTTCAGAAGCAGTCAAGGTCCGCCCCTTTAGGTATCCGCAGATTCAGAAGGAGGAAATTGAGCGACAGGTGGCCGATATGTTAGCAGCTGGGATCATTCAGCCAAGCGCGAGTCCATTCTCCAGCCCGGTACTTCTCGTCAAGAAGAAGGACGGAAGCTGGAGGTTCTGCGTGGACTATCGGGCTCTCAACAAGGTCACGGTACCGGATAGCTATCCGATACCGATGATTGACCAGCTGCTCGATGAGCTCCACGGAGCGAAGGTATTCTCGAAGCTTGATTTGCGATCGGGGTATCATCAGATCCGTGTCAAGGCCGAGGACATTCCAAAGACGGCATTTCGGACCCACGATGGACACTACGAATTTTTGGTGATGCCCTTCGGACTTACAAACGCGCCCGCGACGTTCCAGTCATTGATGAACGACATTTTCAGACCGTACTTGAGGAGGTTCGTTCTTGTCTTCTTTGATGACATATTGATCTATAGCAGGACAATGCAGGAACACTCTCGGCATCTGGAGGAAGTCCTGACCTTGCTGGAAAATCATGAGCTGTACGCAAATCGCAAAAAATGTCAATTCAGTCGCACTCAACTGGAGTATTTAGGCCACATCATTTCAGCCGAGGGAGTCATGGCCGATCCAACTAAGGTGGAAGCGATGGTGCGGTGGAGACAACCAAACACCATCAAAGAATTACGAGGGTTCTTGGGGTTGACAGGGTACTACCGACGATTTGTTAAAGGGTATGGGGTCCTAGCTCGTCCTCTCACCACACTGTTACGGAAGGATGGGTTCGCATGGACAGAGGAGGCTACAAAGGCTTTCCTCCAGCTTAAGCAAGCTATGATTGAGGTACCGGTCTTAATATTACCCAATTTTGCTGACGTGTTTGTGGTTGAAGCGGATGCCTCAGGATACGGACTAGGAGCGGTCCTTATGCAGCAGCAACGCCCCATCGCCTACTTCAGTCAAGCATTGTCCGAGAGAGAACAGCTGAAGTCCATCTACGAAAAAGAATTAATGGCAATAGTGCTGTCTATACAGAAATGGAGGCATTATTTACTAGGACGGAAATTCGTGGTGCGAACGGATCAAAAAAGCTTGAGGTTTTTACTAGAGCAACGGGAGGTCTGCCTAGAGTACCAGAAGTGGCTGATCAAGCTACTCGGTTTTAACTTCGAGATTCACTACAAACCGGGGCACGAAAACAGAGCAGCCGACGCGCTATCTCGTTTTGGATCTACAGCCACGTTGCTGGCCATCACAGTACCGGCATCGTTGCAATTGGAGGAAATCAGTCAGGAAGTAGAGAGGGACGCCGATCTGGGTCAGATCATACGTGAGTTGAGCACCAACCCGAGCTTGCATCCGGATTATACAATTGTCCAGGGGCGTCTACTTCGACAAGGTAAATTGGTCATCGCTAAGAATTCCTCTGCGATTGGCACGATTTTACAGGAATTTCACGCCAGTAAGGTGGGAGGGCACTCGGGAGTCTTAAAGACGCAGAAACGTATTGGCGCCTTGTTCTATTGGAAGGGCATGATGACGGACATAAGGAGGTTTGTGGCGGAGTGTCATACTTGTCAGCGACAGAAGTACTCGACATTGTCACCCGGTGGGTTGCTCCAGCCGCTGCCTATCCCTGATCAGATATGGGAAGACGTGAGTATGGATTTCATCGACGGGATGCCACGGTCCCAAGGGGTGAACACGGTATTTGTGGTAGTCGACCGTCTCTCCAAGTATAGTCATTTCATGGGATTGAATCACCCTTTTTCAGCAGCAGATGTGGCAGCAACATATATTCGAGAGGTAGTACGTCTCCACGGGTTCCCACGCACCATAGTCTCCGATCGGGATAAGATCTTCATGAGCTCTTTTTGGAAGGAACTGTTTCGATTAGCAGGAACGAGTCTTCGATACAGCACGGCATATCACCCACAAACGGATGGCCAAACCGAGGTCGTCAACCGGACTTTGGAAACATATTTGCGCTGCTTTGCGGGAGAGCGACCGAGATCTTGGGTCTCCTTCTTACCATGGGCTGAATTTTGGTATAATTCAGCCTATCACACAGCGATTAAGATGACACCGTTTAAGGCAGTATATGGACGCGATCCTCCCGGGCTAATTCGCTACGAAAATGGATCAACCTCAAATGGTGAATTGGAGCAACAGCTACTGGAAAGAGATAAAACACTGGAGCAGTTGAGGTTACACTTGGCAAGAGCGCAGCAAATTATGAAGAAACAAGCTGATGGGCATCGGAGAGAGTTGAACTTCTCGGTGGGGGAATGGGTATATTTGAAGCTCCGGCCTTATCGACAGAAAACAGTAGCTCGGAAGAGCAACGAGAAGCTATCCGCAAGGTTCTTTGGACCATATGAGGTGACGGAGCGCATTGGACCAGTAGCATATCGTTTAAGTCTGCCTCAGACTGCGAAAATACATGACGTCTTCCACGTGTCACTACTTAAAAAATCGCTGGGACCACACATTCAAAGTTCTCCTCTTCCGAGTGAGCTACAAGCGGACTTGACACTGCAAGTGCAACCGGAGGCCGTGCTAAACCAACGCCTCAATCCGAGTTCCGGGGAACGTGAGGTTCTCATTCAATGGCAGGGGACACCAGCTCAGGACAACTCGTGGGAATCTTGGGAAACGATGCAGTTGCATTATCCCCATTTTGATCTTGGGGACAAGATCACTTTCCAGGAGGGGAGTGATGATAGGGAGGAGGATCGAAGGCCCCCTATTTTATATACTTATCGCAGGAAAAGGGCAAGGGGAGGCCCAAGTCAAGAAGGGAAAGGAGTAATTGAGGAGGAAGGCCCAAAGGAGGCTAGTACGGGAGAGGAAAGATCGAGGATGACACGTGGGCAGCTGGGAGAGGAGATCCTGTGTCAGGAATCAGCTGCGCAGGACGGCAGGAGGGAAGGGAGGATTCGGTTATCAGAACAACTATAAAAGGAGAAAGAGAGTATCAAAAGAGGGCATCCAGAAACTTGGGCAATTTCAGGTGGGTAAATCGTTCTTTTCTTGAGTTGATTGGTCGATTTCAAGAAGAAACTTGGGAAATACTAACTTGTTTCATAACATCCATCCAACAGAGACAGTATACAATATCAAATAAATGATCACATCACAAAACCTCCATTCATTTCTTTTGCAAAAATATTAGCTTCTCTCCTTGATTTTTCATCACAAAGTCAATCTTCTAATGACATTTCTCAGACTCAGCTAGGAATCTGTACCATACGCCAGTTATGTTATGTACATGTCTTTTGTTTGACCTCTTGTTCAGCTTGAGAAGTATGGATTTGATTTGAGTATCTTCTTTGCTAAGCTGCGAATGTCATCTCTACTTGACTCCACTGATATTCTTACGATCTCTGTCACACTTCCCGTTCTTTTGAAATCATTTGCATTTTCCTCTGCATCAAAAAGAGGAGATACTTGTATTAGTCATGTACCGAGCTACACAAACTATTGACAAAAGAGCTGTTTAGGATGCCCAACGAGCTGAGGATCCTCCCGAGAGAGAAAGACATATGAAATCAGCTTCATTTGAGCTATGACCGGCTTACCATTTTGAGCTAAATGGCAAAGTGCAAGCTCGATATGACGTTGTGTTGATGCAGAATCAATATGCGAGTTTGACGTCAGCCATTCAAGAGCACCCTCTTCCAGAAGAAGAGAACGACCTTTTCTACGCCCTGCAATGCATAAGATCTCTCATGGTATTATAGTGATTGACTTGGATATGCATTTGTTTAGGTATATTTGGAAGCAACTATGACTACTTACAAACCTTGCATAATTTCTCGAGTTTCGCACTTTGCAAAATTTGCCATCCCTCTTGCCACTTGAGCAATGATATCTATGTTTCCAGATTTCGCCATCGTGAGTAGTCCCTTGATGCCTTCCTCTTCTTTCAGGAGCTTAAGAAACTTCTCTGTTTGTCCAAAACAAAGCAATACATAGAGTTAGATCCGTACGTAGCATCCCAACGCAAAACTTCTTCAAATATCTTTGCTTTTGCATATCAATGCATTGCTGCAGATGGATAGATACTTTTTAAAAAATTTCTGACATTGGATGTCATCGGAACCAAAATTCTTAGTATCATTATGCTCACCGTTTCCGCATAAATTGGCAAGTGCACCAGCTACCATTCTTAGAGTCTGTGGATCATCTGTTTTGGTCACCATCTTCGCTAGCAGTTGCGCACCTCCTTTATTCATTATTAGATCTTGACTCTTCTCTGCGGTTAATAAATCAATGAAAAAACATAAATAAACAGAGCAACTCTTTTCCATCTCTATGAAATAACCATATAAGAAAGAAATCATATTATTAAAACAATTAATCTATAACATACATAACTTATAAGCCTAATTGGTACTGAAAAAACCTGGATTTGGTTCATGCAGCCAAATTATAAAAAAGCATAGCCATAAGAGAACGCTACACCTGAATAAACACGTATACTGCTTTGTTGACTAAAACAATTTCAAACGATTTACATATTGAATACATGTCCTATTCTAAGATGTAGCATTTGCTATAGTGCATTTATTTGTAATGCAAAGTTCCAAGTGGCATTACTCATTAATTCTTTCATGGTCTAACTAGAAAATTTTCGGTCTGAACACGACAGCAGAAGAAAAATCATGGCAAAAGGAACCGTTTGATGCAACTTACAGATCCAATGTTTAAGCAAACACGCATTGTAAACAAGTGACACAACCACAGGAAACTACTTAACCCTAAATTGGATCTGCTTCTCAAGAGTAAGTTGAACAACAATATCATAAAAGACTTGAACAAGAGAAGTTGCTCACCGTTCATTGCCAAATTAGCTATTGCACCGGAAGCCACTCTCAAGATTGTAGAGTTTTGAGATGACTGCACAAGCATAAGCAAAGCTTCAACACCCCCTTCTTCCACAATCTTCACCTGATTAGATTCTAAAAAAAAATACAAACAGAGGATGCAAGTCATTTAGGTACCATGACAATGTAAAGATGATGTACAATGTTTGTAAACTACCAGAAGTTCTGGAAACTAAAGATGATGTACAATAACGGTATCAGCTTTAACTGAGTATTTGTTTGTCAAGACAAAGCGCCAGTGTATCAGAAATCAATATTTCAAGAATTAAGACCATTTGTAATAGTATAGGGGAGTTAAAAACATATGAGGCTATTGATACACACTAATTTATAGGGAGATGAAATCAACACACCTTCAGCGGCAAGATTAGCCACCACTTTTACAGCTTGGATTTGAACTTCCAAGTCTTCAGACTTAATTAGGTGTAATATCTTCTGAATTCCAACTGAAATCGAAGTAGAAAAGAATATGTCAATTTGATTATCCCGCGATGAAACAGAAATAGAAGAATGTCTCAGCTAAAAGAGCTCAAGAATTATATGCCTTCTTCACAAAGTCTTGCCATGGTAGCTCTCTGACCAGACAGCGACTTTTTTAACCCTTGTGATCTCTGTGAGCCTGTTAGATGTCCAGATTCTGATGATCCTTTTGGAAGATCTTCCTTCATACGCTTGTCCTGTGGAATGAAAATTGACTTAGCAAGACCATCAAGTACAATACATCTGAAAAAGGTGAAACAAGATTATTGAAATTCACCTCAACAACAATTTCACTTTCCCTTAGATTCTTCTTTAGTTTGGAAAGCTCACTCTCTAATTGCTTTCTCTGTTTTTCTTCCAAAAGGAGCCTTTCCTTCATATCCCGAACTTCTTCGCCAAGGTTTTCCTATGTAACACAGGTTTCCGTGACACAATTTTTTAGAGATATTTGTCAGCGGAAATTAACAGTTGGTTGTTTTAGAATATGACCAAATCTGAACAATTAAGCAGACGTTTAAGCATCACACCTTTTGGTGGAGCAGATCATCATAGTCTAATTTCACTGTCTGGAGTTCATCTACTGTAGATTCATACATTTGTGAAAGTTCTTCTAATTTCTTCCTGAGTTCGTTTGTCTCTTCATTTTCCTGGATTCAAAACCAAGAAAAACAATTGGAGACAGAAATTTCATCTTTAATTTTATCTTCAAAAACATAAAGATGAAAGTATAAAATCCAGTTTATAAGAGATCAGGAATAAGCCTAACCTGTGATAAAACTTGTCGATCGCTTATAATCCTTTTCATTTGCCTAAGTTGCTCTTCTGCTGCATTAGACCGAGCATGTTCGTCTTCCAATTTCTTTTGCAGCTCTGCAATTTTAGATTCATACGTGTAAGTGGTTTCCGCAAGTTCCCTTTGATACTGATAGTTGCCCATCTCTTGTTCCTATCAACACCAAACATAATATTTAGTTTCAACAGAAAGCTAATGCATTCAATGTGTATAAAAGGGAATCTCTTTAACAATTGAAGATGAACAAAAATGGATTTAGCATTAACTAACATGAATAGACATCTGCTGTTTACTCAAAACATTTTTCATTTCGCTCAACTGATGCTCGGCTTTTGTGGACCGCGCTTGTTCATTCTCAACCCGCTGAACCAACTCCGCAATTTTGTTCTCGTATACTTGACTAGCATCTGCAAGTTTTTCCTGATATGCTGAATTTTCCAGCTGTTGCTGCTACTAACAATTAAAAGGCCACTGTCATAGCCCATCAACTATAAGTCTATAACACTGCTTAATCTTTTTAATATACTTATATTTGATGCCCGGTCTTTAAAATAACAACCAAGAACTTCTGTGAGTATTTATAAAAGATCAAACTAAAAGAAAGAAGTATCGATGTAACACTATATTGTAAGTAGATACTGGGAGAACTAGTAACAATATATGAGAGGAAGTGTACCTTGGTATTTTTCAAGTTCATCTCCAATTGTATGGCTTTGTCACGCATTAGATCACATTGATCTTTCTGCTGTTGCAAATCCTTCAAAAGTTCTTTCATACGGAGCTCCAAGCGGGCATTTTCCTTCTCCAGGAACTGTAAGTCATATTCAATCCTCACAATATAAGCACCAGATAGGAAAATAAGAATCATATCAAGAAACTACGAAACAGTTGAATATCAATAGCTGAACGTTAACAAGAGTAGCCAATCATTAGAATAGACAAATACCTTTGACCTTGTAACTGCATTCTTTTCTGCTTCAGCGAAAGAATTTTCACATTCTCTCAATCTTTTCTCCAGCTCGTGTTTCTCGGTATTTCTGAGTTTGTCCTGTCTTTCAACTTCTGCAGTAAGATGGTCCACCTGAGTCTCCAGCTTCCGACACAAACTTTCATAATCGAACTCTTCTTTAAGCTTTACCATGTTTACTATTTTCATTGCCTGTAAAGCAAGACATAATCAAGAAGGCATAACTATAAAAAAAATTCTTTGAAAGAAATAAGACTGTTAAATATTAGAAAATTTGTCTTTCTCAGCTTAGGATTTTTCTAGACCCTGTATATAATCATGCAGAGAACAAAATCGCTAAGCAACTAGACACATGAATCAACCGCACATTTTTCCGAGAAAAATAATAACATGAAAACTGACCCTTTGTCCGAACATTATTGTGCTAGTGGTTTCTGCATGATACCGTGCAGATGGCCCAATTGTTATTATAAGTGAAGTCCTCGCAGAACCTATTTGTTCAGAGCCAAAAACCAATTTCAAAATTTATGCAACAGACACAAGGGTAAGTAGGTAGATATGTACACAGACAACTAAAAATTTCTAGAAATGGCTCCAGAAAAAACTGGTAAACTAACCACCGAAAGAATCACGAAGAAGCCTCGTTAGCTTAGAATCTCTTGTAGGTATATGAGAACTGCCTTCAGCCAATGCATTTATGCATTTTCCCAGGGATGTCAGTGAAAGATTAATGAATTTTGCCTCTTCAATCAAGTGGCCATCAGTGCCTTAAATAGAAAACAGGATATAACTCAACCATAAGCTACTTGACATAACACATGACTGGATATATGAACACTGAAGGAGTCCAAACCAGATTTATTTATTCTTTCTGAACCAGCAAGATCCACAATAAGCAGTTTGCTCTTTCTGACTCTAGGAATGCCTTTATCTCCTAAAGATTCAGGTTTGGCCTGCCTAACGTAAACCTGCAAAGAAGATACTTTACATTAATCAGCAACACAAAACACGGTTTCTATTGATGAACAAGAAACCATATAGACCAAATCTTCTACGGAAGCACACCGTAAGAATGGCATGACTACGTGAGGATTCTGTATTCATCTTTGTATTTGCTGCATGGCGGTTTGTCTCGCCGACTTGCAAAACCTGCAAGAAATGGTCTAAATCTTGAATGCTAACTACGGTAGCACCTGGTACTGATACTTCCCCAGTCTTTGCATCCTCATTGATTGAAATGTTGCTTTTTTCAGGTGCAAGAAGATCTTGTATGGTTTCCATATAAAGCTGTGAATCACAAGACGAAATATAGATATTAGGCATGGATCTTATATAAGCTCTAGAATCATTTCGAAATTCACAAGGCTTTTGCCTTGTCTGTAAATGATCAACAAGAAGACTAGCATCTAAGAATTGAAGTGATACTCTACAAATACACAATTCTATTTAGGGAGATATGAATAAGAGATCTCCATGGAAACAGAAGCATAACATGTGCAGTGTCACACCTGCAGGTAAGAGATCTCCACGGAAACAGAAGCAGAAGATGCGGTCACAAGTATGTCCTCTAGAGCTCTAACCATAATGCCACGCTCGGCTGCATCATCTTTGCCAATTTTTCCAACTGTGTAAGTTTTACCAGTGCCAGTCTGACCGTAAGCCATAATGGTGCCATTGTATCCATTCAGAACACCCTTCAGATTCAGTATAGTGGATATCAATTAATAAAAAATCTTAAATTTCAATATCTTTTAAGTATGCATCAGACATTATCTAACCTCCACTACAGGTTTTGCTACTCCTTCATAGACGCGCTTTTGCGAAGCTGTGTCTGTGAAGACTTCGTCAAATCTATAGGACTCAGAACTCCAGTTGTTTTTCCTCAACTTTAGCCGCTTTATCTGCACAGAAAAGAAATAACACTTTCTAAGGATCCAAAAATTAAATGATATCAATTTTAGCTCCATAGACTTGGAACAGAGAGAGAAGCCAGCATCTACTCACCTCTGGTTGTAATTCAACAAGATCAGCAAAGTCAGCATCCGATTTAAGCTCCTCTCCATTTCGAGGTCGAACTCTTACAGAAACTCTCACCCTCCCAGGATCTAGAGGGAAATATGAAAATTTCAAAATTCAATACAAAAGTTTCAAAGCACCAGACTATAGCTAAAACTTCACAGCTTTTTAAAAAATGAATCATGATCAAACAGAGTTCAGTGTGCAAATTAAAATTATCGAACCGCAAAAAAAGAAGCCCGAGAAGCGAATTAAAAACCCACAACGTTCATAATACTATAGATGAGAAACCATTACAAAGGTGATTGTTTCGTCAAGTTATCAAAATTTTAAATCAAACCCCGAATTCGAATCAACAATTCCCAAATTGAATATAGCATTGACCTAGAGTGAAATTCAAATACGTCAAAGCAAATGAGAAAGAAAAAAGCTCGTCTTTCAAATCGTAAGGAGAAGAAAAAGTACAGACCATTATCTTCGTCAAAGTCTTTAGACTGTGAGCGACGGATGGGAGTGCCGGAGCGGCGTGTAGAAGGAGAAGAGGCGGAAGCGGAGGCGGACGAGACTGAGGAGGATGGGCGATCTTTAAGGCGAGAAGAATGGCTTACCGGTGCTCCTCCAGGAGCGATGAGAGAGGTCCTAGCAGGTAAATTTAAAGAAGAAGAAGAGAGAGATGCAGGATTACTGGGAGGCAAGTGCTGCTGAATCCGCTCGGCAGCGTGTTTTCCCGACGATCTAACGGCTGAGAAATTTGAAGAAGTCATAATAGCTCGCACGAAAGGGGCAGAGAGAGAACAGGAGAAAGAGAAAGAGAGAGTAGAGAGAATGTTTCAGAAAAGGGAATTTGAAAATTTTCGTGGGAGAAGTGGAAAGAGAAGAAGAGAAGAGAGGGAAGCACGACTGTTCCCGCGTTCGTGGATTAGTGGATGAACTCCTCTCCCTTTTTTACACTTGCCATGCACATTAGATTTTCTCCATTCCTAATTTCGGTTTGCCTTCGGTTCGAATTACTCTTGTTTTTCTCCGGAATTTTAATTTCAAACGAAAACCGGTTCAATTTTTACTCAGATTTCGTTCTTTTCGAAAATATGTAAAGAAAATGTTATTCATTATTACAACTCAATGCGATATTTCGTCTACTAAATTTTGGGTTAGTTAAGAGGTAAGATATATATACAGTTTCAAATAAGTAAATGAAATAAACCATAACGGTTTCACATTTTTGAGACATATATCATCATGATCAATAAGAATAAGCGGGTCCAAAATATATGGTTCATATGAAGAACAATTAATAGAACAATTAATAGAGAGTGGGAACCCCAATTCATATGGACGTAAATATATGGTTTCTAACATTTTTTCATAATTATTCTCCATATATGACAAAATAAAATTCATTAAAACCTTTGCCAATTTTTTTTTTTAATAAACGTGGTCCTGTCTACCTCAACTAAAATCCATATTTTTTGGACTAACGATTTATTTCCCCTCCAGAACTATCATATAGCACCAAATACCTGTAGAACTAATGCCACAATTTGTATATCCATGCTGCAAAAGTTAAAAACATATTTCCCCCTCTGCTAATAGTTCGAAATCTATTTCCCCCTCAAATGAAAATTCGATATCTAATTAGACATTACCGTAGTTAAATGCGGTTTACAAAATTCGTTAAACCAAATTAAACCAAATTACCTTAATTAAACCAAGTTAAACCAATAACTATCCGAATTATGATCCGATAACCCGCGATTATAATTAACCAAACCCTCAAAATCCCCAAAATCCCAAATAGAAAAAACTCTAATTTCCAAAATCGGCCACCTTCGAAATCGATCCCCCTATTGTTGAAATCGAGCAACCCTAAGTCGAAATCAAACCGTAATACCACTATCTTTGTCGAAATCGAAACCTAACACCACGAAATCGACGAAATCACGAGGAGAAATCTCCAAAATCCAAAATCGAAAAACTCTAAATCCTAAAATCGGCCCCCTTCGACGAAATCGATCCCCCCATTATCAAAATCGAGTTTCCCGAAGAAAGAGAAGAGCTTCACGAAGTATACATGGCGTTAATGGTGCGCGGTGATGGGGAAGAGCTTCTTGAAATCGAGGATTTTCAGTCTCATTCCTTCTTTTCTCGTTTTAGGGTTTGTTTGATTGGGGATTTTCGATTTTGGGTGGGATTTTATGGTTGGATGTCGGTTTTGGAATCTGGATGAGGTTTTAGGGTCGGATCTCGGTTTGGAATCCGAATGGGTTTTGGTCTGGTTCGATATTCACCGGTTTTTGTGGTAAACCAAATAACCCAGCTGTTCGGGAGAAATAAGTTTCGAACTTGCAATTGAGAGGGAAATAGGTTTCCAACTTCTCCATGATGGATATATAAACTGTGGTGTTAGTTCTAGAGGGATTTGGTGTTATATGATAGTTCTAAATGGGATATAGATGGTTAGACCTATTTTATTTTTGACACATGACAGTTTGTTGTACTAATGAAAGATCTCTAGCGTTTCTTGTTATCAAGTTGATCCCAGAAAAAAATTCGTAGTATTGACTTTTTAATGCAAGAAATTGAATATGTTGAGTAAAGTAAAATATTGTATAAAGACAACCTCGATCTTTACGATTATCATAGAAATGTCTAGAGATAGACTTCGCGACCAGTATTTCATAATACTAACGCATCAAAACTAAATTGGATAGTTATGATTTACTTCATTGCTGTGATGAAACATGAAAAATTGAACTGAAAGCTAGTTAATCTCATGAAAAAATTTATGTAAATTTTAAATTAATATAACATGTATATATAGAAGTGTGTTTGACAGTTAAAATAATAGTTTCAGTTTAAAAACATTAACTTAAAAATTTGTATATGAGAATAAAATAATAGTAATTAAACAAAGCAAAAAAAATACGATGATAATTGTAAATTTGAGGTGCCAGTTTTATTGTTTTTTTAAGATACGATTTAATTTCATAATTCAGATATTTACATTCATAAATCATAAATATGCCACAAGCCCATTTCCAAATATGAGGCCCAATTGGTGATTTAATTATATTTTCCGCCGTGGTCTTCTAATGCGGTGTACTAACGTCGCAATCACACGGTGAAGGGGAAACGGGAAAAACCGAAAAAGGTTGAGCAGGTCGATCATAGTTGATCGTCGTCCATGGCGCAAATCCCAAACTTGGAAAATGCTCCTCTCAATCTCAAATCTATTAGGTGAGTCGATTTTCATACTTACTTGAAATTGATTGCTTCACGCCTCCTTGTTAAATGTTGTTCATTTCTTATTCAGGGAGAAGTCTCAGAGGGAGCTCGTAAACTTGCTTAAAGACGTAAGTCTCGTTACTCTCTTTTCATATGACTCGGAAGGTCTTGGTTGCTGTCAATTATCAAATTTAGATTTTTTTTTGGGAGGTTGAGAGAAACGATAAGAATTTTCCGAATTACATTTGATTGAAACAAACCTCTATCGAGAATGTAAGATTAAAACCAATGTTCTCACTTTATTATGAATTCTTCTCTTTTCGACGAAATAATTGAACCATTTTCGCATGATCCAGAATTGATAGGATGAATGAACATCGTAGATGATTTACCGATTCCTCAAGACCTTTTATTTATTTATATCTTTGGTACCTTTGATTGTAGATTCGTGGAAGTAAATGTCTTGTTATTGATCCAAAGCTCAGTGGTTCAATCTCATTGATCATCCAGACGTCTACGCTGAAGGTAATTCCAGGCTTCCCCTCTTATTTCGTTTCTGTGAAACAATTAGCCCGATAGGAAATTTGTAATTGGAAATGCCAAGTCCTCAGCTTTTTTAGCCATGAAGATCGATTACTCTGTAGAAGATATGATAGAATTTGTTTTCTTCTTTTAGTTGTTGAATTTTGTTTAAACAACATTTTTTCTGCTTAACAGGAACTTGGTTTGGAGTTACGACACCTTTCTGCAGAACCAGTTCAGACTGAATGCACAAAAGTGGTTTATCTTGTTCGTTCTCAACTCAGTTTTATGAAATACATAGCTTCTCACATTCAGAATGATATTTCAAAAGCGATTCAGAGAGACTACTACGTTTACTTTGTGCCTCGTAGATCAGTTGCATGTGAGAAGGTATGTGGTTATTTGCCATTCACTAAATCTATTTTTGCTTCAGTTTACCTGTTTTACCACCTCTTGAATAAAGGGCAATAAATATTTTATTCTGCAATTCCAGATTCTTGAACAGGAAAAAGTTCACAACCTGGTTACCGTGAAGGAGCTTCCCCTGTATATGATTCCACTAGATGAGGATGTGATATCATTTGAGCTTGAGCTCTCTGAAAAAGTGTAGACCATTCTTTGTTCCAATTCGTACTTATAAATTCTCGTGCCCTTTTCCTTGAGGCCTTAAATTCACATCTTTCTTATTTATCTTGTTTTTCTAATGATAGGATTGCCTTGTGGATGGTGATGTTAGCTCACTTTGGCATGTCGCAAAAGCCATACACGAGCTCGAGGTTTTTGAATCTCCGTTAATCTTTACATTATGATCGTCACAATGCTATCTCATGGCTAACTCATATCATAGTTTTCTTTTGGAGTTATATCGAAAGTGCGGGCAAAGGGCAAAGCATCAGTTCGTGTTGCAGATATACTTAACCGCATGCAAGTGGAGGAACCTGTCAATTTGAATGATGTAATATTTGCCTGCAACAGCTTGAGTGTTATAATATTCAGTGATTTAGCTATCTTATATTGGAGAAAATGCTCTTGTTTCCGTTCTTCACTAACTCTAAATGATGCTTGTTCCATTTAGGTGGGAAGGTCTGAAGTGGATACGCTCATTCTATTGGATAGAGAGGTAAAGTTTTTATGTGCTTTCCCGTTATATGACATCCTTAAACACAAAGATGCCGTTCAAGAATTGAATTTTAGATAGTTCTGTATGGTGGACACAATGGGAAGTTGGACATATAATTTTTATGCCCCAAGCTATGGATTTGGCAATCTGCATATAAAGGTTAAGAGCGAGAGAAATTCGTTGCGATCCCACTTAATCTGGTCATTAATTTAGATTGATGGTTACTGGTTTTAATTAGAAACCAGTCCATATGCGTTGAGCTAAGGGTTTTTAGTATTCATGGTTTTGGTTTTATGAAACTAAAGCACGCATCATTTAGATAGTAAATAGAACCTGTGCTACAATGTCACTTAATGATCTGTCTGAACCTAAGCCGCCTACTATTTTATTTTCCAAACTAAAAACCATATGTACCTTTACAACGCATACTTGTAAAAAGTGTATCCACATGGCGCTACCAGTTTTAATGTTTACTATTCTGTTTCAGGTTGACATGGTTACTCCAATGTGTTCCCAATTAACTTATGAGGGACTGTTGGATGAGGTAATGTCACAAACTTGAATACTAAAATTTTTGACTAGAAGTAGCTTGAGTAGACTCTATAGACAGGGCAACTGGTGGGCTTTTTACCCTCTGAGGGAGGGATATCATGGTTTACAACTGATTTGAGTTATATTGGTTGTTTTTTCTTTCTCATCTCATAAGAAACTCTACAAAAGTGTTAGAGCCAAATTAGTCTCTGCTGGCGTTGTCATTACCCTACTGAGTTTATGTACTTTTCTGGAATTTAGGGAGGGTCAAACAATGGTGTAAAAATATTTGGTTTCATTGGTTGCAATGATGACTACAAACCACACAATTTGGGTTTAAATTAAGCTGGTCGATTGGGTTTTCTGAGAGCTGACTCCAACCTCTATTTAAAGTTTTTGCATATCAGTAATGGGGCTGTGGAGGTCGACTCATCCGTGATGGGTTCTCAGCAGGAGGGGAAAAAGATGAAAGTTCCTCTTAATTCAAGGTTAGTTGCTTGCATCGTACATATCAATTCCTTCAGCCATGTGAGACAATCTTCTATCGCACTGCTATATGATTTCTGTGAGTATTTTGATGCATGGAATAGAAATTGTGATTTCTTGTATTTAGACAAGCACGCTGTCTTGTTACTACTTCTGTATTATGCGCTTCCTAAACGGCTAGCTAGATTAGATTTTCCATGCTACATGCTGTATTTCTATCTATATATTTCTGAAATGTTGACCTAGAAACGAAAATGTATTTACCAGCGAACACTTTTAATTGCAGGCACTTTGATTGCTAACTGTATTTCTTAAGTGTGTAAATTTACAGTGATAAATTGTTCAAGGAGACAAGAGATCTCAACTTTGAAGTCGTTGTACAGGTTAACCGTTGTTCTTTTGGCTTTCATTTTTTGTGTGACGTGGGATTCTTTTTCTTCATCTTTTAGACGCAGTACGATTGCAGGTTCTACGGCAGAAGGCAACAACCATGAAGGAGGACTACACTGAAATTAATTCTGTACGTTTTTCGCTCTCTTCCTTTAGGTGGACTTGTGTTCATGGTAGAGGTTCTGGTACATGCATACTTGTGTGACGAGTGTCGTTTGGCGCTTAAATAGTTACTAAATGAATATAGATCTTGTTATGCCTTAGGAACTATCAGCCTAGTAATATATTTTTTCCCCTTAGATTACTAGTTGTACTGAGATTCTAATGGCGTATAGTATTGTAATGCACAGACCCAGACAGTTTCTGAGCTAAAGGACTTTGTCAAGAAGCTTAACTCATTACCAGAGATGACAGTAAGTTTTGCCTTGTTTTCTTTAAGTTCCTTTACTATTATCTCACAGATGGATCAGACCACGATTAGTTTCATTTTAACTTAATTGGTTTTGATTTTTTTCTTTCCTAGAGGCACATACATCTTGCCCAGCACCTGACGACATTCACATCCAAGCAGTCATTTCTTTCGCAACTTGATATGGAGCAGACACTTGTTGAGGCAGAAAGTTATGACATGTAAGATTTTTCTTAAGGAAACACTTCAACTGTATTCAATACATCAATTTAAGAAGAGATCATGATTCTAGTTACAAGCGATGTGAAAACAATTTAATCTGATGGCATAATGGATATTTAAATCTGTTACATGATTGATTATTACTAACTCGAATTTGTAAATACAGATGCTTTGAATACATAGAAGAGATGATCCATAAACAGGAGCCTCTCACCAATGTCCTACGTCTGTTAGTCCTATTTTCTGTTACAAACTCGGGGTTACCAAAAAAGCAATTTGATTATATAAGGCAAGTTAAGCTTCCATCAGTCATTATGTATTATATTTTCAGTTTTCTGTTTTCTTAATCATAAATTGTCTACGGGTTTCAACTTCCAGAATGGAACTACTGCACAGTTATGGGTTTGAGCATGTAGTCGCATTGAACAACCTGGAAAAAGCAGGATTGTTGAAGAAGCAGGTTAGTTTTTTTTGGTATTCTATAGGTAAGTCTGACATTCTAATGGCTTATTGGACCTTCATTTGGTCATTGCAGGAGTTTAAAAGCAACTGGCAGACAGTGAAACGTACACTAAAACTTATAGTTCAAGACACTGATACGTCAAGGTAATATTCTTTTTAGTGATGTTGTCTCCTATTGAATACATGATTCATTCATTGACATGATTTTGTCAATGGGACTAATCTTATGAAGTGGGTCGAATGTCTAGTCCAGAAATATCCAATCTTGATCTTGAATAAAAATAGGCTACTCGAAGGCCTTTTTCTACTACTATGTTCGAACATACCTCTGGTAATCTCTAATGCGTGATATAACAACAGCATTGGCTGATTATTTTTCGAAGACACCTCTTTCAATCTCTAAGTCCCGACTTGAGTTAAGCTCTTTTTTTACTTGCTAGTTTTGTTGATTTAAGAGGACTCTTACTTTTTTGTAATGCATGATCGACCTCATCATTGGCTGAATATTTCAGTTTTCATAGCATTAGTAATCTGTTTTCCTCGTTTTTGTCTAGTATTTGTAAATTTTGTGTTTCCATTTCTTGTTTCAATCGCACTTATCTACATACATCTAATTTGCTAGGCCTTGCACCAACTTTTTCTAATAATAAAATAAATTGCTTAAACCTGTTTCAGTTGTCAGAAATAATTTTTTTGTGCAGGCCCGAAGATATCGCTTATGTCTATTCTGGATATGCTCCTCTTAGCATTCGTCTTATCCAACAAGCTATTCATTCTGGATGGTTAGTATGTTCCTGCATTCCACTAGCCAAAATTTTTGCCTAAGTAGCCTGTGAAATCAACACTTTGGCTTTCCTAATTAAGTAAAGAACCACGTAGAAAAAAAGTCTAGAATTCTGTTCAGATTCAACCTGAGAAGTTTTGAAGTGACGGGACAAATTAAAACTAAGCATAAATGTCATAACTTGAGTGAACTTAACTAATCCATATATGAATTTTGAAAGAATGGTTTTGTTTATTGATGTCTCAAATTTACCTTATAGGCGTCCTATGGAAGACATTTTGAAACTGTTGCCAGGACCGCATGTAGAAACTAAAAGAGTTAGTATACTTCCGATTTTTTTTCTGCTATTATATCTTCTCTTTTCGACTAATTTTTGCATGCAAAAGATTACTATGTACAATCTGTGTGCAGAGTGGATTCCCAAGTAGTCCATCAGTGGATTCATTGCATGGAGCTTCAAACGGGTAAGTTTCGCATTAACAATTAGTTTGTTACTGCGAAAGTAGTTTCTTCAAGAGGATAGAATCATTGAACTATCAGAATATGATAAGACGTCTTTATAGGGTTGCTGATGGAAGACGCTCAGTTGTTCTTGTCGTATTCATTGGAGGTGTAACATTTGCTGAAATCTCTGCTTTGCGGTTTCTCGCGTCTAAGGTATATGCAAACTTCAAGAGTTTATCATCAAAAGACACTCTTTTTTATTTGCTTATTTTTGCTGAATCCTCCTTCAATCGCTTCTTTATTCAGGAAGGAATGGCTTATGATTTGATTATTGCTACAACAAAGATCGTCAATGGCGCAACATTGATAGAAACATTCATGGAAAAACTAGGCTGATCCGTAGCAGACCGTTATCTTTTCTCTTGTGTGTGCTCGTGAGTGCTTATTTATTTTTGTTTATGTCTTTGTGTTGTCTTCTTCTGAAACAATTTGATTGCACATTGAATGCAATGTCACTTTTTGAGATACAGAGTGATCTTCTTATAAACAGATATAATAATGCTTTTTTTAATGCTGTCTAAATCAACTTCCGCTAATAAAACTTGGCTACTTCTCTCAAATTTAAGTTAAACAAACACAATTCATTTATGACCAAAATTGTTTGTTTTGTCTTTTTACATTTCCATTTGATTTTACCAATGAAAATCAGATTACAATAACATGTAGGAATTGTTGAATTTGATTCTTGCATGTGTAGAGAAAACAAATGATTTATATATTAATTTTAAAATTTTTTATCGTATACACAAATCAGAGTCGAAGATTACACACAAGTTTCTTGTGTCAGTCGATCCAGAACTTCCCCCATACATATATAATATACATTGAAACAAATAAGAATCCATGATAGAGAGAGAGAGAGAGAGAGAGAGAGAGAGAGAGAGAGAGAGAGAGAGGCATTCATGGAACAGTAGACACTACAACACCTTCGGTTTGCTGAATGAGCTCCAACAAGCTCCCAGCTTTCCTCTTTGCTCTATCAGTTCCATTCTCAGTAAGTTCCTTCAATGCAATATCTGCACCAACCTCTCTTGCTGCATTTAACCTCTCCGTATTCCCAATACATAGATACCAAAGTATTGCTGCAGCGTTTTCCCGGTTCCTCGGTGAACCTGTCCTGATAATCTCAACTAAAACAGGGATGGATTCTGCCTCAGCTATCGCTGCTTTCCCTTCTTGGTTTGTCGAAAGAATTGCCAGAATCGCCAAAGCCTCATCCACCATTCCGCCACCTGCATCTTTCAATAATCTTGTCAGAGGACCAACGATGCCACCTTTAACCGCCCTTGATTTATTCCCTTGGTATATGCATAGATTGAAAATCGCTGTTGCCGCATCTTTTTTGCCTCTTCTGGTTCCTTCCTCAAGCAAGCTTATAAGGGCTTGGATAGCTCCAGCAGCACCTATTGCAACTTTGTTTTTTTCTACAACAGATAAACTGAAAAGGGTCGCAGCTGCATTCTCTCTAGCCTCCATGCTTCCGTTCTTCAGCACCTCTACTATATCTGTTATGGCTCCTGCATCAACAATGGCTCCTTTGTTACCTTCATGTATGGAAAGATTGAGAAGAGCAGTCACAGAATGTTCTTGAGTCCGAAGATCCGGCGAGGATAGAAGCTCTACAAGGAGTGGTATAGCTCCAGCCTCAGCGATACAAACTCTGTTATCCGCATTCCTCTTGGCTAGTAATCGCAATTCTCCAGCTGCAGCTCTTTGCTGTTCTGTAGTACCGTTGGCTAATTTCTCTAACAAGGCATGGACAAATGCTCTATCACAATCTGAAGAGCTGCTTCCTCCTGGTTTTGTGGTTCTGTAGCTCCCTTGATCTTGAGGAAGCTCAATACCGTTGCTCTCACACCACAGAGCAATGAGACTCTTTAACACGTAATTAGGAGTTAATCCAGAATGCAAAAGTGTCTCCTGAGATTTTGGGCAGGTTTTATGACCAGCATCAAGCCACTTCTGGATGGATGATCTTTCATATGTCTGCAAGGTAAACAAATCCGTTAAAACAACAAATACACAAGTGTAATAATCAAATTCACTACAATGCGCAAGGACCTTGCAAGTTATAAAAGTAGACCTGTCCAGTGGAGATGATAACAGGATCTTTCATCAGTTCAAGTGATATCGGACACCGAAAATATTCTGGTATAACAGGAGAACGATGTCTCGAAATGATTTTGTTGTCAGTGGATACATCGGGTTCTGAACTTTCCATTGTTGCACAGTCTACCAGTTTTTTAAGAAGTGAGGACATCCTCTCAAAACAGTCATCAGGATCGCCATCATATGAAAGAAAATATCCATGTATTGCATGCGATTCTTTTTTCAACTCAGAAATGGTAGTCAGTTGGAGCTCTTGCGACAGTCTTTTGAGGATTTTAGGGTCAGGATCCATCACATGCTCTGCCATGGCTAGATCATGGCTAAGCTGCAGATCAGGCTCTTCCTGTCTCTCTTTTGCTCTCTTGAACTGAAAATGTAGAAGCTGTACCTGCAAATTCAGAGAGCGTATAATTAGAATTCAGATTCAATTAAAAGAAAAAACGTCCTGATTTTCGAAAGTTTTATCTGCATAAAATTGTCTTCAAACCAAGGAAATTTATGCCTTGAGAAGTACCTGTTCTCTAACCTCCTCTGATACTTCGACCTTATCATAAGGGATCTGACTCAACGCGGCTTCTATCTCCACTGTGACATCGTGGAACTTCTGCACAACAGAACGGCTATGGAAAATCTGCCAGCATAGAGAAGAGACGACACACTGATTTCAGGTGAAACTCTTGGATATATAGACAGAATAGAGCTCAGACACAGAGAAAACGATACACAAAGCACAAATTCTACATAGCTCAATGGCAACTATGATGACATAAATTTTGCATAACATAAAAGTAAATCAGTGGAAATGCCAGTGAATCTAAAACGACGATGGCCATAAATAAATGATCGCCAAGACATATCAAAAATATAAACTTTTCAATTTAATCAAGAAATGAAATAGCTTTTGAACTTTCTACTGTAATAGCAGACACAACTCAATCTCGGCTCAACAAGAAAACAACCAAATTCTGGGGATTCTTATAGACGAGAAAGATATACAGCAAAATCCTAAACACCAAAAACCTTAAACCCTAGACTAGAAAGAAACTGCTAACTTTGTCAGCTACCAACGATAATCTTAAAGAACGAGTTAATGAGTAACCTGAAAAAGTTTGCTTCCTTCACTGATCGATCGAAAAAGCTCTAGACTTGAATCAAGAGCGATTTTCATAACCTCAAACCCTCGAATGTGATCCTCTTTCAATTCCGCATTGAGGTCTATCAATTCTTCGAAGAAAGGACTAAGAAGCGTGATCCTACGAACAAGATCGCCTTGGATCTTCCCGATAAAACCCCTAGAAGAGGAAAACCCAGAAATTTCCTTGATGGAGTCAACAAGTCGACTCATGAGCTCCTCATGGGAGCAATTCGGTAATTCCATCCTAAGATTTTGATGCGCAGAGAGCTTCAAAGAAGAAAAAGAAGAAGAAGAAGAAGAGAAAGGAACAAAAATGCGATGGCATCAAAGACAACAATTATCGCTTAAGCCTTTGTGGAAGAGTCTTTCACCAAATAATCCTCTCTGTCTCATCATCACTATTTGAACCTGAAAAGCCATATTTGTCCATTTTCAAACCAATCATATTTTTTAATTTTCTATGTCACTCACCAATTCTTTATTTGCATCTAATATTATATTTACTTCACAATTTTTTTAACACTGAGTTGCAGATGAATAAAAACGCTCATGCAATTGCAACATTTTAGAAAAAAAATTCTTTTTTTTAGTTTGGGCTTAGACTTTGAAATAATATTTTACAAATAAGAAAAAAATGTTTCAGTAAAAACTTAAATTCTTTTTTTATAATACCACAAATACTTTTTTTTTTTTGCCAAACTTAATTGTTATTAATAACCAATATCATCATTTACAACCGTTTGTAAGAAATAAGGACAAACTTTAAAAAGTTTCCAATCAACATGTGATAAAACAGAGGAGGAAGCAAGAAAGTCAGCAGCTTGATTTCCTATCCTTGATTGATATTTAAATCTGATCCCATGGAATTGAGAAGACCATTGTTGAATCGTCTGAATATATTGTTGGAGATGATAATTTCTGGCTTTATGATTAAGGATATTATTTAAACATAAATTATCACCTTCAAAACTAACGTCTCTGAACCCCAGCGCCCAAGTAGATTGTAATGCCCATATTAATGCTGATAGTTCGGATTCCACTACTGAATGGCGCCCGTGAAATTTTCCCATTCCAGCAAATTTGAACATACCATTATGATCTCGAAGTATCCAACCAAGGCCGGATGGCAGGGGACCTTCTCTGTGGGCAACATCGTAATTACATTTAATCCAACCTTGTGGAGGAGGACTCCAATTTGGAATTGTAGAGATAGCAATCGGATTCTGTGTAGTAGTTTCCTTTGTTCTTAAACTCTCAATCCATTCTGATACATTCTGGAAGCCTTTATCCAAAATATATTGAAATGCCATGTCTTTATTGTTGAAAGCTATATCGTTTCGTGCCTTCCATAGCCGCCACAAAATATAAAAAGGAATATATTTTTGTGTGCAAGAGTGATCAAATAGATCATAACTCGCAATCAAATAGCGAATATTATCATGTAAATTTGTAGTATTACTACAAATTACTGCTGTAGCTATCCCCAATTTACGCCAAACCATTTGAGCAAAAGGACATGTGAAGAAGATATGAACTTCATTTTCTTCAGAATTAGTACACCGAAAACAATTATTATCCGAGCATATATTTCAAGTAAATAAATGTGTTTTCAGGGGAAGAGCTTTAGATAACAGCTTCCATAGGAAATGAACTATCTTCGAGGGTAGTTGTAATTTCCAAATCTTTTTTGCCAAATCCAGATGATTAGCCAAAAATGGTTGACGTTGTGTCTCTATATGGTAATTATGTATCGCCTGTCGATATCCAGACTTAACGTTATATTCACCATTGGCCGAGAACTTCCAATACTAGCCATCAGGTGATGATTTATTGGGGATAAATAATTTATATATTAGATGGTGATCATCCTTTTCGATGAGATCCCTGACTTGATCATGATTCCATTGTCTTGTCTGTTCATCAATAAGACAAGCCACTTGAAGTGTAGGATTCGTATATGGAAGTAATTTGGGCGCTCGAGATTGAGTAGATGGTAGCCAATTTGTGTCCCCCAAAGAGATCGAATTACCTGAACCAATAGTACGAAAGAGTCCCGAAAGTAGTAGTTGTCGACCAAAAAGGAGAGATTGCCAACCATACGAAGGTCGTCTTCCTGATACAGCAGAGATAAGGTCCCTATTTTTGTAGTATCGACTTTTCAGTATCCTTGACAAAAGACATTGTGGTCGATGTAGAAGCTTCCAACATAAATTCGCAAGCAGAGCCTGATTGAACATCTGTAAGTCCCGAAATCCCAATCCACCAATCAATTTTGGTGTAGCCATTTTTTTCCAGGAAACAAATGCTACTTTCTGTTTATCTGTAGTTGCACCCCGCCAAAACTGACTTAATATTTGGTTAATCTTATTAGAAATATGGGCTGGCAGTTTAAACACATTCATAGAATATACTGGCAAAGCCAATCCCACTGCTTTAATGAGAATTTCTTTTCCAGCTGGCGACAAAAATTTAGAGTGCCACCCAGAAATGCGAGATTAGACCTTGTCAACAATATACTGCATGAGATGTCTTTTATTACGACTGAATTGTTCTGGTAAGCCTAGATATTTTCCTCCGCCTCCGATTTTATGAATTCCCAACATATTCTGAATACTTACTCGAGAATGGTGGAACACTTTCTACCCAAAGATGATTGAAGATTTATCCGGATTAATAATCTGCCCAGAGATACGTCCATACTCCTGAAACACTTCTTTTAAATGATAGGCGTTGGTCACATCTGACTTAATGAAAAACAATGAATCATCGGCAAATAGAAGATGTGAAATCGTGGGGCCATTCCTAGAGATTCGTAATGGTTGTATCCTTCCGTTTCTTTCCGCATCAGAGAGAAGAATGCTCAAAACATCCGCACATATTATGAATAAATATGGTGATAACGGATCGCCTTGACGTAATCCCCTCTCCGGTTTGAAATTTCCATATGGGCTACCATTGATGAGTACTGAGTATGAAACTGTTGTAATACATTCCATTATCCAATGAATCCAGATATTAGAGAAGCCTTTCTTAATCAAAACAGCCTCTAGAAATTTCCATTCCACTCGATCATAAGCCTTACTGATATCTGTTTTGACCGCCATAAATGCTTTTGCACAGTGTTCTTGAACTCGGAGGGAATGTAATGCCTCGTGTGCAATGAGAACATTATCCGTGATCAATCTGCCAGGGATAAATGCTGCTTGATTTTCAGAAATGATATTATCCAATATCTTCTGCAATCGAAAAACCAGGATTTTTGAAATCACTTTGTAAAATACATTACAGAGGGCAATAGGTCTGAAATCCTTCATATATGTTGTGTTGTTTGATTTTGGAATCAGACATATATTTGTATGATTGTACTCTGATTTCATAACCCCAGTTTGAAAAAAACCCAGTACTTCCTTATAGACTGCATCTCCAACTATATGCCAATGTTGATGATAAAACGCAGCAGAATATCCATCAGGTCCAGGTGCTTTATTAGCTCCAATTAAAAAAATAGCTTGATAGACTTCCTCTTTCGAAATATGTTTAGTTAATTCTGAATTCATATCATCAGAAATAACTTTAGGCACCAGATTCAGTGCATGCTCCATATGTCTTGGACAGGTAGTTCGAAAGAGATCCATAAAGTACACTTTTGCTTCCATAGCAATTGCTTCATTTCCAAACACGTCCATCCCTGAAGGATTCTTAATAGACCTAATGCTATTCTTTGCTCTTCTGTTCTTTGTTATTGCATGAAAAAATTTAGTATTCTTATCCCCCTCCTGAAGCCATTGATTTCTGCTTTTCAGTTTCCAATACATTTCCTCATCTGCATAGGCTTCGACCAACTGAGTTTTCAAATGAGCAATTTTCTGCGAATCGGATCGAGGGTTTATTTTTTCTGAGTCTAAGATGGTAGATAACTGTCTGATTCTCTGATTTGAACTTTGGAAGGCGTCTTTCCTCCAAATTGACATTTTCCGTCGACAATTTTTTAACCGATATGACAACGAAATCTCTGAAGTGGGAGTATCATTCCATGATTCTGAAATGATGGCTGCAAAGTCTGTATGTTTCGCCCATCTTGGATCATATCGGAATGTTTTTTTCCCGTATTCCGAGGTACGTCTAACTTTTATTATTCCCGGTCGATGATCCGAGTCTAATAAGTCCAAATATTGTACCATAGAAGATGGGTAAGCAGCTTTCCATTCTTGGTTAACTAGAACCCTATCTAGCCAACATTGCACAAAATGATTATGACGTTTACCAACCCATGTCATATTATTGCCAATGTATTTCAGATCAGACATATCGCATGCTGAGACCATCTGTTGAAAATCTAACAGTGTCCATGGTTGTCGAATAGAACCCCCTTGTTTATCACTGGGGTGGAGAATTTCGTTAAAATCCCCACACATTATCCATGGACCTGTCCTTAATAGATTGATTCTTTGTAATCTTTCCCAAAGATTGTGTCTAAATTTACGGATTGGGTGACCATAAATACAAGACAAGAAGAAATCAAATCCATTAGACATAACCTTACAATCCACAAGACGATCATCCGAACTTACAATAGAAACAGAAACTGAAGTTTTCCACAATAAAGCTAAACCACCTCCTAAACCTTTAGGAGGGATACAGAAAACACCATTATAATCCAACACAGCTGCTAAGTCATGTATTACATCATTTTTATTCTTAGTTTCCACTAGGAAGAGTATGTCCGGGGAATAATCCTTTTTTATTCCCCTTAGGCGTCGAATTGTCAGAGACCCTCCCAGACCCCGACAATTCCAAAATGCAATATTCATTCACATCCTGGTGGTATGTGGCCCACCATACCATCACCTAATTTGAACATACAACCAAATTGTTGGTCAATGATGTAAATTTCCATACATGAAAATTTAGCAGAAACCCTTTGTTCACGGGTTTTGAAACAGCTCTGATAAATTGATCGTTGTATAATTCCACGTATCAAGATCCAACAATCCACAAACTGTAATTGGGCCTCCATATAATCGCCTAAGGCCCACCAATATTGTGCCCAATCGGTCAAACCATTGACCAATTTCTTTTTATCTAAACCAGGCGGTTCATTTAAATTGAACCGGATTAACAAATAACCCAATTTTTTAAACCAGCCCAAAAACCAGCCCAAATCATTTCCGGTATTGTTCTCTAAACCAATCGTATTAACTAAACCGATCGTAATCCAAAACCAAACGATTATTGAACTAAACCAAACGGTTTCAAAGAGAAAACCTAATTCTTTCTTGCGACGTTTGGCCGCCGGCGTGATGGCTTCTCCGGCACTGATCTGCTGCGGATGGTCCGAGTTGTTGATGATGTTGGTAGATTCGAGATCCGGAGGAGAAGCCGAATCAGAACCGTCATGCCCGCCGTCGGAATCATCTGAAGAATCTGCCGGAGGGGGAGGGGGGATCTCGTTATTTGGGCATTCCGTCGAATCGTGTGTGAGAAATCCACACACATGGCAGAAGCTACGGAGCTTTTCATAACGAAATCGCAAAATAACTTCATCCTCCCCAAACTTGAAGATTCGTTGGAAGAACAGGGGATTGTCGATGTTGAGTAACACCCGAACCCTAATGAATTCAACCCGATGTGCCCCCTCAGTGTTGAAATCCGACTCGAGCAAAGTACCCAGATTTCCGGCGACGCACATCACCATAGAATAGGTAAGATACTGTAGTGGTATACCGCGAATTTGAACCCAAAAGGGTATGAATTTCATATCCGCAGCCGATATCGTAGGGGACCATTTTTGCAAAATCACCATCCATTCATTGAAACTCCATGGACTCCGGCGAAGAACGTTGATAAGATTCTCCTCCGTCTGGAATAGGAATTGCACTTGATTGTCATGTATAATTCTTGAGGTGATGGTCTCTCCAACACTCCACAGTCGCGGGAGGGTGGTCATAAGGGCACGAAGATTTTGACGGCGAGGATTGATCGGTTTTCCAACGAGAGAGAACCGAGTTTTATGCACTGCCTGGTTACACATGTCAACAGGAAGCGCAATCACAGGTTCAGAGATCCCAAGAGTGATGTCTTGGATACGCTTAGACAGAGAATCCGCCATTGTTGAGGTTTTTGAAATGCAGAGAAAATGTTGGAAAGGAAAAGAACAGAGGAGAAGGGAAATAATAAATAGAATTTTGATTGGGAAAACCGTCTTCGATCGACGGATTACACTCTTCCTATAGAAGAGAATCGCACATCGACGACAGATAGAACATGGTAACTGTCGCCGATGAAGTTGCCGGAGAAATCGCACTCTTGATCGCATGAGAGAGAAAAAACAGTTTCTGGGTTTTAATTAATACCACAAATACTTAAAATGATCTTTGTGTTCCATTTTCTAGGTTCAAGATATAGAGAATTTCTTTAAAAAATTTTGTTTTTAGTAAAAATGTTATGAATATCTTTAAATTTTGATAATATTTGTATTTTTTTTCATTATGTATTGGCTACCAATTTTCCGACTCATTTCTGTTTTATAATTCTTTGGATATCCGATTTTGGATATTTATAAAAAAATCGATTATTCATATTTGATTTACTCTATAAAAAGCAAGAGTACAATTAAATTAGAATATAAGGAAAAATCTAAATTACCTACAAATAATTGTAATATTTCAAAATAATATATTTTCTATTTAGTTTCTCAAAACTTTATTGTTTATAAAACTTTGTATATGTAAAACAGATATCTATCTCTTAAACATTTAGTATTCGTGATTTGTTCTAATTTTAACATATACTAATTTTAAATATTTGATTTATATAATACAAATATCTAGATTTTTAAGATACAATTGAAACGGATGAAGAGTTGAAACAAATCTAACACATAATTTGTCCAGTCCGGAAAAGAGTTTTTGCTTTCCCTGAAGATGACTCAACACTCCAAATGAGGACGAGGCAGCCTCTTGCCAATTTCCTATCAGACAAAAATATACACATTTTTCATTCTCCATATTAAAGTAATGAAACAAAATGGATCACAAGAACTCAATGAGTGCAGATGACAAGACAATCGATAACAATCCAGAGGCGATAAAGAAATGCACACCTCAAACAGTTGATTTATGTTATCTGCTGTCTTGGCTGACGTCTCAATAAAGAACATGCCGTTCTGCTCCGCAAGCTTCATCCCCTCCTGTTACAAAATGAAATGTGGTACACGCTGAAGAAGCAAGAACGGTACAAGTGACAACAAACTGTTCTACGGAATCTAGTTGAACAAGTCTATGCAAACTCACCTCGGTTGACACTTCTCTTTTTTCATGTAGATCAGCTTTGTTACCAACCAAAGCCATAACAATATCTGCGCTTCCATGCTTTTGCAGTTCCTGTTTGAATTAAGGGTACGGGTAAAACAACAGCCCCAGAATGAATATTATGTTTCCTGTGATGACTAACTTGCCGTCCTTTGTGACAGCCACTTATTTGGATCAAGTATGATTAATCATCAAGTGATCATGCCTATTTTAATTGCTAAATAGTAAATACCTCCCAAGTTGGAGGATGAGAGAAGATACTTCTAAAACTAACATGATTTCATGGAGCTTTTGTTCCTTTTGAAATATATAGCTGGGTACAATTTAATCTTGTAGAATTGTTTATATTTCTTCCAAGTCAATTTTTTCATCAATCATTTCATCATGGGTCCATGTCATATAAGACTTTTTGCAACTCAATTTTCAGTTATAATAACTCATAAGAAACATATAGCTCAGAAGGTATTACGTGAATGCCAAAAACATTTAGGAAATGGAACCCTTTCAGCCACTTGAAAACATACCTTAATCCAATACTGGGCTTTCTTGAACGATTCAGGGCTTGTTATGTCATACACAATAACAGCAACTCCAGCTCCACGGTAGTATAGTGGTGCAAGAGCAGAATACCTAAAAACCCCGAATTGAAACATATTACGACCCAATGAGCATGCCATTCGTTTATTTAATAAACTAAGCAACACAAATCTACATGGAGGGTTTAACACCTTTCCTGCCCTGCTGTGTCCCATATTTCAAACTTCACTGTGGTAGAGTCTTGCAAGGCTATTGTTTGGGACAAGAATGAAGCTCCAACAGTTACCTGACATAATTAATAGCTTTGAGATTCAATGGAAGATAACAATACTCTAAAAGCCATCACATGCCACATATGATATCAGAGCACAGTGTCCTAAAGAAAAGAGTTAGATGGTCCAAAAACATGATTAGATAATTTGGTTTTACTTACCTTAGATGTTGCATCAAACTGACCACGGACAAATCGAAGGACAATACAGCTTTTACCCACACCAGAATCTCCTAATAGAACTAACTGCATTGAAGTGAATCCAAAGGTTAGCGGTCTGTCTTGTGCAAGGTTGAGACCAACTATACTATACACAGATCTTAGAACATGTGTGTTTTAAGACCCATCATCAATAGATCCAACCTAATTATATTTTTAGACATGTGAACAATCAAACATAAAAGCAAGACCATAGATCATAAAAGCATGAACTTTCTAAGTTATTAGAAATTCCACTTAAGTAGCTTCACAAGTTTATTTTTCTCCTTTGATAAATCTCAGGAATCAATCTAGCAACAAAGTGGTCTCACCGAGATCAACATTCTTAAACAGGAGCAAAAACAAAAACACAAAATCGCACCTTCACGCGTAGACTCTTCACATCTGCTGGAACTACATTCTCTGAACTGTTAAGACCATTTAACGCTCCAGAGTTCCTATCTGAAACACAAAACACATCATCTTCATGATTCAATTGGTTCCTCTAATTATTCACACGGAAGCTAATGATCATCATAATCCCCAATTTCGTGTAGTTTCTACTTCAGCTCGATAATTTCGCCTTCTCTGAAATTGTGACGAATTCTCGAGGGTCTGACGATTGGTTCTCACTTAAAATCGAACACCGAGAATGAATTCAACAAAATATAGAAATAAAACAAGAAAAAACTTGCCTGGAAGAGAAGCAGCACATCCCATAGCTTATATACCTAAACAGAGAATTGGTGAGATTAAAGAAACTACAACTGAGAGATCGAATCCAAGTTTTGGACGTTGATGGCAGCGAGTCAGAGAATTCAATGATTTTATTATCCTTGACTTTGCCAGCGATTATTATTTAAGGCTCTTAATTTACGAAGCCGTAACCAATTTCCAATTATGTATATATGATTTTTTTGTTTCCATTTTCAAAAAGTTAAACATACTAAGTACAGATATTGTTCTCTGTTGGGAGAAAAAAACAAGAAGAAATGTCAAGAAACATTTGTAGATGATTAGTTTAGTAGGGATGTAACGTTTAAAAAAAAAGATTATTGAAAATAGTAGTACGGATATTTTATTTGGGTGTTAGGATAAATTTTTAATATATTAATTGAAAAATATTTTAATAAATAAATTGAAATATTATGTAAAATATAATTTGTTATAATATTTACGAAAATGATATTACACAAATATTTAACCATATATTATATATAAATTTTTAATATTTTGAGACAAATACAGTATAAAACAAAATATTACAAAATTTTAAAAAATTAGTCAAACAATATATAAAACAAAAATTTGGGCTAATTGAATATTTATCACATTTATAATTCCTTATCTATTGAATAATATTATCTATCCAAAATATAGATAATTTAAATTTATTTGTATAATCTCATTTCATTGTATATTTCATTTGTGAAATTAATATTAAAAATTTTCAAAAAAATATATTTTAAATTGAAGATAAATTATATATATATATATTTAGTTTTATTAAATAAATAATTAATTATAATGTGTGAATATTTTATTCTACTCAAAATCTGGATCTAGATCTAATTTATTTGTAAATGAAAGATCTTTTTTTATAAATAATTTGGTACATCATGTGAAATATATTCCTTCGGTTCAAAACTGGAGTCTTGTTTGAATACACCAATTATATACCTGATAAAACATGGTTTTATGTTTTTTCTTTGATTATATAAATAACTTTGATTTACTTTTTTCTTTCTTTCATGTATATGATCTACATGATAACAGTACTGCTTACAAATTATATACACATTAAATACGATAAATAAAATAATAAACCAAGCATAGAGAGTTAAAATTAACAAACATATAGGTGAAATGAAATATACAAATTTATGAAGTGCAGAGAGCCTTCGGTTACTTTTATGGCTTATAAGGAATGGCTTTATCTGTTGTAGAACAAAGTGTTGAACCTAAAGCATGGTTGTTAATGTAGCGACTAGGAGCAGAATTAAACCGAAATCCCTTTGGCAGACAATCATTCATGGCTCCACCTTGAAATGTACCTTGTTTGCTACCGTTTGTGTATATTGTATTCAAGCTCGTGTCTCCATGCTTATTGGTCAAGGGCCTCGATGCATCGACGACAAAGTTTACTTGGGGATTCAAAGAGAAAAGAACTATATAGAGCAACATGATGAAGGAAATGTAACTCGGCATTTATTGAATTAAGCTATATATCAACCTTTGGCTCTCTATAATGTCTGTGTTTCCAAGACTCTTGAAGCAGAAGATATATATAGGTCTATATGTTTGAGTGTGTATCCTTGCGTGGTCGGCGTTGAAATAGAACAACTCATAAAACACTTTTTTGATAATGATGCTCGTGTTTCTTATAACTCCAAACCTTCTCCAAACTTTGAATTTTCCAAGTCAAATTTCCACATCATTATTCAAATTTTTCTTAAATATTTGTGTCCGACGTGGATAATGAAACCACGGATGAAGAAAGGGGAAGAGCGGTAATTTGTACACGTAATTATATATTAAAAGCTGATGACGAAAGAACAGTCGACACGTGTTACCGTCATGCTATTAGATCTTCTCTGGTATTACAACTACATAATCTGAGATGTAACCATGCAAACCAATAAGAGAACACCATGTGGATGATGATGACACGTCAAAGATTGTAATCTCATGTCTAATGTTGGTCCTTTCACCGGTTACATGAGTGAGTTGTCCTTACTGCCACGTCTCCCACTGTCTCGCTTACAAGTTACAAGCTTTTTAGAAGATTGTATACGTACGTATGCCTTTTGGAGATATCTTTCCCAGAGAAAAATCCTTGAAAAATCTATTTCATATTTGCATCCAAATCAAATGATTGAAACTTGTTAATTAACCTCTAATTCATCTGTTGTTTTACTGATAAAGTTTCATGATAAAAATAAAGAAATGATGTAACCAAATCTTTGTTTGCCATATATGACAGAGGTGTTGATTCGATCTTAATTGGTGATTATTGGATCTCGAATGAGGGTTACATCGGTTTTAATAGAAAGTTAACTGGTCAGATTCTAAATCTACATAATTACGATCTGAATTCATTATATTTTTTATCTTTTATATATATATTTAAGCTTTACTTATGAATGTGGAAGGTGAAGTTACTTTGGCCTAATGGTTAAGGGTTTAAAGGCTTTCACACTAAGTCACTTGTGGAATTTGATTTATAGAAAATGCAGATTTTGTTGATTAATAGATATAAAATTAAAGGAAAGTTTTAGAGTACTATATAGGGTGTACATGTATGATAATATACAATGTAAAAAATAGTTAGTTAATGAAACATTATAATTTTGAATATATTATTTGAGAAATATTTTATAAAAATAAATTTACCATAACGTGTTATTAACATGGAAAAAGAATAAGTGGTCTACTCGTTACATCAATTCTATATCCATTCTACAAGTATAGAATTCGACTTCATCTTCTCTCGTACGAAGGTGTTCAATTTTCGTATGCAAATGTTAGGCTATTGAATCACTGTGTTATGAACCAATGACAAAAAAAAGCGTGTTATGAACATAAATATAATGATGACATGTTATCAAGACAATGAATTTCAAATAAATATATAAATGAGTTTAAGTTATTAGAATAATTATAATATATGTTATTGTTATTAATTTAATTAAAAAAATAATATATTTTATTAAACTAACAAAAAATACTATTAAATTTATAAAAAATAAATTATTTTTTATTTTCTGAATTTATATATATATATATAAAATTAATATTAAAAATATATAAAAATCTAATTTATATTAATAACAAATAATATTATATAATTGTGAGTATTTTTCCTTAAGGTAGATATAAATCTAGTATACATTTAATAAGCATAAAAAAAGGGTGTTTGATGTTTGCATGTGTCAATCTTCTTATCATCTACTATTATTACACAGATAAACATGAATCTGAATCATCATCATAAATCCATAGTGCAAATATAACCCCAAGCAACAAAATCACGTGCTAAATCTACTCGAGAAATTATTAACAATTAACTAATAAGAAACACGAAAGCATGTGAGGATGATGATAGAGCTAGAAGAAACGTATAGAAAGAGATTTAATTAAATATATAATATGGGCAATGTTCCTTTTTGTATTTAATAACAAATGTGTACATGTTCTTGAGTTTTTTTGGCTTCGATATACAATTGAATCATTAAGAAAATTCCAAATCTATCATAAAAACAGATCCACACACCATGTGATGTGGACGTGGTTTTACACATATCTAAAATCTTTTATATATGCTAATTAATTTAATGCTCTGTTTAGTCATTAGAATAACACGAATTAATTAAGTTAACAAAACATACAAACTATATACAAGGATACAAATTACGTTAATTTATATAATTAGTCAAAGCCAACGTGGTTTTATTGTTACTGGTAAGTAATTTCGTATAGAGTTCAAAGATATGTCATATATATATAAAAACATAAGTTAATGACTAGGTGAATGTGTTACATATTTTTTCATAATCATTTCTCTTTTCAAATTTATGAACTTCTAATTTCATTTGTGTTTATTTTTTTATAAATAAATTTTTATTATTATAATTATCTATGCTGATCAATACACAATTTTATAATGATTAATGACAAAAACAATAAATATATAGTCTTAGGTGAATTTATTATCGTAAACTTTATTTAAAAATGTATTTTTGATCAAACTAAAAAAATATTGAAATCGATAACATTTTTGTACATAATATATTCATACAGTGACATGTAATTTTATCTAATTTATTTATTTATTATTGTATGTAATTATCTTTTATAGTAAAAGAATTATATTGAAGGAAATTTGAAAATTTTATCTGTTAAACCTTCTGTGATTTTATATATATAGAGAATAAAATGAAAATTCAGTGTTTCTATATATGATAAAATATATTCAAAATTAAAATTTACTATATTCTAATAAATATAAAAAACAAAGAGTAATATTCTAAAATAGTACCTTTTAAAGTTTTTCTTCCAAATCGAGCATCATAAAATTAAATTTTCAAAAATAGCACAAATACTTATGTGAAAATACTTATTTATTCTAAATAAATTATACATAAACTTAAAGTATTGTATTTGGGTTCATTATTTCTAATTTAGAATTTAATTTTTTTCTATTAAAATATAGTTTTAATGCATTTTAATCTTAAATTTGTGCTATTATTTAAAATTTAAACTAATGATACTATTTTTGGAACAAAAATTTAGAAATATGTTATTTTAGACATTTATCTAAAAACAAATTTTCAATGACTTATATAGAAGGATACTAGGTGGATTACTGTAACTATGGTTAGAAACTTGACATAACCATAGTTAACTCAGATATATATGAATGACTCACGTTTTAACGGCTCTTGACTCCTATATTTGTTTCTTGTGCTCTCTTAAAACTTTAATAGCTTTCAAATATTGGATAAGGGTTGTGAGAGAATGAATCACTCAGCTTCTGATCAAAGCCTCTACCTTGAGAGTGATGAAGGAGAGGAGGAGCAAAAGAATTTGTACGAAGAAGAAGAAGATGAAACTTTATCTGATTCTTCTGATGCTTACAATCAAAACAAGCACCAGTCTAAAGCTAGCTCATACTCAACGACATGGCCAAAGAGTTACAGGTATGTAATATCATCATTTTCTTATTGAACATTTTGATTTGGATCCCTAACTATTTATATATGTTACTTAGGCAATCGATTGATCTGTATGGAAGTCTACCATCTCCGAGTCCTGGTTTTCTGGGTAATTCGTCAATAGCAAGATTCGGAAGCTCTTTCTTGTCCTTAACTAGAAGACATACTCCGGAATCAATAACAAAACCTCTGCTAGTAGATGAAGAAGCACCAAAACGTAAACATAGCTCTCATTCTCTGCTTCCTTCGAAGGCCTCGTCTCATGAAATGGCAGTCTCCAAAGATAGCTCATTTGGACAAGCTGTACTCAATGGTGAAATATTGAAATGCGCTACGTACTTGAAAAAAAAAACATGCTTTGTTTGCTGAAACCATTCGAAACCTTAATTAATGTGATTGTGTTTTGAAATGTTGCAGGAGTGAATGTTCTATGTGGTGTTGGGATATTGTCAACACCATATGCCGTGAAGGAAGGAGGATGGTTTGGACTTGTAATCCTTTTTGGATTTGGTATTCTTTGTTTCTACACTGGTCTGCTTCTGCGTTACTGCCTCGATAGCCACCCTAACCTCCAGACCTATCCTGATATTGGACATGCCGCTTTTGGTACTACCGGTCGCATCCTTGTCTCCGTAAGTACCGCAATTTATCGTTTGAATTTACTAAGATACTCTCACCATCTATATATATATTCAAACTTAAGGTTCATTAGAATATGAAATTATAGTTATCTTCCTCTTTTGATTGCAGATAATACTCTATTTGGAGCTATATGTAAGTACAACTTGCAATTCCTCCAATAGTTTACTTTATATTGTATTAAAAAAGACAAAATGGATATCAAGTCATAACAAGGGACCACATGTGAAGTAATACAATACCTTTGTTCAGGGTCCATAGTGTCTCCTCCTCTCTTGTTTCACATTTGGAATATCTAAGTATATAATAATGTTGAAAATAATCAACACCACATATACTGAAATGGTATTGCAAAGAGGACAAAAATATTTGTAGAATTGTCTTAGGTTGAATTCTGAATGTTCTTTTGATATGATAAAGTTACAGTAGAGACTTGATATGGTTCTGTATGTTCTCTCTCTCTCTATATATACATATGTAGGCTATGAGTGTTGAATACATAATTCTGGAAAGTGACAATCTTTCATCATTATTTCCAAATGCTGCTCTAAGCATTGGAGGGTTTCATTTACATGCGCCTCATCTATTTGCTCTGCTTACCACTCTCGCTGTCCTCCCAACTGTTTGGCTTCGAGATCTCAGTATATTAAGTTACATTTCAGGTATAAAAACTGATGCTTTGGATCCTTATTTTGCAGATCCTTTAACATTCCTAGTTATAAACTAATGATATACCATTTAAATCTTGCAGCTGGAGGGGTGATTGCATCAGTTTTAGTGGTTATGTGCTTGTTTTGGATTGGTTTGGTTGATGAAGTTGGAATGAACAGCAAAGGAACTCCTCTAAACCTAGCAACGTTACCAGTTTCTGTAGGACTCTATGGTTATTGTTACTCAGGACATGGTGTTTTCCCTAATATTTATACTTCCATGGCCAAACCTTCTCAATTCACTGCCGTTCTCTTGACATGGTCAAATCTTATAAACACTACTTTACAAATATCTGAAAACTCTCTCTCTCTCTCTATACATATTTTTATTTTATGAAGTGATTATGTCTTTCTGCAGTTTTGGAATTTGTACATTGATGTATGCTGGTGTCGCTGTTATGGGATATAACATGTTTGGAGAATCAACAGAATCACAGTTTACTCTTAACATGCCTCAAGATTTGGTTGCATCTAAGATTGCTTTGTGGACTACGGTAATTAAGTGTTCTGCACCTCTGCTTATATATATACTTCTGGTTATTGCATGAAAATGGAGATCTTTGATTATGTTAAAGATTTCAAGATCATTGATTGCGTAACACAAGACCATAAAGTTGGATTATGCATTAACGTTTCTTTTAACATTTGTTTTTGCAGGTAGTCAATCCATTTACCAAATATCCTTTTGCAAGAAATTATTACTTAATTATTTCTGTCTCATCTATGGAAACTTTTAAAACAAAATTGTGGACTTAATAGAAAGAAAGCACATATGCTTTGACATTATCTCCAGTCGCAATGAGTCTTGAGGAGTTAATACCATCAAACCATGGAACGTCACGTTTCTATGCAATCGCCATTAGAAGTGCATTAGCCTTATCTACTCTGCTCGTTGGTCTTGCGATTCCCTTCTTCGGTAAGTAGACACAAAACACAATTAAATCTCAAAGAAGTAACATTCTTTAGTTATTGAAACTCAGAATTTTGTGCAGGCCTTGTCATGTCATTGATTGGATCATTCTTGACAATGCTCATTGTAAGTTACATATAGTTTTTTGGTTATGCAAGCAATATTTATATTTTACATTTTCAATATGAAGTATGTGCTTCTGGACACAGACGTTGATACTACCTCCCGCTTGTTTCTTGAGCATCTTAAGGACTAAAGTAACCTCTACACAGGTCTGTCTTGCTCACTTCTGATAACCGAACCTACTTGGAAGCATCCTTAATCTCTGATGTCTATAAGTAGCTAATATGCATATGCTTTTGTGGGATGTTTGTAGGTGACGATATGTATCGTAATTATCACAGTTGGAGCAATATGTTCAGTTATTGGCACATATTCAGCTCTTTCAAAGATCATTGAGGAGTTGAACACCTAAAATTATCAACTTTATCTATCAAAATATATAACAATTGGTTTTTTCCAGTTTTCTCCATCTTCATCTTGTTCTCAATTAGTGAACTTTAATTTGATGGTTAAAACCTTTAAAAGAAAATTTGAGAAAATTTTAGTTACGAAAACGAAATGTGTAAAGTTACATTCGTACTCAGTTTTTAGACTTTTAATATATGACCTTATTTTACAACATTATTACTGTTACAAAAAAACATAATCATAGTAATGATAAGCCAGAAGTTGGTGTTCTTCAATATTCATTCAATTAGAACAAACTCTTTAGAAAGAATCAAAAGACAAAAGATGAGAAGAAAGCTAACAAGGAAGAAGAAATGGCTTCTAAGCAACACAAGTCTCAGGCAAAGGGAAAGGGAAATCTTCTTCTCCTTAAGGCTGCTGCATCAAAGGGTGGTCCTTAGTGAAGAGCCAAAGCAATATCTTCATTTTGTCTTTTCTTCTGGTCGCTACCTCTAATAGTTAATAATTCTGATCTTTTCATCAGTAGAATCAAGAGTTTATGTTTTCTCTCCGCTTTCTTTCACAACATTGTTAACCACTTTGGTCCCTGTTGTCAAATTTGGGTTATGAACTGGTTTTGTCTTGACACAAAGCTATACGATTCTCAACTACGACAAATGTGCCAATGTGAGTAGAATAAAACAAGAATGCATTTAAAATAGATGTGTTTCAACGTCAATCTCTTCTCTCACATATACTTAATTAGATCCTAGTGATTATAATAGCAAAAGCGAGGAAGAGTTTGTTCTATTCAGTGGACAGTTTTTCTCCAGCTATATCTTCAAATGTAAGGTTAAGAGAATCTATGGATTCTCTCTTGAATTCTTCCCCACGAGAAGCGAGAAATTCCTCCACGCCTCCCGGTTCTCCAAACCAACCAAGACGGTCTGCGATCAAGTGTAGATTATCACATCCTCCACATCGTACAACCACAACGCCTTTCTCATATGATTCTCGGCTAGCCATCTTCATAGATCTTGTCTCACAGACCTTGCAAGTAAAGACCATCATGAAGTCATGCCTCGGGTTTATTTTCAACTGCGATTTGTATTTTACAACCAGTTCCTCAGAGGCCGTAACAGGGGAGGGAGCTTTGGCCAGTTCAGCAGCAGGTTTTGAAGAGTTGCAGCAATTGGTTTCTGAAGCTTCATTAGTCCTACGGGTTACACATAACTGCCTCTGAAATAATGTCCCATATGCATAATCACTGCTGAAGAGAGACTTTGATTGTGAAAACTTATCTGCAGAAGATTGTATGAGAACTGTGAAGGACTAATCAAATGTTTGAACGATAAATTACTTGCAGCTAAAACAGTCAGTCTCATAACAGCCACCATAGGAACATTTTGGGAATAGTGTTTGCACCAATAATAGATCTTATACTTCAAATTCATTATGAAAACGACATAGATATAAATATTGGTGAACGTATGGATTTACACTCTGGAAGCAGCAAGAGAAGCGGTTACAATTCACAACTTTAAGTGCTTATGTAAGAGCTCAAATCAAGAGAAGAATGACCAAACAGATGCAAAACAATGATATGATTACAGATACAAGTATTGAAAATACTAACTTAAACCATGTTATCACCATCTTAGCCAGGACAAAATTAAATCCAAACTCGAAAACTTAACCCAGTATCTAGCTAAAAAAATCTATATTTCAAATGCCTAGATATGTTCCAAGACAAAGACCTTAAAAGCAATCTTAGATGCTAAACATTTGACTGCAAGAACTCATCATCACCAATTTCCCCAAAGCCTTCAGTCTCCGAGACAACCCAATACCAAAATCTCCTCCAAAACTATTAGCCAACCTCTCTTATTTATAAAATCTACTTCTAGCTGTAAAATCAAACATCAAAAAACCCGAGACACTTCTTCTTTCTTTGATTTATATCGTCTACATATCTCTGCTCATAAAATTTGAAAGCTTACCATGATCATTCAATTCATGGAAACCACAATTTTCATGATTCTCAACCCAATTCACCAATTTTGTTTCGCCTAAAACATAAAGCAAGTACTTAACTGACAATCGAGCTTGGAAAACTCCAAAGCCCGAAACTTTGTCATACTCTTAAATTTCACAAAAGAAAAATCCATTTTTGCATATCAGCAACTATTCATCTTCATGAAGCACCACAACACTACTGTATTCAATGCTATAGTTTGAAGACAGAGCAAAATTAAAATCTACGACTATCGCGGCTAGTCGGGTAGGAAGATTACGCAAGTTGAGAAGAAAAAGATGATACCTTGAGGAATAGGAATTCGATGTTGTTGGTTTTTACCGTATAGAGACAAAGCGCGTCTCAAACTAAGAAACCTAGCAGCCATTGACGAGACCTGGTTCTTCTTCTTCTTCTGCGGCAAGTTGAGAGAGAGAGAGAAAGCCTATTTCTACTTTAGAGTAGTTTTCGTTCTGGTCAAGTCAAAACCTAAAACCCAGAAATAAGAACCCCAATTGAATTTAGTGTTCCGTCCTAACATTTAACTGTTCGAACCAATGAGCCACAAGTAGACCGACACTTTTTTGTCCAGTACCGACACTTTTTTGTCCAGTACCGACTCTTTTTTTATTCTACTTGAGGAAACAACTATTCTAGCTAGAAAATTTCCACCCACGCCAATTTTGCAAGGATGGGTTAAAAATGTATAATCCAAGTCCAATTGGATTCCAATTCCAAGCTCAATAACCTCTCTTAGAGCTTTTGAATCCTCCTATTTTGAATTTTCCCACATTTAAATATCTCTAATCAGCTCTATCTATTACTATATAAACATGAATTTATCTTGTTGCCAAGAAAATAAAAAGTAGTTTCAAGGGTTGGGAAACCATATAATAATTAACAAAATAAACCTTTAGCTAAACAAATCAACTACAAAAAAGAATCCTCACAATAAAAATACAAAGAATTGAAAGAAGAAAAGGAGAGGAAGATTTAATGTAAAACTCAACACCTAACTTTCTCTATTGTCTTCAAAATCTTCTGCACTTTCCCAACTTTTACTCTTCATTTGTTTCAAGAGTTTTGCTCATTCACACACTACAAATACAAAATACAATCGCAATCAATTCTCATCTAACTTTTGATCCTCCAAATGATTGCTCCTCTTCATTCATCTCTTCTAAAGCTAACACTTTTCTGCTCACTGACTCTTTCCTACTCCTCGCAACTCTAATCACTTCAACACTTGGAAATCAAATCATCTTTCTAGGTATTATTCGACACCAATGTATGCATTGTTTGGAATCTGCAGATCATTCTCTTTGGTTGTGTAGCTGCCATCGCTGCATCTCTTGCTTCTCATTTCAGCCACCTTCTTGTGGGAGTTTGAGTGAATTGATGGAGTGAATGTTGGACTAGCAGCTGGACGATACTCCGGGAAAAGCCTTCCCGATTTGTAACGCACTCCACACGCGTTACAAAGTGTCTTTGGACCCATAGGTCCAAGCCTCCACTGTGGAGTCTTGGTAACCTCACAGTGCATACATTTCCTCACCGGATATTGCTCTGACGAATATGAATCGACATTGTTGTTCCCATTGGTTTCAAGATCAATCCCTGAAGAAGAAGAAGAGAGAGGAGTAACCTTAACCTTCTTCTTCTTAGTGATCATCTTGTTGTGGTCAGAGAGAAACTGCTTTGGTATTCTAACGATGAGGCGCGAATCCGCCCCACAGACATTGTCTTTGACTCCATCTTTCTCCTGGACAGGTGGTCGAGGGCGTTTTGTGCGTGGACGACCGTGCTTTTGAGGGAGAACAATAGAGGTTGTGTTGGTGGTTTGGGACGATGAGGAGCTGCTTTCGAGTACCGACACTGGACTTGAGCTCCTGAATTGGCTATGAGAAGACGATGAATCCGTGTTCGTCGAAAATGAATCTTCCTTCTTTTCAACCAATGATTCCTCTACAAAATTTGATGGTCTTTCTACCTTAACAATATCTTCAAACTGCAAATTTCCCATTAATCAAAGAAAAATTGTTAGACAAGAAACAAAGAACTTAAACTAACTTAAACGGTAAAAACAGAACAAGGAAATGTGCGTATGTTAGAGTAAAACTAACCGGATTTTAAAAGAAAAATACATTTTGAACCAAATAATAAAGCGGGTAACCAAAACTTGAATTTAATAAAAAAATGAAAGAGTATTACTCATTGAACTTGATTGGTAAACATAAAGAGGAATCACATAAACATAAAGAGGAATCACATAAACATAAAGAGGAATCACATAACAAAGTGGGAAAAGGGCGTAGGTTAGCGTAAAACTGACCGGAAGGTCCGGAACATAAAGCTCAGGTGATGAGACAGAATTGGTGTTGGAAGAGAAGAGAGGATCAGAAGCGGCGGGCCACGTGTCATGATGAGAGGTCCAGATGTTAGGGAAAGAGTCGGAGTCACCGAAGCCAAAATCGACATCGATATCACCACCGGGAAAATCCATTAGGTCGTCCATGTTTTCAAAGAAGTTGCCACAATCAAGATCCTCCGGGAAACTTTGTCCGATCATCTTCTTTTACAATTTACTAATTAGCTGGAGAAAGAAATAGAAAAAAAAAACAATTTAAGATTAAGAAATGGTGGCTAATGTATTGATAAATAGACAAGAATTTGAACAGAAGAAGTTTCTGAAATGTTTTGAAAATTTTGAACCAAATTTTGGAACCACCTTAAAAAAATTCAAAGTTTGAAAATGAACATTCTTTGGCCCACCTTTTTTGATTTTTAATTAGGACCACTCTAAGCACAAATTCAATTTTCATTAGACCAATGTCTCTAAAAGTCAAAAAAAAAATCACCGTTAATCAAGCATAATTGATTATCTTTCGTCTCGAACTGTTGTTTGAAACCAAAAGAAAAACACAAATTATTAGTTTTGTCAGAAACAAAAACAGAGTACTCAGGAAACCCCAAATCAGAAAATTGCCCAACCGACACCTCATTTTCTCTCCAAACCCCCAATTTTGAACTTCAAAGATCCCTAAACTCTATTTCGAAACCAAGAATTCCCAAGAAAAACAAAACACAAATCAAGAATGGGAGTAAGAACAGAGACATAGAGGGAATTCGAACCTCTGTTCGTAGTGCTGTGTAGATCGTATGAGAGAGAGAAGAATATAAGAGAGAGAGAGAGAAGAGAGATTGCTTAGAAAGGAAAAAAGGAGTGGGGAGAAGTGAAGACTGATTGATTAGGAAAAGGGGTGAGTAATGGAGATCCATAGCTTCTCTTATTATTATAAAGTCAGGTGTGAGAAACACTTCTTCCTCCCTCTCTCTCTTCTTTCTCTCTCCTCTCTCTCCTTTCTCTCTCTTCTCTCTCCTTTCTCTCTCCTCTCTCTCTCCTTTCTCTCTCCTCTCTCTCTCTCTCTCTCTCTCCTCTCTCTCTCTCTCTCCTCTCTCTCTCTCTCCTCTCTTCTCTCTTTTGCTGCTAGCTGTATTTTACCATTCCTTACTCTGTCCTCATGTGAAAGTCTCTTTCCTTCTTTCTCTCTCTCTCTCAACATTTCATAAATTTAAAAATATCACAATCTCACCCTCCCTCATGTGGGTTCCATTTCTCATTGAAACTTTACCAAAGATGATTTATTCATTCACTAACCTTGCTTAGCTGTTCAAAAGTTGCATTTGTTTCAAAAGCAATGGATTTAACTAAAAACTTCTAAAAAAAAACTGTTCAAATCAAAGTTACACCTCCTCATCACTATTTTTAAATTCTCAACAAATATTATTTACGTACTCAAAAAAAATTATTTACCTATAAAATTTTACGTTTTAGTTGAAATTACACTTATAATTTTTGTAATAATGGTTTTGCTCCTACCGGAGGTATATAGATAAGAAAAGTCAATGAGATAATGGGAAGGTGAAATGGCACGAAGGAATTATTATACAACACAGTTTACGCGTACATGTAATTAAATTATCTAATTGTTTTGCCTTTTTTATTATTTTCTTTCCATTGATTATGCCACAAACTACGTGTTGCAGATTAAAAAGTAAAGACTTTTTCTTCATACGTATTACATTTTTCTTTATGAAAGGTAAAAATACATACATGTCTATTTCTTATGGGCTTTAGGAAACCTTGCTCAACTTTATATCTTTCTTCTTTTACGATCTACGACTTTATCGAAGTGATAAACACTAGTTTCATATTTTCCTTTAAAATATAGGTTCATTTTGATAAATATACACAAACTTTTGCAAAATTACCAATTTAACATTTTGTTTTAGCTTGACACTGTACACATTCATTTAATCCAATACTAATTCTATTAGCATACTACACCTACAAATCTTTCTTAAATATATTGACAGATTTTATGTCAGAATTTGTTTTCATTTAAACGGAAAGATGCGAACTGGAAAAAAAAGAAAAAGAATCCATGGCACCCGATTCGTCCTCCCTATCAGTTACTTTTTCCATTACCACCCAAAAATCCCTCAAAAATTCACTTCTCACCTTTTGCCTAAGCTTCATTACAACTTCAAAATCTTCAAGATTTCAATATCCCATATTTTTCGGGTAATAATTACAGTACACATTGAAGAAGAACTGTTCACATGAACAATTAGGGTTCCTACAAGTGAAAAAGATAAATAGTTAGAGTTCTTGCAAACGGAATGTTAAGTACCACTATTTTATATTTTCACAGTTATCAAAAATATTACACGTTAACTATAAATATAGAGGATAACCTATGATTTGGTTATCCAATTTCCTATGTAAATCGTTTATGTCAGCTGAACTCTCACCAACTGCGAAATTACTCCGTTTAAAAAATTTGTACCTCTTTACGTGGTACAAACCAACAGTCAAACACAATGTTAGATCCAAGAGTCTCCATCACCCTTCTCCCAAATTCCTCTCACTAGATGTGTTAATCGAACCATTTTGTATGAGTTGTTGAACCAAGAAAATAATAACATGCATGTTAAAAAATTAGTTGAATGATAACATTTGCAAAATCTGTAAAACAATAAATGAACATCCGAAAAAGTAGTTCAGAGGAACCAATTTATTAACTTACCTCAATATCTATAAACTGTTTGTAGTTTTGTTGGTGGCAGGAGAAGTATTTCAAAACAATATCAAAACCACTTAATGGTGGAACACAACGAAATGTTGACTATGAGCATGTAAAAATGGATATTTAATGTCTCTTACTTTTTCATTATTTAACTTATCGATCAGATCTTGTTGCTTTCAATTCAATTGAATGCTTGATATTTGTTCTTGCTTTCAAGCGCTGTAAAAATTACGCAGCCTCTGAGTGATTTATCATTTGGTATATTGGTATATTTTCCTGTTGTTAAATGTATATATACGGGGGTAACTACACTAATAGTATATATATACACATATATGTACACATTATATTGGCAGACGAAATCTATCAAAAAATTTGAGCATTAAATAAAAATTCGGCTGAATTATCTGGGAAGATACACGTAATCTTGAACAATGACATGTGCATAGAGTAGATCACTGTTGATGTCAGAGTGTGTCGATGAATCTGCGGTTACTTCTATATTTTTGGCTATGGCGCGTTACAGTGAAAGTGGATTTTTTGAATTTTATGAGAATTCTCTAAAATATAGAACTAAATAATTTTGATCATATGAGAATTCTATCATATATCTTTTGATCAAAATTGGGTTACAGATAAATCGCTAATTTTGATCAAAATTGGGTATATACAACTAATTATCTCTAAAATATATCTTTTTCATCTGGTAGATATATATAATGATAAGAATTTGTTTCTAAGTTTCTAGTCTTACTGAACAATGATGATAACAAGTTATACAAATAAACAGATAAGAATTCGAAGACACGATTAAGTCGAATGTGTGTTATCTTCCGTATCACCATTTTCTTAAGTTAACTTCAACCATACTCTTAGTTTCCTTACTTCAATCACACTCTTTCCTCAAGAAATAAATTAAAACAACATGATCTACCAATTTAATTTTATGCTGATTTTATAAGGCTCTACTTTTTCCCATTTCTTTCTTCTTTTTTGATTTTCTCTTCTTTTTTAGTTTTCATTTGCAGTAACTAACTTGGACTTCACTCAATAGACGATCACTTTCGTCTAAAAGACTTCTCTCTATTACTCTCCAAATGACAAAAGCTATATATATATGTATTCATATAAAGACATGTACTATATTGCATCTTGTCAATGGTTGTACTAATTTCCTTTTTTTAATAAAGTTGTCAATGGTTGTTAGTTGAGATCACTTCATGCATTATATAGCAAAATACTAAGCTTTTGTTTCTTCGAATTAATTAATGTATATTAGGCTATCATACAAATTTGAACCTCAGCCTATTGTTGGGACCAAAATGTTCGTAAATATAACTTCCAGCATCAAATGAAAAAAAAAAACTTCTCTTATTTACGATCGATCGTTAATCTTAGCTATACTGATTAAAATATCTCGATAAAAATTGATTAAAACGAGTATATTTGATACAAAACGCTAACCCAATAAGTTGTAGTTCCAATAAGATAACTCAAACACATTTAGTTTATTAGGTAAATGGTTCACGAAACGCCATATACGAGTGTGGTAAGGACTTCTGCAATAAACCGGAATATCTTTATATCATATAAAAATAGAAATATCTCAAATAAAAAATTTATTGAAAAATCAAATATTAGCATAATTATACACTTGTTATCGGAAAAGGCTAAACTCCTCAAAAGATTTCTTTCTATAGTCTCAATATGTACATGACTAAATAAAGTTACACTTAGATATGTCCATATCACACACATATATATATATACACAATAAATGAAAGAAGAAAATGACAACTCTATCACAAGAGTAATACAAATCCGTGACACATTATCAACATATAATTTATAGACTTATAGTACGGTTGACCGTATATGAATGATATACGAATAAAAGAACGTATACGTATATAGTCGGTGGAGGATGAGCATGTGCACAGCGAACAGGTGAAGAGGCGCGGGTGACATGCGAGCAAGTAAGAACCCATGTTTTCGTTAGGACCCACTTTTGTCTAAAATACGTGAGAAGATACGATTTGGATTGGTCCCAATCGCCATTTTTTTTAATCGTATTTTTAATTACCGAAAAAGAAAAAATGATTAGAAGCGCCAACTTGAAAGAAAAAAAGATTATCATTAAGCAAATCACGTGGTTTTGTCTCGGGATTTGTTCTTTTTCCTAACAAATGAATATTTTCTTAATCTAAACGAATAAGAATTGGACACGTGGTTAATAATCTCCACGTTAGATCATGTGCGATGTGGGTCCGAGTAGTGTGCAAACTCTTTGGGGAAGGACTCGCTCGGGCGTACGAATCTCTCTTCTTATAAACTACAAACAAGTCCTAGGATCAACGGATTGATTCAATTATTATTCACTAGACTCTATGATCATCCCACATGCACTGGCTTTTTTTTTGGAATACACAATTCTTTATCTGATTTTTAATATTATATTCTAAAACTGATGTGATTTTGACAATTCATGAACCTTTGAAATTTTGTTTCAAAGCAGTTTGTCAGCAACTCTTCACATGCTATTTCGATTAAAGACACCAAAACTATTTATATATTTATTTTTCTCGAAACATATATGATTTAATGAAGAAAAAAGTAGTTGAGCTATGGACTTTGGGTTATAATCCACTTCACCAAATTATCTAAATAAATTTATTTTTATTTTTATTTTTTTAGGTTCTTCTAATTATATAAATTATATTTTTTTATCGTAAACTATACAAATTTTATAAATTATTGATATTACATAAATTTTATTAATATTTATATATTAAATCGCTATTAAATTTTATTTTAATTCAAAAATTTGGTGTTAATTTTAAAATAAATGCAAGTTAAACATATATTTTCGAATTAAAACTAAATTTAATAACAATTTAAAATAGAAACATTAATGCAATTTGTGTAATTGAAATAATTTATGAAAATTATGTAGTTTACTGAAAAAAATACAGTTTATGAGCTAAAAGACATTAAAAAAATATGGATAAAAATAAATTCATTTGCATAAATTCGTGTAATTGTCGGAAGTGAACCCATCGACTTTCGACTTGGATTTCAAATAGTTTACTATAGTCTAATTTTAAAGTTTCTGAAAAATCATACTCCATAACAAAATATAGATTTGGACTCATGCCCAAAGGTTCACCGATAACAAAGGATTTACATTGTTAGAAATATATTCGAGAAAGTTATTTTTTATATTAGCAACTATTCACAACTTGACGTAAACAAAAAAGAAAATATATGCAAAATACTGAATTACTTTGCTTGAGTTTTTCATGTTCTTCTTCTCAGCGATCCAAAATGTGTTTTGGATGACGTTTGCAACCTTTTTAAACTCAATATTGAGCACCGATGCCAATTGTGGAATAGTCTAATCTTTAGTATTTGCAAATGTGATAACTCATAAATATGAATTGATTTGCTAAACATCATTGAGACATCACTACGGTGTTCTCGAAAATACTTGAAGATAAAAAATGCGTGGATATTTCCGAGAGTTCATTAACATATTGACATATGAATCATAAACTTGTACTTATACCGGTTACAAGAGTATTTGAATAGTTTTCAAAATAATCTTACACAACTTCTGGATGCTATATGTGATGTGATGTCGTTTAGAATCTTTCACTATACAGTCACAAATATAGTGACAAAATATTATTTGTCATTATCTTGCATGAATCTGTCTTCATATTCAATATAGTGATGATTTCCTGTTGTCATGAGTTAGTAGACGAATGAAAAAGTTTATTCATGGGACATTTCTGGTCCATATATGTTATATTTTCATGACTGAAGATAGTTTAAAATGGATTAAATTTCCAATTTTGAAAATATATATGTATTAGTAAAAGAGTAAACCATTATATCACAACATTCTACTCAAAATTAAGTGATGTTTTTAAACGTCTTGATATAATTATGTGCCTTAAACTTTTGTTTCATAAACTTTAAATCACAGCAACAGCAAAACATGATGATATATCACGTGAAAACACAAAAATGATTATAAGAAGTGATAAAATCAAAATTATATACTGTAAAAAAAAATCTCTTACGTACCAAGGAGCAAAACAGCAAAAGAGATGTTAAAATGAAGTAAATATTTAATGTTAATCCGACCGTTAAAATATGTATAATTCATATATAACTTTTGAATTATTACATAAAAATTTATTAAAATATTTAGAATCAGGTTTGAAAATATGTAGATTAAAGAATGGTTAACTCTATTATATTTTATTTTTTATTTATTTTTGATAAATTATAATATTTTTTCAATAAACCCATAAAATATCGTTATTTCTAAAAAAAACCACATAATAAAATAGTATTTCTGACCAAATTAAAAATAGCATTTTTGATAAAATTGTAAAATATCATTTTTTTCAATAAAAACGCAAAATAGCAAATTGACTCTTAGGAATATAAAGTTTGATCTTAAAAGTGCGAACAATATAAAGTTTGATGTCAAAAGTGAAAATATATTCAAGTTTGTTCTTAAAAGCGTAGGGCTTAAAACGAAATTGGAGAGAAGGTCGGGGCTTTATCTCGAACATAGGTTTTCACTCCCCAAAAATTGCATTTTCTTATTCTCCACACTCGTTTCTGTAAACCGAGATTCCCAGACCGAAGCCGTCACCTCGTTTATCCTCTCTAGTTCTTGCAAGATCTAAGGAGGTAATTCCGTAGATTTCAGCTTTCCGTTGTTAATTTCGCTTCCGGTTTCAGTGAAATCTGGAACTTTGCTCCGATTTGTGTTCCAACTTTCGGCTTTCTTTATAGTAGATCCATCGGTATATTGAGTGTTTGAGCTGCAACCAGATAATTCCATGGAGGAACAGCGAGAGGAAAGTGAGTTTGTTGGTGATTTCAGAGAACCCATGGAGGAAGCTGATAAGGGACTAGGTTTATCCTCTCAAACTAAAGCCCTAGGTGGTGGTGAGGATGCCACTACGGTCGAGGTTCCGGATTCAGGTGTTTGCGATGTTAGTGCGACTGATGAAACCCCAAATTGTGGAGGTTCAGCTAATGAAGATGGCAATACGGATAATTCGGTTTCTGATGAGAAACATGTAAAATTTGATGTTGCAAGTGTTGAGAATACGGTTGAGGAGGGCGATGTGAATGAGACTAAGGATAATACAGATAATTCGGTTTCTGATGAGAAACATGTAAAATTTGATGTTGCAAGTGTTGAGAATACGGTTGAGGAGGGCGATGTTAATGAGACTAAGGATAATACAGATAATTCGGTTTCTGATGAGAAACATGTAAAATTTGATGTTGCAAGTGTTGAGAATACGGTTGAGGAGGGCGATGTGAATGAGACTAAGGATAAGCTTGGGAAGACTGTTAGCACTGATGATGTTGAAAGGACTGTTGCTCTCACGAAGCCTGACACCGAGAGCAATGACAAGGTATGTGAAGGAGATGTTGAAAGTGCAGGAGATGAAGAAACTTTAACCTCTGCTGGGAACGAAGTGACTGATGAGAAGCCAAACGGTGGTGCAAGTGATGCCAAACCAAATGTTCAAACTGCAAAGTCCCAGCAGAGTTCAGTTGATGGTGAGACGCTTTCTGTTGCAGAAGATAAAGCTGACCAAAAGAAGGAATCAAAAAAGAAAAGACAAGAGGATGATGACAAAATAGGTGCTGATAGCGAACAAGGAAAGGAAGCAAAAGTGGATGTTTCCTACAATGAGCAGAGAAATTCGGAATGTGAGGCATCTGATATTGACCAAGAGAAGGAATCACTAAAGAAAATTGGAGAGGATAATAACAAAATGGATGTTGATAGCAAACAGGCAACGGAAGAAAATTTTGGTCTTAACGAACAGGGAAATCCGGAAAATGAGTCATCAGATGCTAAGCATTCAGAATTTGCACAAGTTTCGGAGGAGTCTGCCCAATTAAGTGAAGGGGAAACGAACGAAGAAATTTGTCTTGAAAAAGAAATAACCTGTGTTAACCAAAACGAAGAAAATGGAGAATCTATGGAAATCGATTATACGGCAGAGGAACCGGTGGAAAAGGATGTTACAGCAGGTGGCACTTTGGATAATAATGTAAATGAATCAGCTGGATCAAGTGTGATACAAGCCCAAGATATTCAAATAGCTGAAGCTGACAGGAATGATTCCAATGTAGTAAAGGAAATGGAAATTGACGAAGGGAAAGAAAATGTTGGTATGCCAACTGATTTTTGCAGAACAATTGAATCTTCTGAGTCAGGAAACCCAAACAATCTCACTGAAGAAGCTGCTACAGGTGAAGTTCAACCGTTGGATCATAATGGTCTTTTTGATCCAAGTTCTGATATTACCAACTTTATTGATTTCAGTGGTGTATCATGTTGGTCAGGAAATATACAAGACCCTAAAACCGAAACAAATGTGTCTTTGAAAGAGGATAAGAAAGCTATTGATGTGGCAGAGGAAGTTGCCATGGTGGATTGCAAAGAGACCCTTAAATCTGTTCACGCAACAGTAAATGCTGAATCCCATGATAATCTAAGCCTAAATGCTGAAGGTATTCAAAATGAATCTGGTGAAGCTATTGTTGCTTTTGGAGCAGAATATTCAGTAGCTGCTACAGAATGTCCAAGAGAGGCTCCTGATGCAATTATGGGATCTGATGAAAACCTAGAAGAGAACGGTCATGAATGCTTAGATAAGAGAGCAGCAGATCAACAAGATGCAATGAAAGAGGAAGATGACAGCGCTCATGAAGCTCCAAATATTGAACCAAACCATAAGGAAGATACAGAAATGGAGGAAAATCTAAGCAATTTTGATTATGTTGATGCTGGAACAGATTCTGATTTTAAAACCAATGGTCTGAAACGGAAGGCTGATGTCCTCAGTGAGGATTCACTAGGAGAAGGTAGGAAGACTGTTTCATTGGCGAAGGTGTCTTTTGCCCAAAGGCCGTCCTTTAAGATCGGTGCATGCATAGCCAGAGCTGCCAGTCAGATGGCAGGATCTAATTCAGTTTTAAAGGGTAGTAACTTTGGTGATGAAACTCTTTCTGTTGAGAGTTTTGTATCTCAGCTACACTGTGCAGCAACAAACCCTGATAATGAGAACGTTGTATCTGAAATTGCTGCTGGGTTTTTCTTAGATTTCCGAAACTCATCGGCTTTGCAGCAAGTTAGCCCAGAAAAGGTAAGCAGTAAAAGAGGTAGACCATCCAATTCTACTGCAGAAGGAACCGAAGCATTTGAGTTTGAGGAAATGGGCGACACATACTGGACTAATAGGGTGATCCACAATGGTGGTGAAGAGCAAACACCACGTACTGAGAAAGGTAACTATCAAATTGTGCCAGTTGAGTTGAAACCTGCTCAGGTTCAAAGGACTCGTCGACCATACAGAAGACGCCAGTCTCAAATCAATATTCCTCTTCCTTCAGCCTCAGACAAACCGGCAAATTTTGATGAGAATGCACCAGCTGAGCTTATAATGAACTTTTCTGAAACGGATACAATACCTCCTGAGAAAAGCCTGAGTAAAATGTTCAGGCATTTTGGACCAATAAAGGAGTCGCAGACTGAAGTTGACAAGGAGAATAATCGAGCTAGAGTAGTTTATAGGAAGGGTACTGATGCTGAGGTTGCTTACAACAGTGCAGGGAGGTTCAATATTTTTGGGACGAAGGCTGTGAATTACGAGCTCAGCTATACGATAACTGAAGAATTCAAAGTACACCCTTATGTTGTGTCTTTAGGCGATGAAGATGCAGCACACTGTTTTTCATCACAGATGTAGTTTTGCTTCAGGCATGGTTCAGGTAAATCTGCTTCTTATGTTATGCTTCTTATGTTTTCATTCATGCTCTAATGCTTAGTCTACTGGTTTTGACCTGATGTGTTCTGGTCCGAATGCATAATTTTGTATATGTTTGTGATTATGGTAGTAATAGCAAAGGTGTAAACTTTTTTAATATTGGTAGAGTGAGAAGAGATATATCCGTGATAGTCTGGTAAATTCAAAGTAGGAAGTCAAGACCCACTAACACATAACTGTAGTGAATAATCTAGTGGTTGACCAAATAATTAGTGATTCTATGCCAAGTTTAGGGTTCAATTTCCTGAAACTACATTTTTTTCTTACTTATATGCAATAATTTCGAAGCAACTAGTATGCTAAAGGATTTGCCCGTCATTGTTCTGAGTAAAAGTGTGGACATTATTTATATATTTGTAGTAGATGGTAAATCTTCATATGTAATATGCTAAAAATTAATCTTCCACTAAATATGACGAAATGATTATATAAAATACTATATAGTGAAAAAACATTTACTACTATAGATGCTCAGAAGAAAAACTTTAAAAATATTTCAAAATATAAGAGAAAATGACAAGACCGATAGTGTTTGAAATGGGAAAGAAGAAAAAAAAGTACGGTGACAACTGAAGAAAATCATAGGAATAGTTATAGAGGTGTCGGTGCCGACAGCTGAACCGGAGAGACCTGTGACCCACTGAAAGAGACTCCTTTCCTTTCGGAGGGACAAAACTCTATTCAACCATCAGTTTTATATTCATTAATCACACTCATTACTCTATATTGCTTATTCTCATACTTATGCAACCCACTTTTTACGTTAACATGATTTCAAATGAATCCACGATCTTAAATATTATAAAGCAAATTCTTTTGTTAGTGCTCTGTGATTGTGTGCAACTCAAGTAGGGATTAAGGTTTCTTGTAATAGCAGAAACAATTGATTGTTGTGCAAGTAACACTTTCCTCTGTTTTTTCATATTACAAAACGTTGAACTGAAACGCTATTTGGAGTTTCAGTCTTACCAACAAGTTTAATTATTCAATATTGGATCAAAGATCACAGAGAACCAAACTTTTGATCATCTCGATACCTTAGTTTGACTGTAAAAACGAATTGGTCTAAGAAAAAAATGGTAAAAGAAACACAGTAAAAACACAGCTTTTACAAAGAAACTAATCCTCGGCTCCTCCATTAGTGTTTGTTCTTAAAGATACCTCATATTTCTTTTACAGATTTTGAAACATCGAGATAATTGAGCCGACATGTTCCTAGTAGCAATTCTGGTAGTTCCTCTGCTGTATTTGCCTGCATAATCCATAAAAAAATTATCATTGTATGATCCATAACACTAAAAGTCTTAAAGTTCAGAAAACTTAGAAAAATGCTTAAGGTATTTCTTTACCTGTATCAAAAAAGCCATTTCTATAACCAAATTGTTAAGATACCCAAGAACAAGATTGGTTACACCTCTTGCAACAGTTGAAGACCCAACATCAACATCAAGCTGAGAAAGAAACAAAACTCAAAATCATTTTATGAATTTTTGTTATGGGAGAACATATAAGATTTGGTTTTGATTTTATGTTTTCACCTCCAAGTAATTCTTTCCGCGAGTGTAACGAACTTCAAGTGCCTGACCCACCAAGCAAGCCTTCTTGCCAACACTCTGTTTCACAATCCATGAACCTTTGGAGATGTGAGGGATGAGTTTAAAGCGTGAATTTCGATAAGCATCATCACCATTCACAAAACTTTGTAACAATGGATGCTCTTCTAATGGAGTTTTCAGCATATAGTACAATGCTAGACTATACATAGCTGAACCAGGGACCTGTTTTATACATACATTTCATACTAATAAGTATCTCTTAACAATGAATACAATCATTGATTCTTTAGAATAATAATAGATACTTATCTCAAAGTTACCTGGATGTTTACAATGAAGAAAAACTCGGGACCGCCTTTCGCTGCGGATTCCTGAACTAGACCGCCTAGTCGTCCACCAAGATTATCTTCTCGCTGATTGGAACTTATCCAGTCCGCTCCAATCATTTGCATCAATGTGCCTTTCGCTTTTACCTATTGTTTGAGTGGTACCAGCATCATTATCATATGTGTTTGGTTGCATTTTAACTGAGATTCATTGTGTATACAGAAAATGGATTACCTTTTGTTGGTCTTTTAGATAGTTTTCTCCACGAATCAAGAATGTTGATGGATCCGCGGTGGCCCAGCTACAAGGTAGAGTAAGATTTGGGTCATTCTGAAGAGTGGCTCCATAGAAGAATGTGCTCTTTTCATCCATACCCACCTCTTGTAAATCCATATAGCCTCTCTTATTAATGGCTAGATCTTGAAGTTTCTTGACAATACCAGCTGGTGATGGTATTTTGAGCTGAAACACATATACAATTGTCAAATCTAGTTTGATCCACAAGCAAACCAAGAACTGAAAGAGCCAAATGGGGTCCAACAGAAATTTACCTGAGAGTGTCCTTGTGAAAAGGGAGAGTTTTCAATAAGGCTATCAAACTCAGTGGTTTCGGGCTCAGGAACGTCGAAAAATTCATCAGAAGTATCATTCAAGTCCATCAAGCTATTGTGTGCTGAAGAAGGTTTCTCCATTTCCTCAGCATTCGCAAGCTCTAGATCAACCCTTTTGGATTCTGCTTTAAGGGGTCTACTGATGATCTTGGACAAGCAGGATTTGGTTTCCATGAACTCCCCTGAGACGAACTCAGTGAAGCCGTGTCCTTGTTTCGCTTTGAACATTTCCCGTAACGCCGCAAGTCTCTCAACCACACGGATAGTTATGGATCTTGCAGAAGCTGGCCTTATGTATAAGTTCCAACTTCTCCAATCAATAGCTACCATATGCTTTACTAGTGATTGTTTTCCTTTGTTCACCGGAGTCACCACGTAACCACCACCTACACTCCGAGAGTCCAAAACTCATCAAAAACAACAACAACAAAGTATTCTGAAGTCAAGTTCTATTCTATAAGTGAAATTCTTAACAAGCTGATGATATTCCTTTGTTGGTTAATATCTTTCTAGTTTTTATATTACATCTCTTCTAACTTTCGATTTTAACCGAAAAAACAAAACAAAACAAGAGTGTGATGTAAGAAACTATACTTTTGACACAAGCGCGAACGTATCCTCTCGTTGGAGGGCACTTCTTGTGATAAACAGAGTGGCAAAGTATCACTGTGATATTCAAAATTGAGAAGGTTATAAACTCGGAAATGCAACAGATGGGGAAATAAATTCAAGAAAGTTAATCTAACCATAGGTTCCATCTTCTTCTCTTCTCCAGTAGCGTCGCAACAATAAGTCTCTTGGATTCATTCCCCATGGCAACCAATCACTGTATAACTGGGTATTGATTATGTCTGTGTGTCCATCAAGATGCTCCACCACATTGCCTTTGTAGAAACAAAAGTCCCATCTGCAAGAAAATCATGAGTCGGAAACCATATTCAAAATCAGGTTCTGTTGTAGCCAAGAGCATTGAAATTAGATCGATTCATCAAATATGACAAAGTTCTCAACCACTAGAATCCTCTCAGATGAAAGTTATAGAGCTTACTCCGATCTTAAAGGACCGAGAGACATTAAAGTATTGAAAATATCCTCTGAAGCTCCATCAATGACCCCAACCGCCATTATTGCAGGGTGATCATCCCAATGCTGCAAGAGGTTTCAGCAAAAGAAAATAAGTTAACAAAACCAATTAACTAATGATTCACTGTAAATGAACAAATTAAGATTACCCTTCCGCGGGAATCCCAGTCTTTAGCTTCTTTGAAAAGGCGTAAACCTGAAAAATCTCAAGGAAAACCTCGGTAAGAGCAGCTTACGGTTTCTTGGTACACAAGTTTTCAAATAAAATTCTTACCGTTTTGGCATCCGAAGATTTTCCATGGAGAAGGTGCAATGACATCAGGTGCTATTGTTGTTTCAAGATTCAATGATGAGTAATTTGTCCAGTCCACTGAGTTTTTGCGGCGTGATCTCTTGGATACATCAAGCTTCACAAGTCCTTTCTCAGCATGAGATACAAATTCACAATCCGGAAATGGAAAACCCTAACAAAACATAAATCCAATGTATAAGAGTCTCTCAAAATCTTAGAACGTATTGAAAATTTTCAAAAGGAAAACCTTTTGTGAAGCATCTTGTAATGATCGTATCCATTTGGCTGCTTCTTCAGGACTACTTGCTCCCAACTGTTAATAGTCAAAAACCTAACTTACTAAAAAAAGAAACCTGAGATACATAAACAAAACCTTTCCAAACTTACAAACCTTTAATTGATCCGAATGGTTTGAAGTATTGTATAGTGTAAATATGAAAAGGATCTGAAACAACACATACAAAAAGCAAAATACTAATAAACATCTGTAAAGTAGTGAAATTTTATTGCTCTTAGTATAGAAGAGAGAATGTACCTTTCTATGGAAACTCTCTCTACCATTGTCGGTAACACGAATACAGCAATCTAGAGATGCTCTTCTGTCTGGTTCCTAGACAGAATCAAATTGAGTAGAACATAAAATTTGAAGTATTTATTAATCAAATAGCTCATCCATTTATATATTTATCCCAACTTCATTTATTTATGTAAATCTTGCATATGTGCGTAATCTTTCAATTATGAGAGATTGAGAAAGATGTGAAAAATGACAAACCTCATTGTGATCGGATGGTACAGATTTAAAGCTTGTAAGGGTGTTGTCAATAAGAACAAAATATCGTTTACGGGAAAATTGAAGACCAAACCGGTTCTGTCGGATGGTATAAAGCCAACCTTCCATTCTTCCGTCCGTTTGAGACATTTCCATTTCTCTGCAAATCAAATCCTTTTTTTAGTTTTAAATTTCATTTCATAAAACGATTCAAAATTCATATAACAAAATTTACCAACTTGAAGTTCTTCTTCCCCGTAAACGAGTATACTTTGGATATCACCAAACAGTTTGTATTTTAAAAGTTTTACTTAAAACGATTCTCTGATTTCGTCAAAACGAAACAGAGAATCGAAAAATATGAAAAATCAGTTGCAAATGAAGTATTTGTTTATTTTGTTTTTCTCTCAATGAAGAGAGAAAAACAACCAAATTTTTTGTTCTGTTTTTTTATTACTGTCACATTTCGTTTTGGTTATAAACTTTTTATTTCATTGGTTAAAAATTGCTTGCTATTTGTGAGAGAGGCTAAATGATTGGCGTTTCTGTGTTAAGGTTTAAATTCTATAATTAGTTTTTTTATTAAAATTCTGCTATTCGTTAATCTAATCTCCCTCTATAATTTTACTGTTCATAAGAAGATTCCAAAAGTGATTTACAGTTAATCACTGACCAATGAGTAGAATTATTACCAATTAATCAGTTTCTATTGGAGAAACAAGTGACCAACACATTCGTTCTTTACATACACTCCGAAGTCAAATTCAGTTCCTTAACTACTCCTTTATTTGGGCCTAATCCATTATTTGGGCCTAATCCATTATTTGGGCCTAGTCCATTATTTGGGCCTAATACATCAAAATTACGGCCCAATATTTCTTTTGACTAATCTGAATTCGAATATGTGTTGATCCAAAAAAATATCGGAAATATTGAGGTAGGAAAAAAAAAACAATATATCAATCATTGTACCTTGTAATCTTAAGGGCTATATGAATCTTCTCCCCTTTGACATTATTCCCAATCTTAAAACGGAAAACATAATTAAATATTATTATTCTATTACAATCATATCTCAACTTTAATTTTATATTTTTGTCTTTTAGTCTAATGGTTGACTAATAATTTGAGGTTTAGTTTCCAAATGCAAAGTAAATGGAGGCAACGTTATCTCGTTGAACAGAAAAAAACTGATTATTTGTAGAATTATATACAGAAAAACAACTCACTCATCGTATTTCCAAGTATTACAAATAGTTAAATTTTGTGGGTTTTGATTAATATTATTGTTTGCAATAAAATATTAAAATTAAATTAGCATCTATTCTTCCAACAATGTAAATGTTTTGTAATAGTGATAGTAATTATTTGCTGTCTAATTTTATACGAACAGAAACATAAAAAAAAGACAGCTTTTAGTTTTAGATTACTAAGTTGACGGAGAAAAAAACGAACAAGATTACTAACTCCACACAACACAACAATAGAGATACCTGCATAACCCATCTTGGGGCCCCCCGCCATTACTTAACACTTACTATTTCCCTTTTTTTCTTCTTTCCATGGTCTTCTCTCTCTCCTCTCTTTGTCTAAGCAAAGTACCGATCTTTGGGTAATTTGGGAAACTCTTCTTCATTTCCCTGCAAGCTCGAATGATCTTCTTGTTCCTGTGAAACCTCGAATACGCTTTCTTCTTGCTCCAGATTCAGTTGAATCTTAGGTATCTCAAACTTACATTTTTTCTTTCTTAATGTCTATACATACAAGTTTACTTCTTTTTTTTTTATAAAAAAATTGGAATTCGGCATTAGCTTTGTAATAAACTGCTAGGGTTTTTTGGGTTTTCTTTCTTCTGGGTTTTCCTGTTCGTTTCTCTGATGTGAGGGGTCTCACTCGTTGAATTATCTTGTTTGTTGAGATTCTTCTTAAGGTATAGATTTGATATTTTATCAGATTCAGAGGAATAACCCTGAATAAGTCTCCTTGTGTGTGTGTGTGTTAAATGTTTTTCTGTATTTATATATTTTTTCACTTTATTGGACTGAAAAATTAGTTTAAAATTAGGCAAAAGGATATTAGAAAGCAGAAACATCTGTTGAATGTGCGCAAGTTTCTGTTTCCTTTTCTTCAGTTTCCACAAGAAGTGACTGAATCTAGTCAATGTCAGTCTCTCAGACAAATAGGTCAAAAGTCAATGCTTTATTTTGTTGTTCCTAGAGAAAAATTGTGCTAAATTCTTTATTTTTTCACACAAATTCTGAATAATTACTAACCCAACACTCTTTCAAAGTCATGATGTATATTGTCTTAGTCAGTTCAAGCTATCTCTTTGTCTGTGTCCAGAAGTTGATATGTGTGTTTTGTGTTTATATTTTCCAGCTTGGTAGTTCAATGGATCCTATGCCTGTTCGATGTCTTCTTAACAGCGTATCTCGGTATCTTCATCTGGTCACGTGCCAGACCATAAGATTTAGTCCCATCCAAACATGTATTGGAAATGTGGTTCACTTGTTGAAGCTCTTGAAACCGTTTCTCGATGAAGTTGTTGATTGCAAAATACCTTCTGATGACTGTTTAAATAGAGCGTGTGAAGACCTAGATTCCGTTGTTAACCAGGCTCGAGAGTTCTTAGAAGACTGGTCCCCAAAGTTGAGCAAGCTGTGTGGTGTAAGTTGATGAATAAGCTATCATTTCAGTTTTTTTCTGCATCTTTCAGCATTATTCAATGAATCTGTCGTGCAGGTGTTTCGGTGCGAGGTTTTGTTGGAAAAGGTACAGATTTGTTCGCTGGAGATTAGTCGCTCACTTCTTCAGTTATCACAGTCAAGTCCAGTTACTTCAAGCGTACAAGGTGTTGAGGTAAACTAGAATCACTTCATTATTTTAGCCCTCTGCGTCTAACTGCATCCACTTGTATTGATCTCTTGGAACGACTTCAGCGTTGTGTGCAGGAGATTGAGACCTTTAAGAAAGAGAGCAGATTGTCTGAACTCATGGAGAATGCTTTACGGAATCAGAAAGACGACATTGTTCTTTTGGATAATCTACATCTGGATAACATAATTCAAATGATGGGACTGATATCAAACCAGGATCTCTTAAAGGAAAGCATTGCTGTAGAGAAGGAGAGGATAAGATCCCAGACCAGCAAGTCGAAAGAAAAAATGGAACAAATCGACCAACTGGTAGATCTCGTATTGTGCATCCGCGAACATATGCTTAAAACCGAGTTTCTGGAAGTGGCTAAAGGTATCTCTGTACCCCCGTATTTCCGATGTCCTTTGTCAACAGAACTCATGCTGGAACCGGTAATAGTAGCTTCAGGGCAGACATTTGACAGAACATCCATCAAGAAATGGCTTGATAACGGGTTGGCTATTTGTCCTAGGACAAGGCAGGTGCTGACTCATCAAGAACTCATTCCCAATTACACGGTTAAGGCTATGATTGGAAGTTGGTTGGAGGCAAACAGTATCAACCTTGCTCCTAGTTCTGGTCATCAGTATGATGGTGGCGATGCTTCATCCACGGCTAATAACATGGGTTCTCATGACTTTAACCGCACTGAGAGTTTTCGGTTTTCTTTACGGAGCAGCAGTTTTACCTCAAGATCATCTCTTGAAACTGGAAACGGGTTTGAGAAACTAAAGATCAACGTTTCTGCCAGTTTATGCGGAGAATCTCAAAGCAAGGATCTTGAGATTTTCGAACTTTCTTCTTCAGGGCAGTCTTATACTCACAGCAGGAGTGAATCAGTTTGCAGTGTTGTCTCGTCTGTTGACTATGTTCCTTCGGTGAAAAATGAGACGGAAATTATTGTGGAGAACCACCAAAGCTACGGTGAGATATCTCCCAAGAAAAACTCAGAAATTTCAAGGAACGTTAGTCATGAGTATAGTGCAGTGAGTACTCACGAGTGTTCTGTACAGAGTTTGGATGATTCAGGCACAATGACGATTTCACATATCATGAAATTGGTAGAAGATCTTAAAAGTGGATCTACCAAAGCGAAGACTGCTGCTGCAGCTGAAATACGTCGTCTCACCATTAACAACACTGAAAATCGTGTTCATATTGGGCGATGTGGTGCTATCACTCCACTGCTCTCACTTTTATATTCAGAAGAAAATCTAACACAAGAACACGCAGTCACGGCTCTTCTAAATCTTTCTATTAATGAACTAAACAAAGCAATGATTGTGGAAGCTGGGGCGATAGAACCGCTTGTTCATGTTTTGAACACAGGAAATGACAGGGCCAAAGAGAATTCGGCAGCAACATTGTTCAGTCTATCTGTTCTGCAAGTCAACAGGGAACGAATAGGCCAGTCTAACGCAGTGATACAGGCTCTGGTGAATCTTCTTGGTAAGGGGACATTTAGAGGAAAGAAAGATGCTGCCTCTGCTTTGTTCAATCTCTCGATAAATCATGAGAACAAGGCTCGTATCGTGCAAGCCAAGGCCGTCAAGTATCTTGTGGAGCTGTTAGAACCACATTTTGAGATGGTTGATAAAGCAGTTGCGCTTCTTGCAAATCTTTCTGCTGTTGGAGAAGGGCGTCAAGCAATCGCAAGGGAAGGTGGGATTCCATTGCTTGTTGAGACCGTTGATTCGGGATCTCAGAGAGGGAAAGAGAACGCAGCTTCTGTGCTGCTTCAGTTATGTCTGAACAGTCCTAAGTTTTGCACTCTGGTCTTGGAAGAAGGTGCCATACCTCCTCTTGTTGCTTTGTCTCAGTCTGGCACACAGAGAGCAAAAGAGAAGGTAAAGACTATATTCATCTTGGGATGTTAAGCGAAACACACCACGTTAGGTTTCTTGGTGGGGTTGGACAATTATCTGAATATTATAGTTTGTTGCAGGCACAACAACTTCTCAGCCACTTCCGAAACCAGCGAGATGCAAGGATGAAGAAAGGTAGATCATGATTCATGAAGAGCTGCATCCTTCCATTTGGACATTCCCCTCGGGAGGATTTATTTTGTTAAGCTAGTAGAATTTTTTTCTTTTTCTTTCTTTTTGCCAGGAACATAGCTGGAGAATAGTGTCTTCTCTTCTCTCACCTTTTGTGTTCGGTTCTTGTTATGCGATGTGTGTTAGAGCTGTTGTGTAGTAGTAGTTATATATATAAATATATTTGTGCAACTTGTGTGTTGAGTATATATAGGCAATGGAGTTTTTACTAGATAACACATTTACAAAGAGATACTTCTCAAAATATTAAAGTCACTTGCCAAGCTCTAAACCCACTCAATTCATTACATTTCTCCAAATGATTTGCCTACACTGCTTGTTTCTTTACAGACAAAATAAGAGAAGCCTCCCAATTTTTTAGCTTTCCACTTAACTACTCGTACATAAGCATTGGATTGATGTCAAAATTTTGCTCTTTACCTTGATTTTGGTTGTGAAGCAAATGAGAGCAAGGGCTGAACGAGTCTATGAGGTCTTGGACTAACCAGAAACATGGCCTGTGACCGACGCAGCATCTCAGCCATTGAGGGAGTCTGATAAGCCTGAACAAAGGTCGAACCGTCCGTTGAATTTCCCCTCGCTGTTGCTCTTTGCCACGAGTGCGAGCTAAGTCCAGACAGAATATAACCTCTTCCCAATGCCTCGTACACGTTACTACTCTTCATTCTATCTTGCATTTCTTTCAGCTCTGCGTCCAAAGCAATACAAAACCTATCACGGGATTTTGTTGCCCCCATATCTGACAAAACCAGTCTAAATTTCTCAATCACTGTAACAGCTGCCTCTAGATCTCCACGCTCTGCTAGAGTTCTTGCTTGGGCTATTGCCTCTGCAGCTAGGAATCTGTTTCTCTGCCTGTCCACTTCGATGGGAACAACTTCTTCACCAACACTTTCTGGTCTTCGAATCTGAAGCACGGGACTTTCAAGCCTTGTAGTTTCCTTTGTCACAGGATCTATGTAGACACATCTCAGCTTTAGCAATCCTGTATGTTCATCTTCTTCGACAGGGATATTGACAGAAACCAAGAAATCCCTCTCTTCATCGGCATAAAGATCACCAAGATCAACCAATCCTGAATGGCCATCACCAGTTACAAAGCTAGAGTAACTCCCAGCTTTTATCGAGCCAAGTCGAACATTTGGGCACACACCTTCAATTTCTACTCGTAGCTCCTGCACTGCAACGCTTAAAAGTCCACCGATGCACTGAGCAAGAGCATCCTGGATTACAGACTCACTCTCAATGAACGAGAAGGTTCCACCAGAGAATTCAGAGACTGAGTGCATCATTGATGCATCATGATCTGATCCAAAACCAAAAGAGTGAACAGGGATATGAGGAAGCACCACCTTGTAACTTGGATCATCAGAATGGTTCATGGTATAGGTGTCTCGCCCATCAGAGAAAAGGATAATGCTGGCCACAGAATTTCTGCCTTTTCTATCTTCCATAACCTTGGCACCTTTTCTAAGACCTTCGACGATATTGGTCCCACCATTTGCAGACAATGAGTTAACAGCTTGAAGGGCTTGCTGTCTTCCAGCATCAGACATTCGAGTTAAAGGGAAGAGACGGCGAGCCGTTGAAGAGAAAGCAATCACTGAGAGCCTATCTCTAGACCCAAGGTTTTGAATCACAAAACCCATTGCTCGTTTTAGAAGCGCAAGTTTGGTTCCTCCCATACTTCCACTGATGTCTAGAACCGTAACTAAGTCAACTGGTGCTCGGTGATATTGAGGCATCTGACAATCAATAACTGCGGCAGCAGCTCTGAGATGCACTAGTACATCAAAGTTCTCACAAGACTTGGATCGTGGGACAACTGAGACCTCTGGATACATTTTCATGTCCATCATACACATGGAATGACAGCTCTCCTTCTCCAAAGCATCAGTTTCACCAGCAAATATGAACTGCTCCTCTAACTGTTCATCATCATCGAAAACAGCTGGCTCGGTATGCCCATGGTTTATAGCTCGATGAGAAGGAGGTAAGCGGCGGACAAGGCTAATGGATGCATCATAATTGGACCGATCAAATGGAAAATAAGTAAGATCCAAAGTCGGCTTCTGTATAGGGATTTCCTTCCATTTTGCTCGGCAGACAGGGCAAACTTGGTTGCCGTGTTTCACATTCGAAGCAATGCAGTGAAAATGAAACGAGTGTGAGCACTCAGCTGTGAAAATTGCATGTCCACAACCTTCTTTCATCTTAGTCAAGCATATAGCGCAAGTCTGCTGTTTAAGAGAGTAGGAAAAAAGATAGACGGGATTGTGAGTCAACAAAAGAAGACAGAACAATCCATCGAGTCTCACATGAGATCAAGTGCTATTTTAAAGAAAGAAACAATCTACCTAAAAATAATCTTAAGAAAATTCACCAGTGTTTCTTTAGAGAAGAAGAAATCCATAATCCTAGGGAGAAGAATCCTATTATTAGGTAGTTAAGGTTTCACTGAAACAAAATTAGAACTTACAAATAGACACAATCCTCTTCTTTATTACGACTAACTACACACGATCAAGCCGAAAGATCTGAGCTTTTTTATAATAATTCTGAATTCACTGTCTCGACAATGCAGAAGAGACAACCAGAGTTATCCTATAGGCTATAGCTTCTCATTTGCAAGAACACAGAACAGAGAAAAGAATTCTACAACATGAAAGAAAAAAAAAACAAAGAATACAGAAGAAATAGACATATAAAACCCATAATCTTAAACTCAGTACAGAACAACCAAAAACAGGAAGCATAAACTCGGAAAAAAGACAAACCCATGAACCAAAAACTCAAAGATCAAGTCATTTTTCTCAGCAATTAAAAGTAACAAGCTTTCTCGAAATTAAAGAGATTAGAGAATCCGGGTCATGATTTAACAAACCTTTGACGATTTACTGCTATTTCTGGACAACCATCTACATTGAGAAGAAGGTGTTGGAGTCAGAGGCCAGTTTAGTGGAGAGAGCAAAGCAGCGTCCGACAATCTCGCAGCGGAATTCAAAGCCGATGATGGTTCCTCGAGGGTTCTTGGAAGGTAATTGCAGAGGTTAAAACGCAAATCCAGCTTCATCTTCCTCCATTTGCTAACCATTTTGAAAAGAGAATCAAGAATCGAAGAGGGAAATGAGCCTGGGTGAAGATTATTATAAAGGATCAACGGAAGTGTAGTTGTTGTTTTTCGTCCATGATGATTGTGAGAGAGAAAAAGGATTATTGACTTTTTGAGACTTGCGACTATATTTTGACCTTTGGTTTTGGTCTTGTAAAATGGATTAAATAAATGAGCTAAAAGCGACGAAAAAAAACGAAAGTTAATGCGTCTGCTTTATGTCATTATTGTAAACACTAATCGATGCAAGAAAAAGGATGATTATGGTCGTCCACTCCCAAAATTATCGAATTTTAATATAAAAAAATGAAATGTAAAATTTACTACTTAACTAATGATGTTTGTTTTCGAAGTAACATGATAAAAAAGGAAAAAGAGAATGATGAACTCACAAATTATGAGTTAGGAACTTAGGGGCATGATTCCAAATATATATTTTCGGTGAAAAAATGTTAAAATAAATTTTTAATATTATTTTTTAAAAATAAATTTATTTTAACATGTTATTAATATATCATTATCATAATAAATTTTAAATAAATATATAAATAGATTTAAATTATTAGAATAATTATAATATATGTCATTGTTATTAATTTGATTACACAATCATTATATTTAATTAAACTAACTAAAAATATTATTAAATTTAGAAAAAATAATTATTTTCTTTCATAATTTACTTATACAAAAATTAATATTAAAAATAATTTAAATACAATTTTAAATTATATAAATATTTACTAATAAATAATATTATATAATTTACGAATATTTTTTTACGTAAACCGTAAATATAAATCTAGTTATAACTATAATTTTAACAATAAAAAGGTAAATTTGAATTCTCCTTTTAGCAAAAAAGTAAATTTTTAATTCTCTGTGATGAGTTATTTGTTAAGGCACACGTGCACTTTATCACATTGTTCAGGAATCAGGAATGTCATAGTCAGTTAAAATAAAGCTCCATTTTTTTTGTTAATCATTCGTATTTATTCATCGGATTTTTCTAAGCAAAGTCCATCTTCTTTCCTTTTTTTCTTTTTTCTTTTAACTTATGTTTTGTATGCATAAATATTCTAATACTTTTTAGAAAAATCCATCTGTTCGAGAAGTAATTTCTCCACCCCCCCCTCCCTAATTTTATGGGTAATATATGTAAATAAATAAAGCTTAGCTTAATCAATGACTATGTATAAAAATTGTCGAAACTGACTCGAAAGTGGTGTTTGGATTTTTTAAGAATGTCGGAAAATGAGATGCAAATGCTAACTAGACAAAGCTTTGAAGGACGAAACCGAAAGGCTCGACGACGACAAATCTCAATTAGTCAAACTTTGTCATTTGTAGCAAAATCCTCCCAAGTTCCGACATTATTCTAGGATGGCTCCTATTTTTGACGTTTTTGTTCCACCTTCTAATATGTTATTGTGTACATTAGACTTCTGATACTATAGATTTTCCACACAAAAAACACACAGCAAAAGTTACTCTGGAATAATCCAACTCCCACTCATTTCAAACAAATGAAGAGGTGCATTCGATCCTCCTCTAAATCTACAAGTTGTATCCTTTTCTAAACTTACATGCATTAGTTTTCGTGTGCAAACTCAAGTGTTAAAAATCAGAAATTTACATTCACACTCGTAAATCTTTTTTTTTCCTTCTTATTAGAATAAATACACTTAGCTAATTAATTGGACTTACGACAAATAACTCTTGACAAGAATGTTCCCAGGCCAGCAGGCCGAATACTGATGCATAAAAATCTTATTGTGCAATGGAAATGGCATCAATGAGTGTTATCATGAAGCCTGCATTGTCCAACTAGTAAACATAACACACAACCTAAAGGCAAGAAAATGAAAAAGAGAGAGAGAGGGGAAAAAGTAGGTTAAAGCAAGAAAATGAAAGAAATGGCATCAACAATTGAAATAATTCATGAGTGGGCTTTGTCTCGACACCCATTACCTTTATTAGGTTTTCTTTCTTGAAATAAACAAAATTAAATATTACATGAATAAATATCTAAAAGGCAACACTTTTGAAAGGAAAAAAAGCTTATCAATCTTTTTGACATTATGTTTATCTTATTCCTTTTTCTACAATCTTTGCTGACATTAATTTTATGGATAATAGCATTAAATATCTATAAGTAATGTTTGTGGGAGATAGCAACAGTAAATGTCATATTGTTGATTGGATAAAATCCAAAAAATAATCGGATAATCTATGTCATGTTTATGTGTCTTGTACGTGATTACAAAAATATTTATGTATAGAGTTGAACTCTTCATTAAGTGTCATTATCAATATTATCTTTTGGCCACGAAAAAAAGCTAAGCTTTTTTAGATAGAGAGGATGAAAGGTGTTAATGGAGGTGGAGGATATGATCACCTGTGTCGTTAAATTCTATTCAACTTTATTTGACTAAACAATAAAGTCAACTAAAAGTTGCATTCCTGGTGGGTTGATCTGTGACTTAGGTCTTTGTTTCCTCGTGATGTTAAGGATGGTTTCTAGCCAATTCTTGATTTTGACTACCAAGATCGATATCAACTTAATGGACTTGGATGTACTACATGTTAAGGATGTAGATTACTGTAATATTACTAATTAATTATTGGGCCATTGGTGCTGTTGGGCCGCAAATAACATAAACTGTGGGCCCAATTATGGACAAATGTAGGTCTATAATTAAAACTATGCCATGGAATAATAACAAACGTTTACTTCCTCCACTACACAAATTTATACGATTAAATTTATTTTTATCTGTATTTTTTTGAATTTTTTTAACTACATAAACTATATTTTTTTCGTAAATTACACAAACTTCATAAATTATTCCAATTACAGAAATTGCATTAATGTTTACACGTTAAATAATTACTAAATTAGGTTATAATTCAAAAATCTAGTTTTAACTTATATTTATTTTGAAACTAAAACCAGATTTTCAAAGTAAAATAAAGTTTAATAATAACGTATAAACATTAACGAAATTTCTGTAATCGGAACAATTTATAAAATTTATGTAGTTTACAGAAACAAAAAACATAGTTTATGTAATTTATAAAAAATCCAAAAAATACGGGTGGAAATAAATTTATTCGTATAAATTCGTGTATTCGACGAAAATAAACCCTAATAACAATAATAATAATAATTTATATGTTAGTATTCGGTCCGATTGTATCAAAAAGAGGCATAAGAGTGAATAGAGACAGAAGACGGTGTAGTGATCACGTTAAGGCTTACCTGTCCACCAATCTGTCACTCTCTATTTTGCACAATTTCTTTATTCCTCTTTTTATATAATTCAATTCACTCTCCTTCTCTCTCTCTCTCGTTCTCTCTTTTTCTCTAATCTCTCTCTTTCTCTCTCAACACACACGATCCAATGACGACGAGCAACAACGTGAACGGATGTTTTGGAGACACGAAGCTGACCAAAGTGTTCGTTGGAGGATTGGCTTGGGACACTCACAAAGAAGCAATGTATGATCATTTCATTAAGTACGGTGATATTTTGGAGGCAGTCATCATCTCCGACAAACTCACTCGTCGTTCCAAAGGCTACGGCTTTGTATATTCCCTTCTCTTCTCTTTTCTTCTTCTTTTTTTCTTTCTTTGTTTCTCAGTTTTGTTTTCGTTTTTGTAGGTGACTTTCAAAGATGCTGAAGCCGCAAAGAGGGCATGTGAAGACTCGACTCCGATCATCAATGGCCGCCGTGCTAACTGCAATCTCGCCTCCCTCGGTGGCCACCTTCGTAGATCACCCACCATTTCCACTCCTCAACAAGGTTCATCTAGAGTTCATTTTCATATAGAATTTGTTTTTTGTTTAATTATAAACCGGAGACGATCTCATGCCCGGCCAAGTTCAAACTAAGCTTCATTATCTATGGCAGAATTGGGTACTTTAACAATTTGAAACATCTACGTACATTGATCAACGGTTGCACTCGTAGTGAAAAATATATCTTATATCCATACGTAAATCCATTAATAAAATGAAAACTTACACGTAATAATACATCGGTTATAACGTCATATATGAATTTTCATGTGCGGGGAATGTCATGGGAATCGTTATGGTGGATGTGTGCTATATGATCTAATGCTAAACTTTTCATTTGAAATTTCGAAACAAAATATAATCACTATGTTACTGGTTTTGCAGAACATCATGTTTTTCAAGTTAGTTTAAAATATACCACCATTGTCAAAAGAAGAAAATTAAAAGTTTGATCTAACCCGGCCTGTTCATTGACATTCCAAGTATATGAATGGACCTCGAAACACGTTTTTGCAACTTAAAAAACTTTTAAAAAACCATCTAACTTTTCAAAATTAATCTTAAACATGATGTGAAGGATCAAAGAATATGAGTAGGACCACGTTAACACATGTAAGGAATCAAGGTCAATGGTATTACCCTGCAGGATTCACACACCAGCAACATCAAATTCCACAACAACACAATTATCATCAACCACTTCATTTCTATGGGTAAACCATTTCTCTACGATCTAATCTTCTTCAAAATATACAAAAACATCATAAGTTAGTTGATTATTTCGGTTTTGATATCAATTAAGGTACCCTTCCTCCTACGTTGCCCCGGGCATGACCTTCAATCAAGTAAGTCTTTATGAACTTATAATCATTTTTCACATCTTGTATATGAAACAAAATTTGTTAATTTTTGATGTTATTTAATGAATAGAAAGTTGGATACGTTGGAGGAACATACATGAACGGATACTACGCACAACCGCAACCGCAATCTCATCCGCAATATTACCATAATCACATGTATGGTGGAGGAAGAGTAATGGTTGGGACAAGTCCAATGATGCCTCTTTACACTGTCTATCCTTATCATCAAACTCAAACCATCGATTTTCCTCAACCTTCTTTTTCGAAACCCATTTCCTTTTCAACTCCTCCCATATCAGGTAACTTTTCTTCTTCATATTCCTTACAATAATGGAAAATATAGTTTCATAAAACATATCTAAAAATGACATATTTGACTAATTAATTAAGTACTATCCCACTTTACTCACTAAGATTTTTATAGTTAAATGAATAGAATTAAGAGAAGTGATTCTTAAAACCTAACATAACATGTGTCTCTTCCGTATGTAGTGTTTTAGTTCTTATTATCCATCTATTTTTTTAGTGCACAAGATAAATCTGATGAGACATTCACACACACATGCAATACACAAGTTGATCACGTTATTTAGTATTGTCAGTGATGGCCTCATGTGGCCATGATGTGATATCACATGGTTCCACCATCAGTTGGTTAGAGTCTGCTTTGGCACGTGATGCTTCGTTGTAGCACGTGTCTCTATGATAATTTGATTGGATTTATTTGGTGTTTATGAATTCATAAATAACAAAACCTCTCTTACATGCAAGATCTTTTGTGTATATATGTATTAAATTGGATATTATAAAGATTTGCTTTTTTGACTGTTGAATAGGTACAGTTGGAGGAGATATCATATTGAAGAAGACAATAAGTTGATGGGGTATGCTATAAGCTGTTGATCAAACGATTCATCCCAAAAATTATTCATTTTCTCTATCTCACCATGTTTTGTTTTTTTAATAGAGACATAATTCAAAATTTTTTCTTAATTTAATTCCTTTACATTTAAGAAAATTCATTCATTAAAGCTAAACTAGCTAATAGAATTTCTTTTTAAATCATTAAAGATCACTGTGTGAGGTGATCTACTTAACTCTTGGACTAGACTAACCATTAAAGTCCAAGTATCTACTTATTTCAATCTAGAGGAACATTCTAGGAAAGTATTAAGAACAAATAGAAAAATTTAATAATATCAAAATAATTTAAAAGAATTCAATGATGTCAAAAAATTCATTGATTAAGATATCTTTAGACCAAATGAAAATATTTTCACATTCTTAAATAATAATAATATATTATTTGAAAAATATTTTAATAAAATAATTTTATTTTAACGTGTTATTAATATAATATTATGCTAACGTATCATTATCACGATAAATTTTTTAAAAATATATAAATAAATTTAAATTACTAAAATAATATTATTATTTGGTTACAAAAATAATATATTTTAATAATTAAGCAAAAACTATTAAATTTATAAAAGTTATTATTTTTATTTTCCGAATTTACATATACAAAAAATTAATATTAAAATAAATTTAAATAAAAGTTAAAATTTTATCATATATAATTTGTATTTATTAATAAATAATATTATATAATTTATAAATATTTTTTCATAATTATAGTTAAACAATATTTTAAATTGGGCATGCAACGTTAATATCGTATATGCTATCGTCTGAAATGAAGTTTGATATTAATTATATAGAAAGTATAACTCAAATCCCTATATCATTGTGACGTCGAAATGACCTCTTTCTTGTGATGTACATCGTCAACTCATATTTTATGATTGTGACACATTATTAGCCATTTTATTTATTTTTTTCTATTGTTAGTACATTTTATTTTTCATTATGTAATATCCATTAATATAATAGTTTTCAGCTAGAATATGAAAATACATTTCTTCATAAAAGATAACACGTATATATTGATCTGAAGAAACTGTAATTTAGTAATTTTAGCTCTATTAAATTTATTTATAGCTAAAAACTCAATTTACTTCTGTTAGTCCTTTATATAGTTTTGGAAAATTTTGAAATTTGAGAATTAGCGTATCGATATGTCAATAAAATAATTTTTTGAAAGAATATGTGATCTGAGATTCAAGTTTTAGTGTCGGTGATATGAGGATAAAGAGAAGAATTCTGATAAACTTAAAATGTCGAATGAGTGAATCTTCCAACATTTAAGAAATAATTATAATCAGTGACAAAGAAAATGAAATAAGTATAACCTTCGAATCTTTCTTCATTTATGTCAATATATGAATTTCAATACTGCAAATAATTTTTTTTCTAACCAAATTAATAAATATATAAATTTCTTGCGTAATGCCGATCCATCCGACAATAAAAAAAAACACAAAAAAACATGTCGTTGTTCTCTTCTGTTATTTACACTAAAAATTATTCAATTATTCAAATCTCTAATATTTCCATAGAATGGATAATATTCAAGTAATTGGATAATCTGATAAATTTATTATTCAATGGATATTTCAATTTTTTCAACGTGAAATTAAAAAAACACTAGCGTTTGGCTTTTTTACTAAAAACATAAAGGTGATATTTTACAAATTAGTGTTTGGCTTTTTTTTTATGTGAACAATGTGTTCTTTATATATCAGATATGAAAAACAAATTGAAAAAAGGAGAGAGTGTATTACCAACATAAAATATGTCGATGTTCTTTAGATATAAATAAATTTATATACTTTTTGAAAAAGAATTGATTACCCAAATGGATAATCCGTTAATTCTTCAAACCCATAAAAATAATTATTTATCCTTACCCAAAATAGTTGGCTAATTAAAGTCGACAGAGTCCGACCCACAAGCCTCAGATCTCGTTTGTATTTTCTATTTTTGTTTCTTACACATTTGTAAATCCCCGTTTAACTCAATGTGCACAAATTTGAAATAGAAAGGTTATATAGTAACTTTGAAAAGTTTGATATTCAAATTGAAAATAGTTTCAAGTTTGTTCTTAAAAGTGAAAGGAATATAAAGTTTGATACTGAAATTGAAAATAATTTCAAGTTTGTGCATAAAAGTGAAAATAAGTAGGGCTTAAAACAAAATTAGAGAAAAGGTCGAGGTTTTATCTCGAACATAGGTTTTTTCACTCCCCGGAAATTGCATTTTCTTCTTCTCCTCCACACTCGTTTCTGTAAACCAAGATTCCCAGACCCGAAGCCATCACCTCGTGTATCCTCTCTAGTTCTTGCAAGATCTAAAGAGGTAATTCCGTCGATTTCATCTTTCCCGTTGTTTATTTCGCTTCTGGTGTTAGTGAAATCTGGAATCTTGCTCCGATTTGTGCTCCAAGTTTTGGCTTTCTTTATATTAGATCCATCGGTATATTGAGTGTCTGAGCTGCAACCAGATAATTCCATGGAGGAACAGCGAGAGGAAAGTGAGTTTGTTGGTGATTTCAGAGAGCCCATGGAGGAAGCTGATAAGGGACTAGGTTTATCTTCTCAAACTGAAACCCTAGGTGGTGGTGAGGATGCCACTACGGTCGAGGTTCCGGATTCAAGTGTTTGCGATGTTAATGCGACTGATGAAACCCCAAATTGTGGAGGTTCAGCTAATGAAGATGGCAATACGGATAATTCGGCTTCTGATGATAAACATGTAAAAATTGATGTTGCAAGTGTTGAGAATACGGTTGAGGAGGGCGATGTGAATGAGACTAAGGATAAGCTTGGGAAGACTGTTAGCACTGATGATGTTGAAAGGACTGTTGCTCTCACGAAGCCTGACACCGAGAGCAACGACAAGGAATGTGAAGGAGATGTTGAAAGTGCAGGAGATGAAGAAACTTTAACCTCTGCTGGGAACGAAGTGACTGATGAGAAGCCAAACGGTGGTGCAAGTGATGCCGAACCAAATGTTCAAACTGCAAAGTTCCAGCAGAGTTCAGTTGATGGTGAGACGCTTTCTGTTACAGAAGATAAAGCTGACCAAAAGAAGGAATCAACAAAGAAAAGCCAAGAGGATGATGACAAAATAGGTGCTGATAGCAAACAAGGAAAGGAAGCAAAAGTGGATGTTTCCTACAATGAGCAGAGAAATTCGGAATGTGAGGCATCTGATATTGACCAAGAGAAGGAATCACTAAAGAAAATTGAAGAGGATAATAACAAAATGGATGTTGATAGCAAACAGGCAACGGAAGAAAATTTTGGTCTTAACGAACAGGGAAATCCGGAAAATGAGGCATCAGATGCTAAGCATTCAGAATTTGCACAAGTTTCAAAGGAGTCTGCCCAATTAAGTGAAGAAGAAACGAACGAAGAAATTTGTCTTGAACAAGAAATAACCTGTGTTAACCAAAACGAAGAAAATGGAGAATCTATGGAAATCGATTATACAGCAGAGGAACAGGTGGAAAAGGATATTACAGCAGGTGGCACTTTGGATAATAATGGAAATGAATCAGCTGGATCAAGTTTGATACAAGCCCAAGATATCCAAATAGCTGAAGCTGACGGGAATGATTCCAATGTAGTAAAGGAAATGGAAATTGATGAAGGGAAAGAAAATGTTGGTATGCCAACTGAGTCAGGAAACCCAAACAATCCCACTGAAGAAGCTGCTACAGGTGAAGTTGAACCGTTGGATCATAATGGTCTTTTTGATCCAAGTTCTGATATTACCAACTTTATTGATTTCAGTGGTGTATCATGTTGGTCAGGAAATATACAAGACCTTAAAACCGAAACAAATGTATCTTTGAAAGAGGCTAAGAAAGCTATTGATGTGGCAGAGGAAGTTGCCATGGTGGATTGTAAAGAGACCCTTAAATCTGCTGACGCAACAGTAAATGCTGAATCCCATGATAATCTAAGCCTAAGTGCTGAAGGTATTCAAAATGAATCTGGTGAAGCCTGTGTTGCTTTTGGAGCAGAATCTTCAGTTGCTGCTACAGAATGTCCAATAGACGCTCCTGATGCAATTATGGGATCTGATGAAAATCAAGAAGAGAAGGGTCATGAAGGCTTAGATAAGAAAGCAGCAGATCAACAAGATGCAATGAAAGAGGAAGAGGACAGCACTCATGAAGCTCCAAGTATTGAACCAAACCATAAGGAAGATACAGAAATAGAAGAAAATCTAAGCAATTCTGATTATGCTGATGCTGGAACAGATTCTGATTTTAAAACCAATGGTGTGAAACGAAAGGCTGATGTCCTGAGTGAGGATTCACTAGGAGAAGGTAGGAAGACTGTATCATTGGCGAAGGTGTCTTTTGCCCAAAGGTCGTCCTTTAAGATCGGTGCATGCATAGCCAGAGCTGCTAGTCAGATGGCAGGATCTCCTTCAGTTTTGAAGGGTAGTAACTTTGGTGATGAAACTCTTTCTGTTGAGAGTTTTGTATCTCAGCTACACTGTGCAGCAACAAACACTGATAATGAGAACGTTGTATCTGAAATTGCTGCTGGCTTTTTCTTAGATTTCCGAAACTCATTGGCCTCGCAGCAAGCTACCCCAGAAAAGGTAAGCAGTAAAAGAGGTAGACCATCCCATTCTACTGCAGAAGGAACTGAAGCATTTGAGTTTGAAGAAATGGGCGACACATACTGGACTGATAGGGTGATCCACAATGGTGGTGAAGAGCAAACACCACCTACTGAGAAAGCAAACTATCAAATTGTGCCAGTTGAGTTGAAACCTGCTCAGGTTCAAAGGACTCGTCGACCATACAGAAGACGCCAGTCTCAGATCAATATTCTTATTCCTTCAGGCACAGACAAACCGGAAAACTTTGATGAGAATGCACCAGCTGAGCTTATAATGAACTTTTCTGAAACGGATACAATACCTCCTGAGAAAAGCCTGAGTAAAATGTTCAGGCATTTTGGACCAATAAAAGAGTCGCAGACTGAAGTTGACAAGGAGAATAACCGAGCTAGAGTAGTTTATAGGAAGGGTACTGATGCTGAGATTGCTTACAACAGTGCAGGGAGGTTCAGTATTTTTGGGACGAAGGCTGTGAATTACGAGCTCAGCTATACAATAACTGAAGAATTCAAAGTACACCCTTATGTTGTATCTTTAGGCGAGGAGGATGCAGCGCACTGTCTTTCATCACAGATGTAGTTTTGCTTCAGGCATGGTTCAGGTAAACCCGCTTCTATTGTTATGCATCTTATGCTTTCATTCATCTCTAATGCTTAGTCTACTGGTTTGTGTTCTGGTCGGAATGCATAATTTTGTATATGTTTGTGATTAAGGTAGTAATAACAAAGGTGCAAACTTTTTAATATTTATGCGTGGTAGTCCGGTAGATTCAAGCTAGGAAGTCAAGACCCACTAACACATGATGAGACCAAGTCTTTACTTCTTGTGTTCTTGTTAAAATGGCATAGATGGGAATCTTCTTAGAGGTTGTATATTGGTTGATCTTTCAGGTGAAAGCAATCGGCAGGCATCAAGAGAAATAAACGATGGAGTGGCACAAGTGCACGACGGATTGGAGCTCTTGCTTGTGTTTTAGTTACCATTTTTAGGTTGAAATTTAGGCTGTGTAATATGATGAAACATGTATTTTCCAGTAGTATCTGTTATTGTCGAGGTTAGAGAGATAGCCCCCCCTTTTTTTTTCTTTCTGGTGACAAGACATTAAATGTGATGTTACTAAACCAAGTGATGTTAATGGTTACTAGATGAAGTGAATTGGAGCAGTAAAATTAGTAGGTGAAATCATTCCAGGACGTCAAATTTATGTTAGATGTTTGGGTTACTTATTTTTTTGTTCATAGATTAATTCAAGCCGGTGCTAAGATAAACCCCACAAGAACGAGAAACCACATTTTTCGTGGATAAACTTCCTGTACTTGTGGTTACAATTTCCATGGCCAAAAGCTTCGTGCAAACGGCAATACTCAAAGCTGCCTTGATCTTAATCAAATCAAAACCAACCAGAAATCTTTTGAGTAAAAGAATTAATTGAGAATTTAGGCTTCAGACGAGACAGCCTTGAGAACAATTAAAAAAAGCAAGCAATGAAACTGCTACAGAGCGGCTCCTTTAAATTTATTTAGTCCGACGCAATGAATTTTTATATAGAAGCGAGAATGACCAACTAGAAAGAGAAACAACATAGGACATTATCGAACCTTTCATCACAAGCTATACTTCGTCGTTGTGACCTTCCACTATGCCCAAAAGTTGGAGACTCACAGGTATCAAATTTGTTTTTTTTCATAAATATCACGTACGTCTTCTAACTGTTGATGATGATTCAACCAGCTTGTTATTTATCTGTGTAAGCCTTTGTCTCATCAAGAACATGGTTATTGTTAACGGTGGTGAAGACTGAAGAGCAAGCGCCACCTTCTCTGAAAGGAAACTATCAAGTTGTGCCTGTTGAGTTGAAACCTGCTCAAGTTAAAAGGACTCGCCAGTCTCAAATGACTATTCCTCTTCCTTCAGCCTCAGACAAACTGTCGGACTTTGATGAAAATGCACCAGCTGAGGTTATAATGAACTTTTTTAATTCGGGTACAACACCTTCTGAGAAGAGGTTAAGTAAAATGTTTAGGCAGTTTGGACCAATAAGAGAAACACAGACTGAGGGTGACAAGGAGAATCTTGGAGGATCTTGGTTGTCTCGACGCAATCTTCCTCCTTTTGGTGACAAAACTTTTGTATTTGCTGTTTTTAAGCAAAGTGATATGTTAGGAGAATGTTGTTTGAAGTGATTTGGAGCATTAAACTTGGAGCCTTCAAATGATTCGACCAGGTTTATCTACTACTACTCAAATTTATTCAATATTTGGATTATTGAATTTTGTTGTCATTCTAAACAATCCGGTTAAAATCCATTTAAATCTTTGAGAGAATAAACCGGTTTTCTATAATTTTAATTAAAGATTAGATTTTTCTAAAAATTTGGCCAAATTTATTGAAATCGCTTCCCATTTTCACGTTCTTTCATCTTCCCTCTTCACTTCACTTCACTTGCAACTTTTGCTGCTCGTTTCCCTCCCCACGAAATTAGCAAAATAGAGAAGAAAACCTAGCCTCGCCTCGCCGTGAAGTTCACACCACGGCGATAACGGTTATCGATATCGATATCGCTATCGCTACACTGCTGGGATTTATTGTTTGCATTGCTTAGACATTAACCATCGGCCGCGGTAACTTCCTAATCCTCTCTCTGTTAATCGATTTCTTCGCTTATAAGTTCTTCGACGGCTTCTACTGACTAGATTTTAGGGTTTATATGGTTTTTTATGTAGGATTGCCAGTTTAACTTTTAGCCGGATGGATTGATGATGGATGGGTGTCATCAAATTTACTGATATAGTTTTGTGAAATTTGAACAGGTAAATTGGAGGGTCAAGCGAACAGCATCTTTTAGAAATGACGAAAGTTGTTGCTCCTGGTGCTTTTACTACTCTTCAGATGGGTGGAGGGTCCAAAGCTGCGCCAAAAGCTAAGAGGAAGACGCCCACTGAACTGAGGGTAAGTTTTGTCTTCCTCTCTCCATTGTGCAGTGTTTTTGTTTTTCTCACTAACATGGAACTTATCTTTAAAAATTCTTCATTCAAATACTAATCCCGTCTCACAAGTCACAACACAGGAAGAACAATTGAAGCGGATTGGTTTTTTGGACCAAGAAACTTTTGATGCATTGCGCCCTTGCAAAAGGTAAAAGATCATCACGCCATCAAATTGTCGAACTTATATAGCTGTATGTTTCTTACTAGATTATCTTGGCAGTAGCGCTGAGAGAGAAAATGGGCTCAAGAAACAAGAACTTTTGAAAAGTTCTAAATACATAGAGATGCGTATGGATGAACTATATCCTGTCAAAAAGGCTCGGCCGTGGGTGCTCTCTTGCAAAGAAAACTCCAAGGTTCACAACCTCTTTGCTTCTAAGTCTTCATTCCTTTAATTCATTGGAAAACCTTTGGGAAAATACGCTTTGTAGTTTAGTACACATCTTTTTGTTTTATTAATTTATTTGTCTTTACCACAGGAAAGTGGTGCGAAAGAGCAATCAAGTAGCCTAATCAATGTTCCCTTACTTTCAAATGCTGTTGCCATTAAAAGACAACAACTTGTTAGGTAAAATGCCGCAGGCAAATTCTGTCTGGAGTAAGCTGACTTTCTGTGCTTTAACTTATGTTAATGCTTATTGACTTTGCAGTGAGGAAAATGGTGCTTCTACTAAACTTTCCAATGATACTAGTGCCAAAGCTCGTCGAACAATTGAGAGATGTAGCCAGAGCGTATTTCGCAGTGTCACAGAACTTTCAACCAGGGGGGAAGAGTTATCCTGCTTGACAGATATTGATATGGTATGTTTCACATTGTAGTTTGTGATCATTCCAGTTGGCTATACATATCTTCTTGGTATAAACTGACATCGTCTTTTGAGTTTTAACAGAACAAAGCACTGAAAGGACTTGCCACTTGTGAACCATTGCCGCTTCATCCTGGTAACGAAACTGGGAAATCTGATACTGCTTTACTAAGTGGAAATTTCATGTCTGAGTTCCATCTTCCTGGGCAAAAGATTCCTCTGGACCTTTCCATGAAGACATATGCTCGACTTGTTTCCTCCTCTCCATTAAATTGGTGAGTTGAGCTAATTCTGAAATTCATGTAGTATGTAGTAAGAACGGAATCATATATTGGTTGATTATTTTTTTTCCGAATGTTTGGTTGAATCTAAGTGTATCCTCCTTGACATCTTATATTAATTGTCGCATACCAGTTATTGATGATGTTAGATGAAATTTTGATTTGTTATCAGGAAAAAGTTTTCCTTTTTAATTCTCTTTTTTCGTATTAATTCATGTTTTTTATCTTTCATATGAAATTTGATTCAGTATATTTTTTCCATTCGAATGGTGTTCTAGGTTACATAGGTCAATCATGAGTAGCACATACAATGGTATGCCACAGCTAAAATCGCTGTCCTCTACTGTGGTAAATCAAGATAACGGTAGTGGTTCTGGATCAGCTGTGGTTTTCCAGGTGTTAAATTCCATGTCACTACACTCATGGGTTTATCCTCAGTCCACCTTGCCACCTTTTATCATTTCAGCATTGGTAGCATCTGGACCAGACAGAGGTGTGTTAACGAGAGTTTCTGAGCTACGCCTTCTTATATCAATTATCTTCCTTTTTGATAAAGATATCCTCATTTTGCTATTTTAGGTGAAGTTGAATTCCTACAAAAGCGACAATTGGCATGGGAAGATGCTTTTCGAAGTCTATATTTTATCTTTCGGAAGGATGTCTGCAAAATATTTTATGGTAATCGCATCGTATATCTGCGTGATTTGGATGTGATTTTCTTTTTTCGGGTATAACACTAGGTTGATGACGATAACGTCAATGGCATTGGAAACCTGTAGTGCTTGCATATTGTCATAGATATGCATATAGGTGGAAATTTTTTCCGCCATAGACAGATATCCTTCTGTGTTTTGTTTCCCATTTTCACTTTCATTTAGAAGAACTCGGCATAAACCTTGCTGTTACTTTTCTGTGTTGGCAAAACTGCATCAAAGTCACGTACACTTCTAGTGTTATTAATATGTGAACTTTCATGCACAGCTTCTTTCTCATGTTCCATCTCTCTTACTGTAAATGATATGTATGATACTCTTGAAATGAAACTAAAATTTAATTGTGCATTATTCAATGGTAGTTTGTACTTCACAGTTTGTGGCAATGTTCACTGGAAACTGTGAGTCAGGGGGTGTCAAACGCTCGTGCAATGCCTATGTCACTCAGTCTACTAGAAGATTTAGAGCTATGCTTAAAGACCTTGTAAGATATGGCTCCCTATGTATTGCAAGCCTTCTACTTTATTTAGCTTTACGAAAATTTATTGTGTTTGCTTTCTTTTAAACTTTCAAACATGTTTAACTAGGCTGCAGCATATGTTAGGTATATTTTTTTAAAGTATTGATATTCTTAACAAGCTCCTTCATTGACTGCATCTATGATAGGACTTTATGAAATTTAAGTAGAGTTTTGCCAGAAGTTGTACATAAACTAGAGTCAGGGTGCTGCTTTTAGTAGGAAGCGTATTCTTGTCGACACATCTTTACTTCATTGTTTTTTCAAATTATGAGAAGCAATGTGCTCTTTTGGTCAGCGAGGCTAGCCTTACGCATGTTGTAGTTTGCAGCATTTTGAAGTAATTTTCTCGGTTCACAAATGATAGAACAACTTGAAAACATGTTTCCGGATGTTCTTCCACTGTTGTTTTATATCAGAGGGATATAAAAAAAATTGGCTTAAGCAACAATTTGGTATTGTTATGTTTTTCTGCATCTTTATTTAGAATTCCTTGTACAATTTGGGTTCTTGCATCAAGGGTAAAAATAAAAGATAATATGCTTAATGAATATTTGACGCATGACGAGAGAACTTTTACTTTTAGTTATCCATTGTCTTTTTCCTTATCTGTTATTTAAACCTTGTGCGATCATCAGCACTTTACTAAATATATTCTGAATGTGTTTTTCACAGGACGTCTGCTACTCTATGCCTCTTTGCAAAACTAAAATGGATCAGACCACTGTTGAAGATCTTTTTGAACTTTCAGAGATAGAGAATCATAACCTTGGCCAGGTTTGTGCACCCTTGAGTTACCTATTCAAGAAGAACTATAATTCTTTCAGGGTGAATATTCCACTGTTTTGTGTGACGCTCCTGCTATATAAATGGGAGAGTATCAGTATAATTTTCTGACTCCTGGTAATGGATGCAGACTCGTCGTTTGAGTTCTGTCTCAAACATAGATAATACTCCAGAATCATTCTTGGCTTTTGATGGAAATGAGAGCGTACATGGGTTATATGATCTTCTGTTAAATTATAGGTGTGTATGAACATTTTTGGAAAACAAGTTACACACATATAATTCCTGTTAACAAATTTCTATGATGTATATAGTATAACCATTGTTTCTAAATCATGCATAGGTCTTCGTTGGGATTTCTTCTCACTGCAGACGTTCCTGTATTATATTCACCTGTACCATTTCAGAACGCTGCATTGTCTTCTCCTGAGGTATATTTTCTTACATTTGTGCTTTGTTCTGTAATCTGTGAATTCTCTTGACATTATTGAGTATACTTGTTCTTTGATCCCCAGATCAAGTGCACGGAGATGGTAAAAACAGATCATACAAATTGCTGCATGGTGGAGATTAAGGGCGATTATCTTCCGCCGTGGATTATTAGCAATATTTGTGCAAATGTGGTTGCTAATGGACAAAACTTTGAAGCGAGGTTCGTTGATGCAAAATCTATTCTCATCTCTTCCAGTTTTTGTTAGGAAACGCTAACATCCTGCGAGTTGAATTCAGCTTTTTGACTGAGCCAACCTCGGTTAGCTTAAACATGGGTCTACCACAAATCCCTGAGAAAACAGAGCCTGGGTCTCGAGTCCTTGAAGGCACCGAAGAAACAAGCAATGATGTGTCTGACATTCCCGGAGCAGTGATCTGCCCTCAGCTACGATCAGGCCATCTAAAGAGCTTGAAGTATTGCAACAAGTCTTACACTGTTTCGCTGTCTCCCTCATGATATGTTTTTATCGTTTGATGTATGACCCCAAAAATCAAACTATCAACCCAATGTTAATTTTTATTTGCAATTTGGCTGGACATATTTGGAATTCGGAAACATATTTGATGGCAATGTATAAGAAATAGGATATTAGACATTACGAAATTTGCTAAAATGTTTCGAAAGCCCTGTGGGATGTGTTTCTCATATGTTTGTAAAGCATATGTTTTTATTGAAAAAAATTGATATTACCTAAACATTGCAAAAAGTTTTATACAGGTTATGATTGAATAAAGGAAAATACAGATAGATTTTTAAGGTAATCGTTTTTTGGCAGTTAACACATTTTTATCTGCTATATTTTATAGTTTTTGTCTATAAGATATAAGGAAGCCTAAACCAGCACTCGCAATGTCCTTAGAACTATTTTGTCTGAATGATGACTTGGACAGCATTTACGTAAAAGGTGTACTACAAAGATACGTTGAAGGGGCCCACTTAGATTTGTCATCCCAATCTCACGATAGTGCTGTCAAATTTCTTATTTATAAATTCCTCAATCATTTGATCAATTCCCTTTCTTTTTTGAAGAACATTAATTTCTTAAGCATCTTAATTTTGAATAATGATTTAAATGGGAAGGAAGAGAATAACAAACACAAATTACTTGGTAGAACCTAATTTTTTTATAAACATAATGGATCATAAGTTCGTTTCTTAGAATATGAAGTGTTTTCAAGGAATTGATTTTAGGATAGAGATCGTTTATGCAAGAACTTGTGTTTTAATTGCAGACTGTGTAAAAATTTAATTAAGATTTCTCATAAAAGGTGAAATATTGATTTCAATTGATAATTGTTACTTCAAAATTTGTTGATCTTTTCTCGAATTATACTATACTACATTTATAATCACGTATTGTATGGAGAAAATTATTTATAAATTATATAATTTTAAATTTTATTTAAAATAATTTTTAATATTAATTTTTGTATATATAAATTAAATAATATAAAAAATAATTATTTTTATGAATTTAATAATATTTTTTAGTTAGTTTAATAAAATATAATTAATTTTCTAATCAAATTAATAATAATAATATATACTTTAATTATTCTAATAATTTAATCTTATTTATATATTTATTTAAAATATATTATAGTGATGATACTAAATAATTATATTATTTTATTAAAATATTTATCAAATAATATATTAAAAATTTTAAGAAAGTAATAATCTCACACCAACTGATCTGATTATTAATGCATTCTTTGTAAAATTTCCGAAATTTCACTCCTTTTAATTTTTTTTTTTTTTGAGTCTCGACATGAAAACATTTCGAAACATATGCATCTTATGACTTACAATGATTTTCAACATGCATTTTCATCTAATAATTTGATCAATAAACACGTATAAAAACGTAAAAACCAAATGTTATGGATGTAAAGGGACTTGACATGATTTTTCAACCACTGAATGAGTACAATAATGGCATTTAATGAGTGAAATCTATAACAATGGCCGAAAACTAAATGAAAACAAAACAAATAAATTGAATTCGAAGCCACATGGAACGAAAGCATTGGCAAGGAGCATGTGAAGGCTGGGTTGAATCAAGACACAAGTGTGGTGGGCTGAGTCTTCAATGAAGATTAGAACGTGCCACACATATGTATATTTCATTCATTGATTAAATATTGAAGTGCAAGAGAAGAAGTTATGTCAACTTTACGTTTATGTGCATTTTGTTTAATGTAATGTGAAGATCCATAATATCTTTAATTCTAACAAAAGTGATGTATCAATTCATAAAACCATTCTAAAATTTGTAAAACAAATGATTACTCACACATAATTACATAGAAATCATATATATAAGTGTAAAACAATAGTTTTAAAAATACAGCAAATCATAATGATTACTATTAAGAATTAGTGACAAAAATATTAAAGAAAATGGATTGAATGGAATATAATAGTAATAATAGTAATGAAAATGGAATATTATGAGTAATATGCTTACGTTTAAAGTGATAATCAAAATAGAATATGTCAAATTTTTACTCAATCCATAACATCATGAGCATATATAAAGAATGAAAGAGCACAAATGAAAATGATACTTTATAAAAAGAATATACTATTTTGGCCACCCACTATTACTAAAGTATTATTATTCACTTTTGTTCTTCTCTCGTAATTTGCAGCTTTTCATTCTACGAACCGACACTTAGTGAAATGGTTGTTCCCATGTTTTCTCAAACACATTTTCTATTCGATTTTTAAAAAGTTTGGATTTTTCACCCATTTCCAATATCCCATTATCAAATTCACTTTGAGATCGAAATCACTGCGACAAAGAAAAAGAAGACAATAAAAATGTTTGTCCAAAAGGAAAAAAACTCAATGATGCGTAGAAGAAGATGATTTATTGATAAATAGAAAGATACTAACTTTGGCCAGCCATTAATTGCTAAACACAATTACTCATACTTCTCTCTCTAATGTCGCAGCCTCTCACCACCAGACCGACTGTCGCCGGAATCTCAATATTTCCTTTCCGACAGCCACCACCGCTCTGTGCTTTCCTCTTTGTAATCGTCCTTTTTGTCGCTACTTTCTACACGTTCCATCACCCAGACGCTTCTCCTCCTTTTCTTTTTTCTCTAAATTCCCATAATGCCCTCCGTCTCCGTCGCCTCTTCCTCTCATCCGCTTCTAACGCAACCATCTCCTCTTACCTCCGCGCTTTGACTCGTCGTCCTCACCTCGCTGGAACAAAACCCTCTTTGGACACTCTCAACTACGTCATAAACCATTTCCAAAGCCTTGGACTTGAGACACATGTCGCCGAATACGAGGCTCTCCTCTCTTATCCTGCGCACATCTCCGTCACGGCGCGTTTTAGCAACAACACGACAATGGAGTTTGACTTAAACGACGTTCGCAGAGATGATTCCTCTTCATCTCCTGTCGTTAGGCCTTACCACGCTTATTCGCCGTCTGGGTCGGTGCAGGGTAACGTGGTTTTCGTGAATCACGGCGAGGAGAGAGACTATCGTGCGCTTGAGTCGATTGGAGTGAGCGTTAAAAATTGCGTGGTTTTAGTGAGAAAGGGAGAATCGTTGGGAAGAGGAGGAATTGTGAAGATTGCAGAGAGTAAAGGTGCGCTTGGCGTGCTAATATACGCAGAGAACGACGGTGGTGGACTCGGCGGGATTGAAAGAGGTACGGTCATGAGAGGAATCGGAGATCCGGTAAGTCCGGGTTGGCCTGGAGTTGTCGGAGGAGAAAAATTAAGCTTGGAAGATGATCGGGTCACTCGGAGATTTCCGAAAATTCCATCGTTGCCTTTGTCTCTTCACAATGCCGAGATCATATTGGCTTCTCTGGGCGGTGTTAGGGCTCCGGTGGAGTGGCGGAATTCGGGCCGGGTCGGGTCAGGACAACGGGTTGGCTCTGGACGGACGGTTATAAACATGACGTACCAGGTAACCGGAAATTCGCAGTTGCGTTATGTTTCTCAGTTTGACTTTGTGATCAAACTTTTCGTTAAACCTTTTTTGACAGTTACAATTTGACCTTAATATATTTTTGGGGGATTACACAATATAAATTGTAGCTGAAAAGTGTCAAGTAAGCCCAATTAAGTTTGACTTTCTTTAGATGTTCCAGTTAGCCCTGATTGAATTTGTTCTCTTGTCTTTTGGGTATTTTGAAGTTCTGATACATTTGAGAATGGTTTTTTGATTAGCTGAAATTTATTGAATTTTGAGGCCAGTTTGAAGTTCTTACTGTTTGCTATCGTCTTTAAAACTTCAGGGAGAGATGAAAATGAAGAAAATTCACAATGTTTTGGCTACAATAAGAGGAGCTGAAGAATCGGATCGGTATGTGATTCTTGGAAACCATAGAGACGCATGGACATATGGAGCTGTTGATCCAAACAGTGGAACTTCTGCTTTGCTTGACATTAGCCGAAGATTCGCTCTTTTGCTTAAATCTGGTTGGAGGCCACGCAGGACCATTATCCTTTGTAGTTGGGATGCTGAGGAATTCGGAATGGTTAGTAATCAGTAATTCGAAAAGCCGAATCTACTGATGGCTTGGCTAAATCACTTTTGACTTTTAGTGTTGTAAGCTGTGTTTTTGTATTTGTTTTGTAGATTGGATCAACTGAATGGGTTGAAGATAATGTTCTTAACTTAGGAGCAAATGCTGTGGCTTATCTTAATGTAGATTGCGCCGTCCAAGGCTCTGGATTTTTTGCTGGTGCAACTCCTCAATTAGATGGTCTTCTTATAGATGCCTTGAAGCTGGTAATAGTAACAACAATCGTGCATTCTCGAGCAATTTGGATCTTGCTTAGTTTATTCGTTGATAAACTTCTTAGTCTCTCGTATTCATATTTGTGGTCAGGTCCAAGATCCTGACGCAGTAGGTTTGACATTGGAAGAGACATTCAAGTCTCAGAATAACATTGTGAGTAGACTCTGTCTTTGCGTATCTTTATTGCTGAAATATTGCTATCTTCAAAAAGATATTTTATGGGTTTCTTTGTGAATGATGTATGCTTCTAATGTACTGCAGATACAGAGGCTAAGTAGAGTAGATTCTGACTTTTCCGGTTTTCTTCATCATGCTGGGATACCGTCTATAGACATGTACTATGGAGCAGGTAAGTTAAAATTTGATTTGCAAGTCTTCGAAAATATTCCAAAATGTGATGTTCAAATATATGTCATGGCAATAATGTATGCTGTTTATCTTTTCAGAGTATCCTGTCTATCACACCGCATTTGACTCCTATGATTGGATGATTCACAATGCAGATCCATTGTTTCATCGCCATGTTGCTAGTAAAGTTTTTTCCTTTTCGATCTACTTGTTTTTCTTCTGTTTTTCATGGCTGCTTTTAAGCTCTTGTTTGCTCTCTATATTTCTCAGTGTCTGGAATTTGGGGACTGTTAGGAATTATCTTGGCTGATGAGCCAGTCATACCGTTCGATTACATCTCTTACGCAGAACAATTGCAGGTGTAGTTTTACTTACTCCCTAGCTATATACATGAGATTGAAGGAAAACTGAGTTCATGTTTTGTGTTTGGTTCAGTCACATAGAGATGCATTGAGCAATCTCTTACAAGGGAAAGTCTCTGTGAATCCCTTAAGCATGGCAATACAAGAATTCTCTCTGGTTGCCAAAGAAGCCGCAGATGAAGCAAAGGTTTCTAATGGTTTCGTAGAAATTAAAACTATAATCTTTTTCTTTCTCTTCTCTGTCAGACCTAAACATATATTGATTTCTGATTTTGCAGAAATTAAAGGAGCAAGCATATAGCAAAAGTGACGTCGCAGAAGCGGCGAAGAGAAGAGAGCTAAATGACAGGTTGATGCTTGTAGAAAGAGGGTTTTTGGATGCAGAAGGGATCAGAGGGAAAGAGTGGTTCAAGCATCTTGTGAGTAAACTAAAAAACCATTCTTTCACTCTCAGATTTTACTTTTCCAGAATTCATTTGACCTTGTTTGTGTGTATGTATAGGTGTATGGACCAGCGTCTGAACCGGAGAGTAAGCTCTGCTTTTTCCCGGGAATAGCAGATGCAATTGCGATGGACGCATCAGAGGAAATGATTGAACACGAGATATGGAGAGTCGCTAGAGTGATTCAGAGAGCAAGCAAAGCTCTTAAAGGAAGGTTCACATGAGGAAAATCTTCAGGGTTCTCTTTTGTGTATATATTTTGTGACATTAGATTGTAGAAGAATAACCTCTTCTTATGAAAACTAAACATAACAACTGTCTAATATTCACGAGTAATAGAATCTTAGTTTGAATTCAACAACTTTAAATTTCATATGGTTCTTCTATGTTTGTATAAAGCCTTTTGCCTTCATGGAATAACCAATTTTTGAACGATTTCACTCGAGTAAGGTAACGTATAACGATATATGCTCTGTGCTCTCTTCTTTAGTATACAACTGAGTATACGTTCGTATGAATGTGTATAAGCCATGGATTCAAATTTATCACTGCAAAGAACAATTCCTCAGAACAATCATAGATTCATAAAGATGGATATTTTTTATCATTGGAAAGGCTTATGAGATAGCTAATGATGATGATTTAGAGCTAAACAAAAAAATGATTTATTTTTCAGTTGACGGTAGAAATGCCATGTGAAGTTGCTCCTCAAGTCTTGCACGTACCGTTTCAGCAGTCGACAATTTATTGATGCTGCGGAAACCAAAAAGATTGAACAAATATTAAAGCTTGAAGAAGCAAAAAAAGCTGTTTCTAAGACAAAGCAAGAGACATCATAATCATGTTTGGTTATACTCACCGAATAAGAAAATCCCCAGTAGATGCTTTGGTTTCGGAGATCCAATCCGGAACCAATTGGAACATCAACCTTAACTGTTCTTCCACTTCACCTGAGAAAACAAACAAGAAAAGAAAAAAAAACTTGTGATCCTGTGAAGGAAGAAGAGCCAGGGAAATTGTAAAACATATGATATATGTCCCTACTTCTATCGGTTATATTGATTTGTGATGCAATCATCTGGTGAAGAAGCTCCTCCCTTGTGATGATCGTTCGCTTTGTTGAGTGGAACAGTTTATGAATCAAATTAACAAGCTTAGGTAAATTTTGCTTCACGGGTTCAGCCTTTGGTTTCTCTACCATCTGCAAGAACCACACACAATGGTAAGAAAGGATACTGTTTCAATACAATTTTGCAGTTGAAAAAATGAATCAATCTGTTTAAACAATCATATCCCGGTAGCAATGTGATAGTGAAATGGTTGCAAGGAAAAGCATCGCTTACTGAGTGCAGAAGACTATCTTTATCGCAGGCATCATCAGCTTCATAGGTGGTTCCTTCTTCATCAACTGATTCATCATCAGATTCGTTACTGATGTCATTTTTCACAGTTCCATCTTCATCGGGAGTGTCAAAATTCAGACACCTAGTGCGAGATGGATGCCTTGCCAGACCATTTGTTGATCTAACAGAGCCATTATCATCATCTGGAGTCATCATAATACATCTTCGAGATGGATGCAATGTCGGTGTGGCACTCATGAGACGAATTGGTGTTGATAGATCTTTGGAGGGAGTGGGTAAATCTTTGACTGGTGTTCCAACTATTCTTGACTCTGTGTGTGATTCAGTACCAGCTGATAAAGTTGAATCTGGAATTACTTTGTCGACTATATGTTGTTCTTGCTCCATCTCCTCCATTTGAACATCAAAACCGTCAACTTCAAGTTTAGGTGATGCAAAGTCTACGCTTATTGGGTCTGAATAACTATCCCGTTTGAGGGAATTGAACGGTTCAGGAAGCAGTTCTTTTGGAATTTCGTCCTGTAGATAACAAAAGATGGAGAATCGATCAGATATAAAAGCATTTCTTAATAGCTACAAACAGATAATAGATTAGGAAGCGTAATGTATGTACCTTAGGATGAGCTTTGTAAAAATCTACAATCTTAGAGTGGAACACCTTTCTGAGTTGCATGTATTTAGTTCCGCAAGTTGCATCGTCAAGTACAATTGCATCGGTATTTAAGTTAATGTGCAGACTAGGTTTCATACAACTAGTGGCTTTATCATACTTCAAAACTGTCTTCATTTCAATGGCTTCCGGATAAATATGCTTCATCTGAGCCAAATGATCATATGAGAAAATCCTGTAGACCCACATGCGAAATAACCATTAAAGCAATACACCAAACAACACACAAACAAACAGCCCGAGAATATAGCATAATGGTAACAAGAGAGTTTGGTCCATATCAAGAAAAGTCTGCCTTTCAACAACTCTATTAATTAGATGCATCAAAAGCTAATCATCAAACTCTCGAGATGCCCAGTATCTGATAGATTGATGTTCTTCAAACCATCAAGAGGCTAGAAATCAGTAGTTTTACCGATTAGTAATATACTCGATCTTGGGACAGATATTGGCAAACGAAGTCAAAGAGCCCTTTAATTTGAGCAACCTAATTGCGGTGTCCAACCCATTGAAAAATTCCTCAAGGAACTTGAATCTGCAAAGCCAAAACAATCCTTAAAATTGGAAAACCAGAGTCCATATTAAGAACAGTGTATGCACAACCTTTCGGGCAATTTCACAACTAATTCAGGTTTTTGAGGCGAAGACAATATCTGTCTCTTGACGGGTTTGATAGGAACTCGAGAGCCATGGGGATTAATCTCAGGGACTGAGATAGAGACATCGCTGTTACGAGTTCTGGTTGGAAGAATCGCCGTCTTGTCAGGAGTCTTAGTAGAAAATAATGACACGGGATTCGAAGATTCCGAACCCATAGTCGGCTTCTCTGAATCAACTCCAGACGCGCTCATTGCAGGGAGTTGATAGAGTTGAGAGAGAGAGAGAGAGAGAGGAAAAGAGTTGTGATTGCGGGAGAGTGAGAGGGAGAGAGCGTACTAACGGCTAGTATTAAATTTAGGGTTTAGGACTTTACGGTTAGGAGCTATAAAGAAGAAGAAGAAAAGAATGGCAGATTTTTCGCCGATTGAGATCCCAAATGTGGACCCACATGTGCCACGTCATAAATCCGACCGTTGGTTCCCGCTATTTCCGTTACCGTTCATAACTACCCTTTTTAGTTCATTTTTTGCTCCAACAAAAACATTTAGAGACACAAATTAATAATATAGTTACATTTAGAGACCCTATTTTACCATACAAAAATGGTTACATACCTTTTTTTTCATCTGAATAATTTCGCATTTCTCTATTACACCACACAAATTAATAATATACACTTTATTTTTATATGGACTATTGACATATATTTACTATTTTATAAATCATTATTTTTTGGATAAATCACGATCAATTGAATGTAACTATATTTAGCATATAATCCGAAAACCGACTAATTAAATAATTGTGGCTTGCAAGATTACTCTTTTTGACCAATTGAATAAACGCAATTGTGAAGATTCAGATTATGTGAGTTATGTGGTACACGCAATTAATTTCAATTGATCGTTATTTATTCAAAACAATTATGTTTCAATAATTAAAAAAAGGTCGACAATTTATTTAAAAAATAACGATTTGTGAAATTGTAAAAACATGTCAATAGTTCATGGAAAAATAAGGTGCGCATTGTTAGTTTGTATTTTCTAATAGAGAAATCCAAATTTCATGTAGAAAAACTATGAGCAGCGGTAAATTAGTGTTGTCCCAAACATTTATTTTATTATACACGTCCGTGACAAAAAAAAATATTAATACATATTTTTCTTCTAATTTATTGTTAATAAAAAATATTCAATTAGATTTTTATTAGGTTTATATCCTCGATAGAAAAATATTATCAACACTTATTTGTGGACATTTGAATTTCAAATGTAAATAAACTACTTAATATGGATTTATTCTTTTAATAAAATCTCCAAATGAGAATAGATCCTTGTAACGAAAGGAAGCCCAAGAGAGACTAGTAAAATGAATCAATTTCTATTTTGGAAACAATATCTTGCGAATCTCTTACAATTTGTGCATTTACTTTAAATGAATAATGGAAAATGGAAAACAACAACAGCTCATGTGTCTGATTACGAATATGCGGATTTTTTTGCTTTAAATGAGTTTTAACCGTAAGTCTAAATAACTCGAACAGACAATAAAACAAATTTCCATCAAAACAAACTTTTTTTTTGACTAAAACAACAACACCAATAATATCTTCTAAAAGAAGTAAAAAAAGATGGAGGGGTAGAAAAACAATAGATGCAAAAAAAAAGAGAAGGCAAAACGATGTCGTTATAAGGAGAATATACCACTAAAGAAAAGAATATGTCAATGCAAAAACAGAAAAAGATCACGTATAAGTAGCCGTTCGCGACGTTACTTCTTTCTCTCTCAACAGTTTCTGATGAAACAACAATTACTCTTCTCTTTACGACAATACTGAGTTTGTGTGCGAGGAAGAAAGCAAAAATCTACTCTTTTCTTGTAAGTTTCTTCTTTGTTATGTTATTTTTCTTATCAAATGAGAAATGTTATTTCATTTATCATTTTTTGGTTCTTTTATCTCCACAATCCCCTGTTTTGATTTCTATGTAAACAAAAATACTGAGAAACTTTGTGATGGATCAACCCAAGAAATCGTCTTCTTACAAGATTGTAGGGTTTTGTTTTGTCGGAATTACGAACGTGAACCTCAATTGTTTTTTTTTGTTAACGTCACGAAGCTTAATTGTTTTATGTTTATCTTTCATGCATGGCACCAGCGGTTCTCTTGTTTGTACTTAAAAAGTGGTGTTGGGTTCTAAAATATACAAATATTTGTAGTTAAATGTTTTGCGAAAACAAAATCAAAATTTAAAACCAGAAAAAATCAAAAGGCAAATCCAAATATTTTGTGATTTAAGGAAAGAAAGCAGCTATTTTGTTGTTAAACTGGTTTGTTCGTAGTCTGATGAAAGGATATTATGGATGTTAATTAAAATGGTTAGTCTCTTACCCATTATTATATAATAATAAACTAGATTTATATCCACAAAATTTGTTTCGTAAATTATATTTTATTAATAAATATAAATTAAATATTTATATAATTTTTATTTTTATTTAAAATTACTTTTAACATTAGTTTTTTATATATAAATTAAGAAAAGAGAAATAATTATTTTTTATGAATTTAATAGTATTTTTATTTAATAGTAGTTTTTGGTTAGTTTAATAAAATATATTAATTTTCTTAAATTAATAATAATGACATATATTATAATTATTCTAATAAGTTAAACTGATGACACGTTAGCATGATATTTCTATTAATAATACGTCTGATTAAGGTTATTTTTTAAAAATGTTTCTGAAATAATATATTATGGATTACTGTAGTAACTTAAATATATTTATATTTATTTAAAATTATTTATATATTAACGTATAAAAAATTAAAAGAAATAAAAATTATTGTTTTTGTAAATGTAATAGTATTTTTTGGTTAATTGAATAAAATATATTTATTCTTTAACAAAATTAATATGATATATATTGTAATTATTTAATAATTTAAACTATTTTATATATTTAAACTGAAACTCGAAGTGGTCAATATGATATTTTTGTTATTAACACGTTAGTTAGTGTAAAGTTATTTTGTTAAAAAAATTAATCAAATAATATATTAAAAATATTCATAAAACTTCGAATCATTAAAATATTTAACCATTATCTAAAATGTTGCAATATGTGTGAAATCAGCTATTTTTATATTATCGATACTGAGTGTGTTATCTTAATATTAACGCAGAGGAGAAGAGGAAGAGAGCAATGGCTGGAGATCAACTAAACGTGCTAAACGCACTAGACGTCGCGAAAACGCAGTGGTATCATTTTACGGCGATTATCATCGCCGGAATGGGATTCTTCACTGACGCTTACGACCTTTTCTGCATCTCCCTCGTCACTAAGCTCCTTGGTCGCATTTACTACCATGTGGACGGCGCAGAAAAGCCCGGAACATTGCCTCCAAACGTCTCAGCCGCGGTTAACGGAGTCGCGTTTTGTGGTACACTTGCGGGGCAGCTCTTCTTCGGCTGGCTCGGTGACAAACTTGGGAGGAAAAAAGTTTACGGTATGACCCTCATGGTCATGGTCCTTTGCTCTATCGCCTCTGGTCTCTCCTTTGGGAGAAACCCGAAAACGGTGATGACTACACTTTGTTTCTTCCGGTTCTGGCTTGGTTTTGGCATTGGAGGTGATTATCCGTTATCGGCCACCATCATGTCGGAATACGCCAATAAAAAGACCCGCGGCGCGTTTATAGCCGCCGTTTTTGCGATGCAAGGGTTTGGAATATTGACTGGAGGAATTTTTGCGATCATCATCTCTGCGACTTTCGAGGCTAAATTTCCGGCTCCGGCATATAAAGTCGATGCCTTGGCATCCACGGTTCCTCAAGCGGATTACGTGTGGCGAATAATTCTGATGGTGGGTGCTTTGCCTGCGGCGATGACGTATTATTCGAGGTCGAAGATGCCTGAGACTGCGAGGTACACGGCTCTTGTGGCCAAGGACGAGAAGCTAGCGGCTTCCAACATGTCCAAGGTTTTGCAAGTGGAGATCGAAGTAGAAAATCAGAAAATTGAAGAGATCCCTAGAAATAATTCCAAATCATTTGGCTTGTTCTCCAAGGAATTCATGAAACGCCATGGCCTTCACTTGCTCGGAACAACAAGCACATGGTTCCTACTCGACATAGCCTTCTACAGTCAGAACCTTTTCCAGAAAGATATTTTCAGCGCGATCGGATGGATTCCTCCTGCTCAGACAATGAATGCAATTCAAGAGGTCTTCAAGATTGCACGTGCGCAAACCCTAATCGCCTTGTGCAGCACAGTACCTGGTTACTGGTTTACTGTTGCATTCATTGATATTATTGGGAGATTCGCGATACAAATGATGGGTTTCTTCTTTATGACCGTCTTTATGTTCGCTCTAGCCATACCTTACGACCATTGGACTCACAAGGAAAACAGAATCGGATTCGTGGTTATGTACTCGTTAACATTCTTCTTCGCAAACTTTGGACCCAATGCGACAACATTTGTGGTGCCCGCTGAGATCTTCCCGGCTAGGTTTAGATCAACCTGCCATGGCATTTCCGCAGCTTCGGGAAAATTAGGAGCAATGGTTGGTGCGTTTGGGTTCTTGTACTTAGCACAAAGTCCCGACAAGACCAAGACAGAACACGGATATCCACCAGGCATTGGAGTCAAGAACTCGCTCATTGTTTTGGGAGTGGTTAATCTTTTGGGGATGATTTTTACTTTGTTGGTTCCTGAATCTAAAGGCAAGTCGCTTGAGGAAATGTCCGGAGAGAACGAGAACAACGATGAAAGCAACAGTAGCAGCAACAACAACAACCCAACCGCATAGAAATTCCAAGAGGCTCGTGTATTATTTTTTTCTTCCATCTTTCTTCTCTCTCTCTCTCTCACACACACACATACACTCCAGATTTCTTCTCATTAGCAACCCAAGTTATTCTTTATGTCCTTTAATTGAGACAATAGGATGATTCTTTTACATCTGTTTCGGTTTGGTTTTCAGATTTTTTAGAACCGCTTTTGGAATTAATTGTGACAAGAGAAACGAAGATAATGGAGTTAATATGATGAAGCTGTGCTGTTTTTTTACAGTTGTCACCATTGAACTAAAGAAGAAATGTTAGAATCAAAACACTAAGCAAGATGGTGTATAAAATGTTTGTCATTGGTTAGGAATGATTTGAGATTAGCAAAGAGGTGCTGATAGCTTTGAGACATTAATGAAAGCAAGAAGTAAAAGCTAGAACGTTGCTGACGATAGTGAAGGTAAGAGAGGACTAAGATACAAGAATCTTCTTATACTCTATACATATCTTTTTGAGTACGTGATAAGAAGAGAGTACAATACATGGGAGACAATACCATGCACTTTATCACAATAGACCAATATTCTGGATCTGGGTGTCTGTAAAAGAATCAACTGATGTGTATAACTTTGACATAGAGGCAGCTTTCATGTTCAGAGACCAGCTGAAACTAAGCCATGCAATGTTACAATTCCAATCAAGGTGTTGTTGTCTTCATTGACCACTGGAAGAAATTGAACGGGTGATGGCGGTGACTCCATTTTCTTCATAGCTTCAACTGCCATTGTTTCCGGTCCAATTGTCCTTGGCTTCCTGTTTTAACGAAAGGTTAAAAAAACAGATTTCAACATACTCCAATGTCAATAGGATCTAAAGCAGAGTTTTTCTCTCACCTGTTGCACATTTCTCCAACACTGAGTTTGAAGATTGCTTCTCCACTTGCCTTGAGAGTCCGGCGAAGATCACCATCAGTGAATGTACCAATTAAGCGATAATGTTCGTCAACCACAAGCAAACATCCACATCCTTTGCTTGTCAGCTCCACTAATTGATCCATTATCAAGTCTTCTTCTTTACAAACTGGAAGCTCGTCTTTCTTTTTCATAACATCTTTTACCTACAAATAGCCAATAGATTCATCCCCATTGTTGAGTTTTTCGCTTTTGAATGCACAGTAATCATGGATAAACCAACCCAACTGGTTCTTAAGCTTATTATGTAAATAAGACTATTTTAGGATGATTGAAAGCATCAATGTGAGCAATTTTGAGAGCAGACCTTGAAAATTAAACTCTTGCCGATCCTACCGGCGGGATGATTTGAGGCATATTCTTCCTTGGAGAGATTTCTGGCTGCCATGAGTGCAACGGCGATGGTATCACCGAACACCATCTGGATCGCCGTAGACGTCACTGGGGCAAGATTGAACGGACATAATTCCCTCTGGAGCGGTAAATGCACATTCATATCACAAAATCCGGCGAGTGGATTCCCAGAAACCGACGTGAGAGACACCAGGAAGACGCCTTTAGCCCTAGCGCAGGGGACAAGACGGAGAAGCTCCTCGGTAGCGCCAGATTTGCTGAAGAAAACGAGAACGTCGCGGGATGATAGAGCGCCAATGTCGCCGTGAAGCGCATCGAGAGGAGATAGGAAAGAGGAGCGAAAGCTGAGGGAGACGAGCGTCTGAGAAACCTTGTTAGCAACGAAGGCGGATTTACCCACACCGGTGAAGAAAACTGTACCGGCGGAGGAAAGTAGAATGCGTGCGAAATCTAGTGTTTGAGAGAGATCGAGATGTTTAAAAAAGTGATTGAGGAGATCTTGCTGAGATGTGAAGAGATTGAGGAGAGTATCTCGAGAAAGATCTTGATTTTCATGGATGGATCCGCCATTTTTAAGGGAATTTTGAACGACCGATGAGAAATCGAGAGATGGCGGTGGTAGAGAACCCATTGCTGATCTGTTTCGATTTTGGCATTGGATTGCGCATTAAATAGTTCATAGCGTTTTCGTGGTGATTAATAAGAGCGATCTTCGGTAATTGGAAAGATGTAAAATTAGCGTAATGCTTACTATTTAAACTGTTTTAACAATATGTACAGAACTATGGACTGCGATTACAAATTTACAATCTGTTCATCAAGTATTAAGCTGTGCTGATATATACGTCCATTTAATGAATTACATAGACTAACAACATGTGTAAAACGATGACGTGTTGTAGTTAAGTTATTCTTCTTCAATTTTGTACAAAAAATTATTCTCAGTTTGGTAGACACTTACGACCACAAAAAAACATGTTCTAAACTGTTACAAACAATTAAATATCGTAAACTCAAAAGCCACAAGTACAATTGTCGAAAAAGGGAAACTTCAAAGAGAGAGGGAGAGAGATAGAAAGAGAGAGACGCGAAGATGGCTTCGACTCCGAAGCTTACAACGACCATTTCAACATCTCCATCTCTTCAAATCCTCTGCAGAAAACTTCCAATCGCAATTCCTCTACCATCTTCATCACCTTATAGCTGTCGCTCGCTCCCTAAAACCCTATCCTCTTTCTCCCCCCTCCGTCCCCGTGTCGCCTTACGCTCAAATCACCTGTATTATCCCTCTCGCCGGTTTTCTGTTCGTGCCCAGAACGATAATGGAGCAGACTCGGAGCGCAACTACGATTTTGACCTCTTCACTATTGGCGCCGGAAGCGGCGGCGTCCGCGCCTCTCGCTTTGCCACGAGCTTCGGAGCATCCGCCGCCGTTTGCGAGCTCCCTTTTTCCACCATCTCTTCCGAGACAGCCGGAGGCGTCGGAGGAACGTAAGTTTTCTTTCATCGGGGCTTATTTTGATACATCTGAAAGTATTTGATTTAAGTAGCTGTAACTTAATATGCTAAAACCAGACTACAAGATCAATTTGAAGCATTTGCTTGATAATTGTGGTTTTATTTCCAGAGGAACAGTCAATTGTGTTTGTGAGAGGGAACTTTGATCTGGTCTTACTTGTTGCTAGCTCGACTAAATCCATACTTCCCAACTTTCCTGGCAGAGCTACTTAACTGGGTTGCCGCAGGACGTTTAGTAACCCTGCTTACATTTGAAATCTCAATTTTAGGCAGTTTAAATTTTGGCTATGTGTAAAGATCTCATTATAATCTGTGTTAGACCTAAACGAATGAGTGAACTCATTTTCGTTATTCTTCAGGTGTGTACTCAGAGGATGTGTCCCAAAGAAGTTACTTGTGTATGCATCCAAATACACTCACGAATTTGAAGACAGTCACGGATTTGGTTGGAATTATGATACTGAGCCTTCTCATGATTGGAGTACATTGATTGCTAACAAGAATGCTGAGTTGCAGCGGCTGACTGGTATTTATAAGAATATATTGAACAAAGCTAATGTCAAGTTGATTGAAGGTCGTGGAAAGGTAGGTTGAAGCTTGGATTTTATATAGTTCATGTTTTAACTTATATTCAGCTATCTTTTTTTATGTGTCTGTATTACATACCACCTGGAATGCTTGGAAGAATGTGGATTTGAGCTTGATTTATATATTTATATATGCAGGTAATAGACCCACACACTGTTGATGTTGATGGGAAAATCTATACTTCGAGAAATATTCTGATTGCAGTTGGTGGACGTCCCTTTATTCCTGACATTCCAGGAAGAGAGTTTGCCATAGATTCAGATGCCGCACTTGATTTGCCTTCCAAGCCTAAAAGAATTGCGATAGTTGGTGGTGGCTACATAGCCCTGGAGTTTGCTGGCATCTTTAATGGTCTTAATAGTGAAGTTCATGTATTTATAAGGCAAAAGAAGGTGCTGAGGGGATTTGATGAAGATGTGAGTAAATTGAGAATGACTTTGGTTGCTTTCGTCTATCATTTTGGCCTTTTCTAATTTGTAATATTTATTTTGTTCCAGGTCAGGGACTTTGTTGGAGAGCAGATGTCTTTGAGAGGTATTGAGTTTCACACAGAAGAATCCCCTGAAGCCATCATCAAATCTGGAGATGGCTCATTGTCTCTCAAGACCAGCAAAGGAACTATTGAGGGTTTTTCGCATGTGATGTTTGCAACCGGTCGCAAGCCCAACACAAAGGTATGATAAGTTTCTATTTATATTTTTTTGAAGGATGTCTACAAAATGAAAACTGTTAGCATAGTTCATTGCTTTTATAATTCTTCTAAGATAAACTAGCCATTGCATCCCCTTACTTATGACTTAAATGTAAGCTGTTACAGTGATCATAGACTATGATTGATCATTGATGTAATGTTGGCTGCTATAATAGAACTTAGGATTGGAGAATGCTGGCGTAAAATTGGCAAAAAATGGAGCAATAGAGGTATGATCTATTGTTTACTTAATTTTTTATCAGCTGTATTTTTATTGCTTAAAGTCTCTTGTTATGCCTGGTTAGTTAATATGTATTTGTGCTCCATGTTGTATTTTTGTTTGGTAAGGTTGATGAATATTCACGGACATCTGTTCCTTCCATCTGGGCTGTTGGGGATGTCACTGATCGGATCAATTTGACTCCAGTTGCCTTGATGGAGGGAGTTGCATTGGCTAAAACCTTGTTCCAAAATGAGCCAACAAAGCCTGATTATAGGTAAGATGATTATCTTGACCAGTTTTACCTTTTGATTTTTAGACCTTTGGAATTCTGGTGGTTAATGAGAATCTTCTCTGTTTAGTCTCACGTGCTCCCTTCAAGACTAAGAGCATTTTATAACTGTTATCTGTAGTCTGTTATGTCTGATGGCTTTTAACCTATCTGTGCTCTCTATTCAACTAGAGCTGTTCCCTGTGCCGTTTTTTCCCAGCCACCTATTGGAACAGTTGGTCTAACTGAAGAGCAGGTAAGCACGTATAGTTTGTCAAAATATGGTTTTATTGCGTCTGTCACAGCCTATAAATGTTAGAGACGTGTTTGCAGGCCATAGAACAATATGGGGACATTGATGTTTTCACATCAAACTTTAAGCCATTAAAGGCTACGCTTTCAGGACTTCCAGACCGGGTGTTTATGAAACTCATTGTCTGTGCAAACACAAATAAAGTTCTCGGTGTTCACATGTGTGGAGAGGATTCACCAGAAATCATCCAGGTTTCACTGTCAACATGATCCATCTTCTCTGAAAAGTACACACGAGAAACATATATCTGATTCAGTATGTTTTTTTTTTCTTTCTATTTTTCATTTTGGCAGGGATTTGGGGTTGCAGTAAAAGCTGGCTTAACTAAGGCTGACTTCGACGCTACAGTGGGTGTTCACCCTACAGCAGCTGAGGAGTTTGTCACTATGAGGAATCCAACCAGAAAAATCCGCAAAGACTCCTCTGAGGTTTTTGTTTATGAACAGAAAAAATCTTCTCCATCTAGTTATTTCTCATTGTTTTGCAAACATGGATAAATGATGGATATTTCAAATTTCATTTCAGGGAAAAGCAAGTCCTAAGGCTAAAACAGCTGCGGTCTAAAGAAGGTTTTTAAAAGATTGGATTTATGCCATTGGAGCTCCCGTGCTGCTACTACTTGCCAAAGAAAGCACTGAATCATCTGTAATTGTGTGTGATATTCGCTCTGCATCTTTGCAAGAGAATATTGACGAAGAAGAAGAAGAAGAAGCTTTCTTTTGCTTGAGAAGTAATTAAGTTTTTGTTTACAGTTTTCATGTCGCTAAGAGATCTCATAACCGTGGTGACTTTTTGATCGTTTGACATACACAACCAAATTCTCAGATAGGTTTTCAGTTCTTGTGCATAATGAGAGCTGTATATCATTATCCTGGCTGGAATAAAACAACAAACAATTTCAAGAATTCGTTTATGCAATCAGGTCTGTCCAGTAGAGCCCATTAGTCTTGCTAATAATTATACGTAAAAACATTCTTAGATATTAAGAGATTATCTATTTATCTATATATATATATATATTAATCGAGAATCATTTTAACAAAATAACTTTATGTTAACGTGTGATTTACGATTGTGTCACGCTGATGTGTCACACTATCGGAACATTTTAAGATAAATACTATCTAAGACATTATTTATTAGAATATTTACAAAAATTGTCATTATACGTATATTATATGTAAATTTCTAATATTTTGACATACAATGTATTTTGTCATAAAATGTAAATACAATATAAAATAAAATATAAATTTTGAAAAATTAGTGAAACAAAATATATAACAAAAGTTTAGTTTAATTGAATATTTATCATATATTAAAAAAATTTAAAAAATTATTTTAAATATGAAATAAATTATATATATATATATCTAATTTAAATTAACAAAATAAATAATTAATTATTATTTGTGAATATTTTTCCCGCGTGAGTCAAAATCTAGTTATGTTATTATTATAACTATTCGTAACCTAAAATCATTATTAAAACACAAAATCCATCTGTCCATGAATAACAAAAATGATCTCAATTTTTTTTCCAATATAAATTTTGCTAGGTTTGTATTTAAAATGATTTAAGTTCTGTCAAGATCTCTAAATCTTCAAACGGTCATTATGTGATTTTCTTACCAAATAAACTGCAATCTAATTATAATTTATTTGGCTTATTGCGATACGATTTGAAGATTTTTATTATTATTATTTTTTGCTTTAACTAGTAACTACATTAATTACTTATATTGCAACATCATAATATTAGTCAAATTATTTTTGGTGCAACTAATACAATGGATCCAATCCAACGTCTACAAAAGGGCAATCACGTCACGTGCCATATACCAAAACCAAGCCTTTAGACCTAATGCTCCTTCTATAGCTGAGCGGCTACGTCTTTTTTGTTAATTAACATTTTGCTTCTCTTTCTTTCGAAATCAATCGCGCGAAATCGCCATTTTTATCTCCCGCCGCTCCTTCCCTCCTTCTTCTTCCTTTTATTTTTCATCTCTCCCCCCAAATCTCATCTAATCATTCCAACTCCATCACCATTTCCTTCTCTCCCCCAATCTCAAGATGCAGCCTCAGCCGCATGTTTCTCCAACTACTGCGAATGCCGCGATCTCAGCCGCGCTTGAGTCTCAGCGCGTTAGGAAGAATCGCGGAAGTTACAATTGTGGTCGATGTGGTCAACCTAAGAGAGGCCATGTCTGTCATTTAACTCCTCTTGATGTTCCCAGCACTCCGATTGCTTCGGAACCTGTGAGCTGTATCTCCGCCGCCGCTTCTTCTACACGTTCTACTGTCCTACCCATATCAGCTGCGCCGTCGCGACAGTCTTTCAATCACTTACGCCGTGCTCTATCGTTTGATGACGTCGATGCGCGTAATTCTCAGGATGAGTCCGATCTGGATGCAGCATCGACGGATCTGGATCTGCATTTGGATACGGATATTGTTCAGCCGGGGAGGTTTCATGCGGTGTGTTTGTGGGAGGTGCTTAAGCGGCTGCCGCCGTCCAGTTTATTGATGGCGGCTAGGGTTTGCAAAGGGTGGAGAGAGACTGCGAAGAAGATGTGGAAAGCGGCGGAGGAACTTCGGATAAGGGTTCCTGAGAAAGCTCAGATTGGATACATTGGATCTTTATTGCAAAAGTGTCCTCGACTTATTAGGCTCTCACTTAAAATCGAGAGGTGATTCTTCTGTCCTAGGATCTACTAGATCTGATACTGTTATTGATTCCTGACCGTACTAATGTGAAAATGGAGTTTATTAATTTCCCATGATTATGCTTAAGAAGTTCTTATAATCATCGATAATCTAGAAACGAAAGTATCTATCTGTTGGAACAGAAGTGTTTTCTGATTTGATTTTCTGTTGTTCTTGTCGTCTGCAGTGATTTGGACGCGACAACTCTGGCCTGCATTGCTTTTTCTTGCCCTAACCTGGAGGTTTTGGAGATTTCAACTTCGGGGGCAGCTGTCAATAGGATTTCAGGGTAAATAATCTTGGCGCTTTATGATGACATGAAGCTTATTGATTTTTATGCTCCGAGGAAAATGGCATATCATGTGTTCCATCCCATGCATCTAGAGACTGTTGGTTCTGTTTCTTATGATTCAACTGTACTTAGCTGTCATTTCTCATGTGATCCATCATAGATTCTTTACTTCTGATGAAATTTATGGTTTGCTTAAAACAGTTGTTGCTCTTCTTTGGATCTGTCTTTGATTGTCCTATGGTTTATTGTATGAATAGGGATGAGCTGGGTCGCTTTGTTTCTAATAAACGTGGACTTACATGCCTTAAGATGGAAGGATGTTCCAACTTGGGAGGATTTTCCCTCTCTTCATCAAGCCTCTCCACTCTCTGGCTCGCAGACCTTCATTCTCTATCTAAGATGGTAACTGAATTTTCTTTTTTCCCTCTGCCAGAGCTTAACAAGAGATTGTATATCTAAACCTGCAAACTATTTTGTGTTCTTTGTCAGATCTTCAACTGTCCAAATCTTATGGAAATATCACTTGAATTTTCTCGCCAAGAAGATGATTCAACTGATCTTGTTACAATGATTGATGGTTTGGGAAGGACTTGTACTAGATTACAGAACATCCACATAGCATCTCTGAAGCTTTCTCATACTGTTGTACTCGCTCTTACTGCTGTGAATTTTAGGTTTGTCCAGTTTCCCTGTGAACATCCACTCGAGTCTTGGTGTTTGTGAAAATTTCTCTTATGCACATTTAGTCTAGTATTGATGTCTGTTTCCTTATCGCCCAGGGAGTTGCGAATGCTCTCGCTTGTTCTTGGAATAGATATCACCGATGCATCTGTAGCTGCTATTTCCTCAAGTTTCAGAGACCTTGAACTGCTTGATCTGAGTGGGTATGTTTTGATCTTGTTCAGTATATCTATCCTATCTTTATCCCAAGTGGTTGAGTATGGTATTCACATAAAGTGTATTCTGAAAATGTTTTTTTTGTCGGTTGTAGTTCCAGCATTACTGATACTGGCCTCGGGATGATATGCGATGTCTTACCTGATACACTCTCAAAATTACTCGTTGCTCTTTGTCCCAACATTACATCAAGTAAATTCTTGATCTTTGGTTTGCATATGTATGGCATAATTCTTAATTTCATGCTGGTTTCTCATTTCTTCTATAATAATGAATATTATTGCAGGTGGTATTCAGTTTGCTACTGCACAATTGCCTCTACTTGAGCTGATGGATTGTGGTATGACTGTGTCTGATCCAAATTTAGATAATCTGAGCACTAGAGAGAAGAGTTTGACTCCACAGAGAACATCAAGCTACAATCAGAAGTTGTTTATCAAACATAAACGACTAAAGAAACTCAGTTTGTGGGGCTGCTCCAGTTTGGACGTGAGATTCCTCGTCAATGCTCTATAAACGAGTTTTCTTCCCTGAAACCCATCTTATAGTTTGGATATTTTGATGCAGGCCTTGTTCCTAAATTGCCCAGAGCTCAAGGACCTGAATTTGAACTTGTGCAGCAATTTGAATCCAGAGAGTTTGGTGCTCCAGTGTCCAAAGTTACAACTAGTGTATGCATCAGAATGCCAAGACCTACTAACCGGAGCTATTCGAAAACAGGTAATCCCTTGGACAAAGTTATAACTTGTTTATGGTTTAGCCCGTTTTGTTTTATACAAACTGAGATCAAATAAAACTATCGTTCTGTCTGATGCAAATTTTGTTTGTTTTTCTAATTGAACATTTTTGGTTTTTCAATTAAAATAACCTTACTAACTAAGCCACTTGTAATAATGACATGTTGGACAGGTTTCCGATAGCTTGGCAGCTGGTGAAAACCATTTGCCACGGAAACGGTTGGCTGATTCGTCAAAGAGAGTTCAGGCATCACCTTTGTTATATCATGAGGTGAAATTTTTATCTTTATTTTTGATTTTTTGGTGAAGTAAAGATATACATGTAATGTAACTGTATTTTGTTAATGTTTTGTAGACAAGAGATGATGATAAATATACGGGTAAGAGAAGGAAGGTTGAGAGAGAAGTGTGTACCATTATACATTAATAAACCTCTCTCGCACTGTTCACATTTTTTTGTTTTTCCCTCTCTACTTTACTGTACATCTCATTCTCTGTTGGCTCACGTCTGTTGTTTCTCACTTATTAACTTTACCTGTTTAGCTTTGTTTTCTCATGAGTTTGAATAAATTGTATAATAACATTCTGTATCGGATTTTGATATTTAATATAGTTAAAGTGTTCCTTTTTTTCTCAGTTTTTCGTTAATGTTTCGTTTTAGTTTGGTTTTAATATTAATAAAACAAATTCGTATACAAATTCAAATTCATATCACAAATTATTATATTTCGATCCACCGTCGGTTATCTGGAAATAGCAAAGCGATGAGAGGCGGAGCCACGGGAAAGAGAAGAGCGTTGGAGTGTTTCGGCGTAGTGCCGCCGCCACAACCACCGTCGATAGAGCAGAACCGTCATCTTTTTAACTCAAGAGACTCCGACGCCAGTTTCGCCAGCAGCCGTCCATCGTCCATCGGTTTAGGCCGAGCCTCCGATGTATACTCAGACAGATCTCACCAGTCCTCGACGATTCGATCCATCAACGCCTTCCTCTCTTCTCATAAGTTCCCGAACTCACTTCGCACTCACCCCGTTCCTCCTGTCAAAGAGATCTCCGAAATCCTAAAATTCTTGCTCTCCACCGTCGATTTCCCCTGCGATACACTCAAATGGGACGAAGATCTCGTCTTTTTCCTCAAATCGCTCAATTGTCCCTTCAAGCTCACTAAATCTAGTCTCCGTGCTCCCAATACCCCTCACAACTGGCCCAATGTTCTCGCTGTTGTTCATTGGTTGGTTCAGTACGCTCGTTACCGCCACCATTTATCATCCATTCCCGCCTCCGTCCCCAACGCTAACTCCATGAGTTCCTTCGGGATTCAAAGCTATCGCCACTTCATTCACGGCGAGGATGATTTGGTGAACGATCTAGATTGCGATTTCTTGGGTAAATTAGAAGCGGAGAAGAATAGCGTGGCTGAAACGATTTCTGACTTTGAGAAGATTTCCGGTGAACTGGAGGCTAAACTTGAGGCACTGAGGAAAGGTCCGTCGAAGAAAGAGGCTCTGGAGAAAGTGAAAGCCCATCTGGAGAAAGACGTTAACAAGTTCCACACAATCATTGTAGAATATACTGAAAAGTCTCGAGGGATAGAGAAGTTTGTGGAGGAGAAAGAAATGGAGATAAAAACCAAGGAAGATGAAACAGAGCGAATCGTTGAAGAGAACAAGGAGCTGAGGAAGTGTGTGGAACTTCAGAGTTTCAACGTGTGAGACGTCGAAAGGATGAAAAGGGAATTACAAGCCGTGGAAAGTGATGTTTCAGAGGCTGAGGTTGCTAGAGATGGTTGGGAGCAGAAAGCTTGGGAACTCAATTCCCAAATCAGGAATCAGTTTCATCAGATTCAGACACTTGCCATAGATTGTAACCAAGCTCTCAGGAGACTGAAGCTCGATATTCAGTTTGTTGTAAACGAGAGAGGGGAATTACCTGCAGAGGTAATGGGTGTGGACTATAAGTCTTTGGTGAAGCCAGCTCTGTGTTCGTTATATGATGGGATCAAGGAAAGCTCGGCAAAGAAGGTAGAGGAACTAGTCACATTACAACACCAGGCATCTGTAATGGCTTCAAAGATGGAATCGAAAAAGAATCGTATCGGGTCAGTTCAGTTGCAGTCTTGCAGATCAGTGAACTGGAAGAAAAGATGAAGCTAGTGAAGAAGGGAACTCAGGACTGGGCTACAAAATGTGACTTGGAGGCGAAAACAATGTTAGAGAGTGTGAGAAAAGAGGCGATGAATCTGGAAGTTGTGGAGATAGAAGCTGCAGAGTTTTTAAAAGCTTCAGTGCTTAGATTGGAAGAAACAGTGAAGCAGAGTGAAGAGGAGGTCCAAGCTTCTGCTGCACAACTCTTTGCACTCATTGATTCGATATCAATACATAAAGAGTATGTGGATTCGAAGATCTCAGAGATGAAAACTGGTGTTGCTGATAATGCCAGTGCTATTTCAGATATACATAAGGCCAGCCTCAAGAGGCTTTGGTAGCTAAGGATTTGGATGGCATCGACTGAGCCAAGAGATTGTAGAAGCTTAAGTAGTTCGCATCTTTTCGGTTTGCTTTTGTTCAAATAATCGTTTTAGCATTACATGATTTATGTATATCTTTTGTCCCATTTTGTTCCAATCCGCGTTTGGTTTGTTGGGAAAAAAAAATACTCAAAGCTTCCAGTTCAACGCAGTAACGTGTCAAACGTCGTACTTGATAATAACGGCGGCTCCACGTAAGCCAACAAAAAGAGAGAGAAGAAAGAGACAAAAAAAAAGGGAGAGATCTGAGGCGATTGGGTAAAGCGATGCACATCGTCTTCTCTGTCGATGATTTGATCGAGTCGTTTTGGCCAGCTCCTTCTCCGGTGCCGTCACCGGACAAGGTAGATTCGGTACCGGAACCATCACAGAACATGACGAATGGGATGACTCAAAGTCAATCGGAATGGGCTTTCCATAGGCTTCTCAAGGAGATGTCCGATTCCGATGCGAGTCCTATGACCAACGCAATCGATCGGTCACTTCTACCGGTTCAGTCTGAGCAGTCCCTTTCGACCGTTGACGAAACCGCCAATGTTGTCAAATTACAGAAACCGCCGCAGAACCATCCTTTTCCTGCGGATGATCAAGGGAGTCGGAATCGTGCACGGTCGTCTGATCCGTTGGATTCAGCTGGGGTTGATCCTAATGAGTACCACGCGATGCTTAAGAGCAAGCTGCATCTTGCTTGCGCGGCTGTTGCGCGTCGTGTACGTCGTTAAATACATCTCTTACTTATATATTTACAGACGTAGGAAGGAAAATTTAGTTGGTAGTGTTGATTTTCCGCAGGTGGGAACTGTGACTCCTGAATATTCGAGTTCTTCTGCTGGCAATCAAAAGCTGTCCCTTCCGATGGATTCTCAAGCTCAAGGTTACCATTATATTTGCTTGGTTTTTTGGTTCTTGGCCTTCTCTGTTTCTCCAATTTCCATGTTTAGAGAACCTAGAAAGCAAACAGAGAGTTGTTTGTCAATGTGACTAGAAAAATCTTGACTTCGTTGATTAACTGCAAATTTTTCCAATAACTCAAGACGTTGAGCGAAAATGTTCCTGGATGAAAATGTTCCTGGATGAAAATGTTCTTCGGTTTGTGGATAATGGGATCATTTGGACTATTCTAGGCTCCATTGTGGCACAAACCTCACCCGGTGCTTCATCTCTCAGATTTGTGCCCTCAACTAGCACGCAAAAGAAACTAGATGTTCCAGTGAGGCAAACTACCAGTGTTTCATCACGAGGTGATTCTGATGACGATGATCTTGATGGAGACACAGAAACAGCAGATAATGGAGATCCTACTCATGTGAAGCGTACTAGGAGGTACAAAATTTGATTTTTGTATTTTTCTGATTATCATGCTGAATCTCTGAGATTGATATATATAAATCGAGATACTTTTGACTTGGAAATCTTTGAGTTAGGTTTACGTTTTTCTTAAGAAAATCCTTTTGTGCATCTGAAAGTTGAAAAATGGTCATTAAGACCAAAGCAGACTCTAGAGGTTTTCCTGATTTGGTATTTGGTAATTTCTTAGGATGCTCTCAAACCGAGAATCCGCTAGGCGCTCAAGGAGAAGAAAGCAAGAACAAATGAATGAATTTGATACACAGGTTCTTGTCTTATAATTTTTTGCTTCATTTACATTTACTTTCTTTCTATTCAGCACTCTTCTAGTGATTCATATGAAATTTTTCACGTTCCATAGGTAGGCCAATTAAGAGTTGAGCATTCAACTTTGCTTAGTCGTCTTAGTGACATAAATCATAAGTATGATGCAGCTGCTGTCGACAACAGAATTCTAAGAGCTGATATCGAAACTTTGAGAACAAAGGTATATATATTCTATTCTTCTGTGACTCATGAGTGTCAAAGATTCTATCACACTGACGATTGTGATCCTATCTTAGTTATTAACAAAGTTTATTGCATAATGGTAAACTCTTGTGCAGGTTAAGATGGCAGAAGAAACTGTGAAAAGAGTGACAGGAGTTAAACCCTTGCATTGGGCAAAACCAAACATGGGCATACCATTGAACAACTCAGCGAACGATTCCGCCAGAATTCCGCTAAACTCTAACCACCTTCTGAAACCAGCAATCCCCAGTACCACTGGTGACGGTTTAGCTCCAAATCAGAGAGTAGAGAGAGTGACTTTCTTTCCCCAGTCGGTGAACCATGAAAGTATGCAGAACTCATTTGCTCCTGATTCACATCTGTATCAAACCCTGCCCCATTGGAATCACAAGAATTGAGTAATCGGTTTAGTGATAGGTTTTTATCTATGGACTAATGTACGACTCTGCTACAGTGTTGTTGTAAGGGTAATGTACTTATATGTATTACGATTTGAGAAGAAGAAGAATGCGGAAGATGGTTTGTTCTAAATTTTCTGTTAGTGAATTTCCTGAAAATTGTGTACAATGAGTAATATAAGGATGTTTAAGTTAACCGGTTTTTAACAGACTACTAAACCAAATTATAACCATAAAAAACCGGTACTCCAATATTCCCTCTCAATATAAATCGAATATGTTCAGACTCATCTTGGCCTTGAGATACTGAAGTTGTGCGGAAACAACGGCTTAGTTAGGGTATCACCCAATTGGTTTTTCAGTCCTTCAGTCCGACATGAAGTGTCTTCAACAATCTCTTATCAAGTTTCTCACGAACTGTATGACACCAAGCCGTTGGAGCCTTAGGAACGAAGATTATGAAGAGACCAAGACCTAGTAGGCTTCTTGAACCAACGATCCCGGAGAAGCAGATTGTTGCTAAAGTCACAGACATGTCACCAAACTATATGAAGGGAACGAGTAGTTCAGATGCTAGGAGAGAAAGACAATGTGATCAAGCAAGTTCAGACAAGAATAATCAAACATGTAACAAACTCGATGCTTGCTCTCGAGGTAAGGAAACATATTAGTAGTAGGTCGTGTGGTGGGGCTTTGAAAAAGGGTACGACTTTTAAGAGAAGTTCGTTTAACATGTTCTTCGTTTCTTAAGGACTCGAAGTTGTCGGAGTAAATGTTGCTTACTTCTCCTTGTGTCTTGAAACTCTGTCCTTACAGTATTGTTCACTCAACGCCCAACTTCACCTCCAATTTCGATCTCTTAAACCCTTTATAACCGCAAGAAGACGCTCCTTGAAGTCCCAGGAAAGTGTAAAGACGAGTGGTGATGATTGTTGTGTGGATATCTAATGTTGATGAGAAGCTTGAAAATAGACACACTTCATGTCTGGACTGAAGAATGCAGAGTTGATGATTGATTATGCTCTACAGCATATACCATCAGAAAACTTGCTCTACAAAGGAAGGCGAAAGTGGCATTGCTCTTCGAGGCATTTGTAACCATATTACTAAGACAATCTTCACCAGCTTTCATTTATGGAAGACACCATCAAGCTTGCAATTAAGATGGAAACAAGGCCTAAGCACATTGTGAGTCAGCGAAGATGAACCCTTTTTAATAAAAAGTGAAGTTATACTTATATCTACAATGAGAATTTGGTGCACTTGAGCTTAATTTTTCTGCATGGTGAAGCAGAAGATAACTATTTTAGTGTGTGAATTAATCAAATGCTGATGGTTTACTTGGTTATTAAACAATGGAATTGGTTTACTTGGTTACTTCGTTATTAAACACTGTAAGGTAAATCACAAAAACGTGAAAATTCCAAACAACCCAATTAACATTTCGTGATTTAGCAAAGATAATATTTGCTCAAACGAGAAACCTAAGAGTTGAAATTAACTCATGTACATCTGAGGATGTCATAAAAGAAAGCAACACTAATCAAAGAACTAAGACAAGGAAAAGCAGTCGAATACTAAACAAACATAAACACCATAAAGCTACTAACTAGAAAATCACATAATCTCAGTGACATAAGAAACAGATTACTCCTTTGTGGTTTTGTTGATGAGAGACTTGTGGATGTGAGGGATCACACCTCCTCCAGCAATAGTTCCTTTGATGAGAGTGTCAAGCTCCTCATCTCCTCTGATTGCCAACTGCAAATGCCTTGGAGTTATTCTCTTCACTTTCAGATCCTTGCTTGCGTTTCCAGCTAACTCAAGAACTTCCGCAGTTAGGTACTCCAGAATTGAAGCCGTGTAAACAGCAGCAGTGGCACCAACTCTTCCATGCGCTGAAACTCTGGTCTTGAGTTGCCTATGAATACGACCCACTGGAAACTGAAATATAAAAGGAACAAGAACAATGTAAAGTTTCATAATGCAATGAGAGCCTCCACATTTTAAGACCAATCTTTCTACTTATATGGCTATGCACAACATTAAATGCCATAGCAGGACAGGAATAGGTTACAAGGAAAACAAAAAGACGTGCATGGTACGCAGATACAGTAATTTTTATACTTTTACTCAATGGTTTCTTATGAGGTAGGTTAAATCAACCTAAAAATGTCAAATGTTGTTTATTCGCTCAAAGTTCATTCATTTACTCCTCATAAAGACATCAAAGGGCATTTCCAAGAATTCAGTATTACCAAGCAACATCCCTCACAAGAAGAAATTAAAAGACCAGAGTTGATGAAAATGTTCTGAATCTATAATTAATGTCGTTTGACAGTTACACACTAAATAGTTGCATTCAAATAATATATCCTTCTCTAATCACAAACAAGACCCGTAAGGCGTTCATGTGTATCAACATTTAGCTTCAGAGCAAGGGAGTCTCTGGGGCTCTTAAGACACCAGCTAAGCAATTTGAGGAGTCATAACATATGACAACTGCAACAATGTATATTGAGATTTACAACTATTCGAACGCAAATAGCAACAAAAAAAGCCAAAAGAGCAAAAATGGTAAATTACATGCACAGAATATCACTTTAATAATTCAGTCAAACATTTGGAACACATTAACACAAGTAGGGCATGGCAAAGGAAACATTTGTGCTTTCAAATTGACAAGATAAATGACTTTTTAACATTAACCAACCAAAAAACAATTTTTTTTTCTGAAGATCTTTGATTGTTACTCATAATTACCAGTTCCCAGAGGCTAACAACAATGTTTTTCACCCCCAACTACAGCTGAGCAAGAGTCGAAGTACCTGAATACCAGCACGAGCAGAACGAGAGATAGGCTTCTTCTTGTCCTTGTCTTTGTCCTTGTTACCAGCCATCGTTTTTGCAGCTACAAGCCCTTTCCCTCCTTTGCCTGCCATGTCGCTGAGATTGATGTTGCTCTCTTCTGGATCAACCAAAAAAATGTCAAATAAAAGCAATAAAACCCCACAAAAAAACAGAGAATGTACCAGATCTATCGCAGAAGGATGAAGATACAGAAAAAAAAAAGACTGCACCGAGGAACGCAAGATCTGAAGCGTGTAGTGGAGAAACACAAACCAGATCTCCAAATTGTGGAGAGAGAAGAGATACGTACCTGAGATTACGAGACGGAGAGGAGACAAAAAAAATGACGACGAAGAAACGAAATCTGGTTGAGCTGAAAGGACTGGAGTTTAAAATTGGAAGTTTGGTGGGAATTTTTAAATATTTTAAAAATCTTGGGGGGAACTTACGACTTGGCGGTTAAATTTTTTGCTTGGAGCTTTAAAATTTTTTCCACAATTTGCTATGAAGCCCTCCACAGTTCTTTAAAACTGTTTCACTGCCCCTTCATTTTATAATAAAACAAACAAAGGACACATTAGAATCAAATTCTTCGTCTAATTTCAGAGTGCATTCAAAAATCGTAAGACGAAGAAATGTTGATGTATAATATATAACTGAACTAGATCTTTATCTCATGGAGATTATTATTGGGTTTCAAGTCTTCTGTTTAAATCAATTGTGATGAAGTAACAGAAAGTATGCAGGAATTGAACATATGTGTTTGGTGACTTACGTCTTCACTATCTCAATCTGATTATTCATATTGTATCTTGAATGAATATATGAGTAATATAACTTCTTGTATGGTAACGATGTTTCTTTTTCACCTCATATGATGCAAGAGTGCCTAGGTTATGCATACAATTATAGAATGTTATGTTATGTATCACATATTCTTTGAATATTTTACGTTACAATTATCACTTATAATTGTTTTTCATCTTGTTGATCAATATAGGTTTTGTACTCGTGTGTGAAAAAGTCTCATTGCATAGTTATTACATTGTTGAACTAAGCTTTATTTAAGTGTTTTGTGATTAATGAGTTGCTATTTCGTCTTAAATGGATTAATATTTTTCCATTGTAACCTTTTATTACTGATGGCATTGCGCATTAAGTATATATTAAACTGGATATTCAATCCATTCCATATATTTTAAAAAATAATATATTTTTAAATTTATCTTAAAAATTTAGTATCTTAAAAATAAATTTTTTAAAATAACACAAATTATTATGTAAAAATAATTATTTATCTCAAATCAACTATATACAAAATTAAACTATAATGTTTGGGTTCATTTTTAAAAATTTAGGGTTAAAATTTTTTTATTAAAAAAAGATTTTTAATTATTTTATTATTAAATTTATACTATTTTTATAAATTTAAATGATTAATGTTACCTTTAAAATAAAAACTTAAAATAATGTTATTTTAATCAATTGTCCTATTTTAAATAATTATAAACTCAAAAATAAAATAAAAATCTAAACTTTAATCCAAGATAATAATACTCCATAGAAATTTTTAACAATTAAACTTTAATAATCATATAATCAATTTGATTAATTTAAATTTAAATTTTCATATATAGATATAATGGTTATATAATTTATATAAATATTTATCTATAAACATTTAATATTTGTGACTTGATATTTATATTTGTTTTGATTTGTAAAATTACCAATACTTTTGGATGAATAAGACTATTTCGATAAAGAGATTTTTTTCAGACAACTAATTTAAAGGAATATTTGGTGTTTATTATGCTGTAAAGAAACACACATGAAAAAAGAATGTAACATATACTCTCATTTCTTTCCCCCAAAACATAATACTACACAGATATGTAAATATGGGGAAGACTGATGTATATTGTCTCATGTCACTAACGCATAGATAATGATGGAAAACAAAACGGCTCATAATAAAATTTGTCCAAAACTCTTTCAAGCATAGTTACGAATATAAAAAGAGTTTAGTTTACCTTTAGAAGCCAAGAACAAAAAAAGTTTACTCATCAACTTCTGCTCTTATTTCTCTTTGGAGATCTTCTTTGTACTCTTCAAATGTGCCTTCGAAGAAAGACACTGTTCCATCTTCTACAACCCAAATTTGACTCTTCTCCTCATCCTCACACACACGTGATATGAGTCTCGAGTCGTGACTCACTAGCACAACTCCTCCAGTGAACTCATCTAGTGCATCTGCCAACGCATCTATACTCTGCATGTCTAAGTGATTCGTAGGTTCATCAAGAAGCAAAATGTGTGGCTTTGACATTGAGATTGAGGTGAACACAACCCTAGCCTTTTGTCCACCTGACAATTTTGCAATTGGAGTTAAGTGGTTGTGACTTGGTAGCCCAAACTTGCCTAGCTTTGCGCGCACTGCCTCTTGCTTGCTAAATCCCTCTTGGTCAGGATGAAGGCGAAGAAGATACTGAACTGGTGTTTCCCCCATTGTTAACAGGTCAACAAAGTGCTGAGAATATCTGCCAATCCTCAGCTTTTGGCTTCTTCTCACTTCACCTTCGGTTGGAACTAAATCTCCAGCAAGAAGATTCAAAAGAGTGGATTTTCCAGCTCCATTAGGCCCAACTATAGCGACCCTTGTACCCATATCGATACCTACATCAACATTTGAGAGCCTGAAGTCTGGCCTGTTGGGGTAGCAGAAGCTAACCTCAATCAACTGCAGAAGGGGAGGAGTAAGCTCGGTTGGTTCTGGAAAATGGAACTCCACGCTATAGTCTCTCCACTTTCTTGGAGCTTCTGGTGCTGGGCCTTCCTCATCCATCGCCTTACCCTTTGCCTTACTCTTAGATGCTTCTTTCGCTGCAACAAACTTGGCTCTGTCTTTTACCTTCTCCTGTTGAGCCCGATTTCCAGACCTCTTTGCTGCTTTAACCTGTTTCTCGTAAATCTCAAACTTTTTGTTCATCTCCTTGCGTCGCTGATCATATCCAGTTTCGAAACCATCAAAATTTCCACGATAGAAGTGGAGATTCTGGTCATGCAAATGTATTATATCCGTGCAGACAGTGTTGAGGAAGTCCCTGTCATGTGAAACAACAACCAACGTCTTCTTCCAGCGACACAAATACTCCTCTAACCAGAGAACAGCTCTCAGGTCGAGATGGTTGGTGGGTTCATCTAACAATAAAAGTGTAGGTTGCACAAAGAGAGCTCTAGCTAACGATATTCGCATCCTCCAGCCACCACTGAATGACTGAGTTGGACGCACTTGCATATCTTTTGTGAAACCTAACCCCGCAAGAATTTTGGACCCCTGTGCTTCAGCAGCATCTGACCCCAAGATCTGTAGCCTCTCATACAATTCAGCAAGCCTTTCTCCAGAATCATCATCGTCGCCATCAACATTTTCTCCGTCAGCTCCAGAAGACGAATTCTGCAGAGCTGCAGCCTCTTCACGTAGCTTAACTAATTCTTCATTAGCAGAAACAACTGCTTCCAGAGCACTCTTTTCATCACCGACCACCTCTTGCTCAACAAGAAGAACATCAATATTCTTCGGAACTGGAATCTTCCTCCATGCTAACAGCTTTAACAGTGTAGACTTGCCCATTCCATTTGGCCCGACCAATCCATACCTTTTTCCATGTGATATCTTGACAGATGCGTTCTTCAAAAGCTCTTTACCACGAGCAGAGACGGAAAACGAATCAATTGTTATATCTTTAACATTCGCATCCGCCGTGTCGTCTCCTTCAAGCACAGAAGTCTTGCTTCCGATAACAACCGTGAATGCATCATGGTCGTCCTTCAAGGCCTCCCTCTTTGCAAGCTCTGCAGCCTGGAGAGCTAATCTTTCTTTCATCTCTCTCTTCTTTTGTTCCTTATCAGTAACAGAGATATCAAGATGCCTTTGTTCGCTCTTCTGCTTTCTCCTTGCTTCCATCTGTCTCTGTTCCTCATCAGAAACTCCCTCTTCTTCTTCGTCAGAAGGAGGAAGATCTAAGCCATCGGTGTAAGAAGAAGCTTTTTTTGGAACAGCCTTGGCTCTGGATGATGAACCCTTCTTGGGTTTATCATCTTTCTGCTCCATGCCTGCAAGCATAGCTGAGACTGATAATTTCTCCTTCTTCGGTTCTTTAGAAGAATCTTTTCCACTTGGCTTAGCCTTAGTGGTAGCAGCACTCTCGTCTGATTTCTTCTTACCCATTTAAGTCTGTATATGACATGAAACAACAATTTAAAAAGAAAAAAGCCGATGAGTTATCAAAATCATCTAAAAATTGGGGACTTTTTCCCTACCTTCAATTACATAGTTATCAACGAGAAATCAAAACAAGACAAAAATCATATTAACTAGCAAAAAAAAATCGAATTTTTTTTTTCCAAACTCAGAGCTAGTTCTGAAAGCTGCTACTAAATTAGGGGTTCTACTTCATCCAGATCAACTCGATCTAAAGGATTCAATTACTTGTTTTCGTTTACTTAAATCATCATCACGAGAAGATTTTGGATTCCAAAAATCTCTACTCTCGCAAGATTATATATTCCGATAAATCTAGGTAAATTTTCTACGAGCTGTGAATAAGAGTTATGGATCTTTACGTAAATTAGTTTGAGATTGAATACAAACCTGAGAACGGGAATCTGGATTTACGAATGAATATGGAAAACAAAACAAAAAAGCTTGCTCTGGAGGAATTGATCGAGAGGTTGAGGGAGATTCGAGAGAGAACGCGGCGCAGATTGTAATGAAGAAGAAACAACAAATAAAGTGAAACTGGAAGAGATTGGGTTTTTGTAACCCTTTTAAAACCAACATTGAAACAGATTTTAATTAAACCGGAAAAATACACTGAACCGAAACAATAATCAAAGCCCATAAGCTAACTTCCAACAATAACGAAAACATGGGCCAGTAAAGCCCACAAGGACCATAAGCGGATTAGCAGAAGTTGTCTTTAACAAATCATTTAGGCAAGGTTGTTGCAAAAATTCAAAAACCATTCTGTTTGTTTGAAACCTTCAAGAGAGCTTTTTAAGTTTGCAACTAGCACTAGAGAGTTGAGAATACTGATTGCACAATTTTTACGTAGATTTTAAAAATGTAAAATTTGATTTTAAATATTCATATAAAATTATATTAGATTATTAAATCGAATCGTCGTGTTCCAATAACAAAAAAAAACCAGCATTAACAGGCAATCTGATTGTTCTCATCTAAGCCGGCTTCAATCTGATTGTTCTCATCTAAACCGGCTTCAATCTGATTGTTCTCATCTAAACCGCCTTCGTCTTCTTCACAAGATTCGTAAGTAAATGGAAAATATGTAATCCGTTTTTATTTAAAATCACTGAACGTCACCCACACGATTTTTTTAAATCAGATATGTTTACTTCCAGTAATCTTAATATTATACAGTTTAAAGAAGTATAAAAATCCCTAATATATAACCTTATATATATGTATTATATATATGTAGCTTGTATCCTAATAATAAATGTATAAAAACGATTAATCCAGTGACAAAACATGAAGACATAAGTGGAGAAGCTTCAAAATCCCAGACATCCAGGCTTCTATATAGAATTATAGTAAGGAGATAAAGTTCCAAACCAGCTCATAATTAGCCTCAAATGACTTCCGTCTCAAGCAATGGTTGGCTCAAGTTTGTTGCTGACTCCGCTAAGCTTACACGCTCTAAACAATGTTGATGCCGGTTATACGCTGTTGCAGCATCAACATAATGCGCTTCCATTTCCCCGTTCTTTTCATCTACCTCGTCTATTTCAACTGCTGTCTGCATCACAAAACAATGTACACTAGAAGAATTCAAGTTTTCCTTTTACATTCAATCCTTGAATCTATACATATTCTACCATTTCCTTGGGAAATATTAAGATTTTGGTAAATACCTGTATAGGGAAATGTTTAAATGATGGGAGGAAACGGATCTTGCAGTACTCGTTATAAGCTATAGTGATCAATATGAGGGGTACGGTAGCAATTGCTGCAGATGGCTTTGACTTAAGGCTAAAGAGTCCCACCATGGTGATTTGCATAAGTATAATTGAGACAAAGATATAATGGTGAATGAATGGCCAGAACCGACCACAAGTATCAAATGTGGTTTCATAAACATCTTCCATCTGAGAAAGAAATTTTTCAATGGAAAGCAGGGTTATAAAGCCAAGAAGGTGTGAGAACAATGACATATCTTGAAGAGAGTGTTAGAAAATCTAGACCTGGTTGAAGTAGACGACGTATCCAAAGCAAAAATAGCCAACTAGGAAAGGGAGCATCAATGGTGCAACCACCGCATAAATCATACCGATCATTATCGATAAGGACACTGTGGGGATAACCCTAAAATATGGAAACGAAAAGAGGTAAGGGTTTCTCTCTTTTCCTCTTCCATAAGTGTAGGATCTTATGATATCAAATGTTATAAGCCCCAGTTGAAGAATCTCCAAAGAAAATCCAGACAGCCCATCTGTCAAGATGTATGTCATAAAAAACTCTCCCTACATATAAAAGCAAGTAAGAAATATATTACTATTTTGAAGGAAAATTGATTTCGGATTGAAATATTCTTGAAGAGCGTATAGGCTTTTACCTGGGCTGAAACAGCAGCAGCAAGGTGACTAGGAATGTCTCTAGGATGACTGAAATATTCGCCAATTTCATCTAGCAAAGAACCCGAGATGAGACTCAAGAAGAAAACATTTCCCATTAGGAAATAAAAGACCATATTGCAAGCTTTTATCTCCTCTTTGCTCTTGGAAATAGAGCCTCCCAGATAAGCCATTCCTAGCATAGCGTAAGGAACAATGTACATGAAACCTTTGAGTATTGCACTTGGGAGGTATCCTGTCACAATTGAGCTGAGGCCTGGTCTGTTGCACATAACAAACTTATCTTGTTATGTTCAAACCAAGCAATCTGTTACTTTATGAGAACAACAATAGCAAATGAGAAGAGAAACCTTACATGAATTCAATAGCCATGGCCGGGGGAAACCATTTCTTTAGCTTTTCATACTTTGCAATTCCCTGGACAGCTGTGACTGGAATAGCAAAGAAAATTGTAAGAAGTGCTGCTGCAAGGATGACTCCGATTTTGTTGAGAGGCAATATCTTTTGCGGAATAGCCAGATTTCTCCATGATACATCTCTAGGTTCAGGAGCCATTTCAGTGATCAGTTCTAGAGGATTTGAGTGCTGCTGTGTTTGAGCTGCCAGCGCAGCACTTCTTCGGGATTTGAAGGTGACAAACGCAACAGGTAACTCCTTCATAACAATTTTGGCAAAAATATTATATACCGATATAAAAATCTTAACTGTTTATTCCTCATGCAGCACATCTAATGAAGCATAAAGAAGAATAAAGTGAAAGAGCTGCTTTCTATTATGTGGCACCTGGCTGGCATTATGCCAAATTCAACAGTCGACTCTGTTTTGATCAAGCTGCCTCATACAGTATCTTACTCACATCATATAAATACTCTCTAGAATTCTAGGATCATAGCTATCTAGTTTTCAATACAACCAGAACAATTTTGCAAGTGTGTTAGAATTCTAATAAACAAGTTTGTTAACCATTAACTCTGACCTCAATGAAGTACCTTTTCTCTGAGCATAGTTTCACTCTGAAGGTGGAAAATCTTATGGGTAATTTCTCGAAGCTTTTCTTCAGATGTGGATATCTGCTTATGTTCTTTTGTGTGTCTCTTGTGTTCTAGGTCTTCCCTAAGCTTCTTCTGCTTCCCCTACACAAAGGATCTACCATCATTTTAGCAGGAAGAAAAACCTCTAAAACAGAAATAATAGTAAACCATTCTGGTGTTACAATATGAAAAGATGATACCGCCACTGTCAAACCCTACCAAAAGGTGTACAAGATCTTTCCCGTTGTACAACATCTGATGCGAGTGGTAACTGAAGGGATAATGTTTAGAGAAGAAGTGATCAACACCGCAGCCAAGAGTGTTATGCACAGGGCAGAGGGGAACTTGTCGGACAAGAACAGTGAACTGGTCAGCACGATCCCTAAGTTCTCTCATTTGTTGAAGCCTTTTCACAAGAATCTCCTTATATTCCTAGATGGGAGGATCCAGTAAATACCCTATTCTATAAGAACATAATAATCCGGTCCAGTTATCTAGATGATAAATTGTCAAGAATCTAAACAAGATTGTGGAGTTAATGCCATCATAGACAAAAAAGTAAAAGCTTACCTTATACAACAAAAACAATGCATAGAATGATATGAACCACAAGCATGAGAAATGCACCCACAACCTAGGAAAATTAAGACAGATATCAAGAAAACAACGTTGAGAGAGATGATGATAATTAAGACAAAGCAAAACTAAAGAAAAGGCTTACTTGTTAGAACCTCGTGTGATATTTGATATTGTGAAAGCATCCATCGAATATTCCCTTCGAGTTGGTAAATCTGACTCATTGTAATAATCAACCGGGAGAAGAAGTGACACTCCAAGTAACGAGCACAACACGAAGAATCTGATCCTGCAAGAATCTGATTTCAGAGTTCACGCTGATTCTCCAATTTGATTAAACCGATTTCTCAAATCCATAACCGCGAAATCACGGTGCAATAAAACCAAATCCTCACCCGAATTTGAAGAGCCTAATCAGGACGAGGGCGTCGAGGCCATGATGGCGGAGGATGTCGTCCTCAGGGACACGAAAGGCGCGTGGGATCCAGGCGACGGAAGGAAGGAAACGAGGAAGGGAGAAGGAAGAGTGGAGAGGCAGAACAGGGCGGTGGTGATCGGAGAGGATGCGAGCATAATAGATAACGGCGTTGCGGGGCTGCTTCTTCAGCACAGAGAAGAGCCAGAGCGTGACGATGGCGAGTCCTATGTTGATTGATGCCGACGCTATCAAGCTATCTGGCGTCATCTCTTCTCTCTGCTTCTCTGACTATGGTGAAAACAGAGTCACATGATGTGATGTGGCCCTTCTGCATGTAAAGAAAAACCTCGCCGCTTTTGTCTCGTTTTACATTTACACATCGACCAAAATAGCACACCGCATTTAGCATCTTCCTATCTTTGAGAATTAAATTTTATTCTCACTTTAGTATTATCAAACTAGAAACATTCATACAAAAACCTTAACCGTCTTGAATGTGAACTGTTCAACAAAATTATTCAATTTTTGTTTAGAAGTGCTGACGGGACTTCAATATTTATATAGAAAAATGTTTTAAATTTTTGAACTTTTAGGTAGATTTATTGTAAAAATTATGCTTATTTATTTTAATATTAAATTTAAAACCATCATCCGTTTTAAACGAAAAGTAAAATATAAAACTCCATCTGATCGTAGACTTCGACCCTATATAGTATATTCAGTTCCATGCAACAAAAGCAACTCCCAATACACATAGTCAAACTTAACCATCACATGAATAAAAAACACCAAGAACAATTATCACCCAGAATCACATTTGATTTTTATTTCTTCTTTTTTTCTCTAATGGAAATTTTTTGTTCAGTAATGCAAACTCTTTCCTTTTTTCTCTTTTATAGAATTTCTTTGTTTGTTCACCTTAAATAATGTTTAAAATCTTTGTACACAAAATTTAAGAAATAACATAATTCATTTTTTTTGGACAATTATATAAAATAACACCTTTTTTAGTTTTTATTTTAAAATAGAATAGTTAGTTAAAATTTCTAATAATAGCATAAATTTAAAATTAAAATATATTAAAACTATATTTTTATAGAAAAATAAAACTTAAATTGGAAAAATGAACCCAAATATAATACTTTAAATATATGTATAATCTATTTAGAGTAAATAAGTATTTTTACATAATTATTTGTGATATTTTTGAGATTTTAATTTTACGATGCTAAATTTGGAAGAAAAACTTTAAAATGTGTTATTTTAGGGTAAATACTTATTTACTCTAGATAAATTATACATAAATTTAAAATATTATATTTGAGTTCATTTTTTCCAATTTAAGTTTTAATTTTTTCTATTAAAATATAATTTTAATATATTTTAATCTTAACTTTATGCTATTATTGGGATTTTAAACTAATGATATTATTTTTAGAACAAAAATTTTAAAAAATGCTATTTTATATAATTATCCTTTAGGGTATTATTTTTTTTTCTATAATACGTGCCATTAATTGTTAAAGACAATATTACAATATTGATAGTCATATGTTCCAAATTTCTTATAGAATTCACAATGCTACATTGTGGTAATTTGCCCAACTCTTATTTCAACAATCCTAACATAAAATCAAAACCTAGCGAGAATATAGCAAAGTTTGAATATGAAAAAAGCATGTGGACTGGTTCAAATCTAAATTAATGTTAATTTCTCTTTAACAAACAAATTGAACCAAGTAATTTATCGATTTTAAGAAAAAAACATTATTCAAAATTTAAATCGCGGATCTATCAACAATACTAGTGGTCTCTATTAACTTTCAACCCCACCAAATCTAAAACTTTTCCAATAAAAGTTCCCAAAAAAAACTAATTAAATTCTCACAAAAGAGATAATCCAATATATAATTATTGTACGTCTCTTCTTTTCTCGAACATAATCCGGAAACATTAATTATTTTTGAAAACGGCAAACAAAAACTCAGCCATTGAAAGTCAAAACGAGAGGTGAGCTGTGTATGTCGCAGTTACTTTGGTTATTTGCTGTGACTCTCTCTCTCAGCCACATCTTTAGATACGCCTTCCGTCTGACGTGGCGTTGAAACGACTCCCATTTTTTCTCCGCCACTCGTTCGGCACGTGACATTTCCTAAATGGGTCCCACTCTTCCCGGAAAACTCTTTCTTTCCCACTGTAACTCCTTTTTTTTCTTCCATATCACATGAGGAGGTAGAACCATGAAGGATTCTGAATCGAGGTTTTCGAGGGCTTTGGTGTTCCTTTTTTTCTTCGTTTAATTTTAGTTTATCGGTTTTTCAGTTATGAGAATTACGTTAAGCGACTTGTTAATCTTACTGTTTTTTTTTTCGGTATTTTCGGTTTTTTTTTTGTGGTGGAGTCCGCGATGTGTGGAGCTATCCGGGAGCGTGATTTTGGGTCTGTGATTCGATTCTGTTTCTCGAGTCATGTTTGATTGGGAAGACGACGAGGTAAAATGTTCATCTGTGCTATACATCGAAAATTTGTGTGTGGAATCAGTATAGAATTCTGTGTCCAATGGTTCTTGGTTAACGATCGGTGAAGCGATGATTTCTGAGTTTTCTGCTTGTTTGCTTCTTATCTAAATGCATTTTTCACCTTTTGTGTATGAGTATGAGGTGCCCTTCTCTGTGTGTGAGTATGTATATGTACGTCTGTGTGGGCAAGCTCTCTGTCTTCGATTCACCGAGTAGACCCTACTTTTACATATCTCTCTCGCAATCAATATCTAATTTTCTGGTGAAAAAGATATCTATATATATAAGCTGTGATTGCCCCCTGGACTGATTTGATTACATTCCATGGTTCAGCAGCTTTAAATTCACAGTTCACAGAGAAGAGCGAGGCTTAGGGTTGAGAACTGGAAATTTCAGTCGGAGAATTTTTGGTTAAATGGTCTTGTACTGTTTGACTGCATTGAAGAGATAAACTGGAATTTTGGAAGTTAGGGAAGGAGCCTCAAAGTTTAGTGCTCAAATGACAAAGAAAGATCTGAGCTTGTCTCGAGTCGAGGTAGTTTAGATTTAGGGTATGGTTGGTGGGAGTACTAGAAGAGGAGGCGCGGTGAGTCTGATGAATTTTAAAGTCTGCTAAATGTTTGGAGAGATTGGCAAGATGATATAGGCTTTGAGAAGGGGCTAATTATTTCCCAGATGGCTATGCTAGCATTGTTTTTACGTCCTGACTTTTTCCTTGACTCAGTATTTTACAGGGATCAATACCTCAGTTTTATAGTCAAATTTCAGTTTTCAAAGATCAATCATTTTTATATCTTGTGTGTTTGTGTGGCCTATTTTCAATTGCCTTATAAGCTGCTCTTACGTCATCTTCTTATGTATTTTATTTTCCTTCAGTTTTGGACACATACTTGCTTGTGCCTGATCCCTATTGATTATGGTTTTAACCTATTCTCAGCTTACTAATATGATATGGGGCGATGACGGGGAGACAGGTGACCATATTGTGCCTTTTAAAGTAAGAAGTGAACAGCTTAACAGGAAGGAACAAAGTGAAGAATCTAAGACAATTAAGGCAGCTGAGCAAAAGATAACTGGGACTAAAATTGACCTCCATGATAGTAAGGCGAGCAGTTCGGGCCATAATGTTGATGAGGGGATTCCTCAGCTAGGTTTCTGTATGAGCTCATGGCCTGACTCATCCCTATCTAATGCCAGAGAAGCTGATCCAGATTCGAATGCGACTGAACTTTCTAAATGCTTAGCTGAGCCTGCCAGATATAATTCAACAAGAGGTGGTGCGTTTTGAACAGTGTTTAGCTTGGGTACGTGCTTTCAAATTTTATCATGTTGAAGTTTTGTGCTCACTCTGTTTTACCAGATAAAACGTCTGAACTTGGGAAAGGCCCTGATATTTTTCATAGCATTGATGAGAGTAAAGAGCAAGTTGATTTTGATGAGTACAGCTGGGCTAACATTGGTAGTTTCGATGATCTTGATCGAATGTTCAGGTAAAGCTTGTTCTCAGCCTGACTGAGCTATGTAGTAACTTTTCAGTGATGTACTTCTTTTGTTCCGTCCTACTTTCCCACGTAACCAAACGATTCCATGATTCCATCTGACTCTCATTATTAACTTACTAAGTTAATGGTTACCTTTTGATTGTGGTTTGGATAACTTTTTCCCTAAGCATTTACAGCTAATCTATTCAAAGAATGGACTGTTTATTGTGTTGTATAGTGACTTGAATTCTGCCTCAACAAACGTCACAGAAAGTTACAGACTAGAAAAAAATCAGATTTGATGAGGTAAAAAATCCTTGTGAAGAAAACTGATAAGATATCACATTTGAAAGAATTAGGTGGGATTTATGACAAAAGTACTAGCTTCTTTCTTTCACGAGTGCAGGCCATTTGAAAAGTTGTGAATTTGCTTCATTTGTAGAATATTAACCTGTAGCAGCTGTATATTTTCACGTGTTTTGATGATCATTTTACAAGCAGAGATACATAGTTCTTAACACCAAAGTAAATTGCTAACCTAGGATTATACTACTAATGGTTATTTCATGCATGTCGCTCTCTATCTAACACAATATTCTTACAAGTGATGATTTTGCAGCAACGATGTCCCTATATTTGGTGATGGCAGTCTCGGCTGTGCTGATGAGTTATGGTCTTCTTCTAAAGATGTTACAAGTAGTCCATCAAAAGCATTACCATCAATATTGGACTCTCAAGATCTAGGATTGAATATTAGAACTGAGATTGAGCAACAACAGAACCATCAATTTCCATCGACTGGAAAAGCCAATGGTCCGTCATCTCAAAGTGTGCCGAGTGTAAACGTAACCCAAAAGTCTGAGAAACATCGCGAGTATAAAAGTCAACCCTCAGTTGAGGACCAGGTACTATAAGTAGCAGACTGTTGTGCTTATGATAAAGAGAATGAAAGTATGTTAGATAGTTTCTGTTAATGCAGTTCAGTAGCATGAATTATATCTCTCACTCTAATTTGTATAGCTCCATTGAGCCTTCTTTGTTTCATTTCCTTTTTCTGTCCAGCCATATCAACAAAATAAAATGATGAAGTTTTCAAAAATGTCTGGGACTTCCGAGGCAGGAGCATTTCAAGATCTGTACGGTCAGAGAACACCGTCCAGGAATTCCCCTGGAAAATTTGTAAATCAGTTGGCACCGTCACTATCCTCTTTAATGGCTGTTAATCTGCAGAGTGAATCTCAAGGGTCTGGGACATCACACTATCCACATATGCCAAACCAATACATAGCTACTTCTGGTTTCGGTGATCTTACAAATCCATATTCTACACTCCCTGTACTTTCGGCCGTCCAATGTCCTGATGTTAAGAATCAGTTGATGATCCATCCTTCCTACAATCCTGCTACTGCTACTTCTGTAAACATGGCAACGGATGCCTCTGCACGACCTTCAAAAATGACGCCACAGGAAAAACTAGAAAAGCTTAGACGCAGACAGCAAATGCAGGCAATGCTTGCCATTCAGAGACAACAGCAGCAATTTCGTCATCAGGTGCCTGTCGCAGATCAATCCATTACTCAGAACTGTCGCCAAGATAATCCACACCAGCTTGTTGGCAAAACAAAACTTCAAGGGTTTGTTGCAATGCCTTCCTTTGACCCTAATTCATCTCTGGAAGTAGATGATTCGGGCAAGTTTTCTGCTGCTGATGATAATTCAGAAGAATTCTCCGTTCTGTATCGGCTTCAGGATGTTGTAACAAAGGTACTCAAATGGTTGATTGTTTATTTTTATGTTGAAAAAAGGACGAAGCCATAATCCTACAGTATTTTAAGGGTGACCTTTATGTTGGGAGTATCTAATACTCTTTATTGACCTACAGTTGGATATGAGAACAAGGACTTGTATACGGGATAGCTTATTCCGGTTGGCTGGTAGTGCAGGTCAGAGACATCACACTAGGGACAGAGCGCACGGTAAGAAGCCTAGCCAGGATGACCAGGAAGTTATTCCCAGAGAAGAATCCAGATATAGGTAAGCACATTTATGCACTGTTAACAATATGGGGTAACCTTTTATATATGATACCAAATTCATATCTCGAAAAGACCTAAGATTGATGAGGTATGAGATAGGAGGTCCTCGTGCACCAGGGAAAAGAATTGAATTTATCCATATTAGCAAAATTTCCTTGTTCTGAATGAATCAATTACGCAGCTAGTGGTGCTGCAAGCATATGCATTAACACTCTTATTTGCTGTTATAATTCTTCGTTTGGTGATTGCGGTTTAGTTTAACTTCATCATCAAGATCAATGTGATTAACGTAGCTAGCTCCTGGTTTTTGATATTTACAGATACACTGGGATCCCGGACACAGAAACAGTGACCAATCCCACAGACAGAACTGTGGCTCACTTGCTCTTTCATAGGCCTTTTAATATTTTGGCGGCAAAGCATACGGAAGGACCAGAATCACCTGCTTCTTCGAAGATGGGAACTGAAGAAAAAGAGAATTTTTCTAAATGCAGCACACGAGAGAATCTCATAAAAAAGCAAAAAGCAAAAGAGGAAGAAGCACCTGCTTTGGGGAATGAACCTAACTCTGGATCCAGTAGTACTGTTGGTGAGAGAGTTGATGAAAAATCCCAAGGAAACAAAAGAAAGCTGTGAAATTAGTAAGGGTAAATAATTCCTTACCTCCATAAGCACTGTATACAAATTTATTGGTACCAAATACTCAGGTATTAATTTGTTGTCAATCAGTTCAGGTTGCCGTATTAAAAAGGAGCTAGAGGAATTCAGCAGAGTAGAAAACATCCCTGTGCATCTCTTGAAATAATCTCCTCTTTACTACTTCCATGGAAGCTCTCTTTCTTGCAATTAGATGTTTTTACTTGTTGAACCTCTTTTATCCACACGTACCTCCATAAAAACTACATTTTGGAAAACTCCTGTGTTTTGCTCTTAATATTTTCCTCCTTTAAAACCAGATACAATCTCTTTCCACAATTTACAAGCAACCATAAAGGAAAAATATACTACTATAGTCATAACAATGTCTATTTTCAGGAGAAATAGGAATGACTCAAGCTGCAATGACTTTTCCTTTCTTCATATGATGCATCGGTATGTGACAAAGGATCCAACGGGGTCTTTACTGTATGTGATCTTCACTACCTGTTTCTTCTTTAACCCATAGTATCTCACGAAGCTATCCTTCTCCTGCAAAAAAGGAAGCTGAAAACCAAAAAACATCCATTAAAATATATAATACAAAAGGGTGAAAAGAATCTAGTGCAGACTTGAAAGACCTGTTTTTCCTGGAGCCCATGCTTACTCAGCAACGTTTCTTTCTCCTCTTTGGTCAAAATCTCAATCTTTGGCTGCGCAATGTGCTTTGTGATGTTGACCAACAAATCTCCTATCTGTTGACACAGATAAGTTATAAAAATGCTGGTGTTTAGTCAAGTATGAAGCAAATCTCACACCTGTTGATACAAATAAATCCTGAACAGGTAAATGTTAGTGGCATGTAGATTGTTGTTATGTCAGGTATCAGTTTCCATGAACCATGATCCATGCAAGTCGATCCGAAATCCGGGGAATTCAGTCTTTTTATTTAGAATGTTTCATCAGGTAGCAAAACGGAAACCAGCTTACTGGGAAAGTTTCAACAGTAAAAGGAAAGGTTGTCAATTCCTTCTGAGCAAAGTGGTTCATTTTGCTCTGTAAAATCATAATCAGACCATGCAAGCCTTCACTACTGGAAATCTGGCTACGAATAGCACGGACTGATTTCACAGTGATTGGTTCAGACCCCATGAACATGACAAGGATCTGCATAAAAACCATGTCATATTTTCAAAATGAGATAAGCTTAATGGAAAACAGGTACAGCATGAGAAGATGTTGGTTGGTTACAAAATTCTCATCTCAACTAGCTATTCAAACATAAAGTTTTTAATGAGACTCTAAACCGAAAAATCAGACACCCAAAATGTTCCAACCCTTTTCTATTATAACTTAATAGCAATCTGCCATTAAATACCCACACGAGCAGAGCACTATGTGAAGGGATCTTACTGCTATAACAACTTTTCTTGGTCCCCAAGGAAAATAAAATGAGTATGCCCATTAACCCTTCTCTAAAGTCAACACTACCACACGAAATGCAGAAGTTAAACAGATAAAAATGTTCCTGATCAACCTCTGTACTGTCACTAGCCTGATCCTCGGGCGTTTAACAGTACCAAAGAACGAAAAGGTCGACAACTTTCGCAAATCTCTCTGCTTCAAGGCAAACCCAAACCAAAACTAAAACCTAAATCGAAAAGAGTCGACGCCTTTCTCAAGTTTTCAACTGTTACTAGAAACCCAAACCAAAAGTAAACACAAAACCAAGAAATTTGACTCTTTTCTCAAATTTTTCATCTGTTTCAAGCCCAAAAACATATCACCCAAATCGAGAAATAGAGGAGAACAAAAGAAGCTGAAACCTTTTTATTGGGATCTGAGCGGAGAGGCAGGCAGATACGGAGGCGTTCAAGGTCTGGCTTCTCACCAAAAGCAGAACGAAACTCAGAGAGAGAGCAAGAGATTTCGGCGTCGGAAACTTGGTAGCCTCTGTCGCGAAGCATCTCAAAGGTTGTCGTGCGAGCCAAGTAAAACCTCTTGCTCTCGATTCCACCGTTGTCAACAATCTTCGCAATGCAATGAGTCCCATCGTTAACCGTCGTCTCATCGTTTTCAAAGCACCATTCCCCGCCCATTTTCTCCTCCCTTTCTCCTCAGCTTCCTTTTGCCGATTGAGTATTGCAGTTGAAGAATTTAAAAAGGCTAATGAATTTCTCTTGTCACCATACTTTGCTTAAGCCAGATTGGAGAGATCTGGACAGTCCACGGCATCAAACAATCAACGGTGAGGATGCTTTGAGCCAAAATTATTTTTCCTATTATATAACAGTGACTAAAATAAAATAACATTTACAATTAAACCGGGGATTACCAATGGAGGTGGAGCATATAAAAATGTCGATGTGACGTCAGTGGATTATTTGAGTCGGCTGATATTAACGACGGCGACGACTTTAGGGTTCATGCGTCCATGGAGATTACTGACGAGAGGCATCCCAAGAGAATTGCCGAACAGAGGATGAAGAAGAGAATGAAATTTGAATCTCTCACATCTCTTAACAATCTTGACGATGGTTGCCTCATGCACATCCTCAGCTTCCTATCTCCAATTCCAGGTAACTCTGCCCATTCATTTCTTGTGTTTACTTATACCTTTATGCTTCTCTGCTCAACAATTTTACTCCTGATGGATTCATTTTTGATCTTATTCACCAAGTGTTCCAGATCTCAATTACGCTTCTGTGGCTCAAAACTGAGTCTTTAGACTTCCCAGATCTTATTCGACTAAAAATTGAGTCTTTAGACGTCCCACGTCGTATTCGAATCATATTAATTCTATTCATGTTATAGTCTTACCCGATTTCTATAATGAATCACCCGTTCCATAGATACAGGTATGTATCGCAATTAGGAAGACCATTTTTTTTACTTGTACTGACTTGTTATGTTTTGATTTGTATGTATTGTGTGAACTCGGAAGATTTCATATTTTGTTTGCATGGGAATTGACTTCCGTGATTGATTTGGGCATTTTGTTGCGCGTTACAGTGCTGTTTGTGTATCTCTTCTGAGTTTGCAGATAGGTATAACACAGCACTCGTTTGCCACAGATGGCGATATCTGGCGTGTCACCCTCGCTTATGGCTACGGGTCGACCGCTTTGTGAAGGATTTATCCCAGCCTGGAGTTTACCACAACATTGAGTCAGCTGTATCTGCAGCGAGGTTTGTGAAATTATCAATTATGCTCTACACTTCTTTCCTAGACGTTGAAGAGTCCACAAAGTAGCTGATCAAATTATCACCTTTAGACCCGGCGATACCATTTTAATAGGAGCTGGTGGGAACCATCACGTTTCTAATATTCAGATTAAAAAGCCTCTTTGCCTGGTATGTCTATCATACATCTAGTCTAATTGCTTGATATTGGTCTACTTTCACACAGTTCTTCGTAAACAGATTCGCAAAAGAGAACAATGCTAAATTTTAAGTATCAAAGTAAAAGTAAAAGGCAGGTTATACTGGCACGCAATTACCTTCAATCTCACAACTGGAAACTATGCACGACTTATTTGATCTAGTTTGTAAATTCTTCCCGGTGTTGCTTCTCAAATTAACCTGAATATTTTTAATGAATGTTAAATACTTAGAACTTGATAATTAAAATTCCTTGAATTTGGCGAAAATTCGAAGAAAAAAAAGAATTCAGTTCGACTTCAAATCCTGAGAAGATTTTGAGATTCTGTTGAACCTATTGATTGTTGGGTTCTTTGGCGCTTGTCTTAGTAATTCTCCCCTTCTCATATTGAGCAACACATGGAAAGATGGTAAGCTGTGATGTAAAACGTTTTGAAAGTATATCATGATGTAGGATGAATAGATGGAGTTGCAGAGTATGAACGATAGTTATGTAATCAGGAATGTACTGATGCACACACCCTAAAACACTTCAATATGTTAGGGGCTGCCTTATCAATTTTCGCTTTGGATGCAGTAAAGTGGCTGAGGCTGAAATAGATTTTAACCTTCTTTTCTGAGGAATATATGATGCTGAGGCATAAGTACAAATGTGAATAGTATTTTAGTTTTACCTCATCTTTGTTTTGTTCAGGTTGGTGGAGGCGAGATTCCTGATGAAACCACCCTAGTATGTTCTCGAGGTTCAGACAGGTTAGGAGCTCATATTCCCCTTTTAAGTTATTTCACTCTGCAGTTTATTTTGTAAATACTTTCTGGAAGGTTTAACTACAAATTGCTCCTTAACGCATTTCCCATTGCGGCTTAAAGAAAAAGAAAGACGTAGCTTCCTGTGGAGACGATAGTATTACTGTAATTACTGCAAAGAAAGTTCTTTACGGCTTTTTGTTGTTGGTTTTACTGTGCAGTGCCCTGGAATTGCTATCGACCTGCAAGCTTGCGAATTTAACAGTGAAAGCAGAGCTCGGCTGCTGTTTGCTTCATAGGAGTGGAAGGCTAACGATTGATGGATGTGTGCTTCAATGTGAAACAAACCCTTTGGATCATCTCTCATGCCCGATCGTGAGCACTGCTGGAAATGAAGACAGTATCTTGAGGCATGTGGAAATGAATGAAACTATTGTGGAAAAGATCAAGGGAAACAGTGTGAGCGTTTTGCAGACAAGGATCGAGGGAGGTGCCAAGGCTGTTTCGACAAGTGGAGATTTGGTTCTGCAGCGTGTTCGAGTAATGTATTCCAAGGCTTACCTCTATTTTTGGTTTGATGTAGATCATGAATGAAAGTGATCTTTGTTGTATGTTAGATTATTACACACCTTTTCTTCAACCTGTAACATTTGTAATTTGTTCTCATTATCATCATCTCTCTTTGCATTTTATGTTTCCCTTTAAGACAAGACATGTCTCTGTGTGTATGATTATGTTAAGACATAAGAATGAAGTCCTTTTCAGGCCGAATTCGGTTTCGATTGGATTTTAACTATTTATGCTCGCTGTGTCTTTTTGTAAAGAAATGAAACCACAACAGATTATTACAGTATTGAATTTCCAAACAATATTTTGCCAAATTTCAAATTATCTAAAACTATTAAAAATACTATAAAAGATCACAATTTATGGGCGGCGAACATTGAATATTTAAAATAAAAATAATCATTAAATTAGGTTTTTAAATATTTCTCATTATGGAAAAAATATATTATACCAATCTTCAGTGATAAACGAGAATTTACGTTTTTGAAAATTCAAAAACTAATGTTTATTACGTTCGAAATGATTTGTTATTTAAAGAAAACAATTGAAACCCAAAATGAAAATAAAACCTAACGTATTAAAAAGCCTACACATTCTCTCTATTGAGTGTGCAGTCATTTCTTAGTCTCTCTCTCAAACCTCAAACCATCTAAAACCTCAGAGGCAACGAATCCGAAGAATGTCAGCCATGGAGTCACTGATTCTTCAGCTCCACGAAATTGGCGCCGTGAAGTTCGGCAATTTCAAACTCAAATCCGGAATCTACTCGCCGGTTTACATCGATCTTCGTCTCATCGTCTCTTATCCTTCCCTCCTAACGCAGATCTCCCAGACTCTCATCTCTTCTCTTCCTCCTTCCGCTTCCTTCGATGTCGTCTGTGGCGTCCCTTACACTGCTCTCCCAATCGCTACCGTTGTCTCTGTCTCCAATGGCATCCCAATGCTCATGCGCCGTAAGGAGATCAAAGATTATGGTACATCCAAAGCCATCGAAGGAATATTCGAGAAGGATCAAACCTGCCTCATCATTGAAGATCTTGTAACCAGTGGGGCCTCTGTTCTCGAGACGGTGGCGCCTCTTCGTGCCGTTGGTCTCAAGGTTAGCGACGCTGTGGTTCTTATCGACAGGCAGCAAGGCGGCAGGGAGAATCTAGCAGAAAACGGGATTAAACTCCACTCTATGATAATGTTGACTGATATGGTTAGGGTTTTGAAAGAGAAGGGGAAAATCGAAGAGGAGGTGGAAGTGAATTTGCTCAAGTTTCTGGAGGAGAATCGTAGGGTTAGTGTCCCGAGTGTGGAGAAACCAAAGCCCAAACCTAGGGTTTTAGGGTTCAAGGAAAGGTCAGAGATATCCAGGAATCCGATGGGGAAGAAGCTGTTTGAGATAATGATGAAGAAAGAAACCAATCTCTGCTTAGCCGCCGATGTTGGAACTGCCGCCGAATTGCTAGACATCGCCGATAAGGTCAGAATCATTCATATTCATTTCTTCGAGAACTGTTATAGCAAAATTTGAAGAATTTCATCTAATTTATATTTTTGATTGATCTCTTCCAAATTTTTGTGTTCATGAAGGTGGGACCAGAGATTTGTCTCTTGAAGACTCATGTTGATATTCTGCCTGATTTCACCTCTGACTTTGGCTCCAAACTACGAGCGGTAATCATTTATGTTATATAACAGAAATCTTATGCTATATTCAAGTCTTTTAAATTCCGTTAGATCCAATGGACTACCATTTGGTTGTTCTTGATTGCCCGGCTTGCGAGATGTTAACCATTTTCGATACTCATTGTTTGTTCTATTGTTATGGATACTATAGATCGCAGACAAGCACAAATTTCTCATATTTGAGGATCGCAAGTTTGCAGACATTGGTAACACTGTCACTATGCAGTATGAAGGGTAAATGTTTCTACGTTATGTCGCTTAGCCTTCAATAATTGTCTTTTCAAGTTTTCATAAAATATCTGTGCTGTCGTTTGTTTGCAGAGGCATCTTTAAAATATTAGAATGGGCTGATATTATAAACGCTCATATTATATCGGGGCCAGGAATCGTGGATGGTCTGAAATTGAAGGTATTTGCATTTCTCATTACTGGATTATTGGTTCCTTTGGTTTTTACTGATATATTGGGGGCATTTCGCTATTACTATGGTTCAGGGTTTGCCTCGTGGTAAAGGTCTGCTTCTGCTAGCTGAAATGAGCTCAGCGGGTAACCTTGCTACAGGAGACTACACTGCAGCAGCCGTGAAAATCGCAGAGGCTCATTCTGATTTCGTGATGGGATTCATCTCGGTTAATCCGGCGTCTTGGAAATGCGGATATGTGTATCCATCTATGATTCATGCAACGCCTGGTGTTCAAATGGTGAAAGGTGGTGATGCACTAGGTCAGCAGTACAACACTCCACACTCTGTGAGTCCCTCTCCCAACCTTAGATTCATCTTTATTTAGGCGATATTGCAGGAGTATAAAGTCGATTGTTTCAGGTGATTACTGAGAGGGGAAGTGATATTATAATCGTGGGACGGGGAATCATAAAGGCGGAGAACCCAGCAGAGATGGCTCACGAATATCGACTTGAAGGATGGAAAGCATACTTGGAGAAATGCTCTCAGTAAATTTGATCCTCAGAATTGGCTGAGGTTGTTGATTTTGTGTTCTGATGCTATAAGACTCATGTCTCGTTGAAATCTCAATAAGAAGTATCCATTGTGTGATCACAAAAGTTGATGGATGATGAAAGCTTAGTGAGGTACTTCCTCAGGGTAATGCCTAATGATTAAAATTCATCTTAAAAATCTACTCACTCAACCTAATCTATCACACTCGCGTGCATCAAAATTTAGAGGGCAAAATAGACTTTTTCACCTGCAATTTACACGTAGGATTATAGAGTACACGTGAAGCTGTCTCATTTGTTAAGAGAGGCACACGTGGATTGGACAGAACCTATAGATAAGATTTTCTCCCTAATATAAAATTAAGTATTTTCCTTTCCTATTCCCTATGGAAATCAAAACTCAAAAGCCTAATTGCTCCAGTCCGTGGTAAATTTTTGCCAATGGCTGTTTCCGAGGTAACTGATCACAAACTCTGTGGTTTTCTCTGTGCTGTTCTTTCCGTCGATTCGCCTGGTATTCCATATGGACTTTCACTGGGCTCCTCTTGTTTCATCTTCAATGATGGTTCCGTTACCGGTTTCAAATCTGAGAATGGCTTGCTCTTATCTCTCATCAATCCCAGCTCTAATCCCAATTCCCTAATTGTCGAAGGAGATAGGAATGTTGAGAACTTTGGAACAATGGAGGAAGGTGAATTGGAGAATACACCGAAACGCCGTAGGTGCGTTGAGAGATCGAAGAGACGAAGTTCCTCCGGGACCAAAAGCATTCAGCCGGAGAAGACAGGACGGGGAAGGAAGAGAATGAGGAGTATAGGCATGGTTAACGGAAGCAGAAGTGTAGTGCAGCAACTCCACGCTTTAGTCGTCAACAAATGTTTGAAGATCATATGTCGAGTGGTAAAGGCTGTTAAGGGTAAGAATGGAGAAGAAAGAGCTGTGGTTTTAGTGGATGTTTTTCTGCCTTTTGCAGTTTGGTCGGGATGGCAGTTTCCTAAATGTCAGGCCACTGCTGCTGCGTTGTTTAAGCACTTGAGGTAATTTATCTGTAACCGAGTCTCTGTAGCTTTTTCTTAATTGTAATTATTATGTTTAGGACGGATAAGTGCAGATGCTTAGAGTAAAATTCAGGTTTTGCGTGTAATTCTAATGCGTGTGTCACGTGTTTTTGCTTTAAAAATCTGCTGTCAGCTTTTGTCGATTGGGGTACACGTTTTGCATAAGCAATGCTGTTTTTTGTTCCTGGTAGCTGATCAACTTACTACATATCTGCTCTGACATCTGTAGATACTTCTCCTATCTGTTTTCCTGTTATTTTGGGAAAAGTTCTAAGAAAATCTCAGTTTGCACTAACAAATTTATATACTCCGACTCCTTTTCGTTCCTACATATCTTATATTGGTTATCTTATAAGTGTTATCAAATATTCTCCATGAGAGTATCCATAGAATGGAGTATTCGTTTTCCTATTTCGTTTGTATCATTTTGTGATTTTTATGGTGATATGTTAACTAGGAATGCATATGTTGCTGTCATGAACGCGAACTTCTTTTGTGAATGGGTGTAAAAGATACTTCTCTTGCAATTTTAATGTATTCAAGTTCTTTGTAGCTGTGACTGGAGACTGAGAAGCGCAATCCTTGACGGGAAAAGTATTTGGGAAGAGACCAATGAAAGAATAAAGGCCATATGGGATTTACCTGACTGCCATGTATTTGATTGTAAATTACGCTGCAATGCCTCTGAGTCTCCAGGAAGAAAATTATTTAAACTACATGAGATCTTTAGGAGCTTGCCCAGTCCGGTAAATAATGGTGTGCTTGATTCTTCTAGAGTATCACCATCCACTGACTCTTGTGAAACTGGCATTTGGGATCTCTCAAATGACGTTTTGATTAGCATTCTAATGAAACTTAACCCAAAGGATCTTATTAGCATTGCAGGAGTATGCCGTCTCTTACGATCATTGGCCTTTGTAATTGTGCCATGTATGAATCTAAAACTCTTTCCTCACCAGCAGGCAGCAGTTTGTTGGATGTTGGAGCGTGAGAGGAAAGCTGAAGTTTTCTCACATCCCCTATATTTGAACTTTGATACTGAGGATGGGTTTAGTTTCTATATAAATGTTGTATCTGGTGATATAATCACTGAGTCAGCTCCCATGGTCAAGGATTTCCGTGGGGGACTGTTCTGCGATGAACCAGGTCTAGGTAAGACGATAACAGCACTTTCCCTCATTCTAAAGACGCAGGGAACAATGGCTGATCCTCCTGAAGGACTTCCTGTTATTTGGTGTACACATAAAAGTGACAAAAAATGTGCTTATTATGAATACACGAGTGACCATTTCACTTCTAACGACATGTTTAGTGTAAAGAGGTTTCTCAGTCCAAGTAGCTACCGAAGCCAGTTTTCTCTTGAAGCCTGTCGTTCGCTTCTGGAGTTGAAACCGTTGCCACTTAAGCAAGCTAGGCTGATGGATTCAGATGGTCAAACTTTTGCATCTAAGAATGCAAACTTTGAAAATGAATTTGAAACTCCCATCCATGCTTCTCTGGATTTAGAAGCTCAGCGTAGAAAGAGCTTGGGCAATGTCAGGAAAAATCTCTTGCATGCATATAATGGCGCATCTGCGCAAGTGACGGAAGCAAAAGGAATTGATAGTTGGAAGAAATGTGGCAGGATAACCGGTTGTAAGAGAAAGGGCCCTACTGATTCGGATGTGGAAAGCGATATTTGGATACAGTGTGATTCTTGCTCAAAGTGGCGGAGAATAATAGATGAAGGTGTATCTGTTGCAGGTTCTGCATGGTTTTGTAGCAACAATGGTGACCCTGCATATCAGAGTTGCAATGTTCCTGAAGAATTATGGGATAGATCTCAGCCTATTAATTATTTGCAAGGGTTTTATACTAAAGGAGCTTCTGGTGAAAACAATGACAATATCACTTTTTTCACCAATGTCCTTAGGCGGCACAAGTCTTCAGTAAACTCTACCGTTAAGAATGCCTTAATTTGGCTTGCTAAACTGCCTCTTGAGAAGCTCTCACAAATGGAAACAGTGGGTTTACCTGGTCCGCTGCTGGGTAGTTGTTTGAGTCAAGATGTCCTTGGATTCCAGAGAATATTTCGAGCATTTGGTCTTACGAGCAGAATTGAAAAGGGTGTCACTAGATGGTATTATCCGAAGTTTCTTGAGAACTTAGTATTTGATTTACCTGCCCTCAAGGTTGCTCTCTGCCAGCCGCTGGATACATTTAGATTGTATTTGTCAAAAGCAACTCTAATTGTTGTGCCTGCAAATTTAGTTGATCACTGGAAAACACAAATCCAAAAACATGTCAGCCCTGGTCAGCTACGTATCCTCATTTGGACTGACCATAAGAAACTTTCTCCGCACAGCCTGGCTTGGGATTATGATGTTGTGATCACAACTTTTAGTCGCTTAAGTGCAGAATGGAATCCTCGGAAGAAAAGCCCATTGATCCAAGTGCATTGGCTGAGGGTCATGCTAGATGAAGGACACACTCTTGGTTCTAGTCTCAGTTTGACAAATAAATTTCAGATGGCTGTTTCTCTGACAGCTTGTAGTCGTTGGTTACTGACAGGAACACCAGCCCCGAACACGCCAAATAGCCAGCTCTCACATCTCCAATCTCTTTTAAAGTTTCTTCACGAGGAAGTATATGGAGAAAATCTTAAGATTTGGGAAGCTGGCATCCTGAGACCATTTGAAGCAGAAATGGAGGATGGTCGCTCGCGTTTACTTCAGCTGCTTCAGAGATGCATGATATGTTCAAGAAAGAAAGATCTGCGGATGATTCCTCCGTGTATCAAGAAGTTGACATACCTTAATTTCAATCCAGGTCATGCAAGAAGCTACAATGAACTAGTAGAGACAGTTAGGCGAAATATCTTATTAGCTGATTGGAATGATCCGTCTCATGTGGAAAGTCTGCTCAACTCTAAACAGTGGAAATTTCGAAGCACTACTATAAAAAATATCAGACTTTCTTGCTGTGTGGCTGGGCATATTAAAATGACTGACGCTGGTCATGATATTAAAGAGACAATGGATGCTTTACTTGAAAATGGTCTGGACTTGACCGATGAATATTCTTTTATTCAAGATAGCCTTATTAGTGGCTGTAACTGTAAAAGGTATGTCTTAAGTCCAATATTATCATTAGTTTAGGTCATTTGACACAAGTATCTAACTTTGCTTTTGTTTCTCAATCTTACATATAGATGTGGGGAATGGTGCCGACTCCCCGTGATCACTCCATGTAAACACCTACTGTGCCTTGATTGTGTTGCTCTTGATAGCGAAAGGTGTACTTTTCCTGGTTGTGGATACTTATATGAGATGCAGACTCCTGAAATGTTGGCTCGACCAGAAAATCCAAATCCAAAATGGCCTGTGCCAAAGGATCTCATTGAGTTACAGCCATCATATAATCAGGTATATATGGGTATAAACCATCTTGTAAATTAACGGTTTTATTCCTGGTGGGTATACTCAAATGGTATCATTCTATTGTTCAGGATGACTGGAATCCTGACTGGCAAACTACGTCCAGCAGTAAAGTCAGTTATCTTGTGAACAGGCTGAGAAAGTTACATGAAGGTAATAAAAAAAGCATTTTGTCTTTCAACAAGATTAACAATGACAACCTGGAAGAAAATACCCTGGGTACCTCGAGCAAGGGGCAGGAGTCCCAGGGACAGTATTTGGGACTTCAGAAAGTACTTGTGGATAAAGTTTTGATTTTCTCTCAATTTCTTGAGCATATTCATGTGATTGAACAACAGGTATAAATTACTATCTATTTGTAAGGTGGTTATTTGTTTTTTCATTTGTGTTTTAAGCAGTTTCATAATATGCTTTTGTAGTTGACAATTGCTGGCATAAAGTTTGCTAAAATGTACAGTCCAATGCATTCCGCTAACAAGGTACTTGGCTGATGCTTCATACTTCTGTCCTTTTTACATCCTCCTTCAGTTAAACAACTTTTAATTTCTACTTTTCAGATGAAATCTCTGGCCATGTTCCAGCACGATGCTGATTGCATGGCACTATTGATGGATGGAAGTGCTGCCCTAGGTCTTGATTTGAGCTTTGTAACTCATGTATTCCTGATGGAACCAATCTGGGATAAAAGGTATGAACTATGAATAAATTTTCATTCAGAACAGTAACAAAATTTAAAACTTGCTATACTTCTATTTTTCATTTCATAATTCCTCAAAACCTATAGTTTACCATTTTTGAGTTTCTGGAGTTTCTGTATATTCCTCTCCTGTGTAAAAAAAATTAAAAGCGAAATTGGGTGGTTAACAATATCGTTCTCCACTCCAACGTCCTTTTATACATGTTCAGTGTCTAGTCAAATATGTGTTCCATTCTATTATGGTGTTGCTGACTCATACAAATGTTGAAATTGACCAGCATGGAAGAGCAAGTCATCAGTCGTGCTCACCGGATGGGCGCAAAGCGCCCTATTTATGTAGAAACCTTAGCCATGCGTGGCACGATTGAAGAGCAAATGATGATATTCCTAGAGGTACGGTTGATCTTTTTGTGTTCTCATTGCTCGGTAATTTTAGACAACAAAAGCTTGAATATATGCATTTTATCAAAGTCGGGTCATCGTGTTTCTATCAGTAGACCAGTTAATCTCACAAGTGTGTTGTTTTAAGCAGGATGCTGAAAAGAGTGATAGATTATTGAGTGAGCAGGAGACAACAAAGTGTCGGCGCTCGCTACATGATTTGGCGGAAAGCAATTATTTGTCTCGACTTAGCTTTGTCCGATCAGATGGCAACACATAGTCTCATCTGTAAATCATTACAACTTCAAAATGGGATTTTGTAGCTTTGCTGCTTGGATGTCTTAAATATCACCATTTAGCTTATGCATATAAGTAACAAACAAGTAGATGTGATACAAAGTCCTTTTAAGTGTTTTTTTTTGGTACCCATAACAATCAATTATTTGTGTTGAATTCAAATCTTAAGATAAACATACGACCAAGAAAGCTACTAATCATTTCGAAACATCTTTGATATCAAATTGCTCTTTCTCCTTCAATATCATCATTACCATTGTCACCATCTTTGTCTTGCAGTTTCTTGTAGACGAAACGTTTAGCTATAAACAGATAAAAGCAGAGGCTCACAGCGTTAAGCAGTGCAATTACCCAATAAAAGTAATCAAGATGTGCTTTGTTAAGGTTGTTGACTAGCCATTCTTCACCATGGCTTTTGCTTATTGTTTGAACGGCTGATATAATTCCGGTACTAACAAAACTCCCGACACCAACTACGCTAATAAAGATCGCTGCGCCGATACTTCTCATAGCCTCTGGCATTTGATCATAGAAAAGCTCTTGCATACCAACAATTGTGAATACGTCTCCAATACCAACTAGTATGTATTGAGGAAGTAACCACAAGCTACTCATTGGAACAATTTCTTTTGGAGACTCAATCAATCCATGTTCTCTCGCAACTTTAAGTCTCTTTGCCTCCACAATCCCACAAATCATCTGTTATAATAGAAATATAAAACTTGTTAGGCCATTCATCTGATTATAATTCCCAACTAAAAACGCTTAAGTTTACCATATTGAATGTAGCCACGATTAAACCAACGCCGATTCTCTGGAGAGATGTGATTCCAGAATGGTGATTGGTGATCTTACGAACATTAGGGACAAAAACTCGATCGTAAAGAGGAATGAAGATGAGGATGGTGACACCAACAATGCTTTGAAAAGTAGCAGGAGGAATAGTGAAGTGATCTCCAATGGTTCTATTCATTGTGCTTCCTTGCTTTAAGAAGAATGTGTTGAGCTGAGTAAGTGTAGTACAAAACATTATCAAGCTTATCCAAATTGGTATGAGCCTCAATATTAGCTTTACTTCTTCCACTTGGTTTACAGGACATAACCTCCATGAGTTTCTTGTTTTGTTCGACGTATTATCAATCTCATCGATAACTGTAGCTTTATCCAGGAATCTGCATTATGTAAAATGATAAAATCCATAAATTATTATAGATTATTATGCTATGTGCGGATTTAATTTAGTAGTTAATTTGCGACCCATTTTTCTTTTAATTTACTAGTTAATTTGCGAGCCATTTTTCTTTTAATTTAAGATTTTTCAAAACAACTTGTTTCTATAAAAGTATTCAAAAACCATCTAGATTTATACCCAAAGCAGAAAAAATATTTAAAATTTATATAATATTGTTTATTAGTAAATATAAAATAGATATTTATATAATTTTAATTTTAATTTAAAATTATTTTTAATATTAATTTTTGTATAGGTAAATTAAGAAAATAAAATAACTGTTTTACAAATCTATTAGTGTTTTTTGTTAGTTTAATAAAATATAAATTATTTAACCAAATCAATAACAATAACATACATTGTAATTATTATACTAACTTAAATATATTTATATATTTATGTGAAATTAACTACGATGATGACACGTTATCAATATTTATATTAATAACACGTTGAAATGAGATTATTCTTTTAAAATATTTATAAAATAATATATTAGAGATAATATATTAGGAATATTAAATGGTTAAATTTTTGCATCTTCAAAAATTTTCTCAATTACTCATTGAATTTTATAATTTATTTCTGATAATCGGGAGGTGTCTAGGAAATTTCGAAGACTAAGACTAATTAATCTCCATGATTAACTTAATTGTTTTTTTTTCTTGGGTTCTGACTCGGAAGAATATATTCAATTCTCCTTAATTAAACATGACCAAACGTCTTTACATCTAATTAAAATCATTTTAAGATTTCTACTTCTTTTTTTTTGATAAAAAAGCGTTGTACGATGTCATTGAGTAATCGAATGATGGATGTGCTTTCGTTAAAAAATTAAGTTTTAGTACAAATTATGTGTCTTCACGTGATTCCATGCACGTTCAAAGTAAGAGATAGAGGAACACTCCAACGAATAAATCATATACTCTAATCAACCAAATATATTTAAATATATAGTATTTCTCTTTGAATAATATTATATATTATTTATTTAAAAAGTATATTGCACTTTTATAATATCTATATTAAAAATATTTAAGTTAATTTTAACATTAAATAGTTTCTAGTTATTGACAAACACATCACAATTTCATATTTTTTTTATTCACATAGATCACAACGAATCAGTTTAATAATCTAATATATTCATACGAAAATTTAATATCATCATACGACAAAAAATGGAATCAAATTCCACACATTTATGATGAATATAAAGATATTACAACTAATAAATCACTTTATCTTTTAAAATTTTATTGTTTATATTATTCATATAATTTTATTTAGTTTTATGAATTAAATTACCCGTTAGATTAACTAGTATATCATTATTGTCACTTTTAAACATTTTCATAGAGTTTGGACAATATAATTTTTTACAAGGATAAGAAAAAAAATCAATGAATCTTCAAAGCAATCCTCTCTATGGTGTTTTATTATGAACAAATATGCACTTTAGGTCGTCTATACTTAATTATGCCAATATATTAACGTTAAGAAGCATATGATGTGCCCATAAAACGAGCATGTTGGACCACTTTTGATATTAAAATTTTTGTTTTCTAAAAAATATTGAGGGCGATATATATAAAAACATATAATTAATAGACATAAAAACAAAGTACCTGAACTGATTGGTTCTTGCAAGAAGATATGTTTTGTTAACATTTGTTAAACTCGACTTGTCCTCCTCATAGCAAAGTCCATAGCGATTGTGCGTTGTGCTCAAACGCCACTTTTTCAGAGCAGCAACGATGACCTGAGCAACTCTGGTCAGAGGGCTTCCCACCGGAACTTGTTTTCGATATTTCGGAATTCCGATGAGAAATATCACAATAGCTATTCCTACACTTCCTGCTATTATGCTGAATCCTACTGACCAACTCACTCGTTCCTGTGTAATAAAAATTTATTACGATATTATGCTGATTCATTAGTTTATAATTAAGAAAGTTAGAATATATATATATATATATATATATATACCTGAATGAATATAAGGGCAAGAACAGCTATGGAAGAAGAGAGAACGGTGGCCATAAACCAATAATTAAAGAATGATGTTTTTGTTGCCTTCTCCTCTGCAGTGGACTCTCCGAATTGATCCGCCGCGAAGGTCATGACGCATGGCTTATGTCCTCCTTCTCCAACCGCCATCACATATAACGCCATAAAGAACATTTTTTCTCTCATCCGTTGTGCAACCACCGTCACCGATAATGGTAACATTACCATTCCCTATCAAATTAGCATTCTTCTTCGTATTAATTAACAAGTCTCTGGATTTTGGTTTGAGATCTTAAAAAAGATATACAAACCAGAAGATAAATGAATGAAGACAAGAGAACGGTTTTGAAGCGGCCTAGGATTGAATCTGCTAGAAACCCTCCGACTATAGGGAAAATGCAAGATACACCGATCCATGTGTTGATTTGTTTGGCCGCGGTGGCCGTGGTCTGGCCTAGCTCATTTGTTAGATAAGTCATTAGGTTGCTTGCGAGACCGTAGAATGCAAATCTCTCTGTCATCTCCACAACTGCAAAGATTCAACTTACTATAAAAACATTTTTTGACAAGAGGTTACCTACACTTTTAAACTTGGAAGAAAATTTAGATGTTTACCAATGATGAAAACGGCAGCGTTCCAGCCACCTTTTGTTTCTTTATCAATGATTAGAGAGGTTGAATCTGCCATGGCTGAGAGCAAGACCGAGATTTATGTTTTGAGTGTATGTCTTGAAGTTTTTCTATTGGTTTGGAGATTGTTGTGATCGATCACCAAGCTAAGATGTCCTTTTTATATTTAAAATTTTGACTCTAATCTCTATGTAAGTTTTTCTATTGCATGTGTTTATTTAGTTATGTATATATACACTATTAAATATATGCAATGAAAATGATTCCTACTTAAACAATCATTGAAAACAATATACACCAACAACTAGCCTGTCCAAAAACTAATGTAACCTGGAAAAGTGATTAACGAGGAAACTGAAAGTCATGATTGAATTAAGTGTATGCAATTCTATTAAAATCATGTGTACACGATGCCACGTGCTAAAGTTTACACTTGTCGTTTTGTGACATAAGCTCACCTTCAGGCTTCTTCCATCGAAAACAAATGGATCAACTTTGATCCTTTCTTTCTTTCGCGACCTTACCCAAAATTGATCACCGAAATTCACAGCGAGTATATTAAGCATGGCTTCGCTGGCTACGCAAATGATTCTTCCCTCCGAAAATGGGTATAGAGTTTGGGAGGATCATACCCTTTTCAAGTGGCGCAAGAGAGACCCTCACGTCACCTTGCGTTGCCATGATTCCGTTGAAGGTAATTAGTTCCTTGAACTCATGCTTTAACTCAATTACTCGATCCTTTTTCAACTGAACTCTTCTGGTGTTACCAATTTTGTGCTTAATCCGTATCATTATCTTCCTACTCATTTGACTTTGATATCTAAAGTTAGGGTCTTCAGATATAGTAGATTGACTGTGGTTTTAACTTGTTATAAAGTCCTTATTCAGTGGAGAGTATAATAAGCATTCAAATTTGATATGATTGTATAGGGTCCCTGAGGTACTGGTATCAGCGAAATAACGTTGATCTCACTGTATCAAAATCTGCTGTTTGGAACGATGATGCTGTTCAAGCTGCTCTTGATAGCGCTGCTTTTTGGGTGGAGGGTTTGCCGTTTGTTAAGTCTTTATCTGGTTACTGGAAATTTTTCTTGGCTCCTACCCCTGCAAAAGTTCCGGAGGAATTCTATGATGCTGCATTTCCTGATTCAGATTGGCAAGCTTTACCCGGTCAGATTTTTCTGTTCAAATTCTGTCACTATATTGTGTTATTCAGTATCCTGAAAGTTGGTTCCACTTACAATTTTCTGGTTATACTGTTGTATTTCAACTTGTAAGCCTCACTCATATAACAAAACCTGAGAGTTGGTTCTGTTAATAATCTTGGTCTTTAGCAAATTTTGAATTGCTTTCTTGGTTTTACAGTTCCTTCCAATTGGCAGTGTCATGGGTTTGATCGCCCTATCTACACGAATATTGTGTACCCTTTCGTAAATGATCCTCCTCATGTTCCTGAAGATAATCCTACTGGTTGCTACAGGACCTATTTCCAGATTCCCAAAGAATGGCATGGTGTGTAAACATATCCAACCAAGGAAAAATAAACTTGTCTCTTCCATATCTTTCGTATGATACTTCCTTTCTCATTTTTGTTTGTTGTTTTGAATAAAAGCATTTTCTTGTTGGCAGACAGAAGAATACTTCTTCACTTTGAAGCTGTAGACTCTGCATTCTTTGCTTGGATAAATGGCAACCCTGTTGGGTACAGGTGTGACATCTCCTTAGGAGGACTAGGATCCATTTTATTGATCTTTCTGTGTACTTTTCTTTAGACCTATACACTTATATAGAGGCCAATTCTTTCTTTTGAGCCCAGTTTGAGTCTAAACTGCTTTCTGCTTAGTCAAGGAAATGCACGAGGTAGAATACTGGATAGAAAAGTTATGCCGAAAATTGAATATGTCAGTTTCCAAACCAAGTTAAAAAAGGTAAAACATAGGAAATGAGACTGCATTTACTGAAAAACTAGTGTTCTGTGCTGCGTAATACCTTTGCTTTGGCTACCAAATCAAAATTCTGAACATTTAGCCTAGAACGTTATCTTGATTTATAGGGTTCTCTAGTGAAATCATGAGATACAAGGACTAGTCTAATTTCTACTTCAGTTCTGTGCTAGCAAATATTCTCTTTTTGGACTAAAGTTAAGAAGTAATACATTAACAAACTGTTTTTCCGTTTTCGCTTAAACCAGTCAAGACAGCAGATTACCAGCTGAATTTGAAATATCTGATTATTGCTATCCATTGGACTCGGGTAAACAAAATGTTCTTGCTGTCCAAGTCTTTAGATGGAGTGATGGTTCATACCTTGAAGACCAAGATCATTGGTGGTTGTCTGGTCTTCATAGAGATGTGCTTTTGCTAGCAAAGCCCAAGGTTCTTACTCTTGTCTCATTAACCGGATTGTATGTAAATTTATTCATCGTCTCCACCATATATGGGCATTGATACATAAACAGTTAACTTCTATTTATGCAGGTCTTCATTTCTGACTACTTTTTTAAGTCCAAATTGGCAGATGACTTTTCATACGCAGACATTCAGGTAGCCTATCCTATAAGAGTTGCTTCGTAGGATGCAATCCACTTCATCTGCTGCAATTTGCAGCCTGCAAATGTTTTTTTTCTATCGCTTTTCCTGCTTTGATTTTGGTAGGCTATTCATTTGGTATTAATTAAATAAACAAGTATATACTTTTTATGCTTAAAGTTCATTGTTTATAAGTTTACAGGTTGAAGTAAAGATAGACAATATACTTGAGTCCTCAAAGGATCTTGTTCTTTCTAACTTCATCATAGAGGCTGCCGTATTTGATACTAAAAGTTGGTACAAATCCGGAGGATTTAGTGATGAACTTTCTCCCAAGGTGGCTAATTTGAAGTTTAATCCTTCTCCAAAATCAAGTCTTGGATTTCATGGTTATGTGCTTGAAGGAAAACTGGATTCTCCAAATCTCTGGTCAGCAGAACAAGTAAGGAGCTCACTGGCTATCACTATTGGTTTTCTGGTTCAGCTACCTAAAATTTTTGGCTTTGCTTCTCAGACATGCAGTAGAGTATTACGAATAAGGTACCATATTAATCAGAGACATTACAATGAAAAACCTTAGTGAAACCTTAGTTAGTACTGTCTGCTGCGGCTCTTAAGGTTGATATGGATTAAAAACCCTGTCGATGTCATCATTTTATAATATATTCAGGTATTTTTCGTATTAAATCGAATGCCAGTGTTGGGCTCTTTGCCTAAAACTTGTAGGGTTGTCATACTAGATCTTTTTCAAGTACTTTTATGATGTAACACTGACGTGATATTTCCAAAAATATGATGAAAATTTTGAAATGAGATGTGTATGTAATGTGTTCTGATGTAAGTTTATTTTAGTTTATGCACTGAAACCGGATTTACTCATATTTTCTTCTTTAATTTATGTTTGTGTACAGCCAAATGTTTACATCCTCGTTATAACCCTGAAAGAGAAATCTGGGAAAGTCCTTGATTCTGAGTCAAGCATTATTGGCCTTCGTGAAGTATCGAAGGCCTTTAAACAGCTTCTTGTTAATGGGCATCCAGTCATGATCAAAGGTGTAAACAGGCATGAGCACCATCCACGTGTGGGGAAGACGAATATAGAGTCCTGCATGGTCAAGGTAACATTTTTTTTTCTCTTGTCAAGCTTTGTTTTCTCCCTTCCTTGGTTTACTTAGTGATACACCGTTTACTTGTGTACTCTATTGGGCATTTGGCTTATTCCTAATACTATTCCCAGGATTTAATCATGATGAAAGAATACAATATCAATGCTGTGCGAAACAGTCATTATCCTCAACATCCTCGTTGGTATGAATTATGTGATTTGTTTGGCATGTACATGATCGATGAGGCCAATATAGAGACACATGGTTTTGATCTCTCTGGGCATCTGAAGCACCCAGCAAAAGAGCCGAGTTGGGCAGCTGCTATGTTGGATCGAGTAGTTGGGATGGTTGAGAGAGACAAAAACCATGCGTGCATAATATCTTGGTCCCTGGGAAACGAGGCTAGCTATGGGCCTAACCATGCTGCCATGGCAGGTAAGCAGTCCAATTGAAATTGTGAGATTGGAATTAACACTAATTTTTCTCTCCTTCTCTTTTCCTATGTGCTTTACTTTTGGTTTGGAGGAGACAAATATTTTCTTTTCCTTGAGTTGATTGTTCGACTTTAAAGGCAACGTTTCATTATTTTATATATGATAAAATAATCTATAAGTTATGTTCTGGCCAAAATGCTGAAGGTAGCTGATAGAGTCTCGATTTAGTTTGTAGAAAACAGAATTAAAGACTGAGGAATATATATTGATATTGATAAAAGGTTCACAAGCTTTGAGAGAAATTCATGGAGTCTCTCCCTCCCCCTTACCTCCCTGTCTCACTCTCTAGATATTCGATGTCCTTCCCCTCTCTCTTGCTATTATTTATATACTATCTCCTTAGAATCTTTCCCCCTGCCCATCCTCCCATATTGCTCGTACTCCCATAACCCACTTACTAACCATAGTTACTTATCTTACTAAAGATAACTCACTCTTGGATTATCCCCATCTTCAGCTGTGTATCATGGGTTGGATGTGTCTCCTTGGGTTTTCTTGGATCTTCTCTTGTAGGTGAATACAATGGGAGGATGCTGGGCTTCATAGCTATCAATACCCCCGCCTTTGAAATTATCCTTGTCCTCAAGGTTGAAGTGTGGAAACTGCCCTGCAATGGTGTCCTTCCCCTCCCAAGAGCTCTCGAATTCTGGTTGGTGTCGCCATTTGATCAACAGCTCTTCGCGGCCACTTACCGGATGAAGACGTGCCCCCAAAATGGCTTCTGGTTCGGCTTCCAAAACCCCGTCGATGTTCAGCTGAAGCGGCAAGGGCAGTGGAGAGAGATTGCTTCCAAGGGCCGGCTTGAGTTGTGAGACATGAAAGGTTGGGTGAATTCTGGAGTCTGGTGGGAGTTTCAGACGATACGCCACTGGTCCTACACGTGCTTCCACCTCGAAGGGACCGTAGAAACGTGCTGCAAGCTTCTCATTGGGGCGTCGAGCTAGGGACGATCGGCGAAATGGCCTCATTTTCAGGTAGACCCAGTCTCCCACTGTGAATTCTACCTCGCGACGATGGACATCAGCTCTGAGTTTCATACTGTTCTGAGCTTTGACTAAATGGCTTTTGAGGAGTGATAAAATTGCGTCCCTTTCTTGTAGTTTAGCCTCCAGGTCAGCATTAGAAGTAGTGCCTTGCTCGTATTTGACAAGTGTAGGAGCTTCTCTACCATAAACTGTCTTGAATGGAGACATTTGGATTGCTGAATGATAAGCTGAATTATAACTCAATTCTGCCCAAGGTAAGAAAGTTGCCCAGGAACGAGGTCGATCGCCTGCAAAACAACGTAAATATGTTTCCAAGCCCCGGTTAGTCACCTCGGTCTGACCATCCGATTGTGGATGGTAGGCGGTACTGAGACACAATTTGGAGCCTGCGAGACGGAATAACTCCCTCCAAAAAGTACTAGTGAAGACTTTATCTCGATCCGATACAATTGTGCGTGGGAAACCATGTAATCGCACAATTTCTTGGGCAAAAATCAAAGCAATATCTGCTGCTGTATAGGGGTGACGTAATCCGATGAAATGAGCATACTTTGAAAGCCTGTCGATGACCACCAATATCGCATTCTGTCCAGCCGATTTAGGGAGACCTTCCACGAAATCCATTGCTATGTCTTCCCAGATTTGGTCAGGTATCGGAAGTGGTTGCAAAAGTCCAGCCGGGGCCAATGTGGAATATTTGTATTGTTGGCAAATTGGACAAGCCGCCACGTATCGTCGGATATCGGTCATCATACCCGCCCAATAAAAAAGCTCCCCAATCCTCTTCTGCGTTTTCAATACCCCTCCGTGACCACCGAGTTTCCCGTCATGAAATTCCTGTATAATTAACCCGATGAACCGTGATTGCTTGGAGAGGACCAGCCGTCCCCGTCGGAGTAAGCGTCCTTGTACCACTGAAAAGTCAGGGTGAGAAGCTGGATTCTGCTGAATTTCGGCCACAAGTTTCTGCAGGTCACCATCACTGTCTACTTCCCGACCAATGTCTTCAAGCTGAATAATAGCTGGAGCCGTCAGCGCCGTGAACTCAGAAGTTGGTTCGCGACGAGAGAGTGCATCTGGAGCCTTATTCTCCAAACCTGGTTTATAGTGAATCTCGAAGTCAAAACCCAATAATTTTGTCAGCCATCTCTGATATTCCAAGTTAACTTCACGCTGTTCCAGTAAATATCGGAGACTTTTCTGGTCGGTGCGAACCACAAACTTCCGTCCGATCAGGTAATGCCGCCATTTTTGAATGACGAGAACCACAGCCATTAACTCGCGCTCATATATGGATTTGAGGCGCTGTTTTTCTGTCAAAGCCTGACTGAAGTAAGCTATTGGCTTATTTTGCTGCATTAAAACTGCTCCCAACCCAGTTCCTGAAGCATCTGATTCTACCACAAATAAGGCTGAGAAATCCGGTAAAGCGAGCACTGGTACCTGTGACATGGCCAATTTGAGTTGGGTGAAAGCCTTGTCTGCATCTGCATTCCAACCATACTGGTCCTTTCGGAGTAGATCAGTGAGAGGTCTTGCAATCGAGCCATACCCCCGAACAAAACGCCGATAGTACCCTGTCAACCCGAGGAACCCCCGAAGATCCTTGATGTTACGCGGCGTTGGCCAGTCTACCATCGCGCTGATCTTAGCCGGGTCCGCTGATACTCCTTGAGCAGAAATAATATGCCCGAGGTAATCAACCTGAGCAGTACCAAAATGACACTTCTTTTGATTTGCGTATAGCCGGTTTTGATCAAGAACTTTGAGCACCTCCCGAAGATGTGAATAGTGTGCTGTTGTTGATTTGCTGTATACCAAGATGTCGTCAAAAAACACCAGCACGAATTTACGCAAGACGGGACGGAATACCTCATTCATTAGTGACTGGAACGTTGCTGGCGCATTCGTGAGGCCGAAAGGCATTACAAGAAACTCGTAATGCCCATCATGAGTTCTGAACGCAGTCTTATGCACATCTTCCTCCCTTACTAGTATCTGATGGTAACCAGAACGGAGGTCGAGTTTAGAGAATATTACCGCTCCCCGGAGTTCGTCGAGAAGCTGGTCGATCATCGGAATTGGATAGTTGTCCGGGATCGTCGCCTTGTTGAGAGCCCGGTAATCCACACAAAACCTCCAGCTATTGTCTTTCTTCCGTACGAGCAACACCGGGCTGGAAAATGGACTGTTGCTTTCCCGAATCAGTCCCGCCGAAAGCATCATGGTAATCTGTCGCTCGATCTCGGCCTTTTGTGCTTGGGGATATCGAAAAGGTCTCACGCTAACCTGCTCGGCTCCTGGCTTGAGGTTGATAGCGTGTTCCTTTCCACGTGTTGGAGGGAGTCCATGTGGCTCCGCAAAAACTTGTTGGAACTCAGCTAGCAAGGGTCTCAATTCTTCCGGAGTGTCCTTCAGCTGAGCTGGTCCTGCTGCTTCCATTCCTCCGTACTCGACAATCATCCCTTCGCCTCCTTGTTGTATCGCCTTTAACAATGCCTTCAGGGAGACTGCTGCGTTGCATAAGCTAGGGTCGCCCTGTAAGCAAATCGATCTTCCACCGTGCTGAAACTGCATCCTTTGCCTCTTCCAATTTACTTGCATTTCTCCTAGCGTTTCCAGCCATTGAACGCCGAGGATAACATCAGCGGTACCCAACTCCAAGGGTAGAAAGTTGGCTTGAATGTCGCAGTCGGAGAGATGAATGACGACGTCGCGGCAAAGTCCTTCTCCCCTCACGGCTGCTCCTGTCCCCGTAATGACACCATAACCCATCGTCTTTGTGATGGGAATGTGGAGTTGTCGAACAAGGAGTTGGGAGATGAAGTTGTGGGAAGCCCCACTATCCACCATGAGCACCACCTCCTGGTCGCGGAGCACTCCCCGGAGCTTCATCGTGCGAGGTGATGAGATTCCAACCACCGAATTGAGGGAGAGTTCAGCTAATTCGGTGAGAGCGGTCTCGTCTTCCAGCTCGACGTCTCCGGCTTCTGCGACCTCGCATTCGGTCCCATCTTCCTTTACCCACAGCACACGTAGCTCCTTGGCGCTGCACTGATGCCCGGACTGCCACCGTTCGTCGCATCGGAAACAAACTCCCCGGGCCTTTTTGTCGCGAAGTTCAGCCTCAGACAGTCGCTTGAACGAGGTGCGGCGCGAGTCATCCACGCGATTGGAGTTGGAAGCTACTGGAGTTGCTCGAGCTAGGTTTGGGCTTCCCCCACTGGGCCTGTTCACTCCTGTGTAGCTGTACTTGGGTCGACTTAAATTGGGCCCAGATCCTGTCGAAAATCCTCCACTGTTTTGGGCCTCACTTTTGAATTGGAATGTCGTGGGCCCTCCAAAACGCCCCGTTTTGGTTGTCACTTTCGATTCTTTGACAGAATCTGTGTCCTCCATTGTCGACCATTCCTCCACCTTTCGAGCTACACTCATCATTTTCTTTAAACTCCGAGGTTCTAACATTTTCACTCCCGCTCTCGTCTTTGGTTTGAGTCCGTTCATGAAAGCCATTTCTAACACTTGTTCGGAAAGCTCCGGCGCGTTTGCCGCGAGAGAGATGAAATCTTGACAGTACTTCCTGGCTGAATCTTCCTGTTTAAGGTTTAGAAGTCTCTCACCGGGCGAGCTGTCATAGATTTCCGAGAAATGATCCAAGACGCGATGCTTCATTTCTTCCCAACTCATGAAGGGGTTGCGATCCCGTTCCCACCGATACCACGTCAATGCTTCATCATCAAAACACATCCGCACAGCCTTCAGTTTCTCGTCCTCCGTGAAGTTACCGAGCTCGAAGTATTGTTCCACCCGGATAACCCAGTTTTCAGCATATTCCCCATCAAAGATAGGTATGTCAAGTCTCCTGGTGAGGGGTTCCTGGCTCCTCCCCTCTCGGTTTCCCCTGGGCTGTGGCGACACCGAGCGTGAGAAGCTGGGTCGCACTCCTTCCTGCACATCCGCTAGCTCCCCTGACGTATGCGAGATGACCGGAGCCTTCTCCTTTCGTGCGTTCTGTATATCTTGCTCCCTGAATCTCTCTTCAATTTTTTCCAGAATACTGAGCCTTCCCATCTGCGCCTTCATGTCCAGCACAACCTGCTCCAGAGAGGAAAGCTTTTCCACGTCTCGTTGCAGCTCTGCTACTGCTTTTTCCAGTGGTGCTTCATCCTTTTTTGGTGGCATCTTTGGTTCTGTTTTTCCCCAAAATCGATGGCTCTGATACCAAAATGATAGAGTCTCGATTTAGTTTGTAGAAAACAGAATTAAAGACTGAGGAATATATATTGATATTGATAAAAGGTTCACAAGCTTTGAGAGAAATTCATGGAGTCTCTCCCTCCCCCTTACCTCCCTGTCTCACTCTCTAGATATTCGATGTCCTTCCCCTCTCTCTTGCTATTATTTATATACTATCTCCTTAGAATCTTTCCCCCTGCCCATCCTCCCATATTGCTCGTACTCCCATAACCCACTTACTAACCATAGTTACTTATCTTACTAAAGATAACTCACTCTTGGATTATCCCCATCTTCAGCTGTGTATCATGGGTTGGATGTGTCTCTTGGGTTTTCTTGGATCTTCTCTTGTAGGTGAATACAATGGGAGGATGCTGGGCTTCATAGCTATCAGTAGCTATGGGTACAACATTTTGAAATCTTCAAATACTCTATGACCCTTGTTGCTTACATTCCTGATGGAGTATTAGCTTGTGTATTCTGTATTTCCCAGCTCTATCCATTTTATCTTACAGCTATTGTTGTTCACTTGTGGAACAGGTTGGATTAGGGAAAGGGACCCTTCACGGTTGGTGCACTATGAAGGTGGTGGTTCCAGAACAACTTCTACTGATATGGTATGCCCTATGTACATGCGAGTTTGGGATATCGTCAAGATCGCACTTGATCAAAACGAGTCACGGCCGTTGATATTATGCGAGTATGTCTGATCAGTTTCTCCAGACTTCCCCTTCACTTTTTCTGAATTTTGTTGATGTCATATGATGAAAGTGTTTTGCATTATTATTTAGATTTCATGTTCTTTTGTGTCTACTTGAGAAATTTTCTTCTCCATGAAATGCAGGTACTCACATGCTATGGGTAACAGCAACGGGAATATAGACGAGTACTGGGAGGCAATTGATAATACCTTTGGCCTGCAAGGAGGTTTCATATGGGACTGGGTTGACCAGGTTCATATCATGAATTTCAGTATAAGCTGATTTGTCATACAATAATTCCTCTTAACAAATAAGTTAAAACGTGTTAATCTCTTTCTGAAACTTCTTATTCATGTAACATAAAGGTAAAGTAGATCTTTGGTAAGATTCTATAGGTACCAAGCCATTGCAGTAGCATATATGGTCACCCAAGCCATGCAAAAATTTAGAAAATACGCTTTTCTTTGTTTGATAAGTTGTATCTAAACATTAGTCTTCTTCTGTCATTCAGGGGCTATTGAAGCTGCGGTCAGATGGGATTAAGCATTGGGCTTATGGAGGGGATTTTGGTGATCAGCCTAATGATTTGAACTTCTGTCTGAATGGCCTTATGTGGCCTGACCGGACACCTCATCCAGCACTCCATGGTAATATCTTGATAGAGCTAAGAATCACAAAAGAAAATTAAAAGCTTTTCATTTGAAAATTGAGATTGTTAGAAAAGAAACCAAAGAACTATAAATGTCCTGCAACAAAGCCTACCAGTTGATAGAGTTAAGGATCACAAAGAATACCAAAAGCTCTTCTTTATTGAAATAAAAACAAGTTAGAATTTTAACACCAAAATCTTTTGTAATGTTTCCCTTGGCAAAGCGTATAACAACGTTTAAAGCTTTTTCGGCTGAAAAGAGAATAGATATTCCTCAAATGCTCTCTCTAGCATGGATGAGTCTCACAAATGAGATCCCTCGTTGAAGCAGTGAGCTAAGGAAATAGTAAAGAAATCGAATGCCTAATCAAAAAATTGATATTTTAGTTTAATTAAGGAACATAATTCATTAACCTACCAATTTTCTAAATTATTGACCATGTTACATTTTTTCAAATGACACTGATTTTCTTCTGTCTGTGTTTCTTAAGAGGTTAAGCATTGTTATCAACCAATCAAGGTTTCATTGACGGATGGCACGATGAGGGTACAACATCACCTCATTTGGCTTTGGTGTTAATCCTATCTATGTAGCTCAAAGTTATCTTTGCAGGTAGCAAACGCTTACTTTTTCCACACAACAGAAGAATTGGAGTTTAGCTGGACAATTCATGGGGATGGTGTAGAGTTTGGATCTGGGACTCTCCCTATTCCTGTGATAAAGCCACAGAATACTTTTGATATGGAGTGGAAGTCAGGTCCATGGTTTTCTTTCTGGAATGACTCAAATGCTGGAGAAATATTCCTGATAATAACTGCCAAGCTTTTAAATCCTACTCGTTCGCTTGAAGCTGGTCATCTCTTGTCTTCAACGCAGATTCCTTTACCAGCAAAGAGACAGATAATGCCGCAGGTATTTCCCACATACTCTAGAAGTCATATTTCTTTTGGAAAGATCTTGCGCCATTTGGCTAGAAAATATGAAGTCATGACAATTGTTAGTAACCTCCTGTTTTAGGCGATAAAAAGGACAGACGCTATTATCACTTGTGAAACTGTTGGAGATTTCATTAAGATCAGTCAGCAAGATTCATGGGAGCTAATGATAGATGTCCAAAAAGGAGCCATTGAAAGCTGGAAGGTAAGTTCTTTTAAGTTTTCTATCTTGATTGGGAAGATTTTAAACTATATCTTAATGCACAAAATTATAGGGAAGAAGTCTTGCATACTGCAGGCCTATAGGCTCCCCTAATAAATGATAATGTCGGAGTCTAAGGTTTGATATAACCGACTTAAACAGTTTCCTGATTTACTGAAACTCATTTGGGGTTTATTGAGGACATAGTCCTAACCAAGAAAGAACCATGATAGAAAAAAGGAATCTAACTAGTTAGACAAGCAGAAGGAGAAAGTACAAAACGTAAAACTAAACTCTATTCAATGCTGAAGGTCTTTTCTTGGTTGGTGTTTTTATGACGTTATACACTTTTTCATATTTAGTAAGAAATGTTTTGGTTTTTAAGAAAATTTCAAAATGATAGGTGCAAGGAGTTGTCCTTATGAATGAAGCTATTCTGCCATGCTTTTGGCGAGCACCTACAGACAATGACAAAGGTGGAGGCGATTCTAGTTATTTTTCGAGGTGGAAAGCAGCTCATATGGATAATGTTGAGTTCCTTGTTGAAAGCTGTTCAGTAAAGAGCATCACTGATAAATGCGTAGAGATAGAGTTCATTTACCTTGGTTCATCAGCATCTGACTCCTCTAAATCAGATGCCTTGTTCAATGTCAATGTGACATATATGATCTATGGTTCTGGAGATATCATCACCAATTGGTGTGTAGTACCAAAGTCTGATCTTCCACCGTTACCACGTGTAGGTCTAGTTCTTCACATTGAAAGTACATTGGACCGTGTAGAATGGTATGGAAGAGGTCCATTTGAGTGTTACCCAGACCGAAAATCAGCAGCACATGTGGCGATATACCAACACAATGTTGGAGACATGCATGTCCCTTATATTGTTCCAGGAGAATGTGGAGGTAGAACAGATGTTAGGTGGGTAACATTCCGAAACAAGGATGGTGTAGGAATATATGCATCAACATATGGTAGCTCTTCGCCAATGCAGATGAATGCTAGTTACTATACAACCGGTGAGCTTCATCGTGCAACGCATGAAGAGGATCTTATCAAAGGGCAAAACATTGAGGTAGTAATCTTCCTTTCTTCTCATTCTCTCGATTCTCTTTATCGAGCACCAATTAGCCTCGTTTTTTTGTTTGTGATTGCATTCTGATGGTGTTTACTGTGCAGGTGCATCTCGACCATAAACACATGGGTATTGGAGGAGACGATAGTTGGAGCCCATGTGTTCACGATAAGTATCTGATTCCACCCGAACCATGTTCATTCTCTCTCAGGTTATGTCCAATTACTGCAGCCACTTCGGTCTTGGACATCTACAATGATCAACTTCCCTGCTAGAATCTCTTCTTGCATTTTAGTGGAATGCTATACAACTAGACTTCAGAGTATACAATACAATGATTCTAAGGTTGATTCCCTCGAGTGATATATTTGTTCTCAACATGTAAAGCAATACATTCGAAATTTGATTGGTTCTTTAAATAATAAGAATTTATAATAAATAAGATTGTAGTTAGATCAAAAGTTGACTATGACGCACAAAGTGAAAGTGGGATATTGATGTGGCGAAAAAGCCAACTTAGTCGGGTGCTTTTCCAATGAAATGGGGCCCACCCACTTAAAAAGATATTTTTTTCATTTTTTGCAGATTTTTTTTAACCATTAGAGACATGTGACCACAAAACTCTGTTAAAAAAAAATCCTTTCTTTTTCACTCATCTGAGTGCTATCTCCACACTAGACTCCTTAGTTAAGCTCTCCTACGACCTCTACAACATAGCCTCCACGCGGTTTATAATTATAGCCACAGTGGCAAACCCACCTTCTTCTTTCCAGTCATGGCCACTGCATCAGCCATTACCATCATCAACACCTTTCTCCGCCGCCACAGCCGCACTTGATCACCCCTCAGCCGCCGTCGGAATCTGTACTCCAGACTACATGTTAGGCCTCCGAAACGTCATTCTCTTACCACCTCCACCGCAGATTAGAGAGTCCTCGCCGTCTCCGGTAAATTTCGCGGCGGTGGAAAACTACAAGGGAAGGAACAGTAATGTTGAAGAGAAAGTGTGCAAAGATTGTGGGAACAGAGCGAAGAAAGAGTGTTTGTTTGAAAGGTGTAGAACTTGCTGCAAAAGCAGAGGCTACCACTGTGCCACTCACGTGAAGAGCACATGGGTTCCTTCTTCTCATCATCGCTCTACTTTTTCTTCTTCCGACAGGAAGAAGAAGCTCAAAATCGATTCATCCGACAAACCCAATCCCGCAAATGTCATTATCGTTCCGACAACCACTTCTCGCCAAGGTAATGAAATTGGAACTGAAACTGAAAGAAAAAAAGAAAAAACCTTTTTTGGATCTGAATTTTGTGTGAAATTGTAGAAAAAAGCTTCAAAGAAGGATTACCGGGGAAAATTGAAGCTCCGGCTGTTTTTAGACGGATGAGAGTAACAGCGATAGGTAACAAGGAACAAACAGAGATCGGTTATCAAGCGAGTGTAACCATAAGTGGACATGTCTTCAAAGGTTTTCTTCAATACTATGGTGTTGATCACAACAAAGCCTTTCCATGTCTTTCTAAAAAATGATCATAGGATTGTTACGATTGTATATAGAGTTGCTCTGTTTCAACATCTTGAGGGTTCTTTAAATCTGTGGATTCGTATGTTATTCGACATTGATACAAGTAAGTGACCAAAAATTAAACATTGATAGGCCATTCAATCATGTCTTTATTTCTTTTGAAGTATACACACAAAATAGTTTACTATATGGTTTAGTTAGCAAGTGAGGTTGTTTCCAGGATCAACCGCAAATTGACGACAATAGTCGGTATAGTAGCGAACTCTAGCTTGAACAGTGGCTGTGTTTGCACCGTCGCACTCCAAAGCGCCGTTAATGGCGCGGATTGTTGCACCAAAACCTTGAGAGAGAACAGGCTGAACTCTATTGGTCCAGTACCACAAGGCGGTCTTGAAGGAGATGACTGGATCCGTGGCTAACGTTTCTGGTGCATTGAGGCCATCGAAGCCGATTGCAGTTCCCGCTGGCCCGTAGTTGAAGTTCCAAGAGAGTTGGATTGGTCCCCGGCCATAATAGCCTTTGTTAGGATTGCATGGATATTGCGTTGCATTCTCATCACAGTAATCCTTTGATGCTCCATCTATTTCTTCTATGTAGCAGAGATCTGAACAAACAAAAGTCCCCACAAATTGTTTCATCCATACAACAAAATAAAATATTCTAATTTAACTAGTATACTTGGAGGCTTTAGGATCAAGTAACTAGACAACATTCATGTATGTATAATTAAAAACAATGAAGCATAAAGTTAAACGTACGTCCAGTTTCATGTGTGACATGGGCAAAGAAGGATGCGATTTCACGTTTAGAATCATCGACGGATCCAATCCTACCAAAACGAGAATATGAGTCTAAGGCCTCAAGAAAAGCTCCTCGGCTATAAAATCCATTGCCTGCGCAAGTAGACTCGGCTTGATTGATGATTCCATTGAAGAAATCTTGAGTAACAATCTCAGCCACAGAGACACCATTTGCAGGAGGAGGAGCAAAGCAAGGACCTTGTTGACAACCAACACCACAATAGTCTGAAGTGTTACCACAAAATCCAAATTGACTACAACATAGCTCTGATGAACAACCGCAGTTTTGAGACTTTGTTGTGTAATAGAAAGATTGTAGAACTAATAGAAATGTTACTATAGAAATGGATTTAGAAATAGTCTGTGTCAGCATCTTGATTTTGTTGGGAGAATTAGAGGGAAAAGGTAATGGTGTTAGACATAAATATAGTCAGATGATTTGTAAGAAAAGTCGTAACGTAAATGTGTGGACGCGATCGATCGATTCGAGCCACTAATATTGTATATTCAAATTCGTCGCTAGAAAAGTTTGGAGAAGTCAACTCTTTTGTACGATGTAGATGTTTGCTTGACTTGTTTTTATTCGACGACTTTGCAAGTCGTTCTTCAGTTCACATTTGTCGGAGATATACTCAAGAAATTACCAGGCCCATACCGAAAGAACAGAACAAATATGCCCAGGCTAGTGGGTCAAAAAAGCCCAAACAACTTTTTTTCCAACTCCAAAAGGTTTTTTTGTTTTTCTTTTCATAAGTTTCAACAATTTTTTAAAAATAATCTTAAAAATTTGGATAGATTAAACCAAGTGAAGATGTAAGATTCAAAGTTAGTGAGTTCCTGTTTATGTTTAGAACTAACCCTGCTGCTTTGCCAGAAACAACGATTCATGGTTTGACCCGGTTCGGAGATTGAAAACTGAAGCCTTGAATTTTTGTTTCCACAAGTAAACAGAATAAATTTACATATATAATGGTTATGTTCGTTTATCAGTCGTAAGAAGTTGCGGTTGCGACTATGCTAGATTATTGTTCGTTTAGCTATCGCAGCGGTAAAACATTGTGTTTTGCATCGCAATTTTTTCGACTATTGATTAAAACATCGGTACGATTAAAAATCTGCGATCAAACCACAATCGTTGATAGCATACAAACGAAACATATACCACATCCATACCCACAATATTAATAGTAGTCAGCTGTGACGATCAAACTAACAAAACTAATATTTATATTTTCAACTAACTATGAAGAATAAAACTGACTTTCTAATTTCAGTATACAATTCAATATAGAATGGTAGCTATCACTAGGCAACATATATCATATGGACTAAATCTAGTGATATTAATTTTTTAGTTTGTTTAGGCCTACTGTTTGTATACAAAAAGCACAAGTTATATAGTTAGGATGAAATCACAACTTGCTATACAAAACTTAACAATCTACCAAGCTAGTGTTGGATCGAAGATATTTTGAAATATCACATTCAACTCTAAGAAACAAACAACAAATGGAAATACTTTACAGAATAAAAAAAAATAGAATGAATAATTGATGGACAGCACTATAGAGTGGAGAAGAAGCCAATGTGAGATATAACCCACCACATGGTAATGAGTATTGCAAACTTTGGTCCATTCCACATATTAAGCAACAAAACATAATGCATTGATTTCGGTCTTCCACTACCCATTCCTCACGTGATACCTTTGACATTTCGGTTTGTGTAAAATATATACTTCGATATTCATCGTAATTGTGACTTATAGTGTTCGATGGTATGTATATAAATCTCTTCTTTGGTTCTTTCTAGTTTCTAAATGAAAAGTAGTAAATAGCTCTTGGATGTTTCCAAACGTTGTAAATGGTTAAGTGTATTAATGTGTAACCAATTACAAAACGTTTGTTGATTCTTTTTACAAAATATTATCTCGTCTAGAATCTTCACTAACGTCATATCAAAAGTCACTTTCTATTATGTCATACGTCATTATATAACTCAAACATGTTTTTTTTAGAAACAGAACTGTATATTTTGTCTTAACTTGAATTTAAGGTAAATTTGTTATTTCCAAATCTTTTCAAATAAACTACTAACTTTCATAAAATGATTTGGTAATTAATATTACAAAAAGAAACAACGAATTAGTAATGAGATTTGTGGAGAGAGCAAAGCATGTCGATCGTGAAGAGAAAGCCAATATTAGAGTGGACCCAAAAACACAAATAAAAACAAACAAATAACTAGGATATGGAATACAGTCTGTTTCTCTTAAATATAAACCTAATCTTTATTTTTTATATTCGTATTACTTTCTACACACAGTTATAAAAAATTCACTATATAAATCACACACACTAACACATTCACTCACTAAGACACAAACACTAAAAACCACAGAGAGTATATCAAATCAAGATCTACAAAATGAGAACCAATCTACTTTTTTTGTTCATCTCTCTCTTAATCTTGAAATCTGAATCACAAAACTGCAAAGAAAATAATCCACAAAGCCATCCTTCAGATCTAAGAGTGTTTCACATTAACAGTCCTTGTTCTCCATTCAAACAACCAAACCTTGTCTCATGGGAAAACACACTTCTTCAAGACAAAGCTCGTCTCTTGTACTTGTCAAGCCTCGCTGTTGCTAAGAGATCTTCGGTCCCAATCGCCTCTGGACGTGCCATCGTTCAGAGCCCGACTTACATCGTGAGGGCTAACATTGGGACACCGGCTCAGCCCATGCTCGTGGCTCTTGACACTAGTAACGACGCTGCTTGGGTTCCTTGTTCTGGTTGTGTTGGATGTGCTTCCTCTGTTCTCTTTGACCCTTCTAAGTCAAACTCTTCTCGCACTCTTCAGTGCCAAGCTCCTCAGTGTAAACAGGTAATTTGTTTTTGTATTATATATTCTTGGTGTATATTAGAATATGCCTTTTTGGGGTAGACGTAAAAACCGAAATTTATCAAATTAAATCACAACGGTAATGATATTCTTATACCGAATAAATGGAAATGCATAACCAAAATTTATTTGAAACTAGAACTGTATATTAAGTTTATATATATGAAATGCATTTAGTTATAGTAGTAAATAAACATGCTAATTATCTTTAACATATTATTTAAAAAACATTTTAAAAAAAACAACATCATTTTAACGCATTATGAACAGTAATACTGACTATTATCACCACGAAATTTTTTAAATAAATATATAAATAAATTTAAATTAGTAGAATAATTACATTATTATTAATTTGATTAGAAAATCAATATATTTTATTAAAATAATAAAAAAAATAATACATTCGTAAAAAATATTTTTTTTAATTTTTTTAATTTACATATACAAAAATTAATATTAAAAATAATTTTAAATAAGACTTAAAATTATATAAATATCTCATGTACATTTATTAATAAATAATATTATATATTGCGAATATTTTTCTTGGTATAAATCTAGTTTACTTGTTATTTTACTAGTTTTAATATTCAAAACTAAACTAAACTAAACCATTTTCTTAAACGGAATAAAAAGTAATCTCGGTTCTTATTAGGATTTTGTTTTTTGGATTACCAAGAAGAATGTTGACTATGACTTGTTCAGGTTTGGGAATTTAGTCCCTTTTCCCCAGCACCTAGAGTCATAGAGATTTGAAAACTTTGTTAATTTCTTTGAAAATGAAAACCCTAGTAAAGGATATGGCTCTTATTATGATTTAGTTTACACAAAACAAGAAAAACTAAAACCGAAACTGAAGGACCGTTCATTTTGGAGTTTAGTGTTGACTACACAAATATGTGAAATTCATTTTCTATTATCGAGAAGTCTAGTCACGGGTTTAATTATCATATTCATACATATCAAAATGAGTCTAGTCACGGGTATTTTTATAATACAATGTTAGATTCGCAATCTCTATAAACAATACCAACTAGTAGGACACATTGTACCTTTTGATCTACATTCTTTGTCGTCACGCTGGTTAATATAACGTAACACATCGTTATTAGCACATTTTTATAATGCACCTCCAAACCAGATCCAAGATGTATTAAAAAAATTATTTATGTAAAATACATTGATATAAAAGTGATAATATTAAACCATTCAAGTTATTTTACTTTGCAGGTTCAAAATCCAACGTGCAACGTAGACAAATCATGTGGTTTCAATATGACTTACGGTGGTTCAACCATAGAGGCATCTCTGACACAAGACACACTAACACTGGCTAATGACGTCATCCCAAACTACACCTTTGGGTGTATCAACAAAGCCACTGGAACATCGTTACCAGCGCAAGGACTCATGGGCTTAGGTCGTGGTCCATTATCTCTAATCTCACAGACACAGAGTCTTTATATGTCTACATTCTCATATTGCTTGCCTAATAGTAAGTCAAGCAATTTCTCCGGATCACTAAGATTGGGACCTAAATATCAACCAATACGAATCAAGACCACACCATTGTTAAAGAACCCAAGGAGATCGTCGCTTTACTATGTTAACTTGGTCGGGATTCGTGTCGGCAATAAAATTGTTGATATCCCTACAAATGCACTCGCCTTTGATCCGGCTACCGGCGCCGGCACTATCTTTGACTCCGGTATATATTGATGACTTATTTCTCTCTCCGATAAACACAAAACACTTCGTTGTCTAATTGTTGTTAATTAGACAATACATTTTAAATGTAAACGTATACGCAGGTACGGTCTTCACGAGGCTTGTTGAACCAGCCTACGTGGCGGTGAGAAACGAGTTCAGACGACGTATCAAGAACGCAAACGCAACATCGCTCGGAGGTTTCGACACTTGTTACTCCGGCTCCGTCGTGTTTCCGTCGTTGACGTTTATGTTCGCTGGAATGAACGTGACTCTGCCTCCGGACAACCTTCTTATCCATAGCTCATCCGGTAGCACAAGCTGCCTCGCCATGGCCGCAGCTCCGAACAACGTAAACTCAGTACTTAACGTCATCGCTAGTATGCAGCAGCAAAACCACCGTGTTCTTATCGACCTTCCTAACTCCAGGCTCGGCATTTCCCGTGAAACTTGCACCTAATTCATGTGAAATGCTGTGTTTGTGTCGATTTCGTATTATCCCTATTGTGTTTTTACCATTTGGAATTTCGAAACAATCTAAATTAAAGATTTTTGCTTTTTGATTGTCATTATGTGTCTAATCACGTGTTGCCTTCAATAATTATGATACACGTGAAAGTAAAAGATGCTACTCAATGATGAAAGTAAAAGATTCCTCAAATGTGCCGTTTAATTCAATCATAGTTTATGATTATTGTTGGTCCACTGATTATGATAACGTTATGGGTAATAAATATATTTGATCGTAAAAAAATAAAATCAATGTATGAATCAAATTCTTTTAAAAGTAAAAAAAACACAATTTTAAGATCACCATTTTTATAAAAGCACCTCAAGCATAATGGGCTGCTAACCCAACTTCTTATTTGGGCTTGTAAAAACTGAAGGTCCAATTAATCCAAACAGATCCTTCCTAAATAAATTGATTAAATTATTTTGATTTGGAAACTCGATGTAACGACAAAAAATTCACAGAATCAACATGATTTTTTAAATGTTTTTATGCTGAACTATGTTAAACTATGTTTTTGACAAAAAAATTTATAACTGAAAAAATTATTATCATATATTACTATAATTTAAATGAGTTAAATAGATTAGTATAATTAATCTAAATGAATATGAATTTAAACGGGATATGATATTTATGACTTATGAGTGTCCACATTTTACGATCCTGAGAGCGATAATAATCATCGAAACGTTGTCGTTGGGGCTCTTTTTCTTATACGTGTGTGATCTTCTTACCCTCTCGGACGACGAAGACAGTCAAGGTGCAAAAACTAGGGTTAACACATTTCAAGCCTTCCCTTAAGCCGCCTCCTTTTCCTCCACAAAGTCGGTTCCTTTCTTGCTGGGCTATCTCTATCCCTGCTTGATCTCCTCTAATTGCTGGTGCTTCAGAGTTTAACGACAGTATTGATTTTTTTGTTCTTTTCTTTCAGTACATACTAAAAGAAATGGAATTCTACCTGTATCCTGTAATGGCGGACTGAACCAGCTGCTAACCTTGGTTCGTCACTTAATTGTTCTTTCGATCTTCCCCGAAATTAAAATTTTCCAAATATCCTGACGCTTGATGTTTCAGATTGTGACATGGTTACTGTTTCTAGGCTGTTTAACCTCACTATTCTTGTTCCCGAGCTTGACAAGACATCTTTCTGGGCTCATCCAAGGTATTATATCTGTTGATATGGCTGTACTTCCTTATTTTTTGTCATTGGAGTTTTTTTTGTTCCCTGCCATAACTCCATTTCATTATCTTGTTTCTTCAAAGATTTCCCCCATTTTGATATAGTTTCAAATTAGGTTTTGTGTTCTGTCACCATCTCTTAGACTCTTCCTACATGAAGCTTTTCTGAGAGAAGTGAAGGTCGAACATGGGAGCTCTTGCTCAGGTAGTTCCGTGGTTACCCGAAGACGACCTGCTGCTAAAGAACGCCATAGAGGTGAAATCTCATTTCTTTGAGTTCTGTCACAATTCTGTTTCTGTTCTTTATTATTGGAAATAAAACACCTTTAGATGTCCCTGATGTTGGATTGAGCCACGTTCTCAACAGTGGGTTCGAGAAAGTTTGTCTGAATTTCGGTCCTTGCATGCCTTTTATTATTGATATCGAATTGCCTAAACGAATTTTCATGTCTATTTTTTTGTTTGATCCAGTTAATATCTTATCCCAGTGTTATACCTTATAGTGTGAAATAATATATGACAATATAGATTCGGAAACCAATCTATGTGATGAGGCAAGCTAGAAATACTGCTTTAAACATGTTGTACAACTAAGCAAGCAACATAATTATTTGTTGTGAAAGGATTGGTGAGCTTTGTATTCTTTTCTCAACACCAGAAAGAGGACTGACAATAAATATATATTCATGTAGTTATTTGGTTTTCTGTTCAGAGCTATTTTGTGAGGAGGAACAAAACATGATTGCAAATTATTTTTTTTACAGTCTGTTTCCTGATTTGAGTAAAGCATTTTAAAGACGGTTCACCGATCACCACATAAAAAATAACTATGTTCCTTGCCTCTCATATAACATTTCTAAGTTTGTGATTATGGTGATATTTTAGCAATTAAGTGAATTGATCTCCTTATTTTGCAGGCGGGTGGATCTTTGGAATCGCTTGCTAAAGGTGCTGTGCAGTTTTCTAGAAGATTTTCTATCAGAGAACTGCAAGATCGATGGCATGCACTCCTATATGATCCAGTAGTTTCTGCAGAGGCAGCTTTTAGGATGACTGAGCTTGAACGCACTAACCCTAATTATCCTACAAAGTTTGCTAGAACTGGATATTTAAAAGAAAACAAAAGCTCATCTGGGAAGAGGAAGGCTGAAAAGCTCAGAAGTACTTATCATGCCTTGCGGAAAAAATTTTGCACTGAGCCATTCAATTCCTTGGATCTAGGTTTTCTTGTTCCACCAAATGATAACCATTTCATGGATAATGGTGATGCAACACATTTTGGTCTTGAAGACTCTCACATGGACATTATCCACAACGCATTTCCAGAAATCTTGGCTGATGGCAATTGTGGAACAAATCATGTTGTGTCAGAAGTTCATTTACAGGGAGATATTTCTTATGCAGAAGCAGAAAATCTCACATTCACTGAACATGCAGGTTCCTCAGCATGTGATGCGGTTCATCAAGGTTCCAAGCAGAAATTAGATATTTCTACTCATGAGACCAAAACCACAACGGCTAGCACTGATTGTTTGCTGGCACAACTTTCAACTTCTCTTTTGGAAGATGTGGAACCGTTCATGGAAGCAGATGACAAAGAAGTTCACAAGTCATATTATGATGGTCTGAGCTCACTGTTGGTGAACCCGAAAAATGATACAAATCGCGGAGCTTTGCCTAATTCCACCAACCAAGATCCTTCCATCGCACAAACACATCCAGTAGATTCAATTCCAGATGATCCTGTGATGCCTGAGCTAGCTTGTACAACTGCAACGCACTCAATGGAGTGTAAACCTGTCTCTAACACATCTTCGTTAGATCCTCATCCTGAGAGTGTTGGTGGTGTTATCTGCTGTTTATTAAGCCAAGAGGATCCTGATATACCGTGTAATGATGACATTTTTCTGTCCAACAATTGCCATCCAATGTCTGTTTCTTCATTAGCTCGGCGGAACTTTAAAGATACAAATAATCCTATGACTTCATGTGTTAGAGATCTCTCTACCAGCAAGGAGAGAATTGATGGACATTCACTCCATACACAAAGGAAGATACCAGGACGTTTGCAAGGGTCTGCTCAAGGAAAGCCAGAGATAGGTCAACCAAGTCAAGGTATTAAATTCAGGGCATTGACCAGTCCTGAGTCACATAATACTGTCGCTTCTGGTGTTTCTACTGGTTCTGTACAGACATGCTCAAACACACTGCCTTCTGATGGTACTGGTGCAAAAGATGGAAACAATGAGAAGGCAGGTGGAAATCACATTGTTGGTTTTGATTGTCATGGATGCTACCCCGAGAAGGATAGTGGAAACAGTAAAGAGGAAAAAGGTGAACTACCAATGATTGAAGCGCCACATGCAAAAGATTCTGATGATGGCTTGATGGAGATTTCAGAGCCTGAGCTGGAGATCACTCAAACTGAAGCAGACGGGAATGTTTTTGAGAGTGATGAGGACTTGCCGAATTATTCTGATGTTGAGGCTATGGTAACTCTCGACTTCCATCCTTATTCTTGATTCTTTATGGCTCTATGTTACATTTACTCCTGATAAATAACGCTCTTAATGATTTCAGATACTTGACATGGACTTGGATCCTGATGACCAAGATAATTTTGATCTCGAAGGTAATTGAGAGCATCCCTATTCATTCAGCAGTATTCTTGTTGCTTTACTATATCGATATTTGTTGGGACGGAAAAAAGCTTTTAGTATGTGAATCAGGAAATTATTTCTGGATTTGGCCCTTGCAAGTTATTACATGCCATCATTTACTATGAATATGTAGTGAAACTGTAGGGCGCTTTTTTCATGGGTGATCGATGCAAGAGACCTTATAAAAAGTTTAAGACTTATTTGTAATTCCTTAAACGTTTTAACTTGCAGTCTCCAAGTATCAGAGCCAAGACATGAAAAGAACAATTATAAGACTTGAACAGGCTGCTCATTCATATATGCAAAGAGCCCTTGCTTCCCGTGGCGCATTCGCTGTGTTATATGGTAGATACTCAAAACACTATATCAAGAAGCCTGAGGTATTATGATCTTATTCATTTGGCAGTCTTTTAAGTATTGTCATCATATGATTTGCACTTCTTAAGAACTATAGTATCACTTGTTATAGTGGTTGTTCCTTTCTTGGCACAGGTTTTAGTGGGTAGATCAACAGAAGATCTCGCGGTAGACATTGATTTGGGAAGAGAAAAGCGAGGCAGCAAAATATCTCGACGCCAGGTTGGTGAATAGTATTTTGTTTTTGAAGTGTTGGATTGTATGAGAAGAAAAATCACAACCTTGTGTTTTTGGTTGTTAAATGCAGGCAATCATACGGTTGGGTGATGACGGGTCATTTCATATGAAAAATCTGGGAAAGTATACAATCTCAGTAAATGAGAAGGAAGTAGATCCTGGACAGAGTTTAATCCTCAAATCTGATTGTCTGATAGAGGTTTGATCCTGGATACGCATTTTGATCATTACATTAAAATTGTAACTCAACCCTTCCAAGTCCTGAACCCAAGTTATATTGATTGCGCAGATACGAGGAATGCCTTTTATATTTGAGACAAACCAAAGTCGCATGAAAGAGTACCTGAAGAGAACAATGAAAGGGAATTAAGACCAGGGCTAGAGTGAATGTTCTATGTGTTTAGCTTGTGAAGTTGAATGATGCATCTCTTTTGTAATGTTACCTTAACAGAGGAACATGTTTTGTAGATCTTTTCTTACATCTTTAGTTCTGCAACGTGCATAGTGGTTTCGATCTTTTCTAACATAATCTCAATTTCCTAAATCATCAATCAAAAGTACACTCTTGGCTTTTAACAACAAAATAGAAACTAGGTTTACACCTAAACACTTTAGTTTACTTTAGCGTAAAGGCAAAAAAGCCAACCAAATACACCTGCTCAGATTTGATGTTTACAAACGCCGTTTAGTGTATCGTCACTGTGTAAACATAATTAACGTAGAAACTAACGGAGCGTCGTTAATAAATGGACGGAAAGTAAAGGAAACCCGTTTATAGCTTTTGGTCCCCTCTTTCACCTATAGACAATTGATTTAAGCAGTGTCTTGTAATTAACCATCATCGATGTCCGATTCCACTTTACTAAAAATGGAAAGCTCATCACTTAGTTTTCATCAACTTCTGAACTTACCTTTCATGGATTCGGCATATCTTTCTATTCTTAGTAACTCAAGTGGACCCTTTACTTCTTCAACTCTCTCTCTCTTCTTTCTTTCTTCTTATTATATCTCTTTGTCCTCTCCACCAAATCTTTTCAACAAGAAAAGATTGAAGATAAAACAGAAATCAAAAGAAGAAGATGGCGAGAGGGAAGATCCAGATCAAGAGGATAGAGAACCAAACCAACAGACAAGTAACGTATTCAAAGAGAAGAAATGGTTTGTTCAAGAAAGCTCACGAGCTCACTGTTTTGTGCGATGCTAGGGTTTCGATTATCATGTTCTCTAGCTCCAACAAATTTCATGAGTATATCAGCCCTAACACCACGTACATAATCTCTCTTAACATCAATCTTAAATTATATTTTAATTGCTTTCTGTTTCTTCTAACTAACGACTTTTTGTTGGTCATAGAACGAAGGAGATTATAGATCTGTACCAAACAGTTTCCGATGTTGATGTTTGGAGCACTCACTATGAGGTTTTGTTCTTCTTAGATCCTTCTCCTTCTTCTTGATATCTGGTTTGGTGAATTTGGTGTTTCGTCGCTGTAGAGAATGCAAGAAACCAAGAGGAAACTGTTGGAGACAAATAGAAATCTCCGGACTCAGATCAAGTATTTGTTTCTTTCTCTCTCTCATCCCTCTCTCTCTCTAAACTAGAAAACCAAAGTTATATATAAAACCATAATTTTCTTTTAAAATTGTTAGGCAGAGGCTAGGTGAGTGTTTGGACGAACTTGATATTCAGGAGCTGCGTAGTCTTGAAGAAGAAATGGAAAACACTTTCAAACTCGTTCGCGAGCGCAAGGTATCATCATGTTTTAACCCTTATCTAGGGTTTCAATGTTTTATAATTTATCTATATGTTCTTTTTCGTTTAAGGACTTTTGTTTGTATTAGGTTTTATAAAAGGATACATTAATATATGTGACGTTCTCTAAACTATATATTAACCGATATATATATTTATATGTTACTTGTACGTCGTACAGTTTAAATCCCTTGGGAATCAGATCGAGACCACCAAGAAAAAGGTCACATCTTCTTCTATGCTCACTCACTTTTGCATTTTATCTATTAATTTGTCTCATTAATTCTGTATAAATTGATATTATCCACTTGTTAAAACTGTTAAATGTCTCTGCAGAACAAAAGTCAACAAGACATACAAAAGAATCTCATACATGAGCTGGTAACGTCTCTTTTTCCCTCTTTTAATATTGTTTTAGCCATAATTACTATACACATGCATAAAGATGAAGTCAATTCAAAATATAGAAATTTGTGGAGGTCAAATGTCAAACATGTCATGTCATTTTGAAGTTAACAATATAAATGTTGGTTTTAGTGATGTGGTATCAAATGCATTTGAATTCTCAGTATCTTAAACTGATCACTTTAATTTTGATGATTATAGGAACTAAGAGCAGAAGATCCTCACTATGGACTCGTAGACAATGGAGGAGTATACGATTCGGTTCTTGGATATCAAATCGAAGGGTCACGTTCATACGCGCTTCGATACCACCAGAACCATCACCACCATTACCCCAACCATGCCCTTCATGGAGCCTCTGCCTCTGACATCATTACCTTCCACCTTCTTGAGTAATTAATTAAGGTTAAAACTATGTTTGTTGCTCTTATTATTATATCTATATAATCTTAAAAACTACTTAAAATGCATAAGACTGTTGCATCTAAAACCTTAAATTGTCATGTTTCGTACTTAATTATGTATTTTAAAAAACCATAAGAACTATGGATTGCGTGTGATCAGTAGCTTGCTGCTTTAGACTTGTTGTCTGGATGGAATGTGGTCAAGACTTTCAGTTATAATACATTATGTTGACGATTTCTTATGCGCCATTACTATTCCCAAAAAAATATTTAAAATATTTTTGTGCAAAATATTTAAAAATCACTTGAAGTAAAACAGTTGAAGTAACCATTGAAATTTTCAAATTTCAGAAGCAAATTAAAATTTAGTTGTATCAAAATATTATTTTAATAAGTACAGTTTACTTAAAAATAATATTATAATTTTATTCGTTTGAACGTCGTATATGATTATAGATGCGTCTGCGGTTAAAATTGTGACTGCAACTACGATATATGTTATTTGTTTATTTGTTATCGTCAATTGCTGTTACGATTGATCGTATATTTTAGTCGAATAAGTGTTTTAATCAGACGTCAAAAAAATTGCAACGCAATATAAAATGTTTGATCGCTGCATCTAATAGATATAAATACAACAACTAAACGAACAACAATATATCATAATCGCTAATAAAAGAACAAGATCTATATATGTGGTATAGAAGTTGTTGTATTGAATATCTTCTTAAGTAGTTCATCTGCGTTGGGTGGATTTGAACAGTTTGTTGTTTAAGGACTTTTAGCGATTTTGCTACGTATAACCTATCATACTTAGGCACTAGCTCGACAAAAGGGTCTTAATGATAGGATTTTGTATCTGGGCTATGAAATCTGTGTGAACTTGTCTACGTCTCTTCCCGTTTTAAGATTTTAGTTGATAAACTTAAAACATTAGAAAAGGATAGGGAAAAAGAGAGGCAACCAAAAAGAACAAGAAGAAGAAGCAAAAGAAATAGAAATTCAACCTAGAATGCAAAGCTCTCTCTCTCAGACAGAATAGTTACAAGTAACAGAGGTTGTTGTTGTTGTTGTCGTCGTCGTTGATGAAGTAGAGTCAGTAGAAAGGCAAGACAATGGAGAAGAAGAAGAAGAAATGGGGCTTTCTCTTCCCACTACAACAACCTCACAGCAATCAAGATTCTTCAAGCTGAAGCAGTCAGTCTTCCCTTCTTCGAACATGAAGTCAATGTTATCCTCAAATCCTATCTCATTAAAAAGCTCAGGATACTCGATAGGATTCTCGTTCGAGAGATCATTTTGATCTGTCAAAAACGGAGCAAACCCTGAGTCCATCATCATACAAAAGTTCCAACCTAGCTCATTGCTGTCTGAAGAACGATCCATTTCCATAAGGGCTGAAGAATCAAACTCTACTTCTTGTTGCTCTCTTTTCTCCTTTTCTTCTTCCACGTACTGTTTCACTTCTTCTATAGGTTCTTCTTTAGCTTCCATCGTTTCCACTTCTTGTTTTGCTTCAGCAAGGATAGCTTCTTGATGATTGGGTTGGTTCACAGGGAACGAAGAAATACCTTTCTTCTTTAGCCGGTCTATGTAATTACTAATGTCGAAATTGGTAACCGCGTTTGCACCTCTGTACTCTATTGCCGCCATGTCATATGCTGCCGCAGCTTCCTCCTGCGTATCTGCAACCAATATCAATTTCATTATGATTCAAAATCCATTAAATCAAACTCAATGTTTTGAAGTTACAGCTTCACAAATTGTTTCTGTTGAGACAAATAAGCCCAAACATGTGTTGTTCTGATACCTAAAAAAGACAAAAACAACTGGAAAATTAAGTGACGTGGTTATGAGGACAACTAGGGTTACACTATTTGTGTGATACCAACTTTTAATTCCCATAATAATCTAAAGGATCTTCCAAAGAAAATAGTGCTAAAGTAGAAGACCAAAAATTATCTTAAAAAAACAAAATATAAAGAAGACCAGATTTTGTTCTGAGGACAAGATGAAAGATATGGTAGAGAGAGAGACAGAGAGATATCAAATATGCACGTGAGGGCTCGTGACTCCTACTGAGAATAGTCTCAACTCTTAACACATATTGAATAAACCCCAAAAAAATATATTAGAAAACGAGATCGATCTGGGGTTTGGTCCTAAGCCTCTGAACTATTTTGTCCTTTTTAGCTTTTATGGAGTGAAAGTGTTATCACGTGCCTTTACACTTGTAACAATCTGTACATTTTCACATCTACTAATTTCACTTTGTAATCATCCTCCTGACAAAGCTTACACATTTTTGCATAACGGAATCCGAGTTACTAAATCTAAATCTTGAATTTTGAACTAACATTATAGCTTTTGAGGTGGTTAGTTGAAGATTAGGTGGATGATTGGTTGGATTATAGCTGCAAATTTTTTCGTTTTATATGTATTTGTTGTAGTTGTAAGATATTAATTTTCGAATTAAAATATGATTGGTAAGATTAATTGTGTGTTGTAGACTAGTTATTTGGAAAATTGCGAAAATAATATTTTTTATAATACTTAAAATACTATATTTTCTGTCTATTTTAAAAAATACCATTTGTAACTTTATAAAATTTTGTAATATATTTTTAAAGTTTTATAAAATTTCATAAATTTTTATAAGGTTTTTAATAGAAAATATGATAAAGGAAGAATGTTAGTTTAATTAAACACATAATTTTCGGACAAAAACTAAACAAATAAATACCACGTTATAAAAAAATTAGATTAATACCATAAAATATTATATTTAAATTTTTATTACAAATCTAACATGTTAAAATAATACAAATTATTATATAAAAATATTTATTTATTTTAAATAAATTATAAACCAAATTAAAAATTATCTATGAATCCTTTTTCTGTTAGAAAAAAATTTAATATTAAATTTTGATATTTGTAATTTTTTTAACTAATTGTGTTACATTGAAAAAATATATATATAAAGTACTGTTTTGAAAAATTAACCTAAAAACTAGTTCAAACATTATCACTACATTTTTAAAATTTAAGATAAGAATATCCGGATAGTTAAAAAGTATTTTCAGATAAAATATTTATAAAAAAATAATAAAGTTAAAATATTTATAAAAAAAAAAAGATTAGAAAAATTAGAAAAAGGGTAAAAGGAGAGAGGTACGTACTATAGGTGCCGAGGTACAAGTACTTGTTTCCAAACACTCTTCCAATCCGAGCCTCCCATCTTCCGTTATGATGATGTCTGTTTTTCCACAATTTACTTTTTATTACTTTCTCAAATTCGAGTTACAACTATAAACATGGCAGAGAAAGCATTTCAACAAAAGTTAATTACGAATTTAATCAAAAAGAGAGAGAGCTGAGATATTCTAAAAGCAAATCTTCAGGGAATTATTTTAAAAATATTCCAAAATAACCCCAATTATAAATTTTATTCTAAATATACTGTTATTAGTTTTTTTTATCATTTTATATCAAATTTGTGATATTAAATTATTTTATTTTTGAGAAATTTTATCTTCTAAAATATTATATTGACTATACTGTTTAAAAAAAAACTAAAATATGCGGAAACAAATTACACGTTTATTAAAAGGAAGAAAAAGGAACCTAGCGACGCCGCGATATTTAGAGACGCCTCTAGAGAAACCACTGCTCTGGCGGCGTAGTGAAGCTAAATATTCCTCCTTTGCGACTCTCTGCATTTCCTCCAGTTCCTTTGTGTACGTCTCAAGCTGCTCTTCCCCAATTTCTTTTCTTTTTTAATTTTTGGATCCAAAACAATAACATGCATCAATCTGATTTTTTAAAGCTGTTCAAAAAATTTACCGGAAAATTCAAGATGGTGTCGGGTCCCCAGTACTTGAGAGCAGCTAGATCGTACGTATGAGCTGCTGATTCTTCGCTGTCATATGCCCCTGCAATTATGTGTCAGAGCAGTTGAGAGATTACTTCATCTTCTGACCAAATCCACTCTCTTTTACTAAAATAAAATTGATGCCTGATTTTGTTGTCAGAGTACTTGAACTTACCCAGATAAACTGATGAGTAGTAGAAGTAGGCGTCGGCAACGTTGAGATCAAACAAAAATAAAATAAAACAGATTTAACAGTTGAAGTCCAGATCTTAATTACAGAACACAAGAACACAAGAAAATTAAAACCTTGTTTGCCTTTCTTGTTCTGAATCGAATTCCAAGAGCTTTTGTCCCATAGATGAGCTTCGAATCTACCAGTCCATCTATGTCTGTAAGATCCCAATTCCCACATACATGCAATCGAAATGCAATTTAATAAACGATCTGAAGAACCAAAAACCAATCATTTAAATTTTTCAAAAAAAAAACCTGGTGACTCCTCTGAAGATAGAGCTACGTCGAGTACAGACAGGATTGGTCGGATTCTGTGGTTTAACATCAGAAGTCGGAATAGATTTCTTAGCTCTTTTAGCCCTTTTGGCCCGTTTAGGCCTTGGAGTCTCCAATTGAGTCGGAAGGTTACAAGCTGAAGAGGAAGAAGTAGAAGCAGATGGAGAAGGCGAATAAGACGAAGACGAGGAAGAAGTAGTAGTGGTAGTAGTTAAGGGTCTCTTCATTAAACTCTGAGATATGAGGAAACAGAGGAAAGAAGAAAATTTAGATTTTGTGACTGTTTTTTCTAAGAGATAAAGGGGAAGGGGGGAAAGTGGTTTACCAAATAGAGGAAACGAGAAAGGGCAAGTTTAAGTAAAACCCTCAAGAGGAAATGGGCTTTTGGGTTAATTAACTAATGACTTAAAACATATATTTGTAAGACCAAACACTTGGCTTTCTGTTGCAGCCATGCTGCCAATAGCTTTACTCTATGTTTTGATTTTTTGTACTTTTCTTAAAAAAATTTGTACGTTTTTGTTTGGCAATTATTGTATTTTTTCCCCTTTGATTTTGGGGAAAAAAAAGTTGGAATGAAAAATATCTTAATTTTTTTTTGTTGAAATTCTATATTTGAAATTGTGGACTTTAAGTTGTAGAGATTTTGGTGTATAGAAAAGGAAAATTGTAAGAAAAAATGGAAATGTTAGCTGTATATATGAAAGTTGAATAGTGTTTTCCATTTTTGAATTTTTATATTCTTAGTTCTAAAAATATGTTCAAATTTTCCTATTAAATTTCTAATTTTTTTCTTACCTTTTTCATATAAATTATCTTTAAGTATTACAAAAATTGTTTCTGTATAGTTTTGCTTAAGTTGTAACGCATTTTTAAAAGGATATTTTCAAAAAATTACAAAAAAAATTTGGTTTCAAAATATTATCAACATTTTATTTTATTTTTTTAAAAATATTAATAATGTTTTTTCTTTCAAAAATACTAAAACTAAAATACATTTTAAACCCATAAATGCTAAATCCTAAAATCCATAACCCCTAAAAAATAAACAGTAATCCTAAAAAGATGAGGAACATTTGAATTAAAAAATTTTAAAATTTTTTACAAGAGACTGAAAATAAATTAAAATATTTAATATTTTCGAGAAAACAACTATTTTAATTGCTACGAAAAAAATCACTGAATTTTCTAAAGATTCTTCTGAAATATCCAAACGACCAGGGAGACAAAAGGCCAAGAATGGTTGAAACAATTGGCATATCCTTAGAACACAACTATTACATTTGTACATGAATATGTGGATACTTGAATAATATCACATGTAGTGACTGTCAACTATATTGGATTTAAAATCCTCTGAAATATTAAGATGCAAACACAGATGATCATTAAAGGTATCATGCACTTTTCCGAACATCGAAGTCTAAACGTTGAATAATGAATATTCCCGAGTTAAAAGTTGATCTAACTTGGAAATTCATTAATGCTATTGAAAATGAAAAGTTAATGAGATATTAGACACATATCCAAGACTAAAATGCTACTGATAAAGACATGGAATCGTCTCTTTGTCTCTTCCACTTCAGTTCACTGTGACTTTCAAGTTTCCTCTTCTCTAGCTGCTACCAGGTAAGCTTGTGTTTCTCCTTCTCCCATTAATGTCTACATTCAAATAGATATGTATCGGTAAAACATGCTCTTCGTTTGGATTTGATAGTTAAGTTTTCTCGTTTCATATGACTTTTTTTCTTTCCCAGAGATGTCTTACGTTCCACCACATAAACGACATGAAAATATTGCAGTCAGAGCATCCTCTGTTCCACCTTCCCTTCTTACAAAATTCAATAAAAACCTCCGAAAAATTAATAAAAAGATATTCTACGCAAACGATTGCATTTCCAGATGGATTCTCGTTGGTTTGGAGGACAACAACACCTTTCAACTTGTGCCCATTTCTTCAGAATGGAGCAGAGGTGAAGAAGGAAAACCTTTGGTAATATCAGTGAAGAGCGATTTCAGAAAACTGGAAACTCCATGGCTATGGGTTACAGAGAGAGTGGAGGATGATCTTATATTGGGTTTTCGTAGAGCAAAGAAGATGCTACTACGCTATGAATCCGATGATGTTAATCTCAGATTGATCGTTCGGTTTGGGAAAGTTGTATTCAATGGGTATAAGTGTTTGACTTGTCCTCAATTTTCCTTCACAGACAAACAGAAATACTATGCTATATGGTGCTGAGTATAACTGATAAGCCTTGGTTTAGTCTAGTAGAGTGGGCATTTGATTGGTTTAAGATCTTTGTTTGGGTATTTCTAGCTTTAATAAAGTCTCTTATGGTGTAGTTCTTTGGCCAAACGAGTTTACAGGTTTCAATCTTATCAAATTGGTGCAATGAGTCTCGACTGAACACACACACTGTATTATATGGTGTGCAGGTCAAGTTCATCAGAAACTCTAAGAGATGATCAGTTAACTAAGAGCAGATTGTTAAACCAGAAGAGATCATTCCATACAGATGTCTCAAAGTCTTATATTGAAAATATTGGGTATGAAGTTGTACACAAGATGGGATTTTGTGTTGAAGAGACCAAGGAGTTGTATCACGTGAAGGTTTGGTGTTTTCTTTATTCTTTTGTAAGATTCTTCAACCAAACGTGAGGGTTTTGTTTCTGTTTCTGTTTCTTTTTTTTGTTTAGGTATCAGACAACACTCGTCTTGATGTAACCATCTCCTGTAAATGTATGGTGGACCAACAACATAGACGTCTCAATTTCTACAAGGCAAGTCTTTTCCTCCTGTCTCTTCCCACACTTTTTCAAAGATGATGATGCTGTTTCATGTTTCTTCTTCAGGCTGAGCTTAATGCTCTCAGACACTTAGTTCTCGATGTATCATGCATTGACAAAGATCTTGACATGAGGCTGGTGGTTGACTCAAAAACGACATTAACCAGTCTCTCAGTGAGTTGTAGTATCCATTATCCAAGACGATGAGATGCATAATAGATATATATTATATACATATCAAAACAAGTAATATAGAATGTGAAACATGATTCTTTGATTGTATACAGGAGAAAGAGATCAAGAATCTTAAAGAGCTGACAGATTCAGCTGTGATAGATCCAAATGTGAAAGGCGGGTTAAGCTGGCCGCTTGGAAAATCTTCCTGCGCTGATCGATATAGAGTTTGTGGCGTTTGGCATACCGAAACAACTACATACTCAAACCAAACTATGAAGCTTCAAGTTCGATATGCTGATCGATATGATTTCAGAACTGGAACTGGAGAGACCTCAATGGAAGCATTTCTCAAACTAAAAGCCTTAAGCAAACTACTAAAGGTAATTTTCAAAGCATGCTTCTTGAATTGTATAGTGATGATCAATTACGTGACGATAGTTTTGTTTGCATTATCAGGAGGAAAATGTGGAGAGGAAATGTGTTTCAGACATGCTAAAAGATTGTCTGAAAGCAGTATGGATTTACTTTTTGAAGGCACAAGTGTAGTCACTGTGTTTTTGGTTTGTTTGCTGCTTTTACAGATATTGGCTCATCTAAATTTGTGGCAATATACACTGATTTTGGATTGGAAAAAATGTTTGATTTATAATATTACTTGTTTAGAATTTCAACTTTGTTTGCGTGTACGTTTTTATCAATTCTCCGGTGAGATTTGCGGATTTAGCAAAAATACAGAATGTGCTATCGAGAAATTTACCCACAAGACATCCAAAAAAGGATTGATTTTTTTGTTTCTCACGTTTGAAGTTTACAATTTACAAAGGTTACCACTTACCAAATTATATAATAAAACATTACTTTTCTTAATTCAACCAGTCGAAAGTCGAAACCAACAAGGTCATTTTTATCAATTAATAACAATAGTTTTAACTATTAAATCGAAAATTAGATTTATCTATACCGAAATGAGCCGCCAGAGAGTAGTTATGGTTTAAACCAAAAAATCAAAGAACCGAAATTGATAACCGATAAACATAGAATTAATCAGCATTAATAAATAAAGTAATGCCATTTCGTCTCCGGCTAAAAAGCTCATCTCTAGAATTGTTGAGAATTGGAGCCAAATCCTTCATCACCAAGCCAAGTCTGAAAGTAATCTCTCTCTTTCTCGTATCTGTTCTGCTGCTACGATTTCTTAGTATGTTTGATCTTCGATCAATTTTTCTATTGCTTGTCTCTATGCTTTTCTTCCGGAATTAAATACCGCCGATCTTCAAATTGCTTGGTTTGTTTCCCAAAATCGGAGCATTTTTTCCGATTCCGAATCACTACTTCGGTGGTATTCTTCTCAATTATGCATCGCTCATCTATATGTCAGTAGTAGCTCTTCCGATTTAGTTTTGGATTTTTTTGGTTTTGTTTGCTTTATGTAATGATCTATAATGACTTGCACGGTTCTTCGTTTTCTCTTCTCATATTTACTGGATAATGATTCCAAATTTATTTACGTATCTATTGGTATTGCATTCCAGATCTGATTGTAGATTGGTTGACTTCTTCTCTTAAAGGGGATTCACAGTTCAAAAAATGAATCAAAAGGGCTTGATATATAGCTTTGTTGCAAAAGGAACAGTTGTTCTAGCAGAGCATACTTCTTATTCAGGAAACTTTAGCACCATAGCTGTTCAATGTCTGCAAAAGCTTCCCACAAATAGCAGCAAGTATACTTACTCTTGCGATGGCCACACCTTCAATTTTCTTGTTGACAATGGGTTTGGTGAGTTTTCTTTGCCTATTTAAATTCAATGCTTGTTAGTTAGTTGAAGCTCTTTTTTTTATTTCTAATTTTATGATGCCTGTGATTGTGTGTTATAGTGTTTCTTGTGGTTGCTGATGAGTCCACCGGAAGAAGTGTTCCTTTTGTGTTCCTTGAACGAGTCAAGGAAGACTTCAAGAAGCGGTATGAGGCGAGTATAAAGAATGATGAGCCACACCCTCTTGCAGATGATGACGAAGATGATGATTTGTTTGGAGATCGGTTTAGCATTGCATACAATCTTGATAGGGAGTTCGGGTATGTCTGTACTCTGTAGCCATGATTGTTCTGATATCAGTCATTTTTTCGCATTGCAATTTGTGTTTTTAGTCTTTTCTTCTTTCTTTTGTTCCCTTTAACAGGCCTATTCTTAAGGAGCATATGCAGTATTGTATGAGCCATCCAGAAGAGATGAGCAAACTTTCAAAGTTGAAGGCCCAAATAACTGAGGTCAAGGGGATCATGATGGACAACATTGAGAAGGTATGTTTTTGTAATTACAGGAAAACGTGAACAAGCTGAGACCTTTTAATATATAGTAGCACGCTACTCTTGTTTTTTTGGGTTGATGTGATAGCAGTTTTATCTGCTAGGTATATCACACACAATTCTTGCGAAAAAATGTAGGAAAGTTTGTTAAACAACTAATAACTTTTGGAACAGATTTTTGGCACCAAACTACTAGATTTTACATTCACAGTAGGTTTGCTGGATTAAATTACCAATTGCTTTTCTCGCATCTGTTCTTCCGTTATCTATGTCTGGTAAGGTATTGTGTTTGCTGATTACTCTCCGTGTTATCTTCCCAGATCCCTGTCGAAGTTTAGTTCTGATACATATTGGGCCTGAGTATCTAAGTCTGTCAGATATTAAGAAGTTTCATGCTGCTGATAAGTTTTGGAATTGTTTGGATAAATAACTCTTGGACTGTTGTTATGCCTTTCGACCAACTTGGTTTAGTATACATATATAGCTTAAGAAATTTACTGAGGAAGTTTAAAGATTTGCTAAATGGGAAGTGGTGATCCAAGAGACTATATATCATATGTTGCTATTGCACTAAGTATTATGTTTTACTTTGCCTTAAGTTTGAGGACCAATACGTTATACACAACGTAACTGCAAGTAAATGTCACAGTTTTTTTCTTGTATGTTAGAAAAGGTTAGGCAGACTAGACCAAATACCTGTTAGTGTAAACAAATTCTGAGAATATATCATAGAATCCGAGTAGATGCTGATTCTGAGAATTGAGGAGGCGAGAGATATGATTCTCGTGATGATTGTGAACAGGTTCTGGACAGAGGAGAGAAGATCGAACTTCTGGTAGACAAAACCGAGAACCTACAGTTCCAGGCGGATAGCTTCCAGAGACAAGGGAGGCAGCTAAGAAGGAAGATGTGGCTACAGAGCCTGCAGATGAAGCTGATGGTGGGAGGTGCCGTTTTGTCATTTATTCTCATCGTTTGGGTTGTTGCTTGTGGAGGTTTTAAATGCTCATCCTGATGTTTCGTTTTCGTTTCTCTTCTATCATCTTATACTATGCATGCTTATGTTTGTACATGTTGGAGAACTTATAATAACATCATCATCATCCTTAAACTATAAACCTTTTTCTAGTTTTCAAAGGTTTGGCATCTGTTTTTTACATTCTAAGCAATCAGCGATTTCTTCATGTAGTTCTTCAACATTCGTGTTCTTAATTGTGTGCCCTTGTTATATAGTTTATTTTGCATCATGTAAATAGGTGAACCTCTTTTTCAACTGACTTTTTATCAATGATATATTATTATTGTTATTTTTGGCATTTGGATAACAAATCCTGGTAAAAACCCTGGAATTTGAAAATTCATACAATTTTTTTCGACACACTGCATCATAAAATCAAAGAAATCCAAGATAGATTTGACAATTTAAGATATTAAAACCAAGATTAGGTTTTAGAGAAGAAAAATGATTATCCAAAAGCATATTAGATATTTTATCACATGGCTTTAATTATATGGATGATGAAGCAAAGGCGAACCGTAAAGAGGAGTAAAGTAGGGCAAATATCACATGGGAGGAAGAAACACAAAGTCATTCTCCATGTTTCTCCTTTATATATGCGATTTTAAAGATGTTTGCATGGGATTATAAACCGAATTGTTTGAATTTTAATATTTACAGTTTTAGGTACAGACCATATAATTGAAAAGTTTACTAACGTGTAAAATTAAAGCAAAACCAACTGAAATTATTATTTAAAATCGAAATTTAATCTCAAATCTGCATAGAAATTTTGGTTATAAAAAGATTCCAGATCCGGATCGTAAAATTATGTATTTTCTATATTCCTCCTGGTCGGAAGCATAATCGAAGATGTTTGACTTTTCACAAGTAACCCTACTTCAAACCCCCAATCCCATTTTTCCAAAATACTTTAGGTTATTTTTGTCATTTTCAATAATAATAATATTTTTTTAAATTACAATTATCTAAAATATCATTATTTCAAATTTTTATTTCAAATATATCGTTAATTATTTAAATTTTCAAAAATAATATAAATTTAATAGTAAAATAATTAAAAATCTTATCCTAATTAAAAATTTTAAATCTTAAATTAGAAAAAATAAATCTAAACATTAGGTTTTAATTATATATATAGTTTATTTGAGGTAAATAATTATTTTCACATAATAATTTGTACTATTTTATAAATTTTATTTTTAATGTGTTAGATTTAAAATTAAAAAGTGTTATTTTATTATGGGCAAATGTCTAAAATAGCACCTTTTTAAATTTTTATTCCAAAAATAGCATCATTAGTTTAAATTTCCAATAATAACACAAATTTAAGATTAAAATACATTAAAACTATATTTTAATAGGAAAAAATTAAACCCTAAATTAGAAAAAATGAACTCAAATATAATACTTTAAATTTAGAGTAATACCCTAAAATAACATCATTTTAAGTTTATCTTCCAAATTTAGCACAATAAAACTAAAATTTTCAAAATAGCATAAATTATTATGTAAAAATAATTATTTACCTTAAATAAAATATATATAAAATTAAAACATAATGTTTGGGTTTACTTTTTCCAATTTAGGGTTTAAATTTTTTTTATTAGGAATAAGTTTTCAATTATTTTAGTATTAAATTTGTGCTATTTTTGGAACAAAAACTTGAAATGGTGCTATTTTAGTCAATTGCCCATAAGTTTATGTATAATTTATTTAGAATAAATAAGTATTTTTACATAAGTATTTGTGCTATTTTTGGAAATTTAATTTTGGAATGCTAGATTTGAAAGAAAAATTTGAAAATGTGTTATTTTAGGGTATTACTCTTTTATTATATTACTTTTTCTAAAAACATATTATTAGAGGAAGTTTTTTTCCTTACTTGGAGTCATCTAAAATTTTGACAAAAAGTCATCTAAATCTAGGGCCTGTTCGGATTGCATAGCAGAGGTTTAAAAAACTATAATGTTTTGAAACACATTGTTTCAAAGGTCAATCGTTTCACTATATTTGTCAAATTCATGCATGAGGTTCTTTAATTAGTTGCATAAAAACATGTATTTTTCTCTTTGACCCCTAAAGATACAAAGGAGAATAGATATTTCTATTTATGATAAATCTAAAATATATAAGAAATAAATCAAAATATTTATATTTCGAAATAAACAAAAACTAGATTTATAACTACGCCCTACATAGAGAAAAATATTCGTAAATTATAATATTATTTATTAGTAAATATAAATTAAATATTTATATAACTTTAATTTTTATTTAAAATTATTTTTAATATTAATTTTGTATATATAAATTAAAGAAAAATATTATTTTTTTACGAATTTAATAGTATTTTTTGGTTAGTTAATTAAAATATATTGATTTTTTAACCAAATTAATAAAAATGCTATATACTATAATTGTTTTATTAATCTAAATCTATTTATATATTTATTTAAAATTCATTACGATAATGACACGTCACAATTCTGTCAATAACACGAATATGAAATTATTATTTTTAAATATTGTTCATATAATATATTATGGATTTAGTTTCATAAAATGATTGATTTGGATTTTAAGTTTATTTTCTACCGATAATTGTGATATTATGCACCATAGAAATTAGATATGCACTGTATCTCACATTAACTATAAAGATCCTACAAAAATCGATGATAAGATACAAAAAAAGCCATTTTGAATTTATTAAGAAGATCTCATTATCCACTATAAAAGAACAAAATCTCAACAATAAAAGAAAACCTATTTTTTTCTTTTTTCCTCATACAGTAACTCTAAGTGTACGATTCAACATAAAAATAGAAGTATATTTCTCAATAAAATGGTCACAATTGTACTCTGCATAAATTACATATAACACATAATAATTGTACCAAAACAGATCTTAACAGCATTATGTAGTCACGACGACTATATGACAATTATTTCACACAAAATCCCAAATTGTTGAAATCTCATTTTTTTTCCAATTTTTTGTATAGAACAAAAAAATGTTATTTAATTAAAATTTTGGGAACATATTAATCGGAGAAGACTAAAATAATAATGTTTCCTAAGCTTTTGGCGTTTGAGAATGGCGTGACACCTTTTTCTTCTCAACAAACGCGCCTCGAATCTCATCTCTTCTCTCACTTCAATTTCTTGTAACTCACTCCTTTTCATCTTTTCTCTTTCTCTCTTGATTTCCTCTTCTTCTCTAGATTCTAGATTTCGCCGACACGTTTTCTGCTATTTTTGAATTCCGTCGAAAGAAAAATGGGAAGCTGTTTCTCGAGTTCTACTAAATCCACGGCTGAGATCTCGCCGTTTGACCTCGTTGTGAAGTCTCCTGCTGTCGTAGCCTCTTCCGCTGTCGCACAAACTCACGTTTTAGACCAGCCACTCACAACCACTTCGACGACGGCGACGGCCAGCTCTACTGCTACAGTTAGATTGTACGGACCGCCGAACAGTCTGGTGACTTCTTATCTCCGTTACGCTCTCCTTCACAAGAAAGTTCATCTCCGTTTCGTTCCTTCGGAAGACCAAAAGCCGACGATCCAGGTCGGATCGGAGACGGTGTCAGGATCTCTGGAGGTTCTGCTTCGCTACATCGAGGACAAGTTTCCGGAGCCGCGGCTGATGATTTGGAAATTCAATTTAGAAGGCTTTGACGAGGCGACTCCACTGATTGTGAGGACGATATGGCTTCAGCACAGGAGCATGTTGTGGCACATCGAAAGAATGTTGAGATGGTCAGAGGATCTGGCTGCGCGTGGAGGCAGAAGAGCCGTGGATCCGTCGGTGGGGACGCCGAAGATGGAGATTAGGAAATTCGCCAAGAGCTACACACAGTTGCAAGAGCTGATGGTTGAACATGCTCAAATGGAAGAGAGAATACTTTTCCCTGTTCTCGAATCTGTTGATCGAGGTTAGTACTAACTCTCTCTCTCTCTCTCTCTCTCTCTCGCTGTCCCCATATTAAGCTTTAGGGGCGACTTGAGGACTCGATTTCACTGTCAGTGTTAACATTCATCTCTCTAAATTCTGAAATCTTGAAGGGATGTGCAAAAGTGCAAACGAAGAACATGGAAGAGAATTACCAATAATGAATGGAATAAAAGAAGACATCAAATCCATTGGAGTATTAGATTCTGGAATATGTTCAGAAGCTCTTTCTAGCCTTGCTTCTCGCTTCAAATCATTGAAGGTAAATAACCAAAAAAAATGTTCTTCCACCTTTTTGTGTGCTCGTGTAATGGAAAGAGACGCATTGTTAAAACTCGGGAGTTGATGTTTGAACAGACGATGTGTAAAACACATTTTGAAGAGGAAGAGAAAGATCTACTGCCAATGGTGGAAGCTGCTGAAATGGGGAAAGAGAAGCAGAAGAAATTGATGAATCAAAGCTTGGAAGTTATGAGAGGGACACATTCTCAATCGTTTGATTTCCTTCTTGAAGGTCTAACTCCTCAAGAAGCTATGCAGTATATTGACTTGCTCATGAAATTTGGTGATCCAAATCTTATATCATCCTTTCTCTCCTCTGACAATGTTGACTGACCTTTTCTTTTCATCTTTGTGAAAATTGTTGTTGCGTGTTGGGGTGTGAATCTTTGGTTGGTGTAAATAGATAAAAAAAAAAAAAGAAACAGAAAGGGCAAGTGACGTTTCTAGGATGGCTACACATTTATGTTTTCAACAAGGTTTAAATTCGGATTTTGTTTTTATACTTTTGTCGTGGTTAAGAATAAAAAAAGTGTACAAAAAACTCAAAATAAATAGGGCTTTGATATGTCATTTACTCGAAAGACATTATGCCGCAGACCTGTTATGTGCCTCAGGTTTGAACCATTGACAAAGCAAAACAAGGTAACAGAAAAAAGGTAGGTGAAAGACATAAGCTAACAGTAAAAGGTCAAAAAAGAAGACATCCTGGTAAAAAAAAAAGCGTATTTACACGATTCTCAGAATCACTACAAAACTACTTTGGCGGCCGCAAATATATTATTAGATCGGTCGTATTTGCCAAAACTAACGACTCAGATGTCTTTCTTCAACCTCCAACTCTCTCTTTCTCGTTCTCCTTTCATATTAAAAAAAAAAATCTTTTTTTATGAATAAAGAATGGCGCAAAACAGAGTTAAAAAAAAGAAGAGAGAGTGGATGTAACCTTTTTCTGTTTGGAACGTCAAAATTGTTGATTTCTCCTGAATCGATCTGAATTAATATGTACATATACATTCTTTGTTTTGGCCATTACCCGTTGAGCTTAGCTAAGAACTGGCTAAGATTGTACTCTTCTGTGTACTGTGACTGATCCCACAGTTCCTCCAAGTTGCCCAGAATTGCTTTCAGTCCTTTTCCAGTTCCAGTAATCTGATCATTATCATCTGATCCCTTCTTCGAAGACACACCACCCTACAACAAAACCGAATCAATGGACAATACAAACTTGGCTTCTTAAGTTATAGACTTGCAATCAAAAATTAATTAATACCTTTTTCGATGTTTCAGCTGAAGCAAACAGGTCCAGCAACTGATCAGTATTCATTGTCTTCATACTTGCATTCTCAGCATTGATTACTGTATTGGCAACCGACACTTTGAATCTTTGGAGACTCATCACTTTTTCCTCAAGTGTGCCACGCATTATCAGACGGTGTACATTTACAACTCTCTTCTGTCCCAATCTATGCGCTCTATCCATTGCCTGCCACATTTGGTTCACCTCTAAATTAGCAAACTCCCCCACTATAATAGTAATAATCCATTCAAGTGTGCGACTGATATATTCCAAATCTTTCAAATAGAAAATGGAAGAGATGTGAAACACTTCCTCCTTGCTTACAAGCACAAGTCCAAAGAAAATTCAAAACCATTCTACCTGGTGATCACGCATAGGATTCCAATCATGCTCCATAAATACAAGTGTGTCAGCAGAGGTCAGGTTCAACCCAAGTCCACCAACTGAATGAGGAAAAAGAAGTTATTTTCAGTTAACTTGGTCACAACATCCACACTAGATAGCAGAAGGAAACTTCAGTACTGAGTGGAAACGCATACCATGTGTTGTCAGAAGCAGAACATCAATTGTAGGATCTGAATTAAAAGCCTTCACAATCTCAAACCTTTTCTCCGGTACAACTGAACCATCCAGTCGCATGTATGTGACGCTGCTTTCAAGAATTAAGGCATAAACAAATAAGTAACATATTGAAGAAGCCATTTTAAGGATATATAATTAAGGTAGGAACATGGGAATCACAGCAAACAAATTATTTAAGCACAAATCAACATAAGCGAAAAAAGCTCATCATTTTAGGACTTTAAGTCAGAAATTAGAAGACTAATTAATAAATACATAGTTCAATAAACTAGATTGTGAAAATAAAAAGAGTGAGTTCACAAGTTAATCTCGCCTTTTCATGTGGGCTTGAAACAAGTCCTTTTCAATGATGTCCAGCAAAGCCTGTATAAATTAACATGGTTAGATCTTGGAAAATCGTGTGAGGAAACAAAAATGGCGGAAAAATTGGAAGAAATTAGATATGCAAGTTTAAACGATATGTATAATTACTTTGTGCTGTGCAAATATAAGAACTCTGTGCTGGCCTACACTAAGAGTGCCATCTGAACTCGAAGCATCAGAACCTATTCCACATTCTTCTAAAATTTCCTGAAGGGCAACAAGCTTTGGGGAATGTTGAACTTTATGAAGCTCAGTTATAATGTCAGAACATCCATTTATCATTGCTGACAAATCAGAAGCCACCGACTCTGTAACCTTTTCACCAAGAACAAGAAGCGGATGACTGCAGAGTTTAAGCAGGTACTGCAGTGCCTGGAGAATTAAAGACCAAACAAAATCAGGTCTCCCCACACTGTAATTGTTATAGGTGGAAGTGAATATAAATATTGTGGTTGCCTTTAATCAATATTGTGGTTGCATTTTAACACAGAAAACAATATTATACCTGGAAAACGTGTGTGGATGCTTTTGTTGGCGCCACATCTGCATTTCCAGAATCTGCTGATCCATCTACTTTTATGATACTAGATATTTCTTGCTTAGCATGTGAACCAGAAAATTGCTCATAAAGCTTCAACTGGATAGGACTAAGGTCACAGTATCTGTCCTGAATTATTTTTTCTGGCAAATCAGAGAGTACTTCCTCTTTTGTTCGCCGCAGTAAGAACGGCATAACCTACGTGATGCAAAGGTGTTTTTTGGTAATCTTAGCACAACGTTTTCTACAATTGCAACAATGAAAATATAAAGGCGTAAAAGATGAACTAGAACCAGCATTACCTGCTTATGGAGTGCTTCCATCGCCAGAACACCCGCTTCAGCATCCTTAGCAGAGCATTTAGGATCTCTAGCTGCCAGCAATGGTTTCCCATAAGTTGCTTGAAACTGCCCAATAAAGAAACACATATCTCATTTATAATAGCAAGAATATCCAGAAACACTTCTTGAAGTACAACTTTCAAAAATGACCCTTGTAAACAGCATAAAAGCAGGAATCTGGATAAGCGCTACCTGTCTCTCTGTCCCAAGAAACCCAGGCATCAAAAAGTCAAAAAGCGACCACAGCTCCATGATATTATTCTGCAAAATGGAAACAATAACACTCAGAAGAATTCGATTGGCCTTTTAATTTTTTTGGGCCCTTCTAACCTCTTAGCTTTACAAGTTCATGTTCATGTAAAACGTTCTTGATATATACTATTTGCATTTTATTAAAAAACACTCAGAAGATAAAAGCACACGTATTAAACTTTCAAGGAAAGTCCAGCACTCCTCCGTAACCTGTATTGGCGTTCCACTAAGGATAAGCCGGTGCTGGGCCTTCAATTGTTTCACTGCAGAAGTAACTTTGGATTTAGCATTCTTAATAATGTGCCCCTCATCCAGAATACAATAGTTCCACGAGAACTGTGTCAGATAATCAGCATCCTTGCGGACCACATCATAAGATGTGATAATGACATTGTGGTTGCTGAACTGTTCACGGAGAGAAAGGCGGTCTTGAGCAGAGCCAACATACTGCAACAGGCTTAGCAGAGAAAGGTCAATATACTTCTCAATTTCATATGCCCAATGGCCAACAAGTGTTGAAGGGCAAACAATTATAGATGGAAAAACATCTGGTCCCTCTGTTGAACCGCGACGCTCTGCTGCATCAGATGCCACAATTGCAGATGCTTGAAGTGTCTTACCAAGCCCCATATCATCGCAGAGAATTCCATGGAGCTTAAAACGTTTCAAGAATCCTAACCAATTAATTCCTTCTTGTTGATACCTGAAATCAGAAAACTGATAAATATTCATAATAATTCAAAAGCAATGAAATTCTCTCTCAATGAAATTCAACAATATAGAAAATTGATATGCGTTAAGGAATATACATATCCCCTATCAATCAAGGCCCAGGCTAAGGACAACACATTTTCCCCAATTCTACCCTGCTTAAACCAAAAATAGAAGCACCGTCCAAACATTGCTAAACCCTAAATTTTGCATAGATGCAACTGAGAAAACGAAGGCAAAAGGGAAATGCCAGTGAGATTATCAAATCAGAAAAAGCATTGAAGAAAACCTTGAGTGACACAGAGATGCTCAGAACAGAGAAAAAGCTGTCATTTAATCTACTATGAAATTACCTTCTCAATGTAACTTTTAACTCAGTGCAAAGCTTGTAATCATCTATATGCGAGTTGTCAAGTAGCTGCTCCAAAAATTTGGCATCCTCTGCATTGCTAGACAGATCTTTGCTCAGCCCTACAGGAGGGGGAACCCCACGTGCTAATGGAAGCATAGGTACTAGGGCAGCAAAACTACGTGTCACACTCTGCCTGACTGAACTGTCAACATCGCTCATGCATCTCAGGAGGGGAACAACCAATAAAGGAGAATATGGAACTAGTTCTACACCCAGCCCTTGAACAAGCAAACCAATAAGCATTCCTGCACCTTGTCTTGCATTAATGCATGTCAAATCTCCCAACATTGGAATGGCTTTTTCCACTACTGCTGCCATGACATTTGCTGTCATTGATTTAGCCATTGTCATAATACATCTAGAAGCAGCCAATCTAACAGCCACATGCGAATGGCGAACACATTTGAAAATACAAGGCAGGAGACTAAGTAGTCTAGATTGCAGTGTTTCTTCCATCACTGGTGCAATTGACCGTACCACCTGGAAAAGAGATAAAATAAAGGCAAAACATCACCTACTGAGGCAATCTGTTCATTAGTGAGGTTCGTATGCGAGCTATGATAAAAAAAATTCCACGTAGCATCCTAATAAGAGCACTTCTAAAACAAACAAATAGCCGTCTTTGTGAGAATATTACAAAAACAATGTAGTGTTTCCAGCTGCCTATTCAAGAATAAGCTTCACCTTTCTGTTTAAGGAATGCAAAATAGCCAATTGGCTATTACGTTGAAATAGCTACAAAATCAAAACATTTACCAACCGATAGCTCATTAACTAGTGAGATTGCTATGCAAACCGTTCTCATACAGTTCCAATGTTCATCCTATCAATGGCAGTATACAGAAACAGTTTCTAAGACAGCCAGTTTCTTAGCTGAACCAACATGTAAATCAGTTACTCTGGGACATAAATTTGGCTCAAAGAAAATGAAATATCACATCTATGCAAAACACTTCACTGGGCATACCTGGATGTTGTTTATCAAAACCTGTGCATCAGAGATAGATTCTATTTTAGGGTTAATATTCTGTTTATCTGCAGGAATTCCAGGAACAAGAACCTCAGTGAGGCACTCCCACAATTTTGGGAGCTTGTCAAACAAGGAACCCCCAAATTTCATGCTTAAATGCTTCAATACAAGTTCAGCTCCCCTCCTAGTGATAAAGCCCTCAACTTTAGACCTATCTTCGCCACCAGCCAAAACAACTTTTGCCTTCTGTTTTCCTGCATTACTCCGCGAGGACAGGAAGTCCAGATCATCAATGGTATCTATAGAGCTAATGATACTAGCTTGAGGTGTTTCGCTAGGATCCATGCATGTCAAGCTACAAATATTCTTGATTAACTTGTCATTGGGGCTTGGCTTCCGATCTACACAGTAAGCAATAAGCTCTGCAAGAGCCTCAGCAGCTTTCTGCTGTAGTATTTGTTCCTGGAAACAGAACCGGGTCAATGTTCAGTTCAGCATACATGAAAATAAACATTTAATCTCAGTTGCTACCTGCTCTCTTTTAATCGAAGCCATCAGCGGCAAGATTATTGGATTAAGTCTAGGGGGAAATTCTGACATCCAAACAACTGCAGCGGCGATCAGGGAGGTGACTGTGATATGTAGATTACTCTGCACAAAAATAAGTCCAGAAATTAGATTAAAAAGTTAATCTCAAAACACAGAAATGTTTATTTAATCTAGCAGACAACAGATTTAAGTTAGCCAATGAAATAAATCAAAACAGATTCCAATGTACCTGTACACATTTTAAGTAACCAGCAGTACTTAATAATTGTTGCCTAGATGATTCCACATCTTCAAAAACTTGTTTTTCTAAGGATTCATTTGCAGCACTGTCTTTATTCCACAAAGCTAGTGTTGATGCAAATTCAATTGTCTCATCAGCACTCAAGCTCTCCACATTGACTTTAGTTGTTGATAGTAACTTATCAAACCAATGGCAGGTTTCAATTGTATGTAACAACTGAGAAGCTTCATTCCTCATTTTAGTGTATGTTCTTGAGAGCTCAGCATAAGGAAGAAGTATGTCTTTAGTGGGGAAAGCAGGGTCTGCGCAAGCTAACAAATCTAGCATCCATTTCTTAAGAGGAATAGGACAACCACGCAAACTTCCACTTCCATCAGAAGGGACCTTGCATTTAATTTCTCTGAACCAAGAGATAAGCACAATGGACGCAACCTGCAAAGCCAGCGGTTAAATCCGAAACATGCAATATACGTCTAGTGGGAGAGTGGGTGAGAGAAAGAGACAGAGTGTGTGCGCGAGAGAGAGCGTTTGTGGGTGAGAGAGAGAGAATGGGAGAGTGGGTGTGTGTGTGAGTGAGAGAGAGAGAGAGCGTACCTGGCGCTGAACACCAGACAAAGACGTAAGATTACTACTCAGTGGATCTACTACGAGCTGCATTGAATCCTCGCTCAACCGGGATGCAAGGATACCCAACGCAGATGCTGTAACTACCCGGGTGTGAGTCACTGACATCTCAATATCAGAGCCGACGACAATTTTCGTGGACCTGGCAGAAGCATCTTCATTTTTTTCGAGGGAAGCAGAACTCCTTGCATAATCAAAGCCCAGAATGCTGGAAGCTTCATTCTCAAGTTGGACCGCTTTCATCTTAGCAGCAGCTCTAAAGTGACTCTTACGGGGAGGAGATACAGGCCAAAACATTTTTGTAGCATCCAATGCTGAGCCATAAGGAGTAGCTGCCAGTTCTATCCATGAGACCATGTATGATTTTGCAGCTTCTTCTAAATCTTCCATTGAGCACTAAATAAGAAGAGAAATGAGAGATCTAGGCCCAAATACGGAAAAAATTTGGCTGTCCTAAACACTTAAATCTCGAAACAACAAAATAGTAATAATAACACATTTTCAGGTGATTGCATTACATGACCTAAATTCATTTGCAGTTTTCTGTCATTAACTGCTTTGGCTATGGGTAATAATAATAACACATTTTCAGGTGATTGCATTACATGACCTAAATTCATTGCCACCTTTCTGTCATTAAGTGCTTTGGCTATGACTAAACTTAATAAAGCAGAAAGAGTAAAAGACATCCAGCTACTAATAAAAGGAAAGGGTTCAGATGTAAATACATTCTAACAATCATGTGACTGATGTAAAAAAGTGTACATGTGCAATACCATATATCACCATGCAAATTGGAAAGCTACCATTTAACTTGAAGTTCAAAGCAAACCAAGAACGAACATATTTATTTCAAAGGGTGTAGAAGGCGAAAAATGCATAGAAGAAAATTTGGGTGTACTGAAAGAAAAGCAACACTTCGTTACTAAATACCTGAACCAAAAGCCTCCACACTCTCTCCGAACACTCCAGAATTTCCTCAGTTGATTCAAGCAAAAGATTCTGAAAGACAATTCTTAGGGTGTCCCCTAAAATAGAAGATGGCCAAAAAGAACTTTTGGACTGCTCAGGAATGTTCTTTCTGCATCCAGCTTCAAGTAATCGCTCCTGCCAGGGTGAATTTTGGGAACTAGTGGTAAGCATATGAAAGGAACATAAAGGAAAACCGTATTCTGAAGTGAACAAAACGGATTTACATCTGTTAATTTTAATAGGCCACAAAAACTCAAGGCACAAGATACATGTAAGTCATGCAACAGGCGACAAACATAGGAAGCAAGCACTAAGAGAGATTCTATCATAGACAAACAGTAGAAACCTACCAGAGTCCGAATAGCCGAAAATCGAACTGATGTGATGTCGTGTCTCATAAATGGCCACAACCTAGGGGCTAAACCTGATAATGCATACGGGCTTTCCTTGCCGTCTCTTCTTTCTCTAACACTCTCAACATGAACCACGTCATTGAGGTCAATATTTTGTTCCTCTCCAACTGATAATTCCTCGTGCATCACCAGGGTTATGTCATCTTGAGAATAGATCTCTGCGAGGAGGTTCATAACACTGCAAGAAATGTTATACTGGTTCAACAATGATCTTATGAAGAAATCTCCCAATACCAAGAAAGAAAGGTTTTAACAATACTATGGATAGTGAAAAGGGGAGAATGAAATTTTATCACTTGCTTACCTGCTGGTGGATGGACTTAAATCATCCAACTCAAGCAAGATATCCCACAGTAGCATGACAATGGAAAGTAATGTCTGTCCTCTCAAAGAAACAATAGCAGCAGCAGCCGGTATAAGAGCATCAGCGGCAACCGCTCGCACATCATCGTCGGAGTCCTCCAACCCTGCCTTACATGCCGGAAGAATATAGCCAAGCAAATCCTGGAGCATTTCCTGCAAAAAATAATAGTCAGGGTGAATAAGAACGAAGCTAATGATGTACATGCATCTCTACAAACAAAAACGGTTGAAGAAATCAAGTGAGCTACACAGAGTGGAACCATAGACAATTAAAATATACTACCCATATCCTGATAGGAAAAAAAACCTCCGGAATGACAAAACAAGACTGCAATCATATCCTATTTCAATTTTCCACAACATGTGTAATTTAATAAAAGTAGCTCCCATGTGCTGGAGTTTTACCTGTCGCACAGCAACCAAGTACTTGATGCCCAAAAGACTTCCATGACGGATTTCCCATTCAGGCCGGCGCTAGCAAATATAAATGTTAAAAATTACCAAACAGTTTTATAACTTATCAATACCGCAGCAAGTTTCATAGTTATAAGTGAGTTCAAAAAGAACTGACTAAACATTTACCTGCATCTGAAGCAAGATATTTAATGTTTCATAAATCAACGAGGGGCTCATATATTTGAAAGTAGCACCAAGTGCTTGGGCACAAGCTTCCCGTACAGGAGCAACTACCTGATCAGAAATATAATCCCCAAAACTGCAACAGAGAGAAAGATAGCGACCAAGTTAGAAATGACCAACCAAATCTCAGCTAGTATAGGAGTTAAATAAACAATCGTTCTACCATATATGCTATGAAGCAGATACAACTAAAACTGGAAAAGAAAATACATGATAAAGTACCAAAGTCTTACCGGTCAAGTGAAAGAACACATAAGAAACGAATGGTGCAATCCTGTAGAAATTCAAAATTTTTGATCCAAGAATGCCTGGCTTGTTTAACCAAATCCAACACTTCAATATTTTCTTCCTGATGCTTATTTGGTATAACAGGTTCCTCAACAAAACTCTTATCTTCAAAGTGATTGCTAACCTCTGCCACATGGTTTATTTCAGACTGAGATAGTGAGTCATCAATAGAAGATTGAGGTTCCACTTTACTAGAGTCAATTTGACCATTGTCCATCACTGGTGGCAGTAAAAACTCAACAGCTTCATCTTTAACATTAATATCATAATCACTTCCCGTAACTTCCAAAACTGTATTATCAATAAATGATTTTGATGGATCCTCAGTCTTGGGTCTTTTACGAAGTGGCTCCAGCTCATTTTCAGAAAACTGCATATTCAAGTCGATTTCCCTCTCTCGTGTTACTTTATTCAAGACTTCTTTCAACTCAAACCCATTATCCGAGCTAAACTCTGCTATTGACACTCCAGCAGAACCACCATGAAGCATTAATATTTCTCTCAGAGCCATGACACTGCCATGGCGGATCTCCCATGCTGACCATATTATCAGAGTATTAGTCCAACTTTACACTCAATAAGTGAAAAGCAAAGTAAAATGCATACAGCACAAGTACATGAACCTTACCAGGGTCAAACATGTCAAGAATAAGTTGCTCAACAAAGCTGTGGAAAGGCCAACTTCCATCCCCATCAGGCTCGATATCATCTTCATTACCAATGTTTGCCTAAAGAATTTTCGAGTAGCAAAATCACAAGAAACAAGACAGTATGAAAATGGTCTAGAATTCTAATACGCAAGCAAAATTCCTCACACAATTTAACGAATGTTAGAACAAAGTATGACAATTGCAATTCTATTTTCAAGAGAGTTTGTGTCTATGTGTGGACTATCGATTTGTTAGAGATTAGACACCAAAGAGAACTGAATCCAGGATAGCATATCAATGAACTAGTGAGACTTCAAGTTGGTTTTATGTTCAATATTAGTGTTCTACAACTCAAATTATACAAGTTGGTTATCCGTCTGCATCATCCAAATACCTTGTTAGATTCCAATGAGTCAGAAAAAGTTCTTTTTGAGGTTGAGGCATGAGACGATGGCATCTCAACATCGGCTCCTTCGCAGCTAGCCTTAGCTTGATCTTTTGAGCTTATTTTTGCTTTACGTTTCAGTAGATTCAATTCCCTTGCGCTTGGCCTCTTAGAAGTGACACGGGGAACCATTCTTGAAACAAACTGTTGAATATGATGTGGAGAATAGTTTGCGTATAATCTGTTTCCAACCCCATTTGCATGAACATTGGACTTCTGCTCAATAAGATCCTCATCTCTAATCATTTCATTAACATCCATAAACTGCTCGCACATGTCCAAACCTGTTCCATAGATTGACAGAAATCTGTTCATTAGGCGCTTCAATCAAGCAAACCAAAAGACAGTGAGTACAGAGTCAACTTTACAAAGAGTGGGAAGAACCAATAGTGATATAATAGACTTCAAAGAATGGGTTTATGCATATAATGGTTTTAAAATATATACATATATATACTAGCCAGGTATATATACTCTTGATGAAACTGGATCATTCATAACACTTTCCACATGGTTATTTTTAATAGGAAAGAAGACAAGCCGAAGGAGCTACTGACCTAGACGTCGCCGGAGATTCTTTTTCTGACGAGCCACTCGGTCCCTCGGATTCTTGGAATTGTCATTCAAAATATCGTACTCCTGCAACAAAAAAATGTTTCTCCATAAACAGCTAATAATTTGGCTATCATCTGATTTTATGTTTGCACCGAAGGAACATCAAAATATCTCAAGGAAAAAGCAGAAATGTATGAGAAGAAGAAAAAGGATAGAGGGAGCGCTACATATGGTTTCAAATATTTCCTAAAACAAAAGAATGAGGGCAAGGTATCATGCTGCATGAAGTGATTGTGTTGAACAAGCAGTGAGTTAGCTACAAACATAGTAACAGAACTTCTTAAGACCAAATAATGAAACTGTAAAAAACAAATTTTATAGAGTGCAGCTAGAACTTCTAAGAATCTAACTAAATGGCCGTCAAAGTTTATGTTATTCCAGTGACTTACTTATTCCAAACAATTTATGGCTGACAAAAATGTAATTTCCACGAAGTTGTTTGCCTAGGCCTAAAGACAATCAATGAAGAAATTACACCAGAGGTAAATCAGCTGAAATCATACATACTGATCTAGACAAGTGACCAATAGTAAATGATAAAATTACCTGTCCACCAGATGCCAGCAAAGCGCCAAACTCTAAAACCTTGTTCATCTCAAAGCTGTTAGCACATGCCAAAAGTTAGAGACATCAAAATACATTGGGCAACCTTGACATGATGAAGACATCAAAAGACACATGTCTTAAGAGTAGATAAAAAAACATACAGATTGGATAACAGATCTATTCATAACCTTCTGAAGGGAGCATTTGCTAGAAGTTTGGACTGAAGATTGCCTGAAGCCACCACTTCATCTACATTACCAGATACCCCGGCCTCACCCATCTTTGTTGCCAAAGAGTTTAATAGTTCATTCAATGAAGTATGCTTGACATTCAGAACAATGGCCCCAATAGCATGAGCAGCAGCAACTCTTGTATCCCACTTTTTACTACGGAGATAATGCAAAACCTAATTCCCATAAAACAAATTTAGGCCAGGGAACAAATAGGACAATCTAAAGTAAAGAACAACTTAGTAGTTTAGAAAGATGTAACACGAAACTATAATGCTAATACGGAATATTATAAGATATATAGTACCTAATAAGCAGAAGAAACAAGGTTTCCAGGAGAAAAAAAAAACTAGCCTGAGTAATCATTTTATGAATAAGACCAGATAACAAAGCTTGAGCTTCCGTCTGATAACAAAAACTCTAGAAAGTAGAGTCAAATCCTGAGACTAATGGATAGGCAGGTGGTTAAGATTCCATTCTGAAAGCCCATTAGATTCCTCATCTAAAGCTTCAACAGTTTAGAAGCGGTATGAGTTGAAAAATCATCTACTGGGTATGTTCAATCAATGTTGACAACATCCTATTAAAGATGTCCTGTAACTAGATGTCGAAAGAATAGAAGGCGCTCCTATGAAATCATATCCCTAGAACGGCCATTAATTGGAGAAAGCGAAACAGCCTTGACTATACCTTTCTCAAAAGAGAGCTCAAGTCCTGAGGGTGAGACTTGGCAATATCCCCGATCTGCCTGGCTGCAGTAAGCCGAGTAGCTTGTGTTGAACCAGCTACGAAAAAATAATAATCAAGGGGAACATGTCTCTTCTTCTAAGATTAGGATACGAAAGCAAAAAGTATTATTAAAACGAAGAAACGCAACCAAAAAAAAATCGAAGCATCATAGGCAGTATCGGTAACAAAGGCACTATGAGGAAAAATCAAGGATACTGTCCAACAAAGTGAGGAGACGGTTGAGTCGCGAAGACTGTTGCTGTGCCATGAAGGCCACAATGACAAGGTTGATGACAACAACAAGAGTGGACCTCCTCTTGGCTTCAGTTCCACATCCAAGCTCATCCAATTACTTTGCGAAAACGGACTCTACAACACACACTGAAGATAAATCAATCACCGAAATTTAGAAAAGAGAAATCGAATCAGGCATTCTGAAATAGAATATCGAACAAATTTGTTTTACAAAAGCTTTTTTTAGTAATTCGATTTGCTCGGGATAGCCGTTTTCCATCTTTATCCTCATGATTTTCTAGGGAAAACTCGAGAAGAAAGGGGAATTATTTCATAAGGAAGAGAAAAAAATTAGGGTTTCGTTACCTGTTTAGGCTGCAAGGGTACTCAAGAGCAGCGAATGCCTGTGCTGATATATAATGCTGGTTTCTTCTTCTTCCTCCTCGTCTTTCTTTTAGCCTCCGAAGAAAAAAATTGCGAAAAAAATGCAAAAATTAAAAATTACGAAAACAGAACAAATCGGGCCAAAAAAACAACAAACGTGGAAAAAAAACGTTCTTTATCGCTGGGAATGAAATCGTTCTTCTCGTACCTAATACAAATATTAACAAATAAATGACATAAAAAATTACTAAACCAAAAAAAGGGAAAAAATATTAGTAATTTATGAAATTTTATTGATCATATATAACCAAACAAAATTCGACTGTTGATATATTTTTATTCATGATTTCCAAACTATCAACATCAATACTTTTACCGTAGCGTCATGAATGGATGTTTATTTTTATAAGTTTCTAATATTCCTCTATTTGTTTAGGCATCTTTCAAGATTGCAAAACCAAAAATTATTTTATGGTATATTTAAGAAAACAAGGAAAACAAAGGTTAAAATGTGAAAGAAGCATATGAAAATTGATTGCATATGTCTGAAATCAATTTGCTCTTGTGCTAATGTCTTGAAATCACGTTGGAATTCCTAAAAAAATAAATATATGCATTTTTGTCACACTTTTGGGCTATGGTTATAGCACATTTATTTATTACATCATTTGCTTCTTTGAAGTGATGCCAACCGCACCGGAATTTTTACTTCTCATTTGGAATCTGTATCGTTTTGATTATGCAAGTTTTAGTTTCAGCCAATGAATTCAAAATCAAGTAGTTCGGTCGAACTGTAAACCGGTAACAATTTCGAAACAATTTCGATTCAATTTCATAAAAATCCAAATAATAATTGACCCGTGAATTTATTAAAGACTAATATTGTAAAATAACATATTTAAAAAAAAATTCACATCTAATAGCTTAAAATTAAAATTTTAAAAATATGAAAAATAATTATGTAAAAATATTTATCTACTCTAAATAAATTATACATACATTTAAAACATTGTTTTTAAATTTATTTTTTCTAATTTAAATTTTTTTTTATTAAAATGAAATTTTAATATATTTTAAATTTAAATTTATGTTATTATTAGAAATTTAAAATAATTATGCTATTTTTAAAACAAAAAATAAAAAAATATTATTTTAGAGAATTGCCTTTATTAAAGCCTATAAAAACTAGAAATTAGTTATATCAAATCAATTCATTATTATTTTATGTAATGTTTTTATCATAGAATTATAATGTTTCGAATCTATAAAAAAAAAAAATTATACATCCAGTTTCAGTGTTTGACCCTGTTTTAAAATAAATGATTTGAGCGAATTAGCAATTGAGGAGATCTTCAAAAATCTTTACATGCAATTTCTTGTGATACCATCTTTTAATTTATTGCTGCTTTAACTTTTTGCCTTTTGATAATTAAGGGAAATAATAAAACAAATAACTTACTTATTTTAACCAAAGAGTTGGATTCGTGAGTGATAAAAAAATACACAAATTTGTGTTCAAATTACTTAATTTTCGTTTATTAAGCGTTAATCACCATCATTGTTGATGTTAAAACCAGTGGTGGTGTGGTTATTTGATAAACTTTTGTTTGTCGATTTCTTCCTAAATCTTTTTTTTCCCTTATTTCTTATCCATTTCGCTTTCTATCTAATTTGGTTTTTTCCAGTTTGATTCCTTTCATTTTAAATAAGTGTTCTCATACATTACAAAGACGTTAAAGAATTACATATTACCGTTGTGCAACAAAAAAAAGGATATAAGAATATATTTCTTTGTTAATGTTTTTGTTTAATTCTCTTATTGTCTTGTTTGCGTTACAAAATGAGCATTCGTTTAAATAGGTAAAAATAAGTGTTTGAGGAGTTTGAAAATGTATTATCAAAAATTGAGAACATGTAAAGTAAAGTTTAGCTAGTGAAAATCGAGGTGGAATTGGTAAAGAGTTCTAACTCGATTAGAGTTTTGGAAAGAAAAAGAAAAGAAATGTTCTAGGTGTTTAAAGCGATTTCAAATGTCATTATAAGGATTAACAGTATTGATCCCTAACGTTATTGAACAAAAATTAAATTTGATTAAGATTATGTTTGTCAACTATAGCTATAGTAAATTATTATTTATTTATCTGCCGTAATTACTTACCACATACGTAGTATCTGACTGTTGTGTCATGTGTCATAATTTTTCCGACCGTTAATTAAAATAGCGATACGATTAAAAATCTATGATCAACCGTAATTATAATTATCGACAACAAACAAACAAATAACATATTAATCACTATCGCAATATTGATTATAGCCACAGCCACAATTACCACCGATTACAACAACGAAACGAACAACACTTAATCTATTATCTAAACGGCATAGATAACAACACGAATTAGTTAATAGGTTATGAAAATCTGAAAACGTCACAATAGGCAAGAGGAGTAATATATAATCTTATAATGAAATATCAAATTGGTCTCTGCAACAAAATTTTAATTAAAAAAAGAAGAAGAAAATAGTATATAATAAAAACATGCTTAAGGAAATTTCCCATTTTCAACTATAATACTCAAAACATTATTTTAGTTATTAAAACCAAATATTTCCAAAGGAGATTTTTTTTTTTTTGTCTTTGAATAGAAGTCAAAATCGGAAGGGGAAAGAGACAACAAACTAAGAGAATCAAAGATGGATAGGCTTGAAGGAGCACCACGTCTCATCTTAGTTACTGATCTTGATTGCACATTGGTAATTTCTAATTCTTGATTTTAATCTATTTTTAGTTTCGACGAAAAATCCATATATTCCATAAAAATCTGCAGGTGGATCACGATGATCCTGAAAACACCCATCTCCTTAGATTCAATGCGCTCTGGGAAGCTCAATATCGCCATGATTCATTGCTTGTTTATTCCACCGGGAGGTCTTTACGTTCTTACTTGAGTCTAAGGAAGAAGAGGCCTTTGTTGACTCCAGACATCGCCATAACTTCTGTCGGTTCTGCGATTGTTTACAGCGGTGAATCTATGGTGTCCGATGATGTCTGGGAGGCTCGTCAGGCTGAAATGTGGAATAGAGACATTGTTGTCGAGGAAACTTCTAAATTCCCTCAACTTGAGCCGCAGGTATTTTGCTACTCGTTGTGGTGTGAGTATTGAACCTATTGATTATATTTTCATCAGTCGGATGATTTTTCCTTGTCCGAAAACTCTCAAAGCTTGGAATTTCTTGTTTCTTGCTGCGTTGATTTAGTCTTTCTGTTTATTATATTTCTTAAGCATCTCTTAACATGAAAATGGGTTTTGTTTGTTGGCAAGGATACTAGAGTAGAAGCAGCTAGTATTTTTCTTTCTGAAAGTTCATTATAAATCGGATTTGCGAGAATAGATAATATCGTGAGATGCTTTTTCTATTCTAACTAGATATCTAAGAGTTACTGAGCTGGAATAGAGGCAAGAGCAATGATATTGTTGGCATAGATGCAGCTGAATGAGATGTAGTCCGCCATACACATATGGATTAGTTCCTATTTTAGAAATAATGTTAAACCTTGATGACAATCGAGAGTTCTGTCTAACTGTTTGGACGTTTACCTGATTTGAATTGTTATATTGTATCTCTTGCTGAATCTATAGCAATTTGGTAGATCTTGAGCTCTTTTTGTTTTGTCTTGTGTGTTATAGCCAGACAAGAGCCAAGAGCAGCACAAAGTGAGTTTCTTTGTGGAAAGAGAGCAAGCTATCGAAATAATGAAGGTTCTTCCAGGGCGATTAGTGGAGCGTGGGGTGAGATATTGTCTGTACCCCTCATGTGAGTTTGATGAATATTCTTATCATAGAATGTTCCTTTTGGTACTGATGACAATAAAATTTCTTATAGGTGGATGTGAAGCTGATTTATAGCAACGACTATGCTTTCGATGTATTACCAAGAGGATCTGGCAAAGGAGGGGCTCTGACATATCTACTTGACAGGTTGGAGACTGAAGGCAAACAGCCTTCTAAGACACTTGTTTGTGGTGACTCTGGAAACGATATTGAGCTCTTCAACATTTCTCAAGCATATGGTGTGATGGTTAGTTCCCTATTGATTTTAAGTTCAGACATACTTGATTGCGCACTCATAATTGTGCTGCTACTTTACTGTTTAAGGTTAGCAATTCGCACAAAGAACTATTGCAGTGGCATGAAGAAAATGCAAAGGACAACCCAAATATATTTATTGCATCCCTGACATGTGCAGCTGGCATCATAGAAGCCTTACAACGGTTTAATTTGGGACCAAGTTCCTCTCCTAGAGATGCTTTGGATACTGAAAATTTCCAGGAGGAATTTTTGAATCCTGCTCATGGGATTGTTCAGTTTTATTTGTTTTACGAGAGATGGCGCTGTGGAGAGGTGGAGAAGTCTGACAAGTATTTGCAGAATTTGAAATCGCTCTCTGTAAGTGTATTTATTCGTTTGTTGCCTAGAAAATACTTCAAAAATGTATTCTATTCAAAGATAAATGATTAGGTAAACCCCTCGACTGTGTTATTTGACAAAAAAAACTTCTCTTGTTCCATAAAATACTTGACATTCGAACCTTAACAGAAAAGTGGATTAATGTGTCATTTTTCTACGGTTTCGTTAGAACTGATGAAGATGAGGGAGTATCTGAGTTAATGGAAATCCAAGTGCCCATTTCTCCTTTTGAAAATGCTCTCGATTGCATGTGACGTATAAACTGGTTTATTTGCAATGTTTCAGAGTCCACTTGGTATTTTTGTTCATCCGTCTGGAAAGGAGAAACCGATACATGAATGGATAGATGAGATGGAAATATTACATGGGGACAGGAAGGAAAAACAGTTTCGCATTTGGGTTGATAAAGTTTCGTCTTCTCAAATCAGTCCAGATATATGGCATGCAAAATTTGACAAGCATGAGTTATCTGGTAAGAAATCTAGTTCTCTAAGATAACTTTTCAGATATTTCTTCCAAGATAACATAGACCAATATTTTGACCCAGCATGTTTCAAACCAATAGGTTGTTTGTGTAACCAATCACCATTGTAATATTATATTCATCTTCTTTTTGTTCTGTTCATTTCTGCTGCATATCTGCTACTTGTGACTTATCTGAGAAATGATTCACCAGAAACTACCGTCATCTAAACTCTTTTTGATGTCTTTATTACAAGCCAATTAATACAATGAGTGAATGAGATTTCTAGGGAGTGGTAAGGATTTGATTGACCTTTGGTTTTTGTAGATGACAGAAAAAGATGATTTGTCTGTTTTCTCTTCATAACGGAATAGCGTAGAAGTTTGCTTCCATGTTAATGTTTTGCTCTTTTTTTTTTGGGTTGTATTCAGAGGGGAAAGTACGGTCTTGTTCAACTAGAGTCTTACTGAGTTGTCAGGTAAACCTTGATTCATCTCTTTTAAGATTTCAAACGACTAACTAATTAAACAATATTGAAAATCTGAAAATGGGTTAAAATGCAAAGGAGGAAAAGCAAAACCTGACGTGGATGCACATCCACCAATCATGGTTAGATGATTCCTGTTCAGATGATCAAGAGACATGGATTTTCTGAAATCTGGACTGACAATATTAAGATGATACCTGTTTGGAAAGGAGCTAACCAACAGAGCATAGTGTTTTTTGTGTTATGTTGTTTGAAATGGTGTGAATTTGATCATCAAAAAGGAGAATAAAAGCTGAAGAAGAGTAGTGTTGCTATATCTTGATGTCATTTGGTAATAATTTATTTGTTTAGTACCTTTTGAGGCAGGAAGAGTTTGACAACAAAACCCTACAAGATTTTTTTTTCCTAGTCCGATAACTATTGGATTTTGCTCTTTAGTTCTGCAAAATAAATTTGGTTTTATATGAATTGTTTTGTGCTAGTTAGGATTTTCATTAGGTTTTTATTCAAATATAGAATAGGAGAGGGCACACAGCAAATATCATGAAATTAAAGTAGCCAATATCATGAAATTGGATAGGGTTAGTCATTTGTTTTGTTCTGTCTAAATCATGATATTTTCGATCTGATCTACTCTGCTCCACAGTTTTTAAAAAATTAAGAAAATTGAAAATTTATTCGAAAATAGCAATTTTTATTTTTATTTATTAAAATTTTATATTTAAAATAACTAATTTGATGAATATAAAAATATCTTCTTCAAACGATCGTGACATGCTCACATTTGTAATTTTATTTCACTAAGATTTTATTCCACATGTCATAACTTAAATTTACACATGTCCTTTTTCTTAAAATATTAATTAGATATGTTTTTTTTGTCATATTTCAATTAATAACAAATATATTTATTTATATCATATAATTATAAAAAAATTTCAAATATTCATGTCTCTTAGACGTATTTTCTTTCTCTTTTAATATTTCATAACTAATATCATATATTTTTTATATTACATAATTACAAAGTAACTCTAGATATTTATAATTTACCAAAAACATCACGAAGGTATTTCTAAAACTATTTACCATTTGAAATCTCTTAGGACAATTAGATTTATATATATATATATATATATATATGTGTGTGTAAAATAAGTGGAATCACTCTTTTTATTCGTAATTTTTTTTAAAGATCTGAACTGATATCAAAGCAAAGCAAATTCGAATGTGTTTTGTCCTTAAATCACACAATACAAAATGTAGTATTTATACTCAAAATAATTCACATCCTATACACCTATATGATTTGAGAGGAAAAAGAAAGAAAACTAATAGCATTTTTTTCCCATTTGATTCCTCCGGTTTTTCCAGATTCAATTAAAATGAAACTTGGTTAACCATAGCAACCATTTTGTTAGAGCAAATCGGTTGGATACATTTATCCAGAATAAACTCACAAAACCCACTTTGGATACTATGAAGGAGACGCAAGTCACGGAACATTATTTGAAACACAAGTCTACTTACTAGTAATTACCACCACTTTCCGTAATTAACGCACTTTTCACTTTATCCATTTCATTCATTCTTTTATAAGTTGTTTTATATTGTTTCCTTTCTTTCTCTAAGCAACCACTGCTCAGTTTTCCTCCAAATGGCTAGTTTAAACACTCGAGTCTTCTTCTTTTCTCTGTGTTTCATCCTTACCAAAGAAGCATCGTCGCAGCTTGATGAGCTATGGCTAGTCGGTGACGACGACGATCCATTGAACGCATTGCAGACAAGGCGCGAAAGAAGAGAGGACAAGTGCGATTACACGTTGGGAAAATGGAGCTACGACGAAACGTATCCACTCTATGACTCAAACTGTCCATATATGAGCTCTACGTTAAGTTGTCAGAGAAATGGAAGGCCTGACTCTTATTACCAGAAATGGAGATGGATCCCTAAGACTTGTTCACTTCCAAGGCACACTCCTCTCTCTCTCTCTCTCAGTTTTTCTTTCTTTTGAATATTCTTTCCGTAAGAAAATTCGGTTATTTAGGATCGGCTCCAAATGGTAATTGCATGAGGATGTAGCGATATTACTGCTCACTTCTCAGTTTAACAAAATAAGCTCTCTTAAATTTGATGGTGTTTAGGTTTAACGCATTGAAATTTCTGGGGGAAATGAGGAAAAAAAGAATAATGTTGGTTGGAGATTCAATTATGAGAAACCAATGGGAATCTCTTGTCTGCTTAGTACAGTCTGTGATTCCAACTCATCGTAAGAAACTCACTTACAATGGTCCTACAATGTCTTTCCATTCTCTGGTAATAATAATCATTTCACATATTATTAATACTCTCTTTTGGATGAACAAATTAGTCAATTCATATTTGGTTAGTAAAAGAAATTTTATTACTTGCAGGATTTTGAGACATCAATTGAGTTCTGTTGGGCTCCTCTGCTTGTGGAACTCAAGAAGAGAGATGACCGTAAAATAGTTTTACATTTAGACTCTATCGAAGACAATGCTAGATATTGGCGTGGTGTCGATGTTCTTGTATTTGATTCTGCTCACTGGTGGACTCACTCTCAGAAACGCAGCTCGTAAGCCATCTTAGAAACCGCTTGCAGCATTGATAGCAAATGATAGCAATGAATAGATTCGTACATGTCTCAATCTTAGTTAAGATATGTGGTTGTTAACAATAACACAAGTTATGATGGTTTAGGTGGGACTATTACAAGGATGGGAACAAGCTCTTCAAAGCTATGGACCCAATGGTTGCTTATGAGAGAGGACTTACCACATGGTCTAAATGGGTAGAGATTAATCTTGATCCATCCAAAACCAAAGTCATTTTCCGCACCATCTCACCGAGGTTTTTCTTATATTTCTCTTCCTAATATTTTCATATATACAATATACACACCATTAAATTACATATGTCTTGGCAGAGAAAGTGGTCAAAAGTGCTACAACCAAATACATCCATTGCCTTTTTCTTCTTCTTCTTCTTCCGCCAAACCACACGTTCCTCAACACTCAAAAGTGTTGAAAAAAGTGCTTATGAGAATGAAATATCGAGTTTATCTGCACGATATCACAACAATGTCGGCGTATAGGAGAGACGGGCATCCTTCGGTGTTCAAGAGAGCAATGCGTGAGGAAGAGAAACACCATCATATTTCTGGATCTTCATCAGATTGTAGTCACTGGTGCTTGCCTGGCGTCCCGGATATTTGGAATGAGATGCTCTCTTCAATAATCTTAACCAAAACTGTATGACTTATTACTCGATCATGGAGTTGTTACTTGTATGAATTATGAGTCTGTTTTTGAAACGAGAAGTCAGAGGTTTGTATCTAACAAGCCAATATATCCAATACAAGATAACTTAAAGACCTTTAAGCATTTGATGATAACAAATGCCTTAACTTGAAATATAACAATAGATCATGAAAATATAGTAGTCTCCATGCATATGGTTAATGGTCAAGCAATATGTATTTATCTATTTGTTTTGTGATCAGTTTTCTTTTTCGATATGAATGCAATAAGTTTGGGGTTTGTTTAAAGGTTTGATTTTGGGTACTAAGGACTACAGATCAAAGATTGGGAACTCACACGGTTTTAAAGGAGAAAACTATTTTGTAGGTCATGTTTTGGTGATTTCACCAAAAACTTTACTAATCTTTGATACGAGTTTTTTATTTATTTTAAAGTGGTTAAAACGACACCAATTTTTTTTGAATAAAATAATATATATGTGTTTCGAATTCTCCGTCTCTTTATTTAATCACATGAAAGCTACAGATCTCTGAGCACGAAGATCATATACGCTTAGCTTCGCTTGGGGTTTCATATGGCGACGGAGAAATGGGTTTACATGGTGACGGCCCAAACGCCGACGAACATTGCAGTGATTAAGTATTGGGGAAAAAGAGATGAGGTCCGGATTCTCCCTGTCAACGATAGCATTAGCGTTACTCTTGATCCCGATCACCTCTGCACTGTCACCACTGTCGCCGTTAGTCCTGCTTTTGATCGGGATCGAATGTGGCTCAATGGCAAGGTACTTTGCTTCTGTTGTTCTTTGCTGATATTGCATTTGTCTAATTCAAAGATAAGTAGATAACCACTACAAAGCTCAAATATGGATTTTCAGTTTTGTGTGAAATGTTCTTAGGACGCTCATTAGTGGGATAACTCAAGACGTTATATCAAAATTATATTTTTGCTTCGTTAATTGGATGGCAATCAAAAGTTCAAAGGAAAAGTTTTTAATGATATGAATGAGTCCTTTCAATAGATTCACGGGTGTTTTTTTGTTGGTATAGGAAATCTCTCTTTCTGGAAGTCGGTACCAAAATTGTTTGAGGGAAATTCGATCTCGTGCTGGTGATGTTGAAGACAAGGAGAAGGGCATCAAGATAGAAAAGAACGATTGGGAGAAATTGCATCTACATATTGCGTCTCATAACAACTTCCCTACTGCTGCTGGCTTAGCATCTTCAGCAGCTGGATTTGCTTGTCTAGGTATTCTGCCTTTTCTCTCTGTTTCCTCATGGATTGCTTAAACCTGAATCATGAAAAATCATATGATATATGTACTCTTTCTTTCCCGTTCAAAATTGAAGGAATCACATGGTATTTTCACTCCCTAGATAGATATATCATATATGGGTACTTAAAGTTCACTTTGAGGTTTGGCTAGATAGTGAGGTCTGATGATACGGATTCCTTGTATTTGTTGAATAGAAGAACTAAATCACATCTCTGGTTGTTTATTTTCTAGCATAGATTCTCCAGTGGATTCTATAGCTTGTCCGTTTACATAATATAACTCATCAATAGCAGAACAACAAAAGTAGAACAGTGAAGAAACACTGAGGGTTCTTGCAAATTGAAATTGCAGACTGCTTTTATCTTTCTATCTTTCATCCCCCTAACTCCTATATTCACAGTCTACCATGGTGCAACTTTCATGCTAAATTTTAATTTAGTCGATATTAACTCCTTGTTGTCTTCCGTCTAATGGCAATGAAACTATCTACAATACTCAAAGTTGATCATGAGCTTGAGAATGCTATTCGTTTATGTCAAACTGCTCTTTTCCTACAGTTTTTTCTCTTGCAAAGTTGATGAATGTAGATGAAGACCCAAGCCATCTTTCTGCGATAGCCAGGTACATGTGTAGTGTAATTTCTTGCATCATACTTATGCATCTATTATATACGGGATACTATCTTGATTATTTTTTACAGTGATTGTTTATGCCTCAGTTGTAATATTAAACGTTTTCCATGTTGTTTTATTGTTGCATGGCATGTATTCTGGTATTCCTCTAGAAAAAGTGGCACTGATAAACACGGTTTAGTTTTCCTTCTCATGTAGGCAGGGTTCGGGAAGTGCTTGCCGCAGTTTATTTGGTGGATTTGTCAAGTGGACAATGGGAAGCAAAGAAGATGGAAGTGACAGCGTTGCAGTTCAACTGGCAGATGAGAAGCACTGGGATGATCTTGTTATCATCATTGCCGTGGTATGGATCCTATAAATCTTTTGTCAAACAACTTTTGACCTAGTCACAGAATTACTCTCATTCTCCCATCTTCCAAATCAACTTTCAGTATGGTAAAATTTAGATCAACTTTCAGTATGGTAAAATTTTAGATCAACTTTCGTTTTCTAATTAACGGTATGGTAAAGTTTCGTCATACAATTTATATGGATGAGCTATATGATAAGAACTTCCAGAACACAATATTGAGTTCAGGTAGCGTCTTCTGCATTATGGCATGAATAAGACATATTTGACTGATCAGAAATCTGTGAAAATCCAGTGCCTGCTATATTTTGCTTCAAAGCCAGTAAAAGCTTCATTATATGTTTCTATTAATTATTTTTAGCTTATTCTACATTTAGGTGAGTTCACAGCAGAAGGAAATGAGCAGCACCTCTGGAATGCGTGAAAGTGTTGAGACGAGTTTGCTTTTACAGCATAGAGCAAAGGTATGTTCTCTTCTTGATGTTTGATGTAAGACTGCATTAATTCTTAAACCTCATTTTGTTTCGTTGTAGGAAATTGTGCCAAAACGGGTTCTGCAAATGGAGGAAGCCATAAAAAATCGAGATTTTGCATCTTTTACACAACTGAGTTGCGCAGACAGTAATCAGTTTCATGCTGTTTGTCTGGATACATCTCCACCCATATTTTACATGAATGACACCTCCCACAGGTATTTTTCTATTTTGACAATTATATTCTGCTTCTTTTTATTAGCAGCTATTAAACATCCTTTTTTGTAATACCAAGCTGTTAACTGATTTCCCAGGATAATTAGCTTAGTTGAAAAGTGGAATCGTTCTGAAGGGACACCACAGGTAAAGTCCTACCAAGCTGTGTCTTGCTCGATCTTTTGACCATTACGCTATATTGGCATATGTTACTTCGAATTGTACTGACGTAAAAAATTTCCCAAGAATTTGCACAAAAATGTAAGACAGATGAGACCACCATCTCAAAACTCATTTGCGAAACTAGTTTGTGTTTCTCAAGTATACAACTCTGAAAACTTAAATCTGGACAGGTTGCTTACACATTTGATGCTGGCCCCAACGCTGTGCTGATTGCACGCAACAGAAAGGCAGCAGTTCAATTGCTCAAGGGGCTTCTCTATTATTTCCCCCCTAAGTCTGACACTGATATGAAGAGGTAAGAGCTAGAAACTTTATGAATTGGTTAAAACGACTAAAAAGCTGTGAGTAATGGTTTTGGCTTCTTTGTTTACCAGTTACGTAGTGGGAGATAATTCGATTCTAAAGGAGGCAGGACTAGATGGAACAAATAGTGTAGAGAATCTGCAACCTCCTCCTGAAATTAAAGACAACATTGGTTCTCAGGATCAAAAAGGAGAAGTCAGTTATTTTATCTGCACTAGACCTGGAAGAGGTCCCGTCGTGCTTTCCGACCAAACTCAAGCCCTTATAGATCCCGAAAATGGCCTACCAAAGTGAGCAATATCTCTGCTTCAGTCTAATATTATGATTAGCATCCTTTAACTGCCCAAGTGAGAACCAATATTTGTGGCAGAATGGATGCAGCTTTGTTGTTATCTACTACTAGCTTTCTTATCTCCAATAAAAAAAATAACTCATTGGTTTTGTTTTACTCGTGTTTTTTACCGGAGTACACTTTTTTAACACTGCACATATACGCAAAAAAATTGAAAAAAGGAAAATAAATTCATACATAATACATAAAATCATACATTATACTATTTTTTGTGTTAAATGTTTCCCAAGTGTAAACAATGTCAAATTCAAATTTTAAGATGCTTGGGGAATAGGCAATAGTTCCTTCAAGACAGACTCTGCAACTCCATCAGCCATTGGAAACAAATGACCAGCTCCTCTAATCTCATGATATTTTATCCAACTTAGTTTCTCAGCAATGATCCTTTGTAGTTGCACCGGTACAAGCCGATCATCATCCCCTTGCCATAGATGTACAGATCCATCACCTTTTGGGAATGGATTCTCGATCTTCATCGGGTCAAAACCCCATTTCCCAAATCCGACAATCATGTCGCGATCCAATGATTCGTGTGTCCCTTGTTGCGTTGTTTGGTTCTTGTAAGCAACCCTTGCAGCGAGTTTGGGCAGTACAGCCATATCTTGAGGAGAGAATAAGGTAGGGCTTGATTGCATCACAGCTGATGTTTTGAAAAGCTTTTGATTATTCCACCAATAGAGTAGCCATGGAGTGTTATGAGTGAGGAGCATCCCGAACCTTTCGGTTTTAGATTGCTTGTTCCATAGCTCCCAAGTTAAACTATCCGGGAAACTAGACCACCATGAGTTAGTTACAGGACAAAGCAATGTGGCTCCAGCTAGCCTGTGAGGTATGTATTTGAGAACACCCCAAACGGCTTGGCCTCCCATTGAGTATCCAACTACATAAAATTTAGAACCAAGTTGTAACTGGTCAGCAAGCTGTTCAACGTCATGAGCTAAAGTCTTTTCATTGCGACTCGGGTGAGGATCGCTCTCTCCATAACCAGGTCGATCATATGACACTACGTAGATGCCATTTTCCTCAAGAAACCCCTAACAAAAACAAACAAACAAACAATGCAATTACTCTAATTAAGGCCTCTCTTATTTTCAATTGTCGTTTTTTGCTAAGATGTTAAAAACAAACTAATGTAAATGTAGAGAAGAGATTGAATCATTACAGGACGAACTCGGTTAGCGATAACAGCATCGCGCCTAAAGGTAGCGAATGCATGAATAAAGATGATCTTAAAGGTGGCATTTTGTCTACTAACTCCATGTTCCTCGTAAGCCAAATGGCGGCCATCACTGAGCCGTATTCGAGGGGCGGTAATGGCCGGTCCACCGGGGGTTCCGCATCTCTTAGAAGGAGGAGGTATAACGGAAATAAGAGTCCATGTCCCTAATGCAATCAACACCATTACAACTGCTCCTCCCACTAACCCTGAAAATAAAAACAATTAAAAGAAATTCTCAAAATCAAGAATCAGTTTTTTGACATCTTCTTATTTGCAAACCTACTTTTTATTTTCAAATGAATCAAAACTCACATTTTTTCATGCTGAAGAAACCTTTTGTTAAAAGCTGGCTTGACTTCTTAACAGCAAATACCAACTTATTATCAAATAAATTGGTCTAGGTTTAAAAGTGTTGATTTGAGTTATATAGAGAGTTGGTAAAAACTTGCACAAACAGAAGAAACACTAACATTACATATTGAGCAATATGACGACGTAAATTACGCTCGATTCGTTGAAAGATTGTTTTTCTTCCCAAAGCGTTAATCCAGAAATAGGCGATAACAACAAAACCGAGCCATCACAACAATCGTTCCAACAAACACGTATTAAACATTTTGTTTTAAAAAGAGCCAATGATAGACAAATGATTAATTTAACATGTCGGGACTTGTAATAAAATATGGAAATATATCCAACAATAAATATATCCAACAATAAATATATCCAACAATAAATATTTCCAACAATAAATATTTCCAACAATAAATATATCTATCGCAATGCATAAATATTTTTGGAACACATGCAAAAGTACTTTTAAAAAAAAATTGTTTAGAATAACACCATCTAATTGATATTATCTAATTTCAAAAAAGTTTTATGGAGAAAATACTTTCACGCGTCAAGTAGATGCCGATATATAAATTGTCTGCAACTTTTGGAAAACTTTATCAAGTATAGATCTTTGGAATGTTTTTGTGTTTGTAAAAGTGAGTTGGAAACTTTTTGTTAACACCAGTTACAAATTTTTAACAAGTTATGGCGGGAGATTAGATTTGTATTTGGACAATAAGTCCAACAAAGTGCCCATGTGATTTAACCAGTCGTCCTTTTCGTCTAACAATTCATAGTGAAAAGTTTAAATAGAACCAAACATAAAATTCTAAACAAAGTTTTACACACCCACGAAAACCTCCACAACAGTCAATGATCATTGTCAGACATGTCACGAAACCTCGCAAGTGCCTTTTTATGGAGAAGAGTTCTGTAGGTATCACCAGGCTGAGCCTCAAGCTCAGCATCAAGTTTCTTCTGGTGACTCCCAAGACCTGCTCTCCTATCGACGCCTTGTGCTTGCACCGGTTCTTTCATTCCGCTCCCGTCTTTCCCTAAACCCTGCATTTACCAACCATTTCTCTATCACACTCACTGCTCTTACCAATTTACATATATAAAAATGATTTTGTATTAGTTTACCGATCCTTCGTGCCAACCCATGTTCCTCAACATTCTGTTTCCCACGTTACTTTCATCTATTGCTTTCTCTTCTGTAATTACATCGAAACTATTGACTTCTGTTGTCGTAATCCCACGTCCACCCACACCAGGAGGAAAAGGTGTTGGATCCATTGCACCTTTTCTCAACCCCATATTATCCTCATCTTCATTCAAACATTATGTCACCACAATATAACTCCTCATTTCCAGGATTTTTTTATTCTTAGAACTAAAAAAACTACAAGGATGCTTACTTGAATCAATAACATCATTTCCACTTGATGCTGATGAGCCGTATAAGTTTCTTCTTTCTGCAGCACGGTCCCGGTATGATGTCTGAGCTTGTTCTCGGTGAGTAGGAACTGAAGTCGGCGTTTCAGAGAACCTTCTTCTCCCACTCCCAGAAACTGCAGCTGAAGGAGTAGAAGCCAAAACTGGAGTCACTTGTACATTAGCTGAAGAAGAACCTCCTCCCAGAGTTCCCCCAAAAGAAGAACCTCTCATCACCCCCATCACAGGTCCTCTTGATGTACTGCTCTTCGAGCTTTCTGTGGTTGTTGTCAGTGCCGCACTTCCATGATTGGAGGAGGTACTTCTCTCCTTTGAAATCTTTGCATCAGAGTTCAGCTTGCCCTTGGATTGTACAGAGGATAAAGACGACCTTGCTTCAGCCACAACTGTAGGTGGATTGTCACCGAGTGAGGCATGTTGTGTCTGTGTTTCATGGCTACGCTGCTTCCACATTGTTAAAACATTACTCATTTTTTTCTTGTTAGCCAGTATGCTACTCTTTGACGCAAGTTTTATTTCCTTCACTCTTTCTTTCTCTCTCTTTTCTGATGCAATTGCTGCTGCTGCAGCCGCCTGAACCGCATCTGGCAAGGAGACCGACTTTTCTACTTTGGGGGTAGAAGCTGCAGAGATAATAACTTTCTGTTGACTGGATTTCTCCATCTTGGCAGACTCTGGTTGTTTTTCAGTTAATTTACTCTCATTGTTCTGATCAGGACAAGGAACATATTGTTGCGTTTGAGGATCATACGAATACCAAAGCCCACTATTGCTATCGTAATAAAGGCCTGCATATTTAGATGCAGATGATTAATAAAAATTTGCTACCCTATCCTTAGAATAGCGAAACCAAGCTTTCCATCGCCATATATTGATTACCAGAAAACATTAAAACAGTTCACTATTAAACTCCATCAGATGCAAGGCACCTATATATGAATGACTAGCCGTATAATATCTAAAATATGAAATGTAACAAACATCCAAATCCTACCGCAGCCATAATCAACAGTATCACAAAATAATTGCTTTCTTCCGACTGCCATACTTCAAGATCAACTTAAGGCATAAAGCTTGTACCTCAAAGTTACTGTTTTAGAACATTCAAACTTTATAGTCACAATGATAACAGGACCAATAAGAACTTGTGTTACACAATAGCCAAAATAGCAACCCTGATATAATCTGAACAAACCAAAGGTGAAAACTTATTTGCAAAGAAACTATCCTGCTAAAAAGAATACATCCCATATATAAAGAAATATAAGCAAATGCAAACCTGAATTTCCATCGTAGTAATATCCAGAAGCGGCATCGTAGTAATAACCAGATGCTTCATCCCAAACATAGCCAGACTGTGGAGCAGAAGCCTCTTTCTGGGCTTCAATTTCCCCAACACCCTGGGCCTGCCCTCCAGTTTGTTTCTCATCAGGATTGTATTCTTTTGGAGCCCATCCAACACCGTCATACTAATAAAGACAATAATCAATGGAAGTGCACAAAAATAGAAGAATCAGAAGCATTACAAAATAAAAAAAGCTGCTGGGTGCTACTGAAAAAAAATTAACTATGAGTTGAATGAAATTCCACCTCACAAAATATAATTATGTCCAAACAATGTATTAACATTTAGGCAGAAATTACGCTTTTCCTTTGTGCTAAGAAAACATAAATACGTTATTGAATGACAAACTCCAGTAACCATAATTAGGTTTCAGCACACTGGCACAAGCTAAGAATCATTATGTCAATACACAGTATTTACATTCCGATAGAAGGCTTTGATACAAGTACCACCATAGGATCATAGAGATTTATAGCTCATTTATACACAAACAGGAGATTGTGCATGGAAGAGCAGTGCACCCCACGTGACTAATAAACCGTTTATTATTCAACAATTATACACCCTGCCTTGTTCAGGCAAGGCTGAAAAAGTTTGTAGATGGAAATGTCATTTAACACTATCAAGTACCTGTTGAGAAAATGCCGCTGCTTCAATTGCAGCAGCAGCGAGGTTGCTGGAGTGAGAGGGTGCTGATAAACCAGTACCAGAACCATGAATGCTCTTAGCATATGCAACTCTAAGGATTTTACCATTCTTTTCAAGAGTTGTTCCGTTTGTTGCTTCAAGTGCCTTGGTAGCATCCTCAACCTACACGAATATAATCATATTCTTCTGTTTCAAGTTTTTAGGTGCATTAAAACAGTCAAATACCTACATAAACTGGGGAAAATAGATATCTGAATATATTGAAACAGTTCTGTTTCAAGTCTCATCACCGTTTAGATATTAAAACTGGTAAGAGAATCTGCGACCACAGAAATAATCTAGTATAAGAGCTTAAAAGGTCTATACAAAGATTTGTAGACAATAAGATTGGACAAAAATAAATTATTGTGTGCCCATCGCAAAACATTGCAAAAAGTACCCACAAAACTAGAAGATTGTGATTACTATAGTCTGCACTTCGGCAGATAACAAAGAAACCAAATCATTCTTAAAACTACCAAACGAAAACAGGTGGCACCTAATATCATTTAATATCTCTGATAATCTGATGAAAAGGTACACTTGCAACTAAATTCATCAGTAAGAATTCGAGGAGTAAAACACTAGTGCAAGTAAGTGCAGCAAACTGACTCAGCTTTGAGACCTTACCGATCCAAAATGCACAAATGCAAATCCTCGTGAAACATGAGTGAATTTGTCTCTCACAAGTCGAAGATCCTACATAATGATGGAAAGAGAAAATCAGGTCAAGTGACGTAAAAGTGCATATCCTATTAAACAACGAATCCAAAAGGGTTTGTAGTCAACCTTGATAGGAGCATGTTTGGAAAATTCATACCGAATCATTCCCTCATCAGCATCTTCATCCAACCCACGTACAACTAAGACATGAGTTGGACCTGGAAAAGAAGATAATAAGAACGTCATAAATGGCATGTACAGAAGTAAGAAAACTATAATCACAACCCTTTCAACTGTTTTCTGACCCAACAAGGAACTCTAAAACATCTAAGATAAGATGCTGATCAGAACCTGTCTCCGAACTTCGCCTTCCTGTTGTTGAGTTTGATAAGCCTATATCAGCTGAAGGAGAATCCTTGGTCTTGGGTTCATTACACTGCGTACGGAGAAAGGGATCATAAAACTTGTACAATATCCATAACTTGTTTCTGCCATATTATAATTCCAACTATGGTTTTTTTGTGTTCCGCCTTTAATTAAGCCACAGACAGCTAAATGACAAAGAAGGCCTATGATACAACTGGCCACCACAAGATTGAGCTACTAATAAACATTTACCAGAGCTTAGGAAAGTAGAAAATAAATTAAAATCATCAATAAAAACCAGTTGAACGGAGTTATATAAGTTCTCTTTGAAATTTGATTTACTGTCAAACAAACTGTTGTAAACGCACCCTAATATATTATTAGCATAGGTATGCGCATCAAAAAAGTATCTACTTAAAGACAAAATGTTCACATACCATTATTGCTGACATATATATGTCACCCTGGTCTCAATTGACACTTAATGTTGGTCACCAAAAGGAACTAAAATTTTTTAGGAGCACAAAACAGATTTAGCCTGAAGGATTTATCAGTTTTTACCTTTTTATTGTATTGTCATAACCAACTCATGACAACCATAATGAGCAGTTATATTGCTGAACTTAACTATATGTAATTTCAACTGTAGTTCGCAGAAGGGTTTATTTACAAAACTTGCTTCCGAACAATGCACCAACCTGAAAGCAAGAGGTTCGCCGCGCAAAATTGATACAGCCACAGAATGTACACATCCAATCTGTGGGAACCATCATGCTTCTATTTCCACCATAACAGCGCCTAGAAGCATTTTCCTGCCTACGGAACACACTAGCCCTAGGTTTGCTGTTCAACACACCGCAATTCAGTTAAAGAATGCTATACAAGAGAGTATTATATTTAATCCCAACCTTTGAAGAGGTCAAGGAACTTTTAATTGAATGTCATGAATCAATGATCAATCCACGAATTCCACATGTAAGTCAAATAACTATAAAAAGACCTGTAATGGAAAATCAGCTTCCTTCCATCCACAACAATATCATCATGCTCAATTCTGTCCATCATGGTGCGTGCTGCATCCTGCACAGACAAACATGTATAATTGCACTCACCGGGTTGCATCGAAACAAGGAACTAACAACCTAGGTTAAAGTAATTACCACTGTAGGGAAATCAATAAATGCAAATCCACGAGAAATTCCAGAATTTTGCTCCCGAATCACACGGACATCATGCAGAGGACCCCATTCAGCCTAGTCACGCATACGGGAACAATGAAATCATGCAAGAAAAAATCGTTCAACCCTGAGGATATATACAAGTTTGGAAAATGAAAAGGGATTACCAGAAGCTGGTATAGATCTTCTTCAGTTGATTTCATTGATAGACCCTTCACAACAACAGTGGCGGATGGGGTCTAGCAAACACCATAAAAATTGTATAAAAGGATATTTTAAAGTCTTCCCAACAAAACAATTTAAACCAGGGCACTGTAGAATATGACATACATCTGAAAAATGATCCTGATCAGGTCTATCGTATTCTCTTCGCCTCTCACTTTCATGCCAGTGATCACTCTCGTAGCTTTCCTCTCGGTAACTTCGTCCATGGCTCCGACCTCTAGGAGATCTTGATCTTGAGAACTCACGTCCAGCAGATCGAGATCGAGATTTCTCATATCTCTTCTGTGGACTTGCATCTTTTTCACGACTGAAACACCTTTTGTCCCAATCTCTATCACGTGAGTCCCATTCTCTATCTCGTGAGTCCCATTCTCTATCACGCGAGTCCCATTCTCTATCACGTGAGTCCCATTCTCTATCTTGTGAGTCCCGGCTCTTTCGATTATCTCTCACTCTGCCCCTTTCATAATCAGAATCATAACTCTGGCGAGCATAATCGTAATCTTTTTCCCGGCTATCACCTCTGTTATGATGGTAGTTTCTAGATCTATAGTTATAATCACTATAGTCATCGCGGCCATCATATCGTGACAACCTTTCGTGTCCATGAAGTTGGACGTATCCACTACGACTCCCAACTTCAATGTCGTGATAATAATCAGCAGCATACTTTGTATCTGTGTAAGGCTTTTCTTGCCTCCGAAGTTCATGAGGATGATTTTCTTCAAAGTTTCGCCTTCTAGATTGCGGCAAAGGAGCCAGAGTATCATGTTCAGGTGGATAATTGTAGACATCATCCCGCGACAACCTTTCGTTTGGATACCCCTCTTTAAATGATACGCCAAACCTGTAAGAGAAATGTATAATAGGAGATAGAGCAAAGGTTAAAGAAAAAAATGAACTATTCATGCCTATGTTGACACAAGTAATCTAACCAAGTAAAGCACATGAAATGCAGATTAGTGATAGTAACTAACATTATATGTGGTTGATTCACCATGAGAACTAAAAGCTACATCAAATAGTCCATTCAACTCGCACTTACCTATTATTTTGATCATGCTCAGCACCATAACCCTTCGGAGCCTGTGAATTGAAGACAATAAGCTATGTCAGCAACAAATATCATGACTGATACTACGTTAGCCAAATCCCATCCACATCCTCATTTTCCACGTCTCTCACTCCACGGATGAGGGCCGTAAAAATTGACATTTACAACATCCCTAAAAAATTTCTTTGTTTATCATCCCATTTATGTAAGGAGAAAACCACAATTACACTGTTATTATCCCATTCTTGTTGACGACCAAATCGACCAGGATCCATTGCCGGCCAGTGCACTGAGCAAATCTTTGATGGAGAGAATATTCAAAACCTAATGTTCAAAGCCCTTTCCTGAAATACACGCACAAACAGACAAGTATGCCTTAGTGAATATATAAACAAAAATTCCCAAGATTATCACACTCTCCTCTCGAAATAAGCCTAAAAAAGATCTCTTCCACAGTGAAAGACACCATACATAATTCGCATAAAACAAGAGTTAACAGGCACATTACCAGTAAAAACTAAAGAATCCTTATCCACGAAACAGATTACTACAATAGTTTCCTGGAACATTAAGATTCACAAGGTCGTCAGAAACATGGATACCTACACCAGGTGGGAGTTTTAAGTAGAGAGACTCTTTTGGAACTAGCTAGAGATTCTCACTAAGTAGAAAAAACTGCATTGGCTATGCAGACACATTGACATAAGCAAGGTAAGAATGCATACAACAATACAGATCATTCTCTGTTCAACTAACAATTTTATGCCTTGATATTTTATACTAGTCAACTGGAAAATAAGATATAGAGAGGACAATGGAACAACTATTGCTTGACATAAATTCCATGCAATTGAGTCTTAAACGTTGCACAGTGACATACAAACAAATTGCACAGCTCACATCCACGAAAAATGAATAATCTCCGACTCTGATCTATAGAAATGATATAGGTAAAAAAATACCACGACAAACTGAAAGCAGCAAGACGCCGGACCAAAGACACCAGTTAGCGGAAGATGGCGATGGAGCTGTGATAACAGCGGAACAAACACTTCGAATAAGAGATTTATATAGAGGGGGCAAATCAGGGAGCCGAGAACCAGAGGTGAGAGACAAGCCTGAAACCGGTGACAAAGCAGATACGCAAACGAGATAAGAGATCAATCGCGGGAAAGCTCGAGCGATGAAGTAGCCGTAAAAAACGTAATGGTTTCAACCACAGAATACTCGATCTCGACCGTCAGAACTCAATAGAAGAAAAGCAGAAACAGAAGGTGTCGAATCGAAAAAGAAACAGAGCGATCGATCAATATTCGAGAGAGACGAATTCGAGGTCGGATTTTGCCAAATCGAACTTAACCAGATTAGGGTTACGTCGTTGTTGAAGACAACAAAGGTGAAAAGGCAAGCAATTTACAGATGAGGTATTTATACGAATCCAAACATCTCAATTTTTTAAGGCGATTAAAAAATTATAAACGGGATTTCATTTGTCGAAAAAAAACGGTATTTTTTAAGGTTTGCAAATTGCAATTGACATTTTATAATGAAAACCTGGTGGGATCCAAACTTACCAGGTCAGCAAAATAAATATTGTATGTGTTTTCCACAATACCAACTTCTTTTATAATCGTCAAGATCAACTTCTATGTATATTCCACCAATCAGGCAGCAATACAAAAGTGAAAGTGGAACGCACAGTGACATAAGAATCTCTCTTTCTAAAAACAGAATGTAAATCTAATAATGGGCATTGCTTGTGAAACAAAAAGAGAAATAATCTCAAGAACGAGGTGTCCAAGCTGAAGCAGTGAGTAAAGAGAGATCTTTCCATCCAAGCTTGAGGGTACCATTATCATCAACCAATGTATATCCATCTGAAGGAAACATTCCTAATAGAAGAGTCGCTTGCGTCGCTGCATTTCCAGCCAAAGACATCCCTTTGAATCCACACTGCTGCATTTTCTCCCTCCAGCTCTCAAACTTGACTTCACCGCTCCTCGATGGTCCTCCAACCGCCAATACATTCCTTATCTCTTTTGACAATAGCTGCTGCTCCACGACATGCCTCTCTTCGCTCTCTTCACCATAGCTCGCTCCTAATGAATCAAACAGCGCGGAGTAGTAATGTATTGCCTCCACAAATCTTCCTAAGAAGGAACCAGCATGGCTCAGGTCTTGTTCCACTACTGTCACCACTTTAGGAGCTAATCTGTTCATTCCCAATCATTAGCCAAAAAACATCTCTCCAAAGCTTTAGACAATTTATAGTTAAAGAATGATTAAAAGGTAGTGTTTATTATCTCTCCAAAGCTTTAGACAATTTATAGTTAAAGAATGATTAAAAGGTAGTGTTTATTTTACCTTTGGAGTAACCACAAAGTGTGTGTATCAGAACCAGTGACATCATAAAGAGAATGTTGAAGCCAGTGAACAGCAACGGCTTCTCTTTTCTTCACGTTGAGTCTCTCAGCGTCCAAGTTTCCAACTTTCTCAGCGAGAGGACAGAATTCAAATGGCAAACCAAGCTTATCCGCAAAATCCGAGAGCCGTTTCCCAGTAGCCTGAAGAGCTTCCATGGAGGTACCAAGTCCCGTGAGACGCACGTGAGGAGGTCCTCCAGGTCTAGAAGCGAGAATGTGAAATAAACCAGGCCATTGAAGTCCCTGCATGATATCCAAATCGATGATGTGTACACTCTCTTCTTTCTCGAAAGCTTCTTGTATCGCTTGATTCGCTGTGAAGTGCGAGAATTTCACTAAAGGGCTTATCCCATTGAACACCTGAAACGCAGAGACCATCTTCAAGCTGTGCGTTTGAGGCATCCACCGTGAAGGCAACGCGGCGTAAATCCCCAGGCACGAGTTGAGTAATCTCGCTGACATAGCTTCCGAGAAGTAAGCAGCGACTCTCTGCGCAGATGTTCCGTAAGGAGTGGAGAGCTGAGATATCTCGAGGAGAAGCTTGTTTGCTTCTTCTAGATTATCCGCAGAGACTGCTTCAGCACACTGTAGCAGCAATGTGAGAAGATGCAAACCTTCTTCGTCTTGCTTCCGTCTCTTAATCTCCTCTTTTCTCTCTCTAGATGCCTCCGCCGTGTTTTCTACGGTGGCCGTCGTACTGGTCACCGCCGTCTCTTGTGGTGGTGCTTCGGTGGAAGAATTTTCCCTCTCTTGCTGCTGAATCGGATGAGGAGGAGGCTTATGCTGTTGTTGTTGTTTCGTTACAGGAGGAGAAGGATTGTTAGAGATCTGCTGATAGAGCGATTGAGTTATAGAGTCGAAAGGTTGAGGAGGAGAAGGGTCAGAGGAGGAAGAAGGATTGAGAAGCATGAGAGATCGGAGTCTGTATTCGAGAAGAGCGCCGACATTTGGGTTACAAGGGAAGATGATGTCTCTAACGTTTTGGATAAGCTGAGGGATTGAGACTGAAGTTGAGGAGTGAATTAAGTCTCTGATAATGGCGTCGACCCAGATTGTAGGTGAAGAAGAAGAAGATGAAGAATCTTGTTCCATTGGTTGTACAGACATCACCGTCCGGCGGTCTGGAGGGAAAACCGGAAGACCAGAAAAGCCACAGACGGAGAGCGGTGGCGTTGGCTGAGTCGTGGAGTCAGTCGCCGCAGTAGTGGGTGGTTGTGGTGGAGAAGTCATGATGTAGTTGGAATCAAGGAGGTGAGAGACACGGCGAGGAGGACGATGGTTGTGGTAGTCAGGGTTATTTAAGGAAGAAGATGAAGACATCTCGGAGGCTAATCGCTTTCTCACCATGACGGTTGTAGGAGGAGGAGGAGGGGCAGTACGGTTGCTGCTGCTACTACCGGAAGAAGTGGTTTTCAAGGGACTATGAGGCTGACCGCCGTTGAAATCGCCGGATTCCGCCATGTAGATTGAAGGGTTCGTCGTGAAAATGCATGGTTATAAATAGGGAAAACCCAAAATCCAAAATCCAAAATCCAAACAGAAAAGGGGATTCTTTACTTGATCTTCGTCACGATCTCCGATGATTATGAAAAAGAAAGCAAATTAACAATGAAGGAGTGTGTTTTGGAAGGAAGTGTGTTGGAGATTTGATTCCCAAAGAAAAGGGCTTTGTGGTGGACGAGAACGACACTGAGACTGGCCGTATCTGAATCGTCTTCCTCCTTTCGAATTATTGTGAATGTCGCTTCATACATTTAATGACTCTTTCTACCTCTATTCATATTAACTCTCTCTCTCTCTCTTTCTCTGTTTTTTTTGTATTAATTTTGGTTAAAATTAATATAAAATGGGAAGAGATTAGGTGGGAGATCGGAGATGTTCGTCGTTGCGTGTTTGACGTCTTCTTTTTGCCGATCCATCTTGTTTCTTCCTCACCTCTCCTTCTCGTCTTCCCTCTCTCCCAAAATAACAAGAAGATAATATATTGATTGGTATATAATAATTTAGCTCATTTTCGTGGAACCGGTGCAATATATAGTTTTATTATTAATAATATATGAAATGACATTGTTATTTTTGATTGGTAATCAGTATTCTGGGTTCCAAAAATTTACCAATAAATTCTCCATCACCCGAGGAGTTATATTGGAATAAAAAGCAATAAAGCACTTGGTTAATAGAAATTGCAAGAAAGAGAAATTGACCGAACTCGAGTATAACTTGTTAGATATGGTCTTTGAAGTGATAAGAGAAAAACATATCAATCTCTAAGAAAAACTGTAGACTTTCCCTTAAATTTCGATTAGGGTTTCTTGCAGAAACATATAATAAGAAAAACTGTATTACATACGGTTATTTAATAGATAATACGTGAAAAGTGGTTGGTTCTTAATCGAAATATGGCGTAGTTTACTGTTCAATGTGTTATTTATGAGCTAAGTTAAGAAAGGAAAGTGAATAGAAAATTCCCTGAAAAGAAAAAGAGGACCCTTTTTATAAGTAGAATAATAGAAAAGGTTTCAAGGTTGACCAAATGTTTTAGGACCAAGTTAAAAGGTCAAATACACTAAAACCAATAGCAAATTACATAATAGATAAAAAGGGTTTGTGAATCTCTTTTTATATGAAAATGTTTCAAAACATAACACCGTGTATTTCGCTCTTTTTGAAAATTAATATTTAAAGTATAAATTGGTAACCTAAAGAATAATTTTTAAATACCGTGTTTTTAAAATTTTATTTCAAAATAGTATTATTAATTAAAACTTTATTTTAAGATACTAAGTGGTATTTCTCTTCTTTCAAAACAGGTTTTTGATTAAATGGTATTTTTAAATAGATTTATCGTTTAAAATTTTTTTTGAGAATTATTCAGAAATTTGATGATCTATTTATCATTTAAAACATAATAATAACTATAATTTTGTACATAAAAAAATTAAAACCTAAATTTAGTTCTGTTATGATTTATATTTACATTATAGTTATAAATTATACAGAACTTTAAAAAAATAATAAACAGTTGATTAAAAGGTTAGCTAACCGTCCGTCAAAGCGTCAAAACCACAAATAAAATTAAAATTTAGTGATTTAATTAAAATCATATATAGTGCTTATACAATTGGCTAGACGGGTCCATTTTTAGAATAAAGGGTAATGAATCCAAATCCCTATTATAATATTTTAATTTTTAAAAGAGAGCCAAGTCCTTTAAAAAAGATGAAGGACATTCACAAGTGAGGAACTGGACAAGACATAGAGCTAAGACAATAAATACAAAGGCCTAATAAGTAAAGAGATGCACATGTTTTGAAGAATCCATTACACCGACTGTCAAACTCCCAGTTCCCGATAAAATCTGAAACTAGTCTTTGACATTTTGCTTTCATCTTCATCCTCATCTTTTTCCCTTTTGTCTTTTTTCCAAAAATTTAATAAATATTGCTATTATTGTATTATTATTATTATAAGTTTTGGACCTGTTTTGCTGACAGTTTTTAGACTTTTGTACGTCAAACACTATCCCCCCAAGAACCATATAATAATAGCATGGCTTTTGAGCATATATTTAGCAGTGAAGAAACCATCCACGCTTTTTTACTATCATCCTTTTTTACCTCAAATTATTTTAATCATTTCTACACATACACAAACACACGGCTCAATATGAAAGTGTTCAGCGTAAAAAGCTGAGTGCCTTTCTTCATATTTTGGAAAGACTATATTACCCTTAAATGAACCATGTAGATTGTTGTAATTCATAATCATGTTTTCTCATTATAAAAGTCAGTTCAGTGTCAAATCATTACAATCCTTTAAATCATATCATTGTCAAATCCAACAACGAATTTCTATGTGAGATTTCGAAACAAAAACTGCCTCGTGTTATTTCATATCTTCGAATTCATGATACTAAGTATTGATCCTCCCAGAACTTTTGACTCTTAACCCAACATACCCCAATTATACCCCAAAAAAATACGGCCCAAATAGTTCTTAACACAACATAGCCCAAAATAGTATTGTGTGTACAAATTATTTGGGCCTACAAAGGCCCATTTTAAGGTTTCTGATAAACCACAGTTTCCCCTTTCCTCTATAATCTATCCCTTATCCTTTCCACTCCCTTCCCAATCTTCCCTTTGTTGCAGAAGAACAGTGTAATGGCAATTCCGATGGCAATGGCGACACCTACAGATTCCGTTAGTAGAATTTGGAGCATGTCGTCTCTCAAATCAGCTCTTCCCTCCGGCGTAACTTGCCGATTACCTACCTCGTCTTCTCGCCGCCCTGTCAATCTTCGTATCCCAGCCTCTTCTCCTTCTCCGCTTATTCTCCCATCTTTCTCTGGTCTCTCTCTGGTTAATCCTCTACTCTCAATCGGACTTCCAGGTAATTTCACGTTTTGTGATAAATCGCTTCATTTTGATTCCATTGAATCTCCAAATTGTTAAGGTTTTATTAAACGCAGATTGGCAGAGTTTTGAGAATGGGTTCAAAATTGTTGATGGTGGTGGTCGTGTATACGCTATGAGACACGGGAGACGAGTTCCGAAGCTCAACAGACCACCGGACCAGCGGAAAGCTCTTCTCCGGGGACTCACGACGCAGCTGTTGAAGCATGGCCGAATCAAGACGACTCGAGCCAGAGCCAGTGCGATGAGGAAGTTCGTCGACAAGATGATAACTTTGGCTAAAGACGGTTCTCTCCACAAGCGAAGACAGGCTCTGGGATTCATCTACGAGAAACAAATCGTTCACGCCTTGTTTGCGGAAGTCCCGGATAGATACGGCGAAAGAAATGGAGGTTACACGAGGATCATAAGAACTCTTCCAAGACGAGGTGATAATGCTCCCATGGCGTACATTGAACTTGTTTAAGGTTATCCTTTTCTCTGTTTTTTATTGGTTCAAGTTCACTCCTTTAATTGCACATTTGCTCGATTTTCTATTTGTAATGCCCAAACAGTTGTTGATGCAGAGATATGAGATCGTTTATTTTTGTTAAGTGAGCTTCACATTCGACTTTGTAAATGTGTATTTCTCTCTACTCAAATGTCCTCATGGGTACGATTTAGAGTTGAAAAGATGAGGAAACAGTTGGATTCTTAAGTTTTTCTAGTTAGGGTTTTTGTAGGAGATGCTAGAAAATTCTATTCCTAGGTTTTTGGTTTGTTCTCAGTAAGTGTTGAGTGAGAAGAGACAAAAGCAAAACCAGTTATAAATCTGACAATTTCCTTCCAACATACTTACTTGAGAGTAGAGATAATTTCTGATGACGTGTGAAATTGAGGCCAAGAGATTTATAGAGAACGAAAAGCTGTAAAATTAATCAGATTAAGATAAAGAGAGGCATATCTGGGGATAATGAAAATTACAGTCTCTATATATAATCAAAGTCTACACTTTTGCATACATGTAACCAGAAGACCAAGTCAGTTTCACAATTTTGTGCTCATTCCACGTTCTTGGTTCTGCATATTCATGGAAGGGAAGTCGATGGTTATTTTACAATCCAATATAGCTACCAAATGTTTCTTGAAGATTCCCAGCAACTTGACTTTCGCTGAGATCTTTGTGTTTGTTTCCAACACAATCTTTCACCCCGATATGTCTGGCATGATTCCACGTAAATCTGCAACAAACTTATGGATCTGGAGAGTAAGCCGACAAGGCAGGATAGATGAACCTTTTGCCGGGAAACCACCCGAGAGAAGGATGAACATCATCCACTTACTTCCCTGTCTCATATTTGAAACTTAAACGATATACGCGAGGCCACGCCTTGCACGGTGGCGGAACGGATCTGAATTATTGGGTTTTTCGGTTTGTAAATGGCCAATGTCAAGATCAAGGCAATAAGGAAGATGAGGAATAGAACGGTTAAGATGATACCAGAAACTGTGCAACAAACACACCGTTTGGATTTACGCTTAAGCTTAGTCATGACAAATTATAATGTAGTACTATTTTTGTCTTTGTGGATGAGTGTTTGTATATATTAATTCGCAAAGCTTACAATGACATATAAAAATATATGGATTTGATTAATTAATAAGAAGTGCTTTGAATGCAATTTGAACTGCCAACAAATTCCTCACAATCTGCCTAAATTAAAGTCCTTTTTGACTTTTTCTTTAATGAAAAAGTTTAAGACAACTGTTACGTTGACACGTTTGATTTGTACTGACAATGTGTTACTGTTTTTTTTGCTGAAATCAATTTGAGATCTGAACAGATTTTGAAAATGAAAGAAAGCAATGCCTTTTTAATTTATATGTTTTAAAGTAAATAATACATACACAGATAAAAGATTAACAAAATACAAAACAAGAAAAGTGTAGATCTATAAATTCTAAGCTTCAGATTACTTCTCTAGAAGATCACAGCTTATTTGAATACTTACAGTGTTGACTCGTAAGGTTGCGATTTGAAACAGAGATGGTGAGATCGCATGAAGAAGACGACTGGACTTTAAACTTGAAGATGTTGAGAACGCTTACTTTGCCAGAGACCTTGACGAATGTATTAAGCGGGATGACACCCGCCATTACGTCAGAGAGAAGCTGCGATTCGGAGAGTAATCGATCCGCCATTAGCGTCAGCGTTAGGTTCATCGGCTGCGTTTTCTGCGGTGAGATTTGGCTCGCTGGGAGAGGAGCTTCACCGATCAATTGGCCTCTGTAATTAAGTAACGCCGATGAAGAATCGTAGCTGAATCCAACGCGGTTAGGGTTTTTTAAGGAGATATCGACGTGGAGAGTTAGGTTTAGGATGACTTTGAAATTAAGTGCGTCGACGGAAGCTCGAAGCCGATCTACGGCGACGGAATCCACGGTTGTGATTGGGCGTTTGGGTTTGAAAAGAGTAAGGGCTAAGATGAGGATAACTATAAAGATGAAGAAGATGAGAAGGAGAGTGAAGCAGATACAGATTTTGCAGTTGCGTTTCCGCCCTTTTCTACCGCCGCCGCCACCACCAGCGCCGTCAGAAGACTGTGTTTCCATCTTGGACGCTTCTGCTGCTAACATGGCTACCGCTGGTTTCTCCTTTTTATCATCAGATTTCATCGAAAAGCTCGACATACTCTTTCCCTCGATCTCTCTTCTGTCTTCTTCTCTGTTACACTTCGAAGTTCTCTCGTTACAGTAGACTTTCTTTTCCTCAGTTTTTTTTTATTTTTCCTCTTCTGAAAGCTGACTATTTGTACACGAGTTTGTGACCAAATACACATCCGGTTTTTTATATTTTATAACTAGATTATAGAGTAATACGGTTAAGTAGCACTTTTAAAATATTTTTTAAATCTAGCATTTTGAAGTTAAAATTATAAAAATATCATAAATTTTAAAGTTTAAATTTTTCTATTAAAATATTATTTTAATATATTTTAATTTTAAATTTGTGTTATTATTGAAAATTTAATCTAATGATATTATTTTTATAACAAAAACATTAAAATATGCTATTTTATATAATTGCCCTAGATTATATCTCACACTATTTACATATTTTAAATTAACTAAAATTGAAATTTTAAGAAAACTAAATTACTAATTAAATATTTTATATAAATATTACGAATTAAATTTAAGTATACTTAGTTTTTAGTTTTAGTTATTAAATTTTCCTAATGGTATTATATATAAATATTTGCTGAGATTTTATTTTTAATTTTACATATCAAAAATTTAGTTAATATCACCAATATTTATTAATTATTTCAAAGGATATTACTCTTCCGTTTTTTTACTATAATTAATAATATTGGTATGAAGATTCTAGTTATTGACTTAAACATTAGAATAAACTTTCTGACGACAAAATTGCTTAATAAAGTTTCAAGAAATCTCAATGTGACACATAAGAAAAACTACAATTAATAGAGTTCTTAATGGTGATAATGGGTTGGTCGGTACGAATAAGACGAAATAAATTGTGGTCAATACCGAATACAGTATTGGTTGTAGGTTGAGAGCAGCGTTAACATACACTAATTAATTAGCTGAGAAAAACGTGTATCTCTTCAATTTTTATTTTTAGGTTTTCAATGAATGCATTATTTGAGATCTTAAAAAACTGGAAGTTGGAAAAAAATGGAGATGATGTTAAAATAATGAAGGTGAGGAGGTCGGAGTTAGAAATCAGACAAGAGTAGTCACATGATTTGTATGAGAACCATCGCTTTTGGTTATTTCGTGTGGTAGTTTACAATGAATCACTGTCTGGGCCCATTCCTTCTTTTACAAGAGATGACTTTTGGGCTCTGGCCCGTTAAATAGATCTATCTTACTCCTTTCCCTGAACAATTCGTATGAATATTACTAAAAAAATATGAAAAACAAAATTAAAATTAAAGAGAGAAAATGATTTTAAATAAATCTTTAATATATTATTTGAGTACTATTTTAAAAAATAATTTTATATGTATTATTAACAGAAATATTATTTTAACTTATCATTACTATCCTGCTGAAACAGCGAGCACCCGTTTGACTTGGGAGGACATCACTTTGTACATCTTCTCAAATTAGGAAAAAATATGGTAAATTTTTAATAAATATATCATTAAGTTTAATTTACTAAAATAATTATTATTAATTTGGTTATATAATTAATATATTTTATTAAACTAATCATAAATATTATTAAATTCGTAAAAATAATTATTTTTCTGTTTATAATTTATATATACAAAAATTATTAAGTAATACCTTAAAATAATACTTTTTAAAAAATTTCTTCCAAATCTAGCATCATAAAATTAAAATCCCAAAATAGCACAAATAATTATGTAAATATACTTATTTATTTTAAATAAATTATACATAAACTTAAATTATTATATTTGAGTTTATTTTTTTTAATTTATGGTTTAATTTTTTTTATTAAAATATAGTTTTAATATATTTTAATTTTAAATTTATGGTATTATTGAAAATTTAAACTAATGATACTATTTTTGGAACAAAAACTTAAAAAGATGTTATTTTAGATAATTACCCAAAATTATTATTAAAAATAATTTAAAATTAAAATTATATAAATATTTAATTTATATTTAATAATAAATAATAGTATATAATTTTCCAGTATTTGTTTTAAGAGCTGAATATAAATCTATTGTAAATTATTTAGCATCAGATTTTAGGATATTGCATTGAACTGTTAATCGAGATGAAACAAAACTATTAGCCCTAATTTTCATAAAAGGTGATTGTCGTGGACTGTTTGTTAAGTTTTGTTGGGCCGTTATAGCCCATAAAAGCAACTGAACCCAGCAAACTAATTTTGTACGATTCGTTTTAAATAATTAGTTTTTATTTATCAGTACGTACAAAATGGTTGGAATGGGGATTTGAAGGGAAGAGCTGTAGTCATCCGCCATTCCAATCTAAATCTACAATCTCGTACGTCACTGGTTATGTAGTAGCCGTCACTAGTCGTCTTCCTCTGGAGATTTCGACTCTCGCTTCTTTTTTTCCCTTAGGGTTTTCCTCTAAACTGCGCAGCATATTCCCTCTTCTTCCTAACGTTAGGGTTTCCAAAAATCCTGAACTTTCGCTAAATATTGGGCTCAAAGGAGGAAGTTAGATGGAAGGAAGAAGGATTACAGCTAACCCTAGACCTTGCAGTGGAAGAAGAGTTGTGGCTAAAAAGAGGTCTCGACCCGATGGGTTCGTCAACAGCGTTAAAAAGCTTCAACGAAGGGAAATCTCATCTCGTAAAGATCGAGCTTTCTCTATTAGCACCGCCAAGGAGAGATTTCGCAACATGCGTCTCGTGGTATGTGTTCTTCTTTAATATCTGCCATAAGTTATGTGGTTTAGAAAATCTCTCTTTTCAAACCCTAGAAATCAATCATATGAAATCGATTTAAGTACTAATTAATCTCTCCTCGCTAAATTGATTTTGCTTTTCAGGAGCAATACGATACTCACGATCCCAAGGGACATTGTTTAGTTGCGTTACCGTTTTTGATGAAAAGAACTAAAGTTATCGAGATAGTTGCTGCTAGGGACATTGTCTTCGCGCTTGCCCATTCTGGTGTCTGCGCAGCTTTCAGCAGAGGTGATTTGCTTTGGTTAACTACTTATTCTTTCAGCTTGTGTCTATGTTGACTTAAACGCTTTACCTTTTGGGTTCTTATATTAATTGCAGAGACGAACAGAAGAATGTGCTTTTTGAATGTTAGTCCAGATGAAGTCATACGGAGCTTGTTCTTCAACAAGAACAATGATTCTCTCATCACAGTCTCAGTTTATGCTTCAGACAATTTCAGCTCTTTGAAGTGCAGATCCACTAGAATTGAGTATGTTGTCTCGCATACGGATCCATATTTTCATGGGTTATTCATACTAATGTGTTTCTTTTTCAACTATTAGGTATATCCTGAGAGGGCAACCGGATGCAGGGTTTGCCCTTTTTGAATCCGAATCATTAAAGTGGCCTGGTTTTGTGGAGTTTGATGATGTTAATGGAAAGGTGCTTACGTATTCTGCGCAGGACAGGTGATTTCTGGTCTTTCCTTACCCAAATTTTTGATGTTTCTTCGTCTGAGCCCAATAGGTGTTCCTGCAGCGTGTACAAGGTTTTTGATCTGAAAAACTATACCATGCTATATTCGATATCAGATAAAAATGTCCAAGAAATTAAAATCAGGTAAAACTTGTCTTCCTTTGTCTTTAGCCCTTTTGTGTTTCGTGTTTGCAAATATTGAGCAATTCTGACTGTACTGTCCAGTAGATTGGATGGAAAGACTTACTTTATCCCCTGTTTCTTTTCATGCATCAGTCCAGGAATAATGTTATTGATCTTCAAGAGAGCTACCAGTCATGTTCCTTTGAAAATTCTATCGATAGAAGATGGCACAGTTCTCAAGTCCTTCAATCACTTGCTTCACCGAAATAAAAAAGTTGATTTCATTGAACAATTCAATGAGAAACTTCTTGTTAAGCAAGAGAATGAGAATCTCCAAATTCTTGACGTAAGTTGCTTTTTTTTATCAAACCAATCTCTTAATCTATGTTTTACAAGCTTTTTAGATTTTGATTTATGAACGCAGGTCAGAAACGCTGAACTAATGGAAGTTAGTAGAGCTGAGTTCATGACACCGTCTGCGTTCATATTTTTGTATGAGAACCAGCTGTTTCTAACATTCAGAAATCGAAACGTGTCTGTGTGGAATTTCCGTGGAGAGCTCGTGACTTCCTTTGAAGACCATCTTCTATGGCATCCGGACTGTAACACAAACAACATTTACATAACAAGTGATCAAGATCTGATCATCTCATATTGCAAAGCAGACACTGAAGATCAGTGGATAGAAGGGAACGGTAAATATAATAAGCCCATTAAGATACATACCCTTTAAACTAACAAGTCTCACTGATTGGTTTATTAATGGTGCAGCGGGATCGATCAATATCAGCAATATATTGACCGGGAAATGCTTAGCTAAAATAACACCAAGCAGTGGATCTCCAAAAGAAGATGAGAGCAATAGCAATTGTTCGGGGATGAACGCAAAGCAAAGAAAAAACGCTGTCGCTGAAGCTTTGGAAGACATAACCTCTCTTTTCTATGATGAAGAACGCAATGAGATTTACACAGGAAACCGACACGGCCTTGTTCATGTGTGGTCCAATTGATTTCACATAACCTCATCTTCTACTTCTTGTACTGCATTATTTTGTTTTCTTCAATTGTGTATTGATCAATCTCTTTAACTTAGTGTCTTTGAGAAGCCACTTGTGTTGTTGTGAGGCATGTGTTTGGGAGTCAGAATGCCAGTTATGTACACTAATGCTATTGGTTTCACAAAATTCTATGGAAGTCCCTCTGTTTCACTTCAAAGAAACTCTCCATCTTTGAAAGACCCTTCATGTCCGAGCGTCATGTTTGTATGATTAAACAAAAAGAAGCATTCTTTAGGAATCATATCACACGACAGTGTTTTCACATTCAGTTGAGAAAACAAGCTTTACCAGTTTCTTCTGCTAGACTACAAATTCTCTAATCCAAACATGTGACAGTGGATGTTAACAGAAATCAAATGTGTTTACTTCTCACCAAGACGGTCACAACAGATTCTGAAATTAGAACTGAGACTCATCAAGGCTGTCAAAATATGGGTGATCAAGTGCTGCTTTCGCTGAAATTCTTTCAGCTGGATTGTACTTGAGCATTTTCTGCACTTGTTCAAACATAAGCTCAATCAGATGAAAGAGAGAAGTAGATTTAGCAGAGAAATTAAGCTTACGAAAAAGAAAATGCATAAGAAAGAGGATTTATGAGCTATTTGCAACAATATTCACATGGTATGGTCCATCAATCACTTAATTACCGCGTTAAGTCTTGCGGCTCCCACTTTAAGTAGACATGCCAGTCACGCAGAGAGCTTACACCCGGCCATTGCTGCTCTGTTGGTTCCTAGCAATCTCCATGAACCAAAAAAAAGATAGAAACATTTGTTAGAAAGTAGCTATTCATAATTCAATGGTGCATAGAAAGTATCAAGGAAGTTAAAACTCAGAGAAGAGGCAAAGAACCTGAAGATATGAAGCAATTGCTGAAACTCAGAATCACCAGGGAAAAGAGCTTGCCTCCTGACCATCTCAGCTGTGCAAATTTAGAGATGGAAGCAAACATCAATACAAAATCACAGCCAGAGAGAGAGACAGAGACGAATTCAGAATGCAGCAAAAAATATCATAGAGACTAACCGAAGATGCAACCAACAGACCAAATGTCAACAACAGTTGATAATGTCTAGAGCCAAGAAGAATTTCAGGAGCTCTATACCAGAGACCGACGGTCTCGTGTGTATAGGACTTGAGAGGTACAGTGAAAGTACGACCGAGACCCAAATCGCCAATTTTAAGAAGTTCTTTATATTTCACCAGAAGAAGATTCTGTGGTTTCAGATCACGGTGAAGCACACCGTTTTAAATTTGTACTAATATTAAAAATTAAATTAATAATATTATTTTTAAATAAAAACTTAAAAATGTACCTTTTATTTTATTTCATATCGGTTAAGGCAGAGACTAATGTGTTTCTGTTTCGACAAAATCTAACAAAGATATGCATTGGATTAGCACTTTAGTTTTCATAAAATAAAAAAAAATTAAGAGATACAACGAGGGAAATGAAATTTAACTTAAAAATGTACAAAACATCTCTAAAAGCTAACTTCTATTCTCCACCATCAATATCTTTTGCATTTTCATCAGCTTCATCTTTCTTGTCACCTACATCAGACACAACCTCCATCTCTTTCTTTACTCTCTCTATCTCCTTCTCCTTCTCTTCCAACTTCTCTTGCAATATTATCACCTGACAATCATCATAAGCTTTGTTTCTTCAAAATCTCATTTCCATCAAAAACCATGAAACATCTAAGGAATTAAGAGATAAGACAAGGATGAACACCGTTTCGTTTGATCGTTCAACATCATTAGTTAATTCCTCCATGTGTTTGAACAGTCCTGCATTCCACAGAACCTCTCAATCCAATTTTCATCTGTACGAAATCTTTGCTTAAACCTAATATCAATAAGTAGCTTACCTTCAAAATGAATTCTAAGTTCCACGTTTTGAGACTTCTGCATCGTAAGCTTCATCGCTAGTTCATGAATCTGCCACACCACATGAACATAGGAAAGCATCAATCTTTTGTAACGCTTTTCGGAATAGAATAAATTCAAGATCCAAAACTAAGTTATACCTTTCCTTCAGCAGCTTGGTGTCCAATCTCCTCGTTTTCCTCTTGCAGGGTTTTGCACTTTGCCATAAGCATCTTACCATTCTTGCTTTGAGGGGTAAAAGTAACTGCTGCAATATTATCCTGGAGTTCCTTGATCTTCTTGTCTTTTTCCTCAACTAGATTCTGTTGTTAAACCATTAAACAGAAAACATGAGGTCAAATTTCATTTTCTTATTATCCGTTTGTAACTAAAAGAAAAGAAAAAAGTTGTGTGTTTTCATGCAGCTGAATTTCGACCTAAGAGAAATAAAACAAATTGCATTTTACCAGAAATTTCCAGAAAGTGATAGCTATAAGTATTTAAGCAGTTATCTTTCATAATTCAGGATAAGCTTTGTTTAGTAGCTACAAGTTTGGATTATATAACGAAGTATATTATGACTAAATACATTCTTATGAAAATCTTCAAAGGGAAGATAGTAGTCGACGGGTAGAAAAGAGTAGGTGCACCTTCAGACGTGAAAATTCTTCATGAATTGCAGGATCCAATAACATCCTTCTCGCCTGCATAGTTAAGCTAGAATAATATAACCACAATACTTTCTGATCATGACGAGCTGCTACGTTACTAACACAATTCCATTTTGTAGCCATTTCTTCTATTTCATCCGTATAAACAATAAAATGCCAAGAAAAGAGTTTAGAAGAAAGATGCATCACATTTCAGACTAGAGAAAACTATGGGGCTAGGTGAAAGTTTCCCTTTACATGTATCAATTCGAGGATGATCATCATCAAAGGAACACTAGAGCATAAAAAGTGGAGAATTATGCCTAGAAAAAGCTTAAACAACTAGCTTTAATGGTATGTGTTGCCGGCCCAATTATTTGGGAGAAATGTATACCTGCATTGAAGCTGGCTTGAGCTGAGCTTTCAAATCTCGAACAGCTGACTAGAAATACAAAGCAGCAGATTTAGCTGCATATTTTAAAGATATGTGATAGGCAATGAGAAAATCATACAGGACTTACCTTCAATTCTGCCATTTCCTGTTCCCGTTTTGCATATTGTACAATGCATGAAGCTTCTTTTCTCTTTGCAATTTCCAACTGAAATGAGAAATAACCATCAAAACCTGTTCGGAGAATTAAGACCTTCATACATATCGATAATAACACAACTTGCTAACCTGTTCTTTCAAAGATCTCTCAGAAGATTTTAGAATTTGGATGTAGTCAATCAAAAATCTAGGTTCTGAAAGAAAGAGTACCAAACAAAATCATTTAGGATTGTCAATCAAGGGTAGCATCACATATACAAATGTGTATAGCAACACTGGGTGGAGAAGCTAACCAGGAGATTTTCCAGCCGGTACAAAGGACTCATTCTGAAACGCTGATTTCCAGCTTTGAATCTCTGTTTTCGCTGATTCAAGTTCATTCTGACCAAAAAGCAACAGTTAGATACAAAAGGAAAACATGATTAGAATATAATTAAATAGATTAGAGAATAGTAACAATACTTGACATGACGATAGATCATCTTTACAATTCTGAAGACTGCCAAAGAAAGTGCAAAAGCGTTTAAATTCCTAAGCTTCGCATCCAAAAACATCGAAAAAGGAATTGAATAAAAAACCTCTCTCGGAGTGACAAAATCATCCCAGTGGCAACACCAGGGGCAGCTTCCTCCACTTTCGTACGACCCTGAATGGCGATCATAAACATACCCCATTAATCAACTATAGTAAAGGACATTATATCGAAGAATAATAGAGAGAATGTAATGTCAAAGAAGCAAAATCACGAAGTAGTACACTCTGCTGCTAACACGATCAGAAGAGAAGCCTATGAGGGAATATCATCCTTGATCAGGAAGATGAGCAAAAACTGAAGTACGAAATATATAGAATCTAAAACTTTTAATGTTCTTATGATCACAAAAGGTACCTTTTTCGATCCGAATATATCATCTTCATCGTCTTCAAGATCACCGAAGCTTCTTTTACCACCTGAAAGATACGGATGAAAGTGAGAATCTTTCCATTCCAAATCTACCAGAGAGCATCAGTTTGAAGGAATCCATTTATGTGAGACCTGAATCCCTGGTGGCATTTGTAGCGGAAAAATCTCCGCCAAAATCGTCATCCTGTAAAGAAAACTCCATTAGAGAAAGTTCATCCAACGAAACCCGAGACCTCTACGAGATTATCGATGGTATAGAGACGGACACGCCGCAGTGGAGTGAGAAGAGACCGACGGCAATTGAAATTTAGGGTTCAGTTTTTTAACCGGGTCACGGGAATTCGGTCTGGATACTGTTTTTCTTTGTTAATTATCACATTAGTTAAAGTACACTTAAACCCCTTTTATTACATTTTTCATGCATATGACACTTAATTATTATTACTCTTTACAACATTACAAATTAACTATGTAACAAAATATCCCTCATTTTTTCTCTTTCTTTATGAAAATGTTACACACAAAAAACAAAATAGTTTTAATAAAGCCTTTGAAACCTCATTTTAATCAATCGTCCACTATACGTGTAATCATACATGTTACAATTCTATAATAATTTAAATTAAATGTAATAGATCTAAAACTCTTCTCGCAATTAGCATATGAAACAATGCGATGTCAATGCAAAGCCAAGATCTGAATAAGGATACTTAATTAGAACACCATATTACTAATTAAAAAAAGAATTGGATTGGAAAAATGAATGAATAGAGTAGAATTGAATCAAAAGGTATTGCTATCAAAATAATTACAAGTCATTGATATATGGATTATATTGCATTGTTTACTTTTATTTGTTTATATATTTCAGTTAGATCTGACAACAAATAATTCATACTATTCTATTTGACCACGCAACAAACCTTTCATATGAACGTTGAAGTCTTGTTATTACATCATCGGGGACACATATATAGGTCGTTTTATTTAACATTTCGATTGGTATTGGTTTTAGATCGATCAGCTAGTTGGTTTAGTGGTGATTTCGGTTTAGCAGTTACATCTGAATTTTGCCACTAAACCAGAGGTAAATGTCTATGTTCCAGATGTGAATATACCACATGATTTAGAATTGGCTTACCCATTTAGGTTTTTTTTCAGGTTTCAGATTTTTTTTTATCAGTTCGATTTGCAATTTTTCTTCCAAATTAATAAATCAAAATTATAGTTCAATTCATTTTGGTTATTAGTAATTCGATCTTTAAAAATTGTATTCAGTTGAACCGATATTTTGGATTTTTGGTTGAAACTTAGTTAAAATCGATAATTTTGATTATTTTTCAGTTAATTTAGATCGTTTTGGTTATTTTTACTTATGTTTTTTTGTGGTATATTCCAGATTATCTCCATACAATTTAGTTAAGAAAATAAAAAACACATAACCAATAACATTTTTTACCGCACCTAACCGATAACTGATCCAAACCGAATAAAAACCAAAAATAAAAAATCTTTGGTTCGATTAGTTTGGAAAAACCGGTTTGGTTTTTAATCTCAATCCACTGTACGCAATATTTAATTAGTGGTTTATATCAACAGATAATCTCTAATAATGATAGAAAACTGGTTAATTCAAAAACCATCAATTAAAGATTACTTGCAAGGTCTAATTGTATAAACCATGTGAGGCCATAATTCTACTAGCATTATTAAGTCATGCATTGGATCTCAGTCTCTCTTAATTAAGTCAGCGGCTGTGTTTTTTGCTTGCAAGATAATCGAAACCTTAAACAATTACTTAATCATAATCTTGGGGCTGATTTGATGACTTTAAAAATACATATCTATGTAGGTCCGAACATTTACAAACATACTGCTCAATAATTTTTATTTTTAACGTTGAGTAATATCTTATTTTAGCTATCGAAGATTAATCATTTGTCTTGTATTTATTCATGCATATAATTATGTTCGTAATTTACGTCACTTCAATGTGTTTTTTTGAATCAGTGAACGGTACCACAAACAATAATTTCTTAAGGTGATACAAAAATCGTATTGGAGTATGAACACAATTTTTAAAAAGAGAAATCCAAATTTTCTTTTATCTTTTTGACGACAGTAATGTTTTCACACTTGTTACGTAATCTGAGAGTCAATTATAAAGTCCACTAAAGTTAGATGGAGTCCTTGGAAATGTAGAGTCTATGAAGATATCGAAACGGATTGTTCAAAAGTCCTGCGGCTTTAATTGCAAATTATAAAATATCGAGGGTGAAACTGTAAATATCGAAAAGAAAAGTGAAGAACGGTCCTTTCTGTTTTAGTGGATATTTAGTAGGAAACAGAGCTCTGCAACTTTATTCAAGCTCATACTCATTATTACTCATCCTCCCACAAGTGCCGTGTAATTTCACGGAGATTCTACTATATATTTTTCTCTTGTTATTTGCCCCGAAAATTATCTTCTCTTCTGCTATCTCCGCCGCTGATTCCGCCACCATCACCGTCGACTTCTGCCTCCAAGGTTTTTCTTTTGAGTTTTTAATTTTTGGTTTTTTCCGTTCCGTTCATACTTCTGTTTATAGATGATCAAAGTATCCTGTATCTCATCCTTAAGATCATTTTGGTTATTTCGCTTTTACCCAGAAACTTGAATATTCAGAGCTAGATTTTGTACTTGCTTCATCTCTTTATTCCGGTCTAAGCATTTAATCATTCACTTATATATTTTTTTTAATTCATGCATCAACCAAATTTTAGTAATCATTTCCGTCGATTCATAAATTAAATGTCTCAGCTACTTGGAATTTTGAAGGGTTTGCTCATACCCAAATTATTGAGCTTTAAATTTGTTTTTTTCCCAGTTACTGATGAAAAGTCTGATATTTTTTTTTTTTAGGATTATGGAAGAAAAGGATGTGTATACGGAAGATGGAACTGTCGATATCCACAAAAATCCTGCCAACAAAGAGAAAACCGGAAACTGGAAAGCTTGCCGCTTTATTCTCGGTAACGATCTAATCGTTTAACAATTTTATGTTTTCTTTTCCGATATATTTTGCTTTGTAATGCCATAGAAGATTGATCAGTGTTTGTGTGTTGTTAAAATCTTGTCTAGGAAATGAGTGCTGTGAAAGATTGGCCTACTATGGAATGGGTACTAACCTCGTGAATTATCTCGAGAGTCGTCTGAATCAAGGCAATGCTACGGCTGCAAATAACGTCACGAATTGGTCAGGAACATGTTATATAACTCCATTGATTGGAGCTTTTTTAGCTGATGCTTATCTTGGACGATATTGGACTATCGCAATCTTTGTTTTCATCTATGTCTCCGTGAGTTTTACTTGCTCTGTTAACGATTATCCTCAATCGGTTGACTTTTTGGTGGAACTACTAAGTTTGTTTTCTCTTTTTCTTGCAGGGTATGACTCTTTTGACATTATCAGCTTCAGTTCCTGGACTTAAACCGGGTAACTGCAATGGCGATACTTGTCATCCGAATTCGGGTCAGACAGCTGTTTTCTTTGTTGCGCTTTATATGATTGCGCTAGGAACAGGCGGTATAAAACCGTGTGTTTCATCCTTTGGAGCGGATCAGTTTGATGAGAACGACGAGGCTGAGAAACTGAAGAAAAGCTCTTTCTTCAACTGGTTTTACTTTTCCATTAATGTTGGAGCTCTTGTTGCTGCTACTGTTCTCGTCTGGATACAAATGAACGTTGGTTGGGGATGGGGTTTCGGTGTTCCAACCGTGGCGATGGTAATTGCGGTTATGTTTTTCTTTTTCGGGAGCCGTTTCTACAGGCTTCAGAGACCTGGAGGGAGTCCGCTCACACGGATATTTCAGGTTATAGTTGCTGCTTTCAGGAAGATGAGTGTTAAGGTTCCAGAGGACAAGTCTCTACTCTTCGAAACCGCAGATGATGAGAGTAAGATTACAGGTAGCCGGAAGCTCGAGCACACAGACAACTTAAAGTGAGAAAAAAGCTTCCATCTTTATCCCAGTTTAGCAATATAAAGATTCTGAAATTCATTTTGGTTACCTGGATCTGTTTTGTTTTCACAAGAAAGTTGAAATTTTTGGGGTTTCAATCTTACTCATTTCCTTATTTTCTTATACAACATTTTCTTGTGAGGTTTCTAACCGAAGTGTTGAACATCTCAGGTTTTTCGATAAGGCAGCGGTTGAGAGTCAATCCGATAGCATCAAAGACGGGGAAGTGAATCCGTGGAGACTCTGCTCAGTAACTCAAATCGAAGAACTCAAATCTGTGATTAGACTTCTTCCAGTTTGGGCGTCGGGAATAGTCTTCGCCACAGTGTACAGCCAAATGAACACAATGTTTGTCTTACAAGGAAACACAATGGACCAACACATGGGAAAAAACTTTGAAATCCCATCAGCTTCACTCTCACTCTTCGACACAGTCAGCGTACTCTTCTGGACTCCCGTCTACGACCAGTTCATTGTCCCGTTCGCAAGAAAGTTCACACGCCACGAACGAGGTTTCACGCAGCTTCAACGTATGGGTATCGGTCTTGTGATCTCCATCTTAGCCATGATCACTGCAGGTGTCCTGGAGGTCGTTAGGCTCGATTACGTCAAAACACACAATGCATATGACCAGAAAAAGATCCCAATGTCGATTTTCTGGCAGGTCCCGCAGTATTTACTTGTTGGGTGTGCGGAAGTTTTCACCTTTATAGGTCAGCTTGAGTTTTTCTATGATCAGGCTCCTGATGCCATGAGAAGTCTCTGCTCGGCTTTGTCTCTGACAACAGTTGCGCTCGGTAACTACTTAAGCACGGTTCTTGTGACGGTTGTGATGAGAACGACGAAGAAGAACGGTAAACCGGGTTGGATACCGGATAACTTAAACCAAGGCCATCTCGATTACTTCTTCTATTTGCTGGCAATTCTCAGTTTCCTCAACTTCTTAGTGTACCTCTGGATTTCCAAATGCTACAAATACAAGAAAGCTATAGGTCGGGCACATTGATGAATCAAACTGCCTTCTAAAGATTTGGGATTAATTGACGTTACAATGTTGGTTTAGTTATACTTTGTCTTCTTGTTCACTTGTTGATGATTTGATTGTATTTCGTTGCTTTTCCTGAATATTACTCTGTAAAATGTTTATTTTATTATTACGAAAGAAAATGTTTGCAACGTAACTGCATGAAGTTGAATAGTTGAAAAATAACCAGTTGTTTAAATGCACAATTTATAAATTGCTTTGCAGATATGTGTTATGTTTTTATGTTTGAGGAAAAATTAAATAGAAATTAATAGCATTTAAATTCATAAGTTGAATCCAAGAAAAATATAGACACATGTCTGGTGGCGTGGTTACAACTTTTTTATTTATATAGACAAATAAATAAATGATAATCGGTGTCAAAAGATAAAACATAACAAATGATAATGAAAGGGTAAATATTTGGTGTCTTCCGATCTACCATTCCTCTTTCTTCTTCTTCGCTTTCTCATTTCTTCAAGAGAAAGGCTTCCCGCATCTCTTTAATATACTATCACTGAATCATAAGAATTTAGGGTTTTTGTTTAAATCGTGATCGCCGATGGAGCGAACGAGCAACGGAGGAATGTTGTACCACGAGGTGCAGGAAGCAAATCTGTGCGCCGTACATTGCGTCAACACGGTGCTGCAGGGACCTTTCTTCTCCGAATTTGATTTGGCTGCCGTCGCTTCCGATCTCGATGGGAAGGAGCGTCAGGTCATGCTCGAAGGCACCGCCACCGCAGGCTTTTCGGCTGGGGATTTCTTTTCCGAGGAGTCGCACAATGTTTCACTCGGCGGCGATTTCAGTATCCAGGTATAATTACGAATTTATTGAGTGCATGACTTTTGATTTTTAGATAAATATGAAAATCATTGTCTTTCGCCTCAGGATTTATAAATAGTGACGCCCATTTCTTAAAAGTGTAGACGAAATTAGGGTTTCGTTTTCGTGGTGTATTTGGTGGCTGGATTCGATTAAAGTTGAAACCTTTTGAATGAATATCTGCGATCTTGAAGATAAATGTATGAATTGAAGATTTGAACGTTTAGTAAATGCTACAAGCTGAATCAAGAAGTTTACAAAAATAGTAAATTGAGAAGCATCTTACATAATCTTTCCACTGAGAAAGCTTTTATGTAATTGATAGGTCTTACAAAAGGCTTTGGAAGTGTGGGATTTACAAGTGATTCCGCTCAATTGTCCCGATGCAGAGCCTGCACAGATAGACCCCGAGCTTGAAAACGCATTTATCTGCCACTTGCATGACCATTGGTTTTGCATAAGGAAAGTGAACGGGGAATGGTATAACTTTGACAGCCTCCTTGCTGCTCCGCAACACCTATCAAAATTCTACCTTTCTGCGTTTCTTGACTCCCTCAAAGGCTCGGGATGGAGCATTTTCATAGTGAAAGGAAATTTCCCGCAGGAATGTCCCATGTCGTCTTCTTCTGAAGCTTCCAACAGCTTTGGACAGTGGCTTTCTCCTGAAGATGCAGAGAGAATATCAAAGAATACGAGCTCGGTGCATGGTCCTTCTGTCATCAACAACAGACCTAATGACAATGTGGATCAACAAAGATCATATCAGGCATTGTCGCATGAGGAAGTGCGGGCTTTTTCAGAGATGGAAGATGATGACTTGAAGGCAGCGATTGCAGCGAGTTTGCTTGATGCTTCTGCGGCTGGGGCCAATCTCGGAGCTGTTGGAACTTCTCAAACGGAAACTGAGAAACAAAAGTAGCCAGAGAAAATAATAAACAATGCTTATTGTTGAGGGTGATGAACATTCACTTGGTTCTTTTTTGTTTTGTTTGTTATCAACAAGTTGACATATACAACATAAAAATCTTACAACAGGAACCAGAGAATAAACGGGTTCTGAATTGGTGTTTCTTTTTGGAAAATCTCAAGCTACAGAAATTGAGACTAAAGGATTCGACCCTTTTGGGTTGGCACCTGAAAATCAAGAAGTCCAATTCATGTGATGCAAAAAATAAGTTTTGGGTGTGTTTTGGTAACGGATTGAAATTGATTAGATTATTCATACTTTTATGCATTGTCATTAAGATTTAGCAATGTTAAACATAAACTAACATAAAACATAGAATAATTTTTTATTTAAATACTGAGTAATAAATTGTTTGTTTGATGATTTATGAAAATAAAATAAGTAAAGATTTTTTTCAGTTGGGTTCCAAAAATTGCTCTATTGTTTTGACTTCAGTACAAAAATCGATCGTTTTGGACATTTATAATATGCATTTTCTGGTCTATATTTTTTAGTTACTCAATTAATTTAATTGACTAAATAAAATAGATTACTAGCTGTAATGATACAACTATTTATTTCTACATATGAATAATAAATCTAATCCATTTAGACCCATTAGCTCCATGTTTTACACTTTTAGGCTGGAAGGTGTATTACCCAACACTTATTATTTTCCTTAACGGAGCATAGAGCTTTGAATTATTAATTTATTGATTAAATTATATTCAAAGTTGATGGCTTTGATGATGATGATGATGGTGATGACTCAACTTTAGTCTCTTCACTTTTTTTGTTTTTTTTTTGTTTTTTTTTTTGTTTACTCTCTTCATCTTCGGATTCGACCCTATTGGGAATTTCCTTGCAGATGATGATTTGCTGTTCTTTGCCTATCTTCTGACATTCTGGGTATTTTTTTGGGATCTGAGAAAATCTGAATCCAAGTTTGAGTGGTCCTGTTGCTGCTGATCTTTCCTCTCAAATGGGTTCTTCGAAAAAACTGTTCAACAGAGAGAGGACAGTACATGAGATTCTGGGAGGTGGCATTGGTAAGTGAATCCATATCACTACCAAATCTAAATTTTATACAAAAATCCAAGTGATCTCTCACCTCTATAACCCTTTTTCTTTTCTTCTTGTTATGAAATGAATCGGCAGTTGCAGATGTGATCCTGTGGAGGAAGAAGAATGTGAGTGTTGGTATAGTTACAGTGACAGTAGCGTCATGGATGGTGTTTGAGGCATTTGCTTATACCATCTTCACTCTTGTCTCAAGTGTTCTTCTCCTCTTGCTCTCAATTCTCTTCCTCTGGTCCAAATCTGCATCCATTCTCAACAGGTAAAAGAAAACCCCGAAACAGACTCTGTCAAGAGAATTTTAGTTTCCATTGTGATTGATATTTTTAGAATTCAATGTCATTGGCTCCAGGCCATCACCACCATTACCAGAGTTTCAGATAAGTGAAGGGATGGCCGAAGAAGCTTCGGCATTGGTACGCATCCATGTGAATAAACTACTCAAAGTTTCACATGACATTGCAATGGGAAGAGACTCAGAGTTGTTTATCAAAGTAGCATTCTCTCTGTTTCTCATCGCACTCATCGGAAGCCTGATGGATTTTCAGACACTTTGCCACACCGGTGAGTAAAACTTCATCTGTATCTGATTTCTTAGGGCTTGGACTGGTTTAATAAGCCGGAGATTGATAACGACCATGGTTGTTCTTGGTTATTTCGGCAGGGGTTTTGTTGGTTATTACGATTCCAGCTTTCTATGAGAGATACGAGAATTACATAGACGGATCTATGGTGTTTGTCTGCAACAAAGCTAGAGAGCTTTACCTTAGATTCGAGATATGGGCTTATCCAGAAAATATGAAACTGAGCTGAGATGCTATCTGTTTGTCTTCAGTCCTCTCTTCTTCTTCTTTTTTTTTCTCAGAGAAGGATGAAAATGTTTGTTTTCAATATATGTTTGAATGGTACAGCCAAAATGTGAGCATAACCACAAAAAAATTATTTCACAGTTTTCTTGAAACGGATTCTCTACGTTATTCTTGCCTCTCTTGAACACCTAAATTAGAAAGAAAACAATGTCGCTCTTATTCTCTACGTTATTCTTGCCTCTCTTGAACACCTAAATTAGAAAGAAAACAATGTCGCTCTTATTCTCTCTGCTTTGTGTCTTAGTATTTCTTGGACGATTCTAGTTCCCGGACATACTTCTTTGCCTAAAACCAAAGCATTAAGAACTGAGATTAGAAAAAGAGAAACAAGATTGATTCGACACAACAAATGTTTTATTAGTGGTTAACCTGTTCGAGGGTCAAAAACATGATCACGTTCCATGAGCCAAGGCGTCCAAAGTTGGGGATGAAACCTTTGTAAAATGCCATAGGACCCTGTAGTTGAAAACCCAGAGTTAATAACCAGTTTCTAGGGGGAAGGTATATTTAGAGCAACATTTTCTAGAGAAGACAAAGAAGCAGTGTTGCTTACGTCGCTCTTCAGTGTTTTGACAAAGCAGTCAATAGTGCTTTTGTAAGCAGAATCTCCCATCATTCTTGACTTAACCTGCCACAGATCAAGATTGAACAAAGAAAATCAGGAAATGTAGCCTACACACTCAATGTTTAATGTCATGTGTATATACCGTACCACGTCAACAGGGGAACCAATGCAGACAGCAAAGAATCCTGCTCCCAGTCCAGATAGAATATGTGTGACAACGTTATCAGTGAAACCCGGAATCTTCAAGATTGTCTGAACGAAAAAAAACAAAATTTGAAAAACAATGAATGTTGATTAAAGTATCAGGATCCTTCAGTTAGAGGGAACAGTTTATTTCCTTACCTGTTTCACTTGATCATAACTCGCTAATTCAGCAGCATTGATGATTGCGTTTCTTGCCACATTAGGGCCAAGACCAGTCCAAAGAGCTCGAACTCCTTCCTGTCAGAGCCAAACTAAATAGTTATGAAGCAGAGTTTCACAAACTTATGCATAATCTCAATTTACGTGGTGGGATAAATACCTGTCTCACAATTGTTGAATACGCATTCAGCGCTCCAGTATACCGTTTTGGCACACCTGCAGCTAGTTTTCCTTCAGCCTGAAGTCTAACTTTCACAAGATCAGTCGGATTCGCAACCATGATACCCAGGGCACCTGAGAGTCAGAAAACAACTTAGTTAAATCATAAAGAGGAAAGAACATATCCCCTGAGTCTACCGCTATGCTCACCTGTTGTCAAACCAGCAAGTATTTTCTTGCTCAATGGAACATCACCTACATGGTCTTTCCCAACGTACAAGTTTTTGACCTGAGGAAAAAAATATTGGTTAAGCCTTTGAGGTAGTAACTACGATTAGCACATTTTATAGAGCTAAGAAAGAAGTAGATTTGAAAACCCACCGGATCATACATTCCAATCCTTAGACCTCCAAACAGACATTGACGATGCAATCCCGGTACAACACCTTTCCACAGCGAACGAAGCCCTTCTTCCCTTGCTATGGTACCGACAGTTCCTAACAATCCTCGATATTTAGGCAGCGTAACATCTCCAGCTATAGCAGACTTTTGGAGTTGAAGCCTAACTTTAGCAGTGTCCAACGGAATTGTGCATACCTGGCCAGAGTTTAATTGCATAAGTAACCGATGATGCAACACAAAATTAATTGAGGAAGCGACTCAGCTAAACTGAGGATACATTCCGAAGTCTTTTATTCCCTTTGTGTTTCGCAATATCATAATCAAAGCATAAATTAATATCGTCAAACACTGCAATACTAACCACAGATCTGACCAATTAACCATACAAAACAAGCTGTAGTATTCCCCTTCCGACTGTAGAAATCGTATCAATTCCATCGAAACTAAAAATAAGCACATAATCTAGAGAAAGAGTATATAGAATCTAATCACACGATGCTCTAACTATACGATGACACATGAACATCAACAGTACATGAAAACTCGCAATAGATTCGCGCGTAGAATCGAAGAAATGGAAAATTGGAGAATCCGGAAATTACCTCGCCGACGCAGGCAGCAAAGGAGCTGCAGGCGAAAGTTTTAGCCAACGAAAGGTCGGATTTGCCATCAGCTACCATCTTCGATCCCGAAAAAGCGAATTAGAGAAGAGAGAATCTCGGGAAAGGAGATGACGATTACGGCTACGCAACTTGATCTCGAAAGTTTCAGTTAGTAAAGATTGTCCCTCTCTCTTTCAGGTACGAGAAGAAACAGAATTGGGCCCAATTTAGCAGCGCTTTATATAATATATCATCCATGTTGTGCTTTACTTGCAAAAGTCAAACAAATGACACCACGCCACGTTGGATTTGTGAGTTTTTTTTTAATTATTCCCAATTTGAAGTTAAGGCGGATATTTAGCCACTTAGAAATTTGTCTCTCTTTATTTATATATACATCCGAAATCAATATTCTTAAAATTCAATTTTAACACATTTTTATTTTGTTTGACTATTTGTATTTTGTGTTTTGTTATTGGTGAGTTTTAAGCAGGTAATAAATTATGTTTTACTCTAGAAATAAACTTAAATGATTACTTAATCCATATAAAAACCTTTAAAAAATCATTTGAAATAAAAACAAATGGAATATATGTGATGAGTAAATTGATTAAAACCAGTGTTGTACGAGTAGCAAACATTAGATAGTAAGTAAAATTGTTTTGTTTTGAAATTATGAGTTACATGAAATTAAAGAACAGATGGTATTTAATATTTGTAGTCATTGAGACGATTTGGTATAAGATCCTACCCATTTACTTTGAAAATTTTAAAGTTTGACTGGTTTTTTATATTTAGAAAGAGACCAGTATTTTTGTAAGAAAATCGTGACAATATGATCAAGATGTTTCACATTTGCCTCTCTTTTTTTTGGTTAGACGACAAAATCTTCACTTTTTTTGGGTTCGTTTTGTGGTTTTTCTACCAGTCTTGTTTGATTTAGAGTACTTCCTTTCTACTTTTTGTGTGTCTTAGTTTATGTATGTGTAATCCTTTATGAGATTTCCTACTTGTTACTGGAATTTCTATAGCCGTTTGATTATAAAACCAATACAGTTTTTCCTTTCATTTAAATTATATTAATATCAACTATAAAACACGAGTGAAATACGGTTTTGATGGCTATCTTTTCGTTAGAGAAGACGTATTATCGAACCCATTGCACGACGTAAACTCCAACCGGCCCAAAAAGGCCTAGAGAAAGGCTAATAGGTGACAAACCAACGATGACAAACCCCCAAACACAAGATAGCTTCCTCCTTCTCCTTGACAAGGCCGCCCACTAAGGTTAAACACCAGGAAACATAAACCCCTTCACCACGAAATATAACCATGAGCCTATGCCATTACGAGGGAAACTGCCTCTAACCCACAAAGGAAGGCACCTCTAAACCAAACAGATTTCATTGTCGCATTTCATCCACAGATTTCCACCGAGAAGCTTGTCTCACCAGTCACCATCGAAGGGAACTTCAAAACCAACATCGCATAAAGGAAAACAAAAGAAGAAAGTAAGAGAACCAATTCCGGTGGCGGTGTCTAAAGCACATCCACCTCCGGAATCCACCGAAAATAACGATCGAATTCGTAGAAAGCGACGTTTAAAAAATACAAAATAGATTAAAAAATAATTGATGAAGTGTTTTGTTTTTTTTTGTTTTTGCCGACGAAGAGGTGTTTTGATTTTATACATTCCAAAATAAACTCTTGAAATAATCCAAAATAAAAAAATGCAAAACGGTAAAAAAGAAAAGGAAACCTCAAAAAATGAAATGATTACAGGACAGTCATATAAATATATATACGCACTGGCCAACATAAAATTCTGAAACCAAAAGAGACTCAGCGCCTCAGCTTAGCCGAATTTCACGGTGTCAGTGACTCTTGAGAAGAAGAAAACCAGAACATGGCCAAAGTAGTCCCCAAAAACTAATCTTCCCTCTCTCCATCTCTTCATTTTTCTGATATTTAATTCTCTTTACCACCGGCGATATGTCAGTCGCCGGAGCGATTAGCCCCATACCCGTTGTACCAATCCCCTCTGGACCCACCACGACTCGTCGCCGTGTAGGCGATTCCCTCGACGTTGTCTCTGAGCGACCCTCCAATTCCTCTGATTACTGCAATACTGTTAATTCAGCCGCCGTTAATAGCGTCGTTGTTTCGACAGATTTGGACGGCGGAGATGCGAGCGGCCAAGGCGGTCCCTGTTCTTCCCCGTCTTCAGGGAGTTCCTCGTCTACTGGATCTCACCATCACCAGTTTCACAATCATACGGCGATTTTGTATCTTCTTCTCCGTAAATTTCGATTTCCGTTTTTCCACGGCGGAGGTGGATCGACGGCTTTGGTGGGTCAAGGGTTTAGATCGGGGAGAACCGTAGGCCGTCGGATCTTGGGTCTCCTCATGGTTCTCGTGGTTGCGTCCGTGTTCCTCAGGGTCTACCTCATGGGTGGTGTGCGCGTGGTTGACCACGCGGGCCTGAACGAGTTTTTTGTCGTTAGAACGCTCCGTGACGATCGGTCAATGGCTCAACGCGAATTAGCGGAAAACCAAGCTTCGACTCAACCAATGCGCGTTCTCGAAAAGCTTCCCGTGAGTTTTTATTATCTCTCTTTTACATTAAACAATTAGATATTTTCCTGTTCGTTCCACGAGGAAAAAACAAATCAAATCTTTGGGAATACGAGTTTGAGGTTCTCTGATCGACGACGCAAATCTACAACATTTTCTTAATTAGGTCCGGATCAATTCTCTTTCTGTGTTTACTTTCTCTGCTTGTTTCTCGAGAAAACTAAAAGCTGTTTGAGGGTTCTGATATTTAATCTCTAAGCAAAATTAGCGTAAAAAGATTGAAATGTTTGCTTCAATGTCTCTTTTTCTTTGGAAACGTAACGGAGGAAAGAAAAGGTAGTGTGGTTGGTAGAAAGTTGAATACTCAGAACATCTCTAATAATTGCATAACTGAATGATCAATGTTTTGGTGGCGTTGGAATTTCTGAAATGAAATTCGTCTTATGAGCTGTACTTTTTTTTTGATATCGGAGTGAGACTTTGACGAGCAAACAAGATTAGTCAATGGATTTGGGCGGCTTTGATGTGGATCACCACTACCCTACAGTTTCCGTTGACCTTAGTTTCCGCACGATCCATAATTGTTATGAATGTTTTTGCATAGAAGACTTAAAATTTAAAACTCTTTATTCTTGTAGTTTTCAGGTTAGTCTATATTTTATCTTCAAGTTGCAAAACAATCCAGTTGATATTGGTTTGATTAACACTTGGTGAGATTAAGTTTAATCTGTGTAAGTCTGTTGTCTTGTTTGTCAAGTTAATAGTAACCTGACTTAAGTAAAAGATTTGAATTGCGAGAAGTTCTCTGTGATCAGTGTAATCGGAGATCTTACCGATTGAGAATGAACTCATTCTTTATCATTTCTTGAGTTTCTGCAATACGAGGGAGACAAAATGTTTCCTGTTTGACTGTTGCTTTTTACAGATTCCAGAGATTTGGCAGAAACCGGAAAGCGGAAATTATCATAAATGTGTGGCTCGTCCTAAGTACCAGAGGAGTATGTTGCTATACTCCATTTCCTAGTTCTTCAAGCGTGTTTGCAGATTTTGAATTTATGAGATCTTGTTTTCTTGGATTGAGGAAACTGAAATACTGTATGTCTTTGTCTAGGACTGCACCGACAAACCAATGGATATCTTCTAGTACATGCAAATGGAGGATTGAATCAGATGAGAACCGGAGTGAGTTCACTTACCAAAGTCTTTTAAAGGGTTTTGATCCCCGGGTTTTCCATGGTGAATTGTGTTGATTTACTTCTCTTTGTTGGTTTTGACCAAAATGCAGATATGTGACATGGTTGCCGTTGCCAAGATTATGAATGCAACACTTGTTCTTCCACTTCTCGACCACGAATCTTTCTGGACTGACCCGAGGTCTCATCCTTATATCTTTTCACTCTTATTAACCTGATACCACAGGATATTTCTAGAACTTAAGTGCAATTTTATTCTTTTTATGCAGCACATTCAAAGATATTTTTGACTGGAGAAACTTCATGAACGTACTGAAACATGATGTTGACATTGTCGAGTACTTGCCTCCTCAGTATGCCGCCATGAAGCCTCTTCTCAAGGCTCCTGTTTCTTGGTCAAAGGTGTGCGTAAATATAAGTGAAGGTTTTCTTGGTTACCATTCTGTGTTTTAATCCTGCTCCTATATGGATGTATGGGTTTTCACCATGAGAAGTAACTTTTCTAAATTCATAATTGATATGCAGGCTAGTTACTACAGAAGCGAAATGCTGCCATTGTTGAAACGTCATAAGGTGCTAAAGTTCACACTTACTGACTCACGGCTTGCTAACAATGGCTTGCCACCATCGATCCAACGACTGAGATGTCGAGCTAATTACCAGGCACTGGTTTACACCAAGGAGATCGAGGACCTTGGAGAGGTTTTGGTCAATCGGTTAAAAAACAACAGTGAGCCTTATGTCGCTCTGCATTTGAGGTAAGTCTGATATTTTTTTAATCAGCAAAGGAAATCATTTGGATCATGGTTTTGAGCCGAATGAATTTTGGATTTGCAGATATGAGAAGGACATGCTTGCGTTTACAGGATGCAGCCACAATCTTACAGCTGAAGAAGCCGAAGATCTGAGAATCATGAGGTATAGTGTCAAACATTGGAAGGAAAAAGAGATTGATAGCCGAGAGAGACGTGTTCAAGGCGGATGTCCAATGTCTCCGCGAGAAGCAGCCATATTTCTAAAGGCAATGGGATATCCGAGCTCGACGACTATATATATAGTTGCTGGTGAAATCTATGGAAGCAAGAGTATGGATGCTTTCCGTGCAGAATATCCAAATGTCTTCTCTCATTCAACTCTTGCTACTGAAGAAGAGTTAGAGCCTTTCATTCTATACCAGAACCGCCTTGCTGCACTGGACTACATTGTGGCCCTCGAAAGCGATGTTTTTGTGTATACATATGATGGAAATATGGCTAAGGCGGTACAAGGGCACAGAAGGTTTGAAGGGTTTAGGAAGTCGATAAATCCAGACAGGTATGTCAACATGGAATAAAACTTTTTGTTTTGCAATAATTTGTAGTTTATTTCACTGGTTTTTGCTGATTTGTTCTGTCTGATTCTTTCAGGTTGAATTTCGTTAGACTGATAGATCATTTTGATGAGGGTGTCCTATCTTGGGAAGAGTTTGCTTCTGAGGTTAGGCGACTAAATAGAGACAGAATTGGATCGGCATATGCGAGACTGCCTGCTCAATTTCCCAGGCTAGAGGAGAATTTCTATGCGAACCCACAACCAGATTGCATCTGTAACAAATCTCATCTTGAGCAGCTGCGGAAAAAATCAAGTCTAAGAACGGAGTCAAAGACATGGAAGAAAAGTACTTTAAGATAGCAGCAATACAGTAATCAAAAACAGTCAGATCTCGATGTCAAAACACTGAAGAATGCTGCAGTGGATGAGAACATAGAACAATCTGCTTCGAGTTTATAGCATTCATGTACAATATGGGAAAAAGTGGTAACCCGAATTTTCCCATGATTCAGACAGCTTGTAGAATTGATTCTCCTTACGGGCGGAGCATCAAGACATGGATCAGCTAGAACATTTTTGTGACTCTGCAGAGGAAGCTCAGCAGAACAAAACAGAGCTTTCATATGGAAACAGCTGCTCATAATTCCTTCACATCGTTGTTATCGGTGAACTAAAAAATTGATTGTACATTGGATTACGATTTTGAATCAGCGTATACATCTCAGACAAACGATACATTTAGTCGAAGTTGAATTCTTAATCTTCTATCTACCACATTGATGGAACATAAACTTGTTCTTTCAAATTCTGTGTCGCACTTTCAGTAGGAAAACCTCTGACTGCACCAATTGTCCACTGCGATATGATCCCAGCCGCGACTGCGAACCGGAGCTGTCGCTCCAACACATCTTGGTCCTCAAACATCTCGGGACAAGTCGTTAGTTTCCTCATTATGCCTGCAACAACAGCATCACCAGAACCTGTCCTATCACAGGTGAAAGGAGTTATAAGCACGTCTTCGGTTCCAACCACGACACCATCAAAGGAAGGAGTATAGTAATGAAGTCGGAGTGTTCCATCAGTCACAACCAATAGCTTCAGCCCATCGTGCCACAATGGTTTGATTTCCTCCGGTGTGTAATGGTAATAGTCTCTTCGATTCTTTGTCTGCTCGAAATCCTCAGCAAAGTATTGTGGTATGTAGTTTCTTCTCCTCTCGTAGTACTCTTCATCAAGTAGAAATTCAAGCTCTTGTTGTGAAACTTCTATGATGTTTGCTTCATCCCATGCTTTCTTTATCAACTTCCTAGTCTCATTGCGTGATCTCCATAATGGTAATGGAAGATTCAAGTCAAAGAAAATAAGGCCTCCGAACTTTTTGGACCATTGTATTGCCTTAAAAAGAGTTAAATGCATCGTAGGAGACGTCAATACTTCTGAATTGAAATGGAAAATCCTTGCCTGCATCAAAAGCAGAAGTAAAAAATTTAAGAACCAGGTTTAACAGAGGCAGGTGCTCTGTTCCATGATACATATCATACATGAACAAGAAACCAGTCATTTGCAATATGATTTATGCTCAATTCAGAGAATTTCCATAAGAATCAAGCTGGAGCAGCCTTGTCATTTTAGAAGATAAGTGAAAAGTCCAAATTTCCTCCTCCTAAACCTTAAATTGAAAGTTTTTACCTCTTTCAACACAGCTAGATTTAGTTCTGAAGCAAGAAGAGAGTCCTCGGGTGGCTCTTTCACCGTCTCCGACTTCATTTTCCCGTCTTCGAATTTGATTTTAACGCGCGTGCAAGCAGTATTTGAATTCTCATCGAATTTCACAGCTCTAGTCTGAACTCTCTCCTTGTTCATCATCAGGACCAACTCTTCCCCGAAATCATCTTCACCAACTTTCCCCATGAATGCAGCTCTCCCGCCTAGTCGAACGTGCGAGATCGCCACGTTTGACGGCGGACCTCCCGGAGCTCGGCCGAACTCCGGCGGATCCCATTGCAGCATCTTCCACTGCGAGTATATGTCAGGGTGCATTGGGTTATCGTGGACTCGCACCACCGGAACGAATTCCTTCTGTACGGCTCCAAAACAGCACACAAGAGGCGGATCGTCGTACGGAAAATCGATTCCGTCGTCGTAATCCACTAACGCTGGATTTGATTCAGGATTTATCTCGATGGTACCGGCTTCAGTATTTGTTTTCTCAGTAACCGGCGAGGATTGCTTTTTCTTCCTCCCTTTGCGACTGGGTTTAGCGGGTTCCACAGCTGCTCCGTTTGTGATGCCGCCATTAATTGAAGCTTTCGGTAAGAGGAGTTTCCTTGATGTTGGTGAATTTTGAGGTCTTCGATTGTGACCTTCTACCTCTCTACGATTTGTGATCAAATCTGAAGAACCAAGATGGTGAAGGTGAGGAAAAAGAAGAAGTGAAGCCATGGGGTTTCTACTACGATTCCAGGGTTTATCCAAATCTACTCTTTGAAAAACTCATCATATCGGATACTGACCCGATTTTTAGTCGAACCGGAACAAACCTTGAAAAAAATGCGAACCGGGTTTTTAATCAGTGCCGAAGAATCTGTTTCAGAATTCCTGAGAAGAAGAGGAAAACCCTCGTTTCGGTTCCCGGAACAAGGGTTCTCATAGACGACTCGATTTTCTTCTTCTCACGCCGTTTTCATTGACGATTTCTTCCGGCCGGTAAGTATCTCTTTATTTTTTATTCTTCTGCCGTTCTTTTAATTTTTCACTGGTTGCTATCAGTCCGAAGGGGTATCGGTTTAGATGCTTCTATAAGCAACCTTGTATCTCTGGTTACAGTCATGATCTCACGTTTAGATCAGAAATGTACGGTTTATAATTCCTGCGGAAATTGTTACACCGGTATGTGAGTAAGGGTTTTTTTGTGTGTTGGACCACATAGCTTAGATTTCTCTGATGTCTTTAATCTGTTATGGCTAGTGGTTTGAATTGATGATCAAAACAGATATGAACTGGGTTAATTGGTTCGTGTTGTTTGATAATTACTTAGGAAAGATAGACTGTCTTCCTCACTCGTCATGGAATTTTGATGGATGTAGCTACTGAGCCTGAAGTATCCGTTTTCTATCTTTCATGGTGTTGTGAATGATTGAAGTCTTACGGTTCTTGAACCAACTCCATAAGAAACAATCATCTAGTGTGCTTAGGTTTATATAGCTTGGTGCTTTTTGCAAGATCCTTCTGATCCTGAAAATTTTCCTGAGACATATTTCTGTTGCATATGTTTATTCTGTCCTAAAACATGCTTAGCTTAAGGCTCTTTGCAATGTTATCGCGGTGACTCCTGGACTAGTATAAAACCTAGATACCACTACAAGGCAAGAACAAGTTCAAGCCTTAGGCACCAAATAACGGGAAAACTAAATCACTCTTCCTCCTTATACCTCTATAGTAATAGCTTTGCTCTATATGTGTTAGAATAAATATTTTGTATTGCTATCTTCATGGTTCTCTTTCGTAGTCGCTTAGATCCATCATGACACAGTTAATTACCAAACAGTGAAGAATTATACTTAACATGTATTTTAATGTCCGTTCTAGAGTTCAAGATCCAGTTCCCTCAGAGTAATGCTTTACTTGAAACTTTGTTTCATGAATCAGACAACTTTGTTCCACTCTTTTTCCCCGTATTCTGATTATTTTCAACTCAATTCATCACAGAGAACGATGGTCTTCTGGACATCGTAAAAGGTTTTGCTGCTCTTTGCAAATGCATTTGCAATCCTCAATGAAGATCGTTTTCTTGGTCCACGAGGATGGACTCTTGAAAAAATCCACCAAACCAGTGGAAGAAACTCTCCTCTCCCAAAGGCCAAATCATCTCTAATATATGCATGCCAGTACATGAGACTGCCCGCTTGCTCATTAACGTAGTGGTCATCTTGATGAAGAATATCTTCGTATGAAGATTACGTGTAGATGAAAAGTGTACAGAAAAATGATGGAGATTACATCTGTTATTGAATATGTAGGAGGTGGAATTTGTTTTCTAATCAATGGCAAATGAATATCTCATTTTCTCGCGTTTAATGTCGATTCCATATCATTCCTTAACGTTTTACATGCCAAAGAGTAACAGTGTGTAACACTGTTGTAAGCTTACACACATAAGAGCAAAAGTGTTACGTTAAAGCCAATGAAGAACCTTGTGGATTACTAGTTACCATTACAATCCCAAGAATCTACTTGATTACATAAACATCGCATTAAACACAAAAATCACCAAACTTGACTTTACTTCCTTTCTTGTTTCTTCTCGGTTTTACTCACCACAACTTCCATTTTCTCCATCTTCTCGTACTCAAACTCCTTTGTCTTAAGTCCACATTCCACAGGCATCACCATCGCAAGATTGTTCCTTTTGAAAGCTGCCCATATATACATCATAGCGAAGAACACAAGCCCTGCAGATCCAAAGGTCATAACTAAGCAAGTCACTATGTCCCACATCCTCTCACTTTTTCTCCTCTTCGCCTCTTCTTCCTCTCTACGCTTTGCCACCAAAAGCGCCGCATAAGAGTGCATATTCTTAGGGAAGCGTCTTGCTTGTAATCTCCAAGTGTGGAGATTAAAGTTCCCGCTATACGACTTCACACCGACCATGAACTCATCCTCATCTTTCAACAAATCAATCCGAGATATGAACAGAGAATCAACAGAATTAAAGCGATCTGATTTGCTTAACCCAACATCTAAGAACTTGCCACCCGCTTGGTAATTAATCCAAGCGTACAACAACAACTTATCCTTCTTCTCCTTCTCCAAGTTTGCAATCGTGAGATTGCTTGTCTTCTCCGACATTGATGTACCATCGACAATCACCGTGACATTCGAATCTCTAAACTTGGTGAAATTTTCCGAAATGTCAAACTTAACTTCTAATAAAGAGAAATCAAATGTTCCGTTAGCAGGAAACACGACAAATCCGAGTCTCCCACCTCGACCAGGAGACAACGAGAAAGAGAAAACAGTAGAGAATCCCGTGAAATACTCGGATTTAGTCTCCACGGACTCAACGGGTTTCTTGTAGACGACTAGCCCACCACCTTGAATCTCTGAATCATTCAACTGAATCGAAGATCCGCCGTAGACGAGCTTTGCGTCGCCGTAAAGAGATATGTCGTCGGACACAAAGGTCGCATTTTGACCGGAACTTGTAAAAGAGAACGATGAAATAGCTTCAGATATCGAGATTTTGGAGAACAGCACGATGAAAGACAGGAGTAGAAAGAAGAATGACCTGGAGAGAATGAAACTAGCCATTAATGAAGCAAGCTTTTTGAGATTGGATTATGGATTGTGGAATTCGATTGATATCTAGGGTTTGAAATGGGAGATGGTGGAGAGTAAAGTGTGGTGGGGAAGAGAGAGAAAGAAGAGAGACTGATGGGGTTAAGGCACTTGGACAGTGCGAAAGTGATAAAGTAGTTAACTTTTGTCTCCTCGTTCTGCGAAAATTTATGAGTTTTTGCTTTCTTCATTGTTACTCTGGTAAACCCCAAAAATGCTTTCTAGATGTCAAAAATATCAAATGAAATTCCATTACCCTTAAATTAAATGTTTTGGAATTTCAATTTTATTTATATTTACTGATGCTTCTCCCATATGTATAATAAATGAGGTTTAATTCCATTTTTTGTCATGTTATAAATGATATTTTTAGTTTTCAATGCAACTGAACTAAAATATGTTTGTTTTAACAATTTATATTTTGCATTTTGTTCTGTTATTTGTTGAATTAGTTTAAATTAGATAATAAATGATTTTACAAATTTTGAAAAGGAAATGATTTTTATAATTTATAACTATAGGTAAATGTTTTAATTATCATTTAAAATGAAGTAGAGAAATTATCATTTATTTTGGAAGTATTAATGATTTTTATTTCTATTCTAATATTTTTATAAAATATTGAAAATATGTTATTCAAACAATTAGAAAGATTTAATGAGCTGACTAAAAAAGTCTCATTACCTATTCGTTAGCTGATTTTTTTATGCTGGTTTAGTCAAAGTTATGATATTCAAATAGTTAAGAAGAAAACTTATTTTATTTTTGTAACTTTTTATAGAATTTCAATAGTATCACATTTAAAAATATAAAAAAATAACTGACATTTTTTAATGAGAAAAATTTAGATCTCAAATTAGGTATAGATATTTATTTTTTAACTATATTTGAAATTTATTTAGAGTAACAACATGCTTTTTAATAATGTATTTTATTAGTAATATTTTTAGAACAAAATTATAAAATATAATATTGTAAAGGATTTTTCTTTTTTCCGACAAAATTGTTATATTAGATTATAGAACAAAACTCGCGGCTGAGTACAACAATTCAACAAGGGAAATACAAACCCATATTAATACTAAATATTTAATTAAATTTTAAGTTTCGAAATGAACGAGTCTCATAGAGATAAGTGACACTAGAAAGTTTTTCTCTTGAGAAAAAAATTCTTGCTTTCTCTCTTCCATTTTTATTTTATTTTATAAAGTTGAGAAACTCTATGAAAACTTCCCGTTGGGGTGCTCTAACTTCAAAAAGAAGTGAAACATACTCCAAAAGAGGAGCGACATTAACCATGTGTAATGCTTCCTACTCAAAGGAATTAAATTCAGAGATCTTTAGTTACTTAAAAAATCGATGAGAGAAGGACCGGAGGGGAAAAGTTAAGGTCCAATATTGGTGGTGGCTCCTCCACTAAATACTGGCTATCAGAAAACAGAAAGAAAGCAGAATATTTTATCAGAATCGCAGGTTTGTTGTGCAGAGAGAGGGAAGCAGAAAGCAGGAGAGAGAGATAAAGCATTGCTCATTCTTTATTTATCCAATTTTGCTTTTTGTTTTTTTTGGGTTGAATTTTTTTACCGGCAATTGGACAAAATAGTATTTTTAAAATTTTTATTACAATCGTAACACTAATTATTTAAATTTTTAAAAATAATATTTAAAATTAAAATAATTAAAAATTTCTTTATAATAAAAAATTTTAAATTTTAAATAGAAAAAATAAATCTAAATATTATGTTTTAATTTTATACATAATTTATTTAAGTAAATAATTATTTTTATATAATAATTTGTTATACTTTAAAAAAATTATTTTTAATGTGTTATATTTGAAAAATAACTTAAAAAGTGATACTATTTTAATGTATTACTTTTTTTAATGTTGTTATCGTTGCAGGTAACTACAAATATGTTTGTGATCAATACTATGGTTGCGGTTACAGTATATATTATTTATTTGTTTACCAGTGACGGTTAAGGTTGTGGTTTATTACAAATTTTTAATCATACTGTTATTTTAATCAGCGGTTAAAAAATTTACGATACAGAACGCAACGTTTAACCATTGTGTATAATCGCAAATAATTACAGCAGATAAACAAATAATAATTTTTCCGTAGCTACAACTTTTTGCATTTGATCAACTAACATAACTAATATTAATATTATTATTTTTAATCATATCCGGTTTTGACTTTCAAAACATTCAAAATACCGCCACAAACAGATGCGGAATCTCCCGGCAAAACTAAAAAGAAAAAACCAAACTGTTCCAATGTGTGCGTGTGTGTTTTTTTTTTTGAAAATCTCCCGCTCATTGTTACTCTTTTACTATAGAAACCCTATCTTCTTCAGGTCTTTTCCATTTCGCTCTCTATTGTTTCAGCTTCGTCTTAATTAGGGTTTCCAGAAGACACAGATATGGGAAAATCGAGCAGATCCAGGGGTTCGGGTAACATTGGGAATGGACAAATTACACCGACGCAAATTGCTTTTATCGTCGATCGTTATCTCTGCGACAATCGTTTCTCAGAAACTCGAAGCCTCTTTAGAACTGAAGCTTCTTCTCTCCTCTCCAATTCCCCAGTTCGTGAAGTAGGCACATTAAAGTTCTTGATTTGATTTTTTTCTTTGTTGCAAAGTCTATGCGTTTCTTTCTTTTTGTTCTTATGCGTTTTATTTCATTCCTAGGTTCTGAAGAGTTATTTGACCCTTGAAGATATTTTGAAAGATTATGTATCCCTAAGGGAGCAGAAAGTGGCGTTGGATCAAGAGAGAGTTGTATTGGATCAGGAGAAAATTAGGGTTCATAATCTGTTGCAGGGGATGCAGAATGTGATGAATACGTACAACGCCAGCCTCACCGCTCCTCCTCCTCCTCCTCCTCCTCCGGCGACAGCTCCGACTTCTAAACAGAAAAACAGCAACATCTTATCTTCAGGTTTTCAGTGTTTCTGTTTTTTTGCTCTTACTGGTTTATTTGCATTTGACTGTTCTGAGTCGGATCTTGATCTTTTCATGATCAAAATCATTGATTGGAGAGAATCTATTTCTTCTCTGTTTATTAGGAACTTTGCTATCGTGTCCAGAGATGAAACACACTTGGGCACCAAATTTTCACTTTAGTATGATTGCAGCTATTTTGTTGGAAACACTACATATGAATTTGAGTTTCTATATTTTCTCTGGCTAATGCAACCGCCTTTAAACATCTGGAAACTAATCGCGTGTTCTTATTTTTCAGGTTGCGTTCAGTACACCACATCAAATGTTATGTCAGTGTCATTATTGGGTAACAAAAGAGTAGATTTTGGAAACATTTCCACACCTTTGACCAGTCAGCCTTTAACCGGAAAACGAAAGGGTCCTGAAACTTCTGTAGGAGCTCCTCCGGTAACTAGGAAAGCGCGGACTAGTATGGCACAAGTCAACTCAACAGCAAATGGTATGTCTGCATGTTTCTTGAATTTTGCTGAATCTTTAACACCCTTAAACTTATTTTGTGTCTTCTTTTCTTGGTGCAGACACTAATCAGATCTCAGAAGCTGGTATAGCAGCTTATAGTTTCTCATCTCAAACACCATCTCAAACACTAACATTGGCCAAAAACTCATCAACTAAAGGGTTGATGACTGGTCAAGGGTCAAATGTGGCGAAGAGTTTGTTCAATAAGGCTGATTCGTCGCTTCCTACTAGTTCAGGATGCCTTAGTACACCACAAAAACATGCTTCTCCTGGTAGTGATAAGTTCAACAGTCCCCTGAAAGAAGTTACTCCCACAAACTGCACAATTTTTACAAAGGAGAAATTCACAATCAGCCCTCTCAAACAAATTACATCGTATACTGTGAAAAGGAGCCATCTTATATCATCCTCTTCACCAGTCAAGTCTAACCTAAAGATGTCAAATAAGAGAGACCATGTGAAAGGAAGGCTCAACTTCGATGACGCTAATACAGATATGTGCTTAGAGGCACCTGCTAATGCGGATTTGGCTTCAACTTCTCCATCTGGATCAGAACTGGAAGTTGATTTATCTGACATTGATTTTTCTATATTGGGTGAAAACTTTTCATTCTCGGAGCTACTAGTTGATTTTGATCTTGGTTGTGAAGAAAGTACCCCAAATGAACTCATTAAAACTGTTTCAGGGTATGTGCTTTGTTTTATATAATCTGTTTTTGTAAATGGCTGTTACCTCTTGCTGTATGCTCATATGCTATTCTAAATCACAGGCCATCTTCAGAATCAGGGAATGGGAATCTTGAGCCTGACCGGGTCATGTCTAAATATACATCTACTGTGGCTGAAGTGATTCCAGAAAAAGACATGGTCACTCAAGGTTGGCATATTCTGCTCTGCATTTGATTATCACTCTGCCGTTGCTCTTTCCATTTATTCTTGATGTTTAATTTGCAGGAGATGATGCTGAGATTGGTTCAAATTCCGTAACAGAATGCATACGAGTCTCGAGTCCTGGTACTTTTGCTTACTCTTTCTTAAATTGAGATTTTCATGATGTATCAATCCTCTCCCTAACTCAGCTATTCTTCTCTTAACACAGCCAAGAGTTGCAAGTAGAGATGTTTATTGACAATATATTGATTTTTGAAGACTGTGATTGACTCCCAAGACACCAATACAGGTCCTCTGCTTTTGCCTAACTATGGTGCTAATTTTCTGAAATGATCAGTGGAATGTAAAAATGATATCCCCTCCTAATTACTAGTACTGTGAGTTGTATAAATCAAACTTGGTTTTGACTCTTTGGTTTAGCAGCTGATTTCTCTCTATTGATATCACCACGAACAAGATAAAAGTTTCATCATTTATGCATCTATTTTCATGTACCTTGGAGACAGAAATTGGGGTACAATAGAAATTAAATGGCTTATGATTTGGTACATGATTCAAGCCAAGTACTTCTCCAGCTTCTCCACTTCCTCTTTACTTCCAATGTAAAGTGGAATCCTCTGATGAATCTGTCATTTATCCCAAATAAAGAATTAGTCTGATCATAACACAAAATTTTGGATAATAAACTAACGAATTTGAAGAGTTGTTTTTGTTGAATTATTTGTAAAACAAGGTTGATCATTGAGTTACCTCGGTTGGCTGAATATCCAGTACTCTCTGGTGGCCATCTGAACCTTTTCCTCCGGCTTGTTCAACAATGAAACTCATTGGTGCACACTCATACAAAAGCCTAAGCTTTCCGTTTTTGCTCTTGGTGTCACGTGGGTACCCGTAAATCCCACCGTATAACAAAGTCCTGTGAAAATCTCCGACCAAACTTCCAATGTACCTTGCCGAGTAAGGTTTTCCACTTGGACCGGTAGGGTCCTTGAGATCATCAATGTACTTTCTAAGATTCTCGTCCCACATCTGGTAGTTCCCTTCGTTGAAAGAGTAGATTTTCCCGGCTGTTGGGATCTCGATGTTCTCTTGGGTGAGGACGAATTCACCGTACATTGGGTCGAGTGTGAAGGCGAAAACGCCTTTGCCTAAAGTAAGAACGAAGATGACTGAGCTCGAGTACATACAATAGCCTGCTGCTAACAAGTTGTTCCCTGGCTGGCACACGTTTACTATACACCTTTCTTCTGCTGACCCCAGCTACATCACACAACCAAATTTTGCATTCAATCTCCTTATAAACCAAGCCGAACCAAAATAACCGACACTTTTTTTGCTAAATAAATTATTGTGAACGTGAAAGGGAAGAGTAGTTAGTTTACAGCGGAAATATCCTCGGAGTCGTCGGCGAGACACTCGTCATTGGGGCTGTAGATTCCGAAGATGGAACCGGTGGAGACTGCGGCGTCGATGTTGGAGGAACCGTCAAGGGGGTCGAACACGACGATGTAATTGCCGGAGTAACTCTCCTCCACCGCCACTGGCACGTCTTCTTCCTCCGACGCTATGATTCCCGTTCTTCCACTTGATCTCAAACAGTTTGAAAACACCTGTACCATCCTCAATCTTTTCATTATCTCATAACTATGATTGAAATTAAGTGGTCTACTTTAACATGCTAATTAATTTATCATAATTGCATTTCGTGGGAATCAATATATAAAAGAGCATATTAACTAAGTAGTTACAATGGGTGTGATAGCGATCAAGAAAATATGGGTAAAATAGAAAAAGCGTGACTTGGTTATGCTAAAAAAATGAACATGTGATACAGTCGATTTCTAAGGATATTTGTATCTAAAATGTTTTATTAATTTCAAAAGTATCTGCTCTATAGAATATCCAATCATGTGTAAGAAAAAATTGACCTCATTGGAGACGACATCAAGTTTCTTCTGATCCTCTCCTTGAATGTTGACAGCGCCTTGAACGCCAGTCAGATTAGAAATTCCGGCCCGTTGAACAAGTGAAGCTATCTGCTTACAAGCCATCGCTATGCTTGACATCACTATCGTCAACTCCGTATCTATCTCTCCTTTCTGCTCTTGTCTCAGCAACCAGCTCGTCAACGTCTGAATCTCATATCCACTCTTCTTCCTCGCCGGAGATTTCGTCTCCGTCGACGCTGCAGCATCCGCCGCCACAGCCATACACCTCACTCCACCACCCGCATGATGATGAAATCTCCCAGCAGTTGTTGCTCGTTTCACGCCGGTGATCAGAGATCTCGGAAAGAGTATTCGCGACTGAGATAAAGCCGTCAAATGACGAGAGCTTGAGAGAAGAAGATGAGAGGATGATGTTGTTGAGGCGGTTGCTGCCATTTTCTGCGTTTGTGTTTGAAAAAAAAAATTGGGAGGCTGTTTGTTTTTGGAGAGTGAAAAAGGATCGAAACTGTGAGGTGGACGAAGGATTAGCTTTACAAAGTAGGTCCCACTTATCTTACGTACCAATTTAAAATGACACGTGGAATTGATTTTCTTCCTTTGTGAGCGGACACGTGGCTATGCTTTCACGATACGTACACAAACGTGAATATTTATATGATAAGCATAATAAACAGGCCAAATTAATTTTTGTCAAGGATTTGTATTCTTATAAACCGTTGGGTTGGGCCTAATATAGAATTTTTAGTGGATTAAAATAATAATGGGAGAATTCAAACTGTATATGATTAATAATTCAACGAGTGTACCATCATGAGGTTGTTAACTAAGTTGCTGCGAGAGGAAAATTTCAGGGAAGATCAACGGTTGTCGAAGCTGAACTATTTGCATTAATATGGGTAATATAATCAGTTTGGTCTTTGGGATACAAATATATAATATTCGAAGGCGACAACCTCACAATTAATAAGCTACTTAACCACAACGAGGAAAATCTACATCTACAGTATTATATTAATACGATTCGACATTGGAAATCTATGTTTCAAGGGTTACACTTTCATCACCAACGACGAACAGCTAATCAACCAGCAGATACACTAGCGTCTTCTGCGATTTCATCTAATGTCGATTGGAACATTTATACTACTTGTCCTTATTTCTTATCTCCTATTGTAAACAATGATTTCGGTAATTAATCATATTTGATGGAAAAAAAAACTAAATTGCGAGTTGAGGTTGTGAAATTGAAATTAATTTGTGACCAGATTGGTATTGATTATTTCATAGTAGATTAACCAAACTAAAATTGAACAAATCAATTGGGATGACATAGGCTCTTGTGTTTTGGAACTGTCGTTTAACGAGTTTCCATCTTGTAGAAATTGACTAATGCGATTTCAGAAAAGGTAAGAGATGGAAACTCTGTGTAGAATTTGGATTCTATGCATATGTTTACAAGAAAACTAACTAGTTTATAAATAATATAGATTAATCTAATTGCTGTTAATTAATAAATTTTAAGTTGAAAACGTATGAATTTAACAACGATTAATAAAATATGAGTTTAATTATAGGGTCAAGTTTTGAACCTTTCAAAGTTACAAGTCCCATTCGAACAATACGTTGACAGAAAAAAAGAAGATCAACTTAATACACACAAACATATTGAGAGGAAGGATCGTACAGATGTTTTATGTAAAACAAATTTACAGAACTCCTAAAAACACAATATATATTATTTGCAAAATATAACAAGTAGGCCTTAAGCGGAGATCGGATCCGATTCGACTCACCCACGGTACTGCGGATTCCACATTTTTTCTTCGTAAATCTTTTTTATCTACAAAATTCGTGAGTTAATTTTTTAAAATCTGTTCCCACTCCGCATTAATCAGGCGGGTCTGATAGATTTAGCAGAAAATCTGCTTCGTTTTTCAATTTTTTTTAAAAAATATTTAATAAATTTAATTAAACTAAATTCAAATAAAATTTTAGAAAAATAATAACAAATCTAACATTAATATATCAAATATATCAAAATTTATTTTTTTAAACAATAAATTACACAAATTTTAGGTTTAAATTGGTTTAGCTCTTAATTTGATTAATTGGTTTGTGTTTAAAATTTACGGATATCGATAAATTAATAAATTATAATCTATACCTATCCCGCTATAACTAATGTTCGATCCGCACCATTTCGTTTATAAATTTTTTTTTCATTTGATATCACCCATTATACATCAAATCAAACGGGGCGGAATCCACATCTATTAACAAGACTCTTACTCTTCGAACAAGCGATTGGCCAAACATATAAATTGACAAATGCTACTTCAGAAAATAATATAATTAATCACGATCGTTTGCGTTTGCAGAAAATAATTTTTATTTAAAATTTTGCCAGTTTTTATAATATATATTTATTTGTAAATTTTCCCTAAAAATGATGACAATAGTGTTTTGAACTAATTAGTTAACGCGTTGGGTCAGACACGGACATGAAGACATGTACGCATGTCACGTTGTTTCCGAGAATGCCACTCACCCGAAGGTCTTGTAATAAAAAAGATGTTCCAACTAAATCTTTTGCAATATTTTAATTCTTCTATTAATTAAGTTTTAAGCTATTACACCATATCACGTAACAATTTGAATCAAGTGATAACTCTATTGATCTTAAAATGACCTTCTAACGAGGAAATTTATAGTAAAAAAATACAAATTCGATTTTCCAGAAAAGTAACACACTTATATATATATATAAAGTTTAAAAACACGTAATTACATAAATTTCATGAACACTCTCTGAAGTTTGAAATCAATCAATGGTAATAAATACTCAACGATACGTAAATGACCTTCCACGTCTAATTAAGATCATGGTGTTTTGATGCCTTCCAAAAAAATGTAGTGCTACATATGATATAGACATTGACTAAATTATCCCTCATGAACTCGTAAGATAATAAATGACCAAGCACAAAACGTAAGAAATATTAAATTGCAACCAATGTATAAAATACAATCATTACTGTTGACAAAAAATACAATCTTTATAATATAGAGTATGATGTCATAAAGAGGAAAAAATAGTAAAATACAAAATCGTTTCATTTCTGTATATATATACACACAAACAAACCCCACAACGTACATTTCCTTTAACAGACAACTTCTATTTCCATATTCTCTCGGTATTACACTTTTCCTTGGAAGCATCAAAAGCTTCGGTCTTTAACCCCTAAAAATCTATAAAGGAGAAAGAGAAGAAGAGACAACAAACCAATACTCAAAAGCAATGTCTTATTCTTCCCTCAAATTACCAATTCTTCTCATTCTCTCATCTCTCCTCCATGCCGCTTTAGGTACGTATCAACAACAAATAAATTATATATATAGAGAGATCTTTATGTAATGGTTAGAGGGTATACAAGATCTAGCTAATTCATCTTGAAGATTTATTCTTTGGATATAAATCTTTTGCGATCATATATAGGAATTGAAGAACACTAGAACTAACGGTTTGACCAATTAGAAGACCGATTCAAAATTAATATGAAAAGAAAGCGTAAACCTTTTGATAAAAAAAATTCTGTAATGTTTTTCTTGATTTAATTGTAGGGGAAGAAATTATTTGCGAGAATCTGCCAACAAATATGTGCGCATTCTCAATATCTGCTTCCGGGAAAAGATGTTTATTGGAGACGGCTAATATCGCCGGAGAATACATTTGCCGGACTTCCGCTGTAGAGGTGGAAGGGATTGTAAACTACATGGAGAGCGATGAGTGTATAGCCGCTTGTGGGGTTGATCGGAAAACAGTAGGAATCTCGTCGGACGCAATGATGGAGGCAGGATTCGCAGCTAAGCTTTGTTCTCCGGCTTGTCTGGACTATTGCCCTAACATTCTTGATCTTTATTTCAATCTCGCCGCCGGTGAAGGTACAATCTTTGTTTCTGGTGTTTCTTATCGTCAAAGCAATGAATATTTGGTCGAAGCTAGCTTAGATGTTTATGCTTCACTTACCTGAATTATAATTAAATATTACTAAGTATGCGTTTTTGTTGGTTGGTAATAAATAAACCAATGATGTAAAGCGTGAACTTGAAGTAACGTATACCAATGAACTGCATGCAGGTGCATTTTTACCTGATCTGTGTGATGCTCAACGGACAAATCCTCACCGTTCGATGTTGGAAATCCTAAGCTCCGGCGAGGCTCCAGGCCCTGTCTCCGAGCCCTCATCCTCTCCTCTAGCTCCGGCTCCTATGTAAAATTAATGTTATTAATTTCAATTGTGTGTGTTATATATGCTTTTTGTTTAATGTTTTGATTGAATGATACAAATACATACAATGGATCGTATCATACATTTATATCCGATCATCAAAATGGATTCATGTATGAGAGATTGAAGAAGATACACAGTGAGTTTGATTTTGTTCTGTTTCTTAACATTTACCTATATTTTACATAATAACGTGTTTGTAATACCATTAATAGTTTGTTTTCTTGTTCGATATATAAATATATGTCGTGTGCAATCGCAATTCAAAAGCGCTGCTTAAAAGTCAAATATAATATCTGATTATATAAATGTTATGGTAGCTGACGATATGATTTTTGGTTCGATTTCTCTGAAGCTTGTCCTGTTATTTATTTTCTATGTAAAAGGGTAAAAACTTAATTAAGTAAAACTGATTACACTGTACATATAAACATACTGTTTGCTAGCCCCCAAACAGTTCGAACCAAATTCCACATATCCTAATTTTCGAGCCAAATCGGATTATTATGTGATTTATCTCAAATTATTATGTGAAAATTTAATAGATTATTATGTAAAAATAATTATTTATCTCAAATAAATTATATTTAAAATTAAAAAATAATATTTGAGTTTCTTTTTTTTTAATTTAAAGTTTAATTTTTTTTTATTAAAATGAGTTTTTTAATTATTTAAATATTAATTATATAGTATTTTTAAAAGTTCAAATGATTAATAATATATTTAAAACAAAAATTTGAAATATTATTATTTTAAATAATTGTCCATAAATTTTTATTAATTATTGGCAAGTATATTAGTCGTAATCAAATAAAAGGAAATCAGCTTTTATTCGACGGCTATCGTAAACTAAGAGTAAACTACGATAGATTTCGTTACAAAAAAATAGATCGTCAGCTAATTCTCTTCACCTGAGATCTCAAGCAATGTATTAAGATAATGTACACCAGAAATCACGATCAACAACTTCTCAAAAAAAAAAGATCCTCACACCAGACATCATCACAATCATCATCATACAGAATAAATACAAAGAAGGCATCAAGAGTATTTGCATATAATACACTCACATGTAATGTGTAAATGCATAGATATGGAGAGAAAGAGAGAGTGAGGGAACAAAATAAGCCTATACAAAGCTTTTTTTCAAAACACTTTGTTTTTTGTTTTTTTATATCAGCGCCTATTAGTCTTTTTAACTTCCAGTGCAGTGCCATCCTTAAGAGCTTGCTGGGCATCGGTTTCCATGCCTAGCTTAAACAAACATGCTGCTTGCAAATACAAAGCGGTTGGCCATTCTGGTGACACAACCTGTGCCTGCAATGCATCGGTTAAAGCCTCTTGTGTGCTCTCATTCATCATATATGACAGGCATCGCCGGGCGTGAACCGTTGGCGACACCATTGTTCCTCCATCTATGAACTATACCATGAAAACACAACACAAGCAGCCGTTTTCGATTTAAGTGACTGAAGGAAAAAGTAGTATATAAACGGATTCACATTGTGATGGATACCAAGTTACAACCAAAGTTTTTTTTGCATTTGTAGATATTACCTGAGTGTAGCAATCCACTGCGGTTGTAAAATCTTTGGAACGGAAAGCCAAGTCGCCTTGCTTCTTCGAGTTGAGAGATTCCTGCATCTGGTTGGTCCACATTTGAAACGAGAGCTGCAGAAAAATATACGTATAAACGATAAAATCATACACAGAACAAGTTTCTTACTCAGACCATCTGAAAGACATAAGCTGTGAGCGAAAGGAAGGAATAAATCCAGACCTCGTTGGCAATTCCTTCATCATCTTTGTATCCAATCTTGTTAAGTATTTCATGTATTGCCGTAAGATCTACTCTTAAGCACGCTTCACCAAAGGGCGTCAATGAAAGCGGCTGCTCTTCCTCTGGCTCGGTTTCATGGGGTATGCCCATAAGATCATATGAAGGTATATCAGATTCCTTCTGCAGTGTGGCGAGTGAAGTGACAAGAGATTTCACATTTGGCCTTTCTCGAGCTTCATACTGCAGACAACGTGTGGCTAACCGTACTACCTCAGTTCCATCTTCGTTTGAGAAATGACCTTCAAGAGCAGAATCCATTAACATTGCATAGTTCTTTCCCTTGATCAGGTCAAGCGCCTGTATACAAGCAAGGTTAGAGATTATGTCAAACCAGCAACGTCATTGTGTTTTTAATAAACAAAAGAAATTATGTTCTTAACGAAAAGCTGGCTAGTTTTATTTTCAAGAAATGTCAAGCAGCCAGCAGGACACAATAAGATACGTCCTCCATTACATCTAAACCTAGTACATATAGCTCATATTAGGAATCACTTACATGGCTTGGTGGTATATGTTTTCCACTCATGAGGTCGAGCAAAACGGTTCCAAAACTGAATACTACACTCTCTGGTGTCACTCTACCTGACACAAGATGTACAGTATATAAATATAGACTCGTGAATGGATTTTGCTTTGTGAAATTTTGGGTCCTGAAACATTTTTGAAGCTAAGTAAATATATGTATGTGAACATGAAGCAGAAAGAGTATTACCAGTTCGCAAATACTCTGGAGGAGTAAATGCCAAGTTTGTGCTATAGCTCTTCCCATCTCGGCTATTTTTCATAAGTCCAAAACAAGACAACCTAGGATTCCCATCCTGTCAACCACAAAAGATCAAAAAGATTTATTACAAATCATTCAAAAGGATAAGGAAATAATCAATCAGTATTCACCTTGTCAAACAAAACCCTGTAAGCATTGAGATCATGATACAAAGCTCTCCCTTTACTACTAGAGTATTCCAATGCTTGCGCTAAACACAATGCAACTCTTAATCTCATCGCCCATTTCATCGGATGATTCTCCCCTGAAACAACAAAACTAATTAACCATTCGATAAATTTCAATTTCAGCAGCTGCAGAAAGTACACAAATCCTAGGAACAAATGCTACATTCTCATTTTTTGTCTCTCACTAGCCAGCCACCAGCTGTTATGATCATTTTCGAATAGCCATAAAAAAAGAAAGATAATCAGGAGTAAGTAAGTACAGTGAAAAAGATGCTTTGCAAGCGTTTCGTGAGGCATAAACTCGGCGACGAGTAATCTCTCCTCGCCTTCGCAGCAGCATCCTATGAGATTCGCTAATCGTTCGCTCCTCAAGCTCCCAACAGATTTCGCTTCATCCTAATAACGATAAGAACATTGGCGGATTTTGACCCAGATTCAGATTGGACCTGAAGATTCGAATACAATCAGACATACCAGGAACTGTCGGTGATCGGCCCAGGCGAGGCGATTAAAGCGTTTGACGGCGATCAAGCGACCATCACCAAGCCTTCCTCTGTAAACAATGTTAGGCGCTTTCTCGCCGTGTTCCGATACAATGTTGTCTGAGGAGAAACCGCCAGTCGCAGATTTCAGCTGCTCCAATCGGTATTCCTTGAAATTCGGCCACAGTTTCTTCTCATGTTTCCCTCCATTTTCTTCACAAACGAAAAACCTCAAAATCACACGCGTAAAAATAACGAAACACAAATTAAGAAACGAGATAAACTACAAAAAAGCAGACCGAGATCGGGAGATTCGAAATCTGAAGCGGATTTGAAGTGAGAATGAAACAAGCAGAAAGAGAACTTAGAGCAACGAGCTCCCATTTGATGATTAACGTCGGCGATGGAATCAGATGATCGGACTCTGGTAGACAATCAAACTTATACCACAGTTGTCAAGTGTTATCACCGGAAAGTTAAAGCGAAAAGCAAATTCTCAACTTCTCCGTCGATAAGAAAAATTCTCAGGCTTTTCAGACTTCCTTCAAGAAGGAGATTGTTATCAATCTTTTTACTCTATTTAATATTTTAACCCAATTTTATTTTTTGCCGCAAAACTTTGCGCCGCTCCCTTTTTAAAACTATTTTGTTTATTTTTTTCTTATGTTTACGACAATAATGTGGTTCACACGATATTTAGTTTTATGAAAGTATATATATGCCGACATAATATGAAAGTATTACTCAGTGGTCAATTCAAACCATATGGTAAAAAAATAAATTATAACAGTGATTTTGTTTCTATTTTTAAACGGTGAAAGTAGGCGTTAAAGCAGAAACGCTTTTTTTTTTCACGTTGAAACCGCGTGAACTCATAATTAGACCATATTACTTGGCGGGTTGACTTTTAGAGAATATTTTTCACAGAGATTTTGTAGTGAAGAAGTTTTATTAATTAGGCAAATAATTTGAATCTAATAAACTAAACCAAAATAGAATCAAAAAACAGATTTTGGTTAATATTCGGTTATAAAAAAATAATCGAACGGTTATTATTTTTAAAAATTATGATTATTGGTTACTAACCGAAACCAAACCAAAAACTGAAATAACATCCGAAAAACCGAATTATTTTTGGTTATCCGAAATATTTTCAGATATTTTAGATATTTTGATTATTTTTGATTATTTTTTGTTATTTTTTTGTTATCTTTTGTTTATTTTTGGTTATTTTGATTATTTCAGTTATTTTGATTATTTTTGGTTTTTAAATTAAATAATTGAACCGACCGAAACCGAGATATAACCGAAACCAAAACCAAACCAAAATATAAAAATAATCGAATAAATATTTGATATTATGAAACAAAAAAACCAAAAAGAAAAATAATTGATCGAAAAAAACTGAATATTCGAACATTCATACCTATCCTCCTGTAAGGTTATAATTCATTTCCTTTTTAGTGAAAATGGATGCAGTTTAGACATTTAAGTTTTGTTTAATGGGTCACTAAAATGAATTATACCTTTTGATTTATCTAAAAACATATCTCAATCTATTTTATGTGGAAACAGATAGGGTCCTCCAAAAGTATAATAGATAACATGAATAAATAAAAACAAAGTTGAATTCATAAAACACAGCCATATCCAGACAGTTGGTACAATGATGATGTTTCTTTCTTTCTGCATTTAAAATAATGATTTTGCTGTATGGTACCATATTGGACCCTCTTTCTCATAATCACTACAATAATATTAAGATGTCGACAAAAAAATGATAATAAATATAAAATATTCCAACAAACAAATTTTATAAAAGACACCATGATTAGAACTGACCCTAAATTTAGGAAAATCACGATCTCTTTTTAAAAAAAAAAATATTTTAAAAAATGAAACAGTTTTCAGAATGCCATTTAAAAAAATACATGTAAACATATGTTTGGATTCAAGAACAGCCTGATCATGGAAAAAATGAGAGAAATTGTTCGTTTGTGTGACATGAAATAAAGGTCATTATCATTTCATGCATACTAACAATATTATACATGTGTGTATCAATGTCATATATGTGTCATCGTGTTTGTATCTTTCGGTGCTTCTAAAGCGAATATTAATGTTCTTCAAGACGCCAATGATCTTGAGAATATGACATCGAATCCTAAGAAGGATTATTTAACCACAAATATATAAAAAAAGGAGAAAACATTACTTTATTAAATACTTGCATTCAAGTAGTGGGTCCAAAATATTAGATTCCATACAATAGTTCTGGTTTTATACATCAAATAAAGTATTGAAATATTCTATAAAAATATCCGAGCATTTACCCAAATAAACATTACATGTGTTTTATGTTTATATTCAGTTAACATGATCTATCCGAAATTGACATCCATATTAAACATCGGCTAATTAAGATTCATATTTATATTTTACATAAAAAAAATCGATGAGAAGTTAACGTAATATTCGAGAATACATTTGATTAGTCGAAATTTAAGGACTAATTTAGTTTTTAGTTTTTACTTTGAGCACCGAAAATGTGAAAGGGAAAGAAGAAAAAAAAGATAGAGGCAGAGTTTTTGGTGACAAAGTTGTGTCATGAGAAGATGTAAACATGTGAGACCACATGGAATGTGCATTTGACCACATTCCTTACCGACACATGCCACGTTCCCTCTTCCCAACGTCATTTCATTTTCTATTTTTTTAACCCCATATATGTTTCTGCTTCTTAAATCTCACCCTAACTGTTTGCTATATATACGTTTTGACTCTTTTTGGTTAAAATTTGGTACATTGTTTTCACTTTTAACAAAAATTTATATGGTGCAAATCGTGAGATTAAGATAGTTGAATGAAACTTTTGATTGGTAATAGCAATAGATTTTGTAAAAAATGAAAAAGAAAAAGTTTTGGAGATGCCCTTTACTAAGAAAATGTTATTTGAGCTATGTAAGAAAACGTAGTACAATCTGTCGATTTTCTTCGTTCTATAAATAAAATTATAATGAAAAATAAGGAAACAAGAGTTGAAACTTGGTGTTAAAGAGGATTGGATTGATTATGAACATTGAAGACACGCAAAGAAGATGAAGATGTAGTTTGGTTATATGCATAATTGTTTCGTGTTGCCTTGAATGACCAATATCCTTTGTTAAGTTGTGTAAACCTTAAAACATCAGATTGCTTGAGAAGCAAGAAATTAGAAATGTACAAAATTGCATTCCTGTTTTTTGCCTCTTCTCTGGATCTATAATCATTATAATCAAATTTACTCATAATCAATCAGCCGACAGCTAAACTCGACTTGAGTTCTCATGAGCATTATCGCTGTGACCTCCATTGCTGTCTTCATAAATCTTGCCATTTACTTGAACTCTCGGTCTCTGTAACACCAAATGGAAAATTCATACACATTAGGATCAATTTATTGAATTCTCAATCTGAAATGACAGAAAAACAATTCAGATGATCACCCAATCTGCAGGATCAACACCGTTCCCGTTCACTAGTTTGTGATTCTCTTCTTTGGTTCTGTCTTTCAATATTACAGGAAGCAACACCGTTGTCCGATCAGGCAATTCTGTTTTGAAAGTAAAACCATATGAGAATTTGCCGGTTTTCTGCAAGTAAAATCTGAAGTAGAAGATCATACCTGGTAATTTCTTATCGAGGAAGAACACAACCAAGTTCACAGTATACCATGCCACTACAACATCGACAGTATAATGTTTTCGGGAAGCGACAATCAAGAGGCTTTGCAAGATCGCAATGACCCAACCTAACAGCTTTATGAACCTGAGAGAGACATTCATAAGCTATTCAAACAATATGATTTCCTGGTTACTGTTTAATAAGACATTAATCTGTGTACCGTTTAGAACCGTATTTCTGGTAAGTGAGGACAAAGACTAGTGTGAATATCATGTGCGATGAGAAAATCAGGTCTCCACATCCGTATATCACCCCACGAGGAACTGACAAGATCAAAGTATGATCACATAAGAACGAAAATAAGCATATGTCAGAAAATGTGTTAAGAGAAGAAAAAATGTTTTAACTCACAGTTAATCAAAAGCACCTCAAGAACGCTCTGTGGCCGTGGCAACCTGGCAAGCTCAGAACCCTGTAAGGAACACAAGAGAATCACCAAAATAAACACATGAATATGGATGATATACGCCACTTGTATAGATCTTTATTTAGTTTTACCTCTCGACAGTGATAATTAGGGCCAGGAAGCTGAGTGGAATAGAATGTTATTACACGGAGAAACTGACAAGCCTGTTAAGTGGAAAGAATTGGAAACAAACTTCAAAACGAGCAAGCTTGGAATTGCAGTTGCCAAGCAAAGAGAAAATGGTGCTTACAACTAAGAAGGCGAGAACTCTGCACCATATCAACACAGTGTATATCTTCTTGCATTTCATGATGAAAGGATGGAAAGTCCACTGCAATTTTAAGGCAAAAACAAACCATGAATTTAACAGCAGCTTGGTTAGAACTGAACCACACATGAATCATAGAAACTTGAGGAAACTCACCAGGAAAAACGAAACAAATACACAAGTAAACACACTTTCACTTATGTAGCTTTTATCTTGACCAAGCTCCTAAAAACGGAAAACCACAAAGAGCTTAAACATGACACTTATTCTGAAGAATAATGGATCAAAAGCAACCAGTTGAAATATTCAAGACAAACCGGAAGAACAAAAAACCCAAGATCTTGAAGCGTTGGTCCTGGACGATGGATATAATGAACACCCCTAGCAGCTAAACCATGGATATACTGCACATAACAGATGCATCCATAAAAGTGTCAAAACAGACACAAAATCTAAGTATAAATTGAACCAAAGAAACCAAAGCCATAAAGGTAAGTAGGAACATACACTCATAAGACAAAAAGAGTCATTTCAAGTCTTGTGCTTTAATTTCTTCCAATGCCTAAAGTTACTATAGGTGTAACAAACCATGATAATAACCTTTTACTGTATCCTACGTTTTCAGTTTCAGAACTTAAAGCAAAAAGAAACCGAAAATAAGGATTTGCTTCAAAATCGGAATTTGGCAAAAGGGTGATCTAACCATTCTACACAAAGAGAAAAAAGCTGTCGCATTCAAATCACACGAAGAGTAATTGGATCTAATATGCGCAGCTCTATTATTCATTTGAGGTTGAAGTTATCAGGAAACCGAATATAAAGAAATGAAAACCTGACAGAGAAGGCCAGCAAGAAGGTATCTCCAGTTATCAGCGAGGAGACCAATCTCCGTCGTTATTTCTGAACAAACTCTCATCCATAGCTACAAACAATTTGCCAATTATCAAATCAGCCAATTACCCAATTGCAGAATTCAAAACCGGAAAGCAGAATTTAAGCGAAGAACCTTAGAAGCTTCGCGGCGAATGTAAAACGTCATTATCTTCTTCTTTGTTGATGTTCTTTCACTTCCATACTACTTCAGAACCCAACAGTTAATGTCAACATCATCAAACCAATCCAAAACTCCCAACAAATTCAACACCCAAGTCGAGGCCGCTTGACTCAACGATCGATCGATGATCGCAAAAGCTCGAAGGTGACACCAATTGGGAAAACCCAAGAGATCAAAAGACGACAGAGAAGAATCTAGGATGGAATATTAAAGGATTTCCTTTAGCAAGATCTAAGACAACGATGATGAACAAAGCCCAATACGATTTCTCCGTTGTCCCAAAAATCTCTGAGAAAAGAAAGATCAGCGTTTCGCAAAAACATTTAAGCATCGTTTGGTGTGTACGATATAAAACGCGAATTCGACACGGAGAAAACGGTTGATCTTTTTCTTTAAAAATGGCGACTTTATCAGCATTTTATTTTTTATTAAGTAATGGGAAATATAAAAATGGCGACTTATGAAAAAGTTTCTTTTCCTTTTTTTGCCAGTTTCATACAATAAGACCAACCAGTTCATGATAACATCTTTTGAGCAACTAATTGAAGTAAACAAATGGCTAGAGTATATATTATTTGAATCGATATAAGCTTTTATAATCCGTTGTAGAGTACTTATAGACCGTTTGAAAGGAGAAGGGTGTAACACCGTTAGGTTTCATAAGCTGTATCATGTAAATCTGGCGCTGACAAATTGGAAAATTAAAACACTTAATAGAGCAACTCCCAGTTGGATTCCTATCTGAAGCATCACATTCTTCAGAAACGGCCAGGCTTTCTCCGACCACCTCTTCCTTTCAGTGCTCACCGTCGACCTACTTTCTTCTTCATGTGTTTCATTATCATCATCATCATTATCCTTTGTCTCATCTACTTCTTCTATAGTTTTAGACTCCTCTCTTATTTCTGAACCGATTTCCGTTATTTCCCCCGGTTTCTTGTCGAATAATCCTTTGAACTGTTTTCTAGCCTTGCTCTCCGCTTCCTGTGAAAGTCGAAAGAAACAATTCCATTGATTCCATTCACCTTGTTCAGTATACAACTCTTGTTACTGTTTGGTTTGAAATAACCGGTTCTGGTTTTTATGCCCATCCCTAGTTTAGTTGGTTTTCAAACACTGACCTGTTCCTTCTGCTTCAGTTTCATAAGTGCAGCTGCCGCATCAGCTTCTGATGATTTATCCACTTTGATCATCTAAAACACAGCCACGTGAAGTCATGTTAGTAAACAAATCTCCATATCTATCGATCAGATCACAATAAGCATTTTTTAGCATAATATACCATATTGAAGTCATTTCTAGCGTCTTCATACTCTCCACCTGCCATGTAAGCCATTCCACGGCGGTAGAGACCCTTCACATGGCCAGGCTTTGCTTCAAGAACCTGTTTGAAAATTAAAAGTCTCAGAAATCCCCAACTTCTGATTCCAGAATAAGCCCTTAAGAGACTGTTCACTGAATCCTACCTTATTACATGTCTCTAGAGACTTCCTCCACTCTCCCATTTTAAGCAAGCAAGCCGCAACATTCAGATGTAGCATATTCTTCGATATCAGCAGAGCAAGGGTATAGGACTTAGTTTGAGTTATTCAAATTCAAAAATCTTAAAGATATATTCTACAAACATCTATAACTACCAGGGTAATGAGAAGAGAAACTCACTCTTGCGTCACCAAAAATTTTCCCTTCGTCGTCATCTTGTGGGTTTACATGATTAAATTCCCGGAGTACCTAGTTTTGGGTTCACCGCTTAGACAGAAGGAAACAAATGCTAATACTGGACTTAAAGATACTTTACAAAGGGAGGAATCTGGATTGGCTGTGGCATTTTGGACTCTTACCTTTTCATACTTCGCTTTTGCGAGCTCAAATTTTCCTTCTTTGAAAAGCCTGTTACCCTGAAATTCAAAGTATAGTTAAAAGTAGAGCAGAGCAGTAAGTTTTAAGATCTGGTTTGACCTGAATGTCACACAAAATTAGCTAATACAAAACTCTGTAATAGAATATTTTAGGAGTATAGGTCATATATAAACATTTGATGCATACCGTGCTTCTGATATTTTCTGCTTCATTCATGATGCTCTGGAAGTTCAAACCAGTCCAGTCCTGTGACAAGAATCTCTGGACTCAAAAAAATGGAAGCTGTTTAAAATAACTATGGTAAGCATCAACACTAGACCAACTAACCCTTGGTGTTTCAAAGCCAAGGAGTTCAATCTCCCACTGAACATGTGCACCTTCAGGTACGCCAGGCGGTCTATTAGGAGAGAAAACAATCAAAATGCGTTTAGTTGTCCATTAAGAGTTTATACGCTATCATATTCAGTGTGATTTACACAGTTAGAAGTATCAATGACCTTGGAAATTTGTCATATGCATAATCAGGGGGACATGTAACAAGAGCAATCTCCCCAGGTAGCATCAAACGAGTACACATCTCAAATCCATCAGGCACCTGCCAATACGATAGTAAAATCTTAAGTAACCCATGCCTAGAGATATATTTCAACTAAAAGGCTTAAATAACTCGACTAGGGTTTTCTATAAACAGTGGAGAAACTAACCAGTCCTTCTCCTGAACTGAACTCCAACGGCTGATCACTATTTTCAATCCTGCTATCATAGAAGACAGTCTTCTCTTCATTGAGAAGCATGCCCTTGTAGTGAACGCTTAATCGACTATCTTGGAGAGGACAATCCATTGGAAATTCGCCTAATAAGTTCATGAAACGTTGAAGATCAAAATAGTCTAGCGGATAAAAATAAATATACAGAAAAAAAGAGCTTGGAGTCTAGCAGATGCCACAGCAAGATGTATGAGAATAAAACCCGCATCATGCAGTTAAGAAACTGTTAAAAAAGAAAGTGTAAAACGTACCTCTTCCATCTAGAATCCGACGTTTGATGAGACGTCCATCTCCAAGCATGTCTCGCACCTTCAAAGTGAGAATTTGAATGTCAATAGTTTAGTTTCTCTATTCTTAAACGTGCAAAATACTAAGTCAGACAATATGATTATAAAAAAATTGACTTTTTTTACCTGAATGAAATGGACCAGTTCAACCTCAAAATGAACTTCGTCAAGGTCTTGAACTACATGCATCAAAGGAGATTCAGTCAAATACTGCTTGCGAACATATATCACTGCCTTCTCCTTCCGAGCCATTGTTCCAATTCCAATTTCAAGACCTTTAGGTACCTACCTAATTGAAAAGCAATAGTCAGCAATGTATTCCACCAGCTGGATATGCATGGAGAAAGAGTAAAAAGCTAAAATTTCCCCATAAACTTAACAATCACCTCAGATTTTCCAAACGTGAAGAAATAAGGTTCTTCTGTTTGAGAGAATATCACTTTTCCATCACCAGATTTTGCCGATATCCTAATATACACCACAAAAATGCATTAAGAAGTCAATCAACGTTTCAGCCCACAAGGGAAAAACGGTTAACTGATACATTTCACCCAAAACGCAGGAATGATCAAGAATTAAATTACCTGGCTTTTACTTCATAGGGTTCTCTGGGAGATTCCCAGCCTTCACCTTCATTTAGAATCTTTCATATAAAAGGAAAGAAATACTTGAGCAATCAGAAAGAACAAGAAAGATTTGGATAATATCATTACATTACCCTTTCCCAAGTCACCAAAGAAATACAGCATGCCCCACCAAATTGGCATGTCTACAGATATTGAAAATTAGATCCTACCTTCTTGACGACCCCCAGATCATCACTTGCTATCTGGACATTAACAAAAATGAAACAATAAATTACGTCAAAACAGATGGAATGCAAGTTTTCAGAGTCTTTTGGTTAACTAAGGCGCTGTTATTTTGTTGTGATATCTTGCCTTGGCTTTAGAAAAATCCATCAATTCAATCTCAAAATGAAGCTCATCATCTATTGGAAAATTGATTGGAGCCGAGACTGGACAATCTTTCTCTGCATAGTGCATTTCAGGTTTCATCTTGAACTGAGAAGAAAAAACAAGATAAAAACAAGAAAGTGATCTGAATTTGGCGCATTAGCTTGAAATATATAAGCATGGCAAAGCACTCGAAGAAACGTTATCTTTGGAGGCGAGACATGAGCTTAGTACACACGAGTAGAGGGACAACAAACATTCCAATCACTTAAAAGACTCAATAGTACCATTGCAATTTCACCATTGTGCATTGTGGGAATTCCTTCGAGCAATCCAAGGATCATTTTACTCTTCCCCAAGACATCTCTTGTTGGTAAACCTTTCCCTGATGGAACATCAAACACATTTGATGAATCCTCATCCTACTAATAAAAATCATCCACTATGAACTTTTCTTCAAGCTATTAGAACCAATCTCACCTCCACAATCTGACCTCGTAGATTCCACTACTACACCATCCAGTGTCCGTACAGTGCAGTGATAAATAACCTGAGAGAAAAACACACATATGTCTAAAAAATTACCCTCTGTGTCTTTGTCTCCGTCTCGATAACCAGATAGATCTTCCTGGTTTCTTCCCCACAAGAAACAAAGCCAAATTAGTACCTGATCACCATCCACGGGACTCGAGTCGCCTCCTCCAGGTCTCACCACTGCTTTCAGCAAGCTCCCAGGAACGATTTTCTTCCTCCTATTCGAGATGCAATTCTCATATACATCAAATTCATAAAGAAATCACCACTCCCATTAAAAAAAAAAAGACTAATTCAGCAGAGATTTTCTAAAGGAAGTAGAACCACATGAACCTCTTTTCGTCTTCCGTTTCCGATTTCTTCTTCTTCGGCAAGTATTTCTGCTCCTGCGCATCTCCCACCGCCATTTCCGATCGAACCCTGAGTTCCGCGCCGATTTCGATTTAGGATTTTGTGGAACGCAAACCCAGAGCAGAAAATCTACAACTTGAAATCGAAGCCTGAAGCAACCCCAAGCCTGAATTTGGTCTCTCTACCTTCCCCTCTTTGATTACTCGGTAGCTCAAACCACTGAAGTTTTAGCCTTTTTTAAACATAATTTTTTTTTTTGAGTTAATTTCTTTATAGAAAAATAAGAAAAGTTTCCAAACACACAAAAGTCTCGCCTTTAACCATACCTGCTCCAAAAAAGTTGAGAATATCAGATATGTCTTCTCTAATGCCGATTCGGACTCAAAAGATTATCATAATAGGTTCTCTGCTTCAGATACGTTCTTCTTTTCCGCGTCTATCCTCTCAATTCGCCCTCAGCCACTTCTCTGGCCCCAAATCCTTTGTCCTAAACTTAAACCTGAGCACATCCGCCGCCACGAGTGATTACTACCGGCCTCCTCATACGCCATCACAACGGCCATATCCACCTCTGGGTTTCGATTCTCAGGCGAACATTAATAGAAGAGTGCCGCAAAACCGTAATCAACGTATTCCCCAGAATCCTCAACAGGGTGGGCACAGACCTCAAGTCGATTATCAAAATCATGTTCAGTATCAGAATGTGCAGCAAATCTCCCAGAACACGCAACAACCCAGTAGCTCAAACCAAACCCCTACAGTTGAAGAGATAATGCACTTGTGCAAGCTCAGGAGATATAAAGACGCCATTGAATTGCTTGATAAGGGAGCTATACCTAATGGAGAATGTTTCTCTTTGCTGTTTGAGTCTTGTGCGAATCTGCAATCACTTGAGCATTCCAAAAAGGTACACGATCATTTCTTGCAGTCCAAGTTTAGAGGTGATCCGAAACTGAACAATATGGTGATTGGTATGTTTGGGGAGTGTAGGAGTGTCACTGATGCTAAGAGAGTGTTTGATCACATGGCCGATAAAGATATGGAATCTTTGCATTTGATGATGCGTGTGTACAGTGATAACGGAATGGGAGATGATGCGTTGCATTTGTTCGAGGAGATGACGAGACACGGGTTGAAACCAAACGAGGAGACCTTCCTTACTGTTTTCCTGGCTTGTGCTACTGTGGGTGGTATCAAAGAAGCGTTTTTGCACTTCGATTCGATGCAAAACGAGCATGGGATTAGTCCAAAGACAGAGCATTATCTGGGTCTTTTAGATGTTCTTGGAAAATGTGGACATCTTGTTGAGGCTGAGCAGTACATCCACGATCTTCCATTTGAACCCACAGCTGATTTCTGGGAAGCCATGAGGAACTATGCTCAGCTACATGGAGATATCGATTTAGCGGATTACGCAGAGGAATTGATGGTTGATCTTGACCCTTCAAAAGCTGTAATCAACAAAATCCCTACCCCTCCACCCAAATCATTCAAGGACATAAGCATGCTTTCTAATAAGAGTAGGATCCTTGAGTACCGAAGTCTGAGTTTTTACAAGGATGAAGCCAAGGAGATGGCTGCAAAGAAGGGAGCTGTTTATGTTCCTGACACGCGATTTGTTCTGCATGACATCGACCAAGAGGCCAAAGAGCAGGCACTACTCTACCACAGTGAAAGGTTAGCGATTGCGTATGGTATCATAAGTACCCCACCTCGGACAACCCTCAGAATCATCAAGAACCTCCGTGTGTGTGGGGACTGTCATAACTTTATTAAGATCACGTCCAAAATCATTGGTAGGGAGTTGATTGTGAGAGATAACAAACGTTTCCATCACTTCAAAGACGGTAAATGTTCTTGTGGCGATTACTGGTAGAACCCTGGTTCTTCAGCCGTGTGGCTTCGTTTTCGCATCATGTTTAGCTCTCTAAACTCTCTATCAGTTTGGAAATGGAATAGTATTTGCTACACTGTAACAAAATGTATCATATGCTTTCGACCCTTTTGAAAATGGGGAACTAAGTTTTTGGTTTCACCATATTAACTTTTGAGTTTGGAACAAAGTATTGCTTTTTTAACTATTGTTGGTCTTATTCTGGAAAACATAATACTAGTGGTCGACCAAATCCTTCTTGGTTATAACTTTGGAGTTGTAGAGAAACTCACAACTAGGGCAAATTAATGCTTCTATACCGGTCCTTCCCAACAAGAAACTATACCGGAACCAAACCATCGGATTATAATATGTAAAAGAACATCTCAATCGATTTTGGAATAAGGAAAATTCGGATCTGAAATTTGTGTGATCTAAGAAATGAAACGAAAATTTGGTGATGAGTTGGTGGTTGTTAGTTGAGCAAATACGTGGACAGTTGAAAATTTCTACAAGTGAGAACCGAAACCAATTTACTCTTTCTTTTTTTCAGGCATTCAAAATCCAATACAAAGAAAATATTGGCCGACACGAAAATTGATTCATAATTAGAGACCGATAGTTACAGTTACAATTAGTCAACCTGTTTTAAAATTGGTCTGTAAAAGCAATAAACATATATAGTGACATAATTGAAAAAAGGATATATATATCAATTGTATTAGAGTATCTTTGGAAGCTAAATCGTTCTTTTGCATCCTATTTAGAGTATATATATACTCAACCATTTACAAATATATTTTTTGTCTTCTTTTTTTTTGTCAAGTTACGTCTTGTCTTCAATACAAAATAATCTTAATAAAATCGTTAATTTCAATAAAATTTGAGATTGTAAATTCCAGAAATCTATATGTGAATGCAGAGACCAACATGCATGCATTCAACCGTTATTTTTTTCGAAATAATCGTATTGTATTTGTTTTATGTAATTTATGGAATATAAAAAAGAAAGACGAACTTAGCATATAAATGCGGAGTCATGTGAAAATGCAAACAACTAAAATAATTAAGAACCGGAACGGACCGGGTGGAGTAGTCAAAGTACAGAACACCAACATCAACACGTGGGTTCCATCTCCAGCAAACAGAGACATATATACAAACGGTCCGGTGGACTGTTGGATTTGGTTGAACCGAGAGGGTGGAGTGGTTAAGGCCATGGCTACAAAAGTTAAGAGGCAATAACATGGGTTTTATCATATCAGCTGGGTTATATATCTTGATGAAGGTCATGGTGTATAAAAAGGTTTGTCGTGAATTTTATCATAAATAAGTTTTTTGAAAAATAATTAGTTAAATAACTATTTAATCGATATACAAAACTTTAAAAACATTTAAACTGACAAATTAATAGTTAAGCACTTTCGCAACAAATCCATAGTAAAGAAAAAGAAACAATAGTAGTAATTAAACATAAGAAAACATTGTAATAAAAAAAAAACAAAGCATAAGACATAATGATTTCGTACTAGTTCATTTAAAAAAATCACATAGAAAACCAAGACAACTAAAAACAGCTGCCATTACGAAATTTTTGATATTATACTGTCAATAATTAATCTGACGACAATATTTGTTATCGTAAAAGCAATTGGGTTAGGACAAAATATGCACGTTGCTCCACAAAGAAGAAGACCAGGAATTGCAGCATTTAATCAAATCCAGTTCGTGCGCTCATGGTATTAAATGAACTGTTAGTTATATTTACATTCTCAAATACTATATCTAAGTCATTTCTATTATTTATTGGATTACCAAATTCCTTTATGTAAAATTTACTCTTCTAGTTTTAAATTTAGTCACACACACATATATATATATATATATATATTCAAAAGCGAACACTTTAGCAAAAAGTACTAAAATATACTGTTGATATTGCTTTGGTATTTAAACTCTTTATATCTACTTTGAATATCCAAACTATTTTAGTTAAATAAATTTACTTTGCAGAAAACAATTTTTATAAAAATATATCTTTACTAAATTAACTTTCTTAATAAACTAAAACAACAAGGTTAAACGTGAATTTATTTAAAATTGTATTGAAAATACTCAAATAGGGGATAGAACAGTTTTCTAAAAACAAGAAATTAAGTGGTGGCGTTACAATGATTGAGGATTCACTTTGGATGTTTTTTCGACAAGATTTTTAGTCTTTTTACTGTGATTGTAACCATCCTTGGCCATTCTTAGATATTAATAGTGACAATCAACTTAGATTTATATTAGGTTTTGAAGAACTAGTTTAGGTTTTGAACTGGAATTTTGGCGGTTAAGAAAACATTAATTAATTTTATTATTTGGAATAGAAGAAGAATTCGTTTTGTTCCAAACTTTATTATAAGTTAGAATCATAGAAGAGTTGTGCTAATAACAAGGCTCATTAGCCGAGTAAAACGACAACAAAAGATTGATGTTTACGGACATCATAGAATCATCACTCTTTTTTCTTGTATGTATCCGTTATTATTGCTGTGTCAGTGGTGGTCTAAAGTTGTACATTATCTACTATTGATATTTTTTAAATTAATTTAGTAATATTTTTCAAATTAAATGTGATATTGTATTGTGTGAAACTAAAGTTTTTTTCACGATTAGGATGTTCTTACCTCAGCTTAAGACCGATTGTGTTACCTTTGTTATAGTTTGGTACATCTCCATTATTTCAAAGAATTTGGAAATTACGAAACCATCTCAAAGGGCAAACAAAATTATTTAACAGTGTTTATTTTTTACTAATACTTCGCCATTGCTCAAAGAGTAGTAAGAACAAAAGAAAGAGAGAGGAAGAGGAATACTAAGGCAACAGCCCGTGACAGACTGATATTTAATATCACATTAAAAAAAAAAGAAAACCAAAAACAAACAGAAAACCCAGAAAAAAGAAGTCTCTCCTCTCTCAATCCTCTTTTCTTCCTCTATCAGCCATCAATGGTGGTTAAACGATCCAAAACCTCGTCTTCTCCACAATTTCATCTTTCTCCTATCTTTATTTTCTTCTTCCACTACCTACTTTTTTCCTCTATTTCACTTTACCTGTCGTCAAATCTAATCTTCTTCCTTTTTCTCCAAACCTTACCTAAAAACACCCAAAAGTTACGGAAACCAACTGGGTCGCGTCAATAAGCCCAGTCCGAAGGTAATCGAGGTTCGTTCACTTGCTGCTCCATCTTCATCTGGCTCGAGATTCCGTCATTGTTGCTCCTCTGTCTCCATGACGCATCTGCTAAGTAACAAAAGTTTAACAACCAAATGATTATAGAACTGACTCCTCAGTTGAACTAAATAAGCTCTCGTAGTGTGTTGTTTTGGATTTTTTGTTATACCGTTAAGATTCACAGAAGTCCGAAGAACTGGCTGGACCACGGATTCGTTTAGGTTCAGATTCAGGACTTGCTCCACCCTAGCCGGGACCAAAACCGTCGCAAGAGCTAAATCCAAGATTAGCACCATTTCACATAAGACAAAAACGTTGGAAACACCAAAAATTGACAGTTAGGAATTGAAATTTTTGGAACTTACTGGGCTTCGTGAAAGTCTCGGTGGTGGCAGCAGAATTATGGTTAACGCGTCGAGGCAAGAAGACGCCGGTGCCGGTTGATTCACGTTTTCTGGTGTGGTCTCCGAGGAATACAGCCCTCATACGGGAACCTTCACGCCGTGGAAGCTGAGTAGACCATGCAGATGGCGACAAATCCACCACAGAACCACCATTTTTGTTGCTATTAACCCCTCCTACTCTGCTCTGCTGCACCAATTGGCGATGATGTTTCATCCACTGTTGCTGCTTCAGTTGCTGAAACTGCAGCAACAAGACAAACGAAACAAACAAAAATCAGCACAATATTATCCAAAAACTCATATCAATCGCGATGAGAGTTGTGATTGATTACTTGGATAGCTTGTAGTTTCTGGTATGTCAGAGATTGGTGGTTATAGAAACCAGAGCCGTGGTTAGGTCTTCTCGCGGCGGCGAGGGGATGTTTTCTGGGAAGATCGAGAAGTCCTCCGCCACTATGATTGTTGTAATCGTAAGATTCGTCGTTGATATTCATTCTAGCCATTTCCTCTGCCGCGGCGCAGTACAGATTCCATGCCGCTGCCTGAGAAGAAACCCGCGACTGTGGATTCTGGTTAGACCGTTGATTACGGCAACCACAGCCGATCCCGGACCCACACAGAGTCGAACGAGTCATACCCAACGACTGAATAATCATAAGCAACCAAAAAAACAGTTAGCAGTTAAACCCCCCAAAAAAATCCGAACAGAGAAGTTTGAGATAAAAAAAATTGGTTCTCGGTTGAATACCTTGTTGTCGTTCACGGCCGGCAAAACGCGATTACCGTAAAATCCACCGGAGATATCATCTTCAAAGGTTGGCTGAACCAACTGGCTGGTCAATCCGGCTAAGTAATTCCTCTCGTCACCGATTTTAACGGTGCTGCCAAAACCCAAGTTCAACCCAAAGGACTCAAATCCATGACGTTTCCCGTACGGGAATAAGCAGTTGTCGGACTCATCGATACTTCCACCGTTGAGAACCTTGTTCTCCTTCTCCACGAGAAAATCCTCGTCAGTAAGAAATTCCGGAGGAAGCCTAAACTCAGCATCGTCGATTAAGCTAGTGGGTTCCATGGCTTTTTAGTGAACTTTCACGATAATCGAGGAAAGGGATTTTTAAAGCGGATGAGGTTGCTGCGTTGTTAAGTAACAATAATGAGTTTGAGAAAAATCAGAGGGACCCAGTCTCAGGCGAAAACGAAAAACATAAACCCTAGAGGAAGGGAGGGAAAGAGAATGAGAGGTATTTGTAGAAGGAAGGATGATGAACTAGTAGTAGTGGTGGTGGTGGGGAGATTGCATCTCACGCGCCTATGATACAGCGTAGAGGGAGTGTGGGCCTGTTATCAATTGAGGGTAATGGCAAGTAAGCTTGTGGGACCTACTCTCGGAATATCTGTAAAGCAGGTTGACTAGCACGTGATAGGGTTAAAACCGTAAATTGAACTCTTCCTCTCAGGCACGTGCCGTATGGTATTACTGAATTACCCTTTCAACTTGAGGGTACATATACTGTGGATAGATTGTACATTTTTGTGATTTAAACGACGATATATCAAAACATAATTATTACTAGTACTAGTAGAAACAGGGCTATTGACGTAATTAGGTTTGATATGGTACTATCTCGAGTTCCAATTACGTTTCTACCCCTTAATAGTTAAAAATTTCCGTTGGGTCTTTTAACGGTGCCGAAACAGAATGGAACCAAACATCTCAACTGCACTGCACGACGATGTGACATGGATTATACACGTGTCAGATTTTAATTAGTTAGCTGTGAGAAGGTGACATTTGGCCCATGTAATATCCACTTGGCAGAACAGGGAACGCGATGTGATTCTTCGCTTACAAGTTATTCCACCCCATTTCCCCACTACTTTAATCAGTTTAATTTACTTTTTTTTTTTTTTGATAAAGGTTTTCTTATAAAATAACTTTGTTAAAATTATAAAGGCGATTATGTAAACGGTGACAGAACAAAAAAAAATGTCGACTAAGACATGGATAAACATGAGATGTCACAAGACTTGCAATTAAAAGAAATGTTCCGGTTTTCGTGTGTGTGTGTTTAATTTTTGAAAGCTTGTTGAGCTTTTAAAATTTATAGCTATAATCAGTCGATAATAATTTAATTTGTTCATACACTTTATAATAATAGATAATATTTTGGTTGATACACTTTATAACCACTATTTGACCATACTTTTAATGAAGATTAATATTCCATTATCGTTGGTTAGTTAGCCATAAAATCAGAGGCTTTTCCCAAACTAAGTTTTATGATACGATTAATAAATTTCATATCTTTAATATAATATACACCGTTATGTATGATATAATAAAACATATAATTGTGGATGGATCTTTATTCCCGGCCAAGAATACGTGCATTACATGCTTTTCTGTCTTTGTCTGTTAATAAACTAATTAAAGTCGAAGAGGCCGCCGATCCCAAAAAAAGAAGTAACACATTAAACATAATATATTAGTCAGTAAAGCTGACTCGCTAACGTTGGCTAATTATTATTTTTCCTTCAAAAACCATTAAACAGTTATCCACAAAACTATATATCACTAATAGTTGTTTGTGAAAACATTCGAATTGTAAAGTGATAAATATATACAGATAAAGCATCTTTAAAAAGAATAAAATCGGATGAATTTGAATTAATTGACATCAGAAATGAAACATGCATCACATGAACTCCACGAGAAATTCTGAGTCGGACTCAAATCTTGACTAAATATAATTTTCTGGGTGAGTGGTGGAGTCCACTTTGATTTCGGTGAAAATAACAATATCACGATAACAAATATCAAATAATTGTAAATGCTTTAACAACATATATAGTAGCAGTTTGCGGATGGTACTTAAGCATGTTTGTTTCCATAATTTCCTCATTGCTTTTTGTCTCCCTTTTCTCTTTTTATAATACTTATTTTGTTTGGTTTCTGAAAATAAACCATATAATTGGCCGCAGCTTCTATTCCCAACTATAAAACCATGTGGGACCTTCTCTTGTTTCCTTCCTCCTCATACTGTAATTCCAAACTTGCTTAATTTTACCACTGAAGAAATTAATAGAGAATTGACCAAACCAATTACAGAGAAGAAATTAATAGAAAATTCTTTATAGTTTTGTTCGTGGCCTGGTGGAGTTTTTTGTCCTCTCGATATCTCCATTTAAAGTTTGGGCCAAGCTTTTACTTATATGTCTCTATTTGTTATTCGAATTGGGCCTGACCTCCAGCTTGATCCATCAAAGATGTTTATTTTTGGGCTGGGTTATTACTATATAATATCTTAATTGGGGAAAAAAGCTTATAAACTCATCTGCTCATGGATCACGTGTTGATTCTAATCTAACGGTGAAACAATTCATTAAAATATTATCAGAAATGTTAAAAAAAGAAATATTAAGTTAATGAATATATTCATTTTCACAAGAAAGATAAAATTATCATATACTAAAATGGACGGTTGAGATGCAATCAGTGGATCCCATCGGACGGAAGCATCGAAGAAACTTCATCATTCATCTCTCTCCCTTATAACTTGAAGATTGAAGTTATAGCTTCACAATTCCTCACCATTTCTCTCTTTCTCTATAAAGATCTGAAAAGTATAATTTCAAAAGTTGACAAAAGAAAGATGACGAAAGACAGGAAGATAGGAATCGCGATGGATTTCTCGGAGAGCAGCAAGAACGCTCTGAAATGGGCAATAGAGAACTTAGCAGATAAAGGAGACACACTTTACATCATCCACACATTACCAACCTCTGACGCTGAATCTCGCAACACCCTCTGGCTCGAATCCGGTTCTCGTAAGTCTCTTCTCTTTAATGTCTCCCCCGGTTTTGTAATTTTTATTTATTTCGGTTTAATTTGGTGCGCTGCAGCTCTCATACCGTTGGTGGAGTTTAGGGAACCAGAGATTATGAAGAAGTATGGTGTCAAAATCGACATCCCATGTCTTGACATGCTCGACACTGGTTCGAGGCAGAAAGAGGTTTGTTTTTTCTCTTCCTTTCAAATAATTTATTCCTTGATCCCAATCGATTAATTAGTGGTTTGGTTAAAATAAAAATGTGAATTAGGTTCATATAGTGACGAAAATATACTGGGGAGATGCAAGAGAGAAGCTGGTTGATGCTGTTAAAGATCTCAAACTTGATTCCATTGTCATGGGAAGCAGAGGACTCAGTGCCCTTCAAAGGTTTTTTTATTCATTTTATTTGATAAGTTCGATTTTGTTAGTCGTATCTTTTGCCAAAATGCCATTAGTATTACTGAATACGAAATTGTGATTTATGAGGTAGTAGGGCGATTGATATAGGCCGACAAAAAAGGTCGATTGATAAGATGAATGTCGGTGCAAATCCATGTCAAATACCAGTGGCTTTTGAGTCCATATATGGTTTAACAATGAGTCTAAAATCATCTCAATTTGTTTGAAATGTTTTGGTTTTATTTTTACTGATCTTCTAAAGGAAGTTTCAAAATCTTTTTTTTTTTGTTCAGATTTATTTCTTAGAGGAAGAACAACTTTAAATCAAAACACTTCCAACCGAAAGTGGATTAGGTTTAGGTTTGATATTTTGTCTTTATCACATAATTAAGCAAAAAATATATTTAGATTTTTTGAGACTTACCTTTTACACTAGTCTTTTGTTCCTAATTTTTTGTTCTTTATTACGTTTGATTATCTTTTAAAATTAAATTTTTAACCATTAGTTTTTGTATTAATGAGAGTATTTCCAAGTCTTAATGACAAATTATCTAAAAATGGTGAAACAGGATAATAATGGGAAGCGTGAGCAGCTATGTGATTCAACACGCGCCTTGCCCTGTCACAGTTGTGAAGGATAATTAAAAGCTGTCTTTATCTCATATACATTTCACCAAATAAATCATTGCAATTTATGCCTTTAATAAAGAACCTTTTTTATGTTTGTTGGTTGTATTTGACTTTGAAATCATATCAATATTTTCTAGTTTTTTTCGGTTCTCTTGCTAATTATTTCAAGTATTTTCACTGCTGGAAAATTGAAATCACTCCATGTGAATTAACGTGATGGGCTCCAGTCAATAATTTCTATATCAAAATATTTATATTAAGTTACAGAAATCACATGCGTGGTTGGATTCCTTTCATTGATAACTACGAAAACAAATATTAGAATCATTGAATAAGGAAAAATTATATTAAAATCTCAATTGGAAAAGAAGGTTCTTATCGTTCTTTCCAAGCAAGTGAAATAATTTTTGCTTTCTGTTAATAAAATAACATTTCATGTTCCTCCTCAATGACTCCAACTCTTTGTAGAACAGAAAATCAAAAAAGTTTTCTTTTTATCGATTTGCAAGAAATTGAAATAAAGCCCGAAGGCCCAATGGCCAAACAGCCCAACGCACAATACAAATTAGAACCTGAACCGAACTAATTTTAAGCCCAATTAATTGGTTTAGGCACAACCCACAATTGCCCTAAACAGTTGAATAGTCACGAAATGAGGAGGATTTGCGTTTGAATAGTTGACTAGAAATTAGTCAATATATACATAAGTTTGTAGTTTTTATGATAGAACCGCAAAATCGTGTTTTTGTTAAAAATCGTAAATTTGTGTTTTTTTCTGCAGAACCTTAAAGTTTTTTTATTAAAAATGTAAAATCATGTTTTATACCAAAACCATAAAATCAAATTTTAGGTGGTAAGTAAAGGAATAATTCTGATAATTTCAAGGAAACATCAACCCAAATATTCAGTACCTTTCTCTAATTTTTCATCTTTAAAAACCTTTATTTCCAATTAATCATTGAGTTTATTTGACGATATTCATCTTTTTGTTAAAGGCTACAAGGTCGGTGATGACACAACTCCCACAAATCAAGCATCTGATTTGATTAACCATAAACAAGAAGAAAATAAAAGAACACTAATCAAACATAAACAACTGGAAACTTCTGTTGTTGGTAAGAACACTAACCTCTCCTTTCATAAAGTGCTTTCTCCACTATCTGGAATTTCTAAACAAACAAAAAAATTCCGGTATATAAATCGGTTCACGAATCCCAACTGAATTGCACAAATAAGATCAACAAAAATTTCATATAAGATTTATTCCAAATCTCCGAGATTTATCACTTCCTCCCCCCCAAAAATCAAAATGGCAGCTTCCTTAAAATTTCTCTGCGTTCTTGGCTTGATACTCCTCGTCGGAGCCGTCGTAGACGGAGCAGGGGAATGCGGTAAATCTTCGCCGGACAGTGAAGCGATGAAGCTGGCTCCATGTGCAGGTGCGGCGCAGGACGCGGACGCTGCCGTGCCGGGAGCTTGCTGTGCTCAGATTAAAAGATTCGCTCAGAACCCTAAATGTCTATGCGCCATTCTTCTCTCCGACACGGCGAAAGCCTCCGGTGTACAGCCGGAGGTTGCTCTTACCATCCCAAAACGCTGCAATTTCGCTAACCGCCCCGTAGGTTTCAAGTGCGGACGTAAGTTTATTAATCTATAGGTTATGTTAAATTGTCGAAATTGATTTATGCTTAAGTCTATTACCTAATCATCGATGTTAGTAATAATGAAGTGTTGATAATGTTGAAATTTACTACTAATTACATTGTTTGTTATGGTTATAGCGTACACACTTCCGTGAAGTGTTGACAAGTAGAAGGAAGGAGATTAGTGAGGTCTATGAGGAAGCTTGGAGATTACTACTACTCTCCCCAAACAAAAACTTACAACATTGTTGTCCATGTATCGTACATTTTATGAATAACGATAATGTTTATATGTATCCGTGTGATTATAAAATAATGTGTGAAATGATTTCACTCTATTTCATTACTTTAAACAGAAAGCTGAAGTTATCCCCACAATTTTCTTCCAACTTTGAAGATGGATTTTACTTTTGATCGAGAGCTGGGCAAAATATTTACAATCGAAGAACTATATCATAATTGAACCATATTAGGAGGTATAGAATTAGAACCGCAAAATATTCAAACAAATCATACACTTTTATATTCAAAAAATTATAATCGTAACCAAACTGAAAATAATGAATATTTAAAATAAAATTATTTATCCTTAAATAAATCAATAATATTTAGATCTTATATAATCTAAATACAAAAATGGTTATTAAAATACAAATTTTTTTGTGTTTGATCTATTTAAATCTCAAACTTTTTAATTAATCATTTAAATAACGATATGTGCACCGATATAAGTATGCGTTTAATCAACATTAACACAAAAACTAACATTATTAAATTGTTAGTTATTTTAACTAACTAAAACTAGACAACGAGATACTTAGTTAAAACCAATTTTAGTGTTAATTTGATGTTAAGTTGACTAATCGTATAATTAAATCGGCGTAGTCAACTATACATTATTATTTAAATAGATCATTAAAAAGTTATGTATTTGAATGATCCAAACACAAAAATTTAATATTCTAATGTTCATTTTCCCTAATCTAAATACCTATAATTACAATTATAACTCCAAAATATTAATTACTTTATATCGAAATATCTAAAATAATTAAACTATTCAAAATATTTAGTTTGTAATATCTAGCTAAAATTATTAAAATTTAAAATTTTTACTTTTCTCAAATATTTTAGATTTTGGAGAATTTCAAAACGTTCATATAGTTTGGATAACAAATAGTTTTGTTATATAGTTTATATAGTTCAAAACGTTCATATAGTTTTCCCAAATTGAAATCATTTGTTTTGTTATATGAGGGTTTTTCAATCAAATATTTGAACTGAACCGAACAAAACCAAAATATTAATGAATGGAACTTAAATCAAATTGTGAATTGGATCTCGTATTCTTAGTAATGAAATACGCATTTAGCAGGCTCACCGCATTATTTTGGTGTGCTTACTTACAAATTGACTAAACGAATGTACTCTCTATGAAATAGCAACTCAAGTCACGTCAGTGTGTCGTCTACTAAACTATGTCTAAGGTGCGAAGCAAGTGCAGTAGTACGAGTCATCTAACAGCGGCTTATGAGCAAGAAGCCCAACACACAGAGTTTTGGATCCGTCATATATTGGGCCTCAAAGGCCCCTTAAAATCCAAAAAATTAAATGCACCAGCCGGGAATCGAACCCGGGTCTGTACCGTGGCAGGGTACTATTCTACCACTAGACCACTGGTGCTTACTGTAATAAGTTTCATTATGCTAAGTTTTATAGAAATATTTCTTACTTATGAAAATTAGTACTTATTGACACATGAAAATTAACATCAATATACCATTAAATGAAACAGTTAGAATTAGTAAATAAAGGTTTTAGTTTAGCTGCGACTCATGTCAAAGTGGGTCACCCTGATACGTAATCAATTTGTAAGGTAATGATGATTAATCTTGACTTTTTGTATTTCATTTTGGTTATTAACATGTGTTTCTTGTGATCCATTTGATTTATTCTATTTCTGTTTTTATCAATGCATACCACAATTAAGACCCCTTGGAGGAAGAAGTTTACTAGTCTTTTTATGATGTGAAATCTCTGATCTCTTCGTTCTCTCTCTCTCTCTCTCTCAAACATCATTTTCAAACAGGAATAAAAATGAAGATTTTTCAAAGTATCAAGCTTGTTAATATGAAAGCAGAGAAGATTCACAAATGTAAATTAGGAATGCCAAAAAAAAAGCATGAGACTCATGTGTTATTTACTCTTAGTTAGGACAAAAAACGGTATCGATTCTTGATAGAGAGACCTCAACAAGACTTCTTGTAAAAGCATGCATGCACACTATTCATGTGCCGAGTTCCTTTCGCCGATGAATCTTATTGTGGTCCTATGCCATAGCACAATCACGTTTGTTTTATATGGTGGTGAAAAAAGTTCATGAAACTCAGATGCTTGATTTTACTATACCCACTAAATTGATAGTTATCTTACGATGCTCAATTTAATTCTTGCCAACCACTCATGATTGATTGTTCCTACCTATTTACAAATTGATATTAAATTTGACACGGTTTAGTATATTATGAATATAATTATATTATTCGTTGTTTGTTTGATTATTGTAAAAATTTGTAATTGTGTTTTACAAATCTATGTTTTGTTATCATAGTTTTTTTGGCCAAATATTACGATAAATCATTGTGATCTATAGTTTTAAAATTTTGAATGCTAATGAAATTTATCAATAAGATAGAAAGTGATATAATTTTAAATACAAACTATCGTAATAATTTGAGACAAATTAACATATGTCGTAAATCTATCAACAACAAACAGACAAAAAACACTTATATATATAAATTATTAGTGTTTGGCCACAATAAAATTTCTAATTTATCATAATTCAAATTATAGTTCAAAATATCGTTATAATAATCCTGAATCCGACTCATATATATAACAAAGTAGAAAAATTAAGGGCAATGGACTAAAATAACACTATTTCAAATTTTTGTTCTAAATATAGCACTACTCATTTAAATTTCTAAAAATAGCACAAATTTAATACTAAAATAATTGAAAACTTATTCCTAATGAAAAAAATTTAAACCCTAAATTGGAAAAAGTGAACCCAAACATTATGTTTTAATTTTATATATATTTTATTTAAGGTAAATAATTATTTTTACATAATAATTTATGTTATTTTGGGAATTTTAGTTTTATTGTGCTAAATTTGAAAGATAAACTTAAAATGATACTATTTTAGGGTATTACTCAAAAATTAATCCCATTCAGATTAAATTTAAAAAGCTTTGATGTCTCTATAATTTTGTGTGATTTTCTTAGTCATAGATAATGCGAAATGAGTCAATGGTGGTAGCAGCACTCTCGGAAAAGGTTATCCACTTTCCCCAACCACACAGCCTCACAGTTCCATTAGTTCTTTTTCATGAATAAGAGTTGACTCTCAATCCAAACATTAATTGTTTTTTTTTGTACTATTGGATCTTTATTATAATAAGTGATATTTAAGCCTGTTTTTCAATTTTTATTTATTTTGACTATTTATATATTTTTGTTTTATTATTGACTGAATTTATTTGAAATAAAATAAAAAATGTTTTAATTTAAAAAAAATTTAAAATAAAAAAGCTAAAAAGAAATCCACTAAAGATTCATACCTTTATCCTGGAAATGATCACAGCTAAGCTTAGCCACAATCACTTAAAAATTCATTAATTAAACTTGAAGTATATGGTGTGATTAGTCCCTAACCACATTATCTAAATGAGTAATTAATTCTTTCTAGAAAAGAAGGCTATATGGATTACTATAGACATAGAGGATAATGATCGTATAATGTCATTATAATTTAGATAGTGGTTACTGCATTAAGCATAATAGATCCCTCCTAAATTAATTAACATGTGATTATTACTGTCGTTGTTGGATTTGTATGATTATGCTTAAATGTGTCTCATATTTTTTTTGTCTTTGTCGTGAGTGATTACAAAGACTCATAGTAATACTAGAGTTGATCATGTAATATATATGTGGTGATAGTGGTTAAAAACATGATTAAAATGTTATTAAACAAATATATTTTTACAGTGTTGAGTCAGAAAGTTATTTTCATTGCTGACTTTATGTATGATTTCAAAGAAGATACGAAAATTCAGTGATGCTGATTCATGAATCGGTAATATGATTATTACCTAATTGAAAATTTCAATTTTTTTACTTCCTTCATATTGTTTTAACATCAACTAGTTTTATATTCACAGTTGAAAAAAATATTCATAAATTATATAATATTGTTTATTAATAAATATAAATTATATATTTATATAATTCTAACTATTATTTTAAATTATTTTAATATTAATTTTTATATTATAAATTAAAAAAATATAATTAGTTTTTTATGAATTTAATAATATTTTTGGTTAGTTTAATAAATTATATTGATTTTTTAATCAAATTTATAACAATAACATACATTATAATTATTCTAATAATTTAAATCTATTTATATATTTATACAAAATTTATTGTGTTGATAATAAATTAGCATTTTAATTATGTTAATAAAACATAAGGATAAAATTATTTTATTAAAATATTACCAAATAATATATTAGAGATATTTACTACTGGTGGTTATGGCTATACGAAGGATCTTTGACCACGATGAGATATTGAGATGTGTAGATTTTAGCCTAAAATTTTCACTTACCCAAATTAGAAAAGAAAAGAAAATGTCGTTTTTTATTGAATTGAAATTAAAATTTAAAAGTTTGGAAATATTATATGGATCAGATTCTAGAAGGCTACAAAAGGGTTTATCCAGAATGAAAGTTTTGGACCAACAACAATTTGGTACATTTAGAACCATTTGAATAGGAAGTTTCTTGTGAATTAATAATGTTTTTTTTGTTGGTTTTCATTTAAATACTAAAATCCTTTGGTTTTGGTGGTAGCCAAGATTGAGATGTATATCTCTAAATATAGATACCCAAAGAGGGAATCTTTACACTATAAATAGGCATAAAATCCATATGATATGAAGATTCCTTAAGATCATCTACAAGATTCTTGTAAATATTTGCACAATGACATATGCATGCTAAATTTCTAGCTTTTATCTTTGGTTTCACTTTCAATTGTATAAGTTCATCTTTTGGGGTTAATATGTAGGTCAAAGTTGTTGAACAAGAATCCAATTTGGCCATCAACATCTCTCTGATTTAGTAATAATTTTATATAAAGCTTTGAATTAAAATTGAAGATTCGTCTGTCTCCGTCTGTCTTGGATCTGCTAAATCAATATAAGTATAGCTCTTTTAAACTTTGGAGTTGATGAAAAATTCAACTTTCATTTATGGACTCCTTAGGTCCACGTACAAAGCGACACAAGGTAGAATCTGAAAAGTGACCGATTGGAAAAAAGATGAGTACCACATTACACCGCGATTTCTACTTATCTGAACGTAATCAAACTTCACTATCAATGGAATTTCTTTCATGTATTAGTGTACCTTTATACTAAGTGCTAAAGCTATAGTCGTAAAATGGAAAGTTTGAATTAAAATTTTAGCTTTTTGTGGACATTTATTTCGAAATCGGAATACTACTTAAGTTCTTACGTGTCGTCTATTTGTCATATTAACGTGTCATTTTGTGGTAAATTCATTTGAAAGAATCTTAAAGCACTAAACAGGAAGAGCAACATAGCGAATGTTATCCATTATAAAGAGGTCCAAGTTTGCTTGTCCACAAACACAGCACCCATAAACATTAATCTTCTCTCTCTCTCTCTCTCTCTCTCTCTCTCTCTCTCTCTCTCTCTCTCTTTGTCTCTCAATCACTAACACACACACACAAATTATGGAGCACAACAAGATTGATACAGAGCTTCAAGATACATACGATGATCAACAAAAATGGGTTCTTGATTCTTCTCTCGATAGTAGAGGAAAGGTCCCGCTTAGGGCTAGAACCGGTGCTTGGAGAGCTGCACTCTTCATCATTGGTATGTATGTATGTATGTATATTAAATTCCTTTGGTATTATATCGTTACACTACAATCTTATGGTTTGTGATATATGTGTACAGCAATCGAATTCAGTGAGAGGCTAAGTTACTTTGGGATCGCTACTAGTTTAGTGGTCTACTTAACGACCATTCTTCACCAAGATCTGAAGATGGCTGTAAGAAATGCAAACTACTGGTCTGGTGTTACTACTTTGATGCCTCTTCTTGGAGGCTTCGTTGCCGATGCTTATCTCGGTCGTTATGCAACCGTTCTTCTTGCAACCATCATTTACCTTCTGGTAATATTTTCTACTCCAAAAAAGAAAATTTATGTGCTGTGTACGTCTTCAATATTTTTATGTTAATACCTTATTTATAAAGAGTTTTTTACTGATGAGATGAGTTAGATATATAACTTATTGGTTTATTTCTCTTGTTTAATAGTCTTTGTTGAATTTCTCAAATTGACAGGGTTTGCTTCTGTTAGCATTGTCTTGGTTTATACCGGGTTTGAAAGCTTGTCATGAAGAAACGTGTCTTGAGCCAAGGAAAGCCCACGAAATAGCCTTCTACATTGCAGTCTACTTGATATCCATAGGCACTGGAGGTCATAAGCCGTCCCTTGAGAGCTTTGGAGCTGACCAATTCGAGGATGGCCATCCCGAAGAGCGAAAAATGAAAATGTCTTACTTTAATTGGTGGAGTGCAGGTCTATGCGCCGGCGTTTTAATCGCGGTGACTGCAATCGTCTATATCGAAGACCATATTGGTTGGGGGGTGGCTGGTATCATACTCACAGTAGTCATGGCTACTTCTCTTTTAATCTTCCTTATTGGTAAACCGTTTTATCGCTATAGAGCACCTTCCGGTAGTCCTTTGACCCCAGTTTTGCAAGTAATTGTTGCTGCCATTTCCAAAAGACATCTGCCTTGTCCTAATGATTCTTCTCTTCTTCATGAAGAGTATACTAAAGGCCGGCTTCTGTCCAACACAAAGAATCTTAAGTAAGTGCATTACAAGGACTAGAGATCGGTTTAATTGTTCTGATGAAACACCCATTTGATCAGGTTTCTTTAGCATTCAAAACGAACTAAATGATCATGATGCGTTTTTTCAGATTTCTTGACAAAGCAGCGGTTATCCAAAACCGTGGAAGCGAGAATCTTATAGCCGAGAAAGAGAGTCCATGGAGACTCGCAACAGTGACAAAAGTGGAAGAAGTGAAGCTACTCATCAACATGATTCCAATCTGGTTCTTTACATTAGCCTTTGGCCTATGCGCCACTCAAAGCACAACGTTCTTCATCAAACAAGCCATTATCATGGACCGACACATTGGTCACAGCTTCATAGTTCCTCCAGCTTCCATGTTCTCCCTCGTAGCTCTCTCCATGATCATATCATTGATAATCTACGAGAAAATCCTCGTCCCTCTTTCAAGATACGCCACGGGAAACGAAAGAGGTATTAGCATTCTACAAAGAATCGGGACCGGTATGGTTTTCTCCTTAATAGCCATGATTATTGCTGCTCTAGTCGAGAGAAAAAGATTGGATTATACGAAGCAACATCACATGACCATGAGTGCTACATGGTTAGCTCCTCAATTCATAGTTATAGGCATAGCTGACGCATTTACCCTTGTGGGTCTTCAAGAATATTTCTACGACCAAGTCCCTGATTCAATGAGAAGCTTAGGAATAGCGTTTTACCTGAGTGTAGTTGGCGCGGCTAGCTTTGTCAACAATCTTTTGATGACGGTTTGTGATTGTTTGGCTGAAGAAATCTCAGGGAAGAGCTGGTTCGGGAAAGACCTTAATACCAGCCGCTTGGACCGTTTTTACTGGACGCTAGCCGCTTTGACCGCTGCAAATATATGCTTCTTTGTGGTTGTAGCCAAGAGATATACTTACAAGACTGTCCAGCCAAGTCTGGCTGTTGCTGACGGTGGCTATGACGTCGACACCGTCTCGGTGGCTAACACCTCCGAGTTTACGTAACATTGCTATTGGTTTGGTCATATGTTTACCATTTTATATGTTCTTTTTCTTTTCTTTTTTTTTGTCGTGTTTGAAAAAAGTGTTTTCGTACTCTTTTCTGTTTAGTGTGGCTTTAGATTGATATATAATAATTTCAATACATGTATTAAACAAGTTAAAATTCGTGATATATATAAAAGCGAAATATCTCCGGGATATTTTTTTAAAATTTCTCATGGTATTAATCAAGAAACTATACGTATCCAGCGAGCTATGCTGGGAACACCCTGGTTAACGGCGAACGCCATGTAATACCCTGGCGGAGAAACGGCGCCGTTAAGTGGAGCCGTACACTGAATCCTGTAACGACCTTCTCCGTCAGGTATTGACGGTCCAACGGTCAACTTTACGAGCCGTTGACCTTGAGAAAACGAGTGAGTAGCAAAAGGCGCGCTTCCCCAATTGATCAGTATGGTCTCCACTACAGGTAATGGCACCGTAACGAACACGTCGAATACCTCTCCGTACCGTACTATCTGCGGAATTTCTCGGATCTCGGGTCGGAGATTGGCTCGATCAGGTGAAAGATACTCCGGAGAAAACGCTTCAATCCGAAGCTCTCTAGGGAATTCGGCGTTGAATTTGTAGAAGTAATGTGGATTACTTCCGGCGAGGAGAATTCGACCGTCGGGTAACAGATTCGCCGTCGAATGGTACATTCTAGGTACAGTTCCTGGATTCAGTGTCATAAATCGCAATCCAATGGGTTGATCGGGTCGGTATAGAAGCGGGTATAGACACGGATTTGATCCCATTTCGAATCCTTGGCTTCCGGCTTGAGCTCCGTTTATGATCAGAATTTCTCCCGTCGGTAAAATCACCATATCCCCCATGATCCTCCCGAACGGCATCTCCTCCGTCACCCACTCTGGATCCGTCGCTGTGGCGACGATCCGGCCGCAGGTTCCATGCGCCGGAGCGTCTACGGCACGTGCCGTGAAAGCGCCAGATTGAGCACCGCCGCAGATTAGTATCTCCGCCGTTGCGAAATCCCCTTGGATCGCTAGCATCGCCGATGATCCACCTGAAGGATAATTTATCCGGTGATCGTATTTGACGGCGCGACTGTTGGCGAAGACAAAGAGATTTCCACCGTCGTCGGGTAGTAGATGGACATAAGGGTAGAGATTATCCATCTGTTTGTCTTCCACGTCAGCAAGGAATTGAAACGGAACGGCGCCGTTTTTGCGAGGAGGGTAATACTCAACCGTGTTGGTCCCTCTCCCACCAACGATGATTACCGAACCATCCGGTAATATCTGGTTAGTAGCGTACCAGCGTCCGGTTGTCAATTCGGTATCTTGGAGCTCCACCCAATCGCACGCCTCGTTTGGGTCACACGGTTCGAATTTTCGGATCTTTTTAAACCCGTCCCTGTCCCCACCCGTTTGAAGCAATGACCCATCGGATAAAAACTGACCTGACGAGCACCACGTGTCGGTTTGGATCATCAACGGTCGGATCTGATTTGTACCGAGGTCGAACAGAATCGAGTGAGCGTAGCAATCGCGTTTCAGAATAGCGTCGTTTGGGTCAATCCGACACCGGTGCCGGCCAAGAGCTTTCCTCGACGGTCCGATATTCGTCCGATCTAGAAGGATCACGGTGTTGAACCGGGTCACGGCGGTGTGCATAGAGGATATACCGGCGTCTTGTACAATGAGTTCCCATGTGCCTGGTAAATCGGCACGTGCGATCGAAAAGAGAAGAATAGGTAGTAATACAACTACAAGCCTTGGAACCAGTTCTGCCATTTTTGTCGGGTAAACTTGGAAGCTTTCTGCTTCACTCACATTTAAAATGGGGAAAAGGTGTGCACTGTAAATTGATCTGAGCCGTTGGGTTTTGGGTAATGATTTTTAGTTAAACGATCAGATAACTAAGACTATGCCTGGGTCCCATGGACGTGTATAATTGATCCCTAAAGAAAATAGAAACTTATTCTTAACATTTAAACAGAAAAAGCCTTTTTCTTCTTGAATTTTTACTTCGTCGATAATTTATTATACACAAAGAATTCAATTAATTAACTTTAAAAGTCCAAAATGTTCGCTACAAATCAGTATAAATTAACATTTTAACATTTTAAATGAATCGAACTAGCGGTACACAAATATTTTAGGTGCCCATTACACAAGATCTTCAATTCTTTTATTTATTAAAATATATCAAAAACCTGTATTTGTCAATCGATTAACTATCAAATTTCCCATTTTAATGGAATAGATGTGTAGTTTATAGAAGAAAAAGCAAATTTTTATACTTTTTTGCCATGTTTTGTTCCACTCCAAAAGCCAAATGGAAAAAAGTACAGTTGTTTATAGTTTGGTCCGAAAGGCAAATTAGAAAATTAATGTATTCCTTCAAACTTATAAACTTGTGTTTTACGTCCACTCATAAACTTGTTAAGAAACATAATAAGATCATTTTAATTCAGAATATCTCTACAAATCAATACCAATTCACAGCCGTTAAAAAAAAATGATTGTTCGTATTGGTTAAAGTGTTCTTTTTCTTATCTTTTCTCCACACTTCTCCATTTTTAAATGATCATATATCTCGTCATCTTGATGCTTCTTCTAATGATTAGTTGATAAACTACTTTATTAAATTCTTTAATTTTGACTTTTGGGTTGTGTTGTCTGCAGCCATTGGTTTCAAAAACCATTGTCCATTTTTTGATATGGGCTAAGACAATCTCCTTCAAATATGATTTTCGATATCTTATTAATTTATTATAGTCCAACTTGATTGCATTGTCCACAATAAAATTTAATATTTAGCTTTTGTTTTTTGGAGTAAGTCGTTTGAGCTTAGTAGCCAATCCAATCTCCGCTCGACGAGGAAGTTTCCGGCAATGGTTTTTCCTTTTGGTTTATTAGCTTGATTTCAGTCCGGTTAGACCGAGTGTACTAAAGCCAATTCCCGGTTTAGGATATTAATAAAATTTATTTAAGTAAGAACTTAAGAAAACACATAATTTTGCATCATACGACGCCGTTTTAATCAATATCTAATTAATTGTGTTTTCTTTTGTTCTGTAGTTTTGTATGAGCAAAACTTACGAAAATACACAGATATTTATCTAGTAGCTCAAACCAGGTTTATGGGTTTCTCTAGGGTTTTTCTTCTCCACGTCGATTTTCTCCGATCTCATTCGCAAAATCAACATTTCGCTTAATTTATGCAATCGGCTTCCAATTCTGCTGTCCCAGATACAAAGCAATCTAGAAGATTACTATGGAAGCTCGAGTCGGTGTAGTGGTGGAAGGAGGACAGAGGGCTCTTAATACGGCCACCGCCTCCGCCGTGCATAACAGCGTCGTAGACGCCGGAAATAGGAAATTGTTACAGCAACAACCGCAGATGCAGCCTCAAAGCTGTCATCAACACCACCAAAGTAATAAACAGTCGCTTAATCAGAAGCAGGGGGGCTCCATTGCGCATCTCATCGCCGGCGGAATTTCCGGCGCATTCAGTAAGACGTGCACGGCTCCTCTCGCTCGTCTCACCATTTTGTTCCAGGTATTATTTTTTCTTTATTTGGGTCATGACGTACAGGTCAATGTGAAAATTTTAGAAATTTGAGGCATTTCAGTTTTGTTTCTTAGTATGGTTGTGGCGGAGATAACGGTCTCAAGTACACTTATAAGCTTAAAACAGGCTATTGGGTTTTAAAAAAAAAAAACCTTTGAGATGGTTCGAGAGACTAGATTTTTGGAGATATGGTAAAGTTCCTTTTATGAAAAAAAGCTGGAAAATTGGGAAGGGTTTGGAAAGCTCATAATGTTATGACTTTAACTTGTAGCTGAATTGAAGACTTTATTATACCCACAAACATGAAAAACGCGGGAGGTGTGAGGAATCGCATGAATTTGTTTTCTTATTGACATCTTGTTTATTTCTTCAGATACAAGGAATGCAATCTAAAGCTGCAATTTTGAGCAGTCCGAGCATTTGGCGTGAAGCTTCCCGTATTGTCAACGAGGAAGGTTTTAGAGCTTTCTGGAAAGGAAACCTAGTTACGGTAGCTCACCGGCTTCCCTATTCTGCAGTAAATTTCTACGCATATGAAGAATACAAAACAGTGAGTTGCATTTAAGTCTCTTTTAGAGTGGGATCTGTAGTAGTTCATGCTGCTCTGTCACTCAGCCTCCCTTGCTTTCTGATTGCAGACTTTGTATTCAAATCCAGTCTTGCAGAGGTATAAAGGAACTGCAAGTTTGGACGTTTTAGTGCACTTTGTAAGTGGTGGCTTAGCTGGGATAACAGCTGCTTCAGCTACTTACCCGCTTGATCTTGTAAGGACACGGCTTGCTGCACAGGTAATTTTTCTCTCTACTTTATTTGTACCAGCTGCTTCAGCTACTTAAGATAGAGGTGATGTTTTGTACTTTTTATTTTACCCTTCCCTCCACCTAAGCAGTGTTCTTTGTTTTCCCTTGGCCTAAATACATGATCTTTGATCCTTTTCAGAGAAATTCAATCTATTATCAGGGTGTTGGTCATGCTTTCCGTACCATTTGCAGAGAAGAGGGATTTCTGGGTCTATATAAAGGACTTGGTGCTACATTGTTGGTACGCTTTATTTGCTTCTACTGCTTTTCTGAATGATCTATGTCTAATTGTTAACTCCTTCTTGGCAGTGTTAAAATAGTCGGTATAGGTAGCCGTTTAGCCAATACCTCCCACTATGATTTTCTAGGCTGCTAGGGTAGATGGGAGTCTCTTGGGTGATTCAAGTGTCTAATTAGCTGGTCTAAGCAGCTGAACAGGTGATTACGTGCTTGATTAATCGACATATATGCACTAGGCATCTTATTGCCATGTAAGCTGTTCAGTTAAGAGTATAGACATGATTGGTGGATGATGCATCACATCCTCACGGTCAAATTGCGGAAGTTGAAGTGGTTGTGAGACTGATACTTACAGAACACTCTAAGAAACAATCAAGAAAGATGATCTGTTCGAGGCCGGAGACTTTAATGAATCTAACTTTTAAGTAAGAGGATGATGAAATTGAGGTTGTTAATTTTGGTATGGATAAATGCCAGTTTATAGGAAAAAAGGAACTAGAAGAAGTAGGTGATAATGTAATATGAAGTACTAATATTTTTTTAAGAAAAAGTAATCATCTTTTTGACATCTTTAAATTAATCATCTAAACTTAAAGTTTGTATCTATCTTAAATGTAATTGTAAATCTAACAGTACTGTATTTACATGTATATATTTGATGTATTTGTGTTTTTCTTTTGCATTGTAGGGTGTCGGTCCAAGTCTTGCAATCAGCTTCTCAGCATATGACTCTCTCAAAACATTATGGCTCTCTCATAGGTAAAAGCCTCTTTCTTTGGTGATTTGACTTTTAACTCATCCTATCGCAATCCTTTCTTCTTCAAACCCTTTTTCAGGCCTAGTGATTCACAAGTTATGGTTAGTCTTAGTTGTGGGAGTCTCTCTGGAATTGCTTCCTCGACAGGTTTGTTATGAATTGAAGATTAGTCATGACTTATTTTTGGGTGTATGCGTTAGATGAAAGTTTGTTATATTATACATATACAACTTTTGTAGCGACATTCCCGTTGGACCTGGTGAGAAGAAGAATGCAGTTGGAAGGAGCTGGTGGGCGAGCGCGAGTGTATAACACAGGGCTCTTTGGAACATTCAAACATATATTTAAGACGGAAGGCATGAGAGGATTATACAGAGGAATCTTACCAGAATATTACAAAGTGGCTCCTGGTGTTGGCATTGCCTTCATGACATATGAGACATTGAAGAAACTCTTATCGTCTGTCCCCAATTAATAGAGTCATATATACTTTAGTGTAAGCTGCTTTACAGAGTTTGGAGGAGAAGAAACAGATCATCTTTTTTCCTTGGTAGTGGTTTTATATTTATTTTTCCAGTGTATAGTAGTTGCAGTTTTTAGGTGTTAAGATTTGCAATTTGATCCTTATCTAGGACTCTTCCATTGATCCAAGCTCTATCCGCTTTTGTATCTCTTTTCTATTGCCATTTATGGATTCTTAATATATGTATCTTCAGAAAGGGATTGATTTTTGTTGTGTTTTAATATACCTTACATTGTATATAGCATAATTTGAAATTTTCAACAAGTAGAATAAATATCAAATAGACAGTATTTGTTTATATACAAGTATTACCCATAGCATATTTGCCCAAATTCATATTAAATATTAATTGATGAACGTAACAACAAAGAGGATGTTACAAGTCCCTCTGGATTAACTCCAAAAGAATTAAGAATATGGTCGTTTTTGTTTTTTCTGCTGTACAAACAAATGGTTACTTTTACAGACACTGAACAAACAGGAGAAACGTTTAAAAATTGTTTGTTCCTCCTCATGGTTTCTGAGGACCTGAACTTCTTTTATGTGATTGAAGATGTTTTAATCTGTTTATGAGGGCATCAATATATGTTTTGAGACGATACCTTACTGAGTTTGTGAGTGTTACAGGCGGATTGAGAATCAACATCTGAGCCTCCACTAGAAGGAAGACTAGCAAATGCACTGCTTTTGAGTAGAGGTTTGCTGCGTTCTCTGTGTCTCCCATCACCACCTCATCTACCTGCAGAATGTCGAATTCTCAAGTCTCTTCATTGTGAGTGTAATATGCAATTAACAAAGAGCCAGATTGTTTTTTTTTCTTCCCAGCTTGGGATTGGATCATCAGGGCAATAGAAACTTACTCCTCCACGTATGCCAAGGGTAAGAGCTTCTTGAAATATTATCTCCATTGCATCCGGCATCTTTTTATTGCCTACAATCATGTTCTCTATAGTTTAACAATTCTGATTATCAGGAAAATAACAAATGAGATTATCTCAGTAGTTTTGTTACTCCAAGAAAATGCATACCAGATTCAACAAACTTGGCAAGTTCTTCAGCACGCTCAACCTCTTGAACAAACTCTCTTTGAATCTGAGACAATATTTTCTCTGATCCTTCCTGGCTTATATTTCTTTTTACTCTGTTAATGTCTTGACGCAGGCCTCCTTCAATACCCGAGACTGCCAGAGTATGACAGATGTGCAGTGCTTGATTCGAAATTGCAAGAATCACCAGTTGGATCGAGAAAGCTTCTAACTGTTTACCTGATTTATTCTATGAATAGAAGCATGGAAAGCAAAGGCTCAGAAGCTCACATTAGCAAGGTTTTGTGCTGCATTATTATAAATATTTGAAATTTCTTACCCTTTCATGAACCAATTCTGCAATCGTTGCTGCACACTTTTGCAAAGACCGGATTCTTGTCAAACTGTTAGTTGATGGCTGTTCAAAGCCATCCGCAAGGTCCAGAGACCCATGGGAACCCGGGAGAGAATGCTGACTCTCCAAGCTTTCAAATCGACCAATCTTGCTGCCAATGGCACCAGCTATTGGCATAGGAGCAGTTGAAGTAGTCTTGTGTTTTTTAATGAACTCTACTGGGGGAGAATGTGATTTGAATGGGTAATTGAAAGGCTTCGGAGAACCAGGTGAAGATGATGGTATATTCACTGGTGGTCCAGATATCAGAACATAATCTTGATCCATTGAGTCTGGCAAAACCCGTGCTGCAGAACCGATGAATGTTAATTACCAGGCGAGACATCTTTTCCAAAGATATTTTTTTACTAGTGCTAAACAAATGATAGAAATTCAATTACCTCTTCCTTGATAACTAAGTGAACTGGAATCAGGCAAGCTTGAAGGTCTGTATTGGTTTCTATTTCTATCCGATAATTTATGGCTTTCAAACTTGAAGGTGTTGGTTTCTGCTCTATGACTGACTCTACTATATCTGGAATTTAATTCCATGTTTTTCGAAGGACTAGATGCTGCCTCCCTTCTCTTACCACTGCTCTCAACACTAAAACCATAAGATGACTTCATCAGGGAGGTATATTTAAAATTTGAAGGGCTTCCCTCAGGTTCACTAGAATCATCATCTAAAAAGAATGGCAAGCAGTCTTCTTGAGAAACTTCTTCCATGTTTCTTGAGGGACTGCTTCCAGCTGAATGAAAACCATCCATCGTTTTTGAACCTAATCTACGCCTGGAACATAATGATAATGATCAACAACAGTTTTAACCACAAACAGATAGAAGAAAATAGCTAGTCCCCGCATCAACCTTGGCAAATCGTATGATTGTTTGTCTGAAAGAAAAGGGTGATGAAAAAACTCTTCAAACGTCAATCGCTCCACTGTGAAATAGAAAATTTTCACAAAGTAAATGTTAAACACAAACAGATGAGGACCATCAGTACTCTTTAAGTGTAAGTTTAACTAACACATAGACTTAGGGGATGGAGTCAGATTAATTGTAAATCCATTTCACATCAATACCCAGAGTTTTTAACAAAATTAGTCATAATTATAACAAATAAAAGCTGTGAACAAGACAACTGTTGGAAATAATCTGAATCGCCAATTCCATCTACTTGTTATCTTTTTAAAGTTTGATCTTCTGCCTATGCTAATAAAATCAGGTGTTTAGTCACATAAGTTTACCTGGATTACGGCGCAACAACTTCTGACATAGATCTTTACATTCAGTACTCAAATCTCTACAGTCTGCTGGAAAATACAACTCGGTAGATCTCATAATGTTCTGGAGCAACTGTGTACATTGGATGGAACAAATGTTGAATTCACCCAACGCAAATATTTACGTATTTTAGAAATTTACGACACTTGGTATACAAAACCTGAATTTGGCTGTTTCCTGTAAAAGGGGTTTTGCCTGTCACAAGTTGAAATAATATAGTACCAACACTCCAGAGATCTGCCTGTGTATCAAGGAAGACTTAAGCAGGATGTGGTATAAGACAGATCCATGTGGCTTAAAAAACAAAAGTCACACCTTTGCGTCGTATTTTTGAAGCTGCATAATCTCTGGGGCCATATACAGTGGGGAGCCACATAAAGTTTCTGCCAAGCCCCTAGGCTGCAACGATCTGAGCTAAGATAATGTGATGTTTAAGTGCAAATCACAAACTCATAGGGGGTGTAATATGCTTAGTCCCCCAGGAAAGAGAAATGAAGCTACCTAAACTCGATAGTATATATACATGGAAAATAGCAAGAAACCATGTAAGACCAACTCTGATCATCACATTATACTCAAATTGTATCTGTAACAAAGGAGCTGATGAGAATACCTTGCAAATCCAAAATCAGCGATCTTCAGAACTGCATCATTGTCATCTGTGGATAGAAGAAGATTCTGTTTCAAGAATGAAAGAACCTTAGCCATTGAATTTCAATTTACACAAAATCTCTCACTACTAGGTCAAGAAACTCTCAAAAAGCATATCCTCTGAGGAAGAGTAAAACGTGTTTTAGTAGTGGAACCTAACAGATCACACTTCTACGGCATTCTTTCAACCTTCCATGCGATTAATATATTGAGAAGGAGCTCTCACGTATTTTTATGATCTAATTGACAAGATAAAATCATTTTGGTATGAGAATCAGGCATACCTGAGGCTTTAAATCTCGGTGAATAATATTATTGTCACGGAGAACTTGTAAGCCAGCCGCTATGACGCAGAAAATCATTTATGAGTGGGAATGCAATTTTACCGATCAAAACAAAAACAGAAAATAAGGAGAATTCTTTTGCAGAAATTACCTAATTGTTGCATGAAATGCTTAGCAGTAGCATCAGGGATTCGTCCATGACTCTGAATAAACATAGACAGATCACCCCCTTTGCAGTACTCCAACACCAAATTTATTTTCCCAGGAACCTATATCAAATTTCGGAAAACAGAAATTCATCCTTTCGCTATTAGACCCATTCACACTCGAAACATTTCCCATTTCCCATTTCTAATACAGATTATCACCATCCTACATGGTTGATGGAATTCAAAAGAATGCTACGCATCTGAATTAAGCGAGGTTCATGCTATGTTTCATGCAGATGATCCATTCTTTGTTGTAATTTCCGACAAAGCTAACAAATTTTAGAATTCCACCAAATGGAAGAAAATTAAGCAACAAAAGAACCTTAGATATTTGGATGTTTCATCCACCAATTCAGATTATACGAGCTACATCATTCCATATCCTGACTATTGTGATTTTATTTTACCAAAATAACCAGAGAGAACTTACGAGAACTAGAAACCGAATGCTACATCCCAAAATCCAACACAAAACATAGCTTATTAAGGATATCTAGTCATCGCATTTGAATTTAGCTACAGACTACGAGCAGGAAAAAAAACGAATACCCAGCAAGAGAAGATGATACCTCGATCATGTCGATAAAGCGGATGATGTTGGGATGATTGATCTTCCTTAAAATGATAATCTCCGACATGAGACTGTCTTGCAACTTCTTGTTAAGCCGGGCCATGGCGATCTCCTTGATAGCAACCACGGTGCCATTGACAAGATGCCTCCCTTCCCAAACCACCGAAAAAGAACCCGACCCGATTTGTCGGCCTACCGCGTAAGCGCCGATTACCCGCCCGCTTCTCCCCGCCGCCACCGACTGAGCCATTTTTCTCCGAGGAAACGGCGCCAAGAAATCTAGAAAATCCGACGGAGAAAAAAGCAAATTCTGGAGATCCGAAATGAGCTGATAAAAGTTGCAGGAAATTGAAAATCTTCTTAGGAATTTAAAACCCGCTTCGGGTTGAAAAGGATTCAATTGGGCGTCTTCGGATAAATGATAAGAAAGAGGATTTTAATTTGAAATGAACGAAAGTTTTTATTATTTTAATAAGAGGATCAACTTGTAATGACGCTTCTGATTATACGATAAAAGATACGAGATTATGTCATTAGTAATTATGACCTTAGAATTAGTGGTATGATATTCCTTTTGTAAATATTATTTGTGGCTAATCACCGTAAAAAAGTTAGGGTTCGTATTTGAGATACAAACACATAAAATATCATGTGTTTTAATATACAAAAAAAAAATAGATTTAATTTGCTTTCTGAAAAAGCAGTCTTATAATCATAGTATTTGTAATATTTCGATGCTTGCAACCTTATTCAGGTCCTTCATTACATAATAACCAATGCATTCATTACTATCTTCTAGGTTGTTATTTATTGGTTCATTGTAATATTTATAAATTAACGATCATTATATAATGTAGCTATTACGGAAAAATGCATTTATCACGTTTACAATTCATCATCTTAAATTGGTCATTATATAACTCCTAGGATAGAAAAATGAAGTATAAACGTGATTAAAAAGATGAAGTATAAACGTTATAAAATGAAGTGTGAAGATGGGATTACGTGTATATTGAAATATGAATCTATACATATATATAATTAAATAAGAAATAGCGTGAATGGTACACAAGAATTTATTTAGGAGCCTAAGCTGCTATACCGTGCCGTTTGTAAAATAAAAGCCCACTAGCTTTTTCTACTCGATTGCGACTGCCCGTTTGTTGCTAAAAACAACTCAAGCCGTTGATTTGTTCCTTTTCTTTACAGTAAAAAGAGAAAGAAATCAACGGCCAGAAGTTTTTTACAATAGCCTAAAGTTTTTCTTAGCAAACTATTTATCTTATTTATAATAGCCAATTAATATTAGAGAAAAAAAACTCGATTATGGATGTATAAACTTAACAAAATCATTACTTTCGGAGAGTTTCGAATTAGAGAAGAAAATATTCAAAGAGGCCTAAAGGTATTTAGGTTGTGGATAACAGTGCAGAGCCATGACATTATTACACGTGAAGGTGACATGCTTTTGTCAAAATTCAATGCTTAAAAGAAAAATGTAGAATATTCAGAATTTTGAGTTGGATTACAAGTATTATGTTTTTTATGTACTGCGAAATCATTCTTGGTGAATTGGGCTGTTCTGGCCCAGCAGAGATTTATATGTATCTAAATAGAATAAGAGGCAATGTAATTTGAAAGTAATAAATTTATAAACTCAACCAATATGTGAAATTAAAATAAAATTAAAAAACAAAAGGTCATTAAAAAAGGTTCCACATGCGCACAGATCATTCAAACAGCACATCACATCAGATATAAATATAAAGAATCACAGGTCATTTATATTCTCAACTCAATCACGTTGGTCCTTGATTCCTCAACTCTATATATTATATATAACCCTTTTAAAACATCTCTCTCTCTAAAACTATCTACGATGTTCCATTCATCAATCTTTTTTTTCCAGAAATTGCTTCAAGGCTTTTGTGGTGTTGATGATGACAAGTAGATGTCTTATTATTTGAAGACAAATAAAAAATGGAGAAATATTTGAAATTGGCGCAATCATTTGCATTTGTTTGGGGATTCATCTTGCTGGTGACTCTCGTGTGTTGCTGCATCAGCACCAAACCTGATCGGCAAAACGATGACGATGCTAGCTGTGCTGGCTGCGACGGAGGACACACAGCCTTTTAGCCTCTGTTTTAATCATTTTGTTTTCTTCTTGAAAATCCTCTCGTTTTACAGTGTTGTTTTGGTAGATTTGTACTATACAAAATTAATACACATACAGACACCGTAATGGATTATCTTTTTCATAATTCTTTGGTTACGCAAAACCTCTTTGTAAGCTTTTGGTTTTCATAACTGTGACGTATAATTACTTGGCAAAACACACACAGATACCCGAGTTCCCTTATAGGTACCTCTCGGAAAGGAGAAACTTTTATTACCAAAACAAAAGAGGGAGCTTACAAGTGAAAAAAATTTAAGAACAAAACACTCCTAGAAAGAAATCTCTCTATCTCTCTTATATTGTTCTTACTGATTTTTCTCTCTCGTTTTTTTCTGCAGGCTGCTTCAAGTGTCGACACACTTGCTTTTATAGAGGGAGGAGCACTCAACTAGGGTTTATTGTATTGGGTTTAGGGCCCAATACTGTTTGGGGGAATAAATCATTTTTGGGCTTCCACAAAACTCCACCTTTTCTCAAAATTTGGATATGGGCCTCCGAATTTGAGAAACAGGCCCAAAATTAAATCCCAACCTTTACACTCCACCTTTTCTCCTTTTTTTTTCTCTTTCTTCTGTCTGTATTTCTCCCTGTCGACAAATCACTCTCCCCTCTTCACTCCCCCTTTCTTTTTCTGGTTTTTTCTCCTCCACGGTTTAATAGGAACTCTCGGCGTTCTTCTTCGCCGCGAGCTTCTTCTTCGCCGCGAGCTTCTTCTTCGCCGCGAGCTTCTTCTTCCCCGCGAGCTTCTTCTTCGCCGCGAGCTTCTTCTTCGCCGTGTTCTCAGCGCCATGCAAGCTTCGATTTGAAGCTTTGTCGAAGCTTTCAAGTTCTCGAAAGCTCCCTCCGCGTCGCGTTCTTTGAGTTTCTCCTATGGCTGGCTGTGGAGATCTCTTATCCGACCTTCGCCGCCATTGGAGCTTCTTCTTGAAGCTTCGGTTTCTGCTGAAGGAGGTGAGCGAGTTCGCGCGTGAGATGCACGCGCCCTGCGCGTGAGATGCACGCGCCCTGCGCGTGAGATGCACGCTCCCTGCGCGTGAGATGCACGCGCCGATCACCCTCCGGTGTCGTTCTGGTCACGCGCTCTGCGCGTGAGATGCACTCGCCGTTCACTCTCCGGTGTCGTTCTGACGCCACGCGCCGGCGTCACGCGCCGCCGTGGTTTAGGCCGGTGTTCCACGCGCCGGCCACGCGCCGCCGGAGAAATTTCAAAAAACGTATTCTGACCTGATTTTTCGCCTGTTTTCCGATTTTCAGGTCCTTTTGTCTGTCTGGAGCTCCACCTTGAGAGATATGGTCCTCATCTCCTTTCCCTCGCTGCCAACTCACAGGTAACCTTGATAGATGGTACTGTTTTCATCTATACCTTCCATTTTCAGACTAGTGTACTAACTCATGTCGTTTTCTCTTGTCTCTGCAAGGACGAGACCCTGACAATGGGATTACCTGGAGTGATGCTCTTAGTCTAGCTGAGATTTACTAGTTCGCAGCATAGATCAAACTTCTGGCCAGGTAAGCCTTTAGTTAGGAAATCTGCTGCATTTCTGCTAGTATGAATCTTAGATAGTCGAACCTTGCCTTCGTTTAGGATATCCCGGATGAAATGGTATATAGTGTCAATGTGCTTGGTTCTTTCATGATGAACTGCATTCTTTGCTAGCGATAGGGCACTCTGTGAATCACAATGAATTGTAACACTTTGCTGTGTAAAGCCGAGTTCATCACATAAACCTTTCAACCATATGGCTTCCTTGACAGCTGAAGCGAGTGCCATGTACTCAGCCTCAGTTGTTGACAATGCCACAACTGATTGCAAACTAGATCTCCAACAAACTGTGTTCCCCCAAACTTTAAATATGAAACCTGTTACCGATCTTCTCCTGTCTAGATCAGCAGCATAGTCTGAGTCACAGAACCCTTCAATGTTGAAATCTGAACTCCTTTTGAACACTAAACATCTCCTAGTAGTTCCTCTTAGATACTTCAGTACCCACTTCACAGCTGACCAGTGTACTCTTCCTGGTTGACTCATAAATCTGCTAATGAGCCCCACTGCAAAAGCTAGATCAGGTCTAGACCCTACCATAGCATACATTAGACTTCCAACTGCACTTGCGTATGGAACTTTTTCCATATGCCAATCTTCCTCTTTTCTTTCTTCAGTAGTTAGACTTCTAAGCTTGAATTGAGTAGATGTTGGAGTGACTACTGCTTTTGATTCTGCCATTCCAAATGTCCTCACTACCTTTTCCAGATATGCTTCTTGGGATAGAATCAAAGTTCCCTTTTGTCTGTCCTTGATAATATCCATACCTAGAATCCTTGAAGCTTTCTCTAGGTCTTTCATCTCGAATTTCTGATTCAAACTGTCCTTTACCTTCTTTATCTCATTCAAATCCTGTGAGGCTATCAACATGTCATCCACGTACAGCAAGAGATAAACTGCCTGTTTGGTTTGTACATTCCTCATGTACACACACGGGTCCAGCTTGCTTCGTACAAAATTTTGAGTCTTCATGAAGTTGTCGAACTTCAGATTCCACTGTCTTGGGGACTGTTTAAGACCATATAAGGATTTTTTCAGTAAACAAACCTTGTTCTCATTTCCCTTCTTGACAAAACCCTCTGGTTGTTGCATAAGAATCCTTTCTTCCAATTCTCCATACAAGAATGCTGTTTTGACATCCATCTGTTCCAGCTCATAATCCTTGTTTGCCACTAGAGTTAAAATGAGACGAATCGATACATGCTTAACAACAGGAGAGAACACCTCGTTGTAGTCGATTCCTTCCTTTTGAGAAAACCCCTTTGCTACGAGTCTTGCTTTGTACCTTGGCTTTTCAACCCCTGGAATTCCTGGTTTAAGCTTGAATACCCATTTGCAGCCAATTGGTTTTGCTCCTTCTGGCTTATCAATCAGGATCCATGTTTGATTCTTCATCAATGAATCCATTTCTTCTTGAGCAGCGGATTCCCAGAATTTCTTGTGTTTGTTGAATCTAATCTCTGCAAATGACTTGGGTTCTTCCAAGTTGATCTCTTCAGCTGCAGCTAGAGCGTAGGCAACGAAATCAGAATCCTCAAACCTGGAAGGAGGGCGAATGTTCCTCCTTACTCTGTCTCTAGCCAACAAGTAGTCAGACACTTCTTGCTCTGGTTCAGAGACATATTCCTGTTCATCTTCTTCTGAACTCTCAGGTTCCTCAGAAGAACAATCTCCACCTTGAACAAATATGTCTCTTTGACTTGTTCCACCTGGAGTTGGTCCTTGAATCAAGTCATCGCTGAATGATACTTTTTTTTTATTCTTTTCTTTGATCTCGTTTTTGGCTTTCCCTAAAGTAAGAGTATCCTTGAATACTTCTTCTTCATTAAATATAACATTCCTGCTTGTTGCGCATCTACCTTCTTCAGGAATCCAGACTCTGTATCCTTTAACTCCAAAAGGATAACCCATAAAGACGCCCTTAACTGCTCTTGGGCTTGTTTTTTCTTGGATTACGTGGACGAAAGCTGAACATCCAAATCGTTTGAGGTGAGTCAGCTCAGGTTTTACACCTGTCCACGTTTCCTCAGGTAGCTTGAAATTCAGGGATGCATTTAGGGACCGATTGATGATGTAGACAGTAGTAGATGCAGCTTCTGCCCAAAACTCGTGCCCCAAACCTGTCTCAGCCAACATGCATCGAACCTTATCCATGATAGTCCTGTTCATCCTCTTTGATACTCCATTTTGCTGTGGAGTATATGTGCAGGTTCTATGTCTCTTGATTCCAGACTCTCGACATAGATTATCCATCTGTTGGTTGCAGAATTCTAGCCCATTATCTGTCCGTAAGCATTTGATCCTTTTCCCTGTCTGATTCTCTACTGATATTTTCCAATCTTTGAAAGTTTGAAATACCTCATCCTTGGATTTCAAGAAGTAAATCCAAACTTTCCTGGAAAAATCGTCAATGTAGGTGACAAAATACTTACATCCTCCCAGACTTTCTAGTGTAGAAGGAGATCCCCATAAATCTGAATGAACATATTCCAACACTCCTTTGGAAGTATGCTTTCCTGTAGGAAAACTTTGTTTGTGAGATTTTCCAAGAACACAACTCTTACAAAACCCCAATTCTTCAACCTGATTCTGCGACAAGTAACCTTCCTTCACAAGAATGTTCATGTTTTTCAGACTCATATGACCCAATCTTGAATGCCATATTCTTGTCATGTCTGGTTCTGCTCTTGAAATGTTGACTTCCCCCTTTACCACTGTTCCTTGAAGGTAGTACAAACCGTTGTGATACTTTCCTGAAAGTACTTTCTGATTTTCTTTGTAAAAGTTAATCATAAAGTCTTCCCCTTGGTATTTGCACCCAGCCTTCTCTAACATTCCATAAGAGATCAAATTTCGTCCCATTTCTGGCATGTATCTAACACCTGTCAAGATTACCATAGATCCATCCAAATTCTGAATTTTGATCTTACCTACTCCTTTGAAAATGCAGTGAGTGTTGTTTGCCATAAGAACTTTGCCACCATCAAATTCTTCTAGGTCAAACAGCACCTCTTTGTTAGGAGTTATGTGGAATGAACAACCTGAATCCATGACCCATTCTTCACTTGAGTCATGAGTACTCACTGTTAGTACCATAGGCTGTTTGGGCTCAGCTGCCATGTTTGCTGATTCCTGAGCTCGATTCTTTCTTTCTGGGCAATTTCTTTTCCAATGTCCCTCTTTCCCACAAACAAAACAAGCCTTTGATTTGTTTGAATTTCTTTGTCTGGATTTTGATCTGCCTCTGCTTTTGTATCTTCCTTTACCATTGCTGCTGCTGCCTTTCTCAAACTGGCTGGTTGGTCTGCCTCTAGACTCCACATACAGCCCCTCATTCTGAGTTTTAGAAAGTTTCCCACTATCTATCAACTCTCTTTCCTTGGATTTTGCAGCAGCTGTCACTTCGTTCAGTTTCAAGGTGTGTCTCCCATACTTGAGAGTCTCCTTTAGCTGTTCGTACCTGTTAGACAAGGAACTTAGCAAAAGGATTGCTTGTACCTCTTCTGAAACTTCGACTCCTATGTTGTTTAGGTCTGTGACCAGCTTTAGGAAGTCATCCACGTTCGTATTGATGTTCTTGGAGTCATCCATCTTGAACGTATAAAATTTCAGCTGTAGGTAGATTCTGTTTGGTAAGGAAGTCTCCATGTAAAGTTTGTTCAGAGTCGCCCACATCGCTGCTGCGGTCTCGTAGTTCGATATCTTCCTTAGGACTTGATTATCAACGTTTATCACAATCAAATCCTTGGCTCTTTTTGATTTTTCAAACTTTATTGGATCTATACCTGCTGTGTAGGTATCATCCTCCAACTCCTCCTTTGTGGTAGGTTCCTTCCTGAGTGTTTCATCAGTTAGGATATCCTTTAGACCAAGGACACCTAGGTGCGCCAGCATTCTGACCTTCCATAGGGAAAAATCCCCATTCCCATCGAATCTGTCCACCTCAACCCTTGAGTTTGCCATTGGGATACCTCAAAGTTTCTGTTCAGATAACCTGGATGGCTTTGATACCAATTGTGAGGTATAATTACTTGGCAAAACACACACAGATACCCGAGTTCCCTTATAGGTACCTCTCGGAAAGGAGAAACTTTTATTACCAAAACAAAAGAGGGAGTTTACAAGTGAAAAAGAATTAAAGAACAAAACACTCCTAGAAAGAAATCTCTCTATCTCTCTTATATTGTTCTTACTGATTTTTCTCTCTGGTTTTTTTCTGCAGGCTGCTTCAAGTGTCGACACACTTGCTTTTATAGAGGGAGGAGCACTCAACTAGGGTTTATTGTATTGGGTTTAGGGCCCAATACTGTTTGGGGGAATAAATCATTTTTGGGCTTCCACAATAACCGGCCGTGATGGAGCTATCAAAGATCATTTGGTACGACCCATCAAAGATAAATTTGTACGACACATGTATGGTATGATGGTTAATAAAGCCCAAATAAATAGACCCAAATTTGCTCGGTACAATTGTCACGGCCGGTTTATCTTCGGCTTTATCGTCTTTCAGAAAATTCTTAGACCAAAAATTCGAACATCGTCCGGAAATGGCGTGCTCAGTTTGTATCGCTCTCCGGTGTTACTCTGAAACGCTGCGTTTTGCTCCCCGACAACAATGCGGCCGTCTAAACCCTAATCCTTCCTCTCTCCTCTCCTTTAATTCCTCACCCTTTCTCGGTCAGGTAACCACTATATATATATATATGTCGAAGCACACTTTTGTCGAGTGAACCCTTTTCAGTATTCAAAAACTGATTTTAATTTCGAATTTCGGATTCTATAGACTTTGGTTGCTTCTCCTTCGCCTGTTTCCCAACGTAATATTCTGGTTAGAGCAAGAATGGCGGCGTCGGAGGCCTCGATTAACGGGAGCAATAGGATGCTGGTGAAACTCTCAGGATTAATTATAGATTTTTGGAGACTTTTTTTGTTTTTTTTTAAAGTGAAAAGATTTGAATTGATTCGTGTTTCAGGTCTTCGTGCCACCACATCCTTTGATCAAACACTGGATCTCCGTTCTGAGAAATGAGCAAACTCCTTGTCCCATTTTCAGTGAGTAGATAAGATTTTGTCGAGTATTTGTAACCTCTGTTTTGTTCTTGATTTTCTGCCGAGATACTAGTATCTAGGTCATAGTTTACGTCGAATTCTTGGTTTTCTGATTCGTCAGATCCTAAATTTTAAAACTTAGTGAACAATCTTTAGCTCATAGATTGTGTCCTGCATCTGCTAATTTGCGTTTGAAAAATGAGGCTTTTAGGGCGAGGTTTTTTCATTTTTCAAATCTAAGTCTGTATTGCTCTTTTAAATACGCATTTCTTTTGATTATCTTAGGGAATGCAATCGCTGAACTAGGGAGACTATTGATGTATGAAGCAGCACGAGAATGGCTGGTGCGTAACGTTTTGTCAATGTTTCACATCTCTTTTGTTTTTCCTCCATTTCGACCTCTCTGGTTTTTGCTTATTGTTTCTTGTTTTTTTTTTCCCAAGCCAACTGTTATTGGAGAGATAATGTCTCCAATGGGTGCTGCTTCTGTTGAATTCATTGATCCTAGAGAGCCTATAGCGGTTTCTTTATTCCCAGAACTCTTGTTTAATGTATTTTCTTCCCAACCCAAAACTGCAGCGTTTCTTATTCTTGGTTCTTAACTCTGTGTAGGTTGTTCCGATATTAAGAGCTGGTCTTGCTCTTGCGGAACATGCATCATCAGTTTTGCCTGCGAATAAAATATATCATTTAGGTAAGTATTCTAACTATTATCATCTCTTGCGTGAAGATAGGATTTCAAAATAAAGACTTTGATCTGTAGCTGATGATGTCCCCATGCTTATCCTTTTTTACCAGGAATAAGTAGGGATGAGAAAACACTTTTGCCTTCGGTATATCTTAACAAGTAAGAATTTCTCTGCACTCTGCAGTATTGTATAGCTGCTGAAAGTGTTTTATAAAAACAGTTTTGATACATCTTGTTTAGGTTGCCTGATAAATTTTCCAACAATTCGAGAGTATTTTTAGTCGACCCGATGCTTGCCACAGGTATGGAAGTCTAGTCATTTATTGAGACGCTGGAGTTTGTAATCATTTTAGCCACCACCATAATAGAATAAATGTGATTAGTGTTTTGATGTGTTTCAACTCTAAAATTTACACGATATGTGGGAGTGTAAACTCAAACAACCCTCTAATATCAAATGCTTCTTAACTAGAAAGCTTTTTTAATATCAAGTTGGTTTCTCTATACGGGCTTATTTGTATCTTAGGCGGTACAATAATTGCGGCAATGGATCTATTGAAGGAACGTGGTTTGTCTGTCCAGCAAATCAAAGTGGTAAGCATATATAAAGGGATAAATTTTCTCTGAAATGTTGGCTACAGAAGAATGTTTAGTTATATATTTTGCTTTTATCTCCCCCGTTTACAGATTTGTGCGGTTGCTGCACCTCCAGCACTATCGAAGCTTAATGAGAAATACCCCGGGTATCAATACTAAAAGATCGACTCTTATCTTGTTTGACATTTGGTGGGATAACTAAAACTGTTTCAACATTTCAGGCTTCATGTATATACTGGAATTATAGATCCTGAGGTCAATGAAAAAGGGTAAGTCAGATTGGCTCTTGTGAAAGATTGGTTTCTGTTATTGGATTCTTGATAGCTTAAAGAAAACTGGCAATTAGATGGAATTTTAATGTCGCTAATTGTGGATTAGGTTCATAATCCCTGGACTTGGAGACGCTGGAGACCGCAGTTTTGGGACATAAAACAGTTTGTGTTGTTGTTTAAGCTTTTGGTGAAGTAATTCTTTTAAATATGAAATCTGCATTATTTCGAAACAAGAACAAACCTGTAAACCACCAGTTTGGCTTCGGCAATTGTATTGCGAATTGTATGTGTATTTTTGTCATCTGCTTGTGAAATAACTTTGTTTACACTACAGAGATTCAGAATAAAAAATCAGCTTTTATTTGGATCCCTAATTTCGAAATCTTGATTGGCCCTCCTTCAGGCTTCAATCTAGAAATCTTTTACAACGCATTTGCCTAAACATATGGTTTAATTCGCATCCTCCAGCATTGTCTTCAGTACCGTAAGTTCCAACTGGAGATGGCCAAGAGAGAGTTTAAAGCTTCACAAGAGGCCTTTCACCACCCAATTACAAATCAAGTCTGGAGGCTTATTAACAATTATAATCTTTATTTTACTATATATGGATTTGAATTGCTAGAATTAATTGTTTTTTCGTGTTTCGATTTTTGTGCATAAATTAGAGATCATAATTGATATATTACAAGGTTTGATACTCTTGACTTTTTCCATTAGAAAATATCAATCATATCATATAGTGATAAGAACAAAAATGGTGGTTGCAAATACTTTAATATGTGCAAATGATCGGTTCAGTAAAATATGATTCAGGAAGAACAATATTCATAAAACAAAGTTCCTCTCCACACCTAACCCAAAAATATTATTGAAGAATAATTTCTGATCCCAAAATGTGTGATGATTGAAAAGTGAGAATAACAAAAAGAGAAAGAAGTTTCTTAGCAGGAAAAAACATAAATGAAGAAGGTGATGCTGTCGCCTTTTATTGTTGCAGCTGGTAGAAGCTAGATTCCTCTCTGATCCAGTCCATCCACGTGTCATGATCCTGAAGGAGGTGATTAACCTTAAAATTCATGTATCAAATCTTCCCCCCTTCACCAACCTTGTCCTCAAGGTTCAAAATCAGGGTATTTTTAAAGAAGCTCGTTGTAGAATTCCCACGTAGCCTCTTCCACTGGTTGATGCATCCATTTAACCAAAACCCTTGCTACTGCAGTGTCTTGTCTGTTTACCATTTGTCTTTCCAAAAAATTTTCTGGAGCCTTAGTCAAAACATCTGAAATTATAGCAGGAAGAGAAGTTGAAGTCAATTTGTCTCCCACCCGAAGTTTAAGTTGACTCACATGAAAAAACGGATGAATTTGGGACGATGATGGAAGATCAAGCTTATAAGCGACTTGTCCAAACTTATCTAACACTCGGAAAGGACCGAAATAACGAGGCGCTAGCTTCTGATTGTTGCGAAAAACAACAGAATTCTGCCTATAAGGCTGAAGTTTAACATATACCATATCACCAATGGAAAAACTCCTTTCTGATCTCCATCTGTTGGCAACCTGAGACATGCAATGCTGAGCTCGGGACAAATGGAATTTGAGTAAAAGCAGCATATTCTCGCGTTCCTGCAGAGTCTTTGCCACCATGGCTACCTTAGTCTCTCCCGGTAAATAAGGGAGATGAATTGGGGGAGGTCGGCCATAAATAGCTTCAAAGGGAGTTGTCTGAATGGAGGAATGGTAACTTGTATTATACCAATACTCAGCTAGTGACAACCACTGACTCCATAGACTCGGTCTGTCACTGCACATACATCGGAGATACGTTTCCAGGCATCTGTTGACAACTTCGGTTTGTCCATCACTTTGAGGGTGATAAGCTGTTGAATGGTGTAATGCCACTCCCTGTAATGCGAACAACTCTTTCCAAAAATCGCTTAAGAACACCGTATCTTTGTCACTAACAATTGAAGATGGCAATCAGTGCAATTTAAACACATTGTCAAGGAATGTTTGAGCCACTGTAGCTGCTGAATATGGATGGGAAAGAGCCATAAAATGTGCTGCCTTTGTCAATCTATCCACGACAACAAATATGACTGTTTTCCCATATGATGGTGGGAGTCCATCGATGAAGTCCATGGAAATATCAAACCAAATGTTACCTGGAATTGGAAGTGGTTGTAGCCAACCCGGGGACGCTGCGGTATCATATTTACATTGCTGACAAATGTCACAACTTCGGATGAAGTGTTGGATATCTTTACTCATACCCTTCCAGTAAAACAACCCTGTTATACGCTGTCTTGTTGCTTCTCTCCCTGAATGACCTCCATGGGTGGAGCTGTGCATCCATTTTAGTATAAACTGGCGTATGTCAGGATCATTAGGCACCACACTTTTACTCTTTCGTCTTAATACCCCTTGAACCAATGAGTAAAATGGCTTCTCTGTTGGTTTAGTTTGCAAAATTTTTATTACCTCTTGTATCTGAAGGTCACTGTCGTACCCAGCCTGAATCTTCTTCATAATGTCACAATCGTTCACTATCATTGCCATATGCAATAATTCAGAACCCTCCTTCCTAGACAAAGCATCTGCTACCAAGTTCTCTTTTCCTTGTTTATACACAATCTCATAATCAAATTCCAGCAGTTTAGGTAGCCATTGCTACTGAATAGGTGTGTTGAGCCTTTGTTCCAATAGGTACTTCAAGCTGCGTTGATCAGTCTTGATGATAAAATGCCCCGTTAACAAGTAATGTCACCATTTCTGAACTGCAAAGACCACCGCGAGTAGTTCTTTTTCATAGATTGATAAACTGAGTTGTTTTCCCTTTAGATGTCTACTAATATATTCCACTGGGTGCCCCTCTTGCATCAGGACAGCTCCGATTCCCTGACCAGAAGCATTCTTTTCAACAACAAATGGCTTGTTGAATACGGGCAGAGCTAATACTGGAGCTATGCATAGAGCTTCCTTTAACTCTTCAAAGGCCTTTTGTGCTTCATCATTCCAATCAAAACCATCCTTTTTAGTCAAAGCTGTTAAGGGTCTTGTGATTGTACCAAAAATTTTAACAAATCGCCTGTAGTAACCCGCTAATCCCAAGAAACCACGCAACTGTTTTATATTTGTAGGAGTGACCCATTCAGCTACACTTTTAACCTTGGCTGGATCCGTTGATACTCCCTCTTCCTGAATGAAATGTCCAAGATACTCCACTCTGTGTGTAGCAAACGCACACTTACTTCTTTTTGCATACAACCGGTTACTCCTCATCACTTCAAACACCCGTTTCAAGTGCTCCTCATGACTAGATTTTGAACTACTGTACACAAGTATATTATCAAAGAAAATGAGGACAAATTTCCTCAAAAACTCTTTGAACAAATCATTCATCAACCCTTGAAAAGTGGCTGGAGCATTTGTCAAACCAAAGGGCATTACCAAGTATTCGTAATGCCCACAATGAGTCTTGAAGGCTGTTTTATGTATGTCTTTCGGCTCCATTCTGACGATGGTATCATGCCCTTAGATCAATTTTTGAATAGACTTTAGACCCTCCCAATTCATCTAGCAAGTCCTCAATCAACGGAATAAGGAATCGATCTTTTATCGTTAATTTATTCAACCCCCTATAGTCGACACATAACCTCCAATTGCCATCCTTCTTCTTCACCAACACAACCGGAGATGCATAAGAACTAGAACTGGGTTGAATAGTTCCCTGGTCCAACATTTCCTGCACAATTTTTTCGATTTCATTTTTCTGGTACGTAGCGTAGCGGTAAAGACGTTGGTTCACGGGATTAGCTCCATTTTGCAAAGGAATACGGTGGTTATGTCTTTGCCGAAATGGAGGTAGACCACTTGGTTCCTCCAAGTTGGTTAAGGAGCTTTGGTTGAAAGTATCCTCCTGCCCAAGTGAGCGTGAGGCGTAGAGCATTGACAACTGTGCTTCTTCGTCCTTATACTTGTTTAGTTTAGAAGCTTTCACTGATCTGACAGAGTCCGGTTTGATTCCTTGTAAGATCACTTTTTGCTGTCCCATTTTAAACTTCATCTCCAACTTAGAGAAATCCCATGTAATGGCTCCTAAGGTTTGCAGCCACTGAACTCCTAGCACCATATCACATCTTCGGAGTGGTATCACCATGAAATCAACCTTAAACGAGGTGCCATGGAACTGCCATTCTAGATTTTCCACTTTACCTCCCACAGAGAGCTTGCTCCCATCAGCCACAGCGACCTCAATTGCCCCTGCAGCTTGAATTCTCAGTCCAAGTTTGTCCACAATTTCTTGAGTAAGAAAGTTATGGGTGGAACCAGTGTCTATCAATATAAATAGCACTCGCTTCCCACTAACTCCCCTAACTCTCATAGTGTGATAATCCGTAATGCCGGCTAGCGCATTTAAAGAGATGTGAGCGAGGTCTACACTTGTAGTGGCCTGCTCTTCTAGCTCTTCTTCTATATCTTCCTCTGTTTCTATCATAAACAGTTGCGCTTTCTTATGTGTGAGATAATGTCCTGGGGTATACTTCTCATCACAAAAGTAGCATAACCCTTTGGCCCTCCTTTCATTCATTTCCTCTATACTTAGAAATTTTCGTGGTTGCAGCTCCTTCGGTTTTGGCAATATTGCTGGTTTGTTCTCAACTTCTCTTCTGAAATTATAGCTCCCTTTAACTCCACTTGCAACTGTCTTCGTACCTTCCATTTGCTTAGGTAATGTCCAGGAGTGTCTTTTGGGATGGGCTGTTTCGTATAACCTACCCAACATCAAGCATTGCCGAACTGTTGTAGGTTGAAACATCCTGATATGCATCTGTGTATCCAGCCTTAGCCCAGCAAGGTAAGCACTTACTAAGTAAGTTTCAGGCAGTTGCACCCTTGTACGTATCATCTCAAATTTGGTGTGATACTCTAAGATTCCCTCTGTTTCCTGCAGCTGTTTGAGCTCCACAATAGGATCATCCCACAGTTCATCAAACCTCTCTTTCAATAGATTCTTGTATGTATTCCAATCTCTAGTACACAGCCTACCCATTTCAGATTGCACTAGAGCTTGATGCCAATTAGCTGCTGAATCATCCAAATGAATAGAAGCTAGCCCGACTTTTAGTTCATCCGGCGTATGATCGATTTCAAAAAATTGTTCCACCTTAAACAACCAGTCTTTGATTTTATCCCCTCTAAACCGCGGAAACTCAAGCTTAGCCAGCCTAGTAACTCCAGCATAGTTGAATGTCGTACCTGATCGGTTAGGCGAAATCATCTCCGAGCTACAACCATGTCTGATCGGAGCAACTTCTTCACATGTGCTAGTCGACGCTCGTTCGTTTCTCCCTGAAATGCTGATCGACAACAATCGTATCGCTTCAAACATCTCCGATAGTGATTTCTCCAGTTTCTCATTTTGCGATGCTACAGTTCCTTCCAGAGTTTGAGTGCGATCAACCATTTGTTCCTTAAAAGCTGAGATCGTCTCTTCAAGCTCACAGATCGTCATTTCTCTGCTCTGTTTTTGTGCTCGAGTTTCTGTCATCTTCTCCGAGGTTCGAATAGTTATGATACCTTTGATAAGAACAAAAATGGTGGTTGCAAATACTTTAATATGTGCAAATGATCGGTTCAGTAAAATATGATTCAGGAAGAACAATATTCATAAAATAAAGTTCCTCTCCACACCTGACCCAGAAATAGTATTGAAGAATAATTTCTGATCCCAAAATGTGTGATGATTGAAAAGTGAGAATAACAGAAAGAGAAAGAAGTTTTTTAGCAGGAAAAAACGTAAATGAAGAAGGTGATGCTGTCGCCTTTTATTGTTGCAGCTGGTAGAAGCTAGATTCCTCTCTGATCGATTCCATCCACGTGTCATAATCCTGAAGGAGGCGATTAACCTTAAAATTCATGTATCATATAGTTAAAATCTGATACCAGAAGTTCAAAACTTCAATCAAGTTAAAGAGAATAATAATAAAAGGAAAAAAGAAATTTCGAGTGCAATTTCGAAAACAAGAAAATATCTACGAAAATAATTTCAGAAAAAATATGACGAATTGGTTTCAATGGGTAAAAAATGATTGTTCTTGTTTTTTTAATTAATATTTCTTTTTTCTTCTCTTATTTCTCAACACTTTATTTTATTCCTATCTATTACTTTTTGCATTACTATTTATTTATTTTTTCATTTTCAAATTTATATAGTATATTTTGTAGTTATTATTTGAATTATAGAGTATATGTTATGTATTTGTATTGTTTTTCTTGGTAAATATGAAAAAGTATAAGGTAACAAAAAAGGATACACCCACGATCATGACAGAATCTGAACCCAAACAAATCAAGTACATGATTGCGTCCCTCAATATTAATATAAAAAAATCGGTGATTATTCCAAAAATACTGTTATCACAATAATAACAAATAAAAACAGACTAATTTTTTAAGTTATTCAGTTCAATTCATTCTAATAACATAATTTTTTTTAAAAAATCGAATGGTTTATTTTTTATAGTATAAAACGGCGTATTATTTTTTTCGTTTGTGCCTCTATTAAATTTAGATCTGGATATGCCCACGATAAGAACTCAATTATTTAAGCAAATAGAATAGTATTTAACTAAAATTTAACACGGAGTTTTTAATGTCTGTATTCAACCATAGTATGGCGGAAAAAAAAACAACATGAAACCTAAGTATATGTGTGTATTCAACCAGAAAAAAAAAAAGAAAAGAAAGACAAGGGATAGATTAAGTACGGGTAAGAGAGACTCTTGTCTTGATAAAACTACATGAAGTAGTTTTCACTACTATTATCAAACATGCAATAACAATTTTAAACCATACACATGTATACTTGGTGGTTAACTATTCACGTCATTACTTACTCGGTGATTTTTATAGAGTCATTTATCATATTAAAATGGATTTTTAATTAACAGCTTTTTTTTTGAAGTTTGACCCTCAATCTAAAGACAAAAGGTTTAAAGTTAGTGTTCTTGTGGTCCAGAAAAATTTGGGTTTTGTTAGGTTAGGTCCGACTAAACCTTGAGAATTTTCTAATCAGCACTATCGGATCTTTGACCAGTAGCCATAATAAATTTTGTTCTCTTCATTAAATGTTATATTGGATCATTCTTTCTTTAGTTTCGTCTTTATATTTCTTTATATACGATAGAATAACATTGAAAAAAGTCAAATATCTTTAAGATCATGTATGTAGTTGAGTTGACTGACATACGATAAATCAACGGTCAAGATTGAATTGAATAGCTTCAAGAAATAGAGTAGACAAGTTTTGACCAGTTGGCCCATTTAAGGTCCCATCATCACTCCTTAAAGTCGTTCTTCTCTTTTCTAACCATTTCAGGATTCAATCATTCACATTTTCCAATGCTCAACCAATTTTATGGATAATTGTTTTTCTATTTTGAGCAACTATATATATATATACTATATTTTAGTACTTAACAGTGTTTTTATTAAAAAAAAAATAATCTGATTTAATTGTACACAATATATACAAAATATTTATCCATCGAATTTAAATGTTTATGAATCAAAAAATTTCACCCTTTTTAGTTGAACAATCTTTACTGTAATGCTTTCACAATATAATCCCTTTTCTGTTGTTACAGACGGCCATGCTTATATTATTTTAGGAGATTCCATTATTTTATGTCGGCCAAAGTTTTTTGATTAATAAAAACTACATTTGCAACACAATCAATAATATTTTGGCTACTTGCACATGGCATTGCAATTTACCTTTTCAAATCACATCATTTTTGATATTTTTCAGCGTTCATACTATAATAGTTTTCTGGAAAATACTGAACGAATAATACTTTTGACATACATGAATTTTTTTTATATCATTAGTAAAAGCATCTCGGGAGGTTCCTCAAGTATCTAGAAAACGAAAATAATAATAGTTTTTTAATTAATAGAATACATCCACTTACAAAATTTCTTATTTCAAATACTTCTGAATAAAATTCTCCACCGTTTAAAAATATATTCAGTCTTTTATATTATTATTACAGATATTTAGATGAGAAACTCGATTAACTCTATTAAAATGTTTTAATAGATTTCGTAATATATAAACTAAATTGTGATGTATATTTTCATACTATTTGTTACAGAGTATAAAAAATTGATATGTCACATTTTATTCATTTACTATTCATATTCCAATCTCTAGCGTAATTTGAGCATGTAAATTACAAAATATTTAAATTGCTTTATTTTTATAATTTAATAAAAATGGGAAAAACTCATATTTAGGTATAATAAGTGGAAAATTTAATAGCCATGTCTACACTAGAAGACATTGACATATTTTACATGGATACGAAAAATCTACGAACTAATTTATTTTCTTTTTTCGTGGAATTTGAGCATCTTATCTAGATTGTTAAAATGCATGATTCTTTACGACAAGAAGAAAGCCCATGACATCAAACAGCCAAGAATTAATAAAGATAGTATTTTCATCAGGTTAATAACCTGTTTTTACCGTTCATTAAAAATGAATCTGTAAATAATAAAAATGTTTCAGATATTTTTCTTTATATATAATCTCATATACAAAGAACACAAAATAGACATTTTAACCCGAAAGGCTTATTCGTGTTTAGTAAACATATATAGTATCTAATACATAGAACATGAGGTCAAAAAAATAAATCAAAAGTGATCAATATTACATTTCACTGATTGACCATTTGACCATTACAAAAAGCTTGCAAATAATTGCAGCCACATGCCGAAACTGGATCTATGTAATAGTCAAAATGAAAGCGATAGTTTTTGTTTGGACAATCCACACGAAAACGAATCTAATAAATAATAATTATAAAAGTGAAATTGAATATCTATTTAATTGAAGCTTTTTTTAATCTTCTTCATCAACACTTGATATACCTCTGACATATCATTCAATCTTTATTACCACGACTTTTCTCTTTTCTGCACGCATCTTGAAATCTTCGATTTCTCTTCGTCTTCTCTCTTTCAAAACTTGATCAAAACTAAACTGGAAATAACCGGAAGCCATGTTCATCAAGCTCGTCTTCTTGTCCTTCCTTCTCTGTCAAATTTTGAGATCTTCCTCTCAAATTCTCAACTTCACCTACAGTGGCTTCCATCCGCCGACAGATATATCACTCCAAGGCATCGCCACAGTCACACCCAACGGTCTCTTGAAGCTAACCAACACATCGGTACAGAGAACTGGTCACGCCTTCTATACGGAACGGATCCGGTTCAAAGACACACCAAATGGCACCGTTTCCTCCTTCTCCACAACCTTCGTCTTCGCGATACATTCTCAGATCCCAACACTAAGCGGCCATGGTATCGCCTTCGTCGTAGCTCCTACGCTTGGTCTTCCTTATGCACTTCCCAGCCAATACATCGGTCTCTTTAACATCTCGAACAATGGAAACGACACGAATCACGTCTTCGCCGTTGAATTTGACACCATCCAGAGCAACGAGTTCGGAGATCCAGACGATAATCACGTCGGAATCGACATCAACGGTTTGAGATCTGTGAATTACTCGACGGCCGGATACTGGGACGAGAAAGAAAAGTTTCAAAATCTTAGCTTGATTAGTCGTAAACGGATGCAGGTTTGGATAGATTACGACAGTCGTAGTCATCGAATCGATGTCACAATGGCTCCGTTCGAATCCGATAAACCTAGAAAACCGCTTGTCTCGTATGTAAGAGATCTTTCTTCGATACTTTTACAAGATATGTATGTAGGATTCTCGTCTGCGACTGGTTCCGTTCTCTCCGAGCATTTCGTAGTCGGGTGGAGTTTCCGGGTAAACGGCGAAGCTCCGATGCTCTTATTATCGAAGCTCCCGAAGCTTCCACGATTCGAGCCCAAAAGAATCTCCGAGTTCTACAAAATTGGGATGCCTTTGATTTCCCTATGTATGATATTCGCCATGACCTTCCTCGCTTTCTACATCGTGAGGAGGAAGAAGAAGTTCGAGGAAGAGCTCGACGACTGGGAAACAGAGTTCGGTAAAAACCGATTCAGATTCAAGGAGCTCTACCGCGCTACCAAAGGGTTTAAGGAGAGGGATATCCTCGGATCTGGCGGATTCGGGAGAGTTTACAGAGGAATTCTGCCGACGACGAAGCTTGAGGTCGCCGTAAAGAGAGTTTCACACGATTCCAAACAAGGGATGAAAGAATTTGTTGCGGAGATCGTGAGCATCGGCCGGATGAGTCACCGGAATTTAGTTCCTCTCCTGGGTTATTGTCGCCGGAGAGGAGAGCTTCTTCTGGTCTACGATTACATGCCTAATGGAAGCCTAGACAAGTATCTATACAACAATCCAGAGGTAACTCTAGATTGGAACCAGAGATCAAAGATCATCAAAGGAGTTGCTTCCGGATTGTTCTACCTTCACGAGGAATGGGAACAAGTGGTAATTCACCGTGACGTCAAAGCCAGCAATGTTCTGTTAGACGCTGATTTCAATGGGAGACTCGGCGATTTCGGTCTGGCTAGGTTATATGATCACGGGTCGGATCCTCAGACGACACACGTTGTTGGAACATTGGGATACTTAGCACCTGAACATTCCCGGACCGGACGGGCCACGACAGGAACAGATGTCTATGCGTTTGGTGCGTTTCTTCTAGAAGTTGTTTCCGGTAGGAGACCCATCGAGATCCATAGCGAAAGTGACGATACGTTCTTGCTCGTGGAATGGGTTTTCGGGTTGTGGCTCAGAGGAAACATAATGGAAGCTAGAGATCCGAATCTCGGACCTGATGGTTATGATCTCGAAGAGGTTGAAATGGTTTTGAAACTCGGTCTGTTGTGTTCGCATTCGGACCCTCGTGCTAGACCGAGCATGAGGCAGGTGTTACAGTATCTAAGAGGGGACATGGCGTTGCCGGAACTAACCCCATTGGATTTGTCAGCCGGTAACGGGACGAATTTGGGAGGGCGCGACGGTTTTAGCGGTATTGCAATGTCGTATTCGTCCTCCGTGTTCAATGGGTTTACCGGCGGATCTTCGATAGCTGAATCTCTTCTCTCTGGTGGGAGATGATTGATGTTCGACTTTGATTTTAGCTCTTGCCTTTTTAAAGTTTTTTTAATTATAAAACCGGATAATGTACATATATTTTTTTTTGCCTTTTGATGGAGAAAGAGTTCACGATTGAAGTTGATTCGCTATCAAGATTCAAGAACAGTCCCACGACACATATACCTTAAAAGTAATATATGTTCCAGGATTTATTATCCGATAATTTATTTTTTAATTGGTTCAAGAACCAAGAAGAAGTGGAAACTAGATCACCGTGCACGACCAAGAAGAAGTGGAAACTAGATCACCGTGCACGACCAAGAAGAAGTGGAAACTAGATCACCGTGCACGACCAAGAAGAGGAACCGGTGGTTCATCACTCGTTTCATCATGCTGTCTTGCAGCCCAAGCTCCTAAAAGGAGGTTCGAAGCGGGTGATTTTAGCTTTGCCGTTAATTTGCTGGTTTTAGAATACACAAACACACAAACACCATTATATCTCCTTCATCTCCAATTCTTTCTTGCTTCTTTTTTTTTGTATAAATTTTATACGAGTCCTTGTTGAATAAATATATAAATACACTAAGTTTTCACAGAGTCATGGTTGATCCTATTTTAGAAGGAAAATCAGAATACCATTTTCTTTTATTCATATAAAAACTCAGTGTAAGACCAACCAACTCAGTTTTCAATCTTCTTTCCATCTTATCTTCTCAGCCATGTGTTTGTTGTATTTTGCTTGAATCTCAGTATCTGTTATCGGCTTCATGCATTGGAACAAAAAAACCATACAATATACATTTGAACACAGAAAAAAAAACAGATATAAAAATAAAAACCTTCGCCGTCTGTGGGGATCGAACCCACGGCCACGGGATTAAAAGTCACGCGCTCTACCACTGAGCTAAGACGGCATCTATGCTTTGAATTTAATGCAGCTTTATAAAAAGAAGGTTTTGGTCCCTTCAGTGTCACTTTCATATCCGATGGTTTACTTTTGGAAAGGAAGACATTTCAGCCTCGTCCTAACACAGTTTTCGTATGCAACACACAACATATGGATTATGGAATTACCTTATAAAAAAGATCGTATATATTTTTCATCTCGCTATGTACATAATAACCATTTATAATCTAAATAATTTTTCTCACGTTAACCTTAAATTACAACATCGATTTAATTGTTTAAGCGAACTTTAACTAATTCAATATGAGAAAGTTTTACGAAATATTAAGATAATAGATGTTTTATATTGATCAACAAATTTTCGTTACAATCACTTTAACCTAAAATGACTTAACAACTATCCAAAAAGTTTTTAACGATTACAAATTGTTCATCCAAAAACATCGTCATGAGATATATATGTATAGTTGATAGGAGTTATCTTTATCCCAATGAAAAGTTAAGAGAAAAAAAATACTGTTAATTTAGGTTTCCTTTGTTATGGTCGTTTTCGTTCCTCTCCTTACTCTCAAATATCTTTGTTTATAGAACACGAACATAACTGCTTCCCAAAAAATTAAGATGATACATTAGTTATTTCATTATTTTTCAATGTCTACATTGTTACAGATTCCATCTTTTTAAAAATTAGAACTTTCCAATAACAATCGACTTAAAAACATAAACCAAAATAATCATGAATAGAAATGTTCATAAATCATAATCATCCACCGAGAACCAGCCTCTTGCAAGGTAAAACTTTTATTGAGCCATGTTCATGTTAACCCCTGAGTTGCTGGTTTTAGAACATACACAATTTTATCGTATCTTCTCCATCACAAATTCTTTCTTGCTTGCTATATATGTTTATATTTATAGGAGCACTACGTGTCGAATAAACAATACAATGCTTTTTTGAATTGTAGTTGGGTGTTTCTCTGATAAAATTTGCTATAAACAGCTTTGATCTAATTTTTGAAGAAAAGTCATGCTATGAATTTATTTTCATTTGTATAAGTAATATCTGTCTAAGAACAACCAATATATATATATATATATATATATTTTTTTTTTGGTATATATATATGTGTGTTGTTGTTCCCTCACATCTTTCAGCCTTGCGTGTTAGTTTTAAACTGTAAAATATAAGACATCTGATGCATTACAATAAAAACATTAAACTATTTGACAGAAAACAAATAAAAAATAGGTCGCCGTCTGTGGGGATCGAACCCACGGCCACGGGATTAAAAGTCACGCGCTCTACCACTGAGCTAAGACGGCATCGTTGCTGTTGTTGTAGTTTATATAAAATTACATAATTGAAAATCCTTCAGCGTATAGTTTCAAATCCCTTCAGAATCACTTCCATATCACTCTCGTTTTAATGTATTACGAAGGCCAATTTCCATTTAAAAAAAAAAAACATGAATCAAGCGTAAGTGTAGAGAGATAAGGGCTACACTATTTCCCAAACGATTCCGGTTTGACTCCAATCAGTTAAACCGATTTGGAGACCTTCTGAATGGGTTAAACCCCTTAAAATTTGAGTTCTGAGTTCCAGCAAAGAGAATTACCAAAGACCTTTATTGTTTTCTTCTCAAATTACATCATTTGCCACTGAACCACACCGGTGAACTAACCACCCCGGCATTTTGGTTTTCCTCCCGAGAAGTTTGCCAGTTTCCTATTGCAATGTTGCACGAGCTTCTTCTAGCTCTCTTAGGTTTCACCGGAGATCTTATCGTCGACGAGCGGGAGCAACGAAAAATTCTAGGCCTCGATTCACCTCTCTCTGATGATTGTACCTTCAAACTCGCTCCCGATATATCCTTTATCGAACCTAGCGAGAGGTAGTCTCTGCTCACGCTTTCTCTCTCTTCTCTGTCCTTCATTGTCTTTGATTTGAGCTGCTTTTTTTGTTATTATCCGCTCCTTGCAGGGACCTGATCGAGAGGTTGATCAAGCTAGGGTTCTACTACCGTGAGCTCGACCGGTTTGCGAAGAAATCGCGCAATTTGAGCTGGATTAGGTCTATAACCAGCGTGAATCCGTTGGAACGGGCCGATGAATTTTCGAAGCAGAGTAGAGAGAAGAAGCCTAGCGTGTACCGTAGAGCCATTGCTAATGGAATTGGGGAGATTCTTTCGGTCTACAGGTCTGCTGTTCTTCACATTGAGCAGAAGCTATTGGCGGAGACTACGCCTATTCTGGCTACGGTTACTCAGGGACTCAATAAGGTACATTCCCATTTCCAATACAAACACATTTATCACTAGATGATTGAACTCAGGATTACCATTACATGAGTATGTGTTTAAAGAAACCCAGTGCAATTCCCAATTCCATAACCTAAACATTTATCACTAGTGACTGAACTCAGGTTTACCATATGAGCATGGGTTTATTGAGACGTAGTGCCATTAAATCCGTCTTTATTTTTCTTTCTAGTTTTTCGTTCTTTTCCCGCCACTTTACGAGGTTGTTCTCGAGATTGAGCGTGATGATATTCGTGGGGGACAGCTACTGAATGTATTGAATAAAAGATGTCATTGTGGTGTGCCTGAATTGAGGACTTGTCTCCAAAGGTTGGATTTCTTCCTCAATGGCTCTGCTTGGAGTTAACTGAAATCATCTTTAGTATAATTTCATTTGTCAAAGTTATTTGTATCATGGTTGTCCCCATGTGCAGGGTTCTTTGGCATGGACATCAGGTCATGTATAATCAGCTTGCCGCTTGGATGGTCTATGGGATTCTCCAGGATCCTCATGGAGAATTTTTCATCAAGAGGTAATTGTACATTCACGTCGTTTTGTCATTTCTTTTTGAGAGTTTTGGGTGCCATCTTGTTTGTTAGTGTTGCCATTACTGGTTTTCATAAAGTCTCCTATTATACCTAGTAAGTAGCTGCTGTATAATTGAGGTGATTAGTATCGCATGCCATCGTCTGTACCTGCACACTTTGGTCTGTTTGTTCTTCGCCGAATAATGTACAACTCATTTCTGATTTGCTTGCAGGCAGGAAGATGGGGATTTAGATCATCGCTCATCTCAGGAAGAAATAACTGAAAAGTTGGCTCGTTCATCGGTTCATGAGACATCTTTAACTGACTGGCACTCTGGATTTCACATTTCTTTGGTATTCTCGATGCCACTTTATATTTTTATAAAGATACTATTACTATTGTATTGATGTTTACTTTGTTTATATTGCAGGATATGTTACCTGATTATATTCCTATGTGCCTTGGTGAATCCATTCTTTTTGCGGGGAAAGCCATTAGGGTTTTGCGAAATCCCAGTCCTGCTTTTCAGTTCCAGAAGGACAAGAGTTTTCAGCAAGCAATGCGTGGCTCCCAGAGAATTCAAGGATTTATGCATAGCGATTTCCCTGAGAGGGTAACTGAGTTAGATGCAGATCTTACAGGGGAAGAATTGCTTCCGCAATCTGAGGCAGACAAGATCGAAGCTATGCTCAAAGATTTAAAGGTACTGGTTGGGAGACTGTATGTGGCACATAGCCTTTCGGTAAAAAGTGTAACAATCATGTTAACAGTGTTGATTTCTTTTTGATCTTTCTGTTCATGCATAGAAATAGGATTTTCCTTTCTCCTCGGATCACGTTAGAGCTCAGACATTATGCTTACATTTTTAACTCATAAGTGCAGGAATTGTCTGAGTTTCACAAGAGATCATTTGAGTGCACTGTAGATTCTGTTCGAGCGATTGCAGCCAGTCATCTTTGGCAGGTTCTCACTTGACAACTTTTGATATGTAAATCTTTTGGATTTGCTTTTGACATTCCTTTCTACAGCTTATCGTTGTGCGTGCTGATCTCAATGGTCATCTTAAAGCTCTAAAAGATTATTTTCTCTTAGAAAAAGGTGATTTCTTTCAGGTAACCCTTATTAAATGGAAAATAGGGATGATTTATGTCACTCCCGTTTGGTCAGCAAAATAAATGTGGACGTGTAACCTCACATCTCGTACTTTCTGATTTCAGTGCTTTTTGGAGGAGAGTCGCCCGTTGATGCGTTTGCCACCTCGCCAGTCAAGTGGAGAAGCTGATCTTATGGTACCATTTCAGTTGGTATGTGGTTACGAGTTACAACTTAAAAAAGATTTCATGGTGTAAAGTTCTGGTTGTGTCAAATTGTTTCTGTAATTCTCTCTTTTGGCAACGCACAGGCTGCAACAAAAACCATTGGTGAGGAAGATAAGTATTTCTCCAGGGTATCCTTACGGTCAGTACACATCAAATCTTTTGGCACAATCTTATGTTAGATTAATTTTACTTCCAACCTTTAAGCAAAGTGGCACATTAATAATTGCTTCTCCTAACTGTTCCTTAATTTGGCTGTTTCAACTGCTACTTTACCAGGATGCCTTCATTTGGAGTCACAGTCAGATCTGCTCAAGCTGACCTGGCGAGATCTAAAGTATCTCTCGCTGGGAAGGCAAATCTTGCGTCAGACACCTCTGTGGATGGCTGGGACGCTATTGCTCTTGAGTACTCTGTCGATTGGCCCATGCAGTTGTTTTTCACTCAAGAAGTGCTTTCTAAGTAAAAATTCTTGCATTTATCGTCTTTTTCTTCTCATTTTGTTAACTTCAAAGTTCGTGCATTGATTTTACTATGAGCTAATCAGCTGTTTGTTCCATCTAAAGATGACTGGAAATCGAAATTTGTGATGCGTTCTCTGAGAGCTATAGACTTGTTTTGTAGGTATCTCAAGGTATTTCAATATTTGATAAGGCTAAAGAGAACCCAGATGGAATTGGAGAAATCATGGGCTTCTGTAATGCATCAAGATCACATGGATTTTGCTCAACATCGAAACGACAGTACAAACGGATCAATATGTCAGCAAAGACGACAAGGAATACGACCCATGTGGCGAGTCAGAGAGCACATGGCGTTTCTGATAAGGAATCTTCAGTTCTACATTCAGGTAACGAGACTTATGATTCCTCATAAGGATTTCAAAGTTGGTTGTCTCAAGCAAGTTTGAAAGAAAAAACGTCTAAGGTTTGATTCTTTGTTTGTCTTAAGGTTGACGTGATTGAATCTCAATGGAAGGTGTTGCAATCTCACATCCACGAGTCTCAAGACTTCACTGAACTTGTTGGCTTCCATCAAGAGTAAGTTGTAGTTACTGTTTGAGTTTCAATAGATTTTGATTCGTGCCTACCCCAATTAATTACCTACCGTTCTATACAAATGCAGGTATCTCTCTGCTCTTATCTCTCAGTCTTTCCTTGACATTGGTGCCGTCTCAAGGATACTCGACAGCATCATGAAACTCTGTCTCCAGTTCTGTTGGAGCATTGAGAACCAAGAAAGCAATCTAAACACTTCAGAACTTGAAAACATCATCGAGGTGCATTATCATTTCGCATTCCAATAGAGCGGTAACTCTCAACTCAATACTCTTTTGAATAAGTTTTTTTTTTTTTATATATCTTTTTAGGAATTCAACAAGAAGTCGAGTTCCTTGTACACCATACTGAGAAGCAGCAAGCTTGCGGGGAGCCAGCGAGCCCCGTTCTTGAGACGTTTTCTGTTACGCCTAAATTTCAATTCCTTCTACGAGGTAGTGATTATAATCAGGAGATTTGAAGTTTTTCTCTCTGCTTAAAAAAACTCGAGCTTCTTATTTTCTCTCTCCCTCCCTCTGTCTCTCTCTTGGTAACAGGCAACTGCAAGGGGAGTATTGAATGTTGTCCGACAACGCCCAGCTCTTCCATTGTAAATATCCGACATTTGTGGTCGGAGAATCTCCTTTAGAAGCATTTTCAAACATGGTGGCTTGAGGTCTTGCAGCAGCTACACGTGGAGATATGTAGATTGGTCTGATTGTGAAATCAGGTTCACATGACAGCGTCAAAGGTTATATTATTCACATGGAGAGAGTTTTTTGCTCCCACAGCTTTCCTTTGAAAAAATGTGTTGCTTCTATTTTAATCCCAAAGAACATAAATTGCGAGTTTTGGTTTCCTTCGAGCTTTAGAGATGTGAAACTAAGTAAATTATGTAGGACAGACAATATGGTAAGCTTGATGATATAAGTTATATGAACTTCTATTATACAAAAGAGTCTTATTTTCATTGATATGTTACACAATTTAAAGCAGAAGTTTAACAAACAAAAGATGAAAAAGGAAATGAATGTCTAATTTAGAATACCTTACCATTCCAGACAAGAAGTTGAATGTCCTCAACATCAGGCATTTCTCTACTTTCTGCGAAAAGAAACATAAGAACAATTCGGCATAGACAAAAATAAATTAAAACCCAAAATCCATTGCTCTGTTTCGTACATATTTAAATGCTAAAATTAGTCAGAATCGATCTACGCAACAACATTATAATAAGCAAAAACAGTACATTTTTAAGGAGCCATGAAGATGATCTAATCAAACAGTCAAAGGAATTTGACAACAAAAAATTTCAGATCCAAAAAGAAATATAAAATTTTTAAAATTAGTCGCTCTAATTATATACACAGTTTTAAGTCCATAACTAGGCCCAAAAGAGAGGCCCAAATTGTTTGGGAAAACGCTAGGGTTTTTCTTTAACCTATGCGTATAAAATAAAATTTTCACGCACCGCTCCTTCTTGCTTCGTCAGAACCCAGGAGGAGAAGAAGGTTTCTTTTCTGATTCAATTCTCTATTTCTCTTGAAAATGGTTGCAAAAATGGGGTTTTCTTCATTGATTTGTTCAATTAATAGAAATATTTTTTGTTGTTAATTGGTAAAAATTTTTTGCCAGAACATGACGACTCCGCAAGTGAAGACCGGTTTGTTCGTTGGGTTGAACAAGGGACATGTTGTCACCAGACGCGAGTTGGCTCCTCGTCCTCGTTCTCGCAAAGGAGTATGTACATTTTTTAACAGTTTGTTCAGATAGTCCTATAAAAATGTGATTTTGTGGTACTGGATTCATGATTTGAGGGCTAGTTACTTCCGGAGATTTGATGTTGTCGACCTGAATTATGCTGCATATCTGTGGTTCTTCAGCTTTTGATGTTTTAGTTCACTAGTCAAATTAAAATTTCGAGCTTTCTGCTGCAAAACCCTTATATTTAGCAATATTGATGCAGTATTGTCCTTGTGATCTGTAGGATTTTTGTAGTTTTCCTTAACTTGAGCGATGGCTTTTTAAAGTATGGATATTTCGATGGTTTATCTTTCAATATTGATTCTTGTTATTACTCTTTTCGATGGCTTAGTATTCTTATGTTTATTGTCGATCTCATTCTGATGTCCTTAGCAAACGAGCAAGAGGACACTATTTATCAGATCCTTGATAAGGGAAGTTGCTGGCTTTGCTCCATATGAGAAGAGAATCACAGAGCTTTTGAAGGTCGGTAAAGACAAACGTGCTCTTAAGGTTGCTAAGAGGAAGTTGGGTACCCACAAGAGAGCCAAGAGGAAGAGAGAAGAGATGTCTAGTGTTCTCCGCAAGATGAGGTAAACCCTAATCCTCTTGAAAGATTTCGTTACAATCACTTACCAAATCACATCTAAGCTAAATCAAAAACAAGCTTATTGTTGGTTTTGTACTTCTTTATTCGTATTACTGATTATGGGATTCTGTTTGCACGTAGGTCTGGTGGTGGTGTAACTGAGAAGAAGAAGTGAACATCATCGTGGCTTCTTGTTTCTAAGCTTCTTTGGTAGCAGAGTTTGGGATTTAAAGAGAGTTTTGTCCGAGACTAATGGTTATCCGTTTGAATTTATATATCCACTTTTGATCATTTATTTTCTATTACATCCAAAATTACTTATTTATAACCATTGTCAATTTGGCCAATATTGCTTTGGGATGCCAAATCAATTAGTTAGTGTATTACTCAAGAAACTATTATGAAAACTTCATTGGTAGTCAAGTTCCTTAGATTTGGAATTTGGGGAAGATGAAAAGACAATTTTCATTGGAAAAGTAATAATTATCTCCTAAAGTCACAATGAACTAAACCGAAAAATAAATTATTTTCCTGATGAAATTAATTTCAGAGCACACAAACGTTAATATTTATGCCTGTTTTAGTAATTACATATCACGAAATCTATGGTTCATAATTCATTTAAGTATATGATAATAATCCATTAAAATTCACTCAATAAATGGATATTTCTTTCAAATAATTGATCGAATTTAAACAAAAAGCGTGATTGAATTGTCTATTCCAAAGTGACAAAAAAAAAAGAAAGAATTGTCTATTCCACTTACTTTTATCCATTAAATGGTATCCAGTTGCAGATTTAGTGGGATTGAAATCAAATCCCGTAATTAGTTTTCACTTTATTTTAATAAACTGAAAAAACTCCAGTTTGTGTCGGGGCGACGCCACTTTGATGTCTGATTCATATCTTTTGGACTACGATAAGCCTATTGGGCTACGAATGTCGTGGCCCAACAAAATATTTTTTTAATTAATCAAAATCGGTTATATATGATGATTATGTAAATACTTGTTAAATACATACCTTAATCGCCAATTTATGAAAACAGTATTAATAAAATCCCTAATATATTATTTGAGAATTATTTTAAGAAAATAACCTTATCCTAACGTGTTATTAACAGAAATATCTGCTGACGTGTCATCACCACAATGAGTTTCAAATAAATATATAAATAGGTTTTACTTACTAGAATAATTACAATATATGACATTGTTATTAATATGGTTAGAGAATCAATATATTTTATTAAACTAACCAAAAATATTATTAAATACGTTAAAAAAATTATTTTTTTCCTTAATTTACATATACAAAAATTAATATTAAAAATAATTTTAAATAAAAATTAAAATTATATAAATATTTAATTTAAATTTATTAATAAAATATAATTTATTAATATTTTTCTCTACGTATACGTATGGCGTGGATATAAATCTAGTAAAATTAGAATAACACATCAAGGCCACTATTGAGCATATTATGATTTTCTCAATTATGGGTTACTGAAGTCAAATATTATAATGAGGCATGGACCCTCTGCATAGCACGGTTCTATGTATTGACACTGTAGCCACTGAATTTTACTTTTTCACAAATCAACCCATTTTCTGATTTTCTCGTCCTATAATAATAAACATTTAAACACAGACAAAACAAAAGCAGTGGAGCAGAATGTTTTCTGTTTAAGACATCATTCTTGTTGATATCTTTTTAGTAATTATTAAGAATTATCGACATCATCCAACGATAACCATCTATACAGATCACTTATAATATAATATATGATATGTGTCACTTATAATAATTTTGTACGTTTGGTTGCTGCAAACAGTTGTGATAGTAATTACGGTTAACATTGTGACTACGGTTGTGACATATATTATTCGTTTATCTGTTGCATTTGTTTGTAGTTACGGTTGATCACAGACTTTTATTCGTATTAATGTTTTAATCAGTGGTCAAAAAAATTACGACTTGGCCATATTTACATGCGACAGATAAATGAACAACAATTTACTGCAATCGCAATCGTAACTTCCTATGTCTAACAAACAAACATGATCAATGTAAAAAAATATTTTTGTGAAAAATCGTACGTCGTACCTACTTTTGGCTATGATGTTATATTAATAATTATGTATATTCAATTTAAAACCAATTTACAATAAATATATTAATCCATGAATATTATATACTTGTATAAAAATGTCAGTATATGACTTTTACACTCTAATATAATCTACAATGTTTCATAGATAATTTCGCTTAATTTTGATGTGTGACTCGTTAATGTTTAAGTTAGAATGTCTCCTAAAACAATTTGGGGATTCAAATCTGAAGTAACTGTTAAAACGGCACCCTTACAGTAAGATGGCTTACCAGTGAATTTAACATAAATCTCATATCTTCAATGTTTATAGTTATATATATAATATGGAAAGAAAACAAAGTAAAAATATAGTTATTGATTTGATGGGAGAGAAATTCGTAGGATCTAGATAATTCAACTAAATTAAAAAGTTGATATGACTCACGGCATTGAGTTCAAATACAAATACAAACATAGAAAATGCAATTACAAAAGTTATCCAAAACTGACTTTGAGCCTTTAACTTAAACAAAAAAAAAAAAAATATAAAGATTGAAACGAGCTAGCGAATACTAGTAGTAGTTCAGATTCATGAATCTTCTCTATAAGTAGTTATTTGAGCTGTAATGTAACGTAGAAAGATGGTGAGACCAAACTTGTTATGTTTTGAACTAACTGTTCCTCAAAATTTGGAGGACCACTTGTTTGGCACTTTTGGCTTGCCTTCATGAAAAGTCCAAATCTATTTCATAGAAAGAGAAATGTAAAAACGATCGCCTCGTGATTTTCCTATTTTATTTTTTCCTTTTATTGTTTATTTCTTTCGTAATCAGTATTCTCGTGAATTCTCCCACTATTATGTGATTATCAATACTTTTTTTAAAGTTAATATGTTTGACCTTTTCTCATCAAAAATAATTTTGAAGAGTGTTGTCTTTCCATTGTCAGCTATGGCCAATATAGCAGGTAGAAGGTAATCTCAAATTGATAGGCTTTGCACGTTTAATTTTGCTAGTTTATGCTATAATTTTTTTGTGATTCATAGAAGAAAACCTAGAGTTCTATTTCTATATATAACAATAAACTTTAGATAAAAAATAATTTTGTTAAAGTAAATTTTTATAGATAACAGAAAAACTAAGTAAATTATTTACGTATAAAACTGTAATTCAAGTTGTGTGCAGTGAATAAGTAGGTTGCAAATATTTTTGAGGTAACTGGGAAATATTACAAACGAGTGAGTCAAGATATCATACAATGATGAAAAGAAAAATAAAAAAATCTAGATTTCGTGAAATTCATATAGAATTATCGTACATGTAGAATGTTACCTAACATGCTTGGATTAATAGGAGAAGTTTGCAAAAAGTAGCAAATTCGAGTATTAAATAAGGTTTTTATTCTTGTGCAAATAATAAATAAACTTTACAATAAAATGAAATATGAGAATTATGAGAAAAAATGAATTTATATGTAAGGTTTTGCAGGAATAGCAAAAATAAATAATGAGGTAATTAATTGTGACAACCTAACACTTACAAGAGAAAGATTTTGTTCCACTGTTTTGGGTTTTTAAGAAATAATGCAAAACTAAAGTGCTAAAAAAGTTTTGTTGAGTTGTTATAAGATTGTGTGTAATCTTGTGAATGTATGAGGCTAGTATAACAAATTAAATGTGTATTGAGGTTGTTCAATGTCGATTTAGGTGAAATTTGAGAGCGATTTTAAAAGATTTTTTATTAGAGATACGTGTTGTTTTATTTTGTGTATCAGTGATTGAGCAGTTTTTTATTTTAGTAGATTTTGTATTTTTATGTGGAGCTTAGTGTATAAACTGAGAAAATAAAATAAATAAAAATAGGATTCACGCCAAACATAAATAGGTTAATAAAGAGTGATTAATTAATTGATAGCATCTTTGAGGCATCAACCCGTTTTATATTCTACAAATTAAAATATAGTTTGCGCAATTTAATATATATACTTTTAGGGTTTTTCTTTTTGTGTTATCACTCATGAAACTCTACATTTTGCTTTTATTCTGCAACAACTACATGTATATTTCAAACTTGACTATCAGTTGAAAACCATATAACTTTCTAATTACATAAAAAAGGTTTGTAAAGTAGTAAATACAAAGCGACGAATGAATATTTTAGTTTTTCTGTTTGCAATAGTAAAATTGTATAAAAAAATAATGTTCACTTAGTTAGAAATTCAACAGCTGTAGTTAACGTAAATAATGCCAAGTTTATACTCATAAATATTATTACAAAAATCGAAACTATAAGAAGTCATAAGTACGTGCCACCTGGTCGCACTCTTAAAACCCATCCACGCCGACGTTGGATATGTCAACGCCGGTGTCTCGCGTCCCACGTGCGATTCACATGATTCCTACTTCGCTGATAAGTCAGTCTATTGTTTGCAGTTTCCTTCGAGTATATGAGCTTCTTGTGTTGTCAAGAGGAATATTATTTATTTATGTAGATAAAATATGAAATGTAGTTACTATAGTTGAGTGCTTCATATAATTTATATAACTTGCCGACTAAAAAAAAAGAGAAGTTGAATTATATCAACCACGATTTGTTGTGTGAGTACATAGTTACTGTTTGTAAACATGAATAATTTGAAAATCACACGTGAGATGCAGATAGACGCACCCAAGTTACAAGCAACAACATCATTACTCTTTTTTTTTTTTGAATCTTCAAACAAATAATTTTAGTAAGTTTTGCCTATAAATAATTTCTTCACAAAACTTCTCCTTACTTGAACTATATTCATCACATATATGTTCTGAATATAACATTTAGAACACATACAACGAAAAATAGTGTCAAAAATCCCAAAATGCCCTTCAACATAACCTCCGTGAAAACTTCATCTAACGGAGTATGGCAAGGCGACAATCCTTTGAATTTCGCCTTTCCATTACTCATCGTCCAGACGGTGTTAATCGTCGCCGTTAGTCGTTCTCTCGCCGTTTTATTCAAGCCTCTCCGCCAGCCCAAAGTCATCGCCGAGATCGTTGTACGTAATTACACCCACACACACACACACACACAAACATACAAATTATTTACAGTTTTCCCATTGTTTTCTAAGTTTTTCTTTTTTTCTTGCTCAAGGGAGGGATTTTGTTAGGCCCGTCTGCTTTAGGGAGAAATACGGCGTATATGGACCGTATCTTCACGGAATGGAGTATGCCAATACTGGAATCCGTCGCGAGCATAGGACTTCTCTTCTTCCTCTTCCTCGTCGGTCTTGAGCTTGACCTATCATCGATCCGTCGAAGCGGAAAACGCGCTTTTGGAATCGCAGTCGCCGGAATCACACTCCCGTTTCTCGCCGGCGTCGGAGTCGCCTTCGTAATCCGCAATACGCTCTACACATCCGCCGATAAACCGGGATACGTCGAATTTCTCGTTTTCATGGGAGTCTCTCTCTCCATCACAGCTTTCCCTGTACTTGCGCGTATCTTAGCAGAGCTCAAGCTTTTAACCACTCAGATCGGAGAAACCGCGATGGCTGCAGCTGCTTTCAACGACGTAGCCGCGTGGATTTTGCTCGCTTTAGCGGTTGCGCTAGCCGGTAACGGTGGTGAGAGCGGTGGGGGGAAGAAGAGTCCATTGGTATCATTGTGGGTTTTATTATCGGGTGTTATGTTTGTGGTTTTTATGCTGGTTGTGATCCGACCCGGAATGAAATGGGTAGCAAAACGCGGATCGCCTGAAAATGGCGTCGTATGTGAGTCTTACGTGTGTTTGACTTTAGCTGGAGTTATGGTATCCGGTTTCGCGACGGATCTAATTGGTATTCATTCGATTTTCGGAGCGTTTGTTTTCGGTTTGACTATACCGAAAGATGGAGAGTTTGATCAGCGATTGATTGAACGCATTGAGGATTTTGTCTCCGGTTTACTCTTACCGCTTTATTTCGCGACGAGTGGATTGAAGACTGACGTGGCAAAGATCAGAGGAGCTGAGTCGTGGGGGATGTTGGGTCTTGTGGTGGTTACTGCTTGCGTCGGAAAGATCGTCGGAACTTTTGTTGTGGCGGTGATGGTAAAAGTTCCGGCGAGAGACGCTTTGACACTTGGTTTCTTGATGAATACGAAAGGTTTGGTGGAGCTTATCGTACTCAATATAGGCAAGGAGAAAAAGGTCAGCCTCTTATATTTTGCTGTTTCGTTTTATTATTATTATTATTATTATTATTATTATTATTATTATCCATTTGGATTATCGATTTAGTAATAACTAATTATTTTCATAACAAAGAAGAAGACTCGATTCCAGATTCAATCTCAGTATGAATTTATGAATACTAGGTATATCATGAAAACTTTTACAAATATAAATGCATAGGGTTTTTTTCCACTTGTAAAGGTTGTTGTTTTTGATTGAAGAAAAATCTGAATATTATAAGAACAAAAAAAACAAAACCTGGTAACAATTTTTTGTCGGAAATAGTAACATCATTCGGACATTTGGTTCATCATAATCATTAAAGAAGTTATTCGACCATTTTTTATGGGATGGGACACCTTATAAAGCACAACCCGATTATTATATTCAATCTTTTTGCCGTCATCATTAAACCTCGTTTGTCCATTTTTAATAAATAACTTTTTGACACACAGACATACAGTTCGTTAAATCATATTTATTTTAACTGTGTAGATCTATTATTTTTAAGGTTACTCACTTAATAAGTAGTTTATTTTTTATTTGTAGGTAAAAGTAGTTTTGGAATAAAAACTTATTTTTTTGTATTAATATTGATGATGGCAAGCACTTGGTTTGGTTGGGTTAGGTCCGGCCTTGGTTCCATGTTTTAAGCGAGCATGGTCTCATCCAACCGTTTTTCTTGTTAACAATTGTGTGTACATAAAACTATACTCGGAGCCTTTTTACTTTGTAAAACAAGATAAATATGAGCTACAATATGAAAGTTCTTTATTAGTTTTAGGGTCAAAATTTACTGGAATTTGATTAAATGTATCTTTTATTCTTATCAAACGCCGGTTTTTACTGTAATAAAGAAGACAGGGAGATTGTTTTTCAATTTGTTTGAAAAGTCCGAAAAATCACTTTTAAAAGCAGCAATTGTTATTCTCTCAGTTCAACAGAATTGAAAAAAATATGATTAGTCATTAATGACTGCTATGTGGTAATTACTTATGAGTACGTGCGTGGGGTTGGGTTTGATTAGGTACTAAACGACGAGACGTTTGCGATATTAGTGCTAATGGCGCTCTTTACAACGTTCATAACGACGCCGAGTGTAATGGCCATTTACAAGCCGGCACGTGGCATCCACCGCAAATTAAAAGATTTGTCGGCAAGCGAAGACTCTACCAAAGAAGAGCTCCGAATCCTCGCTTGCCTCCACGGTCCAGCCAATGTCTCTTCCCTCATCTCTCTCGTTGAGTCCATCCGATCCACCAAGGTACCTTTTACATCTTTTCTATTATTAAATATATTTATGATTGTAACCAATATGATCTGATGCGTATGATTCTACGTAAATGTTAATTTGATTTAGAAGTAAACAAAAAGTTGGTTATTGATTATATTTGTGTGAGGCAGCTACTACAGCTAAAACTGTTTGTGATGCACCTCGTGGAACTAACGGAACGGTCCTCATCAATCATAATGGTACAAAGAGCACGTAAAAACGGATTTCCATTTGTCAACCGTTACCGTCACGGCGAGTGGCACAACAGCGTCATAGGAGGCTTCCAAACCTATCGTCAATTGGGCCGAGTAGCGGTCCGGCCCATTACCGCAATCTCTGACTTGCCCACTATGCACGAAGACATTTGCCACATGGCAGAGACCAAGAGGGTCACAATGATCATCTTACCTTTCCACAAACGATGGAACTTTGGTCATGGTCGTGGCCACCACCACAACCAAGACGGAGGAGATGGAAACGTACCGGAAAACGTTGGTCATGGTTGGAGATTGGTCAACCAGAGGGTTTTGAAGAATGCGCCTTGTTCGGTGGCGGTTCTTGTGGACCGTGGCCTTGGGTATATTGAGGCTCAAACATCGAGCCTTGATCGGTCGAATGTTGTTAAAAGGGTTTGTGTGATTTTCTTTGGCGGGCCTGATGATCGTGAGGCTTTAGAGCTCGGCGGGAGGATGGCAGAGCATCCGGCAGTTAAAGTTACCGTTATTAGGTTTTTGAAGAAAGAAACGTTGAGGAGTAACGCTGTCACGTTACGGTCGGTACCATCTAAATACAAGGAGAAGAATTATGCCTTCTTGACCACCAACGTTGATCCAGAAAAAGAAAAGGTAATTCTACATTTTTGGTTGTTAGTTATAGTGTTTTAAAAGAAAACAAAATTATAAAACCCACGAGTTTGAAATCCTGACAACGTTCAGGTTATTTTGGTTTACAAAATATTTAAGAAAATATGTAAACTGGATAACATTCATATCGGTTTGATACGGCTTTTCTTCTCTCTTTTTTTGGTAGAAAAAGTTTTAGTTTGGAACAAATGTTTTAGAAAATATAAATATTTTTAAAGAAACATGAGGTTTTAATTGGATTTTTTCATCTCGTTCAATTTTGATTATGAATTGTCTTATAAAAAGTGTCTTAGAAATTGTTGAAACCAAACCGGTTTGTAGGTAAATTTTTTAAGGTTTTAATTGTTTTTTTCTGGAAACCAAAATTAGGAATTAGACGAGGGAGCATTAGAAGATTTCAAGAGCAAATGGAAAGAAATGGTGGAATATCAAGAAAAAGAACCTGACAACATACTCGAAGAAACATTGTTAATAGGAAAGAGTCAAGACTTTGACCTTATACTAGTTGGGAGAGGGAGATTACCGTCGGCAGAAATGGCTGAGTTAGCTGAGCGTCAGGCAGAACATCCTGAGTTAGGTCCTATCGGCGACGTGCTCGCCTCTTCAGTCAACCATATCATCCCATCAATCCTTGTGGTTCAACAACACACCAAAACTCGTGTGGAGGAAGTTACGGTTTCCGCAAATCTCAATGATCAGTCTTCTCAAAATATTGGAGACACTAATGTATGATACAAAATTGATGTCTTGATCTTTGTCTTAATGATTAGAGTAATTGCAAATGCGGTTTCTATTATATGATAGATCTTATGCATAAGAACTGTAGAAAGATCGTTTTACATATAAATAAGCATGCATATTGCAACACACACCATCTGGTGAGGTATACAAATAGTCATTAGATTATTGTAATGTATCAAATGTGAAAAATTTATCATTTGTCACTAGTTGTTTGGCTTTTGTCTTTTTCGTTTTAGTCTTTTTGTATCATTTCTGTTTGTGACTTTTCATTTCTCTTACTTTGTCTCTGTGGTTTTACAGTTTCTTTTAATTTTGATTTCTCTTTTATGGACTTTTGGTTGAGTTCTTTTAACATTCGTGTTCGATTCAATTCTTGGGGTTTTAATGATGTTTTTATAAGTGGAAGGAGAATTTATATGGAAAGAAATAATGCCCAGGTGGAGATAATGGAAGATGTGTATTCATTAACAAAAATAAAGTATTTGATTGCTAAATTTCTGTTAAAATATGTAAACCAAAATAAATGGTTTGGCAAGTGATGATAAATAAAAAGGATTTAAAGTGACAAAACAAGTAGGACACAGCTCAGCAGATTCCACATTTTCTCAAAGCACATTCATACTTCTTTTATCCCATTCACATAAAAGGTAACATAATCACTAAATACTCTGATTTCTTTTATCAACAAGTTGCATTTCTCACCTTTGAATTTAAATAGTGACACAGCAATGTTTATTAGTCATACTACACCAGTTTTAATTTAGACACTATACGATATTTTTTATGTATTTGTCGCTAATACCACACTAATTTTATGGTTGCTGTTGTTAACTGCACAAACTTTACAACATAAAATAAAAAATACATTACACATACAGTTAAAACTGAGAATAGGTTTTACAAACGTTTTAAAAACTTTTATACGTTTTATAATATGGATGTTGATGGGTTCTGTAGTTTGGAACTTTTTGATTCATAATAAAATGTATATTTTAACAACATAGGTAGCTGCATAAATCTCAAACAATAGAATATTGAATTTCCTTGGCTTTGTTCAAATACCTATGATTCTACCCTTAAATTAAACTCTGTCGCATAATCATATGATTCCTCAACATATATAAATCAAATTTTTTTATCAAACTAAACTCAAGTGATAATTTTTTGCTTACATCAAACATATTTTTTTATGATTTATCATCACTTATGAAAAGAAAGGATAATTGGATAATTTCACTCGTTTCGCCTTTTGCTGTTGGAAATCGCGCACGTGCCAAATACACGTACCAAATAAAACCGAGTTACTTTGCACATATTTATTCGGAAGAAGAGGAAATCGAAAAAAAAATCCCTCAGCACGAGTCTGCTGTTTGGATCAGATCTATTGATCGGTGTTCTGAATTCCGGGAATATGGCGGCGGCGAGACGATTACGCACTCTCCAATCTCAGCCAGAAAACAAGGTATGCGTCGACTGCGCTCAGAAGAATCCGCAATGGGCTTCTGTTTCTTACGGAATATTTATGTGCTTGGAGTGCTCCGGTAAGCACCGAGGATTAGGCGTTCATATCTCCTTCGTCAGATCTGTCACCATGGATTCATGGTCGGAGATCCAGATCAAGAAGATGGAAGCAGGAGGCAACGAACAGCTCAACAAATTCTTCGCGCAATACGGAATCTCGAAGGAGACAGATATCATTCCTAAGTACAATTCCAACGCTGCCTCCGTGTATCGTGACCGGATCCAGGCTTTAGCCGAAGGTAGGCCATGGATGGATCCGCCAGTCGTCAAGGAAGGGATTGGCCGTGGTGGCGGAGGAAGTGTGGGGATGAATAAGAAGCCTCCTTTGGCTCAGGGCGGTTACGGAAACAACAATGGAGGATGGGATAGTTGGGATAACGATGATTCATACAGATCTTCAACCGATATGAGACGGAATCAATCAGCTAATGATTTCAGGGCAACGGGAACCCGTCCCGGGGCCGGAGGAGGTGCACCCGTGAAGTCGAAGTCATCGGAGGATATCTACACGCGATCCCAGCTTGAAGCTTCCGCTGCGGGAAAGGAGAGTTTCTTTGCGAGAAGAATGGCGGAGAATGAGTCTAAGCCTGAGGGACTTCCTCCATCTCAAGGAGGCAAATATGTCGGTTTCGGATCAAGCTCAGCTCCAGCACCGAGAAACAATCAACAGGATGACGTTTTTTCCGTCGTGTCTCAGGTAATTTGGGTGCATTTTTTTCAATTCATTTTTGAGTGGGATGATGATATGTATCGGGTGAATTACGTTTTCACGTGATGATTCGCTCTTAAAAATGATAGGGTTTGGGAAGACTGTCTCTGGTTGCCGCATCTGCAGCTCAGTCAGCTGCAAGTGTTGTTCAGACTGGTACGAAGGAGTTCACATCCAAGGTACTTTTTACATTTTCACTTCTGCTTGGTTTCCTAGGTTGCAATCCATAGCCTTTTAAAACCACATTTGACTTGGGCCAACATGGAGTTCGTGGTAACTAGTCTCCTTAACTGCCTGGTTTCATAGAGTTGGGTGTGGGTCTAGTTGCTACATTGCTTAATGTTTAACAGATTTATTGTTCTGTCAAGCTTCACAGTCTTCCCTACTTGCAAAACTGATTTTTCAAGGCTGATATTTTTTCAGTCTAAATGCTTTGCGACATCTCTAGTGAAATTTATTCTCTCTGTAGACTATTCTTGGATTTTCTCTGTTCATTTCTTGTTTGCCATAATACTGCTGACAACAGCATTTTGGAAAGATGAAGTCAAAATCAGATAAAAAACCAATTATTTTGCAGGTGAAGGAAGGTGGGTATGATCACAAGGTGAGTGAAACTGTAAACGTAGTAGCGAATAAAACAACAGAGATAGGACAAAGGACATGGGGAATCATGAAAGGAGTAATGGCAATTGCGACGCAGAAGGTCGAAGAATACACTAAAGAAGGGACACCAAGCTGGAAGCAACAGAGTGAAAATGAGAGCAATGGTTACTACCAGAACTTTGGCAATGGGAACAAAGAAGTGAATTCATCTTTTGGGGGTGGAGGGTCACATTCATCATCAAGTGGTCACTACAACAATTCTCACAAGTCAAATTCTTGGGACGATTGGGGAGAGAATGAGAATAAGAAGAAGGAAGCAGCAGCTCCAAAGGGGCCATCAGCTTCTAATGATGATGATGGCTGGACTGGCTGGGATGATCATGATGCCAAAGATGATGGATTTGATGGTTATTACCAGAGTGCAGGCAATACGAAATCTGTTGGTCACAATGGGAAATCAGACACCGCGTGGACGGGTGGAGGTTTTCTGTAATAAGGGTAAGCAAGCTTTTAGCTTATGTAGTTTGAGCTTTGTCATATCGTAGTAATGCTATATGCATTTTCTTCACAGGTGATAAAGAATGCTGGTGAGAAGTGTATAAGGAATTAAGGCTAGGACCGTCGTGGTCTGAATATAAGATGATAATTGGTCATCATCATCTTTAAAACCATATTCATCACAGGTATCTGTTTTTCTTCATAAGTTGGCAGTTTCTTGATAACTTTTTCTTTTTCGTTCTTTTTTGATGTAAGGAGTAACGTATTTATCTAAGATCCATGTCGAACTGTTTGTTAAGGATTTTTCGGTTAGTCTTTTATAATTTAAATTTATTTTCGACTGTAATCACAAACAAAGATTCTTTTTACTCATAGTTGTCTGTTTTGTCCATTTTCTTATAAAGAATGACTAAAATGTTTGGTACGATCCATAAGAATATCCTCTAGTGGATGTGGAAGTAAATATTTAACCACGAATGACTAAACCGTCTTGTACTAATACGTATGTGTGTGTACTGAATCTGGTCTGCCTTATTGTGCAAATATGCACACAAGTTTTAGTAGGGAAGATGTGGAGATTGCAGATGCTATCTTTTTGTATTCCACTGAAGCAACAAGAAAAGCATATATGGTTGTTTGTTGAGGCACAACACTTGTGGTTGAAAATACGACCATAAAGACCGAATCACAAGTCAACTACACCTTCTAAATATCAGGACTTGGCATTTACAACTACTGGATCTAGCTAGGTTAACTCAAAATCCGCTAAGATAACCTGTGTATCTGAGAGGAGAGATTCTGAATCAGTTTGTCTCCAGTGCATATTGTAAACCTGAAAAACATCAAGCTAACTGATGAGATATTCAAAATTTTACAAAAAATCATATTCATAACATCGTACATAGCGTTTACAAATTTGCAAGTGAGAAATCTTTTCAAAGGATCATCTTGACCGAAAACTTCTCTTCGGCTGCCGACTGTCCAAGACGCCGCCTAAAGTGGCAAGAGCGTCCTGAAATTTCCTGATTTTAAGAAACCCCTTCACCATTGAAACTTCTTCCTCAGAGAATTTCGCTTTCTGCATCACCATGTTCAGTAACTTGACCAGTGTCTCCTCCATTGACAAAGAGAGAAGACCTTCAGCCAACATGTACAAAGAAGAAAACTCAGGCACAAACCCTTTCTCTAACAGCTCAACAAGAAAGTCCACTGCTTCACGAATTGGTCCCCCACCATTACATAGCCCACGGAAAACGATTCTGTAAGAAATTGCATCAGGTCCTCCACCACTCTTTTCAAGCATTTCTCTAAACAAATTTATTGCTTCCGTGGTTTTCCTCTTTCTAAACAACCCTTGAATCACCGGGTTATAAGCGTGCGGTGTCAAAACAATCCCTTTCATCTGAATTGACCTCAAAAGCTTACTTGCAACTTCAACTCTACCAGCTTTACACAAACCACTTATCAAAGTTCCATAGGTCACAATGTCTGGTTCGCACCCGTTTGAGGTCATGGCTTGCACGATATCAGCAGCTTTCTTTATGTCACCTCCTCTGCAGAAATGTGTTAGAAGTGAATTGTATGTGAACTTGTCAGGCTTTTGTCCTTCCATTACCATTTGATCCATGAGCTGAGCAGCGTCTTCTACTCGTCTGCTTTTACAAAGCCCATCAATGAGTGTGTTGTATGTCACAGAGTTTCTTGAAACCCCATGTACTTCCATCTCGTCAAATATCTCCTCGGCTTCGCTAATCTTGTTGGCTTTGCAAAACCCGTCGATCAAAGTGTTGTAAGTTATCACGCTCCGTGCACAACCACTCGATTCCATTTGTTTAAGCATGTTGAGAGCTTCACCTAGCTTCCCTTTGGAGCATAAACTATCAATCAGCATATTGTACGTAAACTCATCGGGCTCACATCCTTTGCTCCTCATCTCTTCAAACAGCTCCATCGCGACACGGTGATTCCTAGTCAAACACAAACCTTGGATTAGAGAGTTAAATGTACAAACGTCTGGAAGAATCCCTTTGCTGGTGAGAATACGGGCAAGCTCTGTGGCTTCCTCGACCTGATTCTCCTTGCACAATGTGCTGATCAAAGTGTTGTAAGTAACAGTGTTTGGAGAACAATCTCTAGTGATCATCTGATCAAGAATCTCCACGGCTTCATTCACCTCTCCAAGTTTACACAAACCTGAGATCACAGAGTTGTAAGTATACACATCTGGATCATACCCTTCTTGAAGCATCACATCCATGATCTCAATAGCATGCTTCACATGCCCTGCTTTACACAAGCCGTTAACCAACGTGTTAAACGTATACTGATCTGGGAAAAATCCTCCTTGATTCGACATCTCCTGAATAAAATTAAGAGCGTCTTCGACTCTCCCTGCCTTGCAGAAACCATGAACAATAACATTAACACTCACATTAGACCAAGAACACCCATACTCAACCATCTGTTCCCTGATTCTCAAAGCTCTATCCAAGTCACCTTCTTCAATGTAACCTTGCATAATCGTTGTAAATGTTTTCTCATCAGGAACCAGACCGTAACTCGGCATATCCTCCATCATTAAAATCGCGGGTCTAAGCTGGTGAGCTCTACACAAAGCCTTGATCAGAATATTAAAAGTCGACACATCTGGTTTAATCCCCCAAACACTCATCTCCGCGTGAGCAATCTCAACCAGTTTCAGATTATTACCGTCAACGAGAAGATTCAGCATCCGGTTATAAAAATGGGTATCGGGTTTCAACCCGAATTCGTCAATCATCCAATGAACAGCAACTAGAATCTCATCGTACAAGTCGAATTGAGCATAACTCTCGAATAAAATCAAGAAAGGGGATGTACCCATTTGGCATCCCGAGTTCTTCATGTCCACAAGAATTTTCCTCATGTCATCTACCGAACCGGACCGGCCTAGCCGGCAGAGGATCTCTTCGTAGAGAGCAGGGTCAGGAGAGAAATTAGGCTGCTTGGAGGCAAAATCGAAGATGCGGAGAGCGGCTGAATCGTCTGGCTGACTACGGAGGGAGTCGAGAAGCTTGGCGTCGGGAGAGGAGAAAGCAGCGGAGTGAGACGAAGCGAAGGAGACGAGGGAAGAAGGAGTGAGCTTGAGAGAGAAGAATTGGTGGTTTAGGGTTACGGCTTGGGAGAAAGAAAAGGGATAGAATTTGATACATGAGGAGAACGCCATTGTTGCAGTAGATGATGAAAGTTTGTGAGATGAAGGAGAGAGAGACAACGAAGGGGTTTAAGGATTTGAACTGATGGTTGAACCGGGTCCTCCCGTAAACCGGATAGATGATGGAGTTGATTTATATAAAATTTTACTAAATAAAAGTAGCTAATTGAGGCTTCTGAGGCTATCAATCTAAGCAAAAAAATTGTTCTACCATGATGACACGTGAAATTATTAAAATAAAATAGAAAAATATATGTTTAATAGAAAAATAAATTTATTACTAAAGGAATTTCAAAAATAATCGGTTATTATTATTACGGTGTATTTATCAATAATCAATATAATTCAATGTATACTGTCCGGTGGTTAAAAAATATACAATTTAAATCCAATAGTTAACTCCCCAAAAAAGAATATCAATAGTTAACAAATGAGTATAATATGAACACACATAAGCCGACAATTATAGAAGACAAAAAATAAAAGAAACGCAAACAAATGAGGACGGAAAAATAAGAGAAACGCAAACAGATGAGAACTTCAGCATATTTTTAATTATCTAATTCAACAATTATAATAATCTATTAAGCAGTTCTCCCTTCAAATTATTAAAACTTCAACATATTTTCAATTAGATTTACACTCATCTAAACAATTAAAAAATTAATAATCGTTTCTTTTCCTCCACTAACTCACATATGATTGGTTACTACCATCATAATAATGACATTCGATTACTAATATTATAATTATTTATTCACCTACTAAATCTTCAAGTTATTAAATCTTCAATGTAATTTTAGTCGATTAGAATTACACTCGTTTAAAAAAAAATTAAAATTTAATAACCATTACATTCATACCACTAACTCACTTATTATTGGTTAGTACCCTCATAATATTGATCTTGAGTTACCAACGTTATAAAACACCAACTATCATATTGTTAATCACAAATCTTGCACACAATCTCTAAAAACAAATCATGACATCAAAAACATTCTTACTCCTATTTCTCACTCTCATATTTTCACCTTCTTCGACGATTTTGATGGAGATTTTGCAAAGAAAAAATTGGTCAGCTTTTGTAATTTTGGGCCAAAAATTTTAACAAAATCAAAAGACTCATGAGTTTGGAAATGCTACTCCCCGACAAGAAGGTATGTGTAATAAGTTTTGAAATACTTTTATTTTTACCTCAATTTTTTTCTTTATATTTTCTCATTTTATTTTTTAATCTCCATTATTATATTTTCATTCTATTATATGCAAAATAGATATATGACACCTATTATTTGCTTTTTGTTTAATTTCTGTTTTAATTACTTACAAATATTATATTTTAGTTATATAATAAATAAGTTCCAAAATCCAAATATGTGTTGTTAAAACTATTTCTAATGTATTTTTTTGTTATATTTTAAAATATATTATAGTTTTCTCTAATATATTATTCTATTTTTTAAAACACTAACTATCTGATAGAAAATTTTACAATCTAATACAGTATAAAAATTCATTTTGGCAAACAGAATTTTTCGGTTGGAACATATTTTGAAGGCTAGCTCAATTTACAAGCTAAAAAATTTATTTTCAATATTAGTAAAAAATTCTGTAAAACCATCGATCATAAAAATGATATATGTTTCACCGACCAAACAACAATAATAAAAAAACATAATTCGCGCGGGCTAACACCTAGTTATATAAAAATCAGTAAATAAAATGATTAAACTGCTGGATGCTGTGACTATGTGAATAAGCCCTTAGACTCATTTTCTTTTTCAAGTTTATAGTAACTATAGTGATATCATGCTGTGACATTTTTTGTAAATGAAAGTAATTAAATAAAGATAAAAGGCATAATTTTGTTTGCTTTCTGTGTTGTGTATTAAACTGTAAAGGTTTTGCTGATACAAAGGCCATCAATAACGTTATTATCTTAATGTGGTTTAGCGACAATAATCAAAGATTTAAGTTTAATAAACGGGAAGAATGACGTCACAAAAAGACAACATAATGTTATGTCTAGTACACAATCAAATAAAAGTAACCTTTCCGAGGAAAGCTTCAGAAAGCTACAGATAACAAAATAAATTCCGTAAAACCAATAACCAAAAGTCGTTCTGAAACTCAAGAAAAGTTTTCACACCAAAGCTTTTTGTTTATTTATGAACAAGAAAGACCGAGGGCGAGAGAGATTAAGGAAGACGCACGTGCCTTGGTCATGCCACAGACATTTAAGAAGATGCGGCAACAATAGGCATTTGTGTGGCCCATCCAAACTTATCACGACTGTGTTTGCTGCGAGAAGAAGAAGAAGAAGTCTTATTCTTGTCTTTGTCTTTGCTGCTACGGGATGATGATGACTTGCTGCTTCCCTTCTGTCCTTTCTTTGAATTCTTCTTTAAATTGTCTTTGCTCTTTGATTTTTGCTGTTGCTGTTTCTTGCTTCTCGTGTGAGAGACAATAGAGGGTGGAGGATCATACACATCTTCAGCCCATGTAACACTCAGCTTCTCCAGCGACTTGCCATGCTTCTCTCGGCTGCCTTTAATGGCTGGGATGATAGTAACCTCACTCATCTGTTGTTCGTTTTACCAGAAAAGAATCGCAAGTTAGAAGCAGTCAACATTAACAGGAAACCCTATTTAGTTCAGAAACAAAAGAAAACTGTTTAATTTCTGACCAGTGAGAGATTTATTACACAGCCAAAATCCGAGGAATAGTATTCTTTTTGGATCATTACAGCCAATTTTGGCTAATTCTCCGATCATTTGCTTTGCTATGTCATTGCTTTGGCCAGAGATTCTTTGTAGCCTAACTTCCTTCATATTATATGCGTCTACCACTAAAGACTAAAGGATTGGTTCTAGATGTTTCACACAACTACCCCCAACTATGGGGTAAAAAATATGATCAAAACCTAGAGCTGTGAGGAATGTTTTAAGTCACCAAGTAGACTCTAAAGAAGCTCTTACTCATGTGACAAATGGAACAAGAGCAAAGTCAATAGAACAGAAATATCGACTATAACAAATTCATATCAGGTAACTTACAATCTCAGAGAACATGTCCTGCACTACGGTGGCAGGGTTCTTGTCTTCTCCTTCACCACGAAAAGACTTGAGCGGTAAAGACTCTGATATCCTCGCATCGTCTTTGGATTCTTCATTCACATTTTGGTGTATATAACCACTATTGTCCCCATCAGACTCTTGAGCATCTTCAGATCCGATACAAGAGATATGCTTTGAGCCATTTGAACATTTACTGAGACTCGGAGCAGATCTGCTCTCAAGGTGGGACTCTGCACCTTTGAAATCCAGCCTAGCACAGACAGAGCTCATATCCAGGAGTAACTACTACGAAACAAATTCAAAGTAAACATCAGTGAATGATAATTGGATCATACACCACAAATAAAAAGGCACATCGATTAACCAAATCTACATGACTAAAGAGTTACAGTGGCCAAGAATATCATGAAGATAATATTATTATCATATAAATTTTAATACCTCTGCGTAGCAAATCGAGCACTAGAAACGTGAGAAACACCGAAAGATCGATAACTGACTAAATGTCCGAACACAGTGATCACAAGCTTCTTCTTCTTCGATTAGCTTAAAATGAGCTAAGGAAATCGTGAGAACCAGACGAAGGTGGTAAAAGATCAAAGAAATGGAAGATACAAAAAAAGGAGCGAAGCTTCAACTAAGATTACCACGCCAATCACTCTTTTCAAGAGGTTTCAAACGATTGGAACATAAACCAGAATGATAAAAAGTCAACGAAGGAACCAAAGAAAGGAGGAGTAGCTGGGAGCTCAGCCGCATTATATCTGTGCTCTTCGAAACCCTAGAACCGAAGAGCTACAAAAGAAGAATCCTAATCCAATCCGAAGAATCGCAGAGATCTCAGCGCGATCATGGATCCGTGGAACGACGCTCAGGATCAATCAGAGGTATAAAACACTAAGAACGGATCACGGGAACAAGAATCAGAGAGAATCCAAAACCAGGAACACAACAAAAAAGAAGCTAATCTAAAAAGACGGATAGAAGAATAACGACGTGCTCAAACCTGGTTTTATATTTCTAAAATTAACTAATTAATAGTATTCTTCAGTTTTATTATTAGCTGAATAATTTTAATATAATAATATTATATTATTTATAGAAAACTCTAAACATCATTTAAAGTAAAACAAAAACGGTATTAACGCTAATGAAAAAAGTCAACAATATTAAAGGCGAAAGACGTGGCTGCCTTATTTGAACGAATCATAACAGTACACGTGTACTCTTATTCATGCCAGCACGGTGGTGATAATGAGCCCACTAAGCAGTATTTAAATGACAAGAGCCGACGACAAAGTAGCATAGTAACCTTTTTTTTGTCAAAGACTATCGCTGCGAAGAACAAGAGATTAGAGTCTGATCACCAGACTACTTTAACATGTTCACCGCAGCCTTACGACAGAAATTCCATTACAGAAGCAGATTGGGAAAATATCAAGCCAAGAGCATAAAATAAACAAACAAGTGAAAAGTTCAAAGATTTTGGGTTCAATGACCATTCCATAATCCTGCAATCTTTGCTCTGCTCATCGACATGTATTGTAAATTTGGATCAGAAACAACTTCAGATGATTTTTTTTGTTGAAAAAACAGATTTAATGGGTTTATTGGTTTAAATAGAACGGAACACAAGCCCGTAAACCCACCAGCGCTTTATGTTTTGTTGTCACGATTTGTCCAAACATCTGAAATCTTCCCAACCATGTGACCTCTCACTGGCCAAGTCTCTCACAGGAACTTAGACCCTGTCAATTCATTATGAACCAGGTAAAGGTAGCGATCGATTCGATATTTTTGCGATATGATAATTAAGCTACAGTTGGAATCTATAAAGTGAGACAAGAGTAAAATCAATTGGAAGAAATGACTATGAGAACTGCATTTGAAATAAAAGCAAGACTAAGATCTAGCACTGCAAATACTGTAGAGTATATCACTAAACAGTAAGTTTATTGTTTGTTGTCTTAGAACTCTCATTAGGGAATGTATATTGATATCTGGACATCATATGAAGATTTATGCAACATTGACATTAATATTTTTGGACATGGTGCTCAAGAAATTAAGCATCATAAGTGAGTTTTCTTGGCAAGAAATACCACTGACAACTATATTGAAATGTATAGGAAAGCAATAGATTTGTAGATCGACCACGTCTCACTATTCACATTGTGAACTTAAATTGGGTGCCACAGCAGAAGTTAAACGGAGCAAAGTACAACAACTACTAAAACGCAGCCTTTGTAAGAGCATATTGGCATTGCAATAAACAAAACCAGATATTGAATATTAACATGCATATCGAAAATATTGGGACACAACGATCTACAGACCAGGGATGGAGAAATGAGGTGAATAAACTGATCATATTTAACAACTATGTGTGATAACCATATTCCAGTCACAAAAGCAATGACCACAACCAAACATTGTTGGCCAACCCTGTGACTACATTCAGGAAACATGTGCTGAATTCACTATAGGAAATAATAAAACATTATCAGGTTCCAGTTTTTTACTTTCAACTATTGTCTATTACTGCTTTGAAATGAAAGAGAAATTTTTGAAGCACTATAGACTTTGACCATGACCCCGAGAGTGAATCAGATGAGCATTAAGGGTAGGTAGCTAACGGACTTGTATCCGTCTTATTACCAAAACTACCAGAAAAAATCATCCCAAACATATGAGCCATTGTCACACTACTCACTTAATTCATACTACATGCATGCCCCAAAACTTTGAGCCAACGTTTGATCAATGAAAACTAAATCATCCCAGAAATATGAACCAACTCGGAGTCTGTGCCTGACACAAAACTTCGATTCACCAAATCTAAATCAGCAAGATCACGAACAATTGATTGCAGTCTCGAAAAGCAGATTATGGAATCCTAACAGATTCACAGCAGAAAGACCTACCCTAAGACTTGTACAGAATTCACAGGAAGTGAGATAACACAGAATGATCAAAACTCAAGAGGCGGTATTAATGAAACCAACCTTGAGGAACCGATGTTGATGTTCCTGTGAAGAACCCTGCCTCGAGCAGTGTCTCCGCCATCGATCAGTTCTCTCAGCCCCAAATTCTCCACCTCCTCCTCTTTCGCCTCCTTCTTCTCCTTATCTACACGGCGGTTAGGAAGCTTCACCGGCAACCTCTCAAAGTAATTCCCGTAGATATACTCTGGCGTGTACCCATTCTCTTCGTCGAAGAGCATGATATGTCCGTGCCACTCCCAGACACGATAATCAGATTCCTCGTCCTCGTGGTACCCAACGCAGATGTGGTGTTCGTTGACTGTCACGGCCTGACCTGAATTAGGCTTAAGAGAATCGCTCTGACCCGAGACGATGACACGGATTAGCTCTTTCTCCAACCTGGCTTCTTCTCGGTCGAGATTGTTTTGACCATCTCCGTCATCATCGCCATCGCTGTCGTCGGATTTGAAGAGGAGGTCATCTAGGGATTGAGAGAGGAAACGGGAGTTAGGAGGACGAATTTGGAGGCGGCCGAGTAGAGATTGGATAAGGAGGTTGTCGATATTGGTGTTTCCATTGAAAGAGCTCATGGTCAATCGCGAACCGATCTTATTTCTCCACTTTCGACTTCGTTTTAGTCTTCTACCCTAAGACGAGGCCACACGGGTTTTAGGGATAGGAAAAGGTTTTTGTTGATGACATAAAGGATCACTTAAGATTTAGATGTAAACGTGGGGGTAAGTCGGCAATTTTCAGAAAACGGAACCGCTAAAATTTCTTAGGCACTTTCGGGTTTCATAACTCGGATAGGCCGCAGGCCAAAGCCCATAATCACTTTCAAGACAGTGAAAATATGATAATTTTGTTATTTAAAGCTACTAGGAGACTACTGTCTAATGTCACACGTCCTTTGTTCGTATGGAATTTACTCTTGATAGATAAGATTAAAGCAACGTGGATTATATACAAAAAAATCTATGTTCAAAATTCTGTTATACGTTAATTGGTTGGTTGAATAGACTCTCACAGTAAACCAATTAAACTAAGATTATACGTAGATCAATAGGTAATACCATTTCAATTAGATCAATTGATTAAAATAACTTTCAACAATTTATCAATAAAGAAAATGACTCAAAAGTGAAGAACAAACAAAATGGGTAAAATACCAGCGTTCTTAGTTTCTTTGAATTTTTCTTCTTTTTTTTGGTTCGGCATCATCTACTGGATTCAGCAAAGGAAATACACAAATATGACCTTTGAGAATCCTAAACATATATATGTATATTTATAATTTGTATATTACGCTTCACATCTGTCAAGAAAACAAATGTGAATAACACAGTTGTTACTTCTTTTATTGCTTGGGTGGTGAAAGAAATCACCGTCTCAAGGTTTCCATGACGTAATCCGCATACAGATCCCTATATAGCACAAAAAGAGTTAATATTATCCAATTTGATTCGGTACTACTTATTATATGATAGAAACTTAGATTAATAAACTGTAATTTAGTCTCATAAATATATGAATTCTTCTGCAATAGTCAGTTTTGTGAATTTCTTACATGGAATGCTGAACTGCGTCATAGGCTGCGGTAGCGGGAAGGAAGTCGTTCACAGCTACTTCCTTGTTCTCGTTTTTCTTATCTGCAACAAGAATCCATACTTATATAACTCTCGTTTAGGCAAAATCCGGTTTAACGTTTACTCCCTACTTTCTTATCATCTGTATCCAAACAAAAAAGTGAAACATGTTGAAGAAACAACACTCACAATCTTCAAAGAACCGGCGGATCTCAGCCATACGATGAGGCGGAAGCTCCTTGATATCGTTGTAATGGCGATACTCTGGATCGTCGGCGCAGACAGCAATAATCTTGTCATCTTTCTCACCCTTTTAAAGCAGAAAGATCATCTATTTTCAATATCTTTCCTTTTTAATAACATGACACATGCATTCAAGGTTGTTCATTCTTTTTAACCTGATCAATCATTGGCATCAGACCAATAGCTTTAGCCCGAAGAAAGCATCCTGGGATCACCGGTTCCTGTAGAATAAATTCAATCTGATTCATATAGCTTGTGTTTTCTACCCCTCAAATAAGGCCATACTGAGACAAAGCTGATTTTGCTGATACAAAGCAGAAGCTGTAAAACTGCTTTTCTAATTTATTTCACCAAAACAGAATTGATTAAGAGACGCCTTTATAGTCCTAGCTCTCATTAACTGCTCTCTAGCCAACTGACGTTAAGTCCTAGGCTAGATACAGTAAAAGTTGAGCTGCTGAACTTATTCAAAGCTCATCAGATGCAGAGATCAACATGAAACAATAAACATTATTGTGATAAATTATACGAGTTCACAACATTGTACGAAACCTACCTGCATTATGACAAGAACATCAATAGGGTCATTGTCCTCACAAAGCGTACGCGGAATGAACCCATAGTTGTGTGGGTATACGACAGATGAGTAAAGAATGCGATCAACCTTGAGAACATAAATAATGTTTAGACTATAGTAAGTTCTTTATTAATGAAAGGGGAAGCAAAGAAAGTTGTTGCAATGAAGTTACCTTGATGAGACCGGTAGCTTTGTCGAGTTCATATTTCACCTTGCTCCCTTTCCCTATCTCGACCACCTGCAATAACACCTCCTTATGCTTTGTGAATGATTCCGAGAGAAATATCTCAGTTATTAAACCCATAAAACGGTTTCCTAATCAGGCAAAGCACATCATTTCATATACTACAGTAGTCTTCTTCCAGGTATCAAAATAAAAACCCAGTGCACATCAGAAATTTCTTTGAGTGAAAAAATACAAAAATATAATTTCTGAAGAAACAGTAAGCAGCTGCAGTATCTCCAAATTTCACAAACATTTGCAAAATACTTACACAATTGAAGATCACTGGTGCTCCAGGTCCTGTAAAACAGAGGAATAAGAAGTGTATAGAGTTAATATACAAAAAGCAATGTAATCATCTTAGAAACCAGAGAAAGGAAACCAATACGTATATCTTACCTATCTCCAAATCATGCCATGGGTGTGCAGCAACTGATCTCTGTGTCATGGAAGAAAGTATCCTTTCATTAAGAGGCGGAAGTGAAGCATGTTTCTCAACATAAGTTTTGGTAGCAACCTCAGTCGGTGGCGCCATTTCTGCAAACAATGCACATAGGAAACAGAAAAATCATAAATATATGCATCTCTGAAGCAACAAAAGACGGAAAAAGCAAACTAGTCCAGCAAACTATATGTTCAATACAAACTATGGGCTCAATCTTTACAAATGTACTATTTCCAACAAAAATTAAATTCCCCTAAAAGCGGAAGATAAAACCATATGTCCATGAATTATACCATAGATCTACAAGTCTCCACAATTGAATACCCAACGCATTGCTTGACACAGAGACACGAGATACAAGATATTTAAAAAAGAAAGTTACAGAAACGTCCGCAAAACGCATAAACTTTTGTCTTGCAGGCTTGCAGCAGTTCATGAATCCTTCAATGAAACTACCGACAAAACCAACGTCTAATAAGCGACCAAAAATTCGAACTTTTTACATGAAAAAAAGAACAGAGCACTATTTTGAATTATTTTAAGAAAATCGACAATGGACTAGTGAGAAACGAGAAAACATTTTCCCTTTATAGAGTTTCGATATCTGGAAATGTAAACATGGCGCGCGTGAACAGAAACTTAGAATCCAACTCAGATCTACAGGTCAAAAATGCCCATCGAAAATAAAAAGTATCTAAGAAACAACAAAAAGTTTCATGGTCTACGCAAGCAGATTAAGACACCTAAACCCTAGAAACCGGTGATAGGAAGAACGGATCCGATTGAAAATGGCATTTCAAAACCCGTACCTGAGCAAATCGAGCAATCTCCCGAGCACAAGTGTCGAATGAAGAAAAAAACGTAGGCACAGATCTGAAGAAGAACGAACCCGAGAAGCAACGATAGGGAGCGAGAGAGAGAGAGAGCGTAGTGGAAAGCTAAATAAGAATGTAGCTGTAACTATACGCGTTCCCGCTCTCTCTTTCTCTATGCTTCTGCTATTTGAAGACTCCATTTTAGAAAAGAATAAAAAAGTATGGAGGAAAAACAAATATCAAAAAGCATGATAAACCGAAATATTAATAAAATTAAAATCTTGTTTTTTTACATCAAAATTAAAACTATCATGCAAAGGGAAGAATATGTGCTGACCCGAAAGTGTACAAATCAAAAGATATTATTGGATAATAGAGAGGAAGACATAGACGGAATTCCTAACGGCCGTGGGGTCAAGGTAAGGTCTGCTACACGTTTAATGTGACTCTCCTCCAAGTCGGATTGCGAAGAGTCCACGTTAAGTCTCCGTTAGCTACTGTTGATGCGAATATGCTGGAACGAGATAGAGAGCAATATCAGGTGTCAGTGAGTGTACCGAAAATACGTATTCAAGTTTATGAAATGCAATTTCTTTGTCGGTGGATTACAACTGAAAAAAAAGCAATTAAAAAGCATATTTAATCTTTCAAGTGAATATTCGTTTTCGTTTTTATATTCACAATTCCCCAAAAATGGTTTGGTAGTGAGTTTTAGGTAATTTGTCCTCTAAATCGAAGTGTTAAGATGTGATGCAAATTAATTAGTGGTTACTTCATTTACACCTATTTACTTAATTCGATTTCATCTTTCTTATGTAGTGGTATTTGATTATTTTATGATCTAATGAAAAAAAATTGAAATGCTAATATTATATATATATATATAGGTTATCCACCAAAGCTTACAATCAAATGACATTCAATAAACAAAACAAATCATCACATATATATATATATATATATAATTACAAATATTAACTTGTTACATATAATCAGATGAAAAGAATCACTACATCTGATTATATTAAGTTATAGATATTGGTTTTTACGATTAATGTTTTTAAATTAATAGATTCATGTGTTTTGCCACTTGTATACACGTCGGCTCCCAAATTAACCCCAATTTCAGTTACTAATATCAAACGGCGTTGCGGGTAATATGCTTTGACTTTTCTGTCTAATAAAAGAATAAAATGCCGATAAATTATGTTTGATGTTCGTATAAGCAACTGAGTCAATATGTCCGAGTGGTTAAGGAGACAGACTTGAAATCTGTTGGGCTTCGCCCGCGCAGGTTCGAACCCTGCTGTTGACGATAATTGTTTTTAAAAAATGTTTTGCGAAATCATTTTTTTTCGTTTTAAAGAGCTCTAATAGCACAGTTGTGTATAGACATAAAATGCGTTAGAAACAACAATGGTTCGAAACTTTTTGGAGTAAAAAAAAAGTACAAACAAATTGTGCAAAGTGTAGGTTAATGAAATCAAACAAAATCCACGTGATAATTGCAATCTAAATTCAAAACAAATCTGCAAATATATGATTTAAACTTTACAGTTATATCAAGGAATATATTAATTAACCTTAACAAAAAAAGGAATATATGGGTTGAGTAACGATTGCTCATGCACCAGTCAGTAGATAGATATGCTACGTAGGATCATTGTAGGAATATTCTTATCCACGCTTTATATTTGTTTGACATCAAAAATAAAAATAAAGCGTGAATACGAATATTCCTACAATGATCGTATTTTGTGCTTTATTCTTGGGTTATTTTTTTGCTTAACGACGAAGACAAAAAGTGAGTTACTCAACCTTTGCGATTCGCCACTCTTTTCACCTTTGCGTCGCCTTGGAGTCAGTTGGCGATTCTGTTCGTTCGTTTTTTTGACGTTTGATTAACAAGTGACGGATCGGAAACAACTTTTAAGAGCGTAATTTCTACGATTTTATTGAGATGGAAAAACAATTATATATTCAATTTTCTTTTCAAGGTTTAAATTTAATTTAGACAACCTCGAATCCGCTAAAGTATTCAAGAAGTCATTTTTTGGTTTCATTACGTTAGTTGTTTTTTTCGTGAGAGACTATCCTAATATATTATTTAAGAAATTTTTTAACAAATTAATTTTATTTTGACGCATTAATAACAAAAATATCATGTTGACGTGTCAACACCACAACGACTTTCAGTTTAAATATATAAAAAAGTTTAAGTTACTAGAATAATTACAATACATGCCACTGGTTAATATTTGGTTAGAGAATACATGTCATTGATATTAATTTGGTTAGAGAATACATGTCACTGATACTAGAATAAATACATATAATTGATATTACAATACATATCACTAATATTAATTTGGTTAGAGAATATAATTTATTCAACTAACCAAAAAATATTATTACATTTACAAAAACAATAATTTTTATTTCTTTCAATTTTTATATATTAATTTATAAATAATTTCAAATAAATATAAATAGATTTAAGTTACTACCGTAATTCATAATATATTATTTGAAAAATATTTTAAGAAAATAACTTTACTCGAACGTGTTATTAACAGAAATACTATGCTGACGTGTAATCACTATAGTAAATTTCAAATAAATATATAAATGATTTTAACTTATTTGAATAATTACAATTATATCATTGTTATTAATTTGATTAGAAAATTAATATATTTTACTAAAAAAAACTATTAAATTTGTAAAAAAAATTCTTAATTTATATATACAAAAATTAATGTTAAAAGAAATTTTAAATAAAATTTAAAATTATATAAATATTTAATTTATATTTACTAATAAAATATAATTTATGAATATTTTTTCCACGTATGACGTAGGTATAAATCTAGTTTTATATTATTGGTGGACCTTGTTAAATTTTTTTTCAAATTTACATTTAATATAGTAAAATACTTTTTAAAAATTAGTTGTAGTTAATTGTTTTGAGTTTCTGTTAAGATTTTGTCCCTTTGAATAATCAAGTCCGGACAAAAAAAATAATGTGTATGTTCTGGACATAACTCAAATTCTTTATTGGGCCTAATATTTAAAATCTGACCAACACTAATTTTGATTTAAATTTCAAATTAATTTAGAAAGTAAGAAAATAAAACCATAAAAGCCAATACAACCATTGCGCTTCAAATTACTTAACGGTTAGTTTTCTGTCTCTTCCTTCACATTCTATTACTCCTTTCACGCATCCTCTTCGTTTAGGGTTTCGAAAAAATTCAATCCAAGTTGAATATTTTCTGATCGCAGCGGATTTACGAAGAAATTTGATTTCTGCCTCCCGTTTCATTATCATTTTCTTCGGTCGATTTTGGCTTAGAGGCTGAGATAGCAGTTAAAATGGCATACGGTGACGAGAATACCCTTTCTCAGACGGTCACGAGAATCGCCTTTCTCACACGGTCACGAGAATCGCCTTTCTCAGACGGCGACGAGAATCGCCCTTCACAGACGATGCGTAGCCTAGACTCCCCTTTTCCTTTCCAACAAGACGGAGAAAAAGCAGAATTAATCAACGGATACCTCTAGCGGCGATGTTACCGCCGCCGTCGATATAACGATTTAACCAACATCGATTGCTTACCAACTCCCTTACCAACTCCGCCGCGACTAGGCTTTTCCGATCGAAGAAGACAACAACATAGAGAAATCCAACGGCTCCGATCTCTTGCCACCAAGGGTTTCAATCTCACCGCCTCATATATTCATCTATTGCCGTTTACAAAAATGGTATTGGTTTGTTATACTTATTGCCTCCGATGGCACCTAATTCGAAGATTCAAGCCGATACAAAAACAAGCGGATGTAAACGCAAAGGCTGAGGTCATAACACAATCTTAGAAAGCACAAGCCAAGGTCAGTTTCTGTTTCATTTTTTTAAAAAACTCTGAATATGATAGTTTTGCTAAAATAATTATGATGATTATTCATTTGTCACGAGAAATTTAAGTGGAAAGCCTTCAGTAGATATCAACTTAGGAAGGCCAGGGTTGAATACTAATGAAAAGTATCTCCAAAACAAGAAATGATGCCGTTTGTCATGTTAACATCTATTTCGTATACATTTTTACATGGAATTTTGATCCATATCAATCTATTTTTTAGGGAATTTTCTTCGTTTTTTATAATGCTTATCATATGAAGATTTATTTTTTTATAATTAATTTCCATTATTTGCAGTTACAAACAAATCAAGATGAACGGAACTTTTATCAAAAAAACATTTAGTAGAGGTAAATTTTCATTCTTTATGTACAATTTATATAATATATTTGTAATACATGTTTGCCAAACTAATTAAAGAAATCAAAATGATTTATATAATTTTGAAAACTAACCAAACTAGAAATCCAGTCATTAATTTGATCGTTAGAGATTTTCTAAGTTTAATTTGTTTTTAAAATTCAATATAAATCAATTGTTTATTAATTAGTTTGGCAAATATAAATTATAAATAAATATAATAAAATTTAATTCATTTGCAAAATGTTAACTTAGTTTAATGATTTTCGAGGTTTGCATGGGAAAGTTTTGGGCAGTGGAAATCCTGAATATGATTATGTAAGTTTTTTCTTCATTTTTAATCTTGGAAAAATATATAAAGTCATTAAAAAATCTTTTAATAATTTGTTTTACACATTTAAAGAGAATACTGATGAATATATAAATTTACTTCAATGTTTGTAGATAGGAAAAATTCAAATGAACGAGACACTTGCATCAAAGAGATTTAGTAGTCAAAGAGATTTAGTAGAGGTAATTTTCTTTCTTTTTATTTATAAATATGAAAAGTATATTTTAGTTCACCACACTAATTAAGAATTTATTTTACCAAACTAATTAAAAAACTAGAACAATTATATATTTGTGAAAACTAAAGAAGTAATGATCTTGTCATTAATTTTGATTGTTAGAATTCATAAATTTAATTTGTTTTCATAGTTGATATAAATCAATCGCTCAGTAAATAGTTTTGCATAAATATATAAACAAATTATTAGTTTGAATCAATTGCGAGATTTTATCTAAGTTTAATGATTTTCAGAGTTTCACATTCATTTGGAGGAGATGAGAGACGCATTAAGAAAACAAAAGGTTAGTTTTGTTCTCTCTTCTTGACTCTATACAATTTTGAAAAAAATAAATCTCCGACGCCATTATCATATATCATATGTTTAGTAGATATTTTTTATTAAAAAAGTGATCTATATCAATTTATTATGATGCTTTTTTCTAAATGAAGATGATGAGACTTGTGGCAGAAAAACCCGGTGAAGGTAAATCTTCTATTAAATTAGTTAAGCGCATTCAGTTTGCCAAATTAATTAGAAAATTTGGAATGGTTTGTATAATTTAAATCTAAGGAAACAATAATCATGACATTATTATAGTAACATTATATATATGGACAATTTACAAAAATAACATTTTTTAAGTTTTTATTTCAAATATATTAATGAATAATATTTTTTTTGCCAACATAATATTTATTACTGTATTAAATCATTGTTTACAAAAGAACATAGAAAGTTTGGGCAAACATTAAACAGTTCCCAGTCTACATTTGATATTATCGAATGTGAAGCCAAAGAATCCGTGACTTGATTGCCTGTTCTTCGTTGATGTTGAAATTGTATTCCAGCAAATTGTGAACACCATTGATTAACTATTGATAGGTACTGTTGAAGGTGATATGACTTGGTTTTTTATTGACTAAATTAGTAAGCCATAAGTTATCTCCTTCAAAGATAACATACCGAAAACCCAGAGCATAGGAGACTTGGATGGCCCAAATCAGTGTTGAGCACTCTGATTCCATAATTGAATGTCTTCCCTGGAACTTATCCATTCCAGCAAAAAGAAAGCCTCCATTGTGATGTCGAAGAATCCATCCAATCCCAAAATGTAGAGTTCCTTCTCTATGAGAGGCATCATAATTACATTTTACCCAATTCTCTTGAGGTGGTCTCTAGGAACCTGTGGAAGGAAAGATAGTTGGAGTATATTTTTGTATGGATCCCATTGCCTCCAAATTCGTTATCCATTCTTGTGTATTATCCGAGCTTCTTTGTAGTAATAAATCCGGTGGAGTATCGTTACTGTTGAAAACAATATCATTCCTTGCCTTCCATAACCGCCAAAGGATATAGAAAGGTATATATTTGTTGGTGCAGTTCCGCTTGAAATGATCATGACTCGCAATTAAATATCGCATATTTTCAAAAATATTTGAAAGCGGTTCGCAAATGATATGAGTAGAGATACCCAGCCTCCTCCAAATCATTTTAGCATAAAGGCATATGAAAAATGTATGCATTTCAGATTCCACCTCAATTAAACATCTGGGACAAGTATTATCAATGCTAATCTTCCTTTTGTATAAATTTGATTTCAAAGGAAGAGCATTGGATAATAATTTCCATAAAAAATGTGTTATCTTAGGAGCAATTTTAATGTTCCATAGTGCCTTTGCTAGATCTGGATGGGTAGCTAATACTGGGAGAGAAGTAGAAGATACCATATGTTGTTGTGAAACTACATGTCGGTAGCCAGATTTGACCGAATATTCCCCATTTGCCGTAAATCTCCAATACCATCCATCTTTACAAGGATTGAGAGGAATGAAAGTTTTATAGATGAGATGATGATCATCTTTTTCTATAAGATCCTTTATTTTATTTTCATCCCAGTGTCCAATCTCTTTGTTAATGAGATCACTGACTTTTAATGTAGGATTAGTGTAAGGGAGAAAACGAGGTGCCCGAGCTGGAGTAACAGGTAACCAATTATCATATGATAATGTAATTGATGTACCATTACCAATGGTTCGAACTAGTCCTGATTGGAGAAGCTTCAAACCAAATAATAGTGACTGCCATCCATAAGAAGGTCTTGCTCCTGAAGTAGCCTTAACAAGATCACCATCTCGAAAATATTTACTTTGTAGTAATTTGTAAAGGAGACAATTAGGGCGTTGCAGTAACTTCCAACATAAGTTAGGGAGGAGAGCTTGATTAAACTTCTGAAAATCCCGAAATCCCAAACCACCCAAATTTTTCGGTACAACTAACTTATTCCAAGAGACCCATGATGTTTTCCTTGTATTCACCGTTGATCCCCACCAAAACTGACTTAAGCATTTATTTAGTAATCTGCAAATCGTGACAGGTAACTTGAAAACATTCATAGAATAGACGGGTAACGCAAAACCCACAGCCTTGATAAGAGTTTCCTTTCCTGCAGGAGAAAGGAATTTAGTTTGCCACCCAGTCAGTCGTCTTCGAACTCTGTCCACGATATATTCGAACAATAGCCTCTTATTACGTCCAAATTGCTCTAGCAACCCCAAATACTGACCACATCCGCCAATTGTATCAATACCTAAGATGCTCTGAATACCTTGTCGAGAGTGAGAAAAAACTTTCTGACCAAATAAAATTGATGATTTATCCATATTGATAATCTGCCCCGAAATCCGACCATATTATTGGAATATTTGTTTCAGATGAGACGCATTATTCCTATCTGCCTTTATGAAAAAAAAGAGAATCATCAGCAAAAAGTAGGTGTGATATTGGAGGACCATTTCGGTTTAATCGTAGTGGCTGAATCAAACCGTTTCGTTCTGCATTGCAAAGAAGATTACTCAATACATCCGCACAAAGGATAAATAAATACAGAGAAAGAGGATCCCCTTGTCGTAAACACCTCTGAGGTGAAAAATTACCATACGGACAGCCATTAATAAGAACAGAGAAGGATACGGAAGTGACACATGCCATTACCCACTGAACTCATTGTCTTGAGAACCCTTTTTTATCATAATTGTTTCAAGAAATTTCCATTCCACTCGGTCATAAGCTTTACTAATGTCAGTTTTCACTGCCATAAACGATTTCGCACACAGTTGCTGGGACTTTAGTGAATGCAAAGCTTCATGAGCAATAAGTACATTATCGGTAATGAATCTGCCTGGGATAAAAGCCGCCTGATTTTCAGAAATAATAGAATTCAAAATTTTCTTTAACCGAAAGACCATTATTTTGGAAATCACTTTGTAAATAACATTACAAAGGGATATGGGTCTAAAATCTTTCATTTCTATTGGGGTAAGCAACTTTGGAATAAGGCAAATATTAGTGTGGTTAAAATTCTACTGCATAATACCCGTTAGAAAGAAATTTTTGACTTCCATATAAACCGCCTCACCAACCGTATCCCAGTGTTGATGAAAAAAAGCCACTGAAAACCCATATCCCAGCATTGAAAATACATCTTGCTTAACTTCATCTCGCGTGATTACTTTTGTAAGATCCAGATTCATCTCCTCAGATACAACAATGGGTATCATGCTCAAGATACTATCCATATTATCCGGAGATGATGTTTGAAACAAAGTTGTAAAGTATTTCTGTGCTTCTTCTCCAATAGCTTTATTTCCTTTAACTTCCAAACCAGACGAATTTTTAAGGGAAATAATGATATTCTTCGATCTTCTATTTCTGGTCGTGGCATGGAAAATTTGGTATTTCTATCCCCTTCTTTGAGCCATTGATTTTTGCTTTTTAACTTCCAATATAGTTCCTCATCATCGTATGCTTTCGTTAACTCATTCTTCAATGTTGTAACTCGCTGATTATCCACTGGCACACTTGTCTGTACTACATCAATATCTGAAGTAAGATCACGTATTCTCTGCTTAGAATTTGTAAAAAATTCTTTCCTCCAATGAGATATACGAGATCGACATCTCTTCAATCTGAGGAACAGAGAGGATTCTCGGTTTGCTGCTGGGTCATTCCAAGAATCCTTAACAATATCGATAAACTTATCATGTTTTATCCACCGAGGATCATACCGAAAACCTCGTCTACCAAAATCCGAAGCACGTCGCACTTTAATTATGCCTGGTCTGTGGTCTGAACCCAATAATTCCAAATACTGCACCGTAGAGGACGAGTATAAGGCTTTCCATTCGTCATTACCCATAGCTCTATCCAACCAACACTGAATTAGATGATTATATCTTTTACCAACCCAAGTCATATTATTCCCAGTAAAATGAAGATCTGACATTTTACACGTTGAAACCATTTGTTGAAAATCTAATGGGCTCCATGGTTCTCTGATAGACCCTCCTATTTTATCATTGTGATTTAATATCTCATTAAAATCACCGCATAATAACCATGGACCGTTACGTAATAGATTGATTTTTTTGTAATCTTTCCCAAAAATTAAATCTCAATTTACGGATTGGATTCCCATAAATACAAGACAAAAAGAAATCAAATCCATTATAATTAACAGAACAATCTATAAGACGATCGTCAGAACTTACAACCGAAACATTTACTGTAGTTTTCCATAACAAGGCTAAACCACCTCCCGTTCCTTTGGGGGGTATACATAATACACATGCGTAATCTAAAGAAGCCGCTAAATCATGAATTACATTATTTTGATTTTTTGTTTCCACCAGGAAGAGTATGTCCGGGGAATAAACCTGCTTTATTCCCTTTAGGCGTCGAACTGTCAAAGACCCTCCCAGACCTCGACAGTTCCAAAATGCGATATTCATTCGCATCCCGGTGGGATATGACCCACCGTACCATCACCTAATATTGACATACAACCAATTTGTTGATTAAAATTGGCAATCCCGGAACTAAAGTACCAATATTTTTTTTATAAATATTAATGAATAATATTTTTAAATAGGAATTTTTAAATTTTTTTTAATTTAAGATAGTAAAACTTAAATTCAACAATAGCACAATTTTTTATCTAAAAACATTTACAAATAAAATTAAAATATTATGATTGTGTTCATTTTTTCTAATTTAGCATATATTTTTCTTTATTAAAAATATGTTTTAAAGTGTTTTAATACTAAAATTTATGTTATTGTTAGAAAAAATAAACTAGTGATGATAAATTTGAAATAAAAATTTAAAACAGTGTTATTTTTGTCAAAGGTCCTTTATTAATCTATTTTACTTAAAACTGAAATTATTCCAAAATTAAATTAAATTTTCCGACTCTACTCAATAAAATTTTGTTGTTGTAAAATGAATAATGAAATAAACTAGAAAAGTAAATAGAATTATTCCAAATATGAAGTAATTTTGTTTGATTCTTATTTTTAAAATTACAGATCATGGAGTGTGTTTGAAAAACTCTTATTTCACGTGATTTCATACTTTTTCATCCAAAATATATTGGAAACGTATTTCTACAACAAACAATTTTATTGGGTTGGATCAGTAAGGTTAACTAATGTTATTTGTGGATGTTAAAACATCAAAGAGGTTGTCGCACGGACACCAAAAGAATATCAGTCCAAGGCCCTTTGTTCGAAAGATATGACACGGCTTCGTAATGGTTTATCACAATTTAATCACATCGTAACCGGTTACCGATCGTGACCAAGATCAAACGGTCCAGATACATTCCCTCTCCTCCTTAGTCTCTCTAATTTTTTTTCTTCCGAAACTACGAAAAACCGATTGGGAGATAAAATTCAACGGCCGTCCGGTTACTATATTGCTCCGTTCTGTCGATCTGGTACTTTTCCCTTCGAATTGAAGGCTTTACGTCATTGATTCTCAATTTGAATTTGTATCATTAGTTTCTTTGTAACGTTGATTGTCTTGTCTACCAGTGATTTGATTCTCGGCTATTACCTATACTTTTATATTTGCGCGATGGCTGCTCCTCCTGCTAGAGCTCGGGCTGATTACGATTACCTCATTAAACTTCTGTTAATCGGAGACAGCGGTAGGTTTCTTCGTTCGGATTGTAATACTGCCTTTGTTCGGCGAGTTACCTGCATTTTGTCCAATGATGATTCTCGAGATTTTTCCTTGTGGATACAATCAGTGATTTGAGTGTTTTTTGTCAATCTTCAATTTACGATTATAGCTAATAGGATTTTGTAACACCTCCTACTTAATCATTCAGATTTGATTTCATCATCTTAGAATGTTGGTTTCTTATAGAGAATTACGACACCTCGGACTTAGGGTGCTCGAACGATTTTTAAGGTTTACCGTTCCATTTTCCACACCTGTGAGCATATGATGTTCACCTCTACACCTCGAAAATCTCCAAATGAATTACAACAGTGATGTAATGAACTCTTTCGTGTTTTGGGGAAAAATGGTTTGGCCGAGTCTTAATTTTGTTTGTGTTACACAAAGTTCCTTTTCTTGAGCCAAATTGATCGAATATTACTTTTGTTGATTGCTGTAACTGTTTCACTGTGTTCCAATTTATGGATTATTCATCTTTTTATTATATCTAACCTTTTCTTCCTATATCTCTTTCTTTCTTGTACACATCTGGTGAATGTACCAGGTGTTGGTAAGAGTTGCCTCCTCTTACGTTTCTCAGATGGCTCGTTTACAACCAGTTTCATCACAACTATTGGGTATGTCTTCATTACATGACGCTGTTGTCATGTGCTCTATGTAGTTGTCCGTTCCCACTCAAGCTAAATGTTCTTTTGTTGTTGACAGAATTGATTTCAAGATACGGACTATAGAGCTAGATGGGAAGAGAATTAAGCTGCAAATCTGGGATACTGCAGGACAGGAGCGGTTCCGGACTATCACAACTGGTTTCTTTCGATTTGCTTTAGAATTTTCCCGTTGCTATTTCATTTCCTCTTAATGGTTGGAATCTGGAATACTCTTCTAAGTGGTTTCCTTCCTCTTATTGCAGCATACTACCGTGGAGCCATGGGCATTTTGCTTGTATATGATGTGACCGATGAATCATCTTTCAATAGTAACTACTTCCTTTACTTTTAACTTGCAGTTTAATTAGTTCGATTCTACACCTTTGTACCACATGCAACCAGCAATCTTATGCAACAGTTCTAATGTGTATTTTAATTTTATTCTTCCAACTGTTAGCGTTTTTAATTTCTAAGCAACTTTTCTTTTTGTATCTTTTGTTATTTTCAATTCCAGACATCAGGAATTGGATCCGTAACATTGAGCAACACGCTTCTGATAATGTTAACAAGATTCTAGTGGGGAACAAGGCTGACATGGATGAAAGCAAAAGAGTCTCTCTCTCTCTCTCTTGCTTTCTCTTACCCTTCTCTTACCCTTCTCTTGTATCTTTCTGCTCCGTTATTACATGATTTTGCTTGGCTAATACCACCTATTCATTTTTTTTCCCAGGCCGTGCCAAAATCTAAGGGCCAAGCTCTTGCAGATGAATACGGAATCAAATTTTTCGAAACTGTATGTCGTTGTGGTTATAGGTTTTGTTACACTTCAAGATATGTGTATAAGAAAATGTATAATGCTTTTAATTTGGTTAATGTGGATGAGTTTGATTTTGCAGAGTGCCAAGACTAACTTAAACGTTGAGGAAGTTTTCTTTTCAATTGCTAAAGACATTAAGCAAAGACTTGCAGATACCGATTCTAGGGCTGAGGTTCGTATGAGCTTTAGAATTTATTTTCATACATTGCAATTAGGTCAAATGGAGGTATAGAGTAATCAGGATAAGTCCAGTATTATTGATTAAATTCACATTTTACTGTGTGTATACAACAGTTTTAACATTGTCGATTATTTAAAAATATTAATTTTGTAGCCACAAACAATCAAAATCAACCAATCCGACCAAGGTGCAGGGACATCTCAAGCTACTCAGAAATCAGCATGTTGTGGTTCGTAAAAGTTGGCTCAACGACGCAATCAAAGGAGTTTACTAAAAGAGAAACATGTTATTTTGTTTTTAACCGTTGGAAAGAAAAAGAAATCTTCTAAGTATGTTTTTCTTTATGAGATGGTGTTTTCTGCGCATTCATTCAAATACTCATTGTGAACGACATCTATTTCTGATATTGATCCTCTGTCATCAGAATTGACTTTTGATCAATTTACTTTATCTTACTTGCAAGTTGCATCCCAACCTTTTTTGCCTATTTGATCATTCTAGTTCAATAGAATATCGGGTCTTCTGTCTAATTTTTAATAATTAAAGTTTTCGGCTTATTTTATAGATTTTATATTGGATCTTAAAAAATTAACGAAAGTTAAATGGGACATGTGCCAATGTTTCAGTGTTTTTACATATTATCATGCAGCTAATGCTACGAAAACATTGAGCTAGGTCACATGTGGCTTTGGGTTCAGCTAAAGGGATCCTTTACCTTCAACAATGAAGCAAATCCGCCTGTTATTCACCTGGATATCAAAACCAGCAACATACTCTGGGATTATCAGCTTCATACTAAAACCATGTATCAACCTTAGTGAGAGGAACACCGGTGAGTTCCAAGCTGGCAACACTAATGGATATGTGATCCTATATATCCATTGGCTTTTGACAAACCAACACATGCTGTAACATATGTACAGGGATATCTGGATCCAGAATACTTCATGACTCAGCAATTGACGGTCAAGAGCGATGTGTACAGCTTTGTAGTACAATTGCTTGAGCTCTTGACTGGAATGCACCGGTTCTTTGAGGGTACACATATTATCCACGAGGTAATTTTCTTGAACCTAGATATCCAAAGCTTAAGTAATTGTTCTTTCTAATTCTTAAGTCCTTTTCCTGTAAATTATTATACAGGTGAGGATGGCGAATGAGGAACGGTTTCTATCAGTAGCAGATAGTCGGTTGGGACAAATTTCGTCAGATAAAGTGAAGAAGTTGGCGGAATTGGCATTATGGTGTAGTGAGGTTAGACCAGAGATGAGGCCATCAATGTCAAAAGTGGTGAAGGAACTCGAAAATATTTGCCAATCTGTGCGAGAAACCGATATGTTTACAGAAACGACATTACTCTGCACCTAAACGTAGTCGTCGTCGTCTCCTGTACCCTCGCCTTTGTCTCTGCTTCCTGGAAGTGACTTGGACAGTGGCTATTTCCAAGCTTTAAAACCTCGTTGACGTATCTTTGTATGAGATAGGCCATAAAATGAAATGAAACTAAGGAGGGTTGTGTTGTTAATATATATCGATGAGATTATATGAGTAACTAGATCTGAAAAAGGTTCTGTCGTGCTGATTCCTAACCATAATAGAGATTAGAAGTTTAATAACTGTGCAGATACCGAAAACACACTCTAATTTATGATTTTTTTTGTAGAGATCCACAGTTCATGAATGCAGTTTCCCTACATTTTATGTTTAAATCCAGGTTTCTTTTATGCAAACCACATCCTATTTTTCTGTATGGTCTGTCTGCATATGCAAGTTCAACCAACATTGTAGAAGAGCGATATTCCGAGAAAACAGGATTTCAGTACATAAAAAGTGAAAACAATCAAAAGTACATTATGAATCCAACAGGTTGGGGCAGGTAAGAGCTTAGCACCTTAAAATTAGAACACACGACAACACCGAGACAGAGTCACAGACTATGAAGGGCCACTAAAGCAGCGCTGATCCATAGAAGACAGCTTCCGCAGGACCTGTCATGTAGATATGGTTGTCTTCCTGTTTCCACTCAATCTCCAACGGTCCACCCGGAAGATCCACCGTGCATTTCTGTTCCCACCATGACCAATTCAAAAAATATATGAAGAGCTTGAGGTCTATACATGACCTCATGCAGCTGATCTCAGCTAATGACCGTTTTTTTTTAGTGTCAAACATTTCTGTCTCGGTGTAAAAAATGCTATCCAATTCTGTATTTATCTAGCCCAAAGCATCTGTTTCCCTAAACTATCATGATTTATGGTATCTAGATGACTAGGAGCTACATGCCATTGTATAATCCGAGAATTGTACCATTTTGCAAACTGATGTCCAATTTTTTAGTTCTAAGTCCAAACTTACCCTGTTGGCTCGACCTTCAAGGACAGCTGCAACAACCAGGGCGCAGGCTCCAGTTCCACAGGCCAATGTTGCTCCTGCAGTTTTGAGTATGCTTCAGCACACAAGGATACAGAGAATGCCCACAATTCATTAAAAAGTAAATTCCACAACTTGGGGGAATTAGCTGACCTGCTCCACGCTCCCAGACACGCATTTTCAAATGAGAACGTGATAAGACTTCAACAAACTCTGCAAGATAAACGCAAAGATTGTAAGGATATATTTTCAAAATATGGTAGAGAAATATTGCTATATCTGCTGATGAAATTTGGATAGATCTACCCATGAATCTATTCTACAGTTAACCTGTGTTAGTTCGAGCTGGGAACATTTCATGATGCTCGAACTTTGGACCTATCTCTGGCAAGTTTAAGTCATCCACTTTCAGATTCTGGTTGACAGAAACGAATATTACAAAAAGATTAGAAATTCCATGTGTCGCTGAATGATAAAATTTGAAATCCAGCAAGAAAACACGCACCGATCCACCTTTCGTACCAAATGTGACACAGTGAGGATTGCCCATGCTAACACACGTTACATTCCAGCTTACCCCATCAACAACTAGCTCTGCCTGAACAACAGCTTCACCTTTGCTTCCTGGCAACTTCGTGGGCACATCTTGTGCTTTAAGAATCGGTATGCCCATGTCAACCTTAACCTGTACCCATATATTAATCACAATGCATTAAACAACTTGCAAGCAACAAAGAGATAAAAGTCCATCTTTTACTTTAGCCGTCACCATGAATTAAACTAAACTAATAAGCGACATCAAACCAAATGATTTAGTGATTTACCTGCCCATCATCTTGAATTTCGGGAACAATCAGGCCAGCACCAGTATGTACGGTAAAACTAGCAAAACAAATTAGAAAAAACACTAGAGATTATATATAGCAAGCATGACTAAATCTAGAACTCTCAACAGATACTTTCGCATACCTATGTTTTCCTTGTAAGTTTTCAAGCTCAGCAATGAACCTTGCAAAGCATCGAACTCCATTGCCACACATCTACAAGAACAAAATCAAAGACCGTTGACTTCAAATGCAACAAGTCACTCGAAACATGTCAACTAAAAAACAATAGAAAAAGCCACACCTCTGGTTCACTACCATCAGAATTGAATATCCGCATGGCGTAATCGGTGCCATTGACTCCTGGCATTGCAAAAATCACACCATCGGCACCAACACCAAAGTTTCGATCGCACAGCTTCGCCGCCTGCTCTTGAGTAATCTTAGGTTCCGATGAGTCTCTGTTATCGACCTAGAAAAAACACAACTTTCTCAAAATGATTTCGATAACATGTTCGATACAGTTTAGTCAAATTTCTTTCTCTTTCAACGGAGAACAAACGTACCAAAATGAAGTCATTTCCGAGTCCATGATACTTCACAAAATGAAGAACTCCAGATTCTCTCTTGTCGAGAAAACTCGCCGGCGAGATCTTCACGGCAGTGACGGCGTCCATGGAGGCTGCAGACAAGCGAAACCTAGAGCTGCCAACGCAATGTTTTCTCTCCAATAAACCAAAAGAAAGAGAAGAGAAGGAACCTAGCTTCCTGCAAAAGGCACTCGACAGTTGGCGCGATTGTAGCGCGACGGGGACCGTGCTAGTGGCGGCTATCTCCATGGCTTAAGATTTGTTCTTGTTTCGAGACTTTCGACTCCCCTCCTTATTGGGAATAGACTTTGAAGACAACATTGCGTTGTTGTCATGTTAAATAACTAAACTCCGCGTTGTTTTATTCCATAGGACATGGTAAACAACATGTCGTTCTTCAGTCGCCAGATATTTATTCAAAAGGCCTTTAGTAGAAGCCCATTAAAATCTCCGAATGCCTCTCTCTCTCTCTCTCTCCTTGGCCGTGTCCTTCCTCTGGGCTCTCTCTCGCCGTTAAACATCTTCTCCTGACACTTTTCCTGCAATTACAATTGAGTGAAAGATAGACGCATTTCATATCTCCGATCTGACTTTCGACGATCCCCATTTTAGTCAGTTTTCAATTCTCGTTTAAATTTTATCTGTGAGAGAGATTTACGGTTAGTTTCTTAGCTGCATTGCTTTATGCTTCTTATTTTTTGTTCTGTTACTTTTCCCACCTTTTTTAGTTATCAATTAAGATAGATCCCCCAATCGAGGATTGCTAGGGTTTCGGATTTCGGAATCTTTTCCCCTAAATTTGATTCGAATTCACACACATATTATCCCTTTCCCCTTTGCTCATCATATCTAGGTTTTTTATATTTCAGCTCTAGATTTGCTTTTAGAAACCCTTTATGCAAAGCAGTGTGCATCGTGAGAAAGGCAGCTCGATCGCGATGATCTTGGAAACGCAACGGAATGTTGAATTCCCCCATAGGAACGTTGATAAGCGTCCGAGGAAACGGCCGCGATTGACATGGGATGCTGCGCCTCTTCTTCCTCCTCCTCCACCCACGGTAACGAATTGTCCACATATATGAAAAAGCTATTCTTTTGTAGTTCTGAAAGTCGATTTTAAATCGTTGTTTGTGTTTACAATCTTGGACGATACTGCAAATTGTGTTACCTACTCAAAAAGTTTCGATTTTGTGTGCTTGAGCTTAATAGGTGATGTTGTTATGCGAATATTCAGCTGGTGTTTTTGTTGTTTAGGTCTTTCATCCTCCGTTGTATTATGGTCCAGAGTTTGCGAGTGGAGCAGTTCCCAATTTTGTTTACCCAAACATGTTCTATAATGGCCTTCCTCGTCAGGGCTCTCCTCCTTGGAGACCAGATGATAAAGATGGCCATTATGTCTTTGTGGTTGGAGATACTTTGACTCCACGCTGTGAGTCTTATGTTACAGAGTCTTCCGAAATCTTATTTGTATCAATTGTATTTATCATGGAGGCTAACTACGTTACACTGACATGCCTCTTCTATTGTGCGTGCAGATCAAATTCTCAGCAAAATGGGTGAAGGTTAGTTCTCTCTTGCTTAAATGTTTATATAATGCTTATATTCGGCTTGTTTTCCTGTTCAATATATGCTCAAAGTCAGAGTTGATTTTTGTATATCAAAAATATCTTTTGGAGAAGATTGGTAATTTCAACATCCATTGGATTCTATCTGGCAGGCACATTTGGACAAGTATTGGAATGCTTTGACAACAAAAACAAAGAAGTCGTGGCAATCAAAGTAATACGGTCCATAAACAAGTATCGTGAAGCTGCCATGATAGAAATTGATGTGTTGCAACGGCTTACAAGGCATGACGTTGGTGGTTCTCGGTAAGAATATTTATTTCCTCTGCCATTCTTTGTTAGTGTTAAATTTATTGCATTTGGTGTAAGCGTTTCAATTCCTTGCAGTTGTGTGCAAATACGGAATTGGTTTGACTATCGTAATCATGTTTGTATTGTAAGTACTGTTACCTTTATTTGATAAGTTTGAGAGGAAAATACAATTTCCTTCATGCCCAAATATTATGTGAGTTAAAAGAACTTGCGGATGGGTTTAAATGGTTTCAACAGGTATTTGAGAAGCTTGGGCCAAGCTTATATGATTTTCTCCGCAAAAACAGCTACCGTTCATTTCCCATTGACCTTGTTCGGGAGCTTGGCAGACAACTTTTGGAGTCTGTAGCGTGTGTGTTTACTATTCTTGACCCATTCTTCTATATAGTAGTCCATCAGTGCCACAAATCATTTTTAATTTTGAGTTTTTTAATATAAGAATTAGGCATTAATAGTTATTAGTTCATGTTTCTCTATACATTTTGAAAATTCCACGGAATCCAAAATGCTCAGGTGGCCATTTATTTGAAACTTTTGTTTACAAGTGTGCTTAGACTTTATTCATTTGGTTCTGGCAGATATGCACGATTTACGGCTGATTCACACGGATTTGAAGCCGGAGAACATTCTACTGGTATCTTCTGAATATATCAAAATACCTGATTATAAGGTGAGTTATCATCTCCAAATTGGACCTTTTTTAAATTCCTTTTTTTTATTTAGGTTCATGGCTTATATGAGATACATCAATGAACTAACTTGTTTAGTTGATTTTCTTTCCCTACGGTCATGAAAATCTAGTTTCTATCACGGCCCACGAAAGATGGGTCATACTTCAAGAATCTGCCCAAATCAAGTGCCATCAAGCTCATTGATTTTGGGAGTACAACGTTTGAACATCAAGACCATAACTACATCGTATCCACAAGGCATTACCGTGCGCCAGAAGTTATCCTAGGTCAATAGTGATTTTAACATATCTGTCTTGATAAGAATTCTTGTGTATAGCTTGTTGGTTATTGAATATTTTGGAACGTTAATCGCAGGTGTTGGATGGAACTATCCATGTGATATGTGGAGTATCGGTTGCATACTTGTTGAACTTTGTTCAGTAAGTAACTTTCTGTTTACATGTTTTCAACACATAAGGATTCATCTCACCATGTCTCAACAAACGTTTCTTCTGGATAAAAACTTGCAGGGAGAAGCGCTTTTCCAAACGCATGAAAACTTGGAGCATTTAGCCATGATGGAAAGGGTTCTTGGACCATTACCACCTCATATGGTGCTCAGAGCTGAGTAAGAACAGCAAAATCATCCTAGTAGGAGCATCAGATACCAGCGGAAAATGAATTGAATTGTAATTTCTTATATCAAAATCAAAACGGTTCTTGCAGCCGGCGCTCTGAGAAATATTTCAGGAGAGGTGCAAAGTTAGATTGGCCTGAAGGCGCGACATCAAGAGACAGCTTGAAAGCAGTATGGAAACTTCCACGTTTACCGGTAACTAATCTCGCAGCAATCAAATCAAGTAACTTCGGATTTGACATGCTGAAAAAGATCAGCATCATATTTTTTTCTTTTTGCAGAATCTAATAATGCAGCATGTAGATCACTCGGCGGGCGATCTGATAGATCTACTACAAGGGCTGCTTCGATATGATCCAATGGAGAGGTTCAAGGCAAGAGAAGCACTGAACCATCCCTTCTTCACAAGAAGCCGGGAACAGAGTATTCCTTTTAACCCAACCCCTCATCCATTTTTATATAATCACAAAAACTAAAAAGAAGAAACAGCAGATAAAATGTTTGGATAAATCTGCTGTTTCTGGGTTTCATCACTTTTCCTGGGTTTTTTTGTAGCGTTATTACATGTTTTCACGTATAGAAATGAAAAGAGAAAAGGAGAAAGGTTTGTACCTTATTTGCGTGTCTGTTGTTTTGGTTTCTCTTGTGCTCGTTTTCCGACCACGACAAAGGTTATTACAGTTGTTTACACCTAATTGTTGCAATGTGTGCAAAGTAGGCTTCTTCATGATATTTGATGATTGAACACGACAAAAGGTTCAAAGATATCTTAACCCATATCCGGTTTAATCAAATCGAAACCAATTTTCGATTTTGGATCGGTTGAACTAAAGTGCAGCGTGAGGCCCATTAAAGAAAGGGACGGTGTCGTATTTGTGTGAGCGCAAAGGAGAGCATATTCGGAATCGAAGGCGGCTTCATCTTCCCTCAGCTATCTCTTTACTTCATCACTGTCTAGGGTTTTTAAGGTTTATCTCTTTCCACAATAATGGAGTCTCTGGTAAAGTTACAGCTCCATCACCAGCCATTCCATCTTTCCCTCACCTTTTCATCATCGTTCCCGAAAAACCTAACCTCTATCCCTTTCAGACCCTTAAACCGACCAATTTCCTCTTTCAAATGCGCTTCAGTCAAAGCATCGTCCTCCAAGTTTCAAGATTCTATCATCCCTCTCCAACATTCCAAACCTTTACGTATCTTAAAATCCACATGCGTCACTCTAACAACCGCCGCAGCTCTGCTTTTCGTCAATTTCCATCTAAAATCTCCGGCGATTGCAGCTCCCGTAACGTCTCCGCCGACAGTGGAAAGCAACGAACACGTTACCTTGGAAGAAGAAGAGAGAGCGCTTGAAGAGCATTTGGCAACTCACCCTCCGGATGTGGACTCTCTGCGCTCCTTGATGGAGGTAAAGATCAAATCTCGAAAGCTTATGGAAGCTATAGAAGTGATTGATCGTCTGATACAATTAGAACCCGACGAACCGGAATGGCCAGTATTGAAAGCCAACATCTTCACATACAGTGGAGATCTAGATTCAGCCAAAACTGGATTTGAAGAGATTCTGGCTAAAGATCCGCTTCGTGTTGAAGCCTATCACGGCTTGGTTATGGCTTATTCTGATTCAGGTATGGATTTGAAAGAGGTGGAGAATAGAATTGAGGAAGCGATGTTGAGGTGCAAAAAGGAGAATAATGGCAACGATTTTCGGGACTTTCAGCTACTCGTGGCGCAGATTCGGGTCATTGAAGGAAAGCATAGTGAAGCATTGAAGCTTTATCAAGAGCTTGTGAAAGAGGAACCAAGAGATTTCAGGCCGTATCTCTGTCAGGGAATTATATACACATTACTGAAGAAGAAAGACAAGGCCGAGGAACAATTCGACAAGTTTCGGAAACTTGTACCCGAGAATCATCCTTACATAGAGTATTTTATGGATAATATGATTGCAACAAAGCTTTTCTCAGAGAAGACACAGCGTGAGATGGCTGGATCAAAGAGTTGAACGGGAATTATGTGTAATGTTTTTGCCAATCGTAATGAGGTGAAGAATGATGCTTAGCAGACTTGGAAAAAATGTGACTTTGAGATAATGCAGGCTTTTCCTGGACTGTCTTAGATGTCTCTTTAGTTGGTTTATATAAAGATCATAAGTTGAACACTTGATTTTATTCAGTGATGAGTTTGAATCACAACCCTTTGCACATGGTGTATATGCATGGGGACATTTTGTTCCTTAGGTCGAAAAGAACAGTGAAGCCTCATATTTTCGCTATATCATTTGGGTAACTTAGTATTTTGCTTGCTATAGGTGGTTAGGTTGTGGATAATGAAGAAATCGACCTCGAATAGCCAAGTTGTAATTCATGGTGGAGTTATAACACATCTCTTTCTCCATGAAATTATCATAATTGGACCACACTTTTGGTAATTGCAAACGATGATCATCTTCTTTCTGTAGGTGAAGTTTATAAATGCTATGTTCAATCAGCCATGTTCTGGCTTGATTTTTTGCCTCGGTAAAGGTCCCCACAATTCCATCAATCAATTCCTTCTGTTCTCTAAACCAAGACTGAAATTTCCGGTTAACCAAAAACCGAAGAGACAGTAGATTCCGTTTCACAATTTCTTTGGAAAATAAGCTTACGTGTCCATCCGAGGCAAGTCTAATATTCACAACTTTATCAATTAACGGACCTAACACTCAATCTTCGCATTAAATGATATCTTATATTTATTTTTTTATTCATCTATATATTTAATATTGTGGTTTAGATACAAAACGCTAAACTATCGAATCTATGATTTCAAATGCATACATCCAACCTTTTTACATTGTCTGTACCAAATAGAGAAGTATATAAATTTCATTTATGTTTAGATTCTTGTTGACAAAGTGTAAAATTTAATAGATTTCTTACGTAAAAGTAAAAAAATTTGCAATGTACTGTATTTAGTTATTTATCAAATAAATTTTAGATTACCGATTATTCATCGTACTCTGATTAGTGATTTTTGTTCTAAAATGTCTAATTATTAATATGAGTAAAGACCTTATGTTGGCAACTGATCATAGGTTATATAAAAAGTTATGTCGCATTTGGAAATATTTAAGGGGTAAAAAATTTAATCTAATTAATTAACTGTAAAATAAAAACAACGGTTTAAAAAAGGGCAATTGACTATTTTAGCACTAAATAAAGTTTTAGTGACTAAATTAGCATGCCAAATCTAAACTCCCATATATAGCATTTTGTAATTGGAAAAAGACAAAAATAACCTGATTTAAAATTAATTCCCCTTTCTCTCACGTGATACCAATCCCTCACCCACCACCGCCTCTTTCTTCGTCGTCTCACCCAATACCGGAATCTCTCAAGCGATACCTATCCCTCCACCGCCGAAATCTCGTTCTTCGTCGACTCTCACACTCTTGTTGATCTCTTTCGATCTCACACTCATGTCTTCGTCGTCTTCACCTTGGTACGTCGTCTTCATCTCTCTCACCCCTCACTTAGATTTTGCCGCGTTGAATCTACCAAAAATTAGGATTCCGTTTAGGTTTCATTTGGAGTGCTTGTTTTTCGATTTTGAAAATCAGGTGGAACATGCTTAGTTTTTTCCTTCTATAATTTGGATTTCTGTTAGTAAGTATTTCGTTTACATTCGCAAGAACGTGTTTGTTCTTGAGAGATAGAAGAAGTAAAACTAAAGTACACAGAAATTAAAGAAATAGGAATCTACATTGCATTCCAACTCACCAGAATTGAGTTTTTGTCCATTAGTTGTTTTATCAATTTTTATATTCTACTGCATCAAAGTTAAAAATTATACGTAATGAGATGATGGTTCGTATGAATCTTTGTTGTTGAGTTTATGTTAATTTCTTTTATTTTTGATCTGTTTATAATCTGTTTAAGAAGCACTAATCGTATATGTCAAGTGATGATTTGTTCTGATTTGAATATGTTTGGGAATATTATCAAATAGAGTTCTGATTTGTTCTTTGTTCTTTGTGTTGTTATGTCACTTTTGCTTTCGGTGAGTTTATTATTTGTTTTCAACTTATGATTGCATAAATCATACCACATGATTATCTTTTTTTTCCTTTTGTTCCACTTCTTTTTTTCAATGAATTTATGCACAAAATTATATGCAATTTACTGTAAAATATTGGATCACATGTTTGATGTGCTAAAAACCAAGAATCTTGTGGGAACTCCCTTAAAAACATCCTCTCCGGCAATTAGAACGGCCGATCGCTTGCCACCATCTTCGTTAGATTCAATATCACTATTGTTCTGCAGTTTGCGAGATTCAGCTGAGAAAAAAAGAAGTAAAGAGACAAACAGTTATCTGAAAGTGACCAAGAGAGCACATTGTTTGAAAACTACTTCTGAAGTTTTTGTTTTCAATGTAAATTCTTGAATCTGAGTGTGACAATATATTTTTCTGATGATTAACTCTTTTTTTTGAAATTTGAGTTTCTTTAAACTCTTGTAATCTAGATTCCTAAGTTTAGTAGTCTTATATTTCACTTGATGTGGTATATATTGTGTTTCTTTATCTTGCAATTGTTACTCATAAGCTCTTCTTTCTTGCATTATCTGTTACACTATTAGGTCATCATTTCAACTGGAACTAAGAAATGTGATATAATTTTGGTAGATGTAACTTTTCAGTTCAATTAAAAAAACATCACTATTGATTTGAAAGTTTGCACTGATTTTTTAAATGTCAATGTTAATGAACAGCAAAACACTAGTCTTTACATGATATTAGAAGACATTTGGGCATTATAAACTATATAGTAGAATACACGATCATATACTATAGATTAGAAGCATAAATAACCCTCTGCAATTTTACGTTTTAGGAAGAAATTCCTAAAACATAAGAGATACTTCCAAAATTTGCATAAAATTTTCCTAAATTTTACATAAAATGTGACTACATTCCTAGTTTCAGTAAAAAGTTCTTAATATTAAGGAAGTTCTTCCTAAATAAAATAATTTAAGAAGGAATTCCTAAAACATAAGAGATACTACATAAATTTGCATAAAGTATTCCTAAAATTTAATGAAGTTTCGGTGTAAAAGAACGTGGTAGAAGATTCCAATGTATATATGCATAAAATAGAGCTCAAATAACTACAATATCAAGATTTTCCATAGCAATGATTATTGAGTAATTGATTAGAAATCTGTAAACAATGTTGCCCCTTACTTTGTAAATCAAACTCTTAGTTTGATATTCCACACTTTCGTTGATTTCTCGATTTATCAGCTTGACAAATACTTTGCCTCCCAACCGAGTGACAAACTGAATGATTAGAAGATAGATAGCTGTCAATAAAAACCTGAAACCATCATAGAAAAATTGTCATGCTTTTAACAAAATTGCTAGCACATGGGACTCGTAAAGCTTGTAAAAAAAGAGTAATCTCTCACTTAACTATATCAGATATGATAATTTCGTAAAGATGAGTATACATTTCAAGGAAGTTGGAGGCATATATAATGTTCATGATAACAAGAACATCATTTCTAAACTATTTACTAAAATTGTATACATTTCCCTCATGTAAAACTATTTTGTAACATTCAAACTAGAAAATACAACAAAACCAACCTATGTAAGAACCAAAAAAGCCAGAGATCTAGTTATAAGAATATGAACTATTCTTTCTCAAAAAGAGATTACAATCAAAATGCCTAGTTTTACATACCTAAGAAATATCTTGCTACAATAGCATTAATGAGATGAATCATTACTATTATCCAACATGTGATGCAGTAAAGTTATTTGATCTTATTACAGCGCTAGTAACACAAGGTGGTGCTTTTCGACGGAGAAGAGTTGGAAAAAGTATCTGGAAAATATTGCACACATACCGGATCTTTCCCTCTGCTAAATCGCGTGCAGAATCTCTACCTCTGCTGAATAGCATGCCGGAGATGGAGACGAAATGTGGAATCGCGTGCCGGAGATGGTGACGGAGTTGGAGACGAATGCGAGCGTATTTCTTGTCGATTTCGTCGCTTGAAATGTTGAAGATGTGCTGAATCGCGTGCGAGAGATGGAGACGACGACGATGTCGTCGCCGGAGTTGGAGACGACGACCAGCGAATTTCCAGTCTACGATTTTGGCGTCGGAGAGGTTGAAGAAGAGAAACACTTAACGTTAGTTCTAATTTTAATCAAGGAGAAAATAGTCTTTTCTCATTTGTAAAAATGCTAAATGGGAGATTTTTTGTTTGGAGTGCTATAATTGTCATAAAAAGTTGGTTTAGTGCTAATTTAGGGTATTTCTCTTTAAAAAATAATAATCAGTTTCTCGGGTTTTAAAGTTATGCGTCGTCATGAATAAAAATATGTAAATAGATTGTGAATAATTTTAAGAGCACTTTTAAAACTTTAAAAATTATTACAATTTAAATGTTTAAATTTTTGAGTTTAAAAACTTTAAAATAAAGTTAAAATTTTAAGTTTCACCCCTTCGAACTTCAAAGTGGCGATTTTTAGGTTTGGGTAAAAATAGAGTCGTTGTGACCTAGAAGGTAAACAAAATGCGTAATATTTGATCATAGTTTATAAATATGTATTTGACCTACTCTTCTTCCTTGTGTCTTAGAGACTCTTATTCCTCTTCTTTACTTATCATTCAAACCTTTCATACTGACTAACTCCACCGTTATTACAATTGGATTTCAAGAACTGTGACAGTTCCTCTCGGGATATTATTTTTCTTACACAAAGTCTGTTCTAAGTTTTTGAGAACCAAAACTAAAAGGAAAAACAATTTCACAGTTTTAAATATATTTATAAAAATAAATCTTTTTCAAAAAGGTAAAATTATTTTAAAAAAATTAGACCACAAATCGGTTCTATTTGTTACTTTCCAACGGTTGATTAGAATGGTGAAAGACATGTCCAACGAAGGACCCACAAATTATCTTTGTCGAGAGTATAATTATAAAATTGTTAAATATTTTTTATCAAACAGAATTACTAATAGAGACATAATAATAAACCATTAGTCTAACATTAAAAAATAGAGCCGAAACAATTACGCGTTCTATAAAATTTTGCGATCAATGTAATCATCGTTAATAAATAAACGAATAATATATATCACATTCGTTAATGGCGAATGAACAAATAAAATAATGATTTCAGAAATTTGTTTAATTATCAATACAAAATTTATTCTCGTTATTCAAAAAGAAATATATAAAAAAAAATTTGTATTTCGATATAAATATTGTGAAAATTTTATTATGTGTTATTAAGAAAAAAAAATCAATAAAAAAGTAGTAAAAACATCCTTTAAACCAAATAATGACGAGATTACATAATTAATTCAAAGTGAGTAGAAAGTAATAAAATAAAAGTGATAAAAGATGGAGTAAGATTAGAGAGGTTGGTCTTAAAGAGTGTTTAAGTTGAACATGTAATTTTATTCACATTTTTGTCTTCTTGTTCTCATCTTTTTTCTTCAACTTTTTCACAATGGTTTGGTTCACTTCCACTCTAAAAACTAAATTAATAACTTGATTTTCACTAAATTAACCGACATATAGCCATACTTATTTATATTTAATAGTAAGGGATGTATCCGAATTCTTGAATCATTATCATCATAACAACATCAATAAACCATGCTAACCTTTTATTATCAGCTATGTATATAACATCATCACTATATAATAACAAGTTACGAGTACTACTAATCACGATAAAATATACCATTTAAATTAATAGTAAATGAGACTACAGCAAATGATATTTTTATAGTATAATGAATTAATTTTATGATATAGTATATCACTGCTCCGGGGTACAAATTTCATATCTTCAAGATATAGACATCAAATCATGATTGTGACATTTTATGTTAATTATAAATAAACCTTTTTTTAATTCATATACAAATTACACTTCATTATTGATATGAATTCTTACGCGCATTGGTTACAAAATTATAGTAACGTTGTGTAAGAGCATCCACACATAAATACATACATAACTCTATAAGATGATGAATTAACCATTAACTATTCTCCAATTCCATCACATGAGAGAACAAACTTCCGCGTGAAATGAAAATGGAACAATTAGGAAATCACAATTTTAACATGTGTAATTAGTAGAAAAAAGGTTTTCTTTAACGAATCGAATTAGTATATCACAATTTTACGTAGTTCCATGGGTTAAACGTTAGTTATGTGTGAAGATATTTGAATAATATTTACACGCAACAAAATCTAGCAAGATTGTGAGTGTTCGAAAAGAATAGATTTATGTTTGTCCTCTTATTTCATGCAATGACGTTTGACATCAGAAAGCTTAGACAAACTATATGAATATAGACAAAACAATAAATTTATCATTTCATATGCATACAATCGACGATACAAGTTTTTATGTGAATTAATTTCATCCAAACTCGATCAAATCCATTATAATCTAATTTCTTTTGTTATTTAAACAATTAGTTTAGAGTTTTAGGGTTTTGGACTTTAATTCTGATTAGATACAATATATTTACATGATTTACATCCATAATTAATATGAGCAACAAGCACATATACATGTCAAGGAATCTGCTTTCCATTTTGTCGTTTGTTCCTGTTTTTTTCTTTTGTATTTTTCTACGCATGCTAACTTTTCCCATAAATAATTAAATGTTTAATATGGTTATTTTATTCTTACTTTGTTGACTTTAGAGTACTAGTTTTTTTATTTTACAAACAAGAATCTTAGCTTTAATATGGTTTTTCATTCATTTATTTGATCAAATGTCAGTTGCTAATCGAAGTAACTATATTGTATCTGATCCTAAACTTTCGTACGAACAATTTGACGACCCATTGAAACTAAAGATTATCATTTTTTCATGAAGAATGGCATCTTTTGTTTGTTTTTTTTTTTAAAAAAAAATCTCTTAGAGAAATTGAGAATGTATTTTACTTTTTTTTTTGTAGCTTTGGAAACATTCGTAATTCAGTGCACTGTCACTTAATCTATAAGAAGTTGGAAAACGTCTAGTTTTGTGTCTTCCCCATAAGACTATTTTATAAATAAATAAAATTCAAGAAAAAGAATGTTATTTGAAATATTTTTAGTGATTGTGAAAATAACAATCATAAAAGTAATGATTGTGTGTGTAGGCTAGGCATATAGGGGAGATATCATCCATAAATCAAGGCATATATATGAAGCAAATTTCAAAGTTAAATATTCATTTGCTTTTATTTTGTTCTTTTCTATTTGATTTAAATTTTATAAAATATATGCATATATATAGTAATTTCTATTCATAATCTAACAGTAAATTTTAAAACTGCGAAGTGTAAGTTAACAGTTAGTTATGGGGAGAAATGTTTCATATGCCATTAAACCTGTTTTAGAGTAATGTGACAGATTAATTACATTGAAAGCGAAGACTGTTAAAGAGTTTCTGTCGTTTTCTAGTTAGTCAAATTTGGTCTGCTCAAGAGAACTAATCCCAAATTATTGTCACTGTTAATTATTACTGATTTAATTTGGATAAGAGCAATGTATTCAAGAAGAAGAAAGAACATATATTTATAGTTAAATTCTGCCTAACCTAGTCCTTTGGATGACGACTTCGTTTAAAAGTAATATAAAGTTTAATTACCAAACGTTATTTATTAACCTATGAATCAAATTTTCAATGGAGCTTTTTACCAAATAAATAAAATTAGAGTTTTAGGGTAAAAAGAGACGATTTTTCCAATAGAAAATGCATGTTAGAGAACACAAATCCAAATCTTTTGAATCAAAGGGCAAATATATCTTCAATTATTTAGAAAAGTATTGGTCCAATATATTTTATTTTCTCTCTTTCATAAAGACTGTAATTTTACAAATTTTCATATATATATATTTTTAATTAAAAATTGTATTTCAAAAAAGTAAATAATTTTTTCAGTTAAGTAATATGACTAAATACAGTGTTTTGGTAAAACTTTACATTGGAGATAACAAAACGACATTTTTTATATAACAAGAAATAAAATCTTTAAATAACGTTATTTAAAACGGAAAAAAATTAATAATATCGAAATGGATAATCCAATCCTTCTCATAACTTTTATGGATTGAGTATTAAATGGATTATAAGGCGATCCTATTTATAGATTTGATTGTCTGAGAACTTTCCAGTATAAAATATGTAATAAACGTAAAAATTTATACAAATTACGAAAAAATTAAAGTTCAGACCTGATATATAAAGATAAAAAACACATATGTATATATATATATATATATGTTTACACAGCAAATATTTTAATATTAATTTTGTTGAATAATTCCAATTTATTGATTATCACTGTATTAAAAAAAACACAAAAATGGGGAAACGGAGAGACAAGTGGCAGTGATTCACGGATGCACAGAACTTTGTAAGTAAAAAATAGTACCCAACACGCACCATTCACACTTCCCCTTTTATTTTATTTTATTTACCTTTTTTTTTTTTAAAGTTTGTGTCATTTTAACATTTTGAACTTTCAAATAACTCCATAACCTCCTTTTTTCTCCGGCGTCTTCTCGTTCGTTCTCATCTTTTCTCTTTCTCTCATTTTATTTCTGTAATCGTTTGATTTCTTCTTGTATCCCTTAGATTATCTGAGAGAATTGCATGCATTTTCCTCTTCTCTAGTTTCTTACCAAAAGTATGATTTCTCTGATTTTTTCTGCCCCAGTAAATTTATCCGGTTATATGGTATAGATTTATCATCTCTTCGTGTTTCTCCCCTTTAAGCTCCGTGAAATGTTTTCCCCGGAGAATTATTCCTCCGATTTCGAGTGAGTGAAAGATGAACAGATTTCGATTCGGCGATCTGAGTTCTCGAGATCGATTAGCCTCCAAAGTGCCCAGTTCTCGTGAAGGTTACAGCTTCTCCTCTCTCTCTCTCTTTGCCGATTTGATAAGCTTCTTTTGTTCTGCACAGTACTCGAATTTTGTCTTGCTAAATTTAGAGCAAAATATTATTTTTAATTTTGTTAGCCAAGCTTCCAAGATTTTCTGAGAAACCAAACATGATTATTTTCCTTCTTCGGTTTGTTCAAGAATCTCCTAGGGGAGATTATCAATGTGTAATTGGTTACTACTACTGTGTTTTTTTTTCGTTTATTAATCTGGAAAATATAAAAAAAAAGTTATACTTTTTTTCTTCTAAAAAAGCTTATAGTTCTGAAGATAAAAACAAACATTTGCAAATTTGTTTCTTGTGGAAAACTACAGTTAAAGCAGTGGGTAGAGAAGATGATTTAGCTGCTTTAATGATAAAGTAAAGAAGAAGAAAAATCTTAGGGAAAATGTTTGTTGGGCAGTGTCATGATTTGGTTTGTTTGTTAACTTCATTTTTTTCAACAGTGATTATCATTTTAATTTACATGTAATGAGTGCCTATAACCTCCTTGCTTTATTATGTTTTATGTTCTTCCCCCTCACTTTGTGCTACAATTTACTCTTTTTGTCTCCCAACTTTTATTTTTTTCGGGTTTCATCCGTTGTAAAGTTGATTGCTTTATCAATTTAGAACATTAGTAAGTCATCATTTTCTTGCAGGAAAGAAACAGAGCCCGAAACTCAAGTCTCCAAGGTCATCTTCTGAATTTAATTCTTGCCACTGTGAAGCTTTAGGTGAAAACAAGGTATGGATACTCTTTAAGTTATATAAGCCTTGAGAGGAAATGCTTAGTTCCAGTTGTTGTTTGAAAGTGACTTCTTGCTCATATTGAAGCTGCAGCAAGATATAGCTTTTCAAAGCACTGGAGTACCAATGAAAAGTTTGCTAGCACAAGAAATGTCAAAGCAAAAAGAATCTAAGAGGAGATCACCAAGCATTATAGCAAGATTGATGGGTCTCGATGTCTTGCCACCTCAGAGTTCGTCTCATAGACAACACAAGTCTGTGGAGAATCAGCAAGGCAGGAGCGGTGGAGGCACTTCTTATGATGATTACAAATCTCATAAAATGAGCTCAAAGGGAGACCAAAAGTTTAAAGATGTTTTCGAAGTTTTGGATGCTAGGAAGGCAGAGAGCAATAGAAACTTATATCATCAGGGGAGGGTGAACGCTGCTAATCTCACCCAGGCAGAGATGGCTTTTATACGGCAGAAATTCATTGAGGCTAAGCGGTTATCAACGGATGAGAAGCTTCGTCACTCTAAAGAGTTTAATGATGCGCTTGAGGCTCTAGACTCTAACAAGGACCTCTTACTTAAGTTTCTTCAGCACCCAGATTCATTATTCACCAAACATGTGCATGATCTTCGAAACATACCTCACAAGCCACATTACGATCAAGCACCATCTTTAAATTCGCCAAACAGCCAGAGGCATGTGGATGGTCTGAAAACTCAGAAAGCTGATAGGGACTCGTTAAGGAAGAGTCATAGGTCGCCTTATCGTCATGGTGGTAGTGGTGGTTCTCATACTAGACATGTTTCTTATGACACACTTGACTTACCAAATGAGGAGATGGGAAAGAGAAGTGAGCTGCAGCCAACCAAGATTGTTGTTCTGAAACCTAACCTCGGTGAGCTACGTTATGCTGGTAGAAATTTTGCATCGCTAAGTTCTTCTTCCGATGAATTCAGAGCAGATCGTAGGCTTCCATGCACCAGCAATCATGGGAGGCAGAAAAGTAATGAAGATATCCGCCTTTCAAGACAGAATCCAAGAGATTCTGGAGAAATTTCCAACATAAGGTCTAGGAAAAGGATGGCCAGCTGTGGCAATGCTAGTAGTGCCATGAGCTTTGAGACTTCGGGACTTAGAGGATATGCAGGGGATGAAAGCTCATCAGGGAGTGATTCTGCAAGTGAATCAGAGCTAGTGCCAGTAACTTCAAGAACAAGAACAGTCCTTAACCGTAAGAATTTCCATCGATCTTTGCCTTCCAAGTCAACAACATCATCTGTGAGCAGGGAAGCCAAAAGGAGACTATCAGAGAGATGGAAGCTGACACACAAGTATGAGCAAGAGATAGAAATTAGTAGAAGCGGCACATTAGCTGAAATGCTTGCAACTTCAGATAGGGAGGCAAGGCCGGCAAGTTTTAATGGACTCACTTTCGAAGAGGGGATTAGTAAAAGAGTTGATAGCAATATTCAGTGGTCTGAATTGCAAGAACCTGTTGGAATCAGCAGTAGGGATGGTTGGAAAGGGTCCTGCTCAAAAAAAATTTCAAAATCCAAAACCATGATGAACCAGGAAAGCACTTTTGGTTACACTATAGTTCTTCCTAAGGAGTTGATTATTCGAGATGGATTAGTGAAGGGGAATTCTTCCCATCACGGGGTGTCCACATCTTTCTTCTCAAGAAAATCTAGACCTGGTAGTAACAAATCTAATTCATCATACAATAGTTCGCCAGAGATCAACATCAGCCCAAGTTTAAGCAAATTCCTATATATGAAGGACGGGGTTCAAAACGAGAAGCTCTCTCATTCTAAAACACGTTGCAGATTCTCAGTTGATGCAAATTCAGACATTGATGATAGTTCGGTTTCTGATGATATCAAGACGGCAATGTCATCTGAAGCTCCAGATTTGTCAACTGTCACCCTGCTAACTGATCCTGTAAGTGAGCATTATGTTTCAAGATCATGGGTCTGTGCTCTAGATCATCAGATTACATTGCTATCGCTAAACAAATAATAACACATATCTAAAACCTTTTAATGATGTTCTAGGATATCTCAAGGATGCCAACTGAGGATGTAACTCATTCTTCGGTTTCTGAACCACAGTCTCGTGAAAACTCAAAGGAAGGAGATCAACCAAGTCCGGTTTCAGTTTTAGAAGCTTCTTTCAATGAGGATGTCTCATCTAGTTCAGAATGCTTTGAGAATGTTAGTGCCGATCTCCAAGGTAGTCAATCAGTGCTTGTTAGGCCATTGATTGTTTTGCACATTACAATAACTTTGTATCTCTAAGTTGTTTTAAGGAGCAACTATAACCATCAATTGACAATTAGTGCGAGGCTAATTCATTGCAGTTAACTATAAATGTTAACCATTGTTTCTATCTTCCAGGACTCAGGATGCAACTTCAGCTCCTCAAACTAGAGTCAGCCACTTACAATGAAGGTGCCATGCTCGTTTCAAGTGATGAAAACACAGATCAAGAGGAGTCATCCACAATAACTGGTGAGACTATGATCACCCAGGAGATTGGAGAAGAAGACTGGAAGTCACTATACTTAGTTGATCTCCTAGCCAACTCCAGGTTAAATGCCTCAGACCTTACCATTGTCATGGCAACAACACCTGTAGATCCATCCTTGTTTGAGGATCTCGAGAAGAAGTACTCAAGCCTGAAAACCTCAACCCGGTTAGAAAGGAAGTGCCTGTTTGATCAGATCAGCAGAGAGCTATTCCAGATATTAGAGCAGTTTTCAGATCCACACCCTTGGGTGAAATCCACAAGGTTCTACTCGAAATGGGACACAAACAGGATACAAGAGACTCTGCACGATTTGGTCACAAGAAAGGAAGAGAAACAAAGCAAATATGACGTGGAGCAGGAGTTGCAATGGCTGAACTTGGAAGATGGCATTGAACTCATAGGTAGAGAGATTGAGGAAATGCTGACAGATGAACTCATAGCAGAGCTTGTGGTAGATGTAATCTTCTAGAATGTTACATAACAATAATATTCTCTATTCCATACTTTTGGAGAAAGAAAAAAAATCAGGAAAATGCAATATGTGACGACAGTTTTATCATATGTGGTAATGAATGAAGAAAGCATTTGTCTCTGAAAAATAGCATCAGTCTTCACTGAAAATAGAATATGAAAAGTCTTTAAGACAATAAAAGTTACACCAAAGTTGTGTTGGTTTTCCGGATTTTCCCTTGGGCGTGATGTCCAGAATTGGGCGTTTTAGACCTTTGGGAGGCAACCCAATACTTCCAAGGGTCTCTGTCAGGCTGTCACAATCACCTTCTTTGAAGCAAAATGAATGTTGAAGGATGTCACAATCACCTTCTTTGAAGCAAAATGAATGTTGAAGGATGTCACACACTTACTTAATTCCCCCAAAACCCATTATAATTAGCTTAAACCGATCCATTTACAATGAATGAATGGATGTAGGTTTACCAATTTAAGATAAAGCTATGTAAGGACATGGTTCCCAACTTTGAATGCATTAAATGGGATTAAATTCCTCTTCCGAGGACCAAATTGGCTTGTGTTACCTTTTTTGAACTATAATTAAAAACGGAATAAACAAAAAATAATCAATTTGTGTAGATAACTTTTTTTTTTACAAAGTTTAACCAATATAATATTTTACTAGAATACTACCTAAAATTAATATTTTAATTCTTTTTGTTATTTGAATGAAAAAATTATAAATATATTTTAATTTAAAATATTATATATATTATAAAAGAATGATATTACTATTATTATATATTATTCAATAATATTGCATTATTTTATCGTTGTTTTTGCGATACGTTAATCAAAAATACATTTATAAATTTTTTAGTAAAATATTTGAAACATATTTTAAATTAAATTAATAAAATTAGTAGTTTTAATTAATTTTGTTATGTTATAGAATCTATTTATATATAGAGTAGTCATACTAAAAAATAATTATTAGTTATTCAAATTTAATATTACAAACAAATGATATAATATAAAATTTTATTTGTAAATATATTGATTGTTTGGAAACAAAAAAATTGAATGATATAATTTCTATATGATTTGTGATTTAGATATGTTGACTATATTATTACACAATATGTATATTTTTATAAAACAATTATTAATACAATATATTGAATTTAATTATTGAGTTAAAAAATACAGTTGCATATAATATAAAAATGGAATTAAATAGTGTTAATGAAGTTTCTATATCTATAAAAATTTGACATATTTACTTTCTTTATATATGTGTACAATAATTAATTATTTATGTAAAAAATAATTTTTTATTTTTAAAATTGGCGAGTAATTAAATGTGTAATTTATTAACTCAAACTTTCCTAATTTTTGAATCTTCGTATATTTGAAAATTAAATAGTGTTTGAAAACTCATTAAATTCTATAATTAAGTTATCTAATTAAGATGTTTAGATAATAAAATAAATAATTTATATTTAAAATTAAATTAATTAATAAAATTGTTGAGAGTGAATATGGTGATGACACCTAAGCAATTTTCATTTTCAATGCTTCTAGATTAGAACATAAATATCCTTTTCCCTTTTTGAACGAAACAAATGAAGATATTTTTTTGAAAAATAATCAAATAGGATACCTCAATATTCAAAATATTTAACTCAAATGCATTATTAGCCATTTGAGTTAATACTACCGGAACCAAAAAATTTTAGTGTAAATACAAAAATTACAGGACCACAAAAACAGATACGATGACTACGATAAAAACAAATAATTGAACAATTAAGAAAAACAAGAATTCATGAAAATGATCGCAGAAAAAAGATATAAAAACTACGATAAAAAACATATAATCGAACGAATAAAATGATTGAAATCCAAATAAGAAAAAGATAAATTCATGAAAACTATAGTGCAAAAAAAACATTATATGAAAACTATAATAAAAACAAGTAATGAATTGAATAAATGATTGAAAAGAAAAAAAACAAATTTGCGGATGCAAAATTTAATATTTTTCTTTAATTCATTAAATTTTTCCATAAGATAATTTTGTAAATTTTTGAATTCTAAATTATAATCGCGCCCGATAATAAAATCTACGAATATTTAACATTTTTACATAAATTTTCGTTATTATATACTAAATGATTTTTTCAAAGCTATGTGGTATAAATGTTTTTTAAATTCAATAGCAACAAGCTTATGCATTTTTCATGATCTCAATGACTTATTTTTTAATTTATATTTCAATAATTTTGGTAATATATGTGGGCTATATAATCCAAATTGAGTTATTAACCAATATCTATATTATTTTGATTTAATTATACATGAAGCTGGAATGAAGTGTGACGAAACATAAAACATGACCGTAACGATTGTCCCCATTTGCTTTGATTTTTTGTTTTGCTAGTTATTTATGTGTACTTTCGATGAGATCAAAATTCTATAGTGTTACTATAATAATGTCGTGATTCCTTGTTTCGTTAGATTTAAACTTCTGTTTGGGAAGTAAGAGGCCTCTATACAAACCAGTCCAAATTTTCTAATTAATTTGATAAACCGAATGCGTTTAACTAATTTAACTAAAAACAAATGTCTAAAATAGTATATTTCTAAGTTTTTATTCTAAATATAGCATCATTAGTTTAAATTTCCAATAATAACACAAATTTAAGATTAAAATGCATTAAAATTATATTTTAATAGAAAAAAATTAGATTGTAAATTGGAAATAATGAACCCAAATACAATACTATAAGTTTATGTATAATTTATTTAAAATAAATAAGTATTTTCACATAAATATTTGTGCTATTTTGAGAATTTAATTTTATGATGCTAGATTTGGAAGAAAAATTTTAAAATATACTATTGACTAATGCGGTTCACATTACTTTCATGAGCTTAAGAAAAAGAAGTAGAAAATTTACCTTTACTTTCATATAGTTTTTCTTCACTTATAGAAAAAGCATCATAATAAATTGATATAGATCATTTTTTTATATACTAAACGGATTATCAAAATGATAATGGCGTCGAAGATATTTTTTTTTTCAAAATTATGGAGTCAAGAAGAGAAATAAAACTAACCTTTATTTTCATAATGTGTCTCTAATCTCCTCCAAATGAACGTGAAACTCTGAAAACCATTAAACTTAGATAACATTTCGCAATTGATTCAAATTTATTATATTTGTTATATATTCTTTGCCAAACTAACTATAAAAAAAAAGAAGAAAATTTACCGTCAATGGTGTTTTTTGCGACAAGTCTCATCATCTTGATTTAGAGAAAAACATCATAATAAATATCTACTAAACAGATGGTAATATGATAATGGCATCAACGATATATTTTTTCAAAATTATATAGAGTCAAGAAGAGTTTTCAAAACTAACATTTTATTATCATAATGTGTTTCTGATCTCCACCGACTGAATGTGAAACACCGAAAATCATTAGACTTAGATAACATCTCACAATTGATTCAAACTAATGATTTGTTTATATAATTTTTGCCAAACTAATTATTGAGAGATTGATTTATATGAAAACAAATTAAATTTATGAATTCTAACAATCAAAAAAGTAAAATTATAGAAATCTACTATTCTCTATAAATATGTAAAAATGAAATATGTTTTTAATGACTTGATATTTTCCAAAATTTTAAAAGAAGAAAAAACTTACATAATCATATTCATGATCTCCATTGCCCAAATCCATTGCCCAAAAACTTTCCCATGCAAACCCCGAATACCATTACACTAAGTTAATATTTTGCAAATTAATTAAATTTTATTATATTTATTTATAATTTATATTTGCCAAACTAATTAATGAACGGTTGATTTATATTAAGTTTGAAAACAAATTAAACTTAGAAAATCTCTAACGATCAAATTAATGACTGGATTTTTAGTTTGGTTAGTTTTTAAAATTATATAAATCATTCCAATTTATTTAATTAGTATATTATTATATGGTAAGTAAAGAAAGAAAATTACCTCTACGACATGTCTTTTTGATAAAAGTTCAGCTCATCTTACTTTGTCTGTAACTGCAAATAATGGAAATAAATTAGTATGGATCAAAACTCTTTATAAAAAATAAATCTTCATATGATAGGCATTATAAAAAAACGAAGTAAATTCCCTATAAAATAGATTGATATGGATCAAAATTCCATGTAAAAATGTATACGAAATAGATTTTAATATGACAAGCGGCATCATTTATTGTCTTGGAGATACTTTTCATTAGTATTCAACTCTGACCTTCCTAAGTTGATATCTACTGAAGGCTTTCCACTTAACTTTCTCGTGACAAACGAATAATCATCATAATTATTTTAGCAAAACTATCATATTCAGAGTTAAAAAAAAAAAGAAACAGAAACTGACCTTGGCTTGTGCTTTCTAAGATTGTGTTATGAACTCAGCCTTTGCGTTTACATCCGATTGTTTTTGTATCGGCTTGAATCTTCGAATTAGGTGCCATCGGAGGCAATAACAAACCAATACCATTTTTGTAAACGGCAATAGATGAATATATGAGGCGGTGAGATTGAAACCCTTGGTGGCAAGAGATCGGAGCCGTTGGATTTCTCTATGTTGTTGTCTTCTTCGATCGGAAAAGCCTAGTCGCGGCGGAGTTGGTAAGCAATCGCTGTTAGTTAAATCGTTATTTCGATAACATCGTCGCTGGAGGAATCCATTCTCTTTTAAAGGCTTCGATCAATTCTGCTGCTGGTTTTTTTTCTGTCTTGTTGAAAATAAAAAAGAGAATCTAAGTTACGCGTCGTCTGAGAAGGGCGATTCTCATCACCGTCTGAGAGAGGCGATTCTCGTCACCGTATGAGAAAGGCGATTCTCGTCACCGTCTGCCATTTTAACTGCTATCTCAGCCTCTGAGCCAAAATTGACCGAAGAAGATGATAATGAAACGGGAGGCAGAAATCAAATTTCTTCAAAATCTCTCTCTCTCTCAATCAAAATCTCTCTCTCTCTCTCTCAATCAAAATCAGTAAATCCGCTGCGATCAGAAAATATTCAAATTGGATTGAATTTTTTCGAAACCCTAAACGAAGAGGACGCGTGAAAAGAGTAATAGAATGTGAAAGAAGAGACAGAAAACTAACCATTAAGTAATGCTAATGCTCAGAAGCGCAACGGTTGTATTGGCTTTTATAGTTTTATTTTCTTGCTTTCTAAATTAATTTAAAATTTAAATCAAATTTACTGTTGGTCAGACTTTAAATATTGGGCCCAATAAAGAATTTAAGTTGTTATGTCCAGAACATACGCATTAAGTTTTTTTGTCCGGGTTTGGTTAACAGAAACTCAAAACAATTAACTACTACTAATATAATACGAAAACAATTAATATATTATTTTCTTTTCCTTCAGTTGTAGAGATATAATCGGAAATATTTCCAGAAACTTATAATGACTAGAAGAAAACGCAAACACACATCTTATCCAAAATACATTAGAAAAACCAAAATTTTCATATTAAAAAGACTATTTGTACCATCTCTCTTCCCCCCTAATTTGTTACATGATAAAGAAATTTTATTGCATGTTCTTAGAAATAGTCTGTGAACTGTGAGGAGTTCAAAGGGTAATCACTGTATGAAGTATGATCCGAGTTAAATATATCAATATTGAGCCCACTGGACAGTGGGACTGGCGTGATAGCAAAATTCACTTTAGACATAGAAGAAAATATATCAGCTAATAGTAATTTGTGTCTTGATGAAAGAGAACAAAAAGAAAAAGAATACAAGGAACAAAAGACGTAAAGCAGAGCTCTTGAGAAAGAGACTATACATATATCAATCATTGTCAAGAAGAAGGAAGATGCTGTTTGTGTGAATGAAGATTTACACACCTTTGCCTTCGTCTTCGTTCAAGATTCGGTTTCGGAAGTCACTGACCATACGAGGCAGTCCCTCTCGCAGAGAGATCTTTGGTTCCCAGTTCAGAAGTTCCTTTGCTTTGCTTATGTCTGGTTTCCTCTTGTGAGGATCATCTGCTGTGTTCGGTCTGAACTCTATGGTCGCGCTCGGGTCAATCACCTCCTTAACCACCTGCACACAAAGTTCCCATTTATACACGGCATTGTGTTGTTTCTTGTTAATTATGATCCCCACACTGATTTTAAAAATAACATTTCAAATCTTTATCCAATCTCCTAAAGAAAGATGTGCATAAAAAACCGAATTCAGTCTGAAATCCTTCAAACCAAAACTGAACCAAAGAAAACCGATTGACCAGAGCTAAAGCTTCCTATTTGGATTTCGTTTCTCTTTATCCAGGAGAATAGCAAAGACGGCAAAAGTAAAGCAAACCTCTGCTAGCTCAAGCATTGTGAATTCTCCTGGGTTACCAAGATTGAAGGGTCCTACGTGATCGTTTTCCATTAAGGCAACAAGTCCCTCCACCTAGAAGTTACATCTTGTTATATATCAACCCAATATATCCGAGTGCAATGCTTCAAGAAATCAATCAGAGGTTGTTACTTACCAAGTCAGAAACATATTGAAAGCTTCGAGTTTGTTTTCCATCACCATAAACAGTCATTGGGTGTTTGCGGATGGTCTGCATAGATATAAAACATCGTTCTATTGGAGTGTTTTTATCAAAAGGTTTTGAAGATAAAAAGTTGTTTAATGTTGATGAAAAAGCTAAACCTGGGCAACAAAGTTACTAACAACACGCCCATCATCAAGGCACATTCTTGGTCCATAAGTGTTGAATATACGAGCAATTCTAACCTGAAAATTGAGAAAGTAGTTAGAGACCACTCATCCTTGGTGTGGACAAACAGTCATCAGTTCTGAACATTCCAACATTCAAAATTCTCCTAACAACAAAAGTAAGAAACAACATCATCAAATGCAACACATCTTGGTACACAGCAGGGGATGATTTTGAAACAAACTGATACCAAAACGCCATGTGCTAATCAGTATGAGATGCAAATTGTATAGATTTCTCCATCAATTGTGCTCAGAGCTTGCACATATACATCTATTGGATGATTGTCAGAATTTACCTCCACACCTGCACCTCGGTGATAATCCATGGCCAGAGTTTCTGCAGTGCGCTTTCCTTCATCATAGCAACTCCGTTCACCTATAAAAGATATCAGATATTAGCTATCAATCTGTCGTTTACATATCTCCGGAGCAAATACATTATTTTCCAACTCACCGATTGGGTTCACGTTTCCCCAATACGTCTCTTTCTGTGGATGCTCAAGGGGATCTCCATAGACTTCACTTGTGCTGGTGAGCAGAAACCTTGCACCAACTCTCTTTGCAAGACCCAACATATTGAGAGTACCCATTACATTTGTTTTGTAAAATCAGTGTCAAGGATCAGCCAGTATCCTCATATCATCACGAGAGAAAAAACACATTCCGAATGGAAGCACTTCATCACGAAAGATCATAATAATTGTGAGAGATACTATTATAATCCCCGTAAAAGAACTACTACTTGATGTATCATCTTGAAACTAATAACGGCGACCAGAAACCTCGATTGGAATCAGAACTTGCATTTAGGAAGTAAATCACGATCAAGCAAAACGATCCAAAATATATAAGTAATTAGAAGGATATGATAGTCTTCACTGGATTATACTTGTAATGAACAGGCGATGCTGGGCAAGCTAAATGGTAAATCTGATCAACTTCGAGGAGGATTGGATCAACCACATCGTGTCGAATAAGCTCAAACCTAGGATTCGAGAATAGATGAACCAAATTATCCTTCCTACCCGTGAAGAAGTTATCAATCACGATCACTTCATCTCCTCTACCGATAAGCTTATCGACGAGATGGCTACCGACGAATCCAGCTCCACCGGTCACCACGATCCTGAGTCTCCGCCTTCCGATACCGACAGGGACACGACCGGTTTTACCTCCGCCGGAATTAAAACTCATCCTGGGAGGCGAGTAATTATCTACGACGGCGTTGGAAACAGATCTTGTGATGAGCGAGGTGGACTCGGCAGCGCCTAAACGGGAGAGAGAAGGCTGGATGATGAAGAAAGTGGATCCGATCAAGATCCCTACGAGAATGAAGAGGAGCCTCTGTTCACGGAAGAGGTAATGGAGCGACCTGGGAAGAGATCTGGGATGTTTTAATGTCTTGGGAGAGTAAGGACTGGGTTGGCTCATGGGAATCGTCTCCTCGTCGCGCTTCGAGCTCATTTGCTTGTGAAGCTGTTTCATCGTCTCCGATAGAGTTTCGTCGTCGCCGGTCAAACTGAGATCTCAGAACTGCCGGGAAGAAGGTTTGGATCTGGACAGATTGAACCGTTTGAGTAGAAGAAGAGGAAATAAGAGCGATGGTACAAGGCGATAGATTACTTGATGCAATAGTTCGCTCTCTTTTCGTTTTCTCTTGTATTCTGAATTTTTAGTTAGAGAAATATATGTTTCGCTTCCAACGAAAATGTGACTGTTTTTATTTTGCTATGGAAATGTGATAATTAAGTTATTTCAATACTTACCCTTTTTATAATGAAAATGTGATAGTTACTAATTTACACGGAAACTGATGAAATAGCCATATCAAGAACAAATTTGATTTTCTAAGGTAATTATAGATTTAAGTTTTATTTTGGGAAATGAACAAAATATCCCTAGCACAAATTTCCAAACAAAATTTTCAAGGAAAAAGGATTACTAAGCTAAACAAAAACCAGATTTTTCTTAACTCATTCTCTATGTAAAGCACAGTAGTTCAATAAAATAAAATATGACTGTTATATAGATAAACTCCTGAGAACTCTTGTATAAGAATGGGTTACTGAAAGTAACATAACGAAAGGAAACAGATATACGAGCCACACTAAACTCTCATATGCCCAAGTTACGTTAGGGGGGTTCATTTTTGGGTCGGAATCAGTCTTTAGTATCTCTTTTCATAAATACTCATCGCCACAAATAAACCACTAAACGAAAAACTATTTGATGTGTCAGAAGCAGCCCAAGCCGTAGTTACAGCTAAGGTCGCAGCTTGGAGGATAGATCACACAATCCTAAGGCAATGGAGCGATTCGTGTCTCTCAAAGGCAAAGACTAAAGCCTGAGTCCTGATCGAAGGGTGGAGGCCAAAAGCTTGAAAAGCAAGACGGATCAGACTATGAAGGTAACCCAAACGAGAATGGTTATGGCAGGAATTCTGTGAGTCCCATTTTGGAAGGTTAGGAAAGTCCTGATGGACTATCAGGACTTAATGGTCAAGACAAGGAGTGTCATTGATGATGTTGACTTTGAGCCTAACCAAAGCAAGTGAGTCACTTTGATGGGTCATATTAGTATTTGTACCCATGGATTTGTTCCTCATTCGAAAAACTCTAATTTGTAAGAATAAAGGGTTAGCCTTTTTAAGTTGCCAACCATTTATGACAAAAGAAATAACGACATTCATGTCTTCGAATGAAAACAAATGTCTGCATGCGGATCATTGTGATTCCTTTTCTCCTCTCTATTTTGACCCAAACAAAATGTTTGTCAGATCAAGAAGCTATTTCTATGTACTTTTCAGTTACAGTAACTCAGTTACGGTATGCCACACTGACCTTAGCTTCAGAGCGTATCTTCAAGGCCAAGTTCGTCTTCAATTTCGTCACCATCGTCAAACAGTTTGAGAAACCGGGCCTGGTCTTGTTGCCGCTTCTTTTTTCGCCAATACTTATAACCTACGACAATTCCTGCCGCAAGTACACCTAACACAAGTACTACAATCAATACCACAATTGCAGGATGCATTCCACGCCTTTCTTCTTCATTCTCAGCCCCAGGTTCTTTATGTGAACCTGCAAAAGGAAAATCAAGTATATGATATTGCCAAATCACATAATCTATCTGAAGCTAGAACCAACAGAGACACACGGGATAGTTTTGGTTCTAGTTAATGGAAACATTATTCGTGTAATGAATGACCCTAACGCTCAACATGTGTAGTTTGTGGTAACTCACCGGCTCCAACTTGTGAGCATCCATGGCAGAGAAATGTAGCGTTGAATTCTTTCTCCCTGACGTGTGTGTAGCTACCCTTAGCTGCGAAATCAGAAGGACAAAGCTCCCATTCGTCAAATGTATCATATTTAAGGGTGTCTTCCTCATAGATACCACATCTCTTGCATTTTGTTCCGTTAAGTGCGGTTAGTGGCTGAAAATATCAAAGAAAAAAAAACAGAACATATATCTCAAAGACAGTGATGATAATAACCTTCAACATAAGGCAACCTATTCTAATCGCCCGTTAACTTAGTTTTTGTAGGAGAAGAAACCATGCAGCAAACTATTTCGATCTTATCACCCTTTATAAAGGAGCAATGCAGTTTAGCAAAAGCGAAGTAATCCGGTCAAATCAAACGTTATTTGAAATCCAGACTCTGGAATCAGACTCAGCCCATATATTCACTACCACAATCCAGCATATGCCCGCAATATGAAAACTTCAATCCTAAGTACATCAGTCAATAGCTAAGAACTAAGGGAAAGACAGCTCTTTTTACCTAATCTAAAATCAAACAAATATCAAAATTCTTTATTGAGAAATGAAATTCAATAACTTAAGCGAACCAAATAAGCAAGAAACCAGCTATCTCACAGTTGATCTACATTTCAAAAGAAAACAAACCTGCCAAGATTCTTCGCCTTTGAAGGTATAGGACACGTTCGCTTTCTTCACATCAGGAAAAACCGTCTTGTTCTCTCCTTTACATTGAAAATAGACTGTGGGCTTAGTCGAAAACCATTCGTGAGTCGTGAAGATCCGAATCGAATCTAGTGTAACTTCCTGTGTTAGTATTGCTCCTGTGCGGATCAAAACAATTATCACGTATTTCATTTCGAGCAGCAAAACCCTTCTCCAATCCCACGACGAGAAAATCGAAATTGAAGCTAAAATCACTCATCCTCAAAAACAATATGAAATTCAAATGCTAAAAAGAAAAGAGCAGATTAATTTGTTACAGAAAGCGAGATTATTGTTTACCTGGAAACGAGCCAAGGACGATTAAACAGAATACGAAACCGCGAAAAGCCCAAGAAGCCATCGGGATTCGGATTGACATCGCGATTCCCAATCGATCAAAACCGATCAATGTATAAACGGTTGATCAAAAGAGGAGGAGTAATTAGCGTTTCTACAGACAGGAGAAACTTTGCTGAAAAACAATGCACACGACCACCGTTCTCACTCTGTTGGATCTCGTCGGGCTTTTGGCTATGGCGTTCGAGAGAAGCGTACTGCCTTCGTATAGAAAGGGTAGAAACACCGAGGTGTGGCGTTGACGACTTTGGTTTGCTGAGTTATTTAATATATCAAATGGAAAAAAAATCAAATGGAACTTCCGAGTTTTTTATTGACCATATCAATTTTAAAAAAATATATAAAATCACTAATTGCTTTAATAAAATATAAAACTAATTATTTATAATAAAAGTATAAAATATAAAAAATTGAGATTTATGAAAAAATCAGAACTGAGTCAGATTTTTCATAAATCGAAAAAACAATTCATCAAAATGAATGAAATGTTCCAGAGAACGGATTTGACTTAAAAGTAAATCTATTTTGATGAATAAACGTTAAAATTTTAAAATATTTTTTTTTTCACATATTTCCTTTTAAATATTTAGGAAAATTGATACAACATAGGTGAACATGAAAATCAAAACAACAAAATGAGCGAACACGACACGAGATATTAATTAGGAAGGATTTAAGAGGTTATAATCTAAGATTAAATTTTATCTTTTTCAAATATTATGTGCTTTGAAAATAACTGTTGAGTTCAATCAGAACCACAATTCCCATTTATAGATTGCAAATAACCAAATAATTCCTCAAAACACATTTTAAAAAACAATAAAAGACCATGTTTTGTTTTCTTTCTTCAAAGTAATATACAAAAAGAGTGATATACTTATAAATTTTCACAAAAAAAAGCATTATTTGTTTTATCCTAAAAAGATGAAGAAGATATGCGATTTGACGTGATCATCATCTTCTTTGAAAGTTGAGTTTTCCCACAAAGAATGCAAACATGGAAGCCAACACCACAGGAAAAGCGATCAGAATAACCGCCGTTGCCGCTAAACGGTCATGATGAAATCCAAAATAGTCTTTTAAAAATCTTGCAACCGTCGTTGATTCTCCAAAGACATTGATCTCTTCATGAATATCTCCGTACTGAGACGAGAAAAATCCGTTGAGTGTCCAAGACGTTGGTGTTAAATAATATAGCCAAACCCACCACTTTGGAATTTCCTGCAGTTTTCAAACCAAAGAAACATTATACATTTTTCTTCTGAGTATACTTTTTAAGATAAAGGATCAATCTTACCGTTTCAGGGATCAAAAACCCGGCAAAGAGATTAAAATTAACATAGAAAATGGATTGAAGAATCGCGGCAACCATGAAGTTTGGTGTAATGGAGATGAGGAACATGGCGAGGTAGTTGAAAGTGAGAAGAGTGCAAAACATAGTGTAGAGTGACCAAAAGACTTTGTAGACGGAAGGATAGAAACCGATCATTGGATATGTTACGATCACAAACTCCGCGGCTTGTATGAACAAGTAAGGTATCTCAGTGACAACTTGACCTAATGCATAAGCAGTCGCTGAGTACATCCCTGCAAATCTTTCGCGGTACATAACATTTCGCTCTGTTCCAAAGTATTGAAGAGCGGATGAACAATTGTTTATCCCTAAGAAAAGCACTGCTCCGTAGATAGCTCCAAGTACTGTGAACAAACTCTGTTGAGTATCTCTACAAAATGAGAAACACAAATCAAACTTTTGTTAGAATTCTCACATGGTAAATAAAACTATTTTACATAAAACTCATCAAATTTAAATCTAACCCACATAAATTTCTTACATTTTCTGGCCTTGTTTCCAGAAGAGCGCGCCGAAAATCAAAGAAGAGACTAATGTGTGAATTAAACGCATTAGGTTATAAGAAGGGCTCCTCCAATAAGATAAACTCATCTTCCATAGAATAGATTTGAATTGTCCATACCAACTCTGTGCAAAAGTTCTTTTAAATTGTAAATCACTTGATCCGGGATCTGGTTGGCTCAACTGTTTCACAAGCTCTGAGTTTTGCCTACAACAACCACACATGTCTGAGCTTCGACCGGTTTTTTAGAACGCAAACAGATATTGGTCACGATGTTTCATAATGTATACTCACTTGTAAAGAGCAGACTCGTGGTAGATTTTTGAGAAATCAAGGTCAAGTTCAACTTCTACAGATTGTGAACTAACATCAAGCATCCATGTTGCTGGATTGTGGTTATCTTTTATTTTAGGAATGCCTGGAACACTCTGTTTATTTAACCCAACAACAAAAATAATTTTTTGATATCTTTTTTTTGCTAAAAACAATGATTAATGAAAAAGGGAAAAAAACTATTAGCACAACTTACCTCAAAATACTCGATAATATGACATGAATGTTGGCCCAATGGTCCTGTGTAGATCATGCGACCACCTCTTTTAAGGAGGACCAACTGAAAAAAAATAATCCATAAGGATGAAAGTTTTGAGGTGAAATATGAAATATTGTAACATATTGAGGCGAATTTGGAATTACCTCATCGAAGGCTTCGAAAATGTCGATACTCGGCTGATGAATAGTGCAGACAATTGTTCGTCCAGTATCAGCAACGTTCTTCACAGCTCTCATAACAATGGCGGCTGCTCTTGCGTCTAGCCCCGTCGTGGGCTCGTCCATAAAGATGACCGATGGATTAGCCACCAATTCCACCGCAATCGTCAGTCTCTTCCTTTGCTCCGTCGATAATCCGCTCACTCCCGCGACTCCTACTATTGCATCCTTTATCTCGTCCAATTCAATCGTCTCCAGCACTTGCTTCACGAATTTCTGTACAGATTTTATCGATTTTATGTTATATCACGGTTTGATTTGTCTTGTGTGTGTGGAAGAGAAGGATGCTTACGACTTTGGTTGCGGAATCGATCTCAGGAGCTAGACGAAGCCAAGCGGAGTAAATAACAGATTCTTCTACGGTGATGTTTGGTGAGTGAATATCTGTTTGCTCGCAATAGCCTGAGACTCTCGCGAACGTTTCTTGGACTTTAGGGAAACCGCTGATTCTGATGTCGCCTTCGATGTATCCGCTCGTCTTTCTTCCAGCTAGAACGTCGAGGAGAGTAGTTTTACCGGCTCCACTCACTCCCATCAAAGCCGTTAGAACTCCGGGACGGAAAGCTCCTGTGATATCTGAGAGAAGCTGCAGCTTCTTCTGAGCATATCCTTGGTCTCTCATCTCCTGAGATCATCAATGGAACACCAAACATAAGTGGAGAAAATCCTGTGTTTTGGTTTATAGTTTAGGTTATGGTGATTTTACCACGGGAGTGTCAACAAAATAGTTCAACTCTTGAAATGTTACAGTGAGGGGCTTGAAAGGTAAGATCATCTTGCCTGTGGTCAAGAGAAAGTATTAGTGCAAGAAAATGTGGTGAATATGAGACGTGGGAAGAGAGACAACAAGATTTCCACCTGAATTCTCATCTGTTTCTGTCTTCACAGGGGAATCTGTGGTTTTTACTTTGATGGAAGAATTGTCTGTTGTATCTTCTGTTCCTTGCAGTTCAGAGAGTTTTTCTTGCGAAATCATGGCTCGAGATGATGTCGGTGCTGTCATTTGGTGAATGATGTTAAGTATGTAACAGTCGAGTTTCAAATAACATACATTATGTAGTAGAAGATGAACTTACATTTCAAGTAAGTCAGTGCCAGAGTGAAAATGGTGTTGAATAGCACAGTGAAACCCAACAAGGCACATAATGATACCCAATACATATAACCATCGTAGTTAAGTCCACGGGTTTCGAGTATGGTTCGCCCTAAGGTAAGATTAGTGGGTTGCATCTATAATTGTAACCAGAACAAACTGATTAGTGTTGAAGAGCATATCAAGGAAAGAAGAAGCTTGTGTGAATAAGAGACAAAAGAAAGGTGAGACACTTATGAGAGAATCACCTGGTTCCACCTTGGAGCAAGGAACTCGTTTACTGATAGGCCAATCTCACCGTAACTCAAAGGATTTACCCAGAAACCCCACTTGAGCCATGCGGGCATAGAAGCTACAGCAAACACAAAACCTTAGACTCGTGCTTGAATGGTACAATTTTTGAGGCAAGATTTAGCAGAGGATTGGGGCAAAGTCTTACTTGGTGGAATGACGAAACCGGCAAAGACAAATGTGATTAATATACCAAAACTGCCAGCTGTGATTGAAGCAACTACTGTCTGGAAGATTGCAGCTAGACTCCGGAACATGGATATCGAGGTGAAGTGAACAAGAAACAATAGAATGAACTGCCGGAAGAACCTGAAACATTAAATTTAATCATGTTACAGCTGTCTGCAATAATCCCATACTTGAATGTAAACATTTTCTATGTTCTGAGTACCAAACAACAAAAGGGAAAGCTCACCTAGACGCTTCAGGGGTGTATCCAATGACATAGTATGTAAGGCCGGTCCAAACGAAAGATTCTAAGAACGAGAGAGGGACTTTTAACACTGTTGCAGGGATTGCATAAGCCCATGCGGGATAGAAACACAGCTGCTTCTGCTTGTAAAACACCGCTAAGCGTTGAGCCGTCATAGATAACTCTGGGAATCCGTCAACAAGAAGTATAATGATAGCAAAAAAGAGGGCGCTCATGTAAGAATTTCCATGAATGATATCAATACCCATTCGTGTTCGGATAAACACAGTCATAGTGATGAATGCGGCCATAACAAGCTGCACACATAAAGCTAGAAAGCTCAGGAGTACTGTTAACATCGAAAGAAAAAAGGAGAGAAATTTGTGATGTGGAAACTTCAGAATGTACCTGGAACGTTTTGAATATATAGACGAAATAGTTTCTCTTCATGAGAAGAAACTCTCTTGATATGCATGCTATGAACAGCTCCCATTTTGGAAGAGAATATACGCTGAAGGAAAGCGCATCCTTATGGCTTTTTGATCTATCATGTGGCTTGGATAGAGCGTCCTCAATATTTTTCCCGATCTTCAAGTCCTTGAATTTCTTTGACAGCATCTCTACCGAGACAAACTTATAAGGTAATTCCTCGTGCCGCCAGTATTGTGCTTGGTCCTTTCTGGATATAACCTTCGAAGCAGAAAAAGTAAGGATCAACACCCCATGAATGCAAAAACCAGAAGAAAAAAAAGTAATATTGGGAACAAAATTTTGGCTTTTACCTCCTGTAGAAAGTCTGCAACACCCTTCCTTTCAGGGCACTGGAATCCACAATCCTCAAAGAAGTTCAGGACATCCCCGCGTGGGCCATGGTACACGATTTTTCCCTTAGCCATCAGCATAACGTCATCAAAGAGATCATATGATTCTGGGGCAGGTTGTAGGAGCGAAACAAGCACAGTAGCATTTGATATGTGAGCAAGCTGCTGAAGAGACTTGACAATCTGAAAAGCCGTGGAACTGTCTAAGCCGTTAGTTATTTCATCCATAAATAGAGCCTTTGTCGGACCAACGATCATCTCGGCTGCAAAACATTCAGAGGTTCAAGTACTGCTTTAGAAAAAGAACACGTCAGCCAAAGTTGACAATTTTGCAGGATTGGAGCTATGTACTAACCTGTGGTAAGACGTTTCTTTTGCCCTCCTGATATGCCTCTCCTCATTACATCTCCAATCAATGTTTCTGCACAAATGTCAAGTCCTAGAATCTGCAAATGCAACCAAATCCATAAAAACCCAAACCGAAAGGGCCAGAATTTTCAGCTGAGCCGTAAAAGAGACTATACCTTCAAGATGTAATCTGTTTGCAGACTTCTGTCGAGTCCTTCAACAGATATTGCCTACAGGAATACAAAATAAATATTATAGTCTACCACCGAGCTTGAATATTAGGTTCAATAGGGATCATCAGCGACTGTTAGAGGAATGTACTTTCATATAAGCATCCACTTCTGTGTCAGGAATGATTCCTGCTTCCTTTTCTCTTTTACTGACTTCCATCATAATATCTGTTTTGGCAGGAAAAAAGAAAATCAACAACACATGCATTTTAATGCATTCGGGAGACATTCATTGGTTTCTGAAATCTACCTGTTCGGCTACCAACGCCCTGACAACGAGCTGAGAAGTCAATTGTTTCCCTCACTGTCATCTCTGCAATGTGCAGATCATATTGACTTATATACGCCGATGTTTTCTGAGGAACAAACTCGTCCAGTCTGTGTCCATTGTAAGATATTTCACCTGAACACTAGAAACAAAAAGGATAGACAAGAGAAAAGGTACACACACTTCACACACCTGGAGCAAAAATAAAATCTCCAAAAGAAAATGATATATCTGCTTTCATCATTAGAACCTTTAGGTTATTTTCTAAATTTCCAGACAAGGCCTTTAAGAGAGTTGTCTTTCCACATCCAGGAGGACCAAGCAACAGTGTTAACCTGCAACAACAAGAAGAATGAACACAATTGGACGGAATAAAATTTTGATGGAGACTAGCGAATGATACAGTAACACCCCTTCAACTACTAACCTTCCCGGCTTTATAATGCCATTAACATCATTAAGAATGCTTATCTTGGCTTCGCGTGTTTTTCCACCAGTGAGCTTCACCAGCTCCTGGAGAAAAGAAATACGACAGAATTCAACCCAGCGGCTTCAAAGCAATCACAGAATCAAGACAATTACAACTTTGTTATTTTGCAGAAGTTGCTGAGTATATACTACTACTCACAGAGAAAACGCGCTTAGTAGTGTTCCACAGGGTTGGAAGTGCTTTCCCTTCAACAATCTCGCATTCGGCCTCCACTTTTAAACTCTTGTACCTCACTTCTATGGTTGGTAGCTCCATTCCGACCCTGCACAAGACAGTTTCAAATTCCAAATTTCAAACTTTCGAGAAAGCGAAGTTCACAAAAGGGTAAAGCTTTTACCTGTCTATTCTTCTCCTGATTTTCTTGAGCAACTTGAGATTATCATTCTCAATGTGTTTGATGAGTTTCTCAATCATCAGATGACGTTCCATGGCTCCAAGCTTTGTGACATCAACAACTCTTTTTCCTTTCTCGGTCATGGACTCATCATCGCCATCATCGAGGAGAGTTGACCTTATCCGTTTGACAGTTGGTAATCTCTCGATCTCAGCCCACTGCAGAGCATACTCTGCATTCTTATCAAGACCATCACCATCATGATCAGGATCATATCTTGAAGAGCTGCTTCTGAAACTAGAAGTATGTCTCCGGAATGACGACCTGATGCTTCTTCCAATCTCTGCAAGCTCCACTCTCAACGACTCAATCTCGTCTGCTCCAACCATATGAGCCATTAGGCTTTGGCTTAATGAGTTTGAGCTCTCTCCTTAAATCAGAAACTCAAAAGTCTAATTGAGAGATAAGCTCATTGCTTTGACTTATTAATATATTTATACATTATTCAAACTGACACATATCGGTGATGTAAGGCAATACATCAGCTTTAATTCGCTGAGTTCTTGAAGTTGTCTGCGACTTTCAAGGTCATTGTAATAATAAAAACACATGCTATCAATTCTTGAAAAAACAAATTTATAGAAGTGAATTATATTTTAAAAATAAGAATTGAATTGGCGAAAACGGTGTGGCACTCAAGTTTCTTCTTGAAAGGTGTTAGATCGTGGTGGATTGAGTCTCAGTTTTTTTTAATTGTGTAGAATTCATGATTGCTCGGAAATGGTTCTGCTCCATGTCTTCTTGGTTTGCTTGATGTTTTTTTTCTTCTTAAACTATGTTATGCTGGTTAATGTTCATAATTTAGATTCCTTTTTAACAAAATTTTATGTATATATCAAATTATTTTACAAAACTTTTATGTTAAATATGTCTATTGGACATTTCCAACCAATAGCCGCAGCATGAATCCGGGGAGTTTGGATTCAAACTTTTGGTTTTAAAATCAAGATTATTGCTATTGCCTATGTATAATATTAGTAATATAATAATATTCGGGCAAATTAGTTAGTTTATTTTCAAATTTACATATTGAGATTGAAATATCATATTAATTTAGCGATAAATTAATATGAAATGATTTTTAAGTTCAATAATTTAATTTTTTATTCAAAAAAGCCTTTGATGTCCATAATTTTTTTTTAACTTTTCATGTATATAAAAGAGTAAAATATATCACTTTTATGCTATCAATTTTCCAAAAATCCATTAAAATAGTAAAAATAATAATTTTATGATTATTCTTCTATAAACGAATTTATAAAACAAACACACTTATACCTACTACGTTAAAAAAGAGATGAAAGCAATGACATATAAAGATGTTGAAAGAAAAGTTGGAGACAAAATCAAAGGAATAATATAATGAATAAGCATGACACAGGCCTTGCTGCTAAACCTCCTTATTTGCCGATTTGTCTCCTTTTTGTTTATTTGAATTCATTACTGTCCTCATCATATTGGTACAGCAATTTTAACGCATTTTTTTGTTGTCATAATTCAAATCTTTATCCCTCGGGACTCAAAAACTTTGCTATTGGAGTAATCCGTACGCAATCATTAACCAAAACACCATTATTAAAATCTAATTTCACGTTGACCAAATTCAAATAATTTAGCTTGTAAGACTCCTACGAAAGATTCTTTAACAACAACAAAATTTGTTTATAAGGTTTCACGAAGAAGTCGCCGCAAACAGTACTATGAGGCATGAATGAAATATATGTCTTAAAATATTTAATCAGAAATATTAAAATAGGTAAATTCATATCATTCATTGTTCATTCTATTTAGATTCCTCCAATTTTATATCTTAACCCGTTAAATTTTGTTTAATTTAAATATTTAATACGATAATCCATTTTATTCCAATATAATTACATTACTCTATTGTATCTATTTAGTCTGTTTAAATCATATATATATATTAATAATAGTGTTTCAATTTAAATAATTAAAAGTTGGATTTATTTTTTTTTAATTAAAATTATAATTTTACATTTTTCGCCGAAAACATAATTATGTATTTTTTTATCGATAACATTATAATCTTTTTATCAAAACGTAAATTTATATTTCTGCTAAAATATAATTTTATATTTTTCTAGTAAAAACATAACTTTAGATTTTTTTGTCAAAACATGATTTTTTTATTTATATTCTAAAAAAGTAGTCGGTTAATAATTTATTATTAAATTATAATTTTAAAATTAATATTGTTATAATAGCATAAATGGATTTAATATGATTCAGAACTTTTTTAATAAATGAATTTTGACTATGTTCATCTAAATTCATTAAACTCAAATATAAGAAATTTATTCATTTTGTAAACACATTAAAAATTCACTAATTTAAAATCTTTTTTTAACATATGTACAATAAAGCATGCTATTTTAACTTAATTAATGTTCATACGAAGATTTAGCACCCTTCTATGAAAGGAGGTGGAGTCGAACTCCTCACCTTTGGGATGGACATAGAGGTAGTACAACTACTAACCACTTATTCCCCCTATTATTTTAGCTAATTATTGAAAGAATAATGCATTAAGATTTAATTAATTGAATCATGTAAATTAGTGCATCTTCTAAACCCGTCTTACAATGAATTGCAAAGTAGAAAAGTGTTTATCATTTTTATATAACAAATCATTTTTATAACTCAAGACACAGAGTAGATGGAAGTTAAGTCCTACTCTCTCTCTTGTGATGAAACTTAGGATTTTATTTGGTAAAAAAGTTACAAAATAGCAGAATCTGAATTTGCAGTCAATATGAAGAGATAAATTCAGTTGACAGGAGCAAGAATGGTGTATAGAAGGAGAAATGAGATAATAACGATGGCTCCGATTAGTGTGAACCTTGGACTTGTCCAGAGCATGAGATTAGATCTCTCTGCTTTTTTAATGGGATCTACTTCTTCCGACAACGGAAACTCCGATCTCGGAGGATTCCAGGTCACGTACTTGTCGACGTTGAATTGTGAGAACAATGTCTTCTTGCTTTGTTTCTTGAAATTCTTCCAAGCCTTGTCCCAATCCCTCGAAGACTTATCACCTGTTCGAACATCAAAAAAAAGCAAATAAAACCCCACATGAACCGATTCGAATCTACAAATGAACATAAGATTGTTTACGAGAATTGTCGTTTCCGTTTCGTGGATTTGTTTTGGAGCAAAGGAATGTAGGTGATGATGAGAATCTAGGGATTATTAGGCAGAGATTCGGTGATTTTACAACGGAGATTCGAACATAAATGTCCATTATTTTCTTTGTTCTTGAGCGATTTTCTCCTCCGGACAATGTTTTTTCCTTAGCCTTTCAATCTCTTCTTTGCACCACCCATAAGCGTCCATTGGTCCCACTGTTTTGAATCCGGTTATGGTGGTTTACGACATTACCAATTTTGAACACTAACCGGTATTAACTCCTTTCGTCTCCGTATCTCAAAAATGGCAAAACCAAAAGCACTCGGGTCTTGGAGTGGTGGGAAGACCAAAGCCCAAGCAAAGGCCCAAAAATAATAAATAAATATTATATAATAGTAGAGTTTTTATTTTGGAGAAAAACAAAAAGAAAAGAAAATCCAAGTGGGAGATATCAAGTTTCTTTTTTGGCAATAAAAATATCTAAAAATTCGTCTTCTTATCTCTCAAATCTCTTGCCTTTAAACCTTATCTCTTCTAAGTTTCAAAGCACAGCGAGTGAGCTTTAGCCTCGAGAAATAATCTCATACCTAAAGTCATGTCTGCCTCTGCTTCATCCCTTTCTTTGTCTTCCTTCAACCTTAAATCTCTTCCTTTCTGCGTTTCCAGGTCCGCCTCCGTCTTTCCTCCTACCGTATCCTTCAAACTCCACTCCGGCCACCTTGTCTCTGTCTTCGCTTCCTCCGCCTTGAAATGCTCAGTCTCAGCGGGTTATCCGTCGCGGTTTATAAGGAACGTTGCCGTGTCCTCCGATTTCGAGGTGGAAGAAGACGATATGTTCAGTGAGGATGATTCGCCGCCGGAGCGCAGCTCTTTCTCTTCCGACCTCAAACTCTTCGTTGGAAACCTTTCCTTCAATGTTGATAGCGCTCAGCTCGCTCAACTGTTTGAGAGCGCCGGAAATGTTGAGATGGTTGAGGTCAGAAATTTAGGGTTTTTGATTCAGTATTTCCTAATTTTTTCATGAACTGGTACTGTATAGTTTTTCTGATGAAATTATAATTGTTGTTTAACTTCTGAAATGGGTTTTGTGGAATGTCAAAATGGGAACATAAAATTTGATTTTTTTTTTCATTTGCGGGCTTGATTTTTGTAGGTTATCTATGACAAAGTGACTGGCCGAAGCAGGGGTTTCGGATTTGTGACAATGTCCACTGCAGCGGAAGTTGAGGCAGCAGCTCAGCAATTCAATGGCTATGTAAGCAGATACGCCTGTTATTTACTGTGTTGATATAAGTTTTGTGAGGACTTGTTATCGAATTCTGTATCGGTTTTTGTGTGTGTGGGACTGCATTACTTGGCTTTCAATTTGTTTGTTTGGACAAACTTCATTGCTTATGTTGTTCTGTCTCCACTGATAGGACGCATCTGTTTCTTTCGAAATGAAAAACTGTCAAAGTTACTAGGTCGTGCTTGTTTCTCATTTGGGAATATACCAGCTTGTTGTTCTTAACTCGCCATCTTGTCTTTTAGATTTTGAATATTGTGGCTGTTTGTTAATCATGTTGACATGAACGTCGCAGGAATTTGAAGGCAGACCTTTGAGAGTTAACGCTGGCCCTCCTCCACCTAAGAGGGAAGAATCCTTCTCCAGAGGACCCAGAAGTGGTGGTTACGGTTCTGAACGTTCTGGTTACGGTTCTGAACGTTCCAGTTACGGTTCTGAACGTTCTGGTTACGGGTCTCAACGTTCCGGTTATGGGTCTCAACGTTCCAGTTACGGTTCTGAACGTTCCAGCTATGGTTCTGGGTCAGGTTCTGGCTCAGGCTCATCAGACCGTGTTTATGTGGGCAACCTTTCTTGGGGTGTGGATGACATGGCTCTTGAGAACCTATTTAGTGAGCAAGGAAAGGTTGTTGAGGCCAGGGTCATTTACGACAGGGACACTGGTAGATCCAAGGGTTTTGGTTTTGTCACACTCGGCTCACCTCAAGAGGTCAAAAATGCCATCAGTTCTTTGAATGGTGCAGTAAGTATCATAATAATTTATCTTTACATCATGATTTCTTCGATCAATGCAAGGAAACTCTCTTATACACGAGTTTGCTTCACTAAAGGATTTGGATGGAAGACAAATAAGAGTCTCGGAGGCTGAGGCTAGGCCACCAAGGCGCCAATTCTGAGCGACCATGCCACTTCATGTTCTCAAAAAAATGCAGATTCTGGAGGGTAAGACTCTCAATTCTCAGCCATGTTCTAGCATTTCCATTCTGAATCATTGGCTTGCCTTGCTTAGACAAAACATGTATTGAATCTTGAACGTAATAGGTTCTTCAACGCACACATGGGGTTAGTGAGACAATGGCGGTTTCAGACAGTAACTAAGCTAACTGCTGCTTCTGCGCTAGGCTTTATCCGCTGTGGAAGCATGAAGGTCATAAAGGAATAGTCTTTTTGAGAAAGATAATGATTAAGATTAAAACAGAGACCCATGTTTCTTGTTTGTATGAATCGCAAGATTGCTTCAGTTTGCATTTTTCTTCTCTCTTTTTTTCGTTGTGGTATTTTGACACCTTTGGCTTTGGCAGATGAGTGACTGTAATAGTCTGTTTTGTTTTATGTTTTTGATTTTCTATTCTAGAAAAACCAGTTTTCATTAAACCTTACAAAATTTTGTTTATTTGATACTGTTCTCATTTTGTATTTTTTTAAAATGAACACCATTTGAGTTTAAGATTTCATTCAACTTATAATCTGAGGGTTGTAGCATAAGAGAATTGATATTCAGATTATCAGTCAAGATTCAATCTGATAATGCCACGTCATATATATTGTTCAGATGTCACGTGACGTAGGGTATCTTCGACGTCTTTCGTTTTAAAAAAAAAAAGATAACGAAAATAAAAAGTAAAGAACAAATGGGACAAAGCAATAACCGAAAGCAGATAACGAACATTGAAGTGAATTAATGGAAGATTATGTCTCAAAAACAAACAACACAAAGATAATAAATGTCATTTTACTCTTTCTTCATCATACTTCCACCAGTCTTCTTTCTTTGCGTTACATACGTGTATCTTTCAATTCTTGCATGTTTATTGAAATTTTGAGAGTTATTCAACATAGTTGTGAATAGATAACTTATAATAAGATATATAAATTAGACTACAGAATAAGCTCATAAGAAGTGACATCAGAACATGTCTTATACTAGCGATATTATGTTATCATTTATACATACATCATAAGTGAAATTTTATGATAAGATAAATTTGTCTGACCTACTCAGTTTTGGTTTCAATAGAATCAGACTTTTCATCATCAAGTATTTAAGTACACTCTTTATCTCTTTGATGGCTATTTTCAAGGTTATAGGTAAACGTATTATTCTTGGAAAATGTGTACGAATTAATCAAATTATACATATATACTAATATACCATAATTGTAGTTGGATATTGTCGTCATTTCCCTTTTTCTTTAACATCAAATTAAATATAATTTGTTTATAGTAATTTTAAAAATCAAATAAAGTAACACTTTTATCTGATAGAATTAGAAAGCGATGAGCCTTTTTACTGTTCTCCTGCTTCATCTGTTTTCGGCGCACACACACATCCATAAATGTATCAATACTTAACTATATTTATAACTTTTTATTATATATATTTAAAAACATTTATTTGTAAAATTTAAGTTAGGGTATATAATAATCTTTACAATCTGATTGATGCCTTCTAGCATTACCTTTGTTATAAACATCTAAACCAAAAGCATGAATTTCTCCATCGATTTCCATTTTGATCTATAACAAATAGATGTTGAAGACATCGAGAGTGAGCTAATTATGTCGTTTTGGACTTGCATAATGGTCGATTATAATAATATAAATTGGGTTTGAAGTGAGAAATCCAAGAGGAATGTGGAGTGCAATAAGAGTACAAAACAAATAGAGTTAAATGCGCATGCAAGCATGCATATACAAATACACATCGGTTTCAAGAAGTAAAAAAAAATATCAAAAATTAATTTTATTAAGATTTACCACAACGATATATGAACTAATTAACTCTTTCTTGCAATCGTTGTAGTAAATCTTAATCAAACAAAATATCAAAAATAAGATGCTTATTGCAACGTATAGATGAATCCTCGATGAACAAGAAGTATAACGTTTGCACGTGAACGCATGAAAACGTTGCCATTACAGATTTAATGACTTTATCATTTCTATTATACAGTTCATTGTTTCTTAACAAAATACAATCAATCTCTTTACCTACATTTACCACGATCATAATCTCTACACAACTCTCTCTCTCTCTCTCTCTATTATGTTGGAGCTTGGTTACACGTTCCAAAAAATCCGAGTTCAGCCCAATGGAGATTCAGTCCATCATGTCGAAGGCGTAATAACGAAATAGTAGATAGTAGATGTAATTTTATCGAGGAGTCACCGCAAAGTAAAGATAAACGTCTGATCTTACCAATTATCGAAAACAGCAGCGAACTTCTTTAATATAGACATTAAATGACATTTATGGTAAGTAATGAATATTATATTAAAGATTAGCCAAATTGAAAATATAAAAGGAAAGACTTGAGTCATAAATGAAAATGATAAGATTTGATAGCTTAGCCGTACTTTACAACCAAAAATTGTAACCGATATTATTAATAAAACATTCAAATATCTTTATTCTCTTGTGTTTCTCATCCGATTCTAACAAATATTTAAAGTTGATCTAATACGTTCTAGTTCAAGAACCGAGATCCAAACATATTGTAAGTTTGTAACCTTTATATAATATCAGATAATTGTACGTATTGGATTATTATTTATATATAATTCCATGCATGCTCTTTTTGTAGCTATATGTGAATAAAATTTTTTTTTTTAAAATGGCCATGAGTTAGATATCCATTATCCACATGCACAGGGATATGGGTAAAGCTGAGTGAGCTTTTAATATACACAAAACATTATAAGAAGAAAGTAGGGACATGTGTAAATAAATAAATTATGTTTGGTATATGCTTAGAACAATAATAATGAAGTTGTTTATTAACTACATTGATAAAATAAACAATAACTCACTTTGTGTTTCGTATTTCAATCATCAATGGCACATTGCTCCATAATCCAAACATCATCATCATCTGAAATTATACATATTATATATGTCTATGCATATGCTTTACTCATCACTAATTTGACGACACTTTCATTTAAATATTAATGAGTTAAAATTGATTATGTTTGGACCCATTCTTATATGTCCATATATATGTTGACAATGAAAATTTGATTTTTATTTCATTGTCGAAAATGATTTTTTTTGTTCTGTTCTTGAATTTGGGAATCGAAAAGTGAGTTAGCTTTATATCTAATAATAATCAGTTTCTTTTATCTAAAGATGTTTTCTTTGTCATTTCCCATTATTTGCAGCACGACAAATTTAAATATCATTATGTCAAAATATAAATAAAAACGCAAGGAATATTTCCTTTCCTTTCCAAGTATGTAATTGACATGTTTATGGTTACCATTACAATTGATTATAGATTCTTAATTAATTGCTATTTTTGATGAACAGTTAAGATTGAAATTTTAAAAATGATATGTGAACTTGGATAAAATCATAAATGTAACTATATAGAAACAAATTAATTAGAAAATTTTAAGGATATTACATATTTTTATAAATCTATACGAATTGAGTTCTTAGATTGTTGTAATACTTTTAATAATATTCTTAATATATTATTTGAGAAATATTTTAATAAAATAACTTTAATCTGACGTGTTATTAAAAAAATATTATACTGACGTGTTATCACTCCTAATAAGTTTTCAAATAAATATAATAAACTTAAATTAATAAAATAATTACAATATATATTATTGTTATTAATTTAGTTAGATAATCAATATATTTTATTAAAATAACAAAAAAATATTATTAAATTCGTAAAAATAATTATTTTTCTTTCCTTACTTTTTATATAAAAATTTAATATTAAAAATAATTTTAAATAAAAATTAAAATTATATAAATATTTAATTTATATTTACTAATAAACAATATTATATAATTTTCGAAAATTTTCTCCATGCATGAAGTAGATAGAAATATTCTTATTATTAATTTGACTAATTTTCTATGAGAATTTTTATGAACATAACTTTCAAATACATCTCCATATCATTTTGATTTATTAATTTTGGGTTCCAAAATCATAGGAGTTAGTAAAAAATGGAAAATTACAATTACTAGGAAACACAAGGAAGTGGTCCACGCGTGCCAACATGAACTGTATGTGCAAGTGGTTGCTACGCGCGTGCTTATTTCTCTCTCACGTGTGAACATTCCGGAATAAAACAAAAACTCTTTAAATAAAAATTTGAAAATTTTGCAAGATAGAATTACAATGACGAGAAAACGCACTCTGTTTTTATATATATAATAAGAACAATCCTCAACCCGAAAGCATTAGTAGGCAAAGCAACACCAGAAATCTAGAGTTTTGACCTTCTGAGTTTTAACTTCTTTTTAACACTTGTACGGTTTAGTACGTATCGTTTCTCAGTTTCTGTTCTTTAGGAAGGAAGCAGCCCCAAGTGAGAGATTTAGTTTTGAAACCCAAAAGCTATTTGTCTTTGTAGTGCAAAAAGTTAAGATTTTTCTTAGTTTGAGCTCATTTTAATCAATGGAGGTTAACACTGAAACAATGCAAAAGTCAAAGTTTGGAAGAATCTGTGTCTTCTGTGGAAGCAGCCAAGGCAAGAAAAGTAGCTACCAAGATGCTGCTGTGGATCTAGGCAACGAATTGGTATTACTTATATCTATGGATTTTCTTTCAGCTTTACATACTCTGTTATTTGAGTTTTTTTACAGTTTATGTTCACCAGATGTTTGTGAATATGTTCGTAGGTGTTTTTTTAGTCATCATACTTCTGGTAAATGCAGAGCATTTATTCTGTTTTCTACTCTCAAAGCACTTTTATGTGAATATAACTTACAAGTGACAATAGCTTTAAAAAAGTATAGTTGATATGTGAATTTCTCTTCTTTGATAACTCAAAAAGATAGGATTTAAGCTTTTCTGTTTTTGTTCATCTTTTATGATAGGGAGCCCACGAATATCAAATGGCGATGTTTGTCTCCATATTTGATAGTACATCTTTGGTTTAATTTATCTTCTTAAAGTATCTGTAATAAGAAAATGGTTTAATTTCCTCTGCTTTGTTTGCTTAAGCAGGTTTCAAGGAACATTGATCTAGTATATGGAGGTGGAAGCATCGGCTTGATGGGTTTGGTTTCACAAGCTGTTCATGATGGTGGTCGTCATGTTATTGGGTAACTCTTCATCAAATCACTCAATAAGAGGCTTAACGATACAATTAAGATTACTGAATCCTGATAAGTCTCTTTTTCTCACCCGTTTTGTCATTTTACCACAGAGTTATTCCCAAGACACTCATGCCTAGAGAGGTATTCTTGCTATAAGCCCTGAGAAAAAATGAACTTTTTAAAAATTTGTTCATTGATTCCTTTGGCTGTAATCTGTTTTGTCCTTCAAATCCCTACTTGAATACCTTTGGTTTACGTTTATCTCCCTTTCTTCATGTTGATTAGTAGTTTTCTCTAGTTGCCTTATCTAAGTTATCTTCATCCCTTTTATTGAAACCAACAAAAAAGTTTGCTTTAAGAAAAAAGATAAGATGAATAGCGTCTTAACTAAAGTATTGTAAGGAAAAATTTAAAATAAGCCAATTTGCTTACATTGTCATCATTGCTTCTGGTCATAGAACAGACTAAAGCTGCTTTTTTTTGTTTCTTCTTTTAATTTTATTTTAAGTTTCAAGATTATAATTTTAATGGGATTCTCTGTTTTGGCAGTTGACCGGTGAAACAGTAGGAGAAGTAAGAGCGGTTGCAGATATGCATCAAAGAAAAGCAGAGATGGCTAGACACTCTGATGCTTTTATTGCCTTACCAGGTTAGTATTTTGATTTGATTTTTGATTTTTGAAACTGTTCAAAGTCCCATCCGTTTTCTGTAAATATCTCTTGCAAGTTCATTCTCCAAACAAGTAATGATTATGTAAGAAAAAACTTGTCAAAGTCTAGTGACAGCCTTGTTTAAGAATCAAACCAGCATCTTTTTTAGGCTTTTTAACTGTGGAAAACCAGAGTATTAAAGAAAGAAGAACTTTGATTAGATAAAGAGAGCACCGAAAAGGGTTTAACTCGTTGTCTGATTTTGCCAAAGAAGAGGGAATAGGAAAATACTGGTAATCACATGTTTTCTTGGTCAAACTCAAGCTGTATATGAGGAGGCTATTTTTTAAGTTCCAGATTTAAAAACTATAATGGTTTGTTTTATTATGAATTTTGGGTTTTTATATGGAGAAGAAAGTTAAAGTAATAAATTAAGATGCCTTGCCTGTCGACATCTCGCACTGAAAATTAGACCAAACTCTTCTCTTTGGCCTGTTTCTTTATTATTTGCCTTTTACTTGGAAGGTACTTCTCTATATAGCTTGTGTGTAGTGTTACTATGACCAAAATTTAATTTTTTATTACCTGTTTCATGTAAAAAGACAAAACCTGAAACAGTCTTAGAAAAAAGCATGTTTTGCCTATATAGGAAGGTCTTGTTCTTCAATAAGACCCTGCTTTTGGGAACATGTCCATATGTAAACAGAGTCAGAGGACAGTTTCGGCAGATGAGGCATAATTTGGTGAATTGACTACAATCTTTTTCTGCTTTGAAATTGCAGGTGGATATGGAACACTTGAAGAACTGTTAGAGGTCATAACATGGGCTCAACTTGGGATACATGACAAACCGGTAAAGACCCATCACTATGATCCTCATAAAGATTCAAACTTTGGTGGATAATGAAACCCAAAGTCATTAAAAGCTAACTATCATTGTTTTGCTTGCAGGTGGGTTTGCTCAATGTTGATGGTTACTACAACTCGTTGCTCTCTTTCATTGACAAAGCTGTGGAAGAAGGATTCATAAGTCCGAACGCACGCCAGATCATCATTTCTGCACCTACTCCTAATGAGCTTGTAAAGAAGCTTGAGGTAACTTGGCAATAATGCAATTTGATGCATTATATTTTGTTTCAAAGTGAAAACATATAAACTGTGGTGTTGTTATCTGTTTGCAGGAATATTCGCCTTGCCATGAAAGTGTTGCGTCTAAGCTTTGCTGGGAGATGGAGCGGATTGGCTACTCTTCTGAAGACTGATATTAATAAGGATCTACATAAACATATAACTATAGTTATTGAAATTCAGGAGATTTCAAGATAGATCTTACTTAAGGAAGGTAACAGTTTTTTTAAGATCTTAGAAACTTATGATTAGGAGGGTAAAATTAAAAATTTCCACTGAGGAAATTCTTTTGTGTAAATTACTACTTTTCTTTAAATCTGAAATGTTTATGTTTCTAAAAATCACTTTCCTCTATAACTTAACTTAATAGAGATATCAAGATAGTTTGTGATGAACATACCCACAAACTTTTAAGTACTATGCTGATATTAGTTAACTAGATATAACAAACAAAGCTGAGAGAAAAAATATAATTGAATTGGGCCCATTGAATTTGAATTGGGCCCATTGAATTTGAATTGGGCCCATTGAATTTGAATTGGATTGGACGTCAATAAAAATATAATTGAATTGGGCCGCTTCATGAGAAGGATAAATTCGTAATTAACATCGGCTAATATAAACCCTAGTTTCGACCCATTTAATCCGCTCCTTCAAAAACCCTACGAGGCGCCCCATTCTCGATTGAAGAGCGAAACCTCAGAACTAAGAACAATGCCGCCGAAGTTGGATCCGAGCCAGATCGTCGATGTTTACGTTCGTGTAACAGGAGGAGAAGTCGGAGCCGCCAGTTCTCTGGCTCCGAAGATCGGTCCTCTCGGTCTTGCCCCAAAGAAGATTGGAGAAGACATCGCGAAAGAGACGGCCAAAGAATGGAAAGGACTTCGCGTTACCGTGAAGCTGACGGTGCAGAATCGTCAAGCAAAGGTTACGGTTGTTCCATCTGCTGCAGCTCTTGTCATCAAGGCGTTGAAGGAGCCAGAGAGAGACCGTAAGAAGGTTAAGAACATTAAGCACAATGGAAACATATCATTCGATGATGTCATTGAGATTGCTAGGATTATGAGGCCTAGATCTATTGCAAAAGAGCTGAGCGGGACCGTTAGGGAGATTCTTGGGACATGCGTCTCTGTGGGATGCACCGTTGACGGAAAAGACCCAAAGGATCTTCAGCAGGAGATTCAAGAGGGTGAGATCGATATTCCTGAGAACTAAGAAAAAACAATATATTTATGGAATTGAAATGCTGTTGTCTTTCTTTTTTTGAGTTCCTAGTTTCTATGATGTTTCACTTAGAATGACTCAGTTTTGGATTATTGTTGCGTTTTTTTCTCTGATTAAGTACCCCAAGTTTTATCAATTCGCCATTTACTATCGGGTATTGCTTATGTTTTTTTGGGTAGCTGAATGCTTTACACTTTGGCTTGTATGTCTGGTATATCTCTTTGATGATCAGATTCTATAACTACAATGATGTTCTATATGCTATCGCCATCTGAAAGCTGTGAACTTGATCTGGTTAGATTGTGCTTGTTTCTTGTGATTATTCTATTTTGCTTATTGATGGTAACAAAGTTGGAATTTTCACGCTGTGGTATTCAGTTTTAATAATATTAGTGTTCATTTTATAATCACCCTAAACTATCTTGTTTAGCAATTCGTCTCATCCTGTTTTGTTTTATTATAATTCTGTCATTGCATCCTGATTCCTGATATGCTGTAACTCTTTCCCCTTCATTCATAATCGTGAATAATCATTAGGGTTTATGTCACTTTGCTTTGGAATTTACTGTGACTAATTGAAGGCTTTTGAATAAAAATTTTCTTCTCATGGAGTTGATATTATTGTCATTTAGATTTATATGCGGTTTTTGGCTTGAGTTCAAACGCTGGCACTCTTTCTGAAGAATTCCAAAAACCATTTCTTCTTTTTCTTATCCATTTGTTATAGCCTTTTTGCTTTTTATATGTTGTGTGATTGTGATAGAATATGGAACATCTAATGTTCATTTTGCCCTCACAAAATCAGATTTAGTTGTGAAACATTTTGACTATGAGAACCAGATTAGGGGTTAGGTCTTCAAGAGTTGTGAAACATACATAAAACCGGAAAATCATTAAAATTATAGAATTTGAAGTGCAAAAGTTTTCTACTTGGTTGTTTTCTCATTTGTTTTCTTAGAAGAAAATCAGTAAAAATGAAGTGTGCTTTGACATGCCGGAGAAATCTTTGAAAACTAATCATCCAATAAAACGTTCTGAAATTATGCTAGTAATCGAAATAGTAAGGTCGGATCTACGATTTTTTCAAATTTACTACTATTCGAATCTTAAATTTACAGTTTAGAAATTTAGATATAAATCCAGTTTGAATACTAATAAGTTGGTGGTCTACCAAGTATTGATTTTGACTTGATATAATTTTTCTCAAAGATAGAATTTTTATTGATTTTTCAGAATTAGTCGGACATTAAATCGAAGCATGTTTGTCAATCTGGACTAGCATCGATTAAGAGATTAACGGACACTAATCTACTAATACTAACATACTTGCTCGATTGATACTTTCTTTGGATAAACTAATTGTTAAGTTATGTTCGATTAATTTGAAGCTGATTTATCAAATAGAAAGATGACTTTCCCATTCATATCATTTCTTGGCCACTCAAACTTTTTTATTTCTCAAGCAAAATCAATTACAAATATTATGAATCTATAAATCACACAGAAATAATTTGTTGATATCCCCATTTAAAAAACGGCGGACGTGGAATATTCGTTTAAAAATAGCCGACCAACGTAGCTAAAACGATAAGGATGCTGCCGTATCGAAATTATGACCATGAATATGCAATCTCCTGTCTTTGTATTTTCATCACTTTTATATATTTTATTTCTGTTTAGTTTTGATTTCAGTCTATTTGACAGCAATTTTCAAAAAAGATCGGTCGGGACTTCGCAATTATGTGAGTGGTTGAGAAACTCGACGGCTGTAATCAGTTTTATTTCATCGAAATGGACAACAGTGATTTCTTTGTCGTAGCGACGCGTCTGTTTCAGGCGTCCCACCCCTCCCACGTGTCATCACATGCTTTCGACCTCATAGAATCCCCTCCGAAACGACATCGTAGTATACACTGGTTTTAGTTTTGCTTCCTATATGTGAACATATCAACACATTCAGATGTCATTCCGTTTAATTTTAAATTAAGAACTTAGTCATGCTTCGTTGGAAATTTATCTAAAGAAAGACCTAGAATTTAGTGTGTTTGCAAGAATGAAAAGTGTAATTTTACAATCCAAAGAAGTCGCGGCTTTAAAAATGTGAAATGGGACAGACTATGTTATTAGAAGACAAAAGAAGAAGAGAGCATTGGGGTCGGTCCAAAAGAAAATGACATTTTGGTTATGGGGCGGCGAGGCTAAGTTATAATAACCATAAAATCCATTATCTTCTACCAGATATAACTTTTAAAATGTAAAAAATTATTACATAATTCCAAAAAGTTGTGGTTCTGATATCACTTCACTATCATCACTGATTGGTTTTATTAGTAGGAGAATACGAGTGGATATAAAACTATACCTTAAACAAGTATATACGAGTGGATATAAAGTTTAAAATCATAGACTAACTAATTAAAAGTATTATAAATTGCTATGACGTAGAAATTGATTAATTCCGGGTATAAGTTAATCGATTACAAATTAAAATCTACTTAATTTGGTTGGCTAATTTTGATATCCAGTGATTGGAAAATTAGTTCTTGATTTTACGTTTCGATAATTATTATGTCAAGCAATTATTAATCAGAATTGATATATTCTAATATTATAAATGTTCTTTATACAATAATAAAAAGGTATATGCAAAATAAACAAGAGGAGCTCTCACTATAAAAACAGAGCACATGTTCCTCTCACTAACCACAGAGTATAGAAGCAAAAAAAAGAAGCCATTGTTGGAAATAAAGAAAGACAGAAATTATGGCGAAGGACGTGGAAGCTGTTGCTGGAGAAGGATTTCAGACAAGAGACTATGAAGATCCGCCGCCGGCAGCGCTATTTGATCCAGAGGAGCTGACTAAATGGTCTTTTTACAGAGCAGTCATCGCCGAGTTCGTAGCCACTCTCCTCTTTTTATATATCACTGTTTTGACAGTCATCGGTTACAAGATTCAGTCTGATACTAAAGTCGGCGGCGTCGAATGCGGTGGCGTTGGAATCCTCGGTATCGCTTGGGCCTTTGGTGGCATGATTTTTATTCTCGTCTATTGCACCGCTGGTATCTCTGGTATTAATTAATCTTCTTCAATCTGATTTTGGTTTCGTTTGGATTTCAATTGTTCATTTTTCTTGGGTTGGTTTTAGAAGAAAAAGTCGATAAATAAAACTCAAATCACAATGAAACACAACGGATACTTTGTTTGTTTTCTTAGGTGGTCATATAAATCCGGCAGTGACATTTGGACTACTCCTGGCCCGAAAAGTGTCGTTAGTTAGAGCCGTATTGTACATGGTGGCTCAGTGTTTGGGTGCAATTTGTGGAGTTGGGTTCGTCAAAGCCTTCCAAAGTTCTTACTACGTTCGTTACGGCGGCGGAGCCAACTCTCTCGCCGATGGCTACAACACAGGCACAGGCCTCGCTGCAGAGATCATTGGAACTTTTGTTCTAGTCTACACAGTCTTCTCTGCCACTGACCCAAAACGTAGCGCCAGAGATTCCCACGTCCCGGTGAGTCATATATAATGGTACAGATTTTAAATCAATTTTAAAAAATGTGTGTTTTATTGTTGGAAAAGATACTTTGGGCGTAAGTAATATATGTTAAGAGATTAATAATTAATTAACTGGAATTGATGAAACGAAAGGTGCTGGCGCCACTTCCGATTGGATTTGCGGTATTCATGGTACATTTGGCCACAATTCCGATAACCGGAACCGGAATTAATCCGGCAAGAAGTTTTGGAGCAGCGGTTATATTCAACGAAAGCAAGCCATGGGATGACCACGTATGACTTCATATTTTGTTCAACTATTTATATTAATTTTTAACTTTGAACTAATTTTTTTTGGGAATTTTGATGAATGAACAGTGGATATTTTGGGTGGGACCATTCGTTGGAGCTGCAATTGCTGCAATTTACCACCAATTTGTGCTAAGAGCTTCAGGTTCCAAGTCTCTGGGATCTTTCAGAAGTGCTGCCAACGTTTAAAAACCAGATTGTTAAATCATAACAGCAGCTAATTGTTGTTATCTTCTCTGTACAAATCCAAATCAATCTTCAGTTTGTTTTCTTGTTTATGTTTTCTACGTGCTCTATTGCATGTGAGTTTGCCTTCTTGTAATTGGAATTATAATCAATGAAATTAAAAGAGCATCGCTTTCGTTCATCATCAACAAAGCTCGCTGTTTCCTTTGAACAATGCTAGAAAATATATCCAAATATTTCTGCATTAACATTCGGAGAATGAACAATGGTATATCCAAATATATTCGTATTCTCAAAGATAGAAAACATAGAAAGAACACATTTAAATCCTTGCACATATCTTGCATAAGTATGAACAAAGAACACATACAAATCCTTGCACATAACAAATATGAACCAGTGGAACCGATTTTCTGATGTCACTACAATGAATAGCTCAACAACGAGGTGGCAGGAAAATTTAATTCTGTGAAAAAGAAAAACTCTTGCCTCTGTTATTCACAGATCCGTCCTTATTATAATGCAGTGCTCCAACTAGCTTCTTAGAGACATCCTGTAACTGCTGTCTTAGTGACGCAGTGTACATTATTACAACACACCGAAACAATAAATCCACGAGACAAGGCATCTAGATCAGAGGTAAAAAGCTGATCTTAAACGTCTACTTACATCCCAAGAATTCAGCCCAATAGGTAATTCATGTCCATCCTTAGCATCCGGATCAAAAGCATGACACATAGGGTTTGAATTACTGAAATGGATAAACTTTACTCCATCAAAGAAGTTTCCTAACCCATTACGTCCAAAAATCCAAAACATTAAAGCTAAATCTTTAAAAGAGAAACAATGGTCCTCAGTAATTACCTTGTCTTGTGAGTTCAAGTCACAAATAAAAACAGCATCACCCCATTGAAGACCAAGTAAGTTCCTTTCCCATCGAAATTTGTATTTGTCATCAACATGCTACAATTAGAAGCTGCAAAGGACCCTAAGGTTTTTTCCTTTTCCTCTTATCTCTCATCCAAATCGAAACCAAGAAAAACCTTTACTCTTCGTCTCTTCTTCTTCTATGTAAATCAATAAAGTGCGTACAGATAAAAGAATCAAACTTCTGTTTCTCACGTCTCCAATGGCTACCGAATCAAAGGGGTTATTTATGATGCAACTGCTTCTCTCTCTGTCTCTCCCAAAACCCACGTGGCGCTATAAGTCTATCCACTTGTCTGCTTCATTTGTTGTCTCTTTGGATTCTCTTTTTCTCTCTTCTTCCCATATTATTCCTTTGTCTCTTCCTCTCCTTTACATTACTCCAAGCAAAGTATTGCCCCAATACACAGCCCGTGACCTTCTTCAATTCTCTTTTTCTCTCTCCTAATATCTGAAGTAATCTTTTTTCTTTTTCTTCTTCTCCAATGGCCCTTCTCTGAGACATTTTCCCCACAGATAATGTCGTTTCCTCAATCTTTCTTCATCTTCTTATTCTTCATTTCGATCTTTCTCTGCTTCTTCTCCCATTTTAGTGGAGCTACAACTGAGTTCGATTTCTCAACCCTCGCCATAAGCAACCTCAAGCTCCTTGGCGATGCTCGTTTGAGCAATGGAATCGTTAGCCTCACCCGTGACCTCTCTGTTCCTACCTCCGGTGCAGGAAAAGTCTTATACTATAATCCCGTTAGATTTCGGCAACCTGGAACTCACTCTCCGGCGAGTTTCTCCACTTTCTTCTCATTCTCCGTCACCAATGTCAATCCGTCTTCAATCGGCGGCGGTCTCGCGTTCGTTATCTCGCCCGACGATAACACCATCGGCGGCGCCGGAGGTTCGCTGGGTCTCGCCGGGTCATCTGGCTCCAAATTCGTCGCCGTTGAGTTCGATACTTTAATGGACGTGGATTTCAAGGACATTAATAGTAACCACGTCGGATTTGACGTCAATAGCGCCGTTTCGTCTGTTTCCGGTGATTTAGGCACCGTAAACATCGATCTCAAGAGCGGAAACACCGTGAATTCGTGGATCGAGTACGACGGTTCGAACCGGGTCTTCAACGTATCTGTCTCTTACTCGAATCTGAAACCCAAATCTCCGATTCTGTCTTTCCCTCTCGACTTAGATCGCTACGTGAACGATTTCATGTTCGTCGGATTCTCCGGGTCTACTCAGGGAAGCACTGAGATGCACAGCATCGAGTGGTGGAGGTTCAGTTCCTCATTCGGGTCGGATCCTAGATCCGGACGCTCTCCTCCGACTACTAATTTAGTGAAACCGAAAGCTAATTCGGTGAAACCGCCTTCGCAGATAGCGTCACAACCGTCGTCTTCCGCGATTCCAATCAATTCCCAATCGAAAACTTCGCATTCTTCGTCGTCTTCTTGCCACAGCTATATCTGCAAAGATAATTCGGGAGCAATCGCTGGAGTAGTAACGGCCGGAACTTTCCTCTTAGCACTTTTCGCCGGCGGCTTATTCTGGATCTACTCAAGAAAGTTCAAACACGTCGAGAGATCTGATTCTTTCGCATTGGATATCATTAAAACCCCTAAGGAATTCAGTTACAAGGAACTCAAAACGGGCACGAAAAACTTCAGCGAAAATCGAATCATTGGACACGGCGCCTTCGGGGTTGTTTACAGAGGCATATTACCGGAGACCGGAGACATTGTTGCTGTCAAACGATGCAGCCACAACTCACAGGACAAGAAGAATGAATTCATGTCGGAGATATCTATAATTGGAAGCCTCAGACACAAAAACCTCGTCCGATTACAAGGATGGTGTCACGAGAAAGGCGAAGTTCTGTTAGTCTACGACCTAATGCCAAACGGATCGCTCGATAAAGCATTGTTTGAGTCAAGATTTCCGTTGCCGTGGGATCACCGAAAAAAAATCTTGCTTGGAGTTGCATCTGCTCTCGCTTATCTACACAGAGAGTGCGAGAATCAGGTGATACACAGAGATGTCAAAAGCAGCAATGTGATGCTCGACGAGAATTTCAATGCCAAGCTCGGAGATTTCGGACTGGCGAGACAAATTGAACACGATAAATCGCCGGAAGTAACTGTCGCCGCCGGAACAATGGGATACTTAGCGCCGGAGTATCTTCTGACTGGTCGCGCCACAGAGAAGACTGATGTTTTCAGTTACGGAGCTGTGGTTCTGGAAGTGGTAACCGGAAGAAGACCGATCGAGAAGGAGTTAAATGTTCAGAGACAAAATGTTGGGGCAAATTCGAATTTAGTAGAATGGGTGTGGGGTTTGTATAAAGAAGGGAAAGTTTCGGCAGCAGCGGATTTAAGACTCGAAGGAAAGTTTGATGAAGGAGAAATGTTGCGTGTCATGTTAGTGGGCCTGGCCTGTTCTCACCCTGATCCAGATGCTCGGCCCACTATGAGGTCAGTGGTTCAAATGTTGATTGGTGAGGCTGATGTACCGGTGGTTCCGAAGTCTAGACCAATCATGAGTTTTAGCACTTCGCATTTGTTGCTGAGTTTGCAAGATACTCTCTCTGATTGCAACACCCTGGCGTTAAATTCGAGTCGTTCGTCCTCATGGTCTGTGCCAGAACATAGTGTTATGATTCGAAGCGACGATGACCATTTAGTATAGATCAAAATATAGAATCAAACAAACCAAAGCATTCTGTTGTGGTTTTGATTATTTGATTTGTGTTGTAAAATTAAATTTTTTTTTTTTCTGTTTTGTGCATGTATGATAACAACAGAAAATCGGTTGTTAACACATTTTGACACACGAGTTCTAGAATTTTAGTGTTGTGGAATTTAAGAGGTAAACAAATTTGCTCTTGTTTATTTAGATACTCTACACATACCAAAAGCAGTCCTTTCTGTTTTTGTATGTCTAGAAAAGACACGCAAACTTGGTGTTCAACTTTCCTTTATTATAACTTTTTTATTTTTAAAATTTTGAACTCCTCAAGTGTCAGACATGCATTTTCTATGTCAATGTGACACAATATGTTTTGATAGAAAGTGTGTACATGTATATATAGATATATGCAAAGTTCATCTCTCTCCTTCGACCAAATCTCTCATTTCTCTATCTCTCTCTCTCTCCACCATGGTTGAAGATAGGGATTTGCTGCCACGTTTCTTCAAGGTTTTCCTCTCAGAAACGGCCTCTGAATCAATGGTTATAACCTCTCTCTCTCTCTCGGTTAACTGCAGTAGGAAAAGACTGAAACTTTAGTTCTGGTTTATGGGACAGAATCTTTAGTGAATTAGCAAAAAGCAGTTGGATTTGGGTTTCATCCTGTTGTTCTGCATCAGATCGGAAAAAAGGAGAGAACGAGCTGTTAGTGGAAGTGGATAGGAATTCTGGTGTTGTTGCTTTCTTTCTGTGCAGAAATTAAGTTTTTCATATTTTTACAAACATAAGCTAACAAATGGAAAAAGGATTTGTTCCTAGTCTTAACATGCAAGCGAGACTCAGTGCGTTTGATGACATTTTACTAGTTTAGGTTTTGTTCACCATTTTAGCCATCTTTGATTGCTTAGTCCTGATGTAGATGATTTTCTCAAATTCACAGAGTCTCTGTTCGAATTGGGATTTGCATAGATAGATCGTTGTTTCACCTTCTTCAACGTGTCTATATGTTTCTGTCTGCTGCTAAAACGCTCACTGTGTCTTTGGCTCATAAACTGTGTCATTGCGGTTTCGTTTTTGGTTGCTTAGTACTGATGTATTTTTCTCGAATTCATCCATTCTTCCAATTGGATTGGTAAAACATTGTTTATCTTCTATGACGTACGTGTCTTTGTGTTTTTGTCTGTTGCTAGAAAGATCAACTCTTCTCCTTGTTTCTGGCTCATACTCTGTCTCTGTGGCTTCTGTTTGTTTTACAACTTTCTGATGCTTAGACTTATGTGTTGGATTTTCAGGCGATTCCGACGTCCTTCAGTGAACATCTTGAAGATCCATTGCCAAAGACAGCGAAACTCCAAGGCACTGGAGGCAGAACATGGACTGTGAGCTTGACGAAAATACATGAACGTGCGTATTTCACAATTGGATGGTCCAAATTTGCAGAGGAACATGATCTCAAGGATGGAGAGTTCTTGACGTTTGTTTACGATGGTTATCGTACATTTGAAGTCAGTGTCTTTGGTCGTTGGGGTTGTAAAGAGATAAGAGCTGTACTGCAAACGATAGATCTTTCAGATTCTGATTCTTATAAAGAAGATAATGTAATGGATGTTGATGATGGCAGTAGCTTTAGTGAAGATGAAGAAAACAGTGAAGGGACAGAAACCAAGGCTGTAGGTGAGATAGTTTTTACATAGTAATTAACATTTGTGAATCAAAAACACAAACTAATATTAAAGACTGTTTTCGTCTTAGTTGTTGTAGAAAGCTCAAATTTGGAGGTTATGGCAAATCCATGTTTTGATACTAACATCAAGAACAGGATATATGAGCTGGTATAACAAGAAGTGAAAGACTATAATGTTCGTTTTCTGAATTTTTCAATATATGGTTGTTTTTAAAAATGTTTTGTTTGGTTTCTTTTAATGCAGTTGATTCCATATAATGTGGTGAAAGAGAATAGCCTTAGATTTGATGAATCCATAAAGTACATTGATGAAGAAGGGAGCATGGTAGTGGAAAGAGGGAAATGGGCAGATGATAGGATATGTTTCAAAGGATGGGACAGGATTTGTAGAAGAAACAAAGTTAGAAAACACGATATCCTCAAATGCGAGCTTCTCCATACACGAAAGCTTGTTCACTCCATCAAAATCCATATTATCACACGTCGTGGGGTTTCGGCCATTTCATACACGAACTTTCATCCGTGGTTACAATTCGTTAACGAACTTTGTACCTGTGCAATTTCATTCATGAACTTATTGTTTTAAGCCGAAACATGCATTGACCAGACGGTGTTAGTCAAACCGTTAAATCTTGCTTAGTCAGATATTAGAGATTTAATTAAATTTATATATTAACCATCTAATTATCTAAACGACGTCGAATTGTGTATTTGCATCTTCATTAAACGGCGTCGTTTTAATCAGTTTATAAACATGTAAAAACGACGTCGTTGGATTAGGAACCGAAAAATTAGGTCGAAAAAGGGGGAAGACTGCGATTTCCGGCTAAGATTTTCGGAGGGGAAAACTTCGAATTTCAAGCAATCTGAGTCGCGTGAGAGCTGTCTGGAGTTGTTAATCGAAGAAATGAGGTAAGTTTGTATCGTTTAAAAACTTAATTTTCGAAAATCGGTTCTCGAATGTGAATCGCATGTCGGATGTACGATTTTAGGGTTTGTGTGTTTCGATTTAGTTTGGACTTTTGGGCGTTGGGTTTATATGTTCTTCTTCTTCCTCCTCGTAGCTACCATTCTTCCTGTAATTTCGATTTTAGGGTTTGTGTGTTTTGATTTTGTGTGTTTACGGTTTAGTTAGGAATTTATCGAAGGCATCGGTGTTCTTTTGTGTTGTAAATCTGGAATAATTTTCTGGAATAACTTGTAAATAATTTGTGTTGTAAAAACTTGTAGATTCGTGTAAATAGATTTTTTGGAATAAATTTTCTGGAAAAACTTGTAAATAATTTGTGTAAATCGTCTCTTTGTGGTATGTTTTGTGTTGTAGATTTGTAGTGGTATATATATCTCTTTGCTATGATTTGGTATTGTGCAATAGACTCATGTCTTGTTTCATGGAGTATCATTGTTAGCAAATATTGACTTTGTCTCTGGTTATATAATTTCATGACTTTTACCAATAGAATTGGTTTAGTTATACGGAGACACACTGTAAATTATACGGTTATATAATTTCATGACTTTGTCTCCAGTTTTGTGAATCCCCATGTCAATTGATTGTTTCTTTGATTTTGCAGTATGGATAACGATCTGAACGATGCAAACGATCTGAACGATGCAAACGATCTGAACGATGCAAACGATCCGAACGATGCTGTATTCACTTGTTACTATAATGGTAAATTTGAGACAGTTAATAACATTGTGAATTATGTTGGAGGGGAGGTTTTGATTGTAGAGACACAACCAGAGAACTTGTTTACAAGCTTAAAAAAAGATCTAAGAGTGTCTCTGTATGGGCAGCGACTGTGGTATAAGCTTCCTTTCGAGGCATTGACTGATTTGAAATACATGGTTGCGGGTGATGGAATGTTTCAAAAGATGTGTGCAGCAGCTCATTACACGCATGAAATAGATGTCTATATGGAGGCAGAAGATGTTGAAGAACTGGCTGTTGAAAATGAGGAGCAAAATGGCAATGAAATTGATGATCATAATGAAGATGAAGAAACCTATGATGAAGAAGCTCGGGTTGAATCACATGTTGCTGATTTTGTTGATGATGAAGAACATGTAAACTACCATGACACTCCAGATAATTCAGAAGATGAGGAACCACAAAGTAGACGATATGAAACGTGGAGAAGAGGAAGTGGTGAGATTAAACTTGGTCAAGTATTTGCTAGTATAAAGGAGTTCAAAGAAGCTGTCGTAGAGTATGTTCTAAAAGAAGGATGGAATGTCAAATATACGAGATGGGGATATGCTATATGCGAGGCTAAATGTGCACAAAAAAGTGACTGCCCTTGGAGACTTTACTGCTCATTTGAAGAACCGATTGGGAAGTTCATGGTGAAAACTTTTGAAAGAACACATAGTTGTATCCCCAATGGAAGTTGTAGGATCATTACTCAAACGGTGATTGCGAAGCTTTTTTTAAACGAGATTAGAAAGGATCCAGATTATAGACCTAAGTTTATTCAAGAGCAAATGGAAGAACGCTACAAAATTGTGGTCACGCACGACCAATGTAGGAAGGGAAAGGCGGCGGCAATTGAGTTAATCCAAAGAGAGCATGACGAGCAATTTTCGCGGTTGAAAGATTACAAGTCAGAGATTGTAGAGTAAGTCAGTTCGATTATAATAATATTTTGAATACTCACTTGCTTACTTATAGACTTCTCTTTTTGTAGCTCAAACCCGGGTTCTACTGTTGAGCTTGGGACAATTCCCGGAGAAAATGGAGTGGAAATGTTTGATCGATTCTACGTGTGTTTTCAAGCACTTCGAAATACATGGATTACATCTTGTCGACATATCATAGGAATCGATGGATGTTTTTTGAAATCAACTATCAAAGGACAATTGTTGGCAGCCACGGGAAGAGATGCGAATAATCAAATATATCCCGTTGCTTGGGCGGTTGTAAATGTGGAAAACTCGGATACGTGGTTGTGGTTTCTACGGAAGGTTAAATGTGATTTGGACCTTGGAGATGGAGAAGGCTACACGGTTATATCTGACAGACAAAATGTATACTTATGTTTTTTTTGTTCAGCTTCTTATGATTTTATTATATTTATGATTTAATACCTCATTTCAGGGCTTGGTACTTGCGGTTGAGCAAGAGTTACCTAAGATAGAACATCGAATGTGCGCACGTCACATTTATGGAAACTTGAAGGCTAAATTTCCTAATAAGCCGCTCATGAAGCCATTATTCTGGGCCGTTGCAGAGAGCTACAATACAGCAGATTATACAAAAGCCATTGAAGCAGTTAGGGCCTATGACTCCGAAGTTTATGACTTGATGATGTTGAAAAATTCGAGGAATTGTAGCCGAGCTTTCTTCACAAACAGAGCTTGTTGTGAAGACGTTCACAACAACTTCTCTGAATCTTATAACAGTGCCATTGACAAAGCAAGGGAATTACCACTTGTGGAAATGCTTGAAACAATAAGGAGACAAGCAATGGTTAGGATTGGACTGCGCAAGATGAAGTCTATGGAGCATACAGGTACATTCACACCTAAAGTCGTAGCATTTGTTGAGTTAGAAACTAAGTACAGGAAATACTGCAAGACATTTGCTGGACCAAATGGGTGGTTTGAAGTTACTGAGAATGGGTCACCTTTTAAGGTGCATATGCGAAGAAGGATGTGTAGCTGTCGGATGTGGGATGTTTCAGGGATTCCTTGTCGCCATGCCTTACGGGTAATCCTTGACAAGAAACTTGACCTTGACGATTATGTGTCAAACTGGTATTTGACTTCTACTTGGCGCCAACAGTATAGCGATTCAATTCTCCCACTAAATGGCACAAAATTTTGGAAGAATTCTGGTCTATCAATTCAAGCGCCACCACGTGATCAATCAAAGAGTCGAAAGAAAAAACATAAGAGGATGAAAAGTAGGCATGAGTCTCCTACCAGAAAGGTCACCTTGAGCAAAAAAGGGAGGACAATGCATTGTGGAAATTGTGGTTTGGCAGGACATAACTCAAGGAGATGTACTAATGTTGGAGTCAAGATCATCAGGCCATCCAAAAATGCTTCTCAAACTGCCGCAGAGTCTATACATGAAGACTACGGAGATGGACCAAGCCAGCCAACGCAAAATTCTGATCATGTTTAGGTTATTTTTCGGGTTAGTATGCAGACACGTTAGGCTGTTTTTTGTGGATTGACATGTCTATTATGGTTTATTTTGGTGTAGCCTATTTTGGTTTTTTGTGGAATATTTCGGGTTGATGTAACCTGTTCTTAGACCATCTTTAAGCAGATTATATTATGTTTGTGTAATATTTGGGCTGATGTAATCTGTTTTTTGCGTAAGCAGGATTATGTAATAAGTTTTTTGCTTAAGAAGGTTGATGTAATCTGTTTTTTGCTCAACCAAATACTTTGTTTTTCGGCTGTTGTAATCTAACACGTGAAAGATATTTTATTCAAGCTCCATGGTTTAGGATTCCAAGTTATTTCAAGTTGCTATGTGAATCTGATATTTCAAAATACAAAGTACTACATGATATTTTTGAGAACTTCAGAACATTCAATTTTTTGAACAAAAGCTTCCATTATTATTATCAAATTTCGATTATTATACAAACACACATACTTCATATTTCATGATAAAATAACCAAGTAAAACACAAATATCACAACACTACATACAATTATCTTCCGTAATTTCTGAATTTCACCGTTGTATTCTTCAATCTTTGTTTCCCAACCACGCATAACTGCTTTCATGTCATCAATATCGTTTTTAAACCGATGAACAACAGCTTCGCAAGTTCGTAAACCATCCACGAGGCTTCCCATATCTCCTTTAACATCATCTACAATGATTTCAAGCTGCTCAATTTCTTCAACCAACGATTCATCTGCCCATTTAAACAAATGAAATTTCTGATTTTCGGATCTATTAGGACAACAATAAAAAAGTCTTCCTGGATTTTGCTCTGTCCTTGAAGTTCGAATTGTTGAACCTTCTCCACAGCGACAAACTCTTGGAATGCCTTTTCCTCGAACAGCTCGAGCGATTTCGTTGTGCACACTTCCTTCACCAATTTTCAATTTCCGAAAATTAACCCCCAAAATTAACTCTCGAAACCCTAATTCGAGCATAAATGAGAGCAAAAACAGTAAATTTGAAATACATACCAGAGTCTTCTTTTACCTCTGTCATCTTCGTTCAAAGAATGTCCAATTTGTGAAAATGAATAAAACCCTAATTTCAGAAGCTGGCCATTTTCGATTCACAAAGGGAGAAGAAGAGGGGCCTCCATAAGAAGACGACGTTTTGCTCCCTAATATCTCATTTAGTAAAACGCTGTCGTTGCTGACGTGTTATCCTAGTCAGCAACGATTAACGGTGAGTTAAACGCCGTTATGCACTAATGTATATTTAATACTAATTAATCAAGTCAATGTATGTTACGACGTCAAACAATAAGTTCATGAATGAAATTGCACAGGTACAAAGTTCGTTAACGAATTATAACCACGGATAAAAGTTCGTGTATGAATTGGCCGAAACCCCCACACGTCGTTGACTCTTTCTTATCAAAATCCATAACGTTAGTTTTGTTAAGGAGTGAACTTTGAACTTTGTTGCTCGTCTTGTTGTATATATACGTGTCTGTTTGTTTACAGTTGGGGCAAATTGATATTCATTTAGCTCTAGCCGCCATTACGGTCAATCGTAGTGTTAGACATTGTGTTTTTCATCGCAATTTTTTTAATTGTTGATTAAAACAACAATTCGAATAAAAATCTGAAATCAATCGCAACCGTAATTATCGATGACAAATAAACAAACAACAAATACTACAAATACTACAAATGCAGCACTACAAATGCACTACAAATGCAGCAATGTTCGGAGAGGAAATAGGGTAATTGACACTAATTGACATACTTAAAATCTTGTTGTTCGATACTGAGTTCACAAAAGAAACTAACTAATGTACATTCTCCTAATCAGCATCTTGCTCTCTTGATTTTATGAGATTATGCTGTCTCCTGACTTTGCTGTAGAAAATTCATTGTCAGAACGAGAAGATAAACATTTGATAGAGAGGCTTTTGTTCGCGGGCATCGATAAACAGTGATTGCAATGGCTAAATCAGCTCTCAGAAAGTAATTGGTCAAGCTCATCAAATCCATCATCTTCAACATCTGTCAAAAGTTTCTGGGTCGTAGTAAGAGAATCAAACTTGGTTTTTTCATAAAATGAAAGCTTTTGCACATCCCATTCCTCCTTCAGTTTCTCCATCCTCTCCCCCATCAACTCTTCCTCTTCTGATATGTGCTTTATGTCCTCAATATCCACTATTTCTCCTGCATCTTAAGATTACCAAACAAAGGTATAAACATCATGAATCACAATGGTACCACACAAAACATCACTACATTACATTCTTAATCAAATAAACTTTACAATTTTCCTCTTTCAGAGATGGGATGAGATCAATGGTAAACTTAGAGAAATAAAAATAAAATCTCGCAAAACAGTATATGAAGTAGCATACATTTTACTGCACGCTTCTTGGCCTCGGCATATTCTGTGGACAGTTTATGTAGGGAACTCAGATCAACTTCATTACCCTGATAAGCCCAAATGCAAAAAGGATGGGGCCAATATAGAACAAATTAGTACAAAGGATAAAATTGTTGGACGTATACATCTATATTCTTTTGTATTCTATCTTATGGAAAGAGCAATATAAATCTTCAAATATGTAATACCCGGAAATGTAAGTACTTAAAATTTAGGTATCTCGTACTCACCATATCCAAATGAATAAATTGCTCAATCTTGGTGTTCGTGGTTAATCTGTACAAATCAAGATGAGAATCATATCACTAAAAAGGTTATTTCACACTAAAATTTGTTAGTTCTCCGAAAAAATACAAAAGGACATACTTTTCATAGGCACAACGCACAAGTGCATTCTGAAGCTCTGTTAATCGATTAAGTTTCTCCGTTGCAGATGCGTCATTAACGCCAACAGCTCCAAATATAAACACTTTTTTATCAATCATTTGTTTTGCCACAGCCATAGCTATCTCTACACCTTTATCTCTTGCCTGAACTAAAAGATCCCTAAATTTCCCAAGCTCTTCTGCAAGATAAGAAGCGTACAAGTTTAGTATGATTCTAGCGGTTAGGAGAAGTTAAAAAGAATTGTGCGGGTATAAAAATACAAACAATCTGTTGAAATCAGCTAAAGCTCAATCAATGAATCACAATACAGCAGCTTTCCCGTTTTGTGTTTGAAGAACAAAACTAGTGAAAAAGATGGATCACATTGTTTAAATCTCACCAAAACAACAACAAAAGGTAAGCACTTACGAAGTGATATATAAATTCTGAACTTAGGTTTAAAAGGTTGGATCTCATGGAGGCAATAGAGACAGTAAAGACCACCAAGTCTCCGTGTAAATGAATCGATACTAACCATGTGACCTGTGGACATAAGGGTTGCTTGTGTGTTTAGCTAAGAAAACAAGCACAATATGAGTACAGACAGCAACGAATAAATAATTTTGAGTGTTGCAAAAATGAATGAATTAGACCACAGCGTACCAATGGTGTGAGCATATAGTGACTGCATGAAAAAGGCTAAGTTGCTGTTAGGAAAGGCACTGAAGATATAAGAAAACTTCCGAGATAGCCAGACCCTCTTCATATCAGCAAATGTTGTCAAATCACCCTGTAAATTAAACCAGAGACTCAACAAATTGAAGCCTGGAGAAACAAATTGAAAGCCTGGAAACAAATTGAAGTGAAATTTGAAATAATTAACGAAATAGGAGAGAAACATTATAAAGTACCTCCACAAACTCGTTTATTAATTCATCGATATCTCTCTTGAACGGAGTAAGATTCATCCCTGACAAGCAAAACATAGTATGAGAATTGAAGAAACACAAAGACTAAGTACCAACAGAATAAATTTCCATTCACGGAGAGAAAGGAACTCAGCTACTACAACGATCCCGTAACATTCCCAATGAGGCAATCGCCAAGATCATCAATCATTGAGTTCAAAATAAAGCCTATTCTCTTTCAAAATTGGTTAAACAATCCTGCAATGCTGTTTCAGTGTTTTGATATCAAACCTAAAGCATGCAGCTTCGTCTTCTTTTGCGGCTTTTCATTCACGGGAATGCCTTCAATTTATTTTTTCGGTTCATTATTGTTTCTCTGTCCTTTTTACTAAAACTGTTGATTTCGTTCAATATAATTTTGTTTTCACAAATAAGGAGAGGAACAGAATAAATCCAACTAAAGATCGTCTCTAATATAGAAGAATTATACATTGCAAATCTTATATACTAATTTGATACTAGGTAGACTTAAGTAAGCTATTCATACAACATGGTTAGCATAAAATTCAACTTGACCTGAGATATTGTAGTCTAAATCTAAAGAGAAGAACAAAATAAATCAACCTAAAGATGGCGTTGTGCCACGCGATTAGACGAGCAAATATGTAGCAGTACGTCTCCGATCATTAAAAACAAAAACGTATAGAGCAATCGTAACTACACATCTTTTTCCCCCGTATCACACTTAGTAAATACGAAGAAGAAAAGAGGTAGATACGAAGAAGAAAAGAGGTAGATACGAAGAAGAAGATGAAAAATAAGGAGGCGGTTTCGAAGAAGAGGAATGGGAACAAAGTTTTTGGGATTTTACGGTTATGGTGGAAAAATCCCATTGGTCTGGGTGGATTATCCGATGGGTTAGAGTCATGATGGATAATCCCGTTTGGGTGGGTGATCCGTTTAAGAAATCCGGTTTGGGTGGGTTTGGTTTTCTGGCATAATTGGATTTGGTTTTGATGGGTTACTAAATTATGATATTTTTTAAGAATAATTCGGTAATTGCTGAGTTTTGTTTAAAAACAATATTTTTTGTTACAGGGTTATATGACAAATTTTAGTTAACTAAAGGGTTATCTGAGCATTTACCCGCATTTTGTTTAAAAAGGATAGAGAAGGAGAGAGAGAGATCGAGAGACAGAGGCGTAGAGAGAGGGAGACCGTGAGAGTGACAATGAGAGAGAGAGAGAGAGATAGAGCCGTGAGATAGAGAGAGAGTCAGAGAGAGATACCTGGTCCGTTGAGAATTCTGTGAAAATTTGAAAATAGTGATGGAGATGGAGAGAGCGACCACACTCAGTCACTCACGCGGTGCACCGGTGAGAAAGGGAGATGAGGGGTGGCTAGGTTTTCCTTTGAAATGGGCTATTTTTTAATTAAGCCCAAATAAAATACATATTTTAAAAATTCAGCCCATTAAACAATTGTATAAAATAATGTCTAGAAGAATATAATTTACGATCTATGGTTGTTGGTCAACTTAAATGTATTTTTATATAAAAATAAAACCAAGTGTAAGCTTTAAATTTTTAGTATTTATACAGTTTATTAGGATAATATTTACTTGAATGTTGGAACATACCAAATACTTCTAAATCGAGAAAAATATATAAATTTGCAAATCACCTTCTAAATCTTACCATAACCTTAGTGGTTATTCTTTTGAAAATACATTACTGTCAAATTATACCAAATCAACCAAATTTCTTCAAATAGTTTATTATGCTTAATTAATTAATTCTGTTACAGTTTAAAATTTTATTAGCATTCAATGTTTTCTTTTTAATATAGCAAAGATATATATTTTAAATGGTTTATATGGCATCAATGTTTCTTTACCGGCTCGGGCATTCTCGTTCCTCTTTCCTACGTAACAGTATTGTTATGGCATTATGATTTGCTCAATTAAATTCTTCTTCTCAAAAATTAATATAGATTAGGTAGTTAATTATTTTTAACTTTTATATAATTTTTATTCCAGTTTATAAATTTCTATTTAAAATCACGGAGATTAAAAAAGATATTGTTTTTAAATATATCATTTACTATTTTAGTTTAAAACATTCAACAAATCATAAAAGATACTACACAAATAAATGTTCAAAAACAGTAAATGCATTTAAAATATGCTTAAGAACTTCAAAACAACTAATAATATAAAACCAAACTAATATCTCAAATCAGTTATAAAACAAAAGAAAGTAAAACATATATATTTAATATTTTTATATTTTAAATTTGTACTTTTAAATAACTATTTTATATTTTTATTATACCTAGCTTGACTTTCGAAATTTTATTAAAAAAAAAAATTCCGTTGAAACGAAAGCAGATAGTGCGATTTGGTAGGGACTTTGAATTTGACTCTGGTACGTTCTTACACATTACACCTACTCCCATATTCAGTCCCAAATCCATAATCAGACGTAACGGTCTCTCACCAACCGCAAAAAACGCTGTTTCCCCTTAGCCACCGACCGCGACCACCTTTCTTCGTCATAGTTTGTTATTGCGGCTCAACCCAAATTCACGTTTTCTATTCTCCACCGTTAGATCCTCAATCGTCATCCAACGGTCATCAATAATCTCTCACCCACCCCTCAATCTAATTTTAAAAATATTTATTCCATAAATCAAAAACTTGGTCTCTTCTTCGTATGCTTACCTAACATCAAACACTAGTATTTAACCCACTCTCCTCTATTCTCTTCATTCTCAGGAACCAATAATCCAAATCCCTTCACGAGAGTTCAAAAGATCTGATCCTATTTTGTTAAGCAATTTTCTTTTAAACAATGGATCATATTAACGGATCAGTTGACCAAAACGGCCAACTCGAGGCGATGTTGTGCGGCGGAGGAGAGAAGACGAAAGTGGTCGTGGATCCGTTGAATTGGGGTGCTGCGGCAGAGCAGATGAAAGGTAGCCATTTGGATGAGGTGAAGAGAATGGTTGAGGAATATTGGAGGCCGGTGGTGAATCTCGGAGGAGAGACGCTGACGATCGGACAAGTTGCGGCGATATCCACCGTAGGCCGCGGCGTTAAGGTGGAGCTGGCAGAGGCTTCGAGAGCCGGGGTTAAAGCAAGCAGCGATTGGGTTATGGAGAGTATGGGCAAAGGTACTGACAGTTACGGTGTCACCACCGGTTTTGGAGCTACTTCTCACCGGAGAACCAAAAACGGCGTCGCATTGCAAACGGAGCTCATTAGGTACTTTAATTAAAATTTATATCATGTATTTATATAACTGCATAATTAGAGCAAGGAAGGAATGCGATCCATATAAGTATTTCAATATTACACTATACATCACACATGTTTTGAACAGATGTCGATTGGATTGTTAATAACAAAGTGACAAAAAAAAAAGGAATGTGATCGAACATTATTTTATTTTCTAATTTAAGGTTTTGTGATCAGAGAAATTAATAATTTAAGTTGGCAGAAATTATTTGGAGCGGTATAATTTGTCACTGAATATAGTCACGACTGACGAGTCACGATTATAACTGAGGATCATTTCATTTGCATGGGAAACACGCCGGGTGGATGACTTGGGTTGGGTCGGGTCGGGTCGGGTCGGGTCTAGGTCCACCTATATTTAATTAATTTAATATAATGTTGGTTGTTTGTTTTGTTTCAGATTTCTGAACGCCGGGATATTCGGGAACACAAAGGAGACATGCCACACGCTGCCGCAATCCGCCACGAGAGCCGCTATGCTCGTCCGAGTCAACACTCTCCTCCAAGGATTCTCTGGGATACGATTCGAGATTCTAGAAGCAATCACCAGCCTCCTAAATCACAACATCTCTCCTTCTCTTCCTCTCCGAGGAACCATAACCGCCTCCGGCGATCTCGTTCCTCTTTCCTACATCGCTGGTCTCCTCACTGGCCGTCATAACTCTAAAGCCACTGGTCCCAACGGCGAATCCTTAACCGCCGAAGAAGCATTCGAGAAAGCAGGAATCAGTTCCGGATTCTTCGATCTGCAGCCTAAGGAAGGGTTAGCGCTCGTTAACGGCACGGCGGTTGGGTCTGGCATGGCTTCGATGGTTCTATTCGAAGCGAATGTTCAATCGGTTTTGGCCGAAGTTTTATCTGCGATTTTCGCGGAGGTGATGAGCGGGAAACCTGAATTCACCGATCATCTGACTCACAGATTGAAGCATCACCCAGGGCAAATCGAAGCGGCGGCGATAATGGAGCATATCCTAGACGGAAGCTCTTATATGAAATTGGCGCAAAAGCTTCACGAGATGGATCCATTACAGAAGCCGAAACAAGATCGTTACGCTCTCCGTACCTCTCCTCAATGGCTCGGCCCTCAGATCGAAGTAATCCGTCAGGCTACGAAATCGATCGAGCGTGAAATCAACTCCGTAAACGACAATCCATTGATCGATGTCTCCCGGAACAAGGCGATTCACGGCGGGAATTTTCAGGGAACGCCAATCGGAGTTTCTATGGACAACACGCGTTTGGCGATCGCTGCGATTGGGAAACTTATGTTCGCTCAATTCTCGGAGCTTGTTAACGATTTCTACAACAATGGCCTTCCTTCGAATCTAACAGCTTCAGACAACCCAAGCTTGGATTACGGTTTCAAAGGAGCAGAGATCGCCATGGCTTCTTACTGCTCAGAGCTTCAATACCTAGCGAATCCCGTCACAAGCCATGTTCAATCAGCTGAACAACACAACCAAGACGTGAATTCTCTTGGACTCATCTCATCTCGCAAAACCTCCGAAGCTGTCGACATTCTCAAGTTAATGTCAACAACATTCCTCGTAGCCATATGCCAAGCGGTTGATCTTAGACATCTTGAGGAGAATCTGAGACAAACGGTGAAGAACACAGTTTCTCAAGTGGCTAAGAAAGTCCTGACCACTGGTATCAACGGCGAGCTACATCCATCACGCTTCTGCGAGAAAGACTTGCTTAAAGTCATTGATCGTGAACAAGTGTTCACATACGTCGACGATCCATGTAGCGCCACGTACCCACTGATGCAGAAACTAAGACAAGTCATCGTCGATCACGCTTTATCCAACGGCGAGACAGAGAAGAACGCAGTGACTTCAATCTTTCAAAAGATTGGAACTTTCGAGGAGGAGCTTAAGGCGGTGCTTCCAAAGGAAGTGCAGGCGACAAGAACGGCTTATGGTAACGGAAACGCAGCGATTCCGAATCGTATTAAGGAATGTCGGTCGTATCCGTTGTACAAATTCGTGAGGGAAGAGCTTGGAACGAAATTGTTGACCGGAGAAAAGGTTATGTCTCCCGGAGAAGAGTTTGATAAGGTATTTACCGCAATGTGTGAAGGTAAAATTATTGATCCATTGATGGATTGTCTCAAGGAATGGAACGGAGCTCCGATTCCGATTTCTTAAAAGAGAGCATTCCTCTGTTTTGTTATGTTATTTTAATATTTTTTAATGTTTTAATCAAACGAGTGTTTTACGAGTTAATGGTTGTAATGTGAATGATTTGTATAATAAAATTGCGTTTAAACTTGTCGCAACGTGTTAGTTTTATTTGTGGATTCGACACAAAAGAGAGAAATCATGAGTAGATTTGTTTTGTCTGACTTCAAATGTTAAACACTATGAATCCTTTTAATGTGAATTTCTCCTTTTAAATGCTCAATTTATGTCCATGCATTCTTTGGATGGCAAAATTGTAATATTTCGCTAAAAGTTTACCGTATGCAATCCCGTGGCCATTTCTTAGAGCCTCTAACTCATGCAAGCAATGACGTACATGCTTAATCATTCTGACGTTTCAGCCCGTATCAATGTAGTTTTGCATTCTGGTGTGCATTTTCAAGGAACAAAATTCTTACTTTTTGATATTCATTGTGATGTTTGTAATATAACATAGCAGCAATTCATTGAAACTAGAAGCTGTTTCAACTAATCCGAGATTCTCTGACAGTATCTGCATCAAACAAGAGTTCAAGTCTGTTCTATGGTACACAAACAGAGGTATACAAGTTTTAGAGAAATTGTGCTATTTTGACTTGAGATGTATGAGAAAAATCATTGTTAAAAGTTTGAATGTGAGAACACTTTTAGATGTACTTATTTCTGGCCGTTTCTCTAAGCATGATGGATCTCTCCTTTCGGATGCTGGATTAATATCTATACAAAATTTGGATAAAATACAGGCAACGTGGAATACTTTGTCCAAAATTTAATGGTATGCATCTCGTGCAAACATACATATTAAATCCCTGGGCTTCATTGCCGTATTAGTTTATTCGGTTATGTCTTTGTCATAATTTCATCGTCAACTGAATTATATTGGGTTCTGCTAACACTTTTTACATCTTGACAATGATAATAATACAATAATGTAGCAGCAAGCTCATTCCATTGGCTACACAATTGATAGAAACTGGAAGTTGTTTGATTCTCTGACAATATCTGTCTGCAGCAGAGTAAGAGATCAAGTCTTTTTCTATGACACAGAACAGAGGCATGATCAGATTCTTTAGAACTTTTGCTTTTTGTCTTGAGATGTGTAAGAGAAAAAATCTTTGTCAGAAATTTATTGTTTCAGCTCAAATGTTGGAAACATTTGCAGATGTTACATGTTCTGTCACTCTTGCTTATAACATATGATAAACTCTTACTTAATTAGTTTACAGCGTTATCTATAGTAATATAATAATCAATCTCTGGAAACATAGAACCGGAGATGATGAATGAAAATCAAATCAGTATGTCTTTGTATCCTCCCTTCTTACATGCCAATGCAGTTCCTCTGATGCTGAGGAGTGCCACTGCAACGAACAACATCGAGGAACGTATTCTCATCACATGGAATCCATAGTCTTGAAGAATCAGAAGTGAAGTCATAAGCATCTTGAGCCTGATCAAGCAATGCCTTGAAGATAGGATGTTTAAGCAAACTCAACTTTATCACAAACCTTTTGTAATCATCACCCACATACACTACCAAATGTCCTCTTGGAACATCTTTTGGTATGACTTCATTCTCCTTTTTGAATCCCCAAGAAACCTTCTCGCAACAACTCTCACAGGAAGATGATGTACAACATGGTATGACTATGGTTTTGCTCTTCATGATCTTGAATTTGTTTTCACAGGCTTTCATGAACTTGTTATTCATTTCGTATAGAGAAGGGAGAGATCAAAGTAAGAACAATGGAATAGAGATAGAGATGGTTTTGTGATGAAAGTACAATGGTGAAGAACAAGTGCATATATAGATGATTGATTACATTGAAAAGAATCGATCTGAGGTCCATATAGTGATATTAAATGTCATGTTTTTGATAATGAGATGGGCAAGTTTCTTCTTTTTTAAATGATAAGATACATCACGAGGGTTATGATAATTGTTTGCCATTTTGTATCACTCGTGCGGTTCCGTTATTTTCTTAATTTGTCAAACTGAATTTGTACGAACATGCATTCCATTATCACAATGAAGAAATGTTATTTTTTTTGTTTTTTCTAAATTTTAACTGAATGGCATTGGGAGAGCTAAAACTTGCAAGACCCCACAGAAGATAAGAGATATGAAGAAGAGGGATGGGTTTAACTTTTCTTGGACAAAGTGTGATCCCAAATTTATGATTCATGAAATGTCTCCATTGGCAAGATATTCATCGATCTAGGCTCTACTCTAAGTGACTTCTTGAATCATTTATACAAATCCAATCTCCAATTTGAGATGATCATTTCCAAGGTTATCAGTGTTGGATAGTGTTGGATCTCAATTCTCGTACTAGATCGTAGAAGATCAACCTTAGATACTGCTGAAATCGGATGAGAAACAAAAGAGGATAAAGAAATTTGTGTGCTTATTAATGAGGTCGGTTACAATTTTTAGTTTCAGAGTATCTCCGAATTATTAAAATCTATCTCGTTCATTTATGCGTGACCTTCTCCTTTAATTTATACTCTCAATTTACCTAATTTTTAATGTAATAATTATTAATTACCATAAATGCTCATAAATGTTTATTAATGTCTATCTTACCATTCAGCGTACCCACCATCAACAATCAGCATCTGAAGATTGATATTATGAATGTAATATATTTGTTTCTTCTTCTAGAGATTGGGATAAAAGAGTAATTATGCATGGATTGCAAGTGTAAAAAATGATAGAGAAGTGTCAATTTTTGCAGGGTCCAATATAGGGAAACAAACAGAGCAGAGCAATTATTCATTAGGATTCAGATTCAGATTCAGATTCATCCCCTCGCAAATAGCTAAGTAAGAGATGAGCAATCATTCCTTCTTACACATCACTTATGCAGATGAGCTTATGGTATGTTTCTTTTTTTTTTAGGGTGTGCCAATTAATTAGCCAGGACATATATACTATGAGGTTAAGCTTGTTTAATGTAGAACAAAAGAGAGTTTTAACTTTGAACTGGTTTTAGTTCAAATATAATATATATCTAAGGTCTGTTCAAATTGTTGTTTCTCTTTGTTTATAAACTATTCTTTTAATGTTTTATCATTATGTTAATTTCGAACAAAATTAACAAACAAAATATATCACAAGACTCCGTAGAACAAAAATCATATTTTGTTTTCAGTTATTTATTACATCATCATTAGATGTTTTTATTTTATTGTAATATCTTACACATGATATTATCGTTTACAATGGACAAATCGAATCTAATTGTATGCACCGTTTACAGTTATTTTCGCAATAAACAATTCACAATGAATTTTTATATGCATCATAGTTCATACACTCATGATGGACATGTTTATTACCGGTAACATACGAAACTACAAGAAAAGATTTACATACAACTTTCGACAAACTTAATTTAGACATATAATTAACCAAATACACATGTTATATATAAGACGATCAATGACTTGACTAAAATGCTTCCACAAATATATTTTTTTGGGATTGTATCACAACGGACCGAGCTAATATCCCAATATTTTTATATGAATATTTAGCATTCTCATACGAAGGGCGATAGAGTCGAACTCTATAACTCTGTGATGAACATAAAGGTGATACAACTAGTAGAACATTTGCTTATCCCAAATATTTTTTTTTTGTTTATAAATTTTTTTTTTCTTGCTTTGCTTTTTTCATGATTTAAAAAAAAATCATATAACATTAATCCAGACTTTGGACCATTCTAAACTAGCCTGGCTTCTTCTGCATGAAATTTATTGTGGGAACGTGATCGATGCTTTAAAGATATTATATTACCCGTCTTTAATTTTGACTCTCATAGTCCTCACAAATAACTCATTTGATGAGCATGAATGAATTAAAACCTTATTCAAATTACCAACATTGATTGAGGTTCAAGACTAAGCTAAATTCTTATGGAGATACGAATTCTATAATCGTTGAGGTGATCTTTTCTTTAATATAGCAAACCATAACAAAAATACTAAACCCTAAACCATAAATCCTAAACTTTATATCCTAAATATGTGAATAATTGTTGAGTTGTCATTAGTTGAACATGATTATACAGTAAGCAAACGAGTTTGTGTTCTTACATGTAAAAAATGTATATGTGAATAATTGTTGAGTTTTCAATATTTGGGAAGAATGTACAATCGGATCTTCAACAACAACAACAATCGTATTCGGCTTGAACGTTTTTGTTTAAGCTAGTTGAATGAGGAATTAATACACTTGCATTTTTGAAATTGTAACAAAAACAAAACTTATTCAAATTGTTTTTTTTTTTGAAGGATCAAACCTATTTTCAATTTTATTCTTTTAGGAGAAAATTAGAAAAAAAGAAGCCATATATGTCATGAGCTAACCATACTCTTTTATTTTTTTGAGAAAATGGAACCATACCTTCTTACAACCACAATTATTTGATTTGACTTTCCCATGTGTCTTTTTTTCCATTTCTCTCTATTATTATATCATTGGATGTGATTGATACGTTTAGCTAATTTTTTAACTTCTCATTAATAGTTACCAGCCACAAAAATAATAATAACTAGATTTATATCATGAAAAAAATATTTATAAATTATATAATAGTATTTTTAGTAAATATAAATTATTAGATATTTATATAATTTTAATTTTAATTTATAATTAGTTTTAAAATTAGTTTTTTTATATTAAATTAAATAAATGAAAATAATTATTTTTTACAAATTTAATACTATTTTTTAGTTATTTTAATAACATATATTAATTATCTAACCAAATTAATAATAATATCATGTAACTATTATAGTAAATTAAACTAATTTATATATTTATTTAAAATTTAGTATAATATTTTATTAATAACACGTTAAAATAATTTTATTAAAATGTTACTTAAATAATATATTAAAGATTAGCAGTATTTAAATTTATATTTTCATAGCGTTTGTTTTCATCAATCGAATTTACTATATAATCCATAAAATTTAAAAGGCTCATTTTGTAAAAGAAAGTAAGATATGATGATTAAAGCCACCCATTGTCTTCTTGTCAACAATAGTTAAACATGGATAAGGATGATACGACACTACTATGCAGTCGCTAACCATTTGACTTAATCAGTCTATAGATTCCGTGACAGTTAGATTACTACAAAAGGTCTACAAGTTCGATGACCAATTTTGATTTTATTTTTTTTCAAATATAAACTGTAAATAGTGAAATCTAACTTAAAAATCGTAAACAAATGTCGGAAAAAAAGAAAAGAAATGAAGTAGTAATTTAAAAATAAAAACAAAAATGTCTAAATGATATATTTTAACAAAAATATCATACAACATTCCATTCTCCAACCAACTATTTAAGTCTCGCCCATGCTTCGTTTTGGGAGGCAGTAGTCACATTATTCTCATGTTCTTTTATTACCTTTTTAATGGCTTTGATATCATTTTTCTGCCGATGTTCTAGTAGGATTATGATAAACAACTATTATCGGAAGTGCCAAAAGATGTAGATTTATGTTACAAGATCGAATCAATTAGAACACATGATGTCTATAGCAAATCATAGTCAAAAACTAACTTTCCTAGTAAATGGCAGCTGATATTAACTTCCCTCGTCAACTTACTCCCTCATGCATCAAGTAGCCCAACAAAGGCCCAATGCATGATAGTTGCTTCGTTTGAGATTGAATGATTCGGCTCTACCGAATCTCTTGGTGTGAGTGAATTGAATTCTTTGTGAATGATCATTTAACCAACTATTTAAGACTCGCCCATGCTTCGTTTTGGGAGGCAGTAGCCACATTATTCTCATGTTCTTTTATTACTTTTTTAATGGCTTTAATATCATTTTTGTGCCGATGCACTTGTAGGATTATAATAAACAACTAATTCGAAAGTGCCAAAAGATGTAGATTTGTGTTACAAGATCGAATCGATTAGAATACATGATGTCTATAGCAAATCATAGTCAGAAACTAACTTTCCTAGTAAATGGCAGCTGATATTAACTTCCCTCGTCAACTTACTCCCTCATGCATCAAGTAGCCCAACAAAGGCCCAATGCATGATAGTTGGTTCGTTTGAGATTGAATGATTTGGCTCTACCGAATCTCTTAGATGTGACTGAATTGAATTCTTTGTGAATGATCATTTAACCATAGCAAATACTGAGCCCATTTGTAGGACTACGAATAAATCAACTGTTAAAATCCATATCTTCGGATCCTACTCCACTCTGTTTGAGGTTATATCTCTTATAATTGCACACATGCTAGTTTGTAATATTAGGCGATTCACTATATATGCTATGTTTATTATTCATTCTTTATAGATCTAATCAGCAATGTTAATTAGCCTTATTCAATTCACACGTTCACTATTAAAATAACCAAAAGTAATATTCTTTCAATCGTGCATTAAGTATCTTGTTTTCCTAATCCAAATCCAAAACCAGATTTAATATTAAAACATTTCTAAATATATGGTATAAATCATCGTTCTTTAACATATGAACAAATGTGAAAGCAAATTGTGTAACGATTTTTATGTTTAGATTTTGGACAAATCTTTATTTTAAAAAGCTTCTTTATATATGTTTATCATCTTTTAGCATACATAGTGTTGCATATCACTGCATGTCCTAATAAACATTTATTAAGCTAATAGTATAAAGTTATTTTTCTACAACTTCACTCAATTTATGACATCAATAATATCGTTTTCTAGAATGCATAAATTACATATTAATTAATATTATACGTATTTTTAGAAAACAAAAAACATGTCACATATCAATCATTTTATCGTACCAAAGGCACTGACCCCTCTGTCTCTAAATAATAGCCTTCGTTCCCATCATATATTTGACTAAACTCACCCTCTTTCTCCCTCTTTTCACATATCTACTTCAAACCTTATGAAGCAGAAACTCTACATTTCTTCCTTGTAGTGTTGGTATATCATCAAGTAACTAAATAATGAAAGAAGAGAAGAGCACGAGCGGGACATGCAAGCCGTGTAAGAAGTTCGGAGAGAAGTGTAGCCACATGGTGAAGAAACAGCGAGCCAAGTTTTACATCCTTGGCCGTTGTATCGCCATGTTAATCTGCGGACGTGAGCGTAACCGCGCCGGCAACAATACTTCGAACTAGTTTTTTTACTGTATGTTTTGTTTCTTCTTGTCCTTTTTTAGGAGGTGCATTTTCATTTTTCCCTCTAGTATCAAAAATTTCAACTAGGGTTGGTGATTAAGTTATATATACACTTGATTATATGAAATTGATGTGAATGCATTCATAGAAATGCTTAATTAGTTTGTGATTCATGTATTTTGGTTTTAAACTTTTGAATTGTAGCTTCTGAATATGTTTTGGTTCTTCAAGTAACTAATCATTTAGTCTCCTTTTTCCTAATGCCTTTGGCCCTGGAAAGATCTTCATATGTGAATAAATTGATACAAGGTTAGTTAAGTTTTATATAAAAGTAATTATGACAAATTAAGTCTACAATAAGAACACCTCTAACAATAGACATCTCTACTATTACTTTATGGAATTGGTATTTCCAATTGTAGAGAAAAATGCTCTTTCCAGTAGAAAAAACATTTTAAAGTATCTCAATGTTTCTAATAATAAAAAAAACAGTAGAAAATATCTAAAATTTCTCTCTCGAGTCAATATCATACTAATAATAATGCGAATCGAAACTATGCTGTATTTTTTCTCCTATTTTGTCGGTTTAGAGAGGGTGAGATGTTCGATCGTGTAGTTTTTTGTTCATTTCTTTGTTTTCAAATGTAATTGATTAAAATTTTGAATATGAAGAGGATATTGACATTCGGACTCAAAGTTTGTCTTTAGTCCTTTTTACAAATGCATTACTTTATTTTTAAGGATATGATCAAAAATACCAATTTAAAAAAAAAACAAAATTCAAAAATACCATCACTAAACTTTTATTTCAAAAATATCAAAATATGAAAATTAAAACCTTTTCTAATATAGAAAATTAAACTTTTTGATTAATATTAAGGAACTTAAACAAAATATTATAATTTATTTAACACACAAATATATTTTAACAAAATAGTTTATAATATTTTTGAAAAAATAATAATAATATTTTTAAAACAAAATATTTATAATGTGGTATTTAAGAATATTTCTATTATTTTAACATTACACACACTAATAAAGTATAGAAAAAGAATCCGATAAAGCAATCAAACTAAAACGAATCCAACACCACGTGCATGCTTTTGTCCAAGTTCGAATATTTTCGACAACAACCGCTCATATTTTCTTTTTCCAAACCTTTTAAATAATCCAACAATTTAGATAACACTTATGCAATATATTAATGAATTCATTACCTAATAGTTTTAAAATGGAAAACACATAATCTAACCGAAGATATACTAAATTATATATATCCAAGTGTATAAAACCAAGTGTAGGTAGAAAATTGTGAGCCGACAATGGGAATCCCTTAAGGCAAAAACATTTTTGTCAAATAGCAAAGATTAAAAGTTGTGCAGATACACTCGTGCGGTCCCTCCTCGTTACTATTTTTCATCGTTTTCTACAAATTTGAGTGCATTATTTTAATTTTCTACCTTTTAAAAATAATAAAAAAATCAACCTTTTGTTCTATTATTTCTGATAATGCGAAATAACTAAGAAACGCGACTTGTTTACCTTTTTGGTTTATAAAGGAGACTTGATTTGTACAATTAAAAGTCAGCATCATTGACGAAAGAGATGGGGAAAAACTTCGTTGGCCTCATAATTGTTAAGGTATTTTCTTATATATATATATATATCTTGTGATGAATCGGTGGAGTTTTGTTGTTTTGCTTCTACTTATACCTTTTTATGATATTTTCATCTAAGCTGATGTATTTGTCTTCCACTAAATGTGAATCGGTGGAATTTTGTTGTTTTGTTCTTTTTGACGTTACTACAAAATTCGGGAGCGTAGGGAAAGATATATATACATATATATATATATATTATAATTTTGTTGTTTAGGAATACATACCATGCACACTATATATACTATACAATAAGTGAGAAAGGAAATATATATATATATATATATACGTTACAATCTGCCTATTATTAGTTTGTACTGGAAAAGTAAAGAGTGATTTGATAAACTTAAATTACATTTTTATCAATTTAAATTACATAAATAGGCAATGCTTTATGGGCAAAAGTTTTTACCTTTTTCTAGTGTTCCAAAAAATTTCAGATCATTTTATCCTGAATGTAAATCACTCTTTTTAAGACCATATTTTTATTTTATTTTAATATATTTTCTAACTATTATCATTTATTTTGATTGGTTATTTTTCATGAGTGTTTTGCTTTTGAGAAGCATTCTAAACATTATTATATATATGTATATCCATTTTGCTATATTTTTGTTATTTATATCTATACAAAGAGATTGAAGAGAGAGTTGAGGAATTTTTTGACATTTCACACCAAAAATTGTTCATGAATAACAAAGTGTTTATTAGAGTTTGGGAAAGAGCCTCATTGCCAAACCATATTCAAGGTTGCATTTAATAAAAGAATTCCTAGCTATACATTGCTACCTCACAATACTACAAATCACTATAATCCAATGTGTTGAACCTATGTATGTTATTTCACGTAGCTATAGTTTAAAGAGAGAACGACATGAACATTAATTAGCTCGTGACATTAATTGTACGTTATTTGTAATTATTTCTTATAAATGATTGCATCTTTTTTACAACTTTCAAAAGTACCATTAATTAGCAAAAAAAGATGTAAATAACTACATGAAGATACACATTTTTATGATTAAAATTTTTTATCATAATTTATTGGATCATAAACTATTAATTTTCTCAAAAAGTGATATCTTTTTGTTGTATATAGCATGATACTTAGGAAAAAACATCGAATATAAATTTGAAAAAGCCGATTGGACAGAAAGAAGAAAGAAAGAAAAGGCAGGAGAAGTGGGGTTTGGGAAAGAAGAGAAAACACGTGCAGCTTTCTGACACACGTTGAAACACAAATACTTTTCCTCCAATATTTCTCTTTTCTTCTTATAATCTCAATATATTATTTTTATTTCTTCACCAGTTCTATTATAATAACCTCAATGATATATCATATCTAGATTTTATATATTATAACATCGAATAGCTTATTTATATATTTAAGAAAAAACATAAAAGGTTTATGGTCGCGTGTGAGTTTGTGAACTAGACCCCTCCCTTCTCCCACGTGGCGCTGTCTTTTTATAGCAGTCTTTGTAGACTTCCCACGTGCGGGTGTGTGTTCCACTTTCGTCTTTACAATATACATCCATCAAATTCTGTATTCATCATTTAACTAATAAAAATACAATTTAAAAAAATTCTTATTTTGTTTTTGAGCGTTTGAAATAATGTTTTTACACATGAATTCATATGATTAAAAAAATTGTTATATATATGATACCATCAAGAAAATGAAGCAACACTTAATTCATGTAATTAACTATTATCAAATGACTATTTAGCATTTTTTATTTGTCATTGGGACTCATTGGCCATTTTGTCAAAAAAGCATGTAGAGATGTCAACGTCAATTCCGAATATTTGTTTGTTTATCGTTTAAGAATTTTAAATTTCTTATAAATAGTCTACTTATGCTTAAGGTTTATCCAATTAATTATTTCAAATATAAAATAGGACTTTGAAAAGAATAATCTCTAACCATTGTTTATGATAAAAATATTGAGAACTCAACGAGTTCAAAAAAATTGATCTTAATCAAATGTACATTCGCAGTCATTTAGTTTCCACAGTTAATAGACTAATTATCGTTTGACATTTGTTCTATATGTACAAAAAAATCCAAAAGATTCATCATAAATATTTTAAATTCATATTTGAAATAATGAAAAGAGTCCAAATCTCATTCAATCATATTGGGGAAAAAATTGAAATGAGTTGGAGAGTTAGCACAAAATTTTCATAATGGCGTTTGCTAAACTGGACCAGACTGGTCCCAAATTTACTTTTGTTGTGTTTGACATAATAAAAATGGACCAGACTGACAAAACCTGGCGAGATGGAAAGCTTGCCCATTTTCACATATATTAATTACCCACAACAAAAGCTTTTACCTTTTCTCTATTTAATTTTTTCCTAAAATCTGGATACATACTGACATACGAATCCATGAAGGCCCAACTGAAATATACAACCATGATATGTGGATATTAATAGACATCAAAATTAAAAGAACTGTAAATGGAACTCACTTTGTCATGGAGTAGATTAGAAACTAATATGATTTTACTAGTCCCACCAACTCCTTTTAACTGAAGAATCCCATTCTCTAGATTTATTTCATCGTTACGGTTCCCATATAATAAGATTTCATTACACTCTTAACGATTATATACAAAAACACTAAATAAAACACGAAAAAGACCAGCAAAAGGTCGTAAAGAGAGAACAGTCAGTCACTGACAGATTCTGATCAGATTATTTAACTATAGAGATCATCATCATCGGCTGCTCCTCCGGAAGTAGCAAACGGGTCGGATCCACTGACAGTGGCTGCAGTGGCTCCAGTCCCTGTGGCTTCTGGAAACCTGAACTCGCTTCCAAACCCACGCGACTGCTGCAGAGTCTGAGCAAAAACCTGATACTTGCGAATGTCTGCATCACTTACTGATCTCCTAGCGTATTTCATGGATTCCTCAAAATGACTAGCTTTAATCTCCGCAATCTCTTCTTCGTCCTCTTCCATTGCTTCTGGTGTCTCTGCTCTCTTTCTCTCCTTCTCAATATCCTAAACAAAAACCAAATCAAAATATCATAAGTCTCTGTTAACATAAAAGATAACAAAGTAACTGTTGTTTTTAGATTCATATATATACCTTCTCGATGTTTTCTCTGATCGCGTACTTGCAAGAACGCTGGCAAATCTCGGTGATGTCCGCACCACTGAATCCTTGAGTGTACTTTGCAAGCGCCCTCAAGTCAACATCTTTAGCCACTGGCGATTTCCTTAAACAAGATTTGAAGATCTGGTAACGAGACTCCTCATCAGGAAGAGGAATGTAGATGAGCTGATCAAGACGACCAGGGCGAAGGAGTGCAGGATCAATGATGTCGGGTCTGTTTGTTGCTCCGATGATGAAGACAGTCTTCTTAGCAGACATACCATCCATCTCTGTAAGAAGCTGGTTCAGTACTCTGTCTGCTGCACCACCAGCATCTCCAACACTGCTCCCTCTCTGTTATTCCATTGAATTTTTTTAGATAAAGGCAACACACGTAAGTTGCAAAAGTGGTGAGAATAAGGAAGCGAGGACGATACCTGAGTGGCGATAGAGTCAAGCTCATCGAAGAATAGAACACAAGGAGCGGATTGGCGTGCCTTGTCGAATATCTCTCTCACATTGGCTTCACTCTCTCCAAACCACATTGTGAGGAGCTCAGGACCTTTGATACTAATGAAGTTGGCTTGACATTCATTTGCAATAGCCTTAGCCAAGAGGGTCTTTCCACAACCAGGAGGCCCGTAGAAAAGGACCCCTTTAGATGGTGACATCCCAAACTTCTCGAATTTTTCAGGATGCTCCACTGGATATTGAACAGTCTAAAACATAGCAAAAACTCGAAGAGATTACCCCATATTCACAGGTCTATTGTAGAAAAAGATATCGATTTGTTGAAACTATTAATTTACCTCTTGGAGCTCCCTCTTGACATTCTCAAGACCACCAATGTCCTCCCAAGAAACATTAGGCACCTCAACGACCTGGTAGAGAGAGAAAATGACAGTTATAGAACAGGCATTTAATAAGAACGGTACCAATAGAATGAGAAAACGTAAACCAAAAAAATGATCCCTTGAACTCACCGTCTCACGCAGAGCAGAAGGATTGCTGTTACCAAGAGCAGTCTGGAAATGCTCATTAGTCACAGCCATAGAATTAAGAATCTCAGCATCTATCTCTTCGTCTTCTAGGTCAATCACATCCATCTTCTCCCTGATGCACTGAAGAGCAGCTTCAGTGCATAATGCTGCAAGATCAGCACCAACATACCCATGGGTGTCTTTCGATACTCTTTCCAAATCAACCTGATTAAGAGAACGTTATGTCAGGTCTGACAAGCAGAAAGGCAGAAAAAAGAAGGAGAACAATTATTTATAATGATGTTACAATAGAAATTTACATCTTCTGCGAGCTTCATGTTCTTGGTGTGGATCCTGAGAACTTCAAGACGACCAATCTCATCAGGAACACCAATATCAATTTCCCTGTCAAATCGTCCAAACCTTCTCAAAGCCGGGTCAATGCTGTTAGGACGGTTCGTTGCTCCCATAACAATCACATGGGCTCGGGATTTAAGCCCATCCATAAGCGTCAAGAGCTGAGAAACAATCCGTCTTTCAACTTCTCCGTGTGTCTTTTCTCTTTTTGGAGCAATTGAGTCGATCTCATCAATGAAAATGATTGAGGGTGCATTCTTCTCAGCTTCCTCGAACGCTTTCCTAAGGTTGCTTTCACTCTCACCAGCTAGCTTGGACATTATCTCTGGACCATTGATACAAAAGAAAAATGCACCAGTCTCATTAGCAACAGCACGGGCAATCAGTGTCTTCCCAGAACCAGGGGGGCCATAGAGCAAGATCCCCTTGGGAGGCTTCACACCAATGGACTTGAAGAGCTGTGGATGCCTCAATGGGAGCTCAACAAGTTCCCGAATCTGAGCCATTTGTTTCCTGACACCACCGACGTCATCATACCCAACTTCATCCAACCTATCCTCATCCTCTCTCTTTATCGGTTCACCCTCACAGAAAATTTCTGTATCTGGAGCAACCACACAGTACTCAGCAGGATCGGTCTCAATAACCTTAAACTCAATACTTCTCATCCCTCCTCTTACTAGGAAAAGATCACCCTTCCTCACAGGTCTGTATGCCTCCAAGAAATAAGCTGGCAAGATACAAAAATCAAAATACAGATACCAATTAATCTGATATTTAAACATAGAACACAAAGAACATATAAAAAGAACAGAACTTATATGGACATTCACTGGCACCTACGACAATCAAAATAAGGATAAAACAAATGAAGGGGCAAAAACAAGGAAAGATAAAAGCACTCACGCTTAAGGTATGCATCAAATATATTCCCACTAACTCCTTCAATGGTATCATCTATGGGCAAGATATGAACACGCTTCCCATACTTCACATCAGGGCATTGATGAACAGAGATAACGTCTCCAAGCCTAACCCTCAGATTTGACCTAACAACCTTGTTCATCCTAATTTTTGGTTCATCGCATGTATCATCAGCTAAAGCAATACACACAGTATCCTTCCTTTTCTTTCCCTGCATCACCACGATACCCAAAAGGAGAGAAAACGAATATGTCAGTACACACAGTTAATGAAAAAGTTTCCCAAGCCAAAAACATAACGTTCAGAGACCCGAATTCTAGAAACCCAACACGGATCAAAAGCAAGCAATCCCGTAAACCCCATAATCACAATCTAGAAGCAGCGAGCACAGAACAATCAAGTTCAAAAAAGTTTATACACGGACCTGATAGACAAAACCCTTACAAAACCTCATCACGCGAGTCCACCAAAGGAACCAAAAGAAGAAAAGGAGAAGAAGAAAAAAAATCAAAAGCGAACCTTAATTAAAACAGTATCTCCACGAAAGAGTTGTAGCTTCTCCATGGTCTCAGGGTGTAGAGACACGACGGAGTTATCATCGTTGATCGCCTCATCCACAACCAAACGATTCGCCGCCTTCTTCCGCTCCAGAATTGCGGTGCTAAAGTCCCTCTTCGTCCCCTTCCTGAAAGATTCAGCAAACAAAAAAATCCCAGACGAAAAAATACGAAATTAGATTGAATAGAAATAAGGGTAGAAATAATCAACACAAGAATTCTTCTAACAATTCCTTAATCCGCATGTACTTACGAATCAGAAGATTCAGCTTGAGTTGCCATTGCTGGGTTTTCGAGTAGAGAGAGCTTCGCAGAGAGAAGAAGAAGAAGAAGAAGAAGAAGAAGAAGAAGAAGAAGAAGAAATATTCGAGAGAAATGTAAAAATTAGTGTCGTGATCGGTTTGCTTTCTTTTGTTAAAAACTTATAGCCAGGTGTGTGTTCAATGGTTATATTCTTATATAGAAGAGGATAAGTCTGTTTCTTGTCATCAAAGAAATTTTGTTCATTTCTTATTATTTTCCTTTTCTTTATTCTTTGGCGGTGTGTATCAGTTGCCTTTTTTAGTTAAGGGTTTTTACCCCATATGTATATTTTAAGTTTTTAATTTCCATAATTTTTTGTAAAAGGACAAATTCTATCCGTACAAAATTATTCCTAACCAGTTCACTGAGTTTATTTACTCTTACCAATGATATTACTAAACAAACTAAAAAAAAGTACAAGTAAACATTCCAAACTTAGACTTCTTCTCACGTCAAGGAACCACCAGGGTAGATACCTGAGCAAATAACAAAATATTCAAGCTATGGTACTCGAAAGATCTCAAACCATTTCTCTTTTTATTTCTTTCTTAACAGATAGATCCATATTTATGGCTGAATTATATTCTTTATATTATTGTGAAATGAGAAAATATCTATCGATGTTTTTGTTTCTTTATGTAACAATGGAGCAAAGGGCTGCTGATTTTGTTTCTTTTCATAGTCTCAAGTCCATACTTAACAATGAGATTATCTGGAAGAATTGGATATTTTTTGTGATTTAAAACGTTTACAAAGGGAAGTCTATAGATTTCATAATTTGATTTCCATGAACAAATCAGGATTTCAAGAGTGAAGCCAAAGACGATCGTGGAGCCTCTCTTCACCACCTCCAAACATCTCATCGATTTTTTCGCCGTCTCTGTAAAACTGAAACGTTGGTGTGTAACGAATGTGACGGGTGGTTTCGGGGCACTCGTCGATATCTGCGTATACAAACGTGAGGTTGGAGAAATTGTTGCTGAGCTCTTGGAATGTAGGAAGAATCTGGGAACAAACTCCACACCTGAAAGTTTTAAAATCAAACGCTAAAATATCAGAAACCTTTTAAAAATCATTTTCATTGAGGCTTTCCATCAAACACTTGGTAAGCACGAAATGGGTATTTGTAATAACAGAGGCTGAGTGTCATACCACGAAGCTCCGTAGTTAATAACAGCCTGCAAATAACAAAACAAAAAGAAGAAGATTATTCAGATTAAGAAGAACCCAGCTTTGGGTCTTAACGTGCATATGCAGAGATGCCTCAAGTAATAACCGGAGATTTGGAAGATTTGATGTCGTCAAGAATTGTACGAAGACTTTGGTCGCTTTGTGCGGTCTTCAAATTGTCGTAACGATGCGAGCTGGAATTTGCTCCCTCTGATTCTTGCTTTCTCATTTTTGTTTTTTCTTTTGTTAATTTGGTTTCGAATGCTTATTTTGATCCCCTCGTGATCACAATAAGAACCTATCCAAACCCAAACCAATCGATTTGATCCTAAACCGATTTCGATAACCGCGAAGTGAGAGTTCAGGGGTCGATTTATTAATCAAACTGAACAGTGCTTCGTTGGCTTTCACTTATGATGAATGGGTGGAGAAAAGATACAGAAAGATCTGGTTCTATCTTTTTCATCTCAACCGCATTTAAATACTTCATCTTCCTTTTAAGTCCTAAGAAATTGAATTCCCAAAACCAAACCCGTACCAGATACGTGAATAAATTTAATTGAATTTTTAAGAACTTAAAAACGAAATATCACAACTTTATGATGATTTTTTTAAAAAAAGAGAGATACTTGGAGCTTAATCCAAATCTATTATCTATATAACTTAAAGATGACCAAGAAGGAAAAACAAGAACCTAACTGATGATGTTATTGTCCACTAAACCATTTGTGTTCGTCAGCTTTTCGGATATTTGCCAATTTTGGTAAACTCATGGTTTTCTATTTAAGCAAAGATAAAGCAAGCTTCCAAGTTCAAAACCACAAATTTAGTTTTACACAAAAAAGAAAGAAAGAAAAATGAATTGTAAGAAGGAGGAAACACTTCGCAGAGGGCCATGGCTGGAGGAAGAGGACACACAGCTATTTAAGTTCGTTGCCCATTTGGGAGAACGTCGTTGGGATTCTTTAGCAAGAGTTTCCGGTAAACTTCGAAACCTTTTTGTTTCTTTTTTCAAAAATAAAAAAGATTTACATATATTTGTTGTTGTGTTTAAACTTAGGTTTGAAGAGGAGTGGTAAGAGTTGCAGGCTAAGGTGGATAAATTATCTGAATCCGAGTCTGAAGCGTGGACCGATAAGCCAAGAAGAAGAGACGATCATCTTTCAGCTCCACTCTCTCTGGGGTAACAAGTGAGAGAAAGAAGCTAAAGCTTGAATCTTTTTATTTACATGATTGTTCTTTTCTAAGTTACTGAAGATTGTACATCGATAGATGGTCGAAGATTGCAAGAAGATTACCAGGTAGGACTGATAACGAGATAAAGAACTATTGGAGGACTCGTTTTAGAAAGAAAGAGGAAGCTCAAAACTACGGTATATACAAAAATGAAGTCTTTGCTGCAGATAATATCACTGACTGTGGAGAGAATACAGGAGAAGAATTGTTGCGCAAGTATAAGGAAACAGAGATCACGAAGACAAGGAGGACTCAAGAACATGGTTTTGTTGAAATCGCAAAGGAATCTAACCAGAGAAATATGGAAAGTGATAAAGAAACCAATTATAGTTGCGAAAGACAGAACTTGGATGTTATGAATTCACCGTACGAAAACCGGATTTCGGATTGGATATCAGATATTTCTACAGAAGAAAGTGAAGCAAACCATTTTGAAAACCATAGCACTTGCAGCAATGAGAACAACATCAAGAACAACCTTAACATTGGTTCTTGGTGGTTTCAAGAGACTAGAGACTTTGAAGAGTTTACATATTCTCTGTGGTCATAATTAAAGTGTAAAACTTGTTTCTTGGCTATGTGACGAAAACGTCTTTTAACATTGCCTGTTGATAAATCTTTTTTCTTGTTTGATCATAAAGTTATTTTATGATTCCTACTTTTAACTCTTGGATCATTGAACTCGCAATTCAAGCTAAGCATCAACAAACACACGAGAAGTTTAAAGAACTATTAGTATTTTGGCTAAAATTATTCGTTGATCCTTGATTTGAAGCTGAACTGAATTAACTGTTTGGTGTACGTTATTGCCAAATATTTATAAAAAATGTTCAAATTTTTTTAGTTATTTAGGATATAAAAGCATTCAATTTTCCATATAGTAAACTACAATATCCAAAGTAATATATTTATATCTAATATGAAGTGCAGATGCATGTATGGGACGTCCCTCTTGGATATATTATAAAAAGAAAGAGGACTCACATATAATCTGTATTAGTTAAGTAATTAATGATATGATAAGTATAGGAATACTCCAACGTCACGGTTATATAAAAACAAATATGATAAGACTGACACACGTATGTACCAAATCTGTTACAAAAACAAATATTTTGTCTACTAAATGTCCATATTAATTGATGGTACAAAACCGTTGATTGTGTTGGACAATTATATGTGATTGATTTAACTTGTGTAAATTTTGCATAAAACATAGACCATAGAAGAATAACATAAGACATCGACGTCTTATTAATTGTCTTAACAATATTTTTCTAAATTCCTTGATTAAATTGGGAATGTCATGTTACAACAACGTGAACATTTGGATTGAAGAAGTGAACATGACCAAATATGATATCAAATTGAGCATGAAAGCTAAAACAAGAACTGAAAAAGATCGATTGGTTGAACCGGTTCCAGACATTTCATCGGTATAGTCATTAAAAGAATCTAAACCGCCATTACCTTCTGATCCGGTAGTAGTCCACATCCCCAGATTGTTATTCCTGTACAATCCAAACACGCTAAAATTAGCTCCATTTGACTTTTTGGGGTTAACAGGCGATCTTTATAAAATAGTGGGTAATTAGACAAAAGAAAAAGGTTAAAGTTAAAGGCAAAAGTAGGAGAAAACAAAAAAATAATTAAAAAGACATATGTATTGGTAAAAAGAAGATTCAACTGTGTTCTTTAGGTTTAAAAATGACAAGTTCTTTCTTAAAAGGAAAGAATAATTGATTAGATGCGATAAAATGTAGAATCCAAACCTGCCGCCAACACCGAGAACGCCGGAATGAAATGTGATTTGGTCGATGAACGATGCGGATTTCGGCTCGACGCTATAAGCCTTCTGGTACCTCATTTCTGCACCTTCTCCAGACGCCACAAAGAACGCTCCATTAACCAAAATGTCTCCTTCTGATCTCCAATTCCATCCTTTCCAATCGCCATCCGGCGTTTCTACTCTTTTAGTCACCTAAACATTAGTATTGATTCTATTTCTTTTAAAACGAATTGTGTCAAATATACACCTTGTATGAAAATGTAATTACAATAACAAATAGATAATAACAAGACAAAATATCATTGTTGAGCAATTTGGATTTAGTTACCTCTTTGGCAAAGGGGTTGGTTGGGGCAGTATAGCGGTTACCCTGACTATTAATAGTCGGGTTACCGCTACCTCCAATGGCATACATTTCCCATTGTGTAAAATCGTTATTAACCACATGGATATATCCACGTCGACACCTAGGCATCCTTTGTACTAATTTCTCTCCAAAGTGATTAAATGCAATTGTTACCTGAAACATTCCAAATATTACAAATCAATATTCATTAGAGAAAAAGAAAAGGACTTATGGACTTAACTAGTGACCTGCATGCCACTGTCTGGCTCGTAGTGGTCGCTGTGACCAAGAAGCATGACTTCGTTGTGGTGAGAGAAGAAGTTGTTCGATATTGTGATCCCTGTGGATCCCATCACCGCATCGATTAAACCGTCCTTGCATCTTGATAGAGAACAATGGTCAATCCATATGTCCTTTGATCCGAAGATAGAGATGCCATCACCGTCCGATTTCGATCTGTATCCATAGTGCGTTGGGCTTGAGCGTACGTTAGTATTCCCTGGTGAAAAACAAACAATTTCAGAATACCTCATAACCAATAAATGCTAATGACATTTCGTTTCAGAACAGACGAAAGATTTACTTTTTACTTCTTTTTTTTAACCATGCTTTTATGAATAATCAATAAATGCTGAGAATTCAAAATAAAGTTTACTTTATTTGCGTGTGAAACACCAATGAATGGTAAGGAAAATATGTACACCAAATGGGACCTACTCAAATATTCGAGTCAGGGCAATAATTATTTTTGGAAAGAAAAAAATTCAAACAATAATAAATTAATAGTCGTAAAAAAAAAAAAAGACAGAGGTATATCCCATTGATGATTGAACTATAAATTTTTTAGTGAAAAATTTACCAGATTGGTAACAATGGTGGATATGAATGTTGTGAATGATGATATTGGAGACATATTGAAGAGTGATGCAACCACCACCAACAATATGAACATTGGCTCCTCTTCCATCAAGTGTCTTGTAACTATTGAATATTAGTTCTTGTTTTAGTTTTATCATCATGTTGCTTGGGAACACTATCCACAATGGCTCTTCTTGTATCACTCCATATCTGTCACCAAAATTATACATCATCATTCATTATTCACTATATTCACATTGAAAACCCGTTTCCTTTGACATTGATAAAGATTTCCCAATTATTCTAATTTCTTGACAGGTCCCAACAATACATTTGTTTTTATTATAGTTGTCAGTTCTCTAAATTTATATATTTTCTTTTTTTTTGTTGAAAAAAATTCTTAGTAGCTTAGATTTTTTTTAAAATAATAAGATTCCAAATACTGTAGAATTGGTCTTGCATACGAGGCTCCACCTACTTTGTGTTATCTAACATGTGAACCGGGGTGAGAAATTTGTAAGGACAGTGTTAAAATTAGAATGTAGGAAACAACCATAACTATAAACATCGTAAAGACTACATTTCCATGTTTTAAAACGAACTAATCAATTAATACTATACTTTTTTCGAACCTTCTAAATAGGATTGGGGTTTCTGTTGGATGTTTGGGGTTGTTGAGAGTTTTTCCACAAAATGGAGGGCTTATTTGAAAATATCGTAGTCTGGAAATATTAACAAGTGGTGTTGAAAAAGTCGTACGCAATAGATTGGTGTGGGGCATACGAATAAGAAATGACGAGAGAGAGAGAGAAAGAAGGTTTATGTGGAATAGATAAACCTAACTCAGAGAGAATCTTATTTCACATAGGTTTTTCGCTTAATTTTTTTTAAGTTAAAAAAATGCAATGTTAGTTTTAGAGTATTTAGTGTTATTAACTCACGACTGAGTGCACATATAAAAAATCTAGTGTTAAATAGGTATATTGAAAACAACGAGTATTAAAAATTTAAAAGAAATATCTTTGTCTTGAACCAACAAAAAAAACACCACATTTTGTCATTTTTGTCTATCTGACATTCAAGACTTCCTTAAATGAAATCCGGTTTAGTTGGTTAACAGACAGGATTTATGTACCTGAGAGTGCCCGGTTTAGGATCGACAACATCATTGTCAGAAGAATCAGTGACGAAGTAAAATCGACCACCTTTGCCTCCCAAGGCGTACTGTCCAAACCCGATGCCGCAATCAGCTAGACCTTGTCGGTTATTGGGCCAGTTTGGGTTACATTTCCAACAGTCATCAATTGGATTTCCAGTGAAGCACGGGCTTGAACCGGCCTGGTCTGTCATGTCCATAGCTTGACGTCTTAAAAGAGACGCATTTACTCTCCTGTGAAAAAGTTAACCGGAAAATTAAAGTCGGTACGATTTCAGAGAACCAGCAGAGAACAGAGTAAAAACACAATACAAACAGAGCATTCACAAGAACGTACAGAATACAGCTTGCCAAAAAAATCACACTAGAGAATCTGAAGCAGATACAAAATGCAGATCTAGAACATGAAATGTAGTATGTATACCTGTGAACATCATGAGCTACTAGTTCTGGGTCTGGATGTGGTACGAGAAGAAGAGTTTTGTTTAGCATAGCGAAACCCATGTGTGGAACGAACAGAAAAAGAGATAAAATTGCAATGCAGCTTCTTTGAAGCACCATTGTAAAAAAAAAAGCTGATAAGTAAAGGGTTTCTGGCTCGTTAAAGGTGAGAGAAGAGTAGAGGAGAGTGAGACATAGGTTGTTCTTCTTCTCTGTTTACGGACCAGTGTTTTTTGAGTGGCTTTTTAGAGTGTGATTTTGCTTTTGTAATAATGGCTTTCTTGGCTTTTGTTTATTTTATTTTATTTGTTCTTTTTTGAAGAAAGAGAGAGAGAGAGTGTTGTTTTCCACTGACAGTCTCGAGGATTGAGAATCTGCTTGTCTCGAGGAAACGGTCTTTAATATTTCCCTTTGTTTAACATAATTATACTCGCAACAACATATAAGGATATCCATAAAGCTTTTCAACAGATTAAACAATATGTAGGTTTTGATATTTGAATCTCTTGTCAGGTTTTCACCCACGAGCTATAACAATTGGAATGTTAGGATTAATAGTTCTTGATTATTGACCAGAAAAGGAGTTTTTGGATTAAACCGGTGTCGTCAAGCTTGTTAGAGATTTTTATATTTGATAGTTGATTAATCTATATAAAAAAAACCCACATTGTCTAAGTATACAAAGACACACACGCTTACAAACAGTGATCCATATGAATGTGTTTTTTACTAAATTTCTCATGAAACCTTATGACAATTTTGCTAATTGGGCGTGATGGCTGATTTATGATTAAAGTGGATGTAGGCTACTAACGTAAGCTTAGGGTTAATTTACGTGATGTTAGGCGATATCTTTGCAGAGGAAAAAAACATTATAGATAGAAGATATACACTTTGCCTCCTCATATGCTCAAAAGGATCATTGTAACCAATCATAATGTCCAAAAAGTCATTGTTTCTATTATTTTCCACGAACGATGAGAGGAGTTTCATTCAAACGCCTACATTACGTAAAGTAATCTTCTTTTATCATATTTTGTAATAATCTGTCTCCCTTATCATCAATTTGTCATTATCCCAAATCTGTAATTTACTTTAGCATCACTTCTTAATTACATATTTTAATAATAATCTCAAATCGACCATTTTTATCATATCTATTCGTTCATTATACATCTTTCCATTTACCATTATTAATAATTATAAAAATGTTTTTTTTTAAATTGAATCTTACATTTTTAATAATAGTTTAAGCAATGGTTTTAAAAAATCGTATTTTATCATCTTTTATTTTATATATATTGTACATATAACAATTCGAAAATTGTTTAAAAAATCACGTTTTGTTATCATCATATTTTCTATATCATTTTATTTATAAAACGCAACCACAACCATTTGTCACAAAAAAAACGAACATCACTTATATAGTTTTTTGAGTTAATATAGATTAAGTAAAATAACATCTGATGACAAATAAAAACATGTATAAGTCCCAAAGCAGAAGAAATATATCTTACGTGGTTACATCAACAATGTCCATATCTCTCGGTTTGGTTCTTAAAAATGGTACTACTCTATGTTACATAAGAATGGTAATGGTCAAAGCTCTTTACAATGGGATCCAATTTCTAAATGGGACCCACTTACCACTGCATTTTGTCAATAAAGTTACTGAATTTGTCAAAAAAAAAGTTACTGATTTTTGTTTTTTTTTCTTCTTTTATTGCTTTTTTCAAAAGCTTCATGGGCAATTTATTTGATTTTTTTCTCCTCGTATTTTCCTCTTAATTTGACTGAGATAAAAAAAAAACTATTAAAAAATAATTGTGGAGTTCTTAGATTCCTCTTGGATATCACCCATGGACTTAGATTCTGGTCACTAACTTACTTACTAGTAGAGGTTCATCAGATATTCAATTATATATAAAACTATATAGCTTTGTTTTCTAGACCATTAATTTTAACATAAAAATGTATCAAATTTCAATCTTAATCAATTCATATGGTCACTAACGAAAAAATGCGTTCGTAGTTACATCTCATCTTTGACTCAAGAGAGTAATTTCTTTATTTCGGCAAATTTTATCGTTTTGAACCACATAGATAAAATTTGTACAAGTTGGATTCTACTAACTTCATCAACCTAGTTCATAAGCTGGAGCCCAAAAAGAAGGCCAATATTTGATGCGAATATCAGAGATTTCGAATCAATCAGACAATATTTCCCAGATTTGGTTCTTAGCCATCAATCAAGAGATAAAGAATGTTTACGATAGACTCGCAAAACAGCTCCAAACAAAGAGTAGTATTTTTTTCATATTACCACCTCAACTTTTTCCTGGTTTGATAATACTTTAAATATCTTTATTGTTTAGACGTTGTAGTGTATTTCTTTGAGTGAAAAAAAAAGATAAAATTTGTACGTTACTTGACTATACATATATATTAATATTATAGTCAAGTTTAATTTTGTAAATGAAACGTCCAGCAATTACCATTGCTTTTTTTTTAAAGGTAATTTTGTTAGTTTTTTCATTGGCGTATATTCTTCAGGATATTCATATTCTTTTCGAACTTTTAGTTTCTTCTGTACAATTTAAATCTGTAATGTTTTAGTTTAGCCGTCTACAAGAAGCATGGAAAGGTCACTAATATTGTAACTTCCTACGAACAGTTTACTTGTCTAGTGTGAATGAATCAAGAAGTTTGGAAGAAATTTTTTTGGACTTATTAATAAGTTCTCTTACGCAGTCAGATACGCAGTCACATGTCTATAGATTTAGGTCGTCCACTTGTTTGAGCGTAATAGTGAAAATATTAATCTTGATTTTTTGCATATTCTTATGTATTTATATACCTTTTTGTTAATAATATTAAGATTTTTTTATATAATTTAAACAGCAGTATAACTAATGAAGTTTTTCAAACGAAACCTAAATACTGTGATAAGATTTACTTGAGGAATGTTATACTATTTTTTTTGTCTTTCACAACATTTGCTTTTGCTTACAGAGATTCTGAAAACGTTTTAAAACAACATCTTTATGTCACGTTTCTTTTCTACTCTCCGTTAGAGGAAGAAACATTGGTTTTCTTGCAAAAACGACCCATCAATTCTTATAAGTTCCTTTTAGAAAACTTTGGATACTAGTAGTAATGTTTTTTTTTGTGAAGAAATGTTCCACAAGATGGATTTGACTTGAAATTATTCAATGCGTGGTTACTGTCAAGAGCGATCAATTTACTCTGCTCGAATTGCCAAAAACAGAGCAACAACATGATGAAGGCAATTTCGCGGCAAGAGTTGATGGACTTCGGAACAACACACATTCAAACACGAAGCCCATTTTAGGCAACAACAACAAGCCCACTTTAGGTCCACAACGGTCATCTTTCTCCTACGTTGCTAAAGACAAAACCGTACTTCCTGTTGCAGAGCACGAGGCAGAGAAAACAAACGGAAAACGTACAAAGTTTGGGATCGATTTGTATAACAAATTTGATGCCCTCAACTCTAATGAAGAAGAGACAAATGGCGCCAGCTAAGTGGTTGTGAAACATCATTGTCGTTTGTGTTTTTGTATAAATAAGAAGAACGATTGTAATGTTGATTTTCATAAGAGTGAAATACAAAAACAATGTTTATCCTTCTAAAACAGCTTAAAACAGCTTAGAAATCTCTATTTCTTTCATGGTATAAGAGCACCATGGCAACCACTTCCATGGAGCTTCATTCTATCCCTTCCTTAAGCATCATAAATTGTGTTACAATAGTGCTCAATGAACGTAACTACATACTGTGGAAAACCCAATTTGAATCCTTCCTTTCTGGGCAAGGGTTGTTGGGTTTTATCAACGGTGCGATTTCTCCTCCAGCAGCAACAATCTCTGTTCCAAACATAAATGGTGCAACTATTGAAACAACAAACCCAGAATATCAAGTTTGGTTCAAAGTGGATCAAGTTGTAAAATCATGGCTGCTCGGTTCCTTTTCAGAAGACATTTTCAGTGTTGTTATTAACTGCAACACTTCACAAGATGTATGGACAGCGCTGGCAAATCATTTCAACAGAGTTTCTTCTTCAAGACTCTTTGAACTTCAACGTCGTCTTCAAACAATGTCAAAAGGAGAAAAGACAATGATGGAATATCTCAAAGGTATAAAAGGCATATGTGACCAGCTTGGTTAAGTAGGCAGCCCAGTCATAGAGAGGATGAAAATATTTACTGCCTTACACGGTTTGGGGCGTGAATACGAGCCAATCAAAACTAGCATTGAGGGGTCTATGGACGTCTTTCCTACACCAAGTTTCGAGGATATCATTACAAGGTTAACCGGTTATGATGATAGACTCCAAGGTTATGCAACTGAACCCTCTGTATCACCTCATTTAGCATTCAATACTACTCAAGTCAGCAACCAAGCAGGATATTTTCAACCTCGTGGCAGAGGAACACATTTCTTCAGAGCTGGAGGATCGAGAGGAAGAGGCTTCTTCTCTACCAGAGGAAGAGGTTTCTACCAACAAATAACACCTTTAGCAAGCTCTTTCAATGGAGAAAACAAACAGGTATATCAAATTTGTGGCAAACCAGGTCATGTTGCACTAAAATGTTGGCACAAGTTTAACAATGCATATCAGTTTGAACAACAATCACAAGCTTTGGCGGTACTAAGGATCACAGATGTTTGTGATCTCTCTAGCCAGGAGTGGTACCCAGATACTGGGGCAACCTCTCATGTTACTAGCTCTCCCCAACTTCTGAACAACACACTGCCATACAAAGGAACATACACGGTAATGGTGGGAAATGGCGAATTCTTGCCTATAACTCACACGGGTTCAACATCTTTGGCTTCTTCCTCAGGTATACTACCTTTGAAAGATGTCTTAGTATGTCCTACAATTGCTAAGTCCTTGCTATCTGTTTCTAAACTCACAAAAGATTATCCTTGCACCTTTGAGTTTGATTGTGATGGTGTGCGTGTTAAGGACAAGGAAACTCAGAAGTTGTTGACCCTGGGAAGAAATCTTGAAGGACTCTATATGCTGGACAATCAGCCTGCTCAAGCCTTCTTCTCAGCCAGACAACAGTCTACAAGTCATGATGTTTGGCATAAGAGGTTGGGGCATGCTAATGATAAAGTCCTGCAACAACTATCATCTAGGAAGCTTATTTCAATAAATAAGTCTGAAAAGAGTGTTTGTGAGGCATGTAGAATGGGTAAAAGCTGTAAATTACCTTTTTCAGCTTCTGAATTCATATCTACTCGACCCTTAGAGAGAGTGCACTGTGATCTCTAGGGTCCTGCACCAACAGCCTATGTTCAAAGCTTTCGCTATTATGTAATTTTCATCGATCAATGGTCAAGATTTTGCTGGTTTTATCCATTGAAGCTCAAATCTGAATTCTTTTCAACATTCTGCATGTTTCAATCTCTTGTTGAGAACCAATTAAATCACAAGATAAGGACTTTTCAGTGTGATGGTGATGGAGAATTCATCAGCTCTAAGTTTCTCGATCACCTAAAAACACACGGCATCAAACAGCACATATCTTGTCCTCACACACCAGAGCAAAATGGCCTAGCTGAAAGGAAACACAAGCATCTTACTGAGCTGGGAATGTCTATGCTTTTTCACAGTCGAACACCTCACAAATATTGGGTGGAGGCATTTTTCACAGCAAGCTTCCTCATAAATCTCCTCCCCTACTCTGCCTTAACCGAAAATGTCAGCCCATATGAAAAATTACACAACAAACCTCCGGATTACTCAACTTTAAGGACCTTTGGATGTGCTTGCTATCCTACTCTTCGAGCTTATGCCTCTAACAAGTTCGATCCTAAGTCCATTAAGTGTGTTTTCCTTGGGTATAATGAGCGATATAAAGGTTATCGCTGCTTGTTTCCTCAAAATGGCAGAATTTTTATAAGTCGCCATGTACTATTTGATGAATCAAATTTCCCTTTTTTTGAGCAGGTCACGATGTCAAAACCTGGTGATCTTACACCTTTGATGAATGCTTGGTATAACACATTTAAAGATTAAGCTGCCACTTCATCATCAATGGACAATTTGACCTGCAACAAACCTGCAACCACATCTCCTTGTAGGCAGTTCGTGGTCCCATCAACTACTGGAACAGTTGTCTCTGAACTGCCTCGATATCCAAATGCTCATGAAGTTGTGCAGCAGCAGACTCCACTTCCCTCACCTACATTTCAGTCGCCAACAACAGAGCTTCAGGGAGATGCTGCTACTGTGGAGGAAGAATGTAATGGGCGTATGGTAGGTAGTGATCCTGGACCTATAGGCGACAACGTTCTTCCTTCACCAGTCAGGACAGCCTCCTCAAGCACAGTTCAGCATCGACATCAAACACTGCAACAGTCACCTCAATCTACACAAGCCTCAGACTCGCAGCATCACATGATAACTCGATCAAAAGCAGGCATTATCAAACCAAATCCAAAGTATGCCCTGTTACTTAATAAAGTCAGCTATCCTGAGCCTAAAACCATGACAACTGCCTTGAAAGACCCAGGTTGGAAAAGTGCCATGGCTGATGAAATAAATACATGTCATGAAACAGGAACTTGGTCTCTTGTTCCCTATCAAACTGGTATGAATGTTCTCGGCTGCAAAGGGGTAGTTAGGACAAAACTACGAGCTGATGGCTCCTTAGACAAGCTAAAAGCAAGGTTAGTTGCCAAGGGGTTTCATCAAGAAGAAGGAGTGGATTATTTAGAAACCTACAATCCTGTGATCCGTACTTCTACAGTTCACTTAGTGTTGCACACAACTACAATTTCAAATTGGGAACTCAAGCAGCTGGACGTGAAAAATGCATTTCTTCACGGCAATCTCACTGAGACAGTGTATATGACACATCCTGCAGGTTTTATCGACAAAGCTAAGCCAACACATGTGTGCAAATTGCACAAATCTATCTATGGCTTGAAGCAATCTCCACGTGCGTGGTTTGATAAATTCAGCACATATTTGCTTGAATTTGGGTTCTACTGCAGCAAACTTGATCCGTCACTGTTTGTCTACCAAAAGAACACAGACATTCTGATGTTATTACTCTACGTCGACGATATGATTCTTACAGGCAGTAACACCTCTCTCATTTCTAGATTACTACAGGATATGAGTACACAATTTCAGATGAAAGATCTTGGTCCCTTACATTACTTTTTGGGCATCCAAGTGTCTCATCATCACGCTGGACTTTTCCTCTCTCAGCAACATTATGCAGAGGATTTATTGATCATTGCTGGAATGCAAGATTGCTCTCCCATGTCAACTCCACTACCACTTCAATTGGATCGTGTTCCTGACCAGCAAACGGCTTTCTCAAATCCTACATACTTTAGAAGTCTGGCTGGGAAGTTGCAGTACCTGACATTAACACGACCGGATATTCAATTCTCTGTCAACTATGTCTGTCAAAAAATGCACTCACCTACAATGTCGGATTTTGCTCTTTTAAAGCGTATTCTCAGATATATCAAAGGTACTTTGTCTATGGGAATTCATTTCAGCAATTCAACTGATTTTACACTTTGTGCCTATTGCGATAGCGATTGGGCTGGGTGTAAACTCACACGACGATCTACTGGTGGCTTTTGTACCTTCTTAGGAACAAACATCATATCCTGGTCCTCTAAGAAGCAGCCTACCGTATCAAAGAACTCTACAGAAGCTGAATATAGAGCCCTCTCAGACACTGCTTCTGAAATTTCGTGGCTGAATTCAATCCTTAAGGACCTTGGCATATCTCAACCGGTAATTCCTGAACTATATTGTGACAATCTGTCATCGGTTTATCTCACTGCAAATCCTATTCTTCATGCTCGAACCAAACACATTGATACGGACTATCACTATGTTCGTGAGAAAGTAGCACTCGGTTCATTGGTGGTACGGCATATTTCTTCTCAACATCAATTAGCGGATATTTTTACAAAGTCTCTGCCACACGGATCCTTTTGCTCTCTAAGGTTCAAACTCGGTGTCGGCTTACCCCCTACACCAAGTTTGAGGGGGCCTGTCAAGAGCGATCAACTTACTCTGCTCGAATTGCCAAAAACAGAGCAACAACATGATGAAAGCAATTTTGCGGCAAGAGTTGATGGACTTCGGAACAACACACATTCAAACACGAAGCCCATTTCAGGCAACAACAACAAGCCCACTTCATGTCCACAACGGTCATCTTCCTCCTACGTTGCTAAAGACAAAACCGTACCTCCTGTTGCAGAGCACGAGGCAGAGAAAACAAACGGAAAGCGTACAAAGTTTGGGATCGATTTGTATAACAAATCTGATGCCCTCAGCTCTAATGAAGAAGAGACAAATGGCGCCAGCTAAGTGGTTGTGAAACATCATTGTCGTTTATGTTTTTGTATAAATAAGAAGAACGATTGTAATGTTGATTTTCATAAGAGTGAAATACAAAAACAATGTTTATCCTTCTAAAACAGCTTAAAACAGCTTAGAAATCTCTATTTCTTTCCGTTACAACAAAAGAAAACCAGTTCCATGGGTCCAAAACAACTAAAAACCGAGTAAAAGAGCAAATGATGGAACCAGTCATCCCGACGTGGAAACATTAGTAACGGTGGATGAGTTGCTTACATGCGTCCGGGTTCTTCGAATAATATTCCACTTCAGACTGTGAGAAAAAAAATATAGATTAGAGCTTTTTTTTGGTAGTCGTTACCATTGTGACATCTATTCGAAATAAATGAAAAATTTATACCTTACGGACTCCTTTTATGGCAACTAAAAGCTTTTGTCCAAGCAACTCGTGGAGGACTTCGTCTTTCTCCAGAGCTTCAACAGCTCCTAAAAGCGATTCAGGAAGTCTCTTCAATGTAGCAGCCACATCCGCAGGATTTTTATCTGATGTTTCCAGTAAACAAAATGGTGACTAATCTTCATTACGGATGCATTCATAATGTTTTACATTTTGCGTCTTGGCTTACCTACTGGATCAGGAAGTTGGAGGTGTCGCCGGAGACCATCAATCCCAGCAGCCATTATAACGGCCATACTAAGGTGAGGATTTGAAGAGCCATCACAAGATTTTATCTCAAAATTAGTGACCAAACCATCAGGAGTACCAGGTGGGGATGCTGTTCTTATTGCCGCCTCTCGGTTCTCCTTGCCCCAGCATTGGAACGCTCCACTCCATGTATTAGGTTGGATTCGGTCATAGCTGAAAATTTAGTACAAAAGTGGAGCTTAATTAGCCGCCACAACAATCGATTGAGGGAAATTAATCCAGAAGATCTGCTTCTAGTTACCTGTTTGGAAGTGGAGCTGTAACTGCTAAGATTGAAGGGAGGTGAAACAGAACTCCGGCCATGAACTCTTCTCCAATGGAAGACATTCCATGAGCAGATGATTGATCAGATGCTGAGAAGACATTTTCACCGTTCTTCCAAAGACTTAGATGCACATGTGATCCCGAACCAATGTCACATAAATCATACCTGAACACACAAAAAAACACATGTGCCTTCTGTTAAAATCCGCAGTTAATGCCTATAATTTAGTAGGGAAGACAAGACACTAACATACTTTGGAACAAAGGTTGCGAGCAAACCATGTTTCCTTGCAACCGATCTTATAACTTCACGTGTGTAAACCAAATTGTCGGCAGCATGGGATGCAATGGTGTGACCCAGAGATATTTCAAACTGACCCTTCCCGGATTCCGCATGAAACTATGAAAGTTTTAATACATGTCAAGAAACATGATGTAGTTGCAATCTATGTCTGATCAGTCTGAAGGATTTTGAAATTGTTTTAACCTGTTCAACTGTGATGTTCAAGGATTCAAGAGCTGGTACTATTTCATGGAAAATCTGAGATGAAGCATCGTAAGAGGATGTGGAACAGTAAGGACCAAAGTCAAAAGGCAAATACTCTTCCTTCCCTTTCCTTCGAAAGAATTTGGGTAGTGCAAGTGTAAAGATTATGAAAACGATTTCATTGAGCAAAGAAATCAGGACTTGAGAAACAAATAGCCGCGTACCGCACAACATTTTTAAGGAGATAAAACTCATTCTCAAAACCAGCGTTCATTACCTAAGGCCAAAGAAATTTTGAGTTTAAGCTACGACAAAGCCAATACAGTTTACCACAGAGATAACAGAATGGGTGAATGGAAATTTTACCAAGTCAAATTCATCTTTAAGAACTTTTGTGACACTTCTTAACGTCTCTCTTGGACAGTATTCCCATGGTTCATCAGGCTTCAGGCACATATCAGCTAAAACCATGCTCTCTTGCGTTGTCCTAGTGGTAAATATCATATGATCAATGTAATGAAGAATGAAAGAGATAACGTAAAGTTAACTGCAGCGAGAATGAACACAAGTAAAGTACCACGGTATTATCTGCTTGGTTGATAGATCTGGAACCAGTCTAATCTCACCCACACCAGTTAAATTCGATTCTCCTGCTGGTCCATCAGTAAATGAAGTCATCCCCATTGATGCAAAAGTCAGGCCGACTCCGTTCTTCTTCACACTTTGGTTAAAATGCTGCGCTTGAACAACCTAAAAGAATAGAATAAACCCAATTTTGTGTTTAAGTTCTTGTAGTCTGAAAGGAAAAAAGTTGAGAGAGAAACAGAGGTTTCCTCAGAGGAAAAGAACACTCACACGGCATCTCTGTTGTCCAGATGTATCAACCCAAATAATGCGTACAAAAGAACTAGTATCTTCTTGAACATCAAACTCCTTCATTTGTGATTTGGCAGATATTATACTTTGTGGAATAGAATAGTTTGTGTCCATATCAAGCTTATAAAATCGAATTGAATTTCGTGAAAAAATGTCTTTCGCTGCATCAATAGCTTCCATGAGTGAGAGATCACCACTCGCACACGCATCACGCAAAACTAAGAAGATGACCTCGCGAGCTTTCTTTGCACCTGGAAAAAACAGAGAACCTTGTTCAAGACTGAGGAGTTTCAAAGTTTCAAAACTTAGAACCAGGAATGAAATATTTACAAATATGATACAAACTATACAAAAGAAGTAGCAACTTCAACTAACCTAAATAGTAGGTCTCAGGAGATGCATACCCATCAGTACTGAACATCACCTGCAAAATCTCTTATGGTTGGCATTTTATGTGACTCATGAATAACTTTTACTACTGTTTATTATATTAGCATGCTGCATCCGGTATTACCTTCTTTATCGAGGCTAAGTCAAGTAGCTCCTTAACTGAAGAAACCATACCATGGACACTAAGCTTAGGAACCGCCAACCCAAAATCAAGGTACACCTAAGGTACAAATATATTGATCAAGAACAAGCAAACAAGCGCACATAATTTTACAAACTATTGGACTGTGCATGAAGAAAACCTGGGGACAAACTGAAGACAGATATGATGCTTCCTTTGAGAATGGATAAGATGCATGAAGAAGAACTATACGACAGTTTGCGAATCTTTTGTCCTCAAGAAGGGTTCTAAGGTGAAGAGGATTGGACAAACGCAAATCCAAATCCCTGTCACCAAAACTGATTGAAAAAAGGGGAAATTTTCATTACTACAAACCGCTGAGCATGAGTTTCTGATTCAAATAGTGATTTTGTTAGGTAGAGTCAAAAGAGTATTGCACACTTATACCGTACTAAGTTTAATGCCGAATTAAACTTAGTGTAACATCATTACAGAGAAACAGTAAAGAGCCTCACAAAATTAACCAAATCTTGCTTACCCTGTGTGAATCTGCAAAGGCAAGTCGCAACGTTCAGCGACCTCCAAACTACAAGTAAGAATGTAATCAATCAAGCTTTTGTTTCCAATACGGACAGGCTTTCCAGCTGCAGCAAGAAAAGGGTAAAGGTGATCAGAGAAAAGCGATCTTAGTTCTTGATGAGTATAGTCATCTAATAGGACCATCCTGCCATATCGGTCTTACCTTGCAAAACTTCAACAAGGCCTTTCTCAGCAACTTCTTTACTCACGTGGGTATCAATATCCAAACCGCTACGATAAGCAGCAATAGTTTTTAAAGCAACAATATCTGGAACAAGCGTGACCAAAGTCAAGGTAAACCAACAGTACTTATGAGTAACATTCATTACAAGTGTATTTAATACAACGACCATATAAAGGATATGAATTCAATCTTTCAACAAACTCTTTGGTAAAAGAATCCAAGCTCCAAGAAGAGGCGCCAGGACTCTCTTCGTCGAGGATTTGCTCGGCAAGAGTTTCGATTCGCAACACTCGACCAACAAACGGAACAAAGAGTCTGTGCCAGTCAATGTCATGCTTCTTGTCCAGTTTTAATCCATCATCAATGAGGAGAGCAGAGATTCCAGTTTCTTTAAAACACTTGGAAGTTACAGAATGCAAACCCGAGGCTTGTCGATGTTTTTCAATCGATTCCAGGGATACTTCAGTGCCATAAAGTTGAGCAATCTCCCTCAAGTTCCTCTGTTTCGTAGAGAAGAGACCAGTTAAGAACAAAACATTCATAGCCATAAATGAAACAGAGCATGCATGGTCAATCATTTGGACAAGGAAAATTCAGAGTATTTTTGATAAACTGAATGTCTTATTAATTCATAGATAAATTTCACGAGGTTCCGAGAATGTAATCAGCAATTCAACATCTCTGGCGAAGTTAGAACTACAACTGCCTCAGAACAAGCTCATTTACCTGTTGAATCAATTAATTAGTTAATTCGAGAATACTTGAGACTTGAGAGTATAATCAAAAAGAAAAGATGGCGTTTTGATAACAGACATCGTACCTTGAAGGAGAGGGAGTGAGGAGCGAAGGATAAAGCATCGCCGGCAGCCTCTGTGAAAGTTCCGATGAACGGGAAAGAAGAATCGAGAGCGACAATGTTGTGCGCGTGAGCATCAACGAGCTCTACTTTATCTATAGCCTGTCTTAATTCCTCAAATTCCATATCTACCTTTCTCTCGAAAAGAAATCAAACTCGGAAGCAGAAGGAACAAGATTACAGTCGATCAAAATGTTTCGCGCTCTTTCTACTGTGCAGCGTTGACCAGAAGAGAACCCTAACGAGCTAATTGGGTGGATCAAAATCAAACTGGCCCAAAAAGCTTATTCATTTGTCAATGGAGTCAGCCTAATCCCAGTTCTTATAGCCGAAACCAAATAGCAGGTGCAAATGCATTTCTTGTTTTGTTTATTAATATTCCAAAGGTATGTGTCCATTATTATCACTTAGTTTATTGAACGGTCCATGATTAGCCAAGAGGCAGCAATTTGACATATCGAGATTTGGGAAGTTAGATGAGTGACTATGGTGTCTTCTTGATGTTAACAAGCATCTTCTTCCTCTTTTTGCTTTGGAAGAAAGTTTGGAGAGAGTTTTGATGGTAAAATTTTTTAAATATTCATTTATTTCATTTTGAATAACGTGTACAGTTTTTACATTAAATTTAGAAATTATTTGTTTTCTTATTTTTTAAATACAATATTATTTATTATCTGTTTAAAGCTAATTCAATCCAATAACAAAACAATTTATAACATACCATATAGTCAAAACAAATACATTTTTAATAATTTTATATTAAAACTAAAAACTGCCCTTAAAATGAAGCAAAACTATATTCATGATGATTATAGCCGTGACTGATTTGATTTTCAAGGTGTTAACAATGATTATAAAACATTATCACTTACATACTCCATTCAATGTATTTAGAATCAGAACTCAATTCAAAGTTTTCTTCCAAAACTGCACACGAAGACTCTTTCGTCGGCACTATAGACAGGTCAAAGCCAATTGTGATCTGAACTCTAACGTAGCTATATATTTAGATATTTCTTATACAACAACATTTGTTTTTTCCTTTCTTTTCAAAGTGTAAGATCTACCACAATGTGTTCTTATGATTTCCTTCACTTCGTCGTAATACCCTTTATGGCTCAAGGCCATATGATCCCATTGGTTGATATCTCCAGACTCTTGTCCCAGCGCCAAGGCGTGACCGTCTCCATCATTACAACTACTCAAAACGTAACGAAGATCAAGGCCTCACTCTCGTCTTCCTCTACCTCTTCGGCCATCAACATCGTTGAGGTTAAGTTTCCCTTTCAACAAGCGGGTTTGCCTGAAGGATGCGAGAGTGTAGACATGTTGGATTCAATGGCTGATATGGTGAAGTTCTTTAACGCGGCCAACATGCTTGAGGAGCAAGTGGAAAAAGCTATGGAGGAGATGGTTCAACCGCGGCCCAGCTGCATCATCGGAGACATGAGTCTTCCTTTCACTTCAACACTTGCCAAGAAATTCAAGATCCCCAAGATTCTATTCCATGGCTTCTCTTGTTTCAGCCTTTTGTGCATACAAGTGGTTCGAGAAAGCGGAATCTTGAAAGTTATAGAGTCTGATAACGAGTATTTCGATTTGCCTGGCTTGCCTGATAGAGTTGAGTTCACTAAACCTCAAGTCTCTGTGTTGCAACCTGTTGAAGGAGATATGAAAGAGGGTACAGAAAAGATTATTGCTGCTGATAATGATTCTTATGGTGTTATTGTGAACACATTCGAAGAGTTAGAGGTTGATTATGTAAGAAAATATAGGAACGCAAGATCGGGAAAAGTTTGGTGTATTGGACCTGTTGCCTTGTCAAATAAGTTAGGGCTAGACAAAGCTCAGAGAGGAGACAAGGCTTCCATTAGTCAAGACCAATGTCGTAAATGGCTTGACTCTCAAGAAACAGGCTCTGTGCTCTATGTTTGCCTTGGCAGTCTGTGCAATCTTCCCTTGGCTCAGCTGAAAGAGCTAGGCCTAGGGCTCGAGGAATCTAATAAGCCTTTCATATGGGTAATAAGAGAATGGGGAAAATATGGGGAACTAGCAAAGTGGATTCAAGAAATCGGATTCGAAGAAAGGATCATAGACAGAGGACTTGTGATCAAAGGTTGGGCGCCACAAGTGTTCATCCTCTCACACACATCCATTGGAGGGTTCTTGACTCACTGTGGATGGAACTCGACTCTGGAAGGAATTACAGCAGGAGTTCCATTATTGACATGCCCTTTGTTTGCTGAACAATTCTACAATGAGAAGTTAGTCGTGGAGATATTAAAAGCAGGATTAAAGATAGGAGTAGAGAAATCAATGAAATATGGTAAAGAAGATGAGATAGGAGTGATGGTGGGGAGAAAAAGTGTGACAAAAGCTGTGGCTGAGCTGATGGCTGACAGTGAAGAAGCACAAGAGAGAAGAAGAAGAGTCAGAGAACTTAAAGTCTTGGCCAATAAGGCTTTAGAAGAGGGAGGATCTTCACATTCTAATATCACTTTGCTCATTCAAAACATTAAGGAGCTATCAAAATCTCAAATTTGATTAATGGAGAGATCAAGATTCTTGTTAAGATAACATTTTAATAAAATAAAATATTCTTAAATATAATAATATAATATATCCACATGAGAAAATCATATAATTTTTATATATAAACAAACCCGATACCTGTCTTTTTGAAAAATATTGCAAAAATTAAAGTTTACTAATTGAAAACAAAAATAATAATAATTTTTTTATTGAAACTCAAAACATCAGTTATAATCAAATTAATAAAAGAGAAATACCCTATATTAGCACTAAATTATGTTTTAGTGACAAATATAACACTCAATATAAAAAATTCACTAATATAGCATTTTGACCAATCAAAAAAAACTTTATTATCCTTCAATTAAAACAAAAAGGTGAAAACCTAATTTAGTTAAAATAAAACGTTTATATGTCAATTAGCTACCATAGCATATTGGTAACACACTCCTTATTTTACATATATGTCCAAAGTTCGATCCCCTTAAACTAATATAATTTTTTATTATTTTAATTGAACAAGAGAATATATATTAAACAAGGGGAATTATGCTGATTGACTATTGTAGCGTATTGGTTACACATCTTCTTGTTAGAATTAATATTGCATGGTTTGATCTCCCACATTACATTTTTTAATTTTTTTCTTTAATTTAATTATTTTATTTAGATAAGATTTCCTTAATGTTAAGAACTCTTTACTGAATTTAGGTTAGTAGTCACATTTTATGCATGAGGAATACTTTATGCAAATTTAGGAATAATATCTTATGTTTTTGGAATTTCTTCCTAAAACGTGAAATTGCATATGATTAATTAACATGAACAAGAAATGTTTATCCAAAAAAACATGAGCATGAGTGTTTATCAACATTCAACAATCACAAATACAAGTTATAAACGAAAACATAAAAATATCCACCACAATTAGATATCAGATTTATTATGAAACTTGAATTTAACACAATTAGATCTAATATTGAATCTTGAGACTTTTCATGCAATAACGTTCAGTTCCTAAATTTTGCTATTTAAACTAAACACAGATATATATACTAAACAAAATGATTATATATTGATTAGTTACAATAGTATATTGGTTACACACTACATCTTTTTTAAAATGGTCTAAGGTTCGATTCCCCTCGAGTTCATATTAAGATTTTGTTATTTAAACTAAATACAGATATATACTACATAAAATGGTAATATGTCAATTAGTTATAGTAATATACTGGTTACATAACCCCTCTTTTATAAAAAGGACCAAGGTTCGACCTCTCCCTCCTCTGAATTTAGACTAAAATGTGATACTTCAGTGGTTATATGCTTGTGAAAAAACTTGTTACTACACAACACATGTACGTACTACAGTAGACTGTTTTACTTTTTTTACCATTTGCTCTTAAGTATTTACTGATGATTTAGATTGTTCTTGAGATGTTTTTGAGAGAACTTGAAATGTAAAGAACATACAAAATTTAACGAGTTCAGATTCACGAATGAATCCTACGTCTCGCCGAAAATATTCTCAATGAGTCATACGTCTCGCCGGAGATATTCTCCAGAAAATCCACTAAGAACTTTAGCTTAAACCGAGCTCTTGATGTCTCTTATAAACTCTCTTATCTCTCTCAATCTCACTTGTGTTTTTCACACTCTACCCATACAAAACGTACCTTCTATCTGTTAAATAGAATCTTAGTTTTATGTTAACTCGACCATGATTCCTTTTGGTTGAATTTCTCTCACTGGTTTGTCCCTCATCCCAAGACACTGCAGCTACACCTGCAGGTTTGCAGCAATTTGTCTATTACCAGGACAAATAACAGAACAACTGTCTGTCCTTGTGTATTGTACACTGATTTCGAGAGAGATAATCTGAGTTTGACTTTCGGCCTTGCAAACTTCTGCTTCCTTTTGTGGTTCTTCTTCCTCTTCTTGTTTCAGAAGATATGACACTCATTCCTGAAGCGGAGCTGCTAAAACAGCTACATAAGACATTGTGACTAATTATTAACAAGATCATTTATTTGAAAACAAGGAAGTAGAAGACAACATGTGAAAGATAATTATTGAGTTAATAATACATAATGACGATTAACCAAAAGGTCAATCTCTAATATTCTAAGGTTGAATTAGTCTACGTTGGTTTGTTCACCACATACGCACAATTGAATGTTTCAAAGTGTTCCTTTTACATTTAAACAAAATAAATTTGTCCTTTTCCGACGGAATTCATTAGAAAAAACCGACAACCTAACACGAAGCAAACGATTTCTTGTTTTTGTCATTGTGAGTTTTATTTGACTCCACTTTTGCTAACAAATATCTCTTGATAATTAATTACTACAATATATCTTCTTAGATACGCTCATTGACTTACCCCAAACGTCACCTTTCGCTATTCTCATACACCAATTACACAAAATGAAGTTTTTTTTATTAAGTTACATTATCGTAAAGGAGTGAAATTTTCATATAAATGATAAAATTAACTCACATTTAAAAATGTAATGTGTATGCATATCGCTGGACTAAGGATTTCAACGTCCATATATTTCTTGATAAAAGTGACGTGGCTCACCGTTGTCATGGTATAGTACTGACTACCTCACCACCGTCATCGACCCAGATTTTTAAAAAATGATGATGCATGATTGGTTCTGTAAACAATGGTTTTTTATGACTTGTTCAAAGTCAATATACAGCTTTTGAAGACTTAATTCAGATCTCTCGCAAGATGCATTCACATATGCATGTATATATACATACTAGAACTTTTGTGTGTGTATCATCTATATGCCTTTGTGTCTTTTATCTTTAAACATTTGTTAAACACAAAAAAATGGAAACTACAATGGTTTCAAAAGCCAAGAGACTTCACTTTGTTTTGGTCCCTCTCATGGCTCAAGGGCATCTGATCCCCATGGTTGATATCTCCAAGATTCTCGCGCAACAAGGCAACATCATTACCATAGTTTCAACCCCTCAAAATGCTTCTAGGTTTGCAGAAACAATGGAGCGGGCAAGATCCGAGTTGGGACTCCAAATCAACGTCGTGAAGTTTCCAATTGCCTACAAAGAATTCGGTCTTCCCGAAAATTGTGAGTCACTCGACACTTTGCCATCCAAAGACCTCCTAAAGAGATTCTATGACGCTGTGGATAAGCTCCAGGAGCCCTTGGAAAGGTTTCTTGAGGAACACGAAACCCCTCCATGTTGCATAATCTCCGATAAATGCCTTTTTTGGACGTCAAAAACTGCGAAAAGGTTCAAGATCCCAAGGATCGTGTTCCATGGAATGTGTTGTTTTTCTCTTTTGAGTTCGCACAACGTCCATCTTCATAGCCCACACCTCTCGGTTTCTTCATACTCGGAACCTTTCAATATACCAGGAATGCCACATAGAATCGAGATAGCTAGAGCTCAGTTACCAGGTGCGTTTGAGAAGTTAGTAAATATGGATGAAATTCGCAAGAAGATGCGTGAAGCTGAATCAGAAGCCTTTGGGGTTATTGTTAATAGCTTCCAAGAATTGGAACCTGGCTATGCAGAAGCTTACGCTGAGGCTATAAAGCAGAAGGTGTGGTTCGTTGGACCCGTTTCTTTGTGCAACCAACGTATGGTGGACCTATTCGATAGAGGAAACAACAATAACATCGCTATAAGCAAGACCGAATGCTTGGAGTTTCTCGATTCAATGAGACCAAGATCAGTCTTATATGTTTGTCTAGGTAGCCTCTGCCGACTTATACCTAATCAATTGATAGAACTAGGGTTAGGGTTAGAAGAATCTGGAAAACCCTTTATTTGGGTGATCAAGACCGAGGAAAAGCACATGAATGAGCTAAAAGAATGGCTAAACCGCGAAAATTTTGAAGAAAGAGTTAGAGGAAGAGGGATAGTGATAAAGGGTTGGAGTCCTCAAGCTATGATACTCTCACATGGCTCGACTGGAGGGTTCTTGACTCACTGTGGTTGGAACTCTACGATCGAAGGAATTTGTTTTGGTGTACCAATGATCACATGGCCGTTGTTCGCTGAACAGTTCCTCAATGAGAAACTCGTCGTGGAGGTGTTGAAGATTGGCGTTAGAGTTGGGGTGGAGATCCCAGTGAGATGGGGAGACGAGGAAAGAGTTGGAGTGTTAGTCAAGAAACAGAATGTTTTGAAAGCTATAAAACTTTTGATGGACGAAGATTGTCAAGATGATGATGATAGTGAATTAATGAAACTAAGGAGACGTATTCAGAAGTTTGCAGCAATGGCGAGAAAAGCTGTGGAAGAAAAAGGATCGTCAAGTACCAACGTTTCAATCTTGATGAAAGATGTCTTAGAGCAATTAAGTCTCAAATAGGAAAAAAAAATCAAGATATAAGCTAATATAAAATCCAAATCTTAAATTCTTATAACAAGAAAATTGCAATTTGATATCTTGAAAATGTTCAAAATTAAGAGACATATTTTCCCGAAATAAAGCACTTTTTTCTTATTTTTTTGTAACAGGAAAACATTCATACTGATGTTAAAACTACTCATGAATAAATTCATCACATGAAGAAACTTTTCCTTTTGCCAAAAAATGAAACTTAATGAACAATACCTTTAAAGATGGTTCAAATAGAATAGATTATTACATCTTGATGAAAATGTATTCATTAGAGAGATCAACGGAAGAGGTCTATGATTATTTCAAGCTTTTAGAAAATATGAGGAGAAGAAAATGCTTGAATTACTTCTGAAACTCTAAGATGGTGTAGAAGTAATCAATGTAGAAAGGTCGAAAAGTAGAGAATCCAGCAGAGAGACCAAGCTCTTTAAACTCTTCTTCGGTTCTATGCTTACCTTTGGTTCTATAGATAGTCATGACAAAGATGTCGCCTTCTAACAAGGCACGAGTCCGGTGGCTTTCATCGGTTTCCTTAGGCAAGACTGGCTCACACGCGATTAGCTTTCCTCCAACCGGTAATGCATTGTAGCAATTTTTCATTATCTGCTTGCATTCTTCGTCCGTCCATGTCGTTAACACCCACTGTGCACTCAAACAACACACCATTACAAGATAATAGTTGGGACAAGAAATGTGTGTTGTTTATATCGTTTCTATCTCCAGACATCAAATCATATTCATGCATGGTTATACCAAAAGAAAATATTCAAAAGAAATATCTATAAGCATTTGGCTTCAATAGTTGGGAGTTGTTGGGAGTTGAATGCCAATATATTAGATACCACACGACACAACTAAATTTTTATACATAAATAATGCCAATATATTAGAGATTTTTATACATAAATAATGATTCACGTTTTGAAATCCGAACTATATTATTATTAATATTCGTTCTATTAGCAAAAAGAGATAGTAGGTGAGAGTTCACGTGACAATTGTGGTACCACGAACCTTCATGAAAATTGCGTCACCGCTAGGAACTGATTGGAACATATTTCCACCGACGTGAGTCACTCCTAACTCATAGAATATCACCAATTAGATTCGAGAACTAAAATTAGCAGAAAGATATCCAAAAAATTAACTTATATGTATAATTTGTTGGAAATGAAATATAAATATAATTCTGACCAGGAATATTGGGGGCTTTGGCGACAACTTCAGGCAAATCAAAATTAATCCCTTCACGGACGTTAGGAAATTGCTGAAGTATCATACGGAGACAATCCCCTGCGCTTCCTCCCACGTCAACTAAATGTTCCACTGATTTGAACCCATCATAACCGTTCAATATAGCTTTCATAAACGGCACCGATACGCCAGACATTGCTTTCTGCATCAAACCGTTCATCTTCTCGCATTTCCCGTACTGCACGTACGCCGCCTCTCCGTTCGCTTTCACGTAAGGCTCCGTCTCCGGCTCTACCACCGCCGTGTGAACCAGTGGCCACGCTCGCATCAACGCCTCCTATATATGTTATTGTCGTAATAAATTAGTTATCATTATAACCACTTTTCTCAAATTCAATCAGTACCTGGTGGTGCTGGAGGACATAAGCGGCGTAGGAGAGACCGCCGGAGTCGGTAACGAGCGTTTTCCCGATATCGGTGAGGGAGTATTTTCTCTCGACGGATACGGCATCGCCGGCTAGATGTTCGGAGAAAACGCCGTAGCTGGTGAGCATCCGGAGTATACGCTGGAGATTCTCGGGATCGCCACAGGTAGAACTGTCAGATGAGAGAAGGAGGCGAGGGAGGATCTCGGCGGCGGAGAGAGGAGAATTGGCTCCGCCGTTCCAAATAGCGTCGGCGACACCTAATCGGACGGCAGCATTGAGGGACATCGGAACACTGATCATGTTAGCGAGCTCCATGATGGCGAGACGAGCTCTGTTTCTACTCTCGGAGCTGTCGTCTTCCATATTTGTTCTCTCTGGAAATTGAAGCGATAAACTACTCCACTAGTAAGGACGGTATTGGATATCATAAAGAGATCGGACGAGGAGGGCTATTTTTTTAATGATTAACAGTGTTTTTACAAGTGTAAATCAATTGTACTCTTAACAGACTCAATTATTATTTTTTTAAAAAATTTATAATTCAATCATTATTAACTAATCTGACTTATTCTTGTGATAATTTCGTTTGTAGTGATGACAATTTTTTTTAAAATGATTATTTATTTATTTGCTGCAACAATATGTAATCACGGTCACACGCTATATTTTTATTAAAAAATTTTATACTGATAGTTAAAAAATGGTGCAATAAAAAATTTACGATCAACTATAATCGTAATCACTAACGATAAATAAACGAATAATGGTCATGTTCATTTGGCACCTGTAGGAACCTGCGGCTGCGGCTGCGGTAGATTCTTGTTCGTTTACCTGCCGCAGGTACATTCGGCAGACGCAGCGGTCAGACGCTGCATCCTGCGTCGCAATTTTTTTGACCGCTCATTAAAACAACGATGCGACTAAAAATCAGCGATCAACCACAACCGCAACCGCCAACGATAGACAAACGAACAACATCTATCGCAGCCACAACCACAAGGTTGACCACAACCGTAGCCGCAGCCGCCTGCAGCGACCAAACGAACAACACTTATATATATCAAAGTCATAGCTACAACCGCAATATTGATCGTAACTGTAGCTGTTGTTGCTAACGACGAATAAACGAAGAATAAAATTATTTATAAGATATATAATGTAGAAAATAAAATGTGAAAAATATAAAATTTCAAATTTGAGGTTTGATATTATTATTAAAATGCACAATTTTTTAAAAAGATGAAGCTATAAAATTTAGTTTGGAGATGCCTTAAATTTTGGGTTGGAAAGACAAAAAGAAAAAGAAAAAGAAAAAGATAATGGTACAAAAATGAAAAATGTTTCAAATAATGACAACTGAAAAGCGACAACAGCAATGTCCATCAACTTCCATACACAAGAATAATAAATAGGAGATATGAAATGTCATAAGATTTGAAATGTCATAAGATATGAAATGTCATTCATCTAACTCCAACATCCCAGATTTTTGTATTGCGCGATTTCAGGGGAAGATTCACATATTCTTGCTATCTGCTACATTATTTTCACATTATAAAAATTGTGTAATATTTTTAAATAGTATATTTTTATTTATTTTATTTTAAGTCGATTATACTAAAATTTCTAAAATCAGTAATTATTTTATAAAATATTTAGCATACATAAATGAAAAATAAAATAAAATTATTTTTAATTAAAATTTATATTTTTCTATTACAATTTCTAAGTTATTTAATATTAAACTGGTGTCATATTATAATTTAAATTAATGGTGTTATATTAAAAATATTATTTTAGAGATTTTTTAATAAATAACTAACAATAGAAAAAATGTAAATTCTTATTTTTTATGATAACTATGGTTCAAAAAATTAATTTCATATGATAATCGTATTGAATATTTTTTATGTTGCTAATTACGTTATTGATTCATATATTATTGAAGGACATTTTTCAAAATACTATTATTTTATATTTTGTTCTAAATATAACATACTGTTCCATTTTTTTTAATTTATTATTCTTTGTTTTTTTATAATTTTTGAAAGATTAAATTATAAATCCCCAATCTACTAAGTAATAGATTTGGAATGAAAATCCAATCGAGCCGCTTCAAAATAATTTATAAACTGGATTTTTGAACATTAGACTCAAACCATATACCAAGTTTACTTTATAATTAACTGCATAAACATATATGATTAATTATCAAAATATAGTCTAATTATAACACTAAAACATAATTTTATTATAAATTTTTAAAAAATAGTTTGGATAATGTTTAATGTACATAACACAAATAAAATTCATTTAAGATAATAATAATAATTCTAACATATATTGAATCTTCGTCAAATTTAATAAATATATAATATGTTATATAATCACCTAGATTGCCATGTTATGAGATACATATCTTGTTAGTAAAGTACATTATTTTCACAGCAAAGAAAATGATTTGGCATAATAAAGAACTAAAAGAAAAATTAATGTCAATTCTTATTTTGATGATTTATTTAATTAAATATCATGATAATATTATTGTATGAAGACATGCTATTAGGATGAACTAACCATGATTCTTGACTAGTTTCATATTTTCGTGAATTAGGTAGAAGCATTTAAAATAACACTTGTTTTTGCATGATCGGATGAAAACAAATTCAAGCTTCAACACTCGAGTTTAACCTTTGGCTCACCTTCATATACAATCCCTGCAATAAAAATAACATCAGCAACACACAAAACGAGATCATCTTCTACTTTGATTAATCTCTGAACATTTTCATACATTGGTGGTGTGTATGGTTGCTCCAGTGGTCATGCTAATGGTCTGATCAGGAACCAACTCGACGTTTAGGCGCTGGAGAAAGACCGCGAGTGCCACAATTGCCTCCATCATTGCAAACTGATCTCCCACACATTTTCTAGGCCCTCCACTAAACGGTATGAATCTTGTGGAAAAATATCATCTTTTAACCTATGTAATCAACTATATAGTCTTTGATATAATAGTTTGTGTCAAAACATGTGAGCTTACTTGAAATCGGTGTTTGTTTCGTTAGGGATCGGGCCATCTAACTCAAATCGTTCAGGCAGAAATTCTTCAGCTTTTTCCCATACCTTTGGAACAACAAACACGTTAAGACATGTGGTCATGAAGGTTAGTTATTACAGTGGAAAGAATTTTACCGTGGAGGAACGATGGACATTGTAGACCGAAATCATAATGTCTTGTCCGGGGTTGACCTTGTAATTCCCAGGAAGAATGTCAGGAACTTGAGCTCTTCGAATCAAGACCTACCAGGAAACAAATACCTATCAGGAAATGAAATTCAGGAAAATTAGAGAGATGAGCTTGATTGCTTACAGGAGGATGAGGGTAGAGACGCATTGATTCGTTTATACAACGAGTGATGTATTTCAACTCCTTTATATCCTCGTAAGCCGGGTTTCTTCCTGCTAAAACTCTGTCTACTTCTTCTTGTGCTTTCGCCAATGCGGATGAGTTCTATGCACATAGAGTAAGTGGCAAAAAGTTACTCATCAATGACAACAGAGAAGGTTCCTCCTTAAATGGCATAGGAAAGTAGAAGATACCAAAAGATACCTTACTTAGGAGATAAAGCGTCCAGGTGAGGACAGATCCAGTTGTTTCATGACCTGCAACAAGCATTGAGAGAAGATCATCTCGTAACTGCACACTCGACACCTGAAAAACCGTACAATCCAACATCAAATTTGGTTGCAATAATGAAAAGCCAAGTTTGCTTATGGGCTGAAGGAAACAAGGTAACACCTCTTCTCTGCTTGCGAGCAAGAACCGGAGGATACTTGGATCGGCATCATTCACGTACTCCTCATCATTGATTCTTTCACCTTCTCTTTCCACAATTTCTTTGCACTTAGCAATGAGGTCTTCAACGGTTTTCCTTATCAAAGTTACAGCCTTTTCAGCTTTTACCTGTCTCGGGATTATCTTACATAATGCATCGATCTGAAAAACAACCAAAGCCTTTAATTAACAAGAACCCAAGTCTGTCCCACAATCAACAGACCAGGAAATAACAAAAAAAAAACTTGCCTTCCAGTATGGTAGAATATCAGTAGAACGAAGCTCTGCTTCTTTGAGAGCAGTGTAAACAGCTTCAATTACAGGACTATCGGTAGTCAGAGAATCGAAATTATAGTTAAAAAGCGACAAGCCAATAACGTCCAGAGTTAACTGAGAGAACTTCTCTTCCATATTCACAGTTCTTCCGTCCTGTGCATAAGGCTGGAGCTTCTCAACAAGCCTCTCTGCACATTTGCAGAATACTCTCTCCACAATCACAGACAAATACCTCTTGTGAAGAGACGGAACCACCGCTCTGCGCCTCGCCTATTATCAGAATCAGACGTAAATGGTTCAAATTAAGCCTAATAGAGAAGATTCTGTTGAGAATTATCAACAAAATTTGCCAGAAACTGGATTGTAAACCTTAATTTGCACAGTCATGAGTAGCAAGACATTGTTGAATGAGGCGATTTAAGGTTACTTATCACACAAGACAACACATTACTTCGACGATTCCGGTAATTTAATAAAGAGTTTGGAGAAGAAGATGAAACTACCGTCCAAAGAGGTCCCTCAGCGATTGCAAAACCCGACCCAAAAAGGAACTCTGAGACTTCAGCGACTAAGCCTTTAGCGTATTTTGGATAGTTTCTCAGAACGTGTTTCGCTATCGCTGGGTCGCTCACCACTACGAAATTCCGTGGACCCGCAGCGAGACGGTAAATGGGTCCGTACTCGTTCATCCATTTGTAGAGTGGTAAGAAGAGAGCTCCCCCTAGAAGTTCCGAGACGTCTTCGAGCTTCGCGCTCGCGGTGGGTATGCCCGAATCGTCATTTTGTCCTGAGGAAAGGGTACGAGTGAGTGATGTGAGCCAATCGGGACTGACCCATGACTGGGATTTTGATGGTTTGATATCGGGTTTGGGTTTCTCTATGGATGATTTAATGGAGAATGAAGTGGAGAAGAATTTGGTTTTCAAAGAGGGAAGACGTGTAGACTTTGCAGTGAAGAGAGAAGAAGATGGACATGGGAAAAAGAGAGATGACTCCATTCTTCTTGTAAATGATATACTGTTTCAACCCATTGTTGAACTCTTTTCGGACCTTTGGTTCAGAAATATTCGACTCGACTCTGTGGGTGTTTGCGCGTGGAAACGCAGGCCGTTAGGCGTGGATAAGGACGACGATGAATAAAACGACTGCGTTTGATCGTCAAAATAAAATATGGGCCTAACTATTGTAGACTCCAAATTGTTTTTATTTCAGCCTTTTGAGAGAAAGACGCAAGATCTTTTGAGAGACTCCTACAAAATTTCGTTACGATTTATGTTGACATGATTATAATAGCCTGGTTTAGTTTATAACTTCAATTTTTCTTGTTAATAAAACATGATTTTTATAAATTATTTTCTCCAGTATAAAGCCTCTTTTACCATTCAAACATGATTTTATAAATTATTTTCTCCAGAAAAACATGAAAAACTATACGCACACTGTACCTGAAAATTCACAATATTATAAATTAAAATTTCACGTTCACGAACACGCTTCCAACCGAAGTTCCAATTCTTCGATCTATTTCTTTTGGAAACTTGTAAGGACAAAAGATTCGAGTTTTCCTATACAAGTTCTGTTTCAAAAAGTCAATTTTGTCGACGAATTTAGAAACGATGTTCAATTTCTGGTAATACTATCAACTCAGTATTGTTTTGTGTTTCCGCGATTGTGCGACTTCTTTTTGCTAACTGTTTCGTGTGTTCTGTTTGGTTTTATCGAGTCTGTCTTCTGATGCTTTTAGTTTTGTGAAAAATCAGAAACTTGTGTTCCGGACATAAAGTGTCTGTTCGCTTATTAACGAAATCTGGTTGTGTGTAGTTATGCAATGTTTGTTCGTAATCAACAATCGAAGAGTGCGTTTTAACTACCTTTTCAGGCACTTAGTGAAGATTTGCTCAGCTGCTGATTTAGTGATTCATAGTTGCTATATTTAGATTGTTGTCTTGTCTCTTTTGTTGTTCATGTGAGAGTTTTGATGAATCGATCTTCTGCGTTGATCTTGACTTGAAATGGTATTTTTTCATTCATGTAATTCTGATGAGAAGAAGTATTTTGGTATTTTAGCTGTGCCCTTAAAACAGCTTTCAAGTTTATATCTTGAAATGTAGCATCTTGGAAGCCTTTTTGATAAAAAATTGTGTGTGTGTGTTTTGCTTACTCCAAGGGGATCAAAATACCAACAAGGACAATCTCGTCCTTCAGAAGTTTCTTCGCAGCAACCATCGTTCTCGCCTTCTCTTGTTAGCTGGCCAAGCTCATCCCGGCCTCAAACATCAGGTCAGATTCCAGCACATGTGTCAGCAGGTGAAGCAGCTGGCATTATCGCGTTCTTGAAAGACAAAAGGTTTGCTATATTGTGTTATTTGTATGCTTCTCCTGTTCTGCGATTTTTGTATGTCTTCTTTTTGAATCTTGTATGCTTTGTTGTAGTGTGGACGAGCTCAGGAAGCTTCTCTTTGACAAAGATGCGTATCAGCAATTTCTGCTCTCTCTTGACCATCTCAAAATCCAGCACAACGTAAGTCTTCAAACCCGTATATTGTTTCTGCATAACGGCTGTTATCTTTAGTTCTAAGAATGTAGTCTTCATTTGTTATGTATTGAGATTATTCACTGGTGCTCTGTCTGGTCTAGACATAGTCTCATAGATATTGTTTGATTTGTCCAAAAGGTTTTCATCTTGGCATCATCGTTTACATGTTGTCCGTAACTAGAGTTTCTGATTCTTTGTTTGTGTCCATCAGATCAATGATGAGCTCCGCAGAGAAACAGTGCAGCTAGCTAGTAAGTTCTCTACTGTTCATGACACTTGAAGAGAAACTTCCCCTATCTTCTGGAAATCTAACATTGTCATGGTCAAATGTAAACAGGAGAGAACTTAGAGAAGGAGCCACAGATAATGGAGCTCATAAACCAAGTGGGTAACAAGATCCATATTTCCTTGTTCAGTTCACCATGTTCAATAAGCTCTTCTGGGCATCTCTTTTTCACCTTGTGTTTTTTTTTTACAGTGCAGAATTATCCGTACAACTGAGCTCGCAACTGCGCATGAAGAACTCAGTGAGCTGGAGAGAAAAAAAGAAGAGATCCTCAAATTCTACTCCCCTACCTGTCTTCTTCATAGACTTCAAGGTAACTTATACAACTGCAACACAGTTTCATGTGTCATCCACCTGTAAACAAACACCTTCGGGTTTTGCAGAGGCTATGAATCAGGTGGATGAAGAATCCGAAGCCCTGCAAAAAAAGTTCTTAGAAAAAGAGATTGATACCGCAGCATTTGTGCAGAAATACAAGAAGCTGCGTACTACGTATCATCGACAAGAACTAATTCATCTTGCTGCTAAAACCTCAACCATCGGTTGAAAACGCAGCCAAAGTCTTGTTATGTGTCGTGAGACTCTTATCCGCTGTTGTAAAGAAAGCTGTTAAGTTCATACTAAAAGTGATCGAAATCGAAATCAAAATTATGTCTTTTCCTGAACAAATGAAAAAGCTACAAAGTCTAAAAATCTCTGCAATCTGATAAACAAAATTACAACAGCAATCTCGGAAAACAAAAGGCCAAGTCTTTTAAGATGTTTTTACAAATACTGTTTTTCTCCGTGTGTTTTTTTTTACTCATCGAGCAGGCCAGCTTCCTTGAGTGCGCTCCTATACTCTGCTTCTGAGTTCCAAGATTTGATCTGCACAATGTATATGAATCACAAAAACCATTTGGTACTTTACTTTTTTTGACAAAACTCTTGATGTGTACACAGCAGCCAAAAAGTTATATCTTTGTTACCTCCTTAACGTGTGCTCCAAAATAATTCTCAATCTTCTCCATCACCTCTCTATCCCACCCATCATCTAGTAGGAGGTTGAACACCGCTCCTGCGATACAAATAAAATGATGAGAATCAAAAGTGTTGCACTTCGAAAAAAAGGGAAAAATCAACACTTACCTTTACGACCAAACCGACCAGCTCTTCCAACTCTGTGAAGGTAGACCTCATAATCTGGCTCCCCGGTTTCATACTTAGTAGGCATATTATAATTGACAACCAAATTCACCTGCAAGTATTGCATAACCGAGCAAGAAGCTTTAACTCAGAAGTCACTTTTGGGGGAAACAGGAAGAACGAAAACACTCACCCGCTGTTGGTCAAAACCTCTTGCAATGACGTCAGTTGCAATGAGAACTTGAGTTAGGCAGTCCTTGAACTCCTTCACTATTTTATCTCTATCTACTTCTGTCATACTACCATGAACACTGGTGACATCGTACCCCATTTCCGCAAGAGCTTTATGCACTTTGTTTGCTGACACTTTCGTTTTCACAAATATTATGGTCTGGCCAATATCTCCTAGTTCCATAATCTGATCCTTGATGACTTCAATCTTGTTTTGCTCCCTTGGGCAAATCACTTTATACTGCTTAACCGAGTCCAAAGCCAGATCCTCTCTTTTTACAAACAGCTGGTTGGGATCCTTGACTGTCCTTCCAACAAAATCTTTGACAGTATCGTTAAAAGTGGCCGAGAAAAGAAGAACCTGTTAAAAAAGGTCAAGAACGCAATCGGGTAATTAAGTTTAGCACAAGTAAACGCAAATGAATTTCCTATAAACTAAGACTAACAGCCATGGAGATAAAAAAAATAACCCAGCAAAGATTTCTGATAGTGAGCACAGATTCATTACTGTTTTAACACGGAGATATGTTGCATTAAAATAAGGGACTCGATACAATTACAAAACACACAGCTATAGTTTTTATACTTACTAAGAGCTTTTGAGCATTGAAACAAGCAGAAATATATGCTCAAGTAGAAATATTCTTGTCTCCTTAATATAGTCAATAGTTATCCTCGTTATAATTCAAGAATCATGACGAAACCAGACACTAGTTTAACAGACCTGGAAATTGGGATTAACTCTCTCAATGTCTTTCATTATCCTCAAGGAATCATCCCTAAAACCATCCTGCAACAGCAGTGAAATGTCAATTATCAAGTATATCAACATATGAAAAGCAAATATGGTCACATTATACAGAAGCTAATCATCAAAGGTTGAGAAATTAGTAAGGGCAATTAAATCAGAAATAAAAGAGCATACCGTAGCAAGCATATGGTCAGCCTCATCAAAAACCAGAATCTTCAAGTGACTTAGACCTAGTTTCTTGAATGTCATCCACTTCTTAAGTGTTCCAGGGGTGCCAATAACCACTTGGGCAGAAACAGGTGCTCGTCTTGCAATCGGTACACCCCTCGTCGTCTCTGGGACAGCAACTTCAGCAGTAATCCCAGTAAACTTCCCCATCTTCTGAAGAACTTCCATATTCTGTCAATTCATTCAACCACCCAAACATGAATTAGCTCCTAACATGTTTTCCTCATGTCAACAAACAAAAACTCTCACAACGTTAGTCAAATAGAAAAACTAAACTAAACTAAACTAACCTGGTTTGCTAACTCTCTGGTGGGACAAATGCAAAGGGCTTGAGGCTCTCTCAGTGTCGGATCAACCCGACTCAGCATTCCAAGAACGAAACAAGTCGTCTTGCCAGATCCGTTATGGGCCTGAGCAATCAGGTGTTTGTGAGGTGGCGTCATTATCATGGGCAAACTGATCGCTTGGATCTTGCTCGGCTTTTCGAATTTCATCTCTACATACAAGCCTTTCATCAACTCAGGTGATAAGTTCAAATCTTCAAACCTACTCGCCGATGTATATGGGGTGTCACCAGAAGTAACCTACAAAGAGGCGAAAAATCAAAATCCAAATAAATCTGGACAACAAACAACCCGAGACAGTATTATTTGGGATCACTCAAGAACTGCTATGCATCAACCAATCTAGAAAAACTAATTTTTTCTAGTAAAACACAGATCTAAACTTGATCGGCAAGAGTTTAACACAAGCACAATTCACTAAACAAATGAAATCTAGTAACGAAAAAGGCATAAGAGTGATACCGCTTTGATGTTTGAATCTTCGGGTTCTTCGAGTACAGATTCAAGTTTCTCTTCCTCCTTAATGCTCAAGGACTTGAGCTCCAAGGCTGCGTTTGCTTCCTCTTCATCGTCATCCTCAACATCACCCCATTTTTTCTTCTCCGTCATCGCGGGCTCTGTATTTTCGCCAGCGATTAATGCATCTGCGGAGGATGAAGATGCCTCAGCGGTGGGGACTTTTTCTACAGTGTCCGACATGGCTGTAACAAGACCAAAAATTAGAAACCAAAATCGAAAAAAAAAATGAAGGAAAAAACACTATCAACTTTCTGAGAGAAGCAAAAACCTCTAAAACGGTGGAATCTAGTCTGTAAATCCGCGAATGCGAGAAACAGAGAGAAGGGACGAAGAACAAGAGAAATTGACAATAAATATCATCGGCTGCTTCATTTTCAAGCTACAAGAGAAATAACCGACTTACCCAATTCGGTTTAACTTTTTCATTTCTATCGCAATTCGGTTTTCGCTATTGAGCCCAGCTTATTAAGAATAAAACAACCTTTAATATACTAAATCCCTTTGGGCTTTAGATAACGAGAAGCCCAGCTCAAAGTTGTTAAGGTACAGGATACAGGATGGTTTTTATTCCTGTATAATTTCACCACTAATATTAAGTGGGGATGTAAAATAAAATGACGTGGTTAGATTCAAGTAGGCCTGTAAATATGAGTCTTTATCCACGGGTTCTACCTCGTTTGATCCGTTAGGTGCGGGTCGAGTGAAAAATTTTTTTCATATGTGGAGCGGATGCGGATCGACCATTATTTAGACCGGGGCGGATGCGGATTGCAAATTTTTAATTTGCAGATTATCTGGTATCCGTAAATTTTGGTTTCAAATTAATTAATAAAATTGAGGCCCAATTAATTTAAATCCAAATAAATTAAATTTATTAAATATTTTTAAAATTTTAATTAAATTTATTAAATATTTTAATTTAAATAAATTTATTAAATATTTTAGTTTAATTAAATTTATTAAATATTTTAATTAAATTATTTAAATATTTTTAAAATTTTAATTAAATTTATTAAATATTTTAATTTAAATAAATTTATTAAATATTTTAGTTTAATTAAATTTATTAAATATTTTTAAAAAAAATTAATTAAATTTATTAAATATTTTAGTTTAATTAAATTTATTAAATATTTTAGTTTAATTAAATTTATTAAATATTTTAGTTTAATTAAATTTATTAAATATTTTTGTTTAATTAAATTTATTAAATACTTTAAAAAAAATTTGAAATTTTTTGAAAAATGAAGCGGGTCACCCGCTAATGCGTCAGACCCGCTTGATTAATGCGGGACGGATGCGGATATGAAAAAATTGATTCGTAGGTTTTGCGGATAAAAAAAATTTGTGAAAAAAAATTCGTAACCCACCGCGGGGCAGGTCAGGCGGGGCGAATATGACCCGCTTGATAGGCCTGGATTCAACATATTTTATATTAATATTTTTGTTTTGGATTTCACATCATTATGTAAAAGTGATACATTTTTTATATTCATATTTTTTTTTGGATTTCACATTTAGAATAGAGGTGAAATTGATACAACCAATAATCTATTTACTTATTTTTTATATTAATATTTTTTATGTATTTTAGGTTAACATGCATTGATGAATATATCGTCCTGTACGTTATGTATGTAAATCGCAATAATTCGTGTCGAGATAAAGTATGGATTTTTAAGTATTATTGCTATGGCCGTAAAGTCTTTTTTTTTTAAAAATTTGTAAGCTTTTTAATCACAAAGTGTTTTTTTCAGTTTTTTAACTTGTTTTTTCCTACATTTTTATATGCAAGAAATAAGAAAAGAATCATGATGGCTCAAGCACAATATAAGGGAAAAAACACCATGATGGCTTCACCACAATCTTTGAGAGGAAAAAAAAACACACAATCTTTGAGGTGCGCAAAGTGGATGCTAAATTACCTGAGTTACTATCGCAACAACAACGAAAAGTTGGTGGAGGTCACACTTTGTTATGGTTAGTGATATTTTTGCCAATATTCAATTTTAATTATTTAAACACATCGTCTATTAAAAGAGTCTATGTTCAACAAGAACCACATTAGATTAACGAATGATTCGAGCAATCAATGAATCAAAGATAGGTGAATTTTCAATACTAGTCTGCTTATCAACAGAACTACTCAAACCAAACAATCAATAGGCTAGAGATTCAAATCGAATAGAGGAATACTTTGTTGCATTTCCCTCTGACCCAATTGAAACCAAAGATATTGGCCTCACATACAATTCCCACCAACTCTTTTGCACTAGCTAATGCTTTTTCTTATCTTATACATAAGCGTGAGGAGAATGATTATCTTTGTATGACATTCATCTTCCTCTTACCTCTCCATTTTCTTCGCCACTAATAGCTCTCTCACTCTCCCTGTCCTAACGGTCCTATTGCATTAGACAAAGAAGGAAGAGGAATGCAAGAGATGAGAGTTTCAGGGTTTAGGGTTCTTCTCTTGGTTTCTTGTTTCTTCTGCAAATCCAAAGGTGCAATTGTTCCTGCACTCATCATATTCGGTGACTCCATTGTTGATGTTGGCAACAACAATAACTTACTCAGCATTGTTAAATCCAACTTCCCTCCTTATGGCAGAGACTTCATCAACCAACAACCCACCGGAAGATTCTGCAACGGAAAACTTGCTGTGGATTTCTCAGGTAAACCACATCTCTCTCTTTCTCACACCCACGTATACATGCTCTGTGTCTCCCTAATCTATATAGTTTTATCTTCCTACTTATGTGTAGCCGATTACCTTGGCTTCTCTTCATACCCACCTGCCTTCCTAAGCCGTGAAGCAAGCAACCAGAATCTCCTGATTGGCGCCAACTTTGCTTCAGCCGCTTCAGGATACTATGATGCCACATCTGTTCCATTTGTAAGGGAGATAAGTAAAACATCAACACACACATGCCCAAGAAATGATCCATAAGGCTCTGCTCTTCCTTTTGCAGGGCGCAATATCCTTAACACGACAGCTGAACTATTACAGGGCATATCAAAACAGAATGACTAGCATGATTGGGAGGGATAATGCAAAAAGGCTGTTCTCTAAAGCTATCCACATATTGAGCGCGGGATCAAGCGACTTTCTTCAGAACTATTACGTCAATCCTCTGCTCAACATCCTAAATACACCTGATCAGTTCTCTGAAATCCTCATGAGATCCTACTCAGACTTCATCCAGGTATCTCTAAGTTTAGTAACGAACTTAAAAGATAACATATTTGTCAAGGCAACTGTATCAATGTGCAAATTTACAATAAACAAACAACTCGTTTCAGTTATTTACCCTTTTTGTCTGTCAACAAGAATCATACTGTCGCTTGTAACAGAATCTGTATGAACTAGGAGCAAGGAGAATCGGAGTGATATCGTTACCGCCAATGGGTTGCCTGCCTGCAGCTATCACTCTTTTTGGTTTAGGTAACAAGAATTGCGTCGAGAGGCTGAACAATGATGCTGTCATGTTCAACACAAAACTTGAGACCACAACCCAGATATTGATGAACAGACATTCAGGCCTCAAGCTCGTCGTCTTTAATATCTACCAACCTCTCCTGGACATCATCACCAACCCATACGACAATGGTATGTCCCTGCATACACATCTTTAAATGCTTATTCAACTAAAAACCATGTTACCGTTATATATTCCCAGGAAGAACTTCTCACATAATTTGATAGCAACTAACAAGATACCATTATCATTTTTAATTATCTAAACTACATTTAATTACAGGATTCTTTGAAACAAAAAGGGCATGCTGTGGAACAGGAACAATAGAGACATCGTTCCTTTGCAATACTCTAGCCCTAGGAACGTGCACAAATGCCACAGGATATGTGTTTTGGGATGGATTTCATCCCACAGAGGCTGTGAACGAGTTGTTGGCTGGTCAACTATTGGGTCAAGGGATTTCTCTAATCTCTTGAATTGAATTCCATCTTGGTTGGGTTGAATTCAAATGCATGCCTACAAATAGCTAACGTTGTATCTATCTCTCTCCCTCTCTCTCTCTCTATCTCTCTCCCCCTATATATATACACAAATGTGTGTGTGTGTGACCAAGCATCCAACACTCATAAACTAAAAAATAAGAGAGACAGCTGTGTGTATGTGTGAATGTAGAAACTACCCATCCGGTCTGTGTGATGGGTCTATAGTCCAAGCTTTGTTAGAGAAGATTACGATCTTCGGTAATTTTCTCATTGGAGCATTTGTAAGGTTTTTACAGCAATTTTTTTGGTAAAGCTGCGTACGTCAAAATTTACTGATAAGTGACATCATACAACATCCACGTCTGGTTAAACATATAGGTTTAACTGCTTTTCCATATCAGCTTAGTTGATTATCATAACCAGCTACCAAGTTCCCGTTAAGGCAAACGAAACAAACTATTAACACCAGCCCTAGCGATATACTAACAAGAAATATATATTGAATAGGATAAATGAAAAAGGTCTAGCTGCATTACAGGATAAGTACCTGGTCAGATGTCTCTAGGAGAGTTCAAATCCTGCATTTGAAGTAATCGCGTACAATAATTTCTCCCTCATAGTGCTTGCTCGTTTATATGTTGGAAGCTAAAAGCCACCACAAAGACAGATTGAACAAATCAGGTACATGAATCTTCACAAGTAGAAAGCAAAAACAATAGACCATTGAAACTCCACCTTAAGAGTATTGTAGCACGTAGAAGCAGACGGAAGCCTTTCTACATCTTGTCCTCCAATAGCAGCCCAAAGAGAGGTATCACAAGAAACCTGCAGAAGGTGAAAAAACACAAATGTAGCAAACACACTACCAAACAGAAATCTTAAAGAAGCTAAAGTTCAAAAACAAACTTTATGGATGATGAAAGTTGGTTGCAAGTATTTGAAACCAAGGAGTGGTGCCCGAGAACAACTAGTCACAAATTTGAGGAGCATGCAACGTTCATTTGGTTCAAACCCTTTTATGACCTGAGACAGTGCCCAGAGAGATATTAGAAGAGCAACGCACAAACTCTCAGCATATGTCATAAATCAGCAGATAGATAAGGAAGAAAAAGAAGAGACAGGGCTTCTGAATTTAAGTCATTACCTCCCAGAAGATTTTGATTGTTCGACTGCTATCAGTGTAACCACCCGTGTATTTCGTATTTTTTCTTAGGTCATCAACATCAATATCATGGTTTCCTCCAGAGAGTAACTGCCCAAAGTAATTTTTGTAAGACAATTGCTTTATACAAGAGAAAAAATCTAGAAATCATTACATTAAAGCCGCATACCTGATTAAATTCATGGGAGTTAAATAGTTTCAACCAAGCAGGAGATATAAGGTCGGTCAATCCTCTGTAAAATGCATTTGAAAAGAGCACAATCTGCATTCAAGACACAAGACCACATGTTTATCGCATTAGGAAGTATAATTTATTTTGCAGGACCATTGACCTTACATTAAACGATAAAAATACAAGACCTGCCGGTTGAGTTTATAGTCAGCCATTGCATGAATATATTGCATTTTGTTCTCATTCGTGACTGAAATATCCTTCCCGCCAGGCTTGAGCTCAATTATGCTCATTTTTCCACAAAATTCTTCAGTGACTGTGAAATCTAGACAGAGCTCCTTCAAATCACCATCATAATGCTGCATACAAACAAGAGTCTTGGATATCAGAAACCCTCTCTTGTAATACTTACACAAGATAGAAATTTACAAATTTATCACCTACGATTGTTTTTACCTTGATATACATAAGGTTCCTGTAGAGCTCTGGATCAAGCCCTGATAGTTCATCAATAAAACTATAACGCCCCAAAAGCTTCTGGATGAAAACGTGTGAAAAGGAGTAATCCAACAGTATTCCCTCATATAAAGCCTTTCCAACAATTCTTCCAAGAAACTCAATCATCTGAATCCCGTTCTCAAGGTGCCGAGCAGATGGGCTGGGAACAAGCAACCTATCTGAAGTACTGGTTTGCGAGAATAACCCATACCTTATTGAAAAGAATAGAATGGCCATGTGAATGAACAAACCTAATCCATTGGACAAGTAACACCATAATATAGAATACGTACGCATACAGAAGAGCTTACTCGGTAGCAAAAGCTGCTTTTGTGATGTCCGTCAGAAACTCTTTTGACAGCCCACCATAGTCTAGGCCAGCCTCAGGAAGGCCAGACTCATTCACAAACGAGACATGGATGGAAGATTTTAGCCTGCTACCAATAGAATTCAATTGTTGAAATCCATCCTCAACTACGTGACCTCGACGAATGACAATCTCCATTGACCTCGCACCAGGTGCATCCACTTCACCAGCCATTTTCCTTGAAGCTTTATCCATGCTTATAAACTCTCTAAAGACATGGACCCTGCAGGGAGAAAAATACGTGTAAATAAACATCACTTAACAGATTAAGAGAAATGAGGAGACATGTAACAGTTAGTTAGACTAGCACAAAGAGAAATGGATAGGCCACAGGGTAAGCAATGTACAATTACCTCTCATCAAATGGAAAGACATGCGGAGCAATTGTTATAACAGAACCCATGCTTGGAGACGTAAAAACATCACTGGCTGGTAAAACCTCATGAGTTCTGGCAGCAAATGCAATTGGAGGCCTACTAGTTCTACCAGGTGAGAGCCACAGGGCAGAAGGGCAAAAAGGGTGCCTGCAATCTCTTTCATATAATAAATGCAAACACCTGATAGCAGAATCCATCAGTTGTCTATTCTCAGGACCTGTGCCTCGCAACAATCCATTGTACACAAGTGTGTTAAGCACTGCCGCAATCTTGCGTTGTTTTTCAAGCATAAAGGGGACCTATATCATGCCAAGACAAACATCTCGTAAAAATCAAACTAATAACATATAAGCTGCAGGAAACCATATTGTGTGTTTACCTGCTTTTCATAAAACTGTATGTCATCAAGAACAACGAGTAAATGCGCATAGGTTGCACAAAATAGATGAAGCAGGCATGACACATCTTTGGAGATACCTACAGGACCTCCCCTCAGAGCTTCCACATCCCACATATCATTAATTGACTCATTAACCTGGCTTGATCCTGGTTGAGTACTAGTACATTCCACATGTTCATGTGGTCCCGATGGTTTACCAGAAAAATTTTTTAGCACACTCACCCACTTGTTGACACCGTCATTTTTAAGAGGTTTCAGTTTCTTCTCAGATGGACTTCTTGAATTCAATGAAATTTTGACAGCTCCAGGAGATGAATCGATAACACTGCAACCATTTTCAGGTAGTAGGACACTCTCTAGAGAGCTCCACAAAGAGACAATGTATCCAGGACAGAAGGATAACATGTTAAGAACAGGCAAATTCCCTACAACAGGATTCAGCAAGCAGAATATTCTCAACATGCATGAATAGAATCGTGCAATGTCAAAAAATTCTAGTGTCTCTGATCCTTTCGTACTACTCGTTGACACATCTTTATCTGCTATGACACGAATTTCTTTCCTAGCTGCCAACAGTTTTGCAAGATGCCATTGTTGACATACTGGTCGAAGCAATTCCATAAACGAAAACTTAACAGAATTTTCTCCTTTCCTAGTCTCATCCGATGTGGCCTCAAAATCAAGTCGTATATCCTGAATTCCAACATTTCCAACCTGAGACAAGAGATTCTCGGCGAGAGTCACAATAACCTGAACATACAAGACATAAAACATATCTGGATAGGATTCTTGTGGGTCCATAAATTCAGTTTCACTAACTGTTGCCAGAGATATGATGTTCCCAATAGCCCACCCAACAGAAGGAATCTCCATGGTACCACTTTTCTTCTCTGAATGCTCTATTTCCGATATTCTTGTAAAGATTTTTTCCCTCAAAATCTGATGTCACCTGCCAAGCTTTAATAAGTCCTTCGATTGTTTAGAAAAAAAATACCCAGTTAATCCGAAAAGGTAAGAGAGGTTTAAATCAAGCCCACCCATTCTCTCTACGTTTGAGAATTTGAGAAGCAATTAATTGGTCTAACAAAATTTGATATGAGTTTACCAATATATTGTGAAAGCTTGGCATTAGTATGGTTTTGTGCTTCAGTGCACGTATGAGAGCGCTTGGCAGGTGGCAAACGAGTCGAGGAATCGTCAGGATTAGAGAAACATATTCTTCAACAGCCAAATTCGTGTCTGGTTGATTGTCATCAACAAAAACAGGCTGTCTCGTTGCATGGAATGGTCGTAGAGCCAAAGTTACTGCACTTGTAGTAATCAGCAGTCTATCATCTGTATGTTTGGTTAATGTCTTGACATATCTTCTAACTGCTGTGTAATATCCACTTTTACAGTTCCCTATAAACTGGATTATCATCTTTCCAGCTGTTTCTGCCTCTTCAAATTTGTCCTTTGTGATGAACTTCCAGCTTTTGGGATCAGTCAAAACAATAAGAATACGTAATACAAGGGCATTGACACCAAGAACATCTTTTATCCTTTCCTGGGAATAATCACATTCCATGAGAAGGAAAGAGCACAGGCAAACCAGTTTTCGTGTTTGACAGGCCCATGTTGTACTCTCTTCATATGTACCAACTGCTAGTGAGCAAAAATTACACCCCTGATCTGCAAAATACAAAAACAGCATCCATTTAAGATTTATTTCTGTAAATCTGCTTTAATTTGCAAGACCAACGATTCAAGTGAAAGAAAAAACAATCATACCATTAGAGTTGATGCTTTCCAAGAGAATCTTAAAGCAAGTTTGCATGCAGCGTATATCTCTTGCTTGTATCTTTTGATGTTGGACAGACAAAGATCTGATAAAGAAGAGAAAAGGTCTCAATACTCTGCTTGAAACCCAATTTTTGGTCAGTGTATCAGAATGGCAACTCTGCAAATTCTCCCACTCCTCCTGGATCTCTATAGCTGCCTTCTTTCTCACAATGTATGACCTCCAAACTCTCTAAAAATATTGTAAAAAACATGTAAGTTTATGGCTTCGTCTCTGTAGTTGAGCTAAAGTTCCGTTAACCCACAAATGACATTAATAAGATCCAGTTTAGAATAATCCTAACAATTTAGTGGAAATGATGACAGCAAGCTTAACTATTTCTTCCAATACGATAATCATATAAATGCTGATATTAGAACATAACTACACGAAACGTTTTCTAGCAAACAACTAAAGAGATCTTTTAACCACTGCTGCTTGATGTTTAGAGAGAGTCAGAACAGTAACCGTGTTCTAATTTCTGTTCACCACTTCAGCCTAAGTCAACAAGAAAGAAGTACCTGGATATAAATTGCTGAAGCATTAGCCCGTCTTGCATAACTGCGTAGCTCCCTTTCTTGTGACACCTTAGCAAGCAAAGCATCCCTTGATATTTCGCCATTGCTGGCGCCTCTGAGGGATACCTGATAAGAGTTCATTTTAGCAATTAACAGATGATCGTCATGCACCAATTACGGTATCAAACTTAGATCACTGAGCCAAAACGAAATTTTCAGCTCCCCCCTGGAAACTAATAATGTAATCGCATTGGGTATCTACTTCAGTACCTACGAGGAGCTCAAAATTCTAAGTGCTATAAGAATTAATAACCCTATCTTTCCCTAAGAAATTGACAATTTAACATCGAAAACGTTATTAGGTTTTTGAGAAATTCCACAACACATTTTTGAGGAAAAAAAAAATTCAATGCGAACAAAGAGAAATCGAAAGCGAGCCGAAAGGAGATTATCTAAACAGTTTATATTCAGAATCTTCCTCGTGAAAAAGAAAGAATGATCACAAAATCATCAAATGGTTTCAAGTTCGACAGCAACCGAAGAATAAGAAGAAGAAAGTACCTTGTGCTTGCGATTCAGATCCATTGGATGCTAATACTTATCACCGACCTTCTTCGTGTTTGCGTATTGCCTGCTTGGATTGACGTCAAGGATCGACGCCACTTCGTAGAACTTGAACCCCTTCTTTATTATATAAAAACAACAAATATTTGTATAGTATAATATTTCTTGTAATGAATTTATTATACAAAATTTAATGAAAACTAATTAATATCTAGTAATATTACTCTTCAAATTACAAGAAATTAAAAAATAATTACAAAGAATTAAATTTTGAAAACTTTGAAACTGTATTTTGCAAGCCTTTCTTGACTAAACTAACTTTAGTAAAATAATTATAATTACGTCAATATTTAAATTAAAAATTCGAATGTCAATTACATAACACTAGACTTTCTAATTTAAGTACAAAGGTAACTTATGGAACATAGAAACGATCATTTCAGAAAAAATATATTTTAGAAATAAAATAATTTAAATAAGATGTTTTTCAAAATTTACCTTAAATTATATTTTTAATGGACTTGAAAAGTTGGTTAGAGAAATTCACTACCATTTTTTATTATTTAAAAATATGGAAGAGAAATTATTGATAAGATTTACGTTCATTAAAGAAAATAACTGTCGGATGGTCATAATACAAATTTTATGTTAATGATATTGCTTTTGGGAGAACTTCAAATGCACTTGTGGAACAACTTTGTGAGAATAATGATTACTAAATTTAAGATGAACATGGGTGAAGAATTCATCTTACTTCTTAAAACTCCAAGTAAAACAAAATTTTAATCAATTGGAGGGTTTAGATCAAGTTATTGTTGGTTATGTAGGAAATGAAAAACCTATGTCTTTGTACAAGTGGCTTTAACCGCGAGCGTAGGAGCTTCCTTGCAATGGCTCGGACCAAACATTTCGTCCGTAACAAAAAGTACACACTTTTGTTTTCCAAGACAATTCTGCAAGATTAATCCAAACGATCAAAGATTCACTGAAACCAACATATTATTAACGTTATCTTTTTCTTTTACCTTTTTTACGAGCCTCAACGTAGCCGGCGCACCGCAGCTGCCGTGTCTAAAGTGTTCACATGTACCAGAGGGATTGCCATAGTCAGCGAAATTGATCTTTGTAATAACATATCCGTAACTGCAATCAAGACCAGTTATAGGAACGGGATCAGGTTCAGGATTCGTACACACTGAATGTTCCTTATGAGATTCTGCTAACTCTCTAGGAGGTTGATGATTGGATTTAGAGAGAAATTGATTCGTGTCACGGTTGTTTTTGATGCCTCTTGCATCATAAGAAACGTTCACTTTTGAACCTAAACTAAACACAGAGGACTGAAATAAAACAAGAAGCAAAATGAAGCCACGACGAAAGCAATGTGAAGTATCCATTTTTTCACGCTTTTTCATAAATTAAGGATAACGAAAATGTTCAAGTAGGCTACTTATAGAATTATATTTATAGAAAATTCTTTTTGTTAAGACTTGGATTAATAAAGTTTTGGAGAGGCGAATTCGAGTGTAGATGTGGTTAGAAAATTTTCTCTCAATTTATAGTTCTATTTTTCAATTATCTTTTTTTTCTTGGTTTCCGGAGGTGTTGTGGTTAGACATTTCTTCTGACTTTTTCAAAATTTCTTATTAATGGATTTGGATTTTCAGTGAAAAGAAAACAGTAATAGTTTTCCATAGAAACTACTCTCATTGCTTTCACAATTTTCTGTTGATATTTGTACTTTTAGTTGTCTCTACTAAGTGAATTTATTGTTATCCAAAGGTCACAAATATGGATTATGTAATGTTTATCCAATTTATATATGTCATGAAAATTCATTGTCTTTTATATCCATCCTACTAGTGATCATAAAATATAAAAAATTTGATTCAAACATTAGAGTGAAATTTCAGATACCTATATTACATAATTATTCATTCATTATTTAATTCTTTAACTATTAGCATAGTTTTTATCATTTATATTTTTTGTCAACAAATTATTATGTATATTAGATTAAAAAAATTTGGAAATCCAAACCGGTGGTGGACTATCTACATAAATAATATCATACATGTATGAATGCGTAGTACAAATGCTAAAATATTGGTATTAAAATTTTGTTTGTCATTTATCAATTAGCTAATTGCTTTAATTTTATGGAGTTTAGTTTCATAACTAATACTTTTTTCAATCATTTTTGCGATTGACATTTATGTGAATCGTATAAGATTTTTCATTCCTTGTAACATGTAGGCTTCTTTCAAAATATGTGACGAAAATTAACCTTAGGATAAAGAAATACTAAGAGTAATCCGCACACATGTCGACACAATCTAAGATGAAAATTTTTTGACCTAAATTTATTATGATGATATCATATCATTTTACTATTCATCTGACATATTAGTTATCACAAAGAAAACCTAAAACGAAGCATAAAAGTCCACAAAATATTTGGAAGAAAATCAAATAAACGAATTAAAAAACAGAATTCCGAAATGAGTTCAAAATTAAAGCCTATAACAAAGTTTAAACAACAAATAAAGAAAACCTAAGTTTTTGTACAAGTAGCTTCAACAACGAACCAAGGAGCACTCTTGCAATGTGTCGGACCAAACATCTCGTCGCCATTGCCAAGAAGAAACACACACTTCTTTTTTCCAAGACAATTCTGCACATATAATATTTAATGATTCGTTACCAAGCAAATATATATTATCAATGTGTTTTTCTAACTGGGATTGCATGTCTACATTTCACCGTAGCGTCTGACTAATCCTAATGACAAACATGCTATTTGGCAAAATTTTCCGACAAAACACACGGGTCAATGTTTTGTACACAATAAAACCAAAACACAGAGATGTAACAAGTTTATGTTTTTGGCTGCAAGTAGAAAAAGCCATGCAACATTAGTAATGTTAATTAACCTCTTTGACAAGCCTCAATGTAGCGGGTGCGCCGCAATTGCCGCGTTTAAAATGGCCACAATCACCACTTGAATGGCCATAGTCGGCGAAATTGATCTTTGTGAAAACATACCCTTCTTTTTCGCAACCGAACATCATCACAATGGCCCTAGATCTGTTTTGATGGCGACAAACTGAAAACTGATTGCCCAAATTTAGATGAGAATAATCACTACGACGATTTGGAATGGAATCAGAGTGAATACGTTTCGAGTAAATTTCGGTTTTGGTGTCTCTTGCATCATAAGATACGTCCATTTCTGAAGATAAACAAGAGATATAGAAAAGGAACAGAAGAAGAACTAATCTGAAACAAGTTCCCATGTTTTTGGTAGTGAAAATGCTATTAGCATACTACTTACGATTGTAGTTATTTATAGGTGTTTTTTCTTTCAAATTCGAATAATTGAAGTTTATTTGTTGTGTTCACGAAATTATTTTGTCAGTTTGTTGTTTGATTCTTGGTTTTCGGAGGTATTGGTGAAGGACATCATTTCTGACTTTTCAACGATTACTTATTAATAGATTTGCATTTTCAGTGGGAAGAAAATATCTTTCTTCCAAATTAGAGTTGGTTTCACAATTATCCATTGTTCCTTACATTTTTGTATCTCCTATTTGATTTAATTGTTATATTAAGGTCAGAGACTTAAAATTCATTTATGTTCTTATCCTTTGGATATGCAATGTTATCTCCAACTTTTTCTTGCATGTACATTTGCATCTGACTTTGGATATATTATGTGTGTTAACGTTTTCACGTTGTAGAAACATTGTTTTGTTAGTTTGTAATAATTATTTAGTACACACTAATCTTGTGAAAATTTGCATTTAATTTGCACAATTAGAACATAATCCTACTAATTAAGATTACAGATTTTGAAATCTAAGGCAGACATTTCAAAATCTCTAGCTACCTTCTTCAAAAGCAAACTAATTATTAAAAGTTTTTAATTTCTTTTCAAGGATATTGTATTGTGACTTTAATTAGGTTAGTATTCATAAACATTATGGCGAATTGGCAATGGTACATATTTATTATTTAGACTTTGATTTAGTAAACCCTTTAGCTATTCCCAAGAACTACATTTTTGCAGGGAACTCCATCGGAGATGAATGAGTTCGTCCTTGTTGGCTGGCTGGTATATCTTTGCATAAATATTTGATCATATAATATTTTACTATAACACTCTTTTCTTTGTCAATATCGATCATATGATCACTAACACAAACTTACTCCAAAAATACACTAACACAAATTAGTAGATTACATATATATCAACACTTTTCCTTATTCATAAAAAGATCATTTCATTTCAACTAAGATGCATTATTTTGTGCATTATTCCTTCTATTTAGAAAAGATGCATCAATAAAAGCAACAGGTTTGTGTTATGGAGATTCAATTTGACAAAAAAGAACGATGCATGCATCAAAGGTTCTTATTAAAAAAAGTCATAAATATGATCAGCAACAATTTGATCAAACAAAAGAAGAAGAGAGAAAAAAAATTGTTATAAGAAATCACAATCCCTTAAACAGCTTTTTTCTTACAAGTAGCAAAAATAGCGAAGCGAACAGGTCCTTTGCAATGGGTGGGACCAAACATCTCGTCTGTTAGAAAAAGATAACACTGTTCTTTTCCTACGCAATTCTGCATAAATAAAAGAAGAATAATAATAAGGTTTATTCCAAAGAGGTTAACGTTACTAATTAATGTTTTGATGATATTTGTGTTTAACCTTTTTGACGAGCCTCAAGGTCGAGGGTGCGCCGCAGTTTCCGTGTTTAAACGTTTTGCAAGAACCAGTGGGCTGACCATAGTCGGCGAATTTGATCTCACTAATAACATATCCTTTAACGCAAGAAGCTACAAAAATGTCATTATCCTCTGGTTTTTGAAACCCACACAGTGGTTGTTCTCCTTGCTTCGAACCGGTGAGATTATTGATATTACGTTTCCGATTAGTGTATTGGATGCCTCTTGCATCAGAAGAACCATTGATCTTTGAAGCAAAACAAGGCACAGAGGAAAGAAACGTAACTAAAAGCAAAATGATCAAGACTTGACGACGAATGCAATGTGTAATCTCCATTATTTTATTGCTTTTCTTATAAACAAGACGATAATGATTGATAATGCTATACGTACGCAAGTTAATGTTTTAGATTTTGAATTAAAGTTTGTTGGAGATGCGAATTCGTGTGCGGATGTGGCTGCGAAGTTTTCTATCAATCTGTCGTTTAAGTTTTGTTCTATTTTTTCACTTTTTCGACCTTGGCTTTCGGAGGTGTTGGTGAAGGACATTCAATTCGGACTTTCTCAACATATTTAGTTCAATTTTTATATAGTTTCTATATTTCAGACGTTTGATTGTATTGTTTTTAAAAATTTGTACCTAGAACATAAAAAATTGTTCTTAATTTATACGTACACATGATGAATTTATGATATCATATAATAGACCAGAACTGCTTGCTTACACGTTAAGTCAAAAGCTCTCGTTGCATGAAAAGTCCACGTGGCAGGGTTCCACACACAAGAACGATCTTCTCAAATACGTGTCGCGCAAAATGTAACTTCGAACAATACAATGAGAAAAATAAGGAAATTACCAGACCACGTGGCAGCTATTGCTTATCGAAGTCATCACGTGGCATCTATCTCACTAGAACCAAAACACTTGCTATAAAGCTAACCAAGCAGCTTAAAAAATACTAATGAACAGGACGAACAAAAATTCGTAGAAGTGTAAAAAGAATCGATTAGGCTTTCTTGAAGACCAAGCAAAACAAGCAACTTAAGAAACAAATCATGGCGTCTGGACAACGAGAGGCGGAAAAAGCTGCGAAGGCCGAGAGAGCTGAAGCCACAGCGAGGCTCGCGGCTGACGATTTGAGAGATATCAATAAAGAAGGTGGTGTGACTTATAAGGTGACGGAGACGACAACGACGACCGACCCGGAGAGGCCTGGGCTGATAGGCTCGGTGATGAAGGCTGTGCAGGGAACGAAAGATGCAGTGATTGGTAAAAGCCATGATGCGGCAGAGTCAACGAGAAATGGAGCTGAAGTTGCATCAGAGAAGGCGGCGGGGGTTAAAGATGCCACTGCAGAGAAGGCTGGAGAGGTTAGAGACAGTGCTGCGGATAAGACAAAGGAAGCTGCGGATAAGGCGAGAGAAGCTAAAGATAAGACGGCCGAGAAAATGAGTGAGTATAAAGATTACACGGCGGAGAAAGCAACGGAGGCCAGAGACAAAACGGCTGCTAAGATGGGTGAGTACAAAGACTATACTGCGGATAAGGCAAAAGAAGCTAAGGATACGACCGCAGAGAAAACAAAGGAAACAGCAGATTACACCGTGGACAAGGCTACGGAAGCGAAAGATAAGACAGCGGACAAAATGGGTGAATATAAAGACTATACTGCAGATAAGGCGAAAGAAGCTAAGGATACGACCGCAGAGAAAACAAAGGAAACAGCAGATTACACCGTGGATAAGGCTACGGAAGCGAAAGATAAGACAGCGGACAAAATGGGTGAATATAAAGACTTTACGGCAGAGAAGGCTACGGAAGGGAAAGACGCTGGAGTGAGTAAGATTGGTGAGCTTAAGGATAGTGCTATGGATACGGCGAAAAGAGCTATGGGTTTCTTGTCAGGGAAGACTGAAGAAACCAAACAAAAAGCCGTTGAGACCAAAGACACGGCCGTGGTATAGCTCAGCTCTTTCGATTCGCAAAGAGTATATACTGATTTGTCATGTGTTTATTTAATCATATATATACTTCGTGTAGTTAATTCTTCGTTGTTCATTTTAATAGGAGAAAATGGACGAGGCTGGAGAAGAAGCGAGGCGGAAAATGGAAGAAATGAGACTTGAGGGCAAAGAGCTTAAAGACGATGCTGGCCAAATGGGACACGAAAAGACTGAATCCGCCGCCGAAAAAACTCGCGAGGTGAAAGATACTGCCGCCGAGAGGTATTAACAAATATTTCGGAAGTGAATATCATATGAAAAATAGAATGTAATGAAATTTGATGACAGAGAAGTTAAAAACTTAAAATTAATTGTTTCGTAGAGGTGAAGAAGGGAAAGGATCGATAATGGGTGCGTTGGGGAACATGACGGGAGCGATAAAGAGTAAGCTTACTGGTACTTCTGATGATGAGACACGCGTAGCGCGTGGAGACGAAGAAGGCTCGGGAAAGACGACTGTGACGATTGACGTGAAAGATACAAAGCCAGGATATGTGGCGACGTCGCTGAAAACGTCGGATCAGATGACGGGTCAAACTTTCAACGACGTTGGAGAGATGGATGATGAAGCAGGGAAGGGGAAAGTCACCGTGTCAGAGAAGGGGAAGCTGTGAGATAGCAGTTTTATACTTTGTTTTTTTGTAAAACGGAGATGCAGCAAGGGTGGTTTTTTTTTTTGTTCGTCAGTCTTTTTCAATCTTAATTTATAATAAATACTTCTGTTATATAAGTTATGCACTAGCACCAAACCAAAAATTGGAAATGCACAACCCTAATCAAGATTATGAAGCTACTGAATTTCATCAGCATCAGAATCAGTTGTTCTATAAGATCATACATTCAAATAAAAAATATGTTAAATGTGAATGTGGAATGCGGAATGCGGAATGCGTCTGCTGGGTTCGTAATAGTATACAAACAAAGATATCACCTGCGCATATGAAATTGTCGAGAACTCAAGTTGTTGTCTGTCTATTAAAGATGTTGAGGTGATTCTGGCTCGAGCTCTCACTAGCACAGAGAATATGTTTAAAAAGCATAATTTACCCCTCGATCAATCACTGAACAGATCTCAGAGATATATATAGAACAGGGAAATCGAAGGAGTCAAATTGCTTGCTTAGTCGAGGAGCTTTGGCTCATACCTGGTTTGGATTCTGAATATGATATTGCAAGGTTTCCCATTTTAACTTCCATAGCTTCTTGCTCCTCTTTTTCTCTCTTTGTTCTCTCTGTATCGAGCTTGTCGGATTTTTCGTCTTTAGGTGAGAGTGCAGGTTCTAGGGAGCGGGGGCCAGAGTTGATCCAGGGATGTAGAAGACACTGAGACGCAGTTAGTCGTTTCTCGGGGACGAAATCAAGAATCGAAACAAGAAAATCACTCAATTCATCTGCATCTTGCTCACTGAACTCATACTTCTCAGTAAGCACTTTGTTCATAGGCCAGAAACGCAATCTTCTGATGTGTCGAAGATCACCATGCCTATTGAAGAAATCTCTGGAGTAGCGACCTCCTAAAGCTATCTGCAAACACACAAAAAATGAAGAGTTGGAGTTTAGATGGCCTTGAATAGTTGAAGTATTTCAACAGCCTGCTAATGATTCTATTACCTTGCGTGGCATCGTTCCGAGAAGCTCCATCATCAAAGCCAAGTGGTCCTGTTCGCCAGAAACAAAAAAAAAACAAAGAAGCAAATTAGCTCCGCTACATAAATGTTAAAAGCAACAGTCCATAGCTACATAAAAAGCAACAGTCCATGGCTACATAAATGTTAAAAGCAACAGTCCATAGCTACATAAATGTTAAAGCAACAGTCCATAGCTACATAAATGTTAGACTCAGTAAGCCTAAATCACTATCTGTTTCTCAAAGAGAGGAGAACAACAAAGAACAATATCTGAGAATCAATAACCGAAAGGAAGCTATAAAACAAAATAAGCGTTTAGGGTATGTTTTAGAGCCCTTAATCTCTCTAAGAAACCAAAAGCTCCCATGAAGCAATTGATCAAATAGTCCTAATTCGTTCTCCCTTTAACTTATGTACATCAGTTAGGTTCCTCAAACTACCAGAAAACAAATTGAAAAGATCTGAATGCTCATTTTCCACACTATAATCCCACCAAACAAGAGAAGAGAGAGCAAAATATGTAGATACCAAAGAGCAAAAAGACAGTACTAGTAACTTAAGCGTACCTCATCTCTATCATAATTGTCTCCACTATGGGGATCGAAAAGTACATCTCCAGTGGCGAGTTCAAAACAAATGCAAGCAAATGACCATAGATCTGCCGATGTAGAGTATTTAGATCCAAGGATTACTTCTGGACACCTATACTGTCTTGTTTGAATGTCGCTTGTGAACTGTTTGTATGTCCAACACGCGTTACCAAAGTCAACTAGTTTACACTTGAGGTCAACAGATGCCACAAGGTGCCTTCTACTTGACCGACTCCCTTTCTTACCACATTGCTTTCCTTTCTCACTACCATCTAAACCATTTGTGGCAGAAGTAGAAGGACAATTTTCCTCGATCAATATTTTAGCAGCACTCGTTTTACCATTAACCGATAATCCCACTTCATGAACTTTGTCAGATTCAATAATGCCTTTTTTCTCTCCACTTTCCAGAGCCGAAAGCTTTGTCTTTCTATGAATGCATGTAGTTTGATTCTTGACAAAATCCCCACTGGAGTCAACTGTCTTATCCTTGTCACTGGGGAGAACAAGAGGAGCACCAGAGTTCCTAGGATCTTTCGATGGATCAATCCTTGACGGTAACAAGACATTTTCAGGCTTCAGGTCAGTATGTATGATCGAGAGCTGTTTATGCAAGTAGTCTAACCCAACCAACATGTGATAACAAATCTCTTTGACCATCGGAATAGGCAAACCACGGTAGTCAGAATACTTTATGAGCGTTAACAAATTATCACCCAAGTACTCAAAAACCATACATACATGCTGCCCATTCGGACCAGAGTGTTTGAAGTGATCCAAAAGCTTCACAACACATTTGCTATTATCAGTGTCTCCCTCTGCAATCTGTTGCAATATAGTTATCTCATCCATAGCAGCCTCAGTATAGTGCTGAGCACTCTTTTGCACCTTTAACGCCACATATTTCTGTGCATTCCACGGAAATCCGGCACGAGTAAGAAATCACAAAAACAAAACATCTCATATGTGTCCAAACATCTTCAAAGACACCATATAAACTAAACAAGGTGAAAAGATCACAATTTCCATTTTGTTCACTAGACGAACAAGAATCTTCACTTAGTTCCTAACCAACACAGAGGGAAAAGAAAGGGTAAAATGAACAGGAGAGGGAAAAAGATTAAGAAATACGAATTAACCACGAAATAGAACCACCTCCATGTGAGGATTAGCTTCAAGAAGTTCGTAACCAGCAAAAGAAAACTAGCGCGAGAGAGACAGAGAGAGGTGCGTACAGAGGACTGAGTGTCCCAGGCCAGCCAGACAGTAGAGAAATGCCCCCATCCGAGTTTACTCTGGACAACGTACCGACCGTTCTTAAAGGAGTCACCGGTCCGCACGGCGTGGTAACCGCCGCGCCGGTAATCCTCCGTCCCTTCGTCCTCTGACGTGTATTCACCACCGTCGCTGCTCCACTTCTCCGCCTCCATATTCAAAGATCCACATTCAAGGAAAACGAAACTATCTCTCTCCCTCTACTCTTGGAAATTCCGACGATGATTGAATCCAATTTTTTGGATCTCTCTCTTCATTTTATTTTCTTATTTCTGGAAGCTTGTGCAGAGCTTACGATACGCACCGTTTTAGCTGACAACTTCCTCTCTCGGCGGCAATCAGAAAAAAAAAATGATTGAGGGATGCTGGCGTCATCACTGTAATGTTGAAAAAATGTGGGCCAATAGAAAATATGGGCCTTTGTAATGGGCTATAAAGTACTGGGCTAACGCAAATAAAAGTATATATGTATTACACGAAAATGGTTTGTGCTGATGTTCACTCTTGTTGAAGTCTCTTATATAAAGTATCCATTGAATTAGGGTTTCGTGAGCAGCCTGAGGAGGAAGAAGAACAGGAGGAGCAACCATGGTTCTCAAGTAATCAAATCTCCCATTTCTTTCTGTATTTTATTCATCTAATTGGTATCGCCTTAGCTTAATGATTCCTGATTTCACTATGGGAAGGATCGATTCACTGGATTAAGATATTGTATTGCTTCTCTTTCGTTTCAATCGGATTCCGTAATATCTATTGATTTCTCGTTATTTTAGTAGTCAAAGCTGGGTAACTTCATGGGTTTCTATACGAGGATGAGAATGTACTATGAAAATTTTGCAAAAATTTTAAATGAATGAAACATCTGTTATGTAGTCTCTATTTGGTATTGGATGATACATTTCATTTATGTAGCTATGTCTCATTCGTTGTCTATTTTGGAATGTAGGACGGAACTTTGCCGTTTCAGTGGCCAGAAGATTTTTCCAGGCAGAGGAATTAGATTTATCCGAGCTGATTCTCAGGTAGCTCTTATATCAAAATAGATGTTAATGATTTGGAAATAGTGTGCTCGTTAAATCTCTTAATGGGTTGAATATCCATGATTGTTCAGGTTTTCTTGTTCGCCAACTCAAAGTGCAAAAGGTACTTCCACAACAAGTTGAAACCATCGAAGCTTGCATGGACTGCCATGTACAGAAAACAGCACAAGAAGGACTCAGCGCAAGAAGCTGTGAAGAAGAGAAGACGCGCCACCAAGAAGCCATACTCAAGGTCCATTGTTGGTGCTACCTTGGAGGTGATTCAAAAGAAGAGAGCTGAGAAACCAGAAGTTCGGGATGCAGCAAGAGAAGCTGCTCTACGGTTGGTTTATCTCTCTCTCAATTCATTCGTTCATTCAGTCATTTAAAGAACAATTTCAAAATTTGAAATGAGTGTGATGATTGGACAGTGAGATCAAGGAAAGAATAAAGAAGACCAAAGATGAGAAAAAGGCTAAGAAAGCAGAATTTGCTTCTAAGCAACAGAAGATTCAAGCAAAGATCCCCAAAGCTGCTGCATCAAAGGGTGGTCCTAAGTTGGGAGGTGGTGGTGGCAAACGCTGAAAAGCCTTACCATCTCTTCTCGATTTGTTTGTTTTTTCTGCTAGTGTCTACTTTTCTTAGGTAATGTTTGTTTCAGGATATTTTGCAAAATGTAAACCTTGTTTTTTGGTTCTCGTCTCTTACTTTTTGCATTCTTAAATATGGGACTTGAGAATCGCGTTCTCGCAAACCATAGTGCTAGAATTATTACAGAACAGGCTTGAAATCAATAAAAGTAATGTACTTTGAGAAACTACATGTGTCATTCTCGTATGTGCAGTCTGTAATTTATTCGACAATCTTAGCTCAGATTTAGAACATATACTAATAAGATAAAACTATTAAGAGGAAAGTCAAGTGGTTGACAGACCATATACATCTGTCAGTTTTCTATAATGTAAAGACCTGTTGCATCGTCATCATCATTATCACCCCATGCACATTCGCTCATCATCATCTCCTCATTTTTTTAATTTATTTTTCTTATCCAAACACCTACCGGTTTGGATCGGTTTAGTTCTCAGATGGTTGTGTTGTGAAACAATCATGAACAAATATGAAAATATAATTCATTTCAAAATTTCAAAATAAATTTTTCATTTAAAAATAATGGAAATTCAGGTTTAGGTTTGACATTGGAATGATTCCTCCTCGTTTTAATGAGATTACGTCGTTCGATTGTACCTATATATATTGGTTTTAGCGATTATATAATTTTTTTATACGTCACGTTTTAGCGTTATGCTATGTTATTAAATAATAAAAGTTTAAAAATCGTATTCAGGTGTAGGTATCTATATCAAAAATCAGTTTACTATTCTATCAAGTTGCGTTTGAAAAGTTTCAGCTACGGCCAAACTAATAACTCTTTTTCTTTCTTTGAAAAGAAAAGAAGCATAAAAGATGATATTTTAAGTAAAATAGAAGAAAGAGACAAAACTTGAAGCAAACATCATTATTCTCTCTTGTATTGATCTTATTTCGACTTTAATTTAGATCTCGATCTTCGTCTCCAAATTCAAAGAAAACAATGATCAATAAGACCTTCTTGTTCTTCTTCTGTATCGTCGTTTTCATTCAATGTCCACCACAAATCCAATCCCAAACCATCCCAAGAAACATTAGCATTTTCATTTTGGCTGGACAAAGCAACATGGCGGGTCGAGGCGGAGTATATAACGACACCGCCACAAACACCACCGTGTGGGACGGCGTAATTCCGCCCGAATGCCGATCAAACCCTTCGATCCTCCGTCTCACGGCCAAGCTCAAGTGGGAAGAAGCTAAAGAGCCACTCCACGTTGACATTGACATTAACAAGACCAATGGTGTTGGACCGGGGATGTCATTTGCAAACCGGATAGTTAACCGGTTTGGTCAAGTGGGTTTGGTTCCGTGCTCTATCGGTGGGACTAAACTAAGTCAATGGCAAAAAGGTGAGTTTCTTTACGAGGAGACGGTGAGAAGGGCAAAGGCGGCTGTGGCTAATGGCGGTGGATCGTACAGGGCGGTTTTGTGGTATCAAGGTGAGTCGGATACGGTGGATATGGTGGATGCTTCGGTGTATAAGAAGAGACTAGTAAAGTTTTTTAATGATCTTCGAAGTGATTTACATCATCCAAATCTTCCTATTATTCAGGTACGTTAAATTATTTTAAACTCTGATTGGTAAGCCGCAAAATAACATAATAGTTAGAAAACGTTGCAGGATTTTTAGTTTTATGAATTATCGATCTATGCTTAGTGATTCTGCAAGTTAAACAGTGGATATTATTCTAGTTTTTTTTCTTATATTTGAATAGCAAATTTTAGGATAATAAACGAAAAATGCATGCGGAGTAAAATTAAGAAATCATTACGTGAGAGAAGTTACATTTTTTTCTTGGTGAAAAAAGTTTTTAAAAAATATTCACAAATTATATAATATTATTTATAATAAATATAAATTAGATATTTGTATAATTTTATTATTTATTTAAAATTATTTTTAATATTAATTTTTGTATTTATAAATTTAGAAAATAAAAATAATTATTTTTACGAATTTAATAATATTTTTTAGATAGTTTAATAAAATATATTATTTTTTTACACGAAATATATTATTTCTTTAAATAAATTAATAATAATAATATATATTATAATTATTTTAATAATTTAAATTTTCTAATAATTTAAAATCATTTGTATATTTATTTGAAATTTATTATAATGATAAAACGTTAACCTGATATTTCTATTATTAATAGGGAAATTTTTTTAAAAAATATTACTGAAATGATATATTAGAGATGATATTTTATTAATAATGAAAATTGTTTTTAAAATATTACTTAAATAATATATTAGAAATGTTACTCGTCCTTAATGCGCTCCACTATTCTATGCAGCATATATTTTTTTAATTGCAGCATATTTTTATTTAATTGCAGCATATTTTTATTTAATTGCAGCATTTTTTTTTTACAATTTCGTAATCATTAATTGTACTAATCCAGGCTGTAGCTATGAATTGAACCAATCCAGCTGTAGTGTGTTACCGTTTGGTCCTTTTGGTCTTAACCCGAAATTGATAGTAATAAGTTTCTGAATGTTTTGGACATAAAACAATAAAAAGGTGGCAATAGCAACAGGCGCAGGACGATATCTTGACGCGGTAAGAAAATCTCAATTGGAGACAGACCTTGAGAACGTGCATTGTGTTGATGCAATGGGCCTACCTCTTGAACCGGATGGTTTGCATTTAACCACATCTTCTCAGGTTCGGCTCGGTCATATGATGGTTGATGCTTTCCTCGCCATTCCAAATTCAGCTCCACCACTAACTACTCTCTGCCTTTTCTGTCCTTGTTTTGTTTTTCTTTTTGTATTATATAATTATCTCCCAATAAACTTATAGGCACTTGGATAAGCCTTATATAGCTTCAATTATTCGATTCAATTCTGTGCACACCATCTCTGACTGGATATTATTAAAAAAGAAATCAAATCAGATCATTTTGGTCGGATACAGTTATACAAATAATCATAGTCTTCGTCATCCAACCTATAAACATGAGAATACACACACACAAAAAGAGTTCTCTCGTCTAAAATATGTAACAAAATGAGTAAACGAAGTAAAAACAATAACAAAAAAAGGTCGATGAAATGCACAATACTCAAGTGAAAGTTACCGTACCGTCGACTCGATATACCCTAATTTTGGGAACCAGTTAAATTCAACGACAGTAACAAATTAAAAGGCACATCGGAGTTATTATTATTCTTACCTTCAAAGAATCAAAAGTTTTTGCTGTGACCCTCTTTCTTCAAGCTATTTCACAAAAGCTTTCTTTCTGTATTCTTTCAAATCGCCAACTGGGTTTATGAAGACTGAATCAACACATAACCCGCCTTTCGAGTGCGTGCAGTCGATCTGTTTCATGGACCATTGGATTTCGGTCGATGGTTCTGATCCGGTCACTATGAATTCACCAACCCTATATTCGATCCAGCAACCGCGCTTGTGTTGCCCCACTGCTTCTTGTCTTTCAACATCCTCCAAGTAATATTCACATGATGCATCTTGACCATCAGAAGTCGAAAGCGAAAACCTTACAGGCTTTAAATCCCAACCGTGAGTGTGCTCAAAGTGGCACACTCGTCTTCCCAGCCTTTTCGTGAATTTCCCTAGATGGATTCTGAATGATAAAGAGTATATACCAGGCGGGAGATGGAATCTCACTGTTCCATCTACTTCAAACCACCAAATCTGCTGCAAGTAGGCTACAACATGAAACCTGTCAAGGGTAAATTTTAAAAAGGATATTACTTTTTGTTCCAGAACCCACAAATATAAAACAAACTGATACATTGTTTCAATCTTGCACGAGTAGAATCCTATCACGCGCTACGCACCTCTCTCATGTTTTATGCTCTCTTAGAAAGTTCAACTGATTTTGTTTGTCACTAGCCTAATCACTTCACAAATTGGTATGAATCATTACAACATTAGCATCTCAAATCCGAACATGAAGATTATGCAAGAACGGTCATTATCAATATTATCGATTCTTCAAAATTCTAAAAACAGAGTCACCTCCTCACACTAAGAGAACAACAGGCCCTTATCAAACAATAATCTCCACACAAACTTTTCAAAACTTATTTGATATGCTTAAGGGATAGTTGTTCTAAGCCCCCTAGACAAAAATCCTGAGAAACAAGGTTCACCTCAAGAAATTCAGGTGATAAATGACATTATCACAAACCACGTAATGGGTTGATCTTCTACTTGTTGATATTCTAAAGGATTCTATTGAGATTCAATCAGCGATTGTATACCTAGATTCTTCCGTTGGAATCCAATTCCAGTATCTTCTGTCTTCAATTCCAGTTATAGCCATTCCTCTCGCAGAAATTGCCATACAAACCCGTCCCGTAACTCTATCAATCCATAGTTCCTGGGGAAAAAACACAAGACTTTATACCATCAATTTGAAACTATCTTAATATTAACAATTCAGAAAAATCTTCCAAATGAAACCAAAACTCAAAAAGCAGGGATTAAACCAGCATATATACACGACAAAAACCCTAATTCCCAAAATCCAATACATAAGGAACCTTGAAACTCCCAGCATACCTTATTATCATCGTCAAAGGGGATTGGACGAGAGAGCAGAGCGAAAATATCCTTCTTCGAGAGAGTATGATATCTCTCCGGCGGCAATAAATCAAGCAGATCCTGGTAATTCGGCGGAAGCTTCTTCTCCCATACAGAATCCGACGAAGCCGCGCCACGAAACGAACGATTCAGGCCAGCCAGATTGCAAATCTCTGGCGGCGTCAGGTACATAAACACGGAGGCGACGCAGCTCTCCGGTATATCGCCGAGGCTAGGTCCCATAGCCAAACAATTCGCCCCGTCGTTCAGATTCGACAAGGACGAACCCATGCCCCTTCTCTCCAATAGTCCTAATAGTTGACCGGAACTATACAACCCAACACAGCTCCGTACGGTATATCAGAAAACGCAATCGCCTATACGCGTTGAATGGATAATCGATGAAGATTAAGAGCCATGGTCGCGCGGCAATACTTTATGAAGCTTTCTATACAAGTATTACTCTCTTCCCTCTTTTTGTTTCTCACTGGTGATATTTCTCGGAAAATCTTTGGACAAGGCGAGAAACGGAGAAAGTGAGGGAAAGATATTAAAGAAAAAAATAAAATGAGCGGAAACGGGTGACGTGAGAAAAGCTAAGATCAACGAAGGGTAATGCTGTCACGTGGCGCCGCCGAAAAAGTCCGTTGATTTGGTGTAAAGCATTTGGGACTTGAAGAAATGTAATTTATATCAGTCCAAAAGAAATATTCCTCCTTTCCAAAATACTCAAATGTTATTTTTGGGTTGTATGATACGATATAATTGATTCCTTTAAATTTCGATGTTAGATTTCTAACATTTCCTCTGAACTTTTTATTCAAGTTTTTGTAACTAATAACTAGTCTCTTAGTTGTTTGCATGTAGTTAATATCTTCATGCAGGGTCCCTTGTCTAGTTTTGTGGTATCTATTTACTCCATGTGATTAATATTGGGGAATTGAGTTATGTATAGAAAAGACTGTTTGATTTGATTTGATCAGAAATTGCAACGAATTATCGTAAAGTTTGGTAGCATCGTAATCACGCCGAAATGAAATAATAATTATCGTATGGACGGGGGAGAGTTGGGAAACAAAAAGATTCATAAGACAAGCTAAAGAGAAAACATCATGATTGTTCATCATCATTCCACTCCGACATGGGATCATATTATGCTTAAAGTAAGTGTCAAAAGCAATAATTTTTTTTTTTTAGAAATCTCAGAATTTTGTTTTACCAGGGGATATAACTTTACTTTTCTCGTGGGACTTAGAGAAGTAAAGCTTTAACGTGAAAATAGTTTTCAAATGATAGGATTTGTTAACAGAAAAAATAAGGGAATGTTACAGCTTATTACAAAAACCCATCAAATATCCTAAGTACAAAAACCAAAAGTCCCGGAGATAATATGCTCACACTCCGGCATTGGATGGAAGCAAAATTTGAAAAAATTATTTTGATATTTTCAGGGCAACCCAAAATGCAGCAAATTTTATAATATATATAGAAGTGATGCAGATTTATTAATCCTCTAGCTCGATGATCTTGACCACAGATGCATCACCAACTTTCTGACAAACCACTACTCTGTCATGCGACTTGATCACTCCAGCTTGCTTCCCATGGTCTAGAGCAACCTTCAGTACTGACTCGTTTGTCGCACTTGTTGATTCCGCCTTTAAACAACAACACCAACATCACAATTTCATTTAAAACCTCTTGTATGAATGAGCCTCCGAGGCACCCATAAGCAGAAAATCAAATTCGAAAAGATTTATCAACAATTCCACTCCGACATGGGATCATATGTAGCAACAATTAATTAGTAGCAACAATATATGTCCTAAATAAGAAGAGGAGAGATAACAAGACTTACAGGGTGACGAGGGTCAGCAAGCATTGGGAAGAGGCCTCTGACAATAAGTGACTGCCTTGCCTGTTAAGAGTCAACAGTCAACACGGCTTAACCTTAAACTGTCACATGCACTTCATATATATGTGACTATCTTGTATCAAAAGATAGATTCTATTATTCAAAAGTACACAATCACACGGATATCTTCAGTAATTTCTCTCTCCAACTATTGGTATTGCACATTTAGCAAGTCATTTTTCTTAAACTGTGTCCAAGGTTGATGACAGAGTATACGTAAGATAAACAACTCCACAAGCAATAGCTATAAATCATGTCTACTGAAAACCAGAAATCTTTTAAGAGAATGATATGACTGTAATTTCTAAACTTGAGAGACCAGGAGAAACAGGGATGGGGAGGGAAACATGCCTCAAAGGCTCCACTAAAGCTCCACTTCAGCTGGTTTGTCTTAACCCGGGGAATGACAACAGAAATAACCGGCATCGTTGGCCTGTATTTGGCAATCAACCTGCACGAATATGAATGGAGTAACAATCCATTAAACAAATATGACTAGATTAAATGAAAAAAAAACAGTTTTAAGCCAAAAAGGAGTGCTCTGAACCTGGCTGCTCTTCCAGAAGAGGTGAAGCATATAATTACGGATGCTTTAACCTTGATGGCTGCCCGTACCTGATCAAGCATGGATTAAACTAGATTAAAAAATTGCGATGCACTTTGCGTTTTAAAATCAGAAAGTCTAATTCATTTTTATGTCTCTGCAACAAGGATTGACAGACTTACAGCTGAAGAAGCAATAGATTCCAAGTGAGTCATCGGTTCTCCAACATACTTGACAGTCTTCTTGAAGTACAAATCTTGATTGAAAACTTTTTCTGCCTACGAACAGATAAAGAAAATGTGTAAGAGTACACCAGATGCATTTGGTTCCACACAGTTGCAAGATGCATGAGATTTAAAGATGCAATGAACAAAATGATAATAGGGAAATTTATCATTAAGCCTACCTCAGCACAGATCCTACCAACAGTTGATATTGTCTCAACAGGGTACAATCCGCGAAGGGTCTCAGCACCAAGAAGAATTGCATCACTTCCTGCAGGAAGTAAATTGGAAGAAGAAAACCAATTTATGACAAAAGCTATGATCCAAAGCAAGCAGATTCTGCTATAAAATGTTAGAAGCACCATAAAAGAAAGATATTCCAGGGTAAACGTACCGTCTAAAACAGCATTAGCAACATCTGTCGCCTCTGCACGAGTTGGTCGCAAGTTGTCAGTCATACTGTCAACAACACGGGTAAGAACGGCTGGCTTTCCAGCCATGTTGCACTTGTAAAGAGCCGCCTTTTGAAACAAGAACACCTGAACCAGAACCCACCAAGGTAATTATAGAAGAGAGTAAATTTTGGTGCAGGACAAATCAATTTGAATGACCAACCAGTATACCTTTTCTGGGGGTAGATCTATACCCAAATTCCCACGAGAAAGAATAATTCCATCAGCTTCTTGTAGAATCTCGTCAAAGTGGGTAAGTCCCTAAATTTAAAATAAAATCAACAGCTTCCTCCTTAGCAAAAAAAAAATGTACGGAGACATAATATAAAGCAAAAATCAATACATTTCCCTTACCTCTACATTCTCAATCTTTGCAAATATTTGTGTTTGAGAGAGGTCACCCAACTTTTTAAGCAATTCACGGGTCTGTGTTGTGAAACAACAATTGGTTATTGTTCAAGCTAATCAGAAACTTAGAATTAATAATGCACACAGAAAGAAGAACGACACAACAACTGAAGGGCCAGCATAAAAATACAGACCTGGCGAACATCCTCTGCATGTCGACAATAAGACAATGATAGAAAATCGATTTTATTTTGAACCCCCCATGTGCTTATAACCTAGATGATAACCAAATAATAAAAAATTCTGGTAAAAAAATCGAACAAAAATATAAGAATGTGTTCTGAAGTGAACAAAGCAATCACTAGATTTTAGATTAGAAGCAACTCTGACCTCCTTATCCTTTTCCGTAAGAGTTGGCAGATCGATATGAACTTGAGAGGCATGCAGAGTGAACAAAGAACCAGCCAGAGTAGCAGCATTCCTTGAAAGGCAAATGACATCATCTCCTTTAACTTCATCGACCTACAGATTCGTTTGGGAGATGGTAGGTCTTACAATCTAACTGTTTAAAACTTTAACATAGAGAAACCACCAACCCTCCATCTTTAGCTTTTATTTACCTCGAGCCAAACTGAAGTTGTTTCGCTACCCGTGAATAGGTATTGGCCAACGAAGATAGTGTCTCCTTTCTTCACTGCCTGAAAACCTCAAACGCACGCCTATATTAATAAACGCTATACCATTGATTATACATATAATCATCTTGTTGTATAAGGGTGATAGAGAACATTTGCAAGCCCATTAAAATTAATGGGAAGGACTTCGGAAGAGGCTTCTTGGTCTTGATTTGGTGTCAAAGTTACAAGGCCGTCAGCTTTCAAAGTAATAGCTTTCTCAGTTTTGTTGATAACTTGCAACTCGGGTCCAACAGTATCAAGCATAACCTGAGTAACGAAAAGAAACCTTTTTACTACGACGCATCATAGAGCAAATCTAAAACCCACCAGATTAAAATTAGAGAAGAGAACATACAGCACAAAGCTTTTTAGTGCTCTTCACAGCAATTCTCAGATTGTCCAATGTCTCCTGGTGATAATCAGCGTCTCCCCAAGAGAAATCGAATCGAGCCACTGCCCAAAGAAAAATGGCAGAACAGAAATAAGTACCAAAATCACGTTAACAAACACAAGAGTAATCGCTAGTACCAGACATCCCGGCTTTGAGACAGCCAGAGAGAGCCTCTACGGATCGGGATTTCGGACCGAGTGTGCCGACGATCTTAGTCAATGCCGGAAAGAAACTCTGAGAAAACAAATAACAATAAAAAAATCCTCTACAAACAAAATCGAACAGGAGAAATCAATGCTTTCGATCCATGTGAAAGCGCAAACTGATAACGAAAATGGGAAACTATAACCCATCAAACAGATAAAGAGAGAGAAATCTCACAGATTTAGATGGCTCGAGGATTGAAGCCATCCTGATCGGCTCCTCGAGAAGAAGATGGCTGGAATGCATCTTTGGTGAGGAGAGGAGAGAGATCTCAGATGATCGACGGCGACAAGAGAGAAACCTGTGAGGTTCGGTAGCTACTTTATGCGATTGAGATTGACCGTCGAGTCTCCGTTATAACAACACAGTTCAACTGATATCACGCAATCAAAAGTAAATAAATAAAAAAACAAGTCGCTTTCTTTAACATAAATATTCTCCAATTAACCGTTTTTTTTTATACCATCGTTAACCAAAGATATTCATTTTTACAAATGCTCAAACGTTTTATAAGAAGCATTAAATGGGCCTTTTGGTTTCCGCCCAACTTAATTTTCTATGATCGTTGGATGCTTTAATGGGCTCATATTGTAATTTAGCTATCAACAAATTGACTTTCCCCACTTGATGATCCTATTAAAGATTCGTGACATAATAGCGACAACCTAATGCCTATAAAATAGAAGCGTTGGTACAATTATTCACAAACCAAAACAAACACAAATGATGAAACAATTATCGAAGACCGAATTAATCGTCATGTTTACATCCTTTGCCCTCTTCGTATATGTTGCATGCGTCCTAAACAGTAAACGACGTCGGACCAAACTACCTCCGGGACCAAAACCATGGCCGGTGATCGGCAACCTGTTTCAGCTCGCCGGTTCGCCGCCACACGACTCACTCACTAAACTTTCACGCCGTCACGGACCAATCATGACTTTACGGCTCGGGTCGATGCTGACGGTTGTGATCTCTTCGAGCGAAGTGGCTCGGGAGATTTTCAAGAAGCACGACGCCGCTTTAGCCGGCCGGAAGGTTTACGAGGCGATGAAAGGAGGGAAGAGCAGTAATGGGTCGCTCATCACGGCTCAATACGGTGCATATTGGCGGATGTTGCGGCGACTTTGCACCACTCAATTCTTTGTCACGCGCCGCCTTGATGCCATGAGTGACGTACGCTATAGGTGTGTTGATCAGATGCTTCGGTTCGTTGAGGAAGGCAGCCAAAACGGTGCGTATTGTTTAAGTGTTACCAAATTCAAATTTGAATCTGTAAGTACTATAGCTGTAGTTAGTTTATATTTACCAATCAAGTAAAATAGTGTTTTATTTCGGTCTTACTAATTCAAATGTGAACTTACTGCTAAGCACGTATGACACATGGTCATGGATATACTATTATTATAGTTTTAAAAAAAAGATTTGGTAAAATGTTCTTTTAAAATTACGCAAACACAATTCTTTATCTAAGACGACCATATTATCAATTCAATTGTTAGAGACATTGTGGTTTTTAGCATCTGCAATCGATGAGGTAATACTATATAATTCGTATTCAAAGTAATACCAGAGACAAATTATTGATTTGTTTAATTACATATAAATAGGATCTCTAATAAGCACATCAAATATATTAGTTTAATATAAAATTTGCAAATAACTCTTAAGATGGTTCTAGCAACCTTTGACTCCAGTGGTACGTTCAAATATATATATATATAAAAATCTCACCAAAAACATACATCTGCGATGTTTTGCTTAACAGAAAAATTATTGTTTGTTTTTCTAACCAGTGACAGTCTTTCTGTGCAACAAACAGTGATATAGTCTAACTAAAATAATGTACCCAACAATCAGATATGGTCTATTAATATATATGATCTATAACGTTTCGATATCTTCATATATAAATGACCCCAAATATCCAACTTTTGATTCTGAAAGTATACCATCATGCAGGTATGAAAACTATCGACGTGGGGAGATATTTCTTCCTGATGGCGTTTAATCTCATAGGAAACCTCATATTCTCCAGAGATTTGCTCGATCACAATTCGAATAGAGGCTCTGAGTTCTTTTACCACACCGGAAAAGTGATGGAGTTCGCCGGAAAACCCAACGTTGCCGATTTCTTCCCTTTCCTAAGATTTCTTGACCCGCAAGGCATCAGAAGAAAAACGCAATTCCACGTGGAAAGTGCGTTTGAGATCGCTGGGGAGTTTATCAGAGAACGAATAGAGGTTAGGGGAAAAGAAAGGAGTGACGAGATAACGAAAGATTACTTAGATGTTCTTTTGGAATTTCGCGGTGGTGATGGAGTCGACGAAGAACCTCCCAAATTCTCCCCAAGAGATATCAACGTTATTGTTTTTGTAAGTTATATATGCATACATATATGTATATATACCCACATTATTATAATTTTATGAGGAGACACAAAATTTAGACAAATTTTCGACATTTTACTGGTAGGAAATGTTTACTGCGGGGACGGACACGACAACGAGCACTTTAGAGTGGGCACTGGCGGAGCTTCTACACAACCCAAGAACCCTAACCAAACTCCAAACTGAACTCCGAACCTACTTCAAGTCCCCGGACCAAAAGCTCCAAGAAGAAGACCTCGCTAACCTTCCATATCTCTCGGCGGTTATTATGGAAACCCTTAGGCTTCATCCACCTCTTCCTTTCTTGGTCCCACACAAGGCCATGTCGACGTGTCTCATCTTCGACCAATACACTATCCCCAAAGAGACACAAGTCTTGGTCAACGTCTGGGCTATCGGGCGGGACCCGAAAACATGGGTCGACCCGATTATGTTCAAACCGGAGAGATTTTTATCCGACCGGAATCCAAGAGACTTCAAGGGACAGGATTTCGAATTCTTGCCGTTCGGGTCGGGTCGACGGATGTGTCCGGCTTTGCCTTTGGCGTCACGGGTCTTGCCATTAGCCATTGGGTCGATGGTGAGGTCGTTTGATTGGGCCTTGGCCGATGGGCTTAATGCAGAAGAAATGGATATGGGAGAAAGGATTGGTATCACATTGAAAAAAGCTGTTCCTTTGGAAGCGATTCCCATTCCTTATCGAGGGAATTAAGTTCGAGTTTTGAATTCTATTCTGTTCCTCTCTCCCTCTTTGTTTTTCTTTTTCTTTACATGATGCACGTATATAGTTAAATACTTAAAACCATCAAAAGACTAATCCAATAGGTACAACTTATAGTTGTGAATAAAATATAAAAGTACAGATATAAGAATTTTGGAAAGATTGAATTTACAGAGACGAGACATTATTTCCTAATTCTGAAAACGCTCCGTAGTGTGATAGTTGCATAGCGTTCCGTATCCCAGAATACAACTGCAACTATTCTTTCTTGCACAACCCAAGAACAGAATCCAACGAACGCTTTTATATGTTGTATTTTCAGATTCAACATGTGAGAGATTTTTATCAGTATTTTTTACACTCTTAAAATGAGAAATCAAAGGTTTGTTTTTCATTCTCTCTTTTCATTTTCATTTTTCATTCTTCATTTTCAATTATCAATCTATGAGTTTATAAAGAGGTTCCTCTATTTGAATGAAAATTGATTCTCTTACAAAATAATAAACCAAATTAATTTGGTTGTATATTGTAATTTAACTCAATTAAGGAGATATTGACTATTGACTTAGTCAACAAATAACAAATGAGGTTTGAACCAAACCACAATAAAAATTGTACCGACCATTGGTTCATTTGCTAAATTTCGAAAAACTCGAAAATCGAATTCGATTATCTCTTTCCACTAATACACCAAAATGTATCTAAAGTTTTGAGTTTTGTTATTAATTATTCGTTTGATATACAAGAGAGATTTCATCTCTAACTTCTAATGTGTGACAAATTAAATTTGTTCATTTTATGTTTATCAAGCAACCCACTTTGTATACTTATTTCTCATTCAAACGAATTTCGATTTTAATGTATTCGTTAGAAAATTTACTGAAAAATAATCGACAACCACTTATGTAAAATCGAATTTGAAGATGTTGTTGTCAATTGATGGTGTCATTTCAATGACAAAGCCTGCCACATTTGGCGTTTGGAAACAAAAACTAAATATAATTATTCACCTATTTGTGCATCGATGCAAATGTGGCTTGCAATTAGCTACCCAACCCTACGTCCTTCCCAAAAGCCAAGTCCTTTTTTGGGTCTGAAATCTCCACAGACCAGTTTTTAAATAAGTATCAAATATGAAATCAGACAAGTTAAATTGTTCATGTTCACAGAATGTTCACAGAATGTTCACAAAAGTTTTGGTGTGCATATGCGATGGAATCCTTTTGTGGTAAGAGCATATAGTTGAAAAACTTGATATCTGATATCAAGATGGAATAAAATTTATGGCAATTTGAAAACAACTTTGTCTATCAAGAGCTAATATTCAATTCTGAAAAATTCATCTTGAAATGATCTATCACTAAGTTGTTACTGGACAAAATGTCAATTTCACTAATAACTTTATCAATCAAATAGGAAAGTCAAAACACAGAATCCAAAATACTAATTCAAAGCAAACATACAGCTTAAACGATTCCGATTTTTATTATTATTCCCTTACAGTTGCGATGATTCGTTGAATACGAAGAGCAACGGAATCAAAAACAACAGAGAAAATTCAAAATGAGAAAAATCAGAATCAGAGAGCTTTAAGCATATCCTCGGCACTACTGTTGGTGAAAGCGCCTCCTTCTTCAAGATTCAGAACCTTCACAACGCCATCTTCCGCCAAAATCGCGTATCTCCGTGACCTAACTCCGAGTCCCACAGGTTTATCCCTCAAATCCAATTCCACTCCAAGCTTCCCAGTAAATTCTCCGTTTCCATCCGAGAGAAGCATCACCTCGTCGTTGATTCCGAGGTCTTTCCGCCACGCTTCCATCACGAACGCGTCGTTCACGGAGATACAGGCGATGACATCGACGCCTTTAGATCTGAGCTCTCCTGCTTTGGAAACGAATCCAGGGACGTGTTTCTGCGAGCAGGTCGGCGTGAAGGCGCCTGGGACGGCGAATAGGATCGATTTCTTCCCGGCTGTTAGGGAGGAGACGGTGACTGTTTTGACGTCACCGGTCTCGGGATCGAGGTAGGAGAGCGTGGAATCGGGGAGCTTGTCTCCGACTGAAATGGAGGCGGAGACGGTTGGCGCGAAGGATCTAGTGGTTATGGAGGAATTGCAGCTGCGGCCGTTGCGGAATTTGAGGGAGAGATTGGGAGCCAGAGAGCGCGTGAAGGAGATTGGCGCACTGAAGGCGGCGATTGGAGTGAAAAACGGCTTGGCAACGGAGAAAGCGGTGGCTGAGGAGGAGGAGAGGAGTCTGGAGACGGAAAGAGAAGTCGCCATCGATGTTGTTTTAGTGGTCCAGATGAAATGTTGTTTTGTTTGATCAGTGACTCAGGTTTGTGATCTTTTCGGATGGGTGTAGAGAGAGATTGAAGGTTTTATTGTTATTGGGCCCAGTGTATGTAAATGGGCCGAAGTAACCACCAGTTGGCAAAGATTCTAAGGCTCTGTTGTGATTTCATCACTATTTACATATTTACTGTAAACAAAATTAAAATTTTCATAAATTAAGCGTAGAGTTTATTAAGCTATGTTTTACATGGTATAGAAACAACTTGATGAGCTTTTTGTTTCAAACATTTTGAAACCATCATTTTCTCATTTATCCTATTTTTCTAACTGGTTAGAATCAGCAATCAGTTTAAATAATTAGGTTTGGTAAACTATCACACTATCGTTTCTCAGTTCAGAAAAGTAATGTCAAACTATCACACTATCGTTTCTCAGTCCACTTTTAATATTATAAATTACAAATGGATTGAAAATGGTCGGAAAAGAGAAAAACAAAAAATGCAGACCTCAGAAGGATCCAATTATTGAGTTATTAAATAAAATAAACAGGCGTCAACAAAAACAAGGAGGTTGAAAATTAAAGATGCTAAAGGAATATGCCTCAATTTTGAGTTGGTAGATGCGATTGTGATATTCCACCTGTCATTGAGACTGAGTTTATGTTTTGTTACATTACATGCACAGCTCTTGTCTCTTGCTTGGGGCGGTCCCAATTCTAAACATTCAACAGGTTCCTTTCACAAATGTTGAATGTTTTTAATCTAGATGTAAAATTTTAAAGGTTTTTTTTTACCATGTGTTAATTTTAGCAAAATGCACCTCACGTTTCTGTTCTTTATGTCTTCACCAAATATCTATCGTATTTACGAAGGTGCTGATTTTATTTGTTTAAATCATTATAACCTAATGTAATATTTTTTACAATTTATATTTAATTTTATTTTTATGAAATATATACAAAACATATTATTTTACATCAAACATTCAGGTATAGTCATCAATCAAAGACTACGACTTGTGAACCTCAAATCAGAGTTAAAAAAAGAAACTCTTTCTCGTGAATCGTGATCCTTCTTCTTTCTCTTTCTCGGTTCTGCCTCGAGTATATATAATCATATGAAAAGTGGTTACCGAATTAAATAAAATTAATGGTGAGGAAAAATCAAAACTACAAAAAAAATAACAAAAAGTAATGAATGCAGGCTGTGGGGTTCGAACCCACGCGCACTTATGTGCAGAAGAACTTAAGTCTTCCCCCTTAACCTCTCGGGCAAACCTGCACTTTTGCTTGATCGATCAATTGAAAAGTATTTATCCCTTCGTATTGATTGGTCGGTATTCATAAGAATGACATTCTTCTTGAGATTCTGGTTTCTTTGTTGGTTTACATAAATTGCAATTAAACCACACCGCATATCAAATCAATCCCCATTCAATACGAATCTAATTAATGCCTCAAAATCTATACCAAAGCTTTAACCATAAACTTCTATTTTTTCAATAAGTTTATCTCTCTCGCTCATATTTGTCTAAATAACAGCAGTATGACACAAACAATGAAGCATATATATACATAATAGATCGAATACCAATCAACAATGCAACAACGTCCCCTGGTTTTGTCAAATCTATCATTTCTTCTGAATAGGGTTGTAATGCTTAGGGAGCAATTCAGGGTTTTAGTTCAACACAATGTTTAGTCTAAGGCTTCGTTCGTACGAGATGAAGACATTGAGGGCTTTTTTGCAATTTTTCCACTAATTAAAATAATTGAAATTGTTTCTTCGCTCATCTGAAATGAAACAAAGCGAGAGAGGATCGAATGCTCATCTTCTACTTTGAATTCTTCTGCTAGTTACCGAAAAAAAAAATCCTTCTGCCAATGCTAGATATGGATCTCCGTCTACTTCTACCATCTCTTATTCCCTCATCGCAATCTGTGAGCTATCTCCCTTTAGCTTTGATGCAATGTCGCGTTTGTTCTTGTCATTTCAGGTTCGCTTTTTAATTAATAAAAATTTGCGACATTTAGGTGTATGTGCTCGTGTTTTACTTCGTTTACTTGGCCGTTGCTGGAGAAATTCTCCCTGGGAAAGCTATTCGCGGTGTTCTTTTATCGGATGGCTCCCAACTTCGTTACCGATGCAACGGTTAGTTGACCTGATTTACTTATTATTACTCCTGAGTTTCTCTGAGCTCGATATTTTAGTCCAATCATTTTGTTAATTTCCCCCCAACACAACTTCAGGTCTATTTGCACTAACCTTGCTGGTCGCTATTTTGGGAGTCTGTGCAAATCTCGGCATTGTATCACCGCTTGTAAGTTTGGTTACCATTTTGGATCATTAAGATTGAAGTTCAGTTTGTATGTCTGCTTAAAAGATTTAAGATTGCACGTGAATTATAGCATCGAGATGTTTATAGGTGGTTGCTGATAGAGGACTTGAGCTACTCTCAGCTACATTTATCTTTTGTGTTTTGGTAAGATGATCGATCCTAATTTGTGGTTGTTTTGATCTTAGTCTTAGTTACCACTTAATTCATGAATTTGCTTTTGGTGGTTTAGTGTTTTATCTCCATGATTTCTCTTAATATTCTCAGGTGACTTTAGCATTGTATGTTACTGGGCGCAGTTCCTCAAATAAGACTTCTTCCCTAAAGCCTCATGTCTCAGGAAACCTTGTACATGACTGGTACTGCCGTAATGCATGTGTACACTCATTTCTTATCCCACAAACTGGTTATGTTAAAGTTATATTTGTTTACTCCTGCCAGAGCAAAATTAAGGAATAATATGTAATATGGTACACTACAGAGTATGTCGAGTGGTTTTCTTTAGAATACTGTAGATTGCTCTTTAATCTTGCTAAGTAGCAGTGATTTAACTTTTCAACGTTCCATTGAAACCAGAAATTTGGTCTTCTCCTTCACTTGCTTTTTCCAACCAGCTGATTTGATGTTTTCTCGTCTTGTTTGTTTAATGTGATAGGTGGTTTGGAGTACAGCTGAATCCTCAGTTTTTGAGCATCGATCTCAAGTAATCAATCTTTCCGTTTTTTCTTCTGTTTGTGAGTCCTGGTTGCATCACTTCTTCTGTTTGCATAGTACACATATCGAGTAGTGGTTTAATAATTCTATCTAGAGTGATGCATGCTTCCTATCTGCATTACACATGTTTTTGATGATGTGAGTTATTACTTGCATAGGTTTTTCTTTGTCAGAGCCGGGATGATGGGATGGCTGCTTATCAATCTCTCTATTCTGGCAAAAAGTGTCCAGGATGGTTCCTTGAGTCAGTCGATGATTCTTTACCAGATTTTCTGTGCGGTACATTTGGGTTTACTCAAAACTCCTGCCTTCTTGAAATTCTGATCATCTGTGTTTCTTAGTTTTGATCAATAAAATAATTGCAGTTATATATATTGGACTACTTTGTTCATGAAGAATATATGACCTCCACGTAAGTTCATGGCGTTTTGAGCAAACATATTTGTCTTACCAAAATATAACCATTCCATTATCTCATTTACTTTGGTCTTTCTAAGCACTGCTTGTTCATTTTGATTTGATTTTTTCCAGATGGGACATAATTGCAGAGAGGTTGGGCTTCATGCTGGTGTTTGGAGATCTCCTGTGGATTCCTTTCACTTTTAGCATTCAGGCATGTAACTATGAGCTTAATTACAATTTTGTCATACTTAAATTCATCTTATTGGTAGTATCTTCTTGGCATGTAACAGTTGTTCTCGGAAAAAATATCGTTGTTGAATGCTTGATCCTGTAACTGGATTTTCTTTTTTTTTTTTTGGTACAGGGCTGGTGGCTTTTGCACAACAAAGTAGAACTTACAGTTCCTGCTATTGTAGCCAATTGCTTTGTGTTCTTGATAGGGTAAGTTTGGAGTCGTTGGGTTATTTTACATTCTTTGATACTAAATTAAGAAACCCAAAAATCTTTTGGGCAGGTACATGGTTTTTCGAGGGGCTAACAAACAAAAACATATCTTTAAGAAGAACCCTAAAGCACCTATATGGGGTAAGCCTCCAGTGGTCGTTGGAGGAAAATTGCTGGCTTCAGGCTATTGGTACGATCTTTTTTTCTCTTCTATAGTTTTTTTTCTTGGTTGCACCGCCTGTTTTGGTTGTTCATCATGTTGGTAGTGGTGAACAATGCTACATTTCGATAACTTAGATTCTGCTTTTAAACATTCAAGGGGAATCGCAAGGCACTGTAATTACCTTGGCGACTTGATGCTTGCTCTGTCCTTCAGTTTGCCGTGTGGAATAAGGTAACTAGTTCTGCTCGAGTTCATCTTACTACAACTACGAAATTCTTGTAAAAATTAATGCCAACATCCATTTTTCAAGTCAAGAGTCTCAAATACCGATTTGGCTAAGATTTAGATGTTAGACCTGAAACCTGAGGATATAACGGTAGTGTCTGAGATTCTATAATCTTTAAGACCACCACCATGTTAACTTTCCAAAGCTTTCAAGTTCATTGTCTGATCATTTAGACAAAACTAATCTGGTCTGTTTCTATGGTGTTGTCTTGTGTATTCTCAGTTCTCCAGTTCCATATTTCTACCCGATATACCTCCTGATACTGTTGATATGGAGAGAACGAAGGGACGAGGTTCGATGTGCAGAAAAATACAAGGAGATCTGGGCAGAGTATCTTAGACTTGTCCCCTATAGGATTCTTCCTTACGTCTATTAACTGTGCCAAGTCTTCAAGATTCATCTTCGTGTGTCTTTCTTTCATCATCTTGTTTCATTGTGACATTAGAATAGTTCATTGTGGATTGTGTACACATTGCAAATGCTTTTTTACCCATTTATTGAACTATTTTTTATTTTCCATTATAAAACAAATATTTCATAAAAGCTATTAAATAAATCAACAGTAAAAAACTTCCTAATTTACTAATTCTGTGTTAGTATATCAAATTCTTTTGAAACTTATATGTAAGGATCAAAGAGTTTGTATCTTTTATTACTAAAAATCAAAGGATTATTTGCACTTGTTTTTGCTAACAATAACCATTTTGGTTAAGCATACACATACAAGCTAATAAACTAATTAGAGATCCTAAAAAACACCTTTAGAACTTGCAAAGAGTTATATATTATGGTCATGTCGGTATATAGCAAAATGACTTTGATGATATTATATTTACACAAACTAAGTTGTAATTCGTTGGGTCTACCAAAAGAAAAATATCATTTAAAGGTTTGATTTACCAAATAACTCCTCGGCTACATATGCTACTCTGAGAGGGCAAAAACGAGAAGAGCTAAAATTGCCAACCAAACCACGTGAGATCCAACGGCTGAAAAGCTGTTTCTTGGAGAACATGCCACAGATCTAGCCATTAAATTATCTTTATCATATGCAGCTATAAAAACCAAGCCTTTCCACTGCTTTTCTCTCGTCTGCATTACTCCGCATCTCTCTAAATTTTTTCTCGCTCAATCCGTCAACACCATGTCTGCCTTCACCAGCAAATTCGCCGGTTAAATCTCTCTCTCAGTCTATGTTTTTCGTTTATCTTCATTGCTGTTATTAGTATTCATTTCCTTGTACTGAAGGGCCACTAGATCTGCTGTTTTGCTTCATTTCGTGTTTTGAAACTTTTAGATCTGGAATGTCTTGTTCTGAGAATTGAAATAGATCTATCGATTAATTATGTGATTAAAAACTAGCGTAGATCTGATTAGTGTTCTTCGAGTTTTTATCTGATCCCCATCTGTCATGTTAAACGAACGGATCTAATCAATTGTATTCACGATCTCAAGTTCGCAGTTGTTGATGTTGTTTCTCATTGCCATTGATTAATTTTGTTCCGTCTAATAATTTTTTATGCGTTTAACTTTCGCAGATGAGTTAATCGCCAACGCTGCCTACATCGGCACACCCGGTAAAGGTATTCTCGCCGCCGACGAATCCACCGGAACGATCGGAAAGCGTCTTGCGAGCATCAACGTCGAGAACGTCGAGACCAACAGACGTAATCTCCGTGAGCTTCTCTTCACCGCTCCTGGTGCTCTCCCTTGCCTTAGCGGTGTCATCCTCTTCGAAGAAACTCTTTACCAAAAAAGTTCCGATGGTATGACATAAAAACAAAATTCTTTTCTTTTATGTGTGTATAGGTGGAGGTATCTGATTGTTTTGTTTTGTTTTGTTTTGTTTTACACAGGCAGGCTTTTCGTTGATATCTTGAAGGAAGGAGGAGTTCTTCCTGGTATCAAAGTTGACAAGGGTACCGTTGAGCTAGCTGGAACCAACGGTGAGACGACCACTCAGGGTCTTGATGGTCTCGGTGACCGTTGCAAGAAGTACTACGAAGCAGGTGCCCGCTTTGCCAAGTGGCGTGCCGTCCTAAAGATTGGCGAGAACGAGCCATCTGAGTTATCCATCCATGAGAATGCATACGGATTAGCTAGATACGCTGTGATCTGCCAAGAGAACGGTCTTGTACCAATAGTGGAACCCGAAATCCTTGTTGACGGATCCCATGACATCAACAAGTGTGCTGCCGTCACTGAGCGTGTCCTTGCAGCTTGCTACAAGGCTCTTAGCGACCACCATGTTTTGCTTGAGGGAACTCTGTTGAAGCCAAACATGGTAACACCGGGATCAGACAGTGCAAAGGTTGCACCAGAAGTCATAGCTGAGTACACCGTGCGTGCCCTCCAGAGAACCGTACCATCAGCAGTTCCAGCCATTGTGTTCTTATCCGGTGGACAGAGTGAGGAGGAAGCAACAAAGAACTTGAACGCGATGAACCAGTTGAAGACAAAGAAGCCATGGTCATTGTCATTCTCGTTCGGACGTGCGTTGCAACAGAGCACCTTGAAGACATGGGCAGGCAAAGAGGAGAACGTTAAGGCCGCTCAAGAGGCTTTGTATGTGAGGTGCAAGGCTAACTCTGAGGCCACGCTAGGAACTTACAAAGGTGATGCTAAGCTTGGTGATGGAGCCGCAGAGAGCCTTCACGTCAAGGATTACAAGTACTGACAATCTTCGTAATCATTACCACCCTCCATACTTTTCTAGAGTTTTTTTTTACTTTACATGATCGGATCCACGATGCTTTTCTATTTCTTTTTTTTGTTTTCAACTTCTTTTCGGTTGGGTGTTTTTGTTTTCTAGTGTTTTAAAAACACCCAAATAAAATGCAATTTCTGTTTGAACTTTTTCTAGACCTCTTTTGGGGATTTAAAATCAGTTTACGTTTATTTTCCGCTAATTGATTGTCTGTGGCTGTAATTTCTGCTTAAAAAATAAATAATAAGCATATTAAAAAAATCTTGGAAAATCCTACTTAAAATTCTATGCTCCAAATTGTGTAATAACAAAATCGTTGTTGAATTGGTTTTCAAGAATACGAACACTATTGTTACCAAAATGATAACAATAGTTCTCACTTGACAAGAGTTCAAAATGATAAAAAAAACTTGACAAGAGTTCTCACTTGTCAATTAATATGCAGACAAAACAACACATGAAATCAATTTGGATAATCCCAACGTATAGATGCCAGTGCCTGTAATGAGAACAACTACTCATGCAAAATTAGGATGGGGCCTCCAAATGAGTCTGCTGTTTTGAATATACATTTTTATCTTATCAGCCCGATGGAATCTTCTAATGTACTTGTTTGATTAGTTAGCTATAGACTAAATGTTGTAGAATAGTGATACTATTTTAAAATTTTAAACGTTTGAGTTCGAAAACAATAACTGGTAAATGTTCAAACTCGAAATTGATTGCGTCTATTGTGAGTCAAGGCATCATATACTTTGACAGGAAGTCATTTTAGTTTCAAAAGTACCCGCTCGTCGGCGAGAGGCTACGTTACCCCCCCCCAAAAAAAGTGAAAAAGCTAAAAGTAGTTAGAGATTAAAACAAATAAAATAATATTTTAGAACACAAGAAGATATAATTCAAACTTACAAACCCACATTTAGTAGCCTAGTCATTATCCCATTTCCCTTCTCTAATTTGGTTAATCAAAAACATAAACACCCATCAGAATTTTACAAACCAACCCACAATCCATTATAAAAAAGAAAAAAAAATCTAAATCACCCACAAACTAAAGAAAAACCACACGAATTTCATTGTTAGTTCATGACTTGTTGGTCTTCATCTGTGAGATAAGATTCATTCGGGTTCTAAGCTCTTGCTTAGCTCATCCAGCTTCTTCAACCTCAGTTTCTCGCTTTCTCCAACCAACTGTTCCATCTCCCCAAGGAGAAATTTATAAAAAGAAAACAATCGAATTTGGTTAATGTCTATTAAGCTCAAACAAAAAAAAACTCTGCCTTTTCTTGTTCTTTTGATTCAGAGAAATTAGAAACGATAATATTGAAACTAACCTCCATTAGCTTGGTGATCAGCTGAACCTTCTCACGATTCTTCTCGTTGAATGTATCCAATGCTTCTTTGTATTCCCTTTCCTGTTTCATGTCATCACACCCAAAAAAAGCACTGAATTTTGGGTTTTGTTGCGCCAAGTCGGGATTGAATCAAAAGCAAATGGAAACGAAGTACTAAAACTTTGATTTTTGTGAACCCAAATCTTGCAAAACGAAACCTTTTCTCAACACCATAACAATCCAAACCCTATCCAGTTGACATTTAGGAATTGTATTTGTTGTTTGAGTTTGGGTGTGGTAAAGAGCACAATTCTTTTGAACTGCAATGAGACATGGTATACCAGTAATCGAATGAAGCAATTGCTCTTGAAAATACATACCTTCTTTTGAACTGTCGCACCTAATGGTTTGAGTTCTTTGTTCACGCTATCAATCTTCTTACGCACCCAGGAAACTTCCTTCCTCATGGGATCAGACATAGACTCAAGCTCCTGAAACAAAAACATGATCATTTCCACAAAGTTAAATCCTTTACCGAGAACAGAACTGGTAAAGAACCCAACAACAAGAAGCAAATGTTCATGTCAGATTTCTCATTCGTAGTTTTCACTTGACTGACTGATCTACTATGCAGAAACTTTTTCCATTTACATGCAAAATCATTTTCTTAAAAGATGAGATCATGATCCAATTTGAATTCCAAGCTAAAACCATTTCTGTAATATGGAAGTCTCAGATCATGAAAATTTCAAGTTGAAACTAACCCCAAAAAAATTGCTTCCATTTTCCAAATCTGATGACATTGAGACATTCTATCCCTGAGTTTCGAATCAACGAATTCACATCTTCAAAACCCTAATTTTCTAAAATCACAGAACAGCAACAAAAGTTCGAATCACAAACACAAAGAAATACAACTTTAAACGTGCTGCGTGTATGAGTCTTGTTTCAAACCATTTGAGCTTCAAATCTCAGATAATTTCCCCAGAAAAGATCTCAGTTACGAAATTTCAAATATTAAGCAAAATGAAACAAACCCCGCGGATGTTGGCAAGACGTCGGGTTTCTTCCTCGACCCGACCCAGCTGAGCCTTGACCCGTTCACGAACTTCCATCTTTCTCTTTTCGATCTCATCCTCTTTAGCCCTAAACGCAGAGAGAGCAGAGCGAGCCATCTCCTCGTCTTCTCTCGACATCTGACTGCTAAAGCTCAAGCTCACCATCTGCTGATTCTGCGGGTGTTGCACTTCCGTCGTCTGCATCTTGGATTTATCTTCCTCCTTGTGGTGGTTACTGTTACTGATCTTTTTCCTGAAGCCGCAACAGGAACTCGAGTAATGCAATTCCTCGGTGGAATTCCGGTAGGGTTCTTCGATTAGCCCTATTTTGACTGACTTGGGATTGAATCGAAGCAAAAGCTTAATGGGTTTTAATGGCGGATGTGTGTGGTTGAGTGGGTTTGTAACTTTGTGTGTGTTAAAGGTCTCTTCTTGTCCTCTTCTTCTCACTCTTTTATATTTTGTTCTGTTTCCTGTTTTGGTTTTATTTAATTGTTGTTTTTACATATCCGCTAAGTTTCGTAGTTCTCAAACAACACTTTAATTACGTGTCGTTTTTAAAAAATTCTGTTTTGGTTCAAAGTAAACATGTTTAATAGAAGGTGGAGAATTAGCCGTAATAAACCACTTTTCATTAGATAATTAAATCCAACTTTCAAAAAAAAAAAAGATGACGGCTGCAAAGCAAAAGCCGAAACCGACGTGTGAAGATATTATTAAGTCTTATAAGCTTCATAATAATGACAAAATCAAATAAGTTTCATAATAATGACAAAATCAAAAACGATAAAAAAAAACATAAATGAATCCCTAAAAGAAAAGGCATGATGATTGATGTTAAGTGGTACAGAGAAGAAACCAATGGAGGTTAGAGGACCAAACGTGAAGTCTTCGTAACATTCAAACAAATACACGGCCCCGATTGAGAGTTCCACATGGTCTGCTCCATCTAACGGTGGGCCTAAAAGGAAATCCATTCTGCCGTATTATATGTTATTTTTACAAATGTAAAAGCTCATTAATTTCGCTGTCTAGCTCGGCTCGGCTCGACTCGTGTGATTTGAGAAATGGACTAGGTGGAGAGTTTGGGCCGGGCCCTCTTTTGATCTCACCTGGTCCTGATTATAGCACGTGACCCAACATACGTCCACTAAGATTTTCAATATATTATATAATAAAAAACAATTCAAGTAATAAAACATGATTTCAAAATAAAAATAGTGAAACAAATAAAATTTGAACTAATTTTGCACTGATGATTGAAAAATATTATTTAAAATGAGAAATTTTTGAATAAATAAAATAAGAAATAATTTTAAATGAATCGGTCCCGCTTATAAATTATTAATTTTTTTATATTTGCAATGTTCGTTTGTTTATAGTAGACGTCCGTCGGCGGCAATGACCTACGATCAAACGTTACGGTTAGATATTACAGTATTATTGTTCGTTTTATCATCGTAAGTTATCGTCGCAAGTTTTATCGCATTTTTTTATCGCAAACGTTATAATTTTACAACGGTTAAAATTTAGTACCGCAGATTACTGCGGTCGACAATAGCATTTGACTGCAAAAACTGTAGAGGTCAAACGAATAACGTTTGATCGCATGATACAACCGCAATTTTTTGCGGGTACGAAAAACGTTATTGTTTTTTGTGTAAGAGCCAAAAAAAAAAAGATTTAAGTTATTTTGGCAATATAAATGCCACCGAAACTGGTGAGAATAAATGAATAGAGACTTCAGAAATATCCTACAAGAAATATCGTTACCGTCCTTTGCTCATATTTATTACATATTTCCAAGTTTACTTGGCCTTTTATGGTTAATATGGTATTGAAGTATCTAGATTTTACTTGGCCTTTTTCTCAATATATCTTGGTCTATTAACTTACAAATTCTGAGCAAAATATCTAAATTTTCCATACTCAAATCATCCATTAATAATGCATATTAAAAACGTAAATCATTCTTTCTTAACAGAGTCTATTCCGAAAGACAAGATTCCAAAACTTGACAGATCTTTGTTAACAAAATCACTGAAACAAATAACAAAATTGAAGGTTACTTCACATCACATTGAATGAATGCTTAATTACAATTATATTAATAGATTTTTTGGGTGTTTTGAAGCTACTTATGGAATATTAAAATGAGATATAAAAGGAAGTGATGTTTCCAAGGCAGGCGAGACATAAACACTGCAGGTTACTATCTCTCCATCTGCATCTTCCAGTGCTTTCTTTCTGGGGAGTTTTTGACTTACGTAATAAAGAAACCATTTTCAAACCTATAAAATATTATATAAAAAACACTCTTTTTACTCTAATTTAAACAAAATCACAACCCAAAAAAAGCAGACTATTAAACTCTTTTTTTTTTTGTAGTTGCATTTGCTTATTAAGCCAAACTCTCTGAAACACAAAAAGTAGACTATCACAAAAGCAACAAACACATTTCTTTCTCTGTCTCTCTCTCTTCCATGAACTTGCAAATGAAGCAATGGAGAAGTCAGCATGAGTCAGAAGAACAAAACTCTGAAACTAAGATATTAAACTCTTCCTTTGAACAGATTCAATCTCAAACTGCGACTTCTGCTGCTGCTCTTCCTCTCTTTGTCCATGAACCCACCTCTTGCTCCTCATTCTCATGCTTCACTCCTGAATCTTCCTCTTCTTCTTCTAGGTTTTTCGGTAAGTGTTTCCTGTTTTTAAGGGCAACACTTTTTTGTCACTCTGATTTTCTTATATGGGTTTTGTCTTTATAATTGGTGTTAAGAGATGGGAAACTTCTTTAGCTGGGCACAGTGGCAAGAACTTGAGCTACAAGCACTGATCTACAGATACATGTTGGCTGGTGCTTCTGTTCCTCAAGAGCTCCTCTTACCCATCAAGAGAAGTCTCTTTCATCAATCCCCTTTCCATTTCCTTCACCATCCTCTTCAACATAACGTCCCTCACCACCAACCTTCTTGTGAGTCTCTCTCTCTCTCTCTCCCCCTAAAGAATCTTTCTTATTAGAAATGCAATGCCTTTGTTTTTGATGTTGGAGTTATGTTGCCAAGATCTGTAAACTCAAGTTCATAGACTCACCAAATAATAAAGTAAATACATTTGTCTGTAAAAGGCTGTTTTGCAATCTTGTAAGGATTTAAAACATCTTGCTAGAAGACCATGAGCAACAAAGAATCAGACAAGTTGGGTCTAGAAACAGTTGTCTTGAGTGCAATCTCTGTTGGTTGTTAATAATGAACATAACACACACACACACAAAACAGGGTACTGGGGAAGAGGGACAATGGATCCAGAGCCAGCGAGGTGCAAGAGGACAGACGGGAAGAAATGGAGATGTTCGAGGGATGTTGTAGCCGGTCACAAGTATTGCGACCGACACATCCACCGCGGAAGAAACCGTTCAAGAAAGCCTGTGGAAACCGCTACAACCGCCGCATCTTCATTTCTCTTAGGCGAGGAGCTTGTTCATAGACCAAACAATCTATTCTTCTCCTCTGGTTCTTCACATTCTTCATCTCAACATCTCCACCTTAGTAATCATCAAAGGTACCAAAAAAACACTGTTTAGTTCAAGTCATTACTAGCGTTGACACTTGAGGAGGGAGATTAATTACAACGGATTTAGATTTTGATAAAAATGTGTTGAAATTATTAAAATATTGTTTTTTGAAAATAGTTATTGATTCCACTGTGACTTAATGCTGTGAAGAAAGGGGTAATGTTGGCAATTGGGTGACAGAGAGACTTATCATCATTTGTGAAAAAAAACATACCTTTTTTGTCATCTTTTGTTGAGAGATAATGATAACAGTTGGATTTGATAGAATCTAATTCTTTTTACTACTTGGGTGAGACTTCTCCATCAGAGAAATAGAAGAGAGAGAGAAATATATATACATATACTTAAGTATATGAAATAATGAGATGGTATGACCTCAGTGAAAGCTGACCAAACCTGCATACAGAAGAAAAACAACTTTTTAAATTATTGATTTATTTATCTATTGCTCTAACGAAATCTTGTTGATATTGAAAAATTGTGTCGACTTGATTGCCTAAAATTTACTATTTAACTACGTAAATGGATAAAAAGTTTGAAATTTTCGTGTTATGTATTATTCAAGTGTTGTATCATCTTTTTGACAGTTTGATGTTTGTCTAATCATAAAAGAAGTGAATTTCTCTCTCTCTGTCTCGCAGTTGTTCTTCAAATATGAAACAAGAAATCAACAACAACAACAAGAGGCCATATGAAGCTCACAGTGGATTCAGCAGTGGAAAATCAGAAGATGGTCACATCCTGAGGCATTTCTTTGACGATTGGCCACGATCATCAGACACTACCTCAACTCCAATGAGCTCAGCTACTTGTCATCTTTCAATTTCCATGCCTGGTAACACTTCCTCAGATGTTTCTCTAAAACTTTCAACCGGCAACGAAGAAGAAGAACACTTGAGAAACAACAATGAGAGGGAGCAACAACAGAACATGACTTGGTGGAGCAGTGGAGGGAACCACCACAATGTTGGTGGTCCATTGGCTGAGGCCTTGAGATCAGCCACTTCGAGGTCCAGTGTTATTCATCAGATGGGAATCTCAACTCAAGTCTTTCACTGAGAAAAGTGTTTAAACCAAATCAAGTCCTCTTTTAGCTTCCTTTGAATCTGCACGTCATTGAAAGCTTGTTTTATTCTCCACATGTAACCTCACTGAGAGATTTTCTACATTCAAAGCTGCTGGTCATTAAGGATGTTAATATGGGCTATAAACCTATGGGTATAAACGAATCCATTATAAAAATCCTAACCCGTGACCTATCTAATTAGTTAAAAATTCGGTTTGATATAAACCGAACGAATTTTGTAAAAATCAGTTGAAAACCGGTTTGAAGTAAATACTATACCAGAGCTGAAGGGTTTAGAAAAAAAGAACCTTCAAAGATTGGATTCTGGTTCTTCTTCTTCTTCTTCTTCACCTTCTCTCCACGCCCATTTCCTTTCCCCTTGACTACCTTCACGCGTTCAAACTAGACCGAAACGAACCGGAATAAACCATTTTCCGGTTCATCTCCTTAACCTTTCCATCATCTTGCTCTGGCGCCTGAAAGTTTTCTCTTTTCAAGTACGGCTGAAATTTCTTTCGACGCAACATAAATTGAAACAGTTTAACCTTTTTCTGATTATCCTTTTTAAATTCTTGTTTTATCGTTGAATTGAAGGTTTTTGGTACAAGCAATCCCCAAATTTCTGCACTTTATTGACAGACAATCGATTGGTCAGTCTCAGTTTGCTCGACTGAAGTTTGATTCACTTATATTTGTCCAGGAATGAAGTATGTGAAGCCACTGAGGCTATTAGGTGATGCAGTGAAGACAAAAGTGTCGGTCACTGGGCGGTTTCTCGGGTTAGATGTTGGTGATAAGTATGTTGGATTAGCTATTTCAGATCCTTCAAATACGGTTGCGTCTCCATTGAGGTATACACATGATTCAATTTCATTCACTCTTTTAGATTCGAGTTGTTCGATCATATTATCTAACACTAGTCCTGTCTAGTTACAAGTTTTTCAAAAAAAAATTGCGTCTCTTGCAGTGTTCTGCTCAGGAAGAAAACAAACATTGATCTGATGGCTACAGATTTCCAGAACCTGGTAGGTGCTAATACTTTTGCTTGTTTTAGCTTTAGCTAGATTTTAATGAGATCTTAAACAAATAGAGTTTTTTTAGCTCAAGTGGAGAAACAATCATTCATTAGTTGTTTTGGACAATGAAGAAGAAATCTTGACACTGTAGATCAGTGGCTACGAAGATTGTAATGGTTTATTAGTACTTTCTTCCTACTGCTTTTTGTGATCACTGGCGGTTAAAGAATCAAGGTTTAATATTTTAGGTGTTTAGTATCTCTGTAAAACTTATTATTAAGGTGTATCCAACAGGAGTCCTTGACATTGTAGATAATCTATGAGCTAGCACACTGATGAACTCTGTTCGATTTGCCTTTACTCATGCAGGTCAAAGCATTTTCTGTGTCGGGCTTAGTCGTTGGCTATCCATTTGGCAGACTGAACAATGTAGAGGACGTAAGTTTTTATTCCATTGTATTGCTAAGTATATTTTCTCTTTGCCAGCACTTTTTACCGGAAAAAAAAAGAATTTTCCGAATTGGAACAGGTTGTCACTGTGAATCTTTTCATAGATGAACTTCGTAAAACCGAAAAACTCAAGAATGTGAAGTACACATATTGGGACGAGCGGTTATCATCAAAGGTATAAACTTTTAGTTTATTCTGATGTTAAAAGTCATAATATATGTGTTAGCATATCACAACACAACTTCCACGTAATACTGTACACAGACCGTTGAACTGATGTTGAAGCCCTTGAATTTGCATCCAGTTCAAGAGAAGACAATGTTAGACAAGTTTGCGGCGGTAGTTATACTTCAGGTACAGATACTAATTTCTGCATTTGTTGGAGACTGATGAAAAACCTGTCTTCTATTTTCTCCTTTGTCATTTGGAAACCTCTGTTATGTTTGATTGTTACTTGCAGGAGTATTTAGATTACGCAAACAGGTATTTGAACACTGAGTCGGCAGAGTAAAAGAAAAAAGGGTAATGGCAGCTGATTGGATATTAACATTCTCCTGTAATGATCTAAAAATCGAGTTTTGATATGAATATATATATTGATGTTTGTTTTTATGTGACATTATCTATTGTGTAACTTAAGACATTTTGTATTGAACAAATTAGTATCTCTTCAGAGATTTGTTTTGGCCATGATCATATCTTTAAACTTCAATTTAATCTTCTGAAACGAAAATAGAAAACCAGTATTTAAATACTGAGACATGAATTTCATTTTGGGGACAAATTTGGTGAATATATAATAATAGATTATGCCTCAGAAAAGGCTAAAATTTACATATTAGACGTGAGAACTTTAGATAACATAAAACTACAACAACGTTTTACTCTGAATATTTTTCTACCAGAAAATTTTCTCGTCTTGCTTAAAGACCCTTAAAACAACTCGAACTCAAGATGATCGCCTATGGCTTTACATTCAAGATACTTATTATCATTGCCTCCAGGGGACGCCTCCGCTCCACCGCTAAACTCGTAGCAATCAGGCAGCTCAGGCAGCTCAGGCGGGATTGCGCACCGGATTAGAGCCCAATTCAATCCATCAAAGAAAGGATGTCTTTTGATCTCTGCAGATCCTTTCTCTGACCCAAGCCGGTTCTCTGGTTCCTTAACCAGAAGCCCTCTGATCAAATCCTTTGCCTGGAAGCTCACGAGGGGGCTATCGGGAAATTTGAGATTCTGCAGCACAACGTTGGCCAAAGTGTCGTCGTTGTTGTAACCTTTGAAAGGTGTTTTCCCGTATAAAAGCTCGTAAAGGAGAACCCCAAAAGTCCACCAGTCAACCGCAGCGCCGTGCCCTTCTCCTTTGATGATCTCGGGAGCTAAGTACTCGTGTGTTCCGACAAAGGAATTGGATCTTGCTTCGGTTGGTTCAGCCACGAGCTGAGGCAATGATCTCTTCAAGTGTTGTTGGGTTTTCGAGAGATGATCACCCCTTTTCGGTTTTCTACCTTGTTCTTGGTTTGTGGAGAGCCTAGGGCTGAAACAAGAAACCTGGCAAGATGGTTCGATGATACAGAATGGTTGTATGCAGTTGGATGCGCTGTCTGGACCCGACATCCTTGCGGGATCTTTACCTGGCGGAGAAGTTGACCTGAGAAGAGTCGGGTTCACTGCACATCGGAGTGAGAGATCAAAATCTGTAAGCATAATGTGTCCATCTTCACGGACTAGAATGTTTTCCGGTTTCAGATCTCGGTATATAACACCAAGCATGTGTAAGTACTCCAATGCAAGTAGAATTTCCGCAACATAGAACCTGAAAAACAATATTTTTTATGATCAGTGTTAGTAAATTAATTATCTGCACACACAATGTAAAAGGTCATCTCTACCTTGCTGCAGGTTCAGGGAAACACCGGCCTAGCTGCTTCTGTCTTAGGACATGAAGATCTCCTCCAGGACAATATTCCATGACTAGACAAGACAAATTGTCCGAAGTAAATTGGGCGTATAGTGTAGGAAGAAAAGGATGGTCCAACATTTTAAGTATTTCCCGTTCCGCTTGTGCCCTTGGAGACTTTTTCCTTCTAGCCAAGAATTCGTTGTCCATGACCTTTATGGCAAACAAGCAGTTTGTACTAATCAGCTCAGCGAGATATACTGTTCCTATATCTCCACAACCTAGTTTCTTCAAAAGGTTGAAATGCCGTAAACCCAAAGAACCGTATTGCAACTTTACATGCTTAATCGCTTCCCATCTCACATCCATTGACATGTGAGGCTTGTTCCCACAGCTAAACCTGCTTAGATTGCTCTCATCGCTCATGCTTGTGCTCCTGCTATAATCCCCAAGACTATCTTTTGAACTCAAGGAGAACTCAAATTTTTCACTAGAAGTTGGATTCTCTGTTTCCTTTTCATCCCTTGCACCGTTTCCATTGTCATTTCTGGAGGAAACATCTTGTTTCATGACGACAATCTCAGCTTCAGAAGAGTTTTCATCGACTACTTGATGAGATTCTTTACCAATATTATTTGAAATAGAGCTCAAACTGTCTTCGCGGATCTCAGGATTATGACTAGTAGTATATGAGGGGGGTTGGTTATCGATGCTGGTGCTCTTCAACGAACAGTGACATCTCTGGCAGAGAAGTTGATTTGCGCTAGTATCCAAAGAAGATTCAACATCTTCATCCTTTTTTGATGGGTAAGTTACTGAAGCTACCCCGATTTTTAACTTCTTCTTAAGCAAAATCTTCTTTTTCGGCAGCTGTTTGGGACGTGGAATCATTCTTGTTACCTTGCGTACGGTTTTGCTCTTCTCTGTTCCTGAACTAGTTGCATTATCCATTTTTCCATTCTTCCCTGAGTCCAGAGCAGATGAGGGATTTTTCTTGTCCAGTCTCCTCGGGTTATCTTTCTTGCTAGAATGAGAGGGCATTGAGGTAACATGTTTGCCGATCTCTGTCACATCATCTTCAGCAAACGCATGAGTGGAATGACAGGCACTAGTCTCATCTAAATCTAGCTCATAATCTCCACTGCCAGAACTGAGGGAAGACCCAGATTTGCTGGATTTATGCAACAGCTTAATCTCCAGCATTTGATTCCCAACTCTGTGTAATCCCATACTGGTTCCAGCTTGAGAGGGCTCGGAAATGGGGTTAGAAGGCTCTTCAAACCGCTGAGGCACAGTCATTGAAGAGCTTGGTTTATCATTTTCCGGCAATATCAAAGGTATCTCAACCAAGCTTCCTTTACCCTTGTCGACAGGAAGATGCGCGGACCTGCTAGTCGATTCATTCGAAACTTGGTTATACAAACTCTTTATCCTGTCTGCTTCCGAGACCCTTGGAGATGCAGCTGCAGATTTCGATAACCGTTTCTGAGCAGCCATTTCAGACGCTTTGGAAATGCAGCGATCCCTCAGAGCCTGCTTCAAGGAAACTGAATCAGAGATACCGAAAACTCTAGGTGATTGAGGTGTCCCAGGTTTATTCATGGCAATTCTCTTTGAAGGACTTGTTGTCCTGCTTGGACCGGCACTAGCGCTCATCTCAAGATTATGGAAAGAAGAACTCATTAGCCTCGTGGATGGTCTCAAAGGTATAGACTGAAAAAGCTTATCAATGTCATACTCAAGAGAACCATGATACTCTCGTTGCTTCCTCTCCAGAGCGTTGCTTGATGAGCCCAAAACCGACTTACCATATCTTCCGGAATGTTTTGTCAACCTTACTTCATCCTTTTCTTCCACAATTTCGCAGGAACCTGCAAACGATTCCATTGCAGCAGCTTTTTTTGTTTGTTTACAGTATCTAAATCGCAGAGCTATACATCTTCTATGATCTGTTTCCAAACTTCTGAATACATCATTTTGTAACACTCATAGATACCTGAAAAGAATCATCAGAAGAAAAAAAAACTCAATGAAAAAGTAACTTCAAATGAAGCGCAATGTCTGTAGAGACAAAAAAAAAAGTGTGCAAATAAATTTGACGGAAGTTGAGAAATTAAAGTTGAAGCAACAGATCTACAAATGCAAAATTAATAGCTCAGGTCATAATAAGTTTGCAGATTCAATCATGAACCCTACACACAAGTACAGATAGAGATACCATGAATTAATACATCTAGAGAAAAAACACAACTCTCATGGAAAATTATGAACGTTTTATAACATTTGAAAGTACAATTCATTGAGTAGTGTGAAGAATCGAAGATTGTTCTAAGTCTCAGATCTCATGAACTCTAATTTACTGAAAATAGAAAAAACAGTAGCTGAAGCTGGAGTGAGGATTCGATTGAATCCAATTAAATGCAATGATTTCTATAGTTTTCACAAACCCACAAACAAACTCAAATGTCAAATCATATAGACTAAGGTGATCCAAATGCCTGAAAACAAATAAAAAAACAACCAGAAAAAAAAACTAATTACGAATTGAAACTCCAAAAAGCCCAGTGAGACCTCATATCGAAAATGAAAGGTCGAAAAAGGGGGAAATATTCCAAGAAAAATCCCTGAAATACGGTCCCCAAATCTCATGAAATTTTTTTTAAAAAGGTATCAAAGAGAGTTACAGAGAAAAAGGTGAAAATGAAGGCGTACGCAAGAAAAAAAAAAGAAGGTAAGAAACAAATAAGGAAGAAGGCTTACCACGAAAAGAAGTTAAGGTACGTCTGAGAGACTCTACAATCTAGTGAATTCAAAGCTCAGATAAACAAACCCTAATGGCCTTGGCTTGAAAAAAGATCCGGAGAGAAAGAGAGAGGAGGAGAAAGTATAATTTTTCTTTTTTTGGATTCTGGGGTTTTGTGTAATTTTTGTTTTTGATGAATAACGTTAAGAGATGATCAAGTTGAAACACGCAGTGGGGCCCATTGCATATATTTTCGAGTCTTTTCATTTATATGCGTAGAAAAAAAATACCTTTGCATATTTCTTTCACCTAAGGGATATTTACACTATTTCATATCAAAATATAAATTCAAAATATTGTGCATTCTTTTCGTCCATAAATTTAGCTGAATTATAAAAAAATATTACTCATATTCAAAAGTACATTTGAGTTTTATTTGGATCTATGCTGTTTTATTTTATAGAGGAGTTATATATATGGTATGTACTTGGCTTTTTTACTTGTCTAACCATTAATATTATATATCTTGTCATGTCTAGAATTCACTCACGAAATTTTTGTTATGATGAATAATTTACTTCCACTATCATGACAAAATTGACCAGAGTCAAATTGCAAAAAAATTGGCCATCATTTCATGAAGAGTGAGTGACTAGCCTGAATCCTACCCAGTATAACTACAATAATCTCTAAAAAGTTCTGTATAGCTAATTTTCATTTTTGCCCGAATGGTCGCAGTAGTGGTCTGGGATTGAATGTTTAGATCACTAGAGATCATTGACTATCTACCTTTATATTCTTCCAATCAAGCCAACTCAACAGGATTATCAACACTTAATTAAGTAATTATAATAATAAATTAATAATATCCATGTAAACAAAAGAACTGTCGTTGATAACACATTTTATCAAATATTTTAGTACTAAGGAAAAGTTTTTTCCAGTCACCCTTTAATTGTATTTTTATTTAAAATTATTTTGAATTTAAATAAACAGTTTAAGGTTGGGATGAATTATAATAACTTCATGGCTTTAACTTTTATAACAAAAAAAAATCAAATGAAAGCATAACCATTTACATTTTAACTCTTCTGAAATCACTCAAAGTTCTTAAATTTTTTCACACCCAAATTTTTAAGTTTTAGTTATATGTTCACTTATATTTTTAAAACCCGCAATTTATGATTTCAAAAGTCACAGCCATGTGTTTTTGAAAAAATCATAGGCAAACATTTTTCTGACAGTAATAGTCGATACCAAAGCCTAGATGGTAACTACAGTTTTTTCGTTGTATGTTCTAATTTGCGAATTTTGGTCGGTAAGATTGATGAGAAGATAAAATAGTTGTGAATTAAAATAACTGGTGGAGCAATTTTGTCAGAAATAAGAAAAATGCTTTTTCTTATTTAATTTGTTTAATATATTTATTTTATAAAACACTGTTTTTATTTATCTTTCAGTTTCGAACGCAAAAAAATCGGATACGAAAATCACGATGTAAAAACGATTTACAAATCAAAAACGATTGAAAACCGAACTAAGAAAAAAACAAATTCGTGGCGGCGAAATTTGATTTTTTTTTAATTCAATAAATCTCCCGCAGTGTGACGCTTTGATGAGATTTTGAATCTCATGATACAACCACGATAATACTATAATCGCAACACTCGATTATAAAATTTACGAACAACAATATACGCTATACTCTCGAGAAAATTTACAGTGCGAGAAGAGAGAAGAGGAAATCGCTGCAGACAAATTTTTTGGGAGAGAATGTGAAAGGTGTGGCGGCCGAATTAGGTTAATGAGGATTAAAGCTTGTTTTTATATCTTTAATGAAGTGGTTTTCGTAACCCTAAAATATGGGAGGAAACCAAACCGACAAAAAAATCGTGGACGGTTAGGAGTGAAAATCGTGGGTGTTGTTTACAGTTTTGACTGGGTTTTGGGCCAAAACCCAAGACCTAATCCCGAGCCCGAGCCCGGCCCGAGCCCAGCTTGGCCCGGCGGCACGTGCGTGGCTTGGTCATTTTTCTCTCCAACTCTTTTAATATACTACATGAGCTCTCCCATTTATATATTAGAGGATTTTTTCTCAAGTTTCCAATAAGGGAATTTTGTCCCTCCTCATTATTTTATCTAACAAACTGATGGCTTTTTAATGAGCCCAATGACCCATTTCTCATTCATATTCGAACAATTTTTGCAATCAATATTTGGGTTATATTACCCAATTGAACATGTAAATTTGTTTCATAAAAATTGTTCCAATAATCCCCCACATAAATAAAAATGACTTTATACAATACAGACTCGATAGACTCGATGGACTCTACTATCTAAACGTATTTTATAGACTAAACAGAAGGACTTTCAAGAGTATAAACGAAAATTCACTATATCTGAGTTGGTAACATATTTCAGCTTTGAACCACTCATTGTTAATATTTGTCGGGTTTACTCGAACAGGAGGTGAACATGATGTCTTGAACCACCCGACCTTTGATGTAAACCGAGATAACACGTATAACAAAGCTTCATTTCTCGTAGAACTATATTTTCTATTGTGTCCATTGTGGTCGTGGACTTGTCTGGTTAATCATGAGTGAACTTGGAGAATATATCATTTCCTTCATTCTCCTAGAAATGACCTCATTTCACATTCATAAGGTGATTCCCCATTAGCTTTGTTTTAAAAAGCATCATGTAATACTCTATTTATATATTAAAGTTATGATCTCAAATCATTAGAAGCAATGTTTATCATACACACATACATGTAACAACAATGTTTATCATCCTAGGAGCTGGGTATATACGTAAGTCTCGCAGTGTTTTTTCAGACTCCGTTTGATTTAATTGTCCTTTTGAACCTACATCTTGGGGTCTCCAGTCACGTAGGTAGGGTTTCCATCAAACTTCATCTTTAGTCATAAGCTTTAGACTTATTCTTTTTGATGATTGTACGACTTGATCTCGAGCTAAACTTTTAGTAAACGGATCTGTTAGGTTATCAGCCGATTTGATGTAATCTACCGTGATTATACCATTTGAGATCAAGTGCCTAATGGTTTTATGTCATATTCGTATATGACGCGACTTACCATTTTACAGATTGTTTAGTACCCAAACAATAGCCGATTGACTATCACAATGTATACATATTGCTAGCATTGTTTTTTCCCACATCAGGATATCTTCCAAAAAATTACGAAATCATTATGCTTCTTCTGCAGCTTTGTCTAAAGCTATGAACTCAGATTCCATGGTCGATCTGACCCAAGACCCAAGACCCGAGACCGGCCCGGCGGCAGCACGCACGTGGTTTGGTCTCTTTTCTCTCTAACTCTTTTAAGCTAATACATGAGCTCTTCCATTTATATATTAGAAAATTTTTCCTCAGGTTTGCAATGTGTGACTATTGTCTCTCCTCATTATTTTAACCAACAAATTTATGATTTTTTAATAAACTCAATAGTTCATTTCTTATTCATATTCCAACAATTTTTGCAATCAATATTTGGTTTATATTACCCAATTGAACATGTAAATTTGTTTCGTAAAAATTGTTCCAACATTTTCATGATATGACTTTAAAGTTCAAACAGTAGATTATAAAAGTACTGAACATACAATTAAGAATTATGTTTGTTACTAACTAAGGAAACATTAATGATTATCGAAAGATATGTTCAAATTTAAGCAGACGTAAATAATACAGATCAGTCTAAATGTAAAAAATTAGAATGACTCTCATATTAACAAAGTAGAATATGACTGATGCCCAATTGGAAATCTTTATATGTTAAATAAAGTATAAGTATAGAGATATATAGAAGAAAACTAGAAATTTTCAATGGGATAATAATTTCGGTGACGAAACCATATATTAACCTGATTACATGGTATCAATATTTGACTAACTGATATTTCTACTCTACAAATATACACTATAAAATAACTTTTACAAACTTTTTTATTACAATTCAACATTACAAAATTTAAATATCTATCCCACATATAACACAATTAAAACATGGCATAATATAAACTTATGTAATATTAAAATAAAACACGCATTGTACGCGAATCTTGTTAAGATTTACATATTTTCTTTGAATTTTTTTGGTCGATTTAGGTAAAAATAATAATAATATAGTAGCATTCATTACTGTATCCTAAATAAAAATCTGATAAAACATCATGGCTTCCATTAGTCAACAAATTTTTTTTTTAAAAAAAAAGACAAATCAAAGAAGACATGAGCAAAAACTTGAAGAGTGAAGTAAAAAAATGCATAGGAAGAATTAAAGAAGTTAAGTCTTTAAACTGTTTTCCATTAAAAGTAATAGTATTTTTTTACATCATTAAAAGTAATAGTATTAAAATTCGTAAACAGAAGTTTGATAATTACATTGTATCTTTGAATCTGGCAAAAAAAGCCTAAATCATTGCTGGAACGTGGAGTTAAGGAAATAATAGTATTCATAGGCCTTTGAGAACCCTTAAGCCTAGGATTCCTCTTTCTGCGCCTTTAAATCTCTTTTGGTCTTTCTCTTAATCCCCATTAATATATATTCTAATAAACAGATTTGTTTTCTTTGGAAAAAAATATAATCTATATCATTTCTAACTATATATCTACTGATAAGTACGAGATCTAAATTATGTTTGAGATGATTCATCATACCATTGCCTTTCACTTACTAATCAATAAGTCTGAAACGTACATATCTTTAACTTATGCAAAACTCTCATAAACACTAGAAGAAGTCTAAAATCTTCTAACATAATCCGTCCGAAACGAACTCAATTATAGTTGGTCATTTAGACGTTTAAAATATTCAACATATTCTCAAGATTAGTTTGCACTTTGGTTAGGATTTCAATTATTAGAAAAAATTTAGTGTAATTACGTATGGATGTTAATAATGATTGCGTGGACGGCGAATCGGAAACAACGCACCACAAAGGACTAATGATTCGAGTTATGTTTATATTTTTGGATAACTATTAAATTAAACAATATCAACGAGAGCTAAGATCTGAGAGTTGAGCATCCGAGGAAGATGGTTTATATTTAAAAAGGGAACTTTATTTTTTGGTCAAATAAAAAAAAAAATAAACAAAAGGGACAAGCTAAAGCCTAAAGAATAAGGCAATCAGTTTTTGGTTTCACATGTTTGTGTCGACAGGCCACAGCCCCCCATGAAAAGGCTTGCTTGGCGTTTTTGTCTTCGCATGCATATAATCCACTCCACCAACTAACAGAAAAAATTAGAACAAAATATAATTCAACATCCAAACAAAGAGAACAAGTGTTGTTTTTGATCCCCAAGAACGTATAAGTATTTATATATAACTTTCTTTCTACAATATATGGAAAGTTTGTGTTAAATTTGCATGCAGTGCTATGGTTGACTTTTTAAATAAAAATTAATAAATTGCTGATAAAGTACTTAAGTATGCTTGTAATACTAATAAGAGTCGTTTCTACATACAAGGTGCTCCTAAGAGAAAAAAGCAATTTATTTTATAAACTATAAAAATTTGTTGCTAGCATGGATCTATTCTTTTCAAAAGGCGATCATCATTTTGTGTAAGATAAAAGTTTAAATCCTTACCACAAAAAAAGAAGAAGAAGACTATTATCAAATTTGCATTAATTATTTAGGGACTTGATGGTGCGAAAAAAGCCCAATAAGTGTCAAACCCATCATATACCAAATGACTAACGATTTATTCCAATGCCATGGCACATTTGTGACTTTTTCACCAACTATTTTTCGGGTTAAATAAAGACTTAAAGAATTAATCGATCCTTAATAGAAAATTTATTATATTTCCTTATTGCTTTCCACTGATAGGATGGTTCACGACGGTTTGTTATTGGAGGGAAATTGCCACGTGTAATTTACGTTTACATCGTCCAATCAACGGTCGAGTTTCGGTTAAGTTGTAGCCACTTGACTCTGCTCAAATGACCCTTTTGCTCTTTCTTTTATTCTCTACAGAGCATTCTCACACAAACCAACTTCAGCGACAAGGTAACACAACTTCTGACGATCGGATAAAATGGTGGAGAAAAGCTTCAAGTACATCATCCTCGGTGGCGGCGTCTCAGCCGTTAGTATTTCTCATTCTTAAGTTTATGGAGTTCCGTTTTTTAGCCATTACTTTCGATTTTTGCACGAGCTTGATTCGATTTGTGTTGCAACGTGCAAAATACTACAATTCTCGTAATTGTTTTTGCCATGGAGTTTGTTATTTCTTAATCACATAGCGATTAGTTTTTGATTTCGTAACCGTCCAATCGGTGACTGATTTGATTTTATTGTCCCCGCTTCGATTTTCTGAGAAACGTTGAGAGAAGATTACAGTCGCGCTTTGATTTTGAAATAGAACAATCGCATGCCGATTGATCCATTTTCCCGTCGTAAATTGTTCCGGATCCGGCGTTTTCGTATGCCATATTGTTGTATATACATGTTAAACAGTTTTGATATAATGATATTTGTTGGCGTTATTTCTGTTTCAATGCTTATATGAGATAAGTGTATCTCTGCAAAACCACTTACAAATGGGTAACTGTTAGCGTTAGATCCTCGTGCCTCGTTATTTTTTTGTTTTACAATTGTACAGATTAATCGAAAGTTTACGTACTGCTAATAAGGTTACTTTCATTTGAACTTGCCAAAGAAACAACTGAGTGATGAAGCAAATTCAATTCTGATATTGGGCTTTTGTTCTACCCTTTTCGCCAATGTTATGTATAGGGGTACGCAGCTACGGAATTTTCCAGTCAAGGGGTTAAGCCAGGAGAATTGGCAGTTATCTCGAAAGAGGCGGTAAAATTCTTCTCAACTTATATTAACTTATCATGCAGTGTGTCTTGTAAGTTGTAACCTATTATCCTTTTATACGAACGGCCTGCACTTAGCAAGGAGTATTTGTTTCCTGAAGGTAAGACAACATCTGGTTTACTTTGCAAACTACAATGGTGAATTTTAAGTCGCTGAAACTTGGATCATCTTTCTGATGTAGGGGATGCTAGACTTCCCGGTTTTCATTGATGTGTTGGTAGTGGTGGAGAAAAACTGCTTCCTGAGTCGTTTGTAATGGGCCTTAATATTGAATGGCCTTTCAGGAATTGATCTTTAATTGGACATCTATCATTCCTCTATATGTCCAAACTCTGCTCGACTAGTTTTTCTTCTTCTTCTTCTTCTTTTAGTTTAGTATGGTTTTTGTTTTTTCATGGCGGAATGGTTTTGTGATCAAATGTGTTTTTCAATCGATTTGCTCTACTTCATTTTTTTTCTTTCGATTTAGTTTTAAAATATGATCTTGTGGTCCTTTGAACGAACCATGATTGGACACTTATAAACACGATCATTAAATTAATTAAATGCTGATTATATTGAGTATCGTTCACATGGGATGAGCCAAACCGCTATAAATTAGCACAGTGAGAGATGTGATGCATATTCATAAGTTTGTTGGTGGGGCAAAACTCTACTAAGTGTTGAGGTCGTATTGTTAGGTCTTAGTCTTAAATTTAAAGTAAATTGAAATAAATTGGACAGTGAACCACAACCATAAATATTCACCAGAATTTTCATTTAATTATCTCTTTTGTGATAAATATATGCCACATTTGTGAGAAGGAGGACCAATAAACTAATTTTACGTGTCTATGTTTTTCCCCTAAAAAGACAACAAATATTGTGGGACATTTATTACTTCAAATCCTAATCCACTTTCAGAAAAATAGTAAGTTTATTTGCTCACATATGACGAATTTTAAGGATTGGAAAGCATGCAGATCACTTTTAACATTCATCTATAATCATCTCAATCAAAATCAGCAAACAACACATTATTATTAATTATAAGTTTCCGTCCTCAGACAGATGGGAATGGGCGTTACCGGAGTTGTTGTTGACACAAATAGCATATCAAATGATGGTAATATTTTTGACAATGCCAATTTATATGCATAATCAGAATTTTTTTAATCATAAATTTTGAAAAGAAAATTAATTAACGACTCTCATTGTAAGCATAATAACATACTTACAAAGACAGTAGCTAGAGAACTTATCAACTTCAACAAAAAACGAGTAATTTCTCATTTTCATTGACAAAGTCTACGTCGCTTTATTCAAATTATCTCGTGGATCTCAAGCTCTCCTACCAGTCAAAAGTTTCTAGATGTAGTGGAACAATTAGATGTTGGGACAAATGATATTCATCAATATTGTAAGTAATCTTTTAAATTATTAATTTAGTATAATTTTTCCTTGGTAAAGACAATTTTGTAGAGAAAGTACTCAAAGAGTCATCTATAACACAACGTAGATTACTGAACCTAACACATAAACTTAAGTCTTTGTTTTATATATATAACAAACTATCCGGTCCACAATACATATTTTACGTCTTTTTCATTATAAAAGTTTCAAAATTCTTTTAAAAAAATTTAGTGTCAAAAGAAAATTAATATCGAAAACGAAAGTTTCAGAAAACTTAATTTGTCGAGCCTAGGTTATATAAAAAAATAGGTATAAAAATGGTATGAATTGATATGGAAGAATATAATAGATTAAATAGGAGAAATGGCCGTACAACACGAGTAAAACAATGTGAATCACATGCAAATAGTTAGAGTTAGAGATGAGTTTGTTTGTGGTCGTACTAAGAAGTCAAACTTAAGAAAGAAATCCAATCACGTGCACCACATGCTTCTTCCGAGTAATTTCTACGTTTCTTCTTCACTCTTTAACCAAACAATTTTATATCATTATTTATTTTTTTTTGACATCCTCACACTTTTATTATATACATATTCAAGACGAAGTAGAAGAACGTAACAAAACAGCCCCCCCATGCATGCTTCTTGTCGATTATTATATTCTACTTTAGGTAAATTTACTAATATTTAATATCATACATCACATGGGAATATTGGATTTAGCAATTATAATTATGGTATTATGATGGTTATTACAGACTATAATATTAGTATAACAAAATACCTGTTAGTAAAATCCAATTCAGACTAATTAATTAAGAAGAGAATATTAAGTTAGCAACTCGGTAGATGACTCTACCGACTATACAATTACAACGTAACATTACCTCACATTTGACAACGACGTCTTAACTACAACGCTTTTAATTAATTCGTTTGTAATAAAATTAGAACTTAATTAAAATTATGCAATTTAACTAATATTTTCATCGACAACGATTTTAATTAATTTATTCCAATTTGAAACTCAATTTCTTTGAATAGGATTATGGGAACAAACTTAGACACCGAAGTCAACTTAAGCCAACCTCCCGACAAAAAAATCAAACGTATTTTCTCTTTTTTCTTTGTTAAAGAAAATCCAATGTATTCGTCAATGTATGTCTCAGAACTAGTTTTGATTATGGTTGGTTCAAATATATTTTGACTATATCAGAACGTATATATATATATATATAATACGATCGAGAACAATTGTTTTTAATAATAACTATGAAGTTCATGATGGTATTTTCGTATTTCTTATAACTATTTAATATATATAATTATGATCATTTTCACAATAGTCTTATAATACTTTTATACGTAAAAAGGTAAAAACAAACCTAGCAAAAATCATGAATGAGGTTCGGGACAGCAAAGCATCATTTACTTCTTCTCATTTTACAGCTGCTGATTAAAGTTATTGAACGACTTTAATTAGTAGGTGCATGTTTTACCAAAAATCCATACAAATAGACCTATTGCATATCGTGTTATCTAAAAATTTCTATTGGAATATTCTTTTGGACATTGAAGGCGTTATATAAGTGACAAGAAAATATGATATTTTATTCATTTGGAGTCAAATTTACAATCTTTTCATGGCATTCGTAATCTGCATGATAAATACGATTTTTTTCCTTTCTATATTTCATCAAAATCTCATGAAACCAAACAATAATATTGATTAAACTATCATTGTGTATGCCTGTATTATATTCAAAAATTTCGTAACCAAACAAGATAAGTCACTAATAAATCGATTATGTGGGATCAGGACCGGACCTGAACACAGGATCTGAACTCAAACTGAACAAATCTGTTTTAATGGTTTTATTTTTATGGAAAAACATCAATTATTATCCTTAGCATAATAATAAATGATAAAAAAAGAAATTCTGAAAGGGTTAGGAATTCAAATCCCAAATATACTATAAAATTTTAATATGAAAATGGATAAACCTATTTTATAGCTTGTGGTCTTTTTAAATTCAGAAGCATGTGTGGGATGCGTCGGTCTTCGTGATCTCTCTTTCGAATTATCATTAACTCCTCTTAAACAAAAACAAAAACATCATTAACTCCTTTTGCATTTTGGATAGACCAATCTTTTCTAATAAATAGTGACACCTGAGAATTTTAAATACGATCTCTATTTCCATTGACGCTTGTCATTTCCAAGCGCGTAAGTTGGGTTTTTTTCTTTGTTTATAAATTAACTTTACATGTTTGGTCCATCCATATGTCCGATATGTGTAATAAATATGAGAATAACAAAATTTTATATAAGAATATATTGTAAGACTTATTGTTAGGTGGCGTCAGATTTATCACACGAAATCAAAAGTAGAAACCTAATGGAAACAAACATATATAACGAAAATGGAAGATGCTTCAAACTACAGAATTATTATTATTTTTATTATAAGAAAATAAATAATTTCTTTTACAAGAGTTTCAAGCCTGGCATTGCATGTTTTCTGATGCAAATTTTATTAGGTAATATATATTCTTTTGTATAGAAAGACCATTTGAGATTAACAAATCATTTGGAAACCCACTAAACATGGGAAAAAAAAACTGAATGAGGGTATTTTTCGAAAATCTTCTATTTTAAAAATTTTATTTTTAATTTGTTAAATTTAGAAAATAAAATTATGGTATTACTCACTAAAATATGTTGGATAATTCTATTATTTATTAATAAATATTAATTATATTTTTAGTTTATGTAAAAATAAGAGAGTACAAAATACGGAATGATGATCTTCATTGACAAAGTGACAAAGAGAGAATAATTTTCTCTTAAACTTAACTTCATGGTAGACAACCAGACAGACATGTGTAGTATGAAATCCCATATATCATGATACGATTTAGTTGCACATATAATTGTTTCCTATACATTTTCTTAATCTTTATTTCATTTTTAAGAACCCATCATTACAACTAAAAATTTAAACCTGGATAAAAGCGTTTTAAAGTGCTTCAAGTTCTAGTCAAGATATTAATATTAGTTTGACCGCAAAAATAGTACCATTAACCTATACTGATTTTATTCTAAAAAATAATAATAATCAATGACAAAAATTTCACCATCATTCTTACCTGTCTATTTCCCATAAGGAAAAAACATATATAGTTTTTTTTCCTGACAAAAATGGTAAAAATACTAATAAAGATAAAGAAATGGTGTTCTAGACTCATTAATTTTAATATAAATACACAAAGAACACTCAGAGCTGAAACACAAGTCTTTCTCTTTGGTTCTTCTGTCCCAAATTGTCAGATAAATTAAAATTTCCACAATCCTCCATTTTATCCGACTTTCATTTCTCGTTCAGACAGTAGAGGTCTGATTTAGTTCTCAGAGAAGAAGATGCAGGTCGTCGCGAATTTCGATTTTCAGTCTTCGCCGTTCTCTCACGCCGCCGGAGAGAGTCGCATTTCTCCGGTGGACCTCCGGGATGATTCTTTCGCTAATTTCAGCGACGCGGTGGAAGGCGCGTGCGACAAATCGTCAGACTTAGCGGCTGTGAAAGTGCAGAAGGTTTACAGGAGTTATCGCACGCGCCGGAGGTTAGCGGACTCCGTAGTTGTCGCCGAAGAGCTCTGGTAAATAAAAAAACCCAATATTAAAATTTTAATTAGGTGAAGGGATTAGTTTGAGTCATTAACGTTAATTAATTAATAATGCATGAAGGTGGCAAGCGATGGATTATGCGAGATTAAATCACAGTACAATTTCGTTTTTCGATTACTCGAGACCTGAAACTGCGGTTTCAAGATGGAATCGTGTGAGCTTGAATGCTTCTAAGGTATTACCTTATTTCTTTTTGTCTTATTATTAAAAGATTCGTTATACTGTTAAGATTTCTACATACTAAAAAATGAAGATCCATTTTCTTAAAAACAAAATTGATATAACTTTTTTTCCTGATATTGTGTCGTCTTTGATTCAAACTAAGAAGAAGATATGTGAAGATTAAATTTCTCGAATATATTATATAGAGATAAAAAAAAAAATTTGCACTTGGTTAAAAAGATTTGTAATCTTGTGGTTAGGTGGGAAAGGGCCTGTCCATAGTCGACAAAGCCCAGAAATTGGCGTTCCAGCATTGGATTGAAGCTGTAATATTATTACCATTTTTTTTCCATAGATTTCATTGTTTGGTTTAGTTAACAAAAAGACTAAAAATGAAAGTTATGAAAATCAGATTGACCCGAGGCACCGGTATGGACACAATCTGCATGTGTACTATGAAGAATGGTGTCAAGCTGATGCTGGTCAGCCATTTTTCTACTGGTATGCTTAAATATTCTAAAACCACATTTGTTCCTGGTTTATGTAAAACCGGTTCTGGATTTTGTTATTCTTGTAGGTTAAGAAATTTTCGATTGGTATGAATCTTATCTGTGAATATGTAAAATATCGATTTGCTTTATTTTTGCTTGCAGGTTGGATGTTGGAGAAGGGAAAGATTTGGATCTTAACGAATGTCCAAGGTCGAAGCTTAAGCAGCAATGTATCAGATATCTTGGACCAGTATGTGCCATTTCTCTCCTGTCAAAATTGTTTTTTTACATATTTTTATTTGGGGGATTTCTCTTATAAGTCTTATTTCGGTAATCAGCAAGAGAGAGAAGAGTATGAATATGTAATCATCCAAGGGAAAATTGTTCACAAGTTAAGTGGAAAGTTTCTACACACGATGCACGGAACGGAACAGACAAAGTGGATCTTTGTTATGAGTACATTCAAGAAACTCTATGCCGGTCTGGTAGGTTTTGTTGAAAACCGGTTGAGCTTTGTGTTTGGATATAACTTGATATTGAGTGTTTTTCTTGGTTTATGTTTACTTCAGAAAATGAAAGGAAAGTTCCATCACTCAAGCTTTTTGGCTGGAGGAGCAACATTAGCCGCCGGGAGGGTGGTTGTTCACAATGGAGTTCTCAAAGTACTTTTTTTTTTACAAACTCTTGCGATTTTTCTCAAAACAAATGGAGCCATCATATATAATTTCTATCTTCTGTGATTTGTTTGTCTGATCATCGTTATGTCTCCATTTTTGTTTTCAGTCAATCTCTGCATACAGCGGACACTACAGACCGTCAGATGATAGCCTCGACACATTTCTCTCGTTTCTGAGAGAAAATGCAGTGAACTTAGACGATGTTGAGGTAAACTCTTGTTCTACAAATAATCAAATCTTCGTGATCGTTTTATTTCTTCCTTCATAATAAAAGGTATACATATAGTTTAGAAAACTTAAAAACATATTAATCCGAGAAGATTATGGGCCTATTCGGCCCAAAAACGTCATGGTTACCAGATGATGTCATTCACTATAGTTTGGTTGTTTGGAGAGCAGACTACTGGAGAGTTAAAAGTACAGTTACTATTGTCTTTTTAGGTGCACAAAGCAAGTGAAGATTCCGACAACTACGATGATTACTTTAAATCGAAGTCATTAAAGAAAGAGGATGCAACATCCAAGGCAGAGGATGCAACATCCAAGGCAGAGGATGAGAACTGTAACGAGACATTTGAGGTTGAGGAGACGAAACGGAGTAGTTACCAGAGAACGCTCTCAGGTGGGCTTGAGAGCCCAAAAGCTAACGTTCCACAGAAAGCAATGCTACAAAGGATCAACTCAAAGAAACAGTCGAAATCTTTACAGTTGGGTCATCAATTGATGCTCAAGTGGTCGACCGGAGCTGGTCCAAGGATCGGTTGTGCAGCGGATTATCCAGTTCAGCTCAGAACACAGGCTTTGGAGTTTGTTAACTTGTCGCCAAGACACCGGAACAGCACACTATCTCCGACCGGAAAGATTGATGTCTGATCATATGATCCTTGTTTTTTTTGTAATCTTCTGTGACTTGATTAACGTGTGAGTTCTGTCTTTTAAGCCTTTTTTTTTGTTTTCACCTTGATGAAATGAAGCGGAAGGGAAAGAATGAGATGTGTTTTGTGTAAAAGTTTTATTTTTCACATTGATAATGATAATGAAAAAGAACATTTCAATGGTCAATCAATAGCAAACTTTATAGTTTATTCATACTTTGATTTTGCCAGAGGTGTGAATGACTGATTCTTGTTACCAATGTTGGTTCAATCCTCAAATCAACATCTCGTTTTTAGACTGGTGGATCCTCCTTCAGTATTTATTTACTTCTCATAATTTTTTTTTTTTGTTTTGTTTTTTAAACTGTATGGGATTGTTTCCATAGCTCAATACCTATTGTTATCGCTGTTGAATGTCCTTTTAACAAAAGAAGGAAAAAAAATGTGAGGATTGCTAATGTAAGCCCAATAATAATAAGCCCAATAGAAATAATAATAAGCCCAATAGTAATAATAATAAGCTCAATAGTAATAATAATAAGCCCAATAGTAATAATAATAAGCCCAATTGAAGCACACATCAGCCGGAGTTAACTTCACCAAACCAGGATCGCAGAGAGAGAGAGAGAGAGAAAGACAGAGTTTGGCGCAATGGAGTATCAGGCCCAGCCGCCGCCGTCTTCTGACCCTTCGCCGTCTCCATCTGACCGACCGCCGGGAAGTATATCACCGGAAACGACCTCAAACGATCAGAATGATGAGATAGAAGAAATTATGGCTTGCGTCACGGCTTTGGAAGCTGCTCTGCTCCCATGTTTGCCCGCTAGAGAGCTTCAAGCCATCGACCGCTCTCCTCATCCTTCTCATCAAAGTCCGATCTTTTCTCTTTTGATCTTTACTTCGAACCATCATAGCCCTTGAATTTCGAATTTTAGAATTCGAATTGAATTGTCAGTCAATGCGAATTCACCTTTTAGGGATTGGTGTTCATCTTTGCTTGTTAATTTGGAGTCTTGTTGGGAGTAGAAAAGCAATGAACTTTTTTTCTGGAGAAGATCATTTCGATAGCTCTCACTCGTTTTATGTTCAGTTGACTTGAATATATACTCAGAACTCAGCTCGAACCCAAGCATTGATCCTAACAAGTAACCACAATGTAATGTCTTGATTTTTCTGATTGAACTCTGCAGTTGATGTTGAGAGGCACGCCAGAGATTTCATGGAAGCTGCGAAAAAGCTTCAGCTTTATTTCATGGGATTGAAGCGGCAGGATCATACGCCCACCAGAGCACAAAGCCTTAAGAAGGTTAGGTTTTGTTTACCTCTAAAACCCCAAACCATTTGTCTTACCAATTTTTTTTTCTTAACAGGAGATTGCAGTCATGGAGGAAGAGCTTAAGACAAAAGAGGAGCTTATAAAGAAGCATACAAGATTTATCCAAGAATCACAGAAGCTTGTGAAAGAACAGATAGAGAAACACCGAGTTGAGCTTGAGAAAGTATAACATCAATCAAAGATTATTGACAGAAACAACGAGTGGAGCTTTAGAAAGTAAAACATCAATCAAAGTTTATTGTTTATTGTATGGATTAAGCAAGCTTCAATAGTAAATAATGTAACTCTACTCATTTATTCATCCATTGATGACGTCTATTTTACATTGTAAGAGTAATATGCAAACAAAGAGGGATTCCGTCTGCAAATCAACATCCCTTACAAAAAGTGTAGATACGCTTATTACCTTTTATGGCATTTTTAAGTCTACGGATTCATTTACATGGAAACATAGAAACATAGAGACATAGAAAAAGCTTCTCATAGAAAGAGACTTTTTGATTTGTGTTCACTCATATGTCCATATGAGGACCACTTGTGTTGGGTTGGCTTTCCAAAGGCATGTATTGTGCCATGATCCCTCTTATTTCCGCATCCATATAATTCTGCAAAACAAATTTTCTTCAAACATCTATATGACTATATCTATAGGGAAAAATCTTCATATATTTATTATGATAACATTACCCTGATCCTGACTTTGTAGATCACATATCCAGAAAGACTTACAACACCCACCCCTATTATAAGAATCCACAAAAAGCTCCAGCTGAGTTTTGTAGTTCCAACTTTGCCTGAACCAAAACATTCACCAGATTCAAAAGTAGAAAATCTGATTAATGACTTTACTAATAATGGGCTTTAGAGGAAGGAAGATCTCTTCTTCTTCGTTTTTTAACCTATGCAAGTGTCGTGTTCACGCATGTAAAGCAAACCATTGCTGCAGCTGCATTCATAGCTTCCCCATGTGTTTTTACATTTACACTCTGGGCACTGGCAAACCTTTTTTTCTTTGCATTCGTCCACATCTGAAACATTCAATCAAAAGAATATGGTTACAATCTTGAATTCAATGTACATCAATGATCCTGCTTCTTTGGTTGATTATAATCCAAAGTTCCACTGATAATTGTGTATCTACGCAGAATATGCTTAGACCAACATGCATGCATATAAACAATAGGCGAACAGCATGTTATTAGTGAAACCGTCACAACTCTATGAAATACTAGCAGCATTATATCATATAAAGAAAGTACATTTGCACGCTATTCGTAAGTAATAAAATGCATATATCCAACGGCTAGTTCACATTTAGTAATGTCTACATGCAAGGCCATATTCCACAGGCATATATACTCCCTCCGCTTCTTACAAGTATATGTTTTGGGCTTAAATTTTTTTTTTCATATAGGTTAATTTTTTACAAGTTCCCTAAGCAAAATTAGATGATATTTCTAGATATACCCCAATGTAAAAATGGGTAAAAGTGATTGTTACAAATAAATTTTAAGGGATAATACGTTTTGAAATGTTTTATTAGTAAAATACTGTAAAATATCTTTGCTAAACGGAGGGAGAATATATTAGCAATATATAAGCCCTTATGGACTATGTGCTTCATATAAGCCACTCCTACAAATATGTAAATTAACAAAATAACAGACTGCATTTACATAGCTCTAGACTCAATATGATGTAGATGTTTTCCAATAGGATTTCTACACATGGCTAGTATCTATGTACAAGTAGACCACATGTATATACATGCTACTAAATATTCCTTAACACGTACCTTCACAGCTCTTCACTCCATCGCCCTTGAACCCAACTGGGCATTTGCAACCATTTGAATGATCATCCTGAAAAAACCATTTTACCAAAGGAGTTTCATTCTAGGTCACTAAGATGATTGTTCAAATATTTAGACATTGACATATAAAACAAAATACTTACTACGCAAGCAGAGTAAGTGTAGCTGCCTCGGGTTTCTCTCCAGCATCCTCCATTGTTGATAGCACAATGCAAAGCTCCAGTGGCTGCCCAGTGAAAGAACGTTAAGAGAAGGCCATACATACGGATATAGAAAATGCAGCTTAACAAAAATTATAGTAAGACAACTTATGTTTTATGAAAGAGAAAAATTTGTAGAACGGCACTGAATTGCTTTTCACAGCAAGCAAAAAAAAAACAAAATCTTCACTTTTCCACTCAGTAATATGATTGAAGTTCCATTAACAGACTCGTGACTATGGCAGGTTGGTACGCAAGCAAAAAAGTCTTTCAACATCATGACAAGTTATTTTTTCAATCTGGGTACCATAGTTTAAAACAAGTCTGTATATTGAGAGAATATATCTTCTGACTCTTTGTACAACAGACTCGTGACTATGGCAGGTTGGTACGCTCTACTCATATGGTATAGATGGTCTAATATGAATCCTAGAAAATAGTTCCAAGTGCAGAATTTTTTTGTGTATTGCTTGATTACTCAGTGGTTTAAAACCTTCAAAAGACCTAACAAAATATTTGCAAAATAGACTAACAAAGAAGATGCTATTGGATTTCATGTATCCTGTTCCGCAAATTAAAACCATTTACCTATGCAGTGTGTGTAACCGTTACCAATAAATTTAACACCTTGAACATAAGGGCACTCACACAATCTTCCTCTAAAAGTGTCCTAAAATGCCAATTCAGAACAAAATAAGAGTAATCAGTCTTAGTAGCAGCAACAAAACCAGAATTTGGCAAAAGAAAAAAAAATTGCAAGTCCAAATGATACCCGGCATGCAGTTATGTTGGCAGATTTGTCTAGCCAGCACCCACCATTGTTTTCCAAACATTCATTTGTTTCCAAATCTGGAAAATCAGAAAACATTTAAAAGAGAGTCCTCCCTCCATGACGCAAAACACTAAATAGAATAATTAAGGCCAGCTCTAAAGAAATTTTTGAAGTCGCTAATAATTTTTCTGAAAGTTATAAAGAAAATTGTGAATGTTGTAGAGAATAGGACCTTCAGTTAGACATATAGCTGGTTCTGTTGACTCTTGAAAACCGGCACACATAGCTTTCAGCACTGCGCCTTTTTCCAATTTACCTAAAATCATGAAAGATAATTAAGTTAACAACAAAACTAAGTAAGATGCTGTAGAAAGGGAGAAAAACTGACAAGTCATCATTTCTCTGATATACCTCTGTATTGTCTGTTGTTCACGACAAGAGTTGGGAGTATAGTCACGTCTCCACGGGAGCCTTTGCCTATCTGAAATAGACTCATTTTAAGAACATAAAACGGAATGAAGAATATACGGCAACTTTAAAATGAGGTCTAGAAGAAAAGAGTAAGAGCAAACTGATTACAATAAGACAAACCTGGGACTCCTGCTCTGCTTTAAGAATAGGGTTCTCCACATCTGCTTCAGGGTCTCCAATACACTTGTCCACCTTCTTGAGATCAATGTCTGAATAAATATGAGAAAGCAATTTCAAATTAGCCATTAGAATAAAATGCACAAACATGAAAGTAACAAGATCCAACTGATCAAATATTACGCTTCAACGGCCTTACAAGGTAAGCTGACTGCTATCAATCAGTTTGCTGATATATATCACGGATGAGCTGATATCCGGATATGATATTCAGTTTTCAGCTAACCAGCAAAAATGATGAATGATATGCAGTAATGTCAAAACATGAATGTGCACTTGGGCGGAAGTGTTTGTTGAAATATATTTGAAGCAAAGATGTTTATACTAAAGAGTTCCACCACAGAGAGCGCAGCAAAGGACTGGCTCTCTAAACTTTGCTCCAGCCACAGATAATGAGTGGATTAAATAATACAAAAGAAGCAAATGCCATAGGGTATGAAGCATTTTACTAACCAAGGGACTTAATAATTTCATCAGCGCATTCCTTGCTGTACTTTTTATCCTTCATTGGACACCGGATGGCAAAATCAGTCACATAGTCCCACCAGATCCATGGCTTACCGGTCTCATTGACAACTCTATAGACGCAAGCCTGACGTAAATTCTGAATGACGACATCCTTCCCATCATACCCTTTAGTAAAATCCTGCTCAGGATCAGGCGCACAATACCTTCCATGGTTGATGCACTGAGACTTGCACTGTTTACTCAGCGTAAAAGCTTCAGGGCAGTACCAGGTGATGTAGTGGGGCGTGAACTGAGTATGCCCTCCCTTCTCAAGAATCTGCGCTGCACCTTTGAAATTCTTGAGAAACTCAATCTGAGTATCACACTTCTTCCCACACTGGTCGTTGCTGTTAGTCCAGAGTTCGTATTCAACGCGCTCATCAGGATGCGGAACTGACTCAGTCCAGTCCAGCTTCATGTTAACCATGTCGCCACCGGAGAGGGCAGACTTTAAACTGTCTCCCAAGGACTTGGTGATGAGAGCAGAAGGAATGGTAATGTTTTGAAGATAGTCTGCATCAGATTTATCTTCTTCAGGTGTATCCATTGTGATCAATGGCTCAACTTTATTATCAGCAACAAGAATCGCTGCTGCCCCAGCTTGTTGAGCTATCCATGCCTTCAAAGTGAAGAAACAGTCTGTGTTCACAAACAAAAAAATTCTAGTTAAAATAAACTGAATGAAAAAACAGATCTTTTCCGAAAACTAAACCTAATTGAGGATCCAATTAAGGGAATAACTAAAAAAAGGGGAAAATAATTAAGAGATATCAAAACTGAACCTCCACGATCGATAAGGACAAAAGTGGGTAAGCGTCCAGGCTTGGATTTGAAAGAGATATCGAAATCGCTGTAGCTTTTACAAGCTTTCTGATTCGATTTGGGATAGACGACGGTGCCGACTAACGTACCACCGTATTGAGGAACTCCGAAATTCCCAATGGCACATTCGTAAATACCTTTGATCGAGTCTGGTGATGTGACTTTGAGGTTGTTCTTCTCCACGACGAATCTACCCAGCGCTAAACTCAAGATCAGAAGAAACGAGAGAGTGAAAACCCCTAGCCTCTCCTGACTCATGGCTGAAAGAGGATAGGATAAGATAAAAAACGGATTCAAGGATTTCTACAGAAGCAGTAAATTAAGACAAAACCCGGAAACGAAGATATTCGAAATGCAGGACGCGTTCTTGATTGTTGAAGGAAGTGAACACTGTAGATTTAGGAGGAAGAGTCTTAAGAGTTAAGGAAGATTTTATCTAATCCTAAATTACCATTAGACTAATCAAGTTTTTAGTTAATTAATTAAAGTAAGTGAAGGGTTTTATGGAATTGGTCTTCTTTCTCGTTTCCGTAAATGTGGTGGATGTCAAAGAAAATGAGTTTTAAGAAAGAAAAGAAAAAAGTTATAAGAATAGTAAAACGGGAAACAAGTGTGTGTGATTATCTTCTAAGATCTTTTATTTCCCCATATTATATCCATATAACATTAGTTCTATCCAAAGTTTTCATCTCGTATCAGTTTCCCACAGATCGGAAATTAAAAACATATATCCCCACAGTTATAAAGTTTGAAACCTAATTTTCCCTATTTTGGTTTTATCGGGTTTGAATCTTATAAACTAATGAACCCGGTAGTGAACCGGTAATTTAAACCTATTTTCAACCCGCGATTTCTCCCATCCGACCCACAAACCCACGATTTTATGACCTTCTTCTCCAAATCCCTAATTTTCTCCAAAATCCCCAAATTTCAACATAAACCCTAATTTTCGAAAGTTACTTGAAATTCGTTTTGCTCCTCAAATCAAAGGTTCTGGGCGAAAATAATGAGTAATGTATCATGTGGAACTTCAAATTCAAGAGGAAGAATGCACGTATTTGGGGTCCTGAAGAGATGCTCGTGTGGTGAAAGAATTGTGGCAAATATGTCGAAATTTGAAGCAAATCCCTATCACCGATATTTCCGGTGTGAATTCATCGCCGCCCGGCAGAAAGTGAGTTTTTTTGTTTTGTGATGTTTTGGTTGCTAATTTGTGAGTAATGTGATGTGTTGTGATTTGTAATTTTTTGTGAATTCGATTTAGCTAATGGATGACAACCACACTTTTGAGTGGATTGATGATGCTGTTATTAATGAGATAGAAACATTAGCTTCAAAAATTTCAAAACTAGAAGAAGAAATAACAGCATATCGGATGGAAGAAGAAGATAATACGAAGATTATGTTCGGAAAGATGCAAGCAAAGTTGGAAAAAGAGTTATTTGAAAGGGTTGAAAATGAATTGTATGAAGTTAAAGCATGGATGAAGAAACTTATTTTGCTCATAATTTCTGGTTGTATGTTGATGTTGCTTTGTGTTAATTTTTTAGATTGAATAAATTGTGGTGCTTTGAATGTTGTATGTTCGGATTTCTGGTTGTATGTTGATGTTGCTTTGTATTAAGTTTTTAGATTGAATTATTTGTGATGCTTTCAAGTTTTATGAATGTAATTTGTGGTGTTTTTATATTGAATAAATTTACAAGGTTTTATATGAAGGTTGTATGTTCGGATTATGTAAAATCCTATTTTATAATGCTTTCAAGCTTTAGAAATCTAATGATAATAAACCATTTTCATAGATGACCAATGTAATGAAATACAAAATATAGACTAGTCATAAACCATTTGCGTAGACTAGTCATAAACCATTTTCATTGTACTCGGTCTCATTGTAACTCCATGCCAACTTCCAAATAAGCGGTTTTATTTGCGTCTTCTTGCCATGTTTACTCTTCAAATTCGCATAAATGTGTCTCACACACATCCTATGCTCAATCAATGGCAATTCTCGCTCCACAGCCTTTATCAAACCCTTCTGTCGATCCGAGATCATTATATAACCCTCACCTCTTCAAGTTGCAAGTCACTTTTTATTCTCCTAACAAACCATAACCAATTGTCGGTATTTTCAACTTGCACAACAACCCATGCTATAGGATATATAGCATTATTAGCATCACGTCTGAGAGCAACCAACAATTGTCCTTTCATTTTTGATTTCAGAAAACAACCATCAACACCTATAAGTGGTCTACATGTGGTTTTCTATGACCTTCTAAGGCAATCAAAGCACACATAAAAGCTATTAAAAACATCTAACCCTTCCTCATTTCTGAATGTATCAATTTCAACAACCGAACCCACGTTAGACATTTGTATCTCATTCGCGTAATCTCTTAACCGTCCGAATTGGTCGTTATATTCCCTTTCAATCAATCTAACTGCTTTATTCCTAGCAGCTTGCCATTGAGGCCATGTAACAGTAATTTTCCACCGCTCTTTCATAATTTGCTCTATTTTCATAGGCATGAAATAATCGGGTTCATCCCGTATCTTATCTAAAAACAATCTAGCAATCATTGGAACCTTAATCATTTCGCATTCCCCATTAGGTACACAAGTATGCACGTCTTTCAATATCTTAATCTGCCACTTACAACTCCTACCCGAAGTCAAGCAATACACTCACCAATCACACCCATCTCCTACACAACTATACCCGAGTTTTGTTTTATCGTACCTATATTGCTTAATATTCCTCGTTGTACTCAATGCGTAGTCTAGAACTGCCTCTTTGAACACCACACCATTGAAGAACACTTGACCTTCGAAAAGCCTCCCATCACCTCGATGCATCCTATTGCGTTCTCTTTCTCTTCTACGTCGTAAACGCTCAATATCATCTTCATCTTCACTGTCGCTGCTCTCTGGAAACAGGTCATGCTGGATTGAAGGTTCGTCGATGAAATCTAGAACAGCTCGCTCGAGATCGAAGTCGTTCCTTTGCTCTCTTTCTTCGTCATCTGAGTCTGCAACTTCGGGAACGTCGTCCCACTCCACCATCGACATCGATTCGAGTGTGAGAGTGATTGATTCTTGAGTGAGATTCGATTAGGGTTTTTTCGGTGGGATTTGGGTAAAAAAATTGGGAATTTTGCGATTAGGGTTTTTGGCCGAATTTTGGGGGTTTTATTCGTATGATTTCGGGTGGGTTAGGATTAGATTTCGGGTGGGTTATGTTAAATTTCGGTTTTATGAATGTAAATCGGATCCTAATTGGGCGATTTTGGTTTATTTTCGAGTTAAAATGATTTATTACTAAATTGTAAACAGTAAACCGTGTTTAAACCGTAATTTCATTTCAAATTAGAACGATATGGAGAATTAGACTTTAAAGCCTATCTCTAATTAAATGTACGATATCGTATATACACTTGAAAATTAAAAGTTAAATAAAAATAATAATTGTTTTACTTTATTGATAAGGAATTGTGATTGATGCAGAAGTGGATATATAACAACAACAAGGCCGACCAATGTGGGCCTATTTACATAACCATCGGTGACGGATGCAACCGAGAAGGCCTGGGTTTATCGTATGTGTCACCTCCCATTATTCAATCTAACTTTAATTTCGTATAATCTTCTCCCAATTCAATGGTTTGTGTTTTTTTATAATTTTAGACTACATTTATATCCACCCCATACATAAAGGAAAAATATTATTAAATTATATTTTATTATTAAATATAAATTAAATATTTATATATTTATATATTTTATTTAAAATTATTTTTAACATTAATTTTTGTATATATAAATTAACAAAAGAAAAATAATTATTTTTTATGAATTTAATAGTATTTTTGGTTAGTTTAATAAAATATATTAATACTCTAACCAAATTAATAACAATGACATATATTGTAATTATTCGAATAAGTTAAGCCTATTTATATATTTATTTGAAATTTAATGTATGATGAAAGTAAATATGGTATTTCTGTTAATAACATATGAGCATATTATTAATAGCTTATGCAAACAACTTGGCCTCTTAGCTCAGTTGGTTAGAGCGTCGTGCTAATAACGCGAAGGTCACAGGTTCGAGACCTGTATAGGCCATTGTTTTTTTCGGTTTTTCACTCTTGGGTTTCCATTTATGTTAATAACATGTGAGCGTAAAGTTATTTTTTAAAATTGTTTATCAAATAATATATTAGAGATTAGATAATAACTTAAATCTATTTATATTTTATTTGAAATTATTTATAAATTAACGTATTAAAAATTTAAAGAAATAAAAATTATTGTTTTTGCAAATGTAATACTATTTTTTTGTTAGTTGAATAAAATATATTGATTATCTAACCAAATTAATATCATTGTCATGTATTGTAATTATTCTAATAACTTAAACCCTTTTATATATTTAAGCTAAAACTCGTTGTGGTGTTAACACGTTAGTATGATATTTTTGTTATTAATACGTCATGTTAAGGTTATTTTGTTAAAAAGTTTCTCAAATAATATGTTAGGGATTAACATCTTACACAAACAACGTTGTCTCTTAGCTCAGTTGGTTACAACATCTTGCTAATAATACGAAGGTCATAGGTTCGAAACCTGTATAGACCATTGTTTTTTGGTTTTTCACTATTGGGTTTCCATATCTGTATTTAAATATGGTATTTCTGTTAATAACACGTGAGCGTAAAGTTATTTTTTTAGATTGTTTCTCCAATAATATGTTAGAGATTAGGTAATAACTTAAATCTATTTATATTTATTTGAAATTATTTATAAATTAATGTATTAAAAATTTAAAGAAATAAAAATTATTGTTTTTGTAAATATAATACTATTTTTTTGTTAGTTGAATAAAATATATTAATTATCTAACCAAATTAATATCATTAGCATGTATTGTAATTATTTTAATAACTTAAACCATTTTATATATTTAAGCTGAAATTCGTTGTGGTGTTGACACGTCAGTATAACATTTTTGTTATTAACACGTCATGCTAAGATTGTTTTGTTAAAAAGTTTCTCAAATAATATATTAGGGATATGATTTTTGGCCGCATTGAGTCAACTAAAAAAACATAGGAACAATACATAATGGCAAAGCCTCATAATATACAAAGATTGATGTTGGATGGTACACAATCACCATTATGTGATTTTGAATCTTATTTATAAAGAAATTATAATAAATTAAACTTAAAATTTGACAAACTCAATTTATATTTTTAATTTTAATTATATAAATTGGGTATAAAATTTTCTAATTTAATTTACTATTTTCAGACATCAAATCTCTTTCAAAATTAGTTCTCGATTTAATCTCTAGTTTTTTTCTTCTAAGCACTATACTTATTTTTTGGTCGGACAACAGAGTATAAACGCAAAAGCCACACAAATTTGCCGGAAAAATAAAGCCAACGCGAATATTTTAATTCTTTCTAGGGAAGAAACGACAATTAATTGAGAAGATTAGGAGAAGCGTCTCCATCTAAACCACGTTTCACGCGTCCTTTCGGAAATACATATCTTTTATATAATGATTCATGATGAACGGCTGAGATCAATCAAAATCATCATGATTTCTCCCGGACAAGACGCTTAAAACGAAGACCGGAAAGTTCAACGCATCCAACCGCTCCTATCAAATCTTCTGAAGCTTCGCTGCTTTGACGAGCGGGTTTGCTTTCGCGATCTCCTCACGACCGGCCGATTTGAAATCGAAGCTACATCCGTGGATCTCCGGGTACCTGTGGGCTCCGCAAAAAGTCATCTCGCACCGGCACTTGAATCCGGTCAAACCGACCCGTTTCCTGCACGTCGTGCAACGATTCGGCCGTTGCTGATGCTGAACCGTCGTCGTCTGCGGCGGCGGAATCACCGCCATCGGGACTTTCTTCGCGGTTACCTTCAGTTCGGCTAAGGGATTCTGGAGGACAGGTTTGATCATCGGAGACGAGATGGAGGCGATCTCCGAGGAGGCAGAGAGAGAGGATTTGACGGCGGATTTATTGGAGGCTTCTTGTTGTTGGGTAAGGCAGAGATCGCTGTAGCAATTGGAGCAAAGATTCATGGTGGCGGAGCTACCGAGAAAGCCGCAGTTGTTAACACAGAGACGATGGCCTTCCGGCGTCTGACATCGATGCTCCTCCGCCATAGATCTCGAGAGAAAATGGAGAATTTAATAATCGATCAAGCTCGTCGAAAAAATCTGGGAATAAAAGAAGAAGAAGATGACGATGTAACAAATCAGCAGAATTAACGAGGAGAAAAAACAAGCCAGATAAAAGCGAAGAAAAATTGATAAAATTTTCCTCCGCTTTCTCGGGAACCAAACGAGATGTTAAACAAACAGAATCGAAAAAGAAGACATGTAAAGTATTTAAACAAAAGAAAAACAGAGAAGAGGGGAGAAAAAGAAGGAGCGGGAGAGAGAGAATAATGTTTACCTGTTCTTGAGAGAGAAGAAGAGGAGAATTCAGTGGTTGCTTTTCGAAAAACTCAAGAATTGGGAAGAGAAAAGATATACAGAGAGATAAGGAGAGAGAGATGAGAAGGAGACAACGGCGAAACAGAGACGACGCAGCTGAAATTTAAATAGAATTAACGGTATTTTGTTGCACAATAAACATGATTTATTTTCGATTATAATTAATTAATTATACACTATTCCGCCATTTAAAATGTCGTCATTGTGGTGTCACGTATTTGATTCATAAAGTATGTTAATCTAATTGGTTAATGTATGTTCTTTTGCTACAGAAATAAAGTCTTTTTTACCAGAAAAAAAAAACTTATTAAGATTAGTCAAAAAAAAACAGTACCGTGTTGATATCTTGGAAGAACCACTTGGATATTTCTTCTTTATGTCAACTTTATATTATTGGTAAAATCTTTATGTGTCAACTTGGAATCTAATCTACCACTCGTTTTTTTATATTATTTTTTAAGAAAATTTTGGACGGTGCAAGATAGAAATAATTTGAGATAATGTGACAAATTCTAAAACCTTTTATATTGATCAAGTTGATGCTTTATGGGGGTTGATTGGGTATTTGGGTTGGTTTAGAATTAAATATCTAAGATGTTGTTAGGAATGTTTATTAGTAGGGAACAATTATTTGTCTTTATCCTTTTATTTTTTCTTTATTTTGATGGATGGCCTAAATTCCCCTTGAATTTACACAAAATACATTCTGATATCAAATGGGTGATAACTTATATTCTTTGGGCCTAACTCTGTCTTCATTCATCTCTCTTCCAATATGTGTTGGGCTTTCTTTCATTTGAAAGCTTAACCTTTCAACTTCTGTGTAATTTAATATTCTGATTAATTACACTTATATCTAAATCCATCTGTACTAATGTGAAACTCCAAATCCCATTGTAATTATGTGGATTGATTAATACCTGAACTGAAATAACAACTATAACTTGACAAAAATTTTTTTTTTTCTTGTAATATTCGTAATTAGTAAGATAAAACATTGAATGTAATAGATGATTTACACACATATATCTGGTGTTGTTTAAAGTTCAATGTTAGTTACATTCCAACAAAGGTTTTAATAATTAATTAAAAATCATAATAGTTCTGAAATCTTAGGATATCACTATTTTAAATTTTTAGAATAGATAAGATCATTTCAGATTAGATGCCAATTACACATAATTGTAAGAAATTCTAATTGTAATATATAATTTAAAAGAAATTACAGAGTACTATTATACTAATTAATTATGTCTGGATATCATGTAAAAAGTCTAAAATTAATTTATGTACTATGTTCTCTGACTAATAATTACTTCAAAATCAATCGAAATGTTTTTAACACACAAAAAAAAAAGATTCTTTTAAAATGGAATGCATTATTTATTAGATAGTGAAACGTAATATCTATCTAATAATGGATCTTATCGTAGCATACATACTTAGTATACAATATGTGTTCAGTATATAAAGATTAAGATATCCCCCAAATATACTAGATACATAACTATTTCCATCTTTAAAATAAACAACTTACAATGTATTCACTGTTTTGTTAATCCACACTTACATCATTTTCCTCAAATACATCTCCCAAATCCCAAATTCCTATTAAATAATTACCAAATCGAAAAAAAGAAGAAGAAAGAAAGAATATTATAAAGCACTGTGCCTCTTTGAATTACCATGTCTCTTAATTTTTCTTAGGACCTGCTTTTCTTATTATAAAGAGGCCTCTTTCTCTGTCTCCGTCGCCACAGAATGGTGAAAGTTTGGGGTTTACTGGCGATAGTGCTTATTGCTTTGGTCCGAAATGTGTCGTCGTATGATCGTCCGGGCACTCGGAAAAACATAGTGATACATCCTTCTAAGGACGACGATCCTACGTTCCCGGAACAGGTAATTTACATTCAACTCTATATTTGTGTATATCTTATGCATATAATCATCTCGTGTATGTCGTTAGACACGACACGTTTCTAGATTTTCTGTCCTTCATTCTTTTGATATGTGTTTGTTTTCAAACATAAAAACATATAGGATTCAAGTTTTTTTAGTTAAACATCGATAATACAATAGTAAAACAACTTGAATCTTCTGCATATTGGATACACGGAAAAAACAAAGTAAACCGGATAAATGCAATACCTTTGATCATTCTGATATTTTCTCTTCTGTTTATTATCACTTTTTATTGGGTAAATGTAAGTAATAATTAAAAAGACTGTTGAATAAAACAGATCTGTTAAATTTTACAGTGAAATTACATCCACACAAACACTTACACATGTTTTTGGAACCGACACTGTACTCGCGCATTTATTAGTTACGTAACGTTAAACAAGACATTAATTTTATGGATATGTTTCAATTAAAACAAAAATGGTTTTTTTTTGAAAAAAATATCTTAACTTGGATTCCATATTAATTTACATTTATATACAACTGTGCCAAGAAACACCCCCTCTAGATATTCTATTTGGAATCTTAGAACAGTAACAGATTAGTCTAAATCTTATAAAATTTGTTTCCAATATAGTCAAAAAGACCACGTGAGTCCCATGTGACGTATCCCATGTTAGCACGTGTCCAACGACACGGCTAATGCAACACTTCCATGTCTTCCATGTCTTCCAAGATCTTTCCTCTCTCATCTATGTTGCTTGTACGCTTTGTACTCTCCGATATATTAGTTAATGTTTCTGTACAGTTTATCTCATTTTTTTAATAAGTTGAGTTTGTGTTGTTAATTGTAAATATAAATTTCAGGTGCATATATCTCTGGTTGGACCCGACAAAATGAGAATATCATGGATAACAAAAGGCTTAGCTGTGCCGAGTGTTGTATACGGTACAGTCTCTGGAAAATACGAAGGTTCGGCTAATGGAACGAGGTCGTCGTACCACTACTTGATGATTTATCGATCGGGACAAATTAATGAAGTGGTCATAGGCCCGTTAAAGCCCAATACCGTTTATTATTACAAATGTGGAGGTCCACATTCATCCCAAGAATTCAGCTTCAAGACACCTCCCTCTCAATTTCCCATTAGATTCGCCGTGGCCGGTAAACATTTCATTTTTTTCTCATTCATTCGTTTTTTTTCTTCTTTTAGATTTTTACTATAGTCGATCAATGAGCAAAAGGAGCTTCAAGTTTTTGAACGCTTAACAAAATAAACTACAAATCAATATAGTGGCATCGTGGTTTTGTAAGTTTGATTCGTTTCTAGTTTATGATGCATGTTGAAAATTGATTGAAAATGAAGGTGACCTTGGGACAACTGAGTGGACTAAATCAACATTGGAACATGTATCGAAATGGGATCACGACGTTTTTATCTTGCCTGGAGATCTATCGTATGCTAATTTTATCCAACCTGTGTGGGACACATTTGGTCGTTTGGTGCAGCCACTTGCGAGCCAAAGACCATGGATGGTCACTCAAGGCAATCACGAAGTTGAGCATATTCCTATCTTACATCGTCACAGCTTCACCGCCTATAACCACAGGTACATTCTGATTTCATCCATATATAATCCAACGACCAATACTACATGCATGCAAAATATGTAATGTAAGTTATAGCTATTTTGGTATATGCATGGCAGGTGGCGCATGCCATTTGAAGAGAGTGGCTCGAATTCGAACCTGTACTATTCCTTCAACGTTTTTGGGGTCCACATTATAATGTTAGGGTCATACACAGATTTCGAACCTGACTCTGATCAGTACCGATGGTTAGAAAACGATCTCAAAAACATCGATCGTAAAACCACACCATGGCTAATGGCTGTGATACACGCGCCTTGGTACAACACTAACGAGGCCCACCAAGGAGAGAAAGAGAGTGTGAATATGAAAGAATCTATGGAAACTCTTCTCTATAAAGCTCGAGTCGATTTGATTTTCGCCGGTCACGTCCATGCTTACGAGCGTTTTGTAAGTCTAAAGGATTTCGAAGTTAATATTTTATTTTTAAAAAAATTATTTTAGTCATATTCAACTAAATTTTGAAGTTGTTTGACAGAACCGGGTGTACCAAAATAAGTTCGACAAATGTGGTCCGGTTTATATTAACATTGGGGATGGTGGCAATCAAGAAGGCCTTGCTAAAAAGTAAGATCTTCCTAAAAATGTTTATTTAAAAGAAACTTTTTAAATTAGTGACCTTTAGTTTAATGATTTTGATGGTGTTAATCACTCATATATATAGTTACCAAGATCCAACTCCAGAAATATCATTGTTTAGAGAAGCAAGTTTCGGGCATGGTCAATTGGTGGTTGTGAACGAGACTCATGCACAGTGGCAATGGCAGAGGAACGACGATGCTGTGTCGGTACAAAGGGATTCGGTTTGGTTAACCAGCCTTGTATCCGATTCATCTTGTCCGGTTTAAACCGTATCGGTTTTTGTTCTTTAATATTGTACGAGACTTGTGCATCATCGTTGATCATACGTTAAATGTCAATGTAAAATCGAATAAACCGAAACATTTTATAATATTGTGTATTGACAGCAATAATTTATTTAAGAACCAATAAAATTACTACATTAATTATACATCAGTTTATATATAAACCGACACCGAACCGATTTACCAAACTTAGTGAGAAGAAACCAATGAGGGGTAAAAACGCCATTTCAGAAATCCAGGGCAACAAGACAATGAAACTCCTTACTTTAATATCATTAAGTTTGGTATTAAACAAGTGCACCCACTCTTCATTCCATTTCAAGACCACACCTACTAACTACTAATTGTGTTTCCGTTTTGTGTAACTTTTATTTCAACAAATTAATTACGATATTTTCTTGTAGAATGCAATTACTTTGAAGTTATTACGTGAAAGAGATTAAAAGAAGCCGTACAAGATATACACAAGAAAAAGTAGGCTTTTACAAACGTGAAAATTGTAGTCATCTTTTTTAGGTGCGAGGATGTTAAAATTACGAGCAAACGAACGTGTTCTAAGATATCATATAATACATCCAAAACAATACCTCACTGTTTCACGTTCTACGACACTTATGGTTCATTATTATTTTTGAAAATTTTAGGGTTCTAAAATCCAAACATTCTTCCTCTTCGTTAATTTTTTCCTCCCATCAGAATTCATCAATTTTGAATTAGTCTTCATCATAAACAACAATTTTATTATAAACCATTGTCAAAATTGCTACGTTCTCGTTTATTTCCAAAGTTATATCTGAATTTTTAATTTTTTTTTATAAAAAGACGAGGAGGTATGAAATGATTTGTATTGGAAGTAGTCTGAAACTTAATTATGATTGAGTGTAATATTGAATAGACCAATATTGAGCAAACCGGGAAATAAGAGGAGGAAAGAGAGCATTTAAAAATGGTCCAAAACGGTTGAAATTGAATCATGAAGGATGATGGTTCGAACCAATCTTTACCATCATTGCGAATCTTTATAGAGGTCGATGGCCTTCTTCTACATAGCCTCTCATTCATCCACAATGACGAAATTATCCTTCTCTGTCTCCATATTTCCAAAATACCCTCGGACCACTTCTTCCCACCAATCTTCTGTTTAGAGGATGAATACGATGAAGAGGCGAGAGGCTTGAGGAAATATCAAAAATATCCTTCAAGAGATCGATTTGGAAAGAAGAGCAAGCAAGAAACCTCTATATTTTCTCTCTCTTTCTCTTTAATAAATCATCATCATTCACATGACGCAATATCCACACATCTCCTCTCTCTCTCTCTCTCTCACTCTCTTCTCGCGGCCGCCATCTATGGATCAACACAACACAATGCATGATTGTTGTGTCAGGAGAGAGAGAAAGAACCTTCTCTCTCTAGCTTTTGGGGATCTATATAACAGACAGTGTCTAGCTTTGTTCTCTTTGTCCCTCTCTATCTTCCAAGCGTCTCTCTCTCTCTCTCGTCGTTTACTCTGCTTCTCAACACTCCTTCCCCAAAAGGTATAACCTTTCTTCTATCTCTCTTTGAATCTTCTAGAAGATTTACATGAATTAAACTTATGTACCACAACTTCTCTGTTTCTTTTATTTTACTTGCTCTGTTTCTGTTTCATTGCTCTGTTTCTGTTTCATTGCTCTGTTTCTGTTTCCTTGCTCTGTTCAATTCCTTGTCAAGAACTATGTAGTAACGTCACACGTACAAGCTACATGAAGACAAAGCCATTATTTACTTCTAATATATAAACAATTTTTCTGAATGATGGAAAGTTGTAATCTTTTCGAGTCAGAGGCAACTGAAAGAAAAAGAAAATTGTTAGATATTTTGTCTTTTTGATTTCTTTTATAATTTTATGTATACGATCACAATTTTATTGTTGACTCTGTTTGTCTTCTCGCCTTGGATTTCAAATTTAATCATTACTTTCTATCTGTGCATAAAGAAATAAAAGGAAAGAGGTAAAAACATTTATAATTACTGCCATATCATCATGATTACTGGTTTTCATCTCTTTTCTTTCAGTTTTTCTCTAAGCTTTATCTTTTTATCCTCACACGAATTTATAGTCATGTTTTTTCTCTCGTTGGTAATTGAATTCTTAAAAAGAAGGAAACGAAAACGAAATAAATGCGACACATTATGTGTCACACAATTTTTTTTCGTAATGGTAATTAATTAACATCCGACTTGTGAACCCATGTGTGATGTAATGATTTACTATGAACAAATAATCATACCAGAAGCTACCCTTTATGTTATTATTATTATTACTGAGAGTTTTCTCCTCTTTATTTTTAACTTTTGAAAATAATTTTGTTTACTTGAAGAACAATGGAGAGGCTGAACTCGAAGCTGTATGTTGAGAACTGTTACATAATGAAAGAGAATGAGAGGCTAAGGAAGAAAGCTGAGCTTCTGAATCAAGAGAATCAACAGCTTTTGTTTCAACTCAAACAGAAACTCTCTAAAACTAAGAACCCTAATGGATCAAATAATGACAACAATGTCTGCTCATCAAGCTCTGCTTCTGGAGAATCCTGATTTCAATCTACAAATGTTAGACCAGAGATCTTGAAATCTTAGAGAAAAAGACCCACCTTTGGATTTTTGTTATGTTATCTTGTATGGTGTAACGTAGGAAGATAGTAGTAGTTTTTTAATGAAAAGAAAATTCTATTTTGTTGCAAGAAGGCAGTCTTTCTCTGCTAGTCTCATATTTTTTACTTTTGTTGTTTATTCGCTATGTTTAAAGATCTTATCTCCTGTCGGGTTGGGATTTTCGGACATGGTTGATTCTTGGACTAACATTGTACTTCTATTAGATATTTATTAGTTACTTGTCTAAGTGCATATATCTATCCACTAGTTTCACAATGGGAGCATGTGATTCAATTTTTATAATAAAAAACAAACAGCATCAACTTTTGATGTATATATACCATCTCAAGCTGCATCCAAAAAAATACTATGGAATAAAATAGTTAACCATTACATTTTGCCCAATCAAAAATATATAACCATTCTGTCCATGGTGTTTTTCCAAGCAAAGTGGAAATTAAATCGTTGAACTGATGCTAATGCAGCAACAGGGTTCTTATATATAATTAGGTATTTTGAGTAATATCAAGGATATATATGAGAAAGAAAACATGTTTAATATTATAGTATAGTGTAATGTGTTGTAGCAAAACCAGTCACGTGACGAAAGTTTTATCCTAACATCCTAAATTGAAAGGAACTAATTATTAGGCCATGTGCTTCTGAACGAATGATTATGGTTCAAACCAGCTGTTGATAACATTGGTCACACATCTATCATTTATCTTCAAAAACAAATTACTATGTTGATACTAATTTACTTTTCATTTTCGTTTTGGGATCCCATCAGATTATATTTTAAGAATGGAGAAAATAAGGAAAAAGGAAACGAAAGGTGGGGCAGAAGGTGTCATTGTGATCCAAGCGGCTCTGTGGAGAGAGAGAGATGAGACATGAGGCTTTTCATTTGGATTCTATCTTACGTCATCACCTCTTACAATTTTCTTAGTCAAATGATTAGTCACAACTCACAACTACGGTCACTTTAGCAAAACAAATATCCACTATTTATCTTTTAATATCATTATTCTTTTCTAAAAACAACTATCATCCACATTTCTAGAGATTTACTTGACAATAAAAGAGTAAAATTATGCATAGATTCCAAAAGGTTTTTTTTTAAATTTGCGACTAATTAAAAGTTCGAATACAAAATCCCAGATTATAGTAACATTTGGTATGTTCTTGCATATCAAAATGTGTTAGAGAAAAAGAATCGCACTCAAGTGTTTGTGTGAAAAATAGTTTGATATAATTGGCCGAAATGAATCATTATAAAACAAAGTAAATTCGAAGTCAATTTTGAAATATAAATTTTTAGAGATGTCCGATTTATGATTACCCCAAATCTTTTTGGAAGACCATGCAAACAAGACATCAACATGTGACGTCAAAATTAATTATGGGTCTCTGTTTTTCAATTTCTATAATCATTATTTGCTCTCTTCGGATATGCGACAATATGTTAATTTTATAGGGTTTGGAGTCATGATGACCATTCAACTTATGCAATTATATTCTGCATTCATCTCCAATAGTTTATTGAAATTCTAGTAGGTATGTAAACTATTATTAAGGGCTCTGGTCCCTATACCATTTACCAAAAACCTGTCGATTTTTACAATTCTAGATAACAGAAAAACAGAACAAAAGAAACACAATACTTTCAAATTTAGAGGAAAAAAAATATACTAGTTTGTTTTTCGTTTTAATCCAGAAGAAAATATTTGTTCATCTGATTGTTCCGTGACGTTCAAATCTAAAATTGTGAGAAGATGCAAGATTTTTTTAAAAAATAGACGCCGTTGCCGGGGATCGAACCCGGGTCACCCGCGTGACAGGCGGGAATACTTACCACTATACTACAACGACACTTGTTAATATGAAAGCAGGCACGGATTATATTGTTACGTAGATTTAGTAATGGGCCTTTAAGGCCTAATGTAGAGTAAAACTAGGAAGAGTAACTCACTAACTCGCAATGCAATAACAAAACTACCAAAAATGCCCTTGCTCATCCTTTTCTGTAAGTGAGACGAAAAATGCCAAAGTCTTCTGTATCCCCCTCATACTGCGCACAATAGTAGAAAAGTGATTTCAACTTCTCAAATCGATCGGAGTGAGAAAAACCCTAACATTGAATCCCTTTCTCGATTTGAGATCTGAATTAGGGATATCAATTTTGTGTGGAACGTTTAGAAGATGACAAAAGATTTTGGAGTTCCACCAGTAGTTTTCCCCTCTGGCGGATCTCCGGCCGGCCCAAATGTCCAGCAACGCAGATTTCCCTCTGCTCCTTACCAGCCGACTCGTACCTCCGCTTCATCATCCATCCCTTTCATGTCGTTTGACGTTGGATCTGCCGCCGCGTCGTCCTCCGCGACGCAGGCTGGACCGTTCGGCGGAACAATCGCTTCCTCTTCATCTTTTGGTGGAGGCTCTGCTTCGTTCGAAGATGAGGAGCCTTTGCTAGACGAGCTCGGTATCCATCCGGATCAAATCTGGAAGAAAACTAGGTCAATTCTCAATCCATTCCGGATCAATCAGACGGTTCACAAGGATTCAGATCTTTCTGGCCCGATTTTACTATACCTTGGGCTTTGCCTATTTCAATTGCTCGCCGGAAAGATCCAATTCGGCGTCATTCTCGGTTGGATCGTTGTCTCATCTATCTTCTTGTACACCGTCTTCAACATGCTTGCTGGTCGAAACGGGAATCTCAATCTCCATACTTGTACGAGTGTAGTCGGTTACTCTCTGCTTCCGGTTGTGATTTTGTCGGCGGTATCACTGTTCGTGCCACAAGGTGCAGGTGCAGTCCGGTTCATGATCGCGGCGGCATTTGTGTTGTGGGCCACTAGAGCTTGCTCTAATCTGGTGGTAACTCTCGCCGACGGAGGAGAAGAGCACCGTGGATTGATTGCGTACGCCTGTTTCTTGATCTATACTCTCTTCTCGCTTCTCGTTATATTTTGATTCCCTGTCTCTGAATATTGATATATTGTTCATCTTTCCGTGTGCCAATAGCGAACTAGCCAGCCTAATGCAAAATCCTAAAAGTGTTTGTTGTGAGAAATTGCTGAGACGTTGTAAAGGCTTTTTGAGGACATTTAGAGGAAATTACTATTGATGTGCTTTTCAGTAATCTGATTTGATGTTGTTAGATCTATTATCAGTGGAAATCTTGAAACTTGTATGTTATATTCATCATTTTTGTGTTTTTCTTTGAAACTTTTTGACATGTATTTGGGCATATGTGGAACTAATGCAGTTTTTAGTGTAGATTTGCTTACAATGCTTCTGCTTGTTGGTTTGAGTTTTTTGGAAGAAAGTCAATGAAAAGGTGTCTTAATTATACACTTAGCCTTTATATGATTCCAATAAGTCGAGGGAAGTATGAGTGGTTTGGTTTGACATTGTTCTATAGGCGAGAAAGAACAGAGTAGATATAAAGTTTTTGCTATCAATCGTAAATTCCTTTAACAGTTGGTGAACTTTAGACTGATCAAAATTATTGTAAGGGCAATTTCTCAAGTTGATCAGAGGATATGATGATGAGTTTTGGCTCGGCATTGTTTTGGATATAGCAGGACGCCTGCACTTTGATTTTTTCAACATAGAACAAAAAAATCAACATGAGTATAGTTTATATTTTTCTTTTTCATAAAACACCGTTCATATTAACAACAATATAAATATTATTTAATGTAATTTAAATGAGACTTAAAACTGATTAACATTATATTTAATTGGTCGGATTCGTTATTATTTATTAAGATGCTCATTTTTTTGACCCAAATGTAAGAATTTCTTATTTTAATGATTTTAAATTACAGTCATGCAAAAAGTTTAAAGTTTGTGCAAAGTTATTTTTAATTGTTGTTCATGCGATTTTATCCCGCCTATAAGGCCCAAAAGATAATATGGGCTTTGGGAGGGCACTAAGGTCCTCTTATTACATCCCATTCACGTCGTCGTCGACCAATGTTTTTCTCATTTGCCAATTTAACTGACGAATTTACTGAAACAGATTATAATTAAATCATAATCAGCTTTATGTGATTGTGAAAGAGATTCTTAGCCTAGAAAAAACCAAACCCTTCATTTCTATTTTTCTCACATTTTCTTTCTGTGCTGCTCGAAATCTGCTGCTGCTGCTGCTACTCCAAGGTTCTCTTCCTCTTTTACGTTTAATGTTAATCCCTCACTTTTCATTTTTCCCCTGGATTTGCTGACACCAATCATCGAAATGTCGTAACGTTTGTTTTCATGTACTGCGTCAAAATTTTCTGATTCAAAATTGATGCTCTTCTGGATATTTAATCTAAGCATTGTTTCTTAGATGCTACTGATTTTGCTTTTATTTCGATAAAAGGGCTCTTTTTATCTTCATAGTCTCTTTAACTGATTGTTCATAGGAGTAATCGTAGCTTCTTGTTTTAACTAAATGTAAATGCAAGGTTTCGACTTTGTTACTGTGGAATTCGGATGCACATTTGTGTCTTCTTCGTTAGGACTTGAGGTTGACTTCCTCTTCTTTCTCTTGAACAGATCTTTGTTAGTAAAAACCGGCAGTGAAGTTGAAGTTTGTACATCTTTCTTGGATTTTTGATCATTGGTTGGTTTTGTGGGTCAAAATGGCAACTTATGTTTCTCCATATTTGACTCCTTCGGATTCTCGGGTGCTCACTGTTCTTAGAAAGAGTATAATACCGGAAAATCATGTAGGCAGCAGGGTTAGTTGCTCTAGAATGACTGAAAGTAAGAAAAATCGTGTTACTGCTACTCATAAATCAGAGTCTTCCTCAATCAGAAACTCTTTCAAATCTCATAGTCCAAACAATTTCCAAAGCCAAGACCCTTTCTTGAACCTTCACCCAGAGATATCGATGCTCAATCCAAGAAAAGAAATTTCCAGTGCTCCCACTACCGAGGATTCTGGCGAGTTATCCACTCCGAGCACTTACAATGAGGCTAGGATAAAAGTTATAGGTGTTGGAGGTGGTGGGTCAAACGCTGTGAACCGCATGATAGAGAGTGAGATGATAGGTGTGGAGTTTTGGATTGTGAATACAGATATTCAAGCAATGAGAATGTCTCCGGTTTTCCCGGACAATAGGTTACAAATTGGTAAGGAGTTGACCAGGGGTTTAGGTGCTGGAGGAAATCCAGAGATTGGAATGAATGCTGCTAGAGAAAGCAAAGAAGCTATAGAGGAAGCACTTTATGGCTCAGACATGGTTTTTGTCACAGTATGTCTATCACTATTCCTTTCAGCTCTTCGTAGTTATAAAATTTGATTATGCTTTTTTTTTTTCTGTAGATAACAAATGAAAAGTTTTTATGAATCAGACGCACTGCAGTATCATGTTATTGAACATTAGTGTGTTTCAGATTCTCTATTGCTCATTATTTCTGTTTACTTTTCATCTCCATCTGGCTAAAGTAGTGGGATCTATAATAGAATACATACCGGTCTAAGTACAACAAATCGTGGGTGGTAGTGTGAGCTTACTACCTACCTCCATAGATTTAATCTAAACTTAGATCTTTTAGTTCACTGCTTGATGATTTTTAGTCAAATGTCTTGTTATTTTTCTAGGCTGGTATGGGTGGTGGAACTGGCACAGGTGGGGCTCCTATAATAGCAGGGGTTGCAAAAGCGATGGGTATATTGACGGTTGGTATTGTCACAACGCCTTTCTCATTTGAGGGACGGAGAAGAACAGTCCAGGCTCAGGAAGGAATTGCATCCCTTAGAGATAATGTCGATACTCTCATTGTCATTCCAAACGACAAGTTACTCACAGCAGTCTCTCAGGCTACTCCAGTTACAGAAGCATTTAATCTAGCCGATGATATACTTCGTCAAGGAGTCCGTGGAATATCAGATATTATTACTGTATGTATGGCTTCGTAATTTGTTTATTATCAATGGAATGATTGTCTATAGAAAAAGTTTTTAACAGGTGTATTTTTTCCTTGCACTGCCAGATTCCTGGATTGGTCAATGTGGATTTTGCTGACGTTAGGGCTATAATGGCAAATGCAGGTTCTTCATTGATGGGAATAGGAACTGCAACAGGTATTGACTATGAGTAGCGTGTTCCATAGATTGAAACTTTTTTGTAGATAGACTCTAGTTTCTGCAGGGTTACTAAGTAACAAAAGGCATTATTGGTTAGAACTTAGGAAGATTAAGAATCCCGTGGCTATATAGGTGACGGCTATGTGCATATGTTTTTGTCAACTAAAATTCTAAGATTTTACTGAAAAATGGTACTACAGATGTCGCTGAGTAGAGTTATTACTCCTTAACCGTGATAAAACCAGTCTAATAATGTTTGCTGTACTGTCATTCATGTAACTCTACTATGTGTGCATTGTGATATATTCAGGAAAATCATAAACTTGGAGATATTTGGTGCAATATTTTGGTTGCATCATTATGCTTATGCTTTCATTATATATTGGTATTTGAGCAGGAAAGACTCGAGCAAGAGATGCTGCATTAAACGCAATCCAGTCACCTTTGTTAGATATTGGCATCGAGAGAGCCACTGGAATAGTTTGGAACATAACCGGTGGAAGTGACTTGACACTTTTCGAGGTCTTGCTATCTCCATATCATGTTTTAGAAATCATTTTGTTTCTTCCGTAGACAATCCATAACAAAGCTTCAAACACATTTTATTAACGTTGTGATGCTGTAAACTTTGAATCAATCGGGGAAACAATTTGTAGGTAAACGCTGCTGCAGAAGTGATCTACGACCTTGTTGATCCAACAGCCAATCTTATATTTGGCGCTGTGGTAGATCCATCCTTGAGTGGTCAAGTAAGTATTCTTCTTTTTAGGCATGTAACCTCTGAGATGCCAAAATTATTCAAATAAAGAAAAGGAACTTTGTTTCCCTCTCAGATAAGTATTACTCTAATAGCAACCGGCTTCAAACGGCAAGAAGAAGGAGAAGGGAGGCCAGTTCAGGTATTCACTCGTCTCCTTTGACACACAACATAGTTGATAATTTACATGAGGAATGTTACATAAGTAATTCGATTGTGATCTCTCTTAGCTCTTTATATGAAAATGCAGGCGGCACAAGTTGATGCATCAATGGGAGTAACAAGGCGACCTTCTTTATCTTTCACTGAAGGCAGTTCCATTGAGATCCCAGAGTTCTTGAAGAAGAAAGGTCGCTCTCGCTATCCTCGCCTCTAAAGCCTGTCTCCCTCAAGGGTTGGTGTAAATTACCTCTGTGGGGATTCTTTATTGTTGATTATATTACAATGTCTATTGACAGATGATATTAATTAATAATCAGTTTCTGCAACATAATCATGTTTATTCCATTGGTGATGCTTTTAGATAGTTAGAAATGACAATATCTAATTTTGTTCAATAGATCCTTAGATGTAAAACAATGACAATTTCTGATTAAATTTGAGAAAGTAAAATCATTTTAATGTATTGCATAACGTGAGTATTTACGTATATAGTTATAATTAAGATCAAACTTCAAAATGTCGCTAAATGTTAACGACTACACAAAATATATCCTTCAATTTTGTTATAGAGTTACGACACAGAATATTCCATCTCAATAAAAAAAAATTGTACATCTACATCACAGTCATATATATATGGAGACACATATAATCACATGATAGTAAGTATATGTTTTCTATAGAAATATACATTGAATTTCATATAATACTAGTTCTTGGTCGATCAAATTGTAAATAATAAGGACAATCTCAAACTAATCACATAAACATTATCCAAGGGGAGAGCCACGAAATATTAAAGGAAAAGGAACACAAAATAAAAACATTGACAAAGAAAAAAGTAATGTTATCAAAGGGACAAATGCATTCCGTACACTGACACACGAGAATGTACGTTCAAATTGAGACCTTTTTCTTATGTCAATCACAATGTAAATATTATTTATGCACGTAGATATAAAAAAGTTTATAATTACTTTTGTGCAGATTTAGTTATAAGGATCATTTTATTCCAACGTATCCTCACCTAATCATATTTCGTATCCTATAGATCAACATCAGCCTCATGGTCCTCCCAAAAATCCAACCCCTTTGAATGCTTCTCTTATTTTTGAGGATCCTCTAATTGAAATTTTACATAAGAAACCATTTATCCACATTTGTAAAAGAGTTGATCACTTCCAAAAATAATCAAGTGAATTTAGAATGAAAATAATAGGAATGTCTAATCAATAATTTAATTTCTATAGCGATTATATATATATATGTAAATTCCAAAAATTAAGAGCCAAATAGCAATTCGATCTTTAAAAAAGACACGTAAAGTTGTTACTTACCATTCGAAAAAAACTGAGAAATTTACCAAGCAATAGCTTCAGTCGACGTGTAACCCAAACTCCCACCCGATTTTCTCCTTCTTTAAATAATCCCCAACAAAATTTACGTTATCAACACCGAATCACACACACACACACAGACACACAGATCTCTCTTCATTTTTTAAAAAAATTTCTCCAAGAATCTGAATCTGCTTTCCTTTTGTGTAATCACGATGAATATCGACGATACGACGTCTCCAATGGCCAACCCCGTCGGTCCATCTCATCAGCCTCCTTTCGACAAAACCCAAAAAGATCCAAGTTTGACCGACGAAGCTACTTTTGTTTCCGACAAGACATTTCGAACTCTGCCTGAAGAGAAACAGAAACAGAATCAAGAAGAAGAGAGAGTGAACATTGGGAGAGAGAAGCTAAAGAAACATCGGAGAGAGATCGCCGGGAGAGTTTGGATACCAGAGATATGGGGACAAGAAGAGTTTCTAAAGAATTGGATCGACTGTTCAGCGTTTGACACGTGTCTAGTCCCCGACGGAATCTCTTCGGCACGTGCGGCTCTTGTACAGGAAGCTAGCCGAGCTGCTTCTGCTTCTGGTGGATTACACAATCGTTGCTTGAGCTTACGCTAAATTTTTAACATAATACCAATACCTAAATGTGGTTCTTGTTCCTCAATAATATATATATGACATTATTTTTATCTTATTGATATAGTCTTATCAATTTTACTCATACGTTTTAGAGAACATCGTCGGTTTGCTTTGAATGTGTTTCGTCGCCTATATTAGCAAAAAAGAATACATTTCGATCCAGTCATATACACCGAGACACATGTGTGCACCTTTAGAGCGTAATGAGAATGTGATGTTTTATTATATGAAATTTGCTTTTAGGTATCCCGAGAAAATCTTTTCATAATGTAGAAGCCCTTTTGGATTTCGAGTAAACGGGCTTTTGGTCCAAACAATTTAGGCCCATACGGCCCTTTTAGATACGGAAAGGTCAAACAGATTCCTTTCTGGTTTCCTCGCGAAAATCTCATCGTCCGTCTTCCCTCTCGTCATTGTTGTAGATCGCTTTTCTGACCCTAAATCGAGAAACGATACGTAGATATCAGGTGTTTGAATCAAACAACGGTATATCATGGAAAACGCTGCTCGGAGAAATCAGAAAGGCGCTTTGGAAGGCTTTTACAGACTTATCATGCGTCGTAACTCCGTTTACGTTACGTTCATCATCGCCGGCGCTTTCTTTGGCGAACGGGTGAGAGATCGAAGCCTTACCCATCTTTTTATATACTTGTTAGCACTCGTATCTTTCTGGATCTGCTTCGTGTATGGTTTGATTGTAAATATTTCCTGGAAATGACAATCGTGTTGAAGAATTTTTGTCGGCGGATAGACGTAACCTATCTACAATAGAGAGCTTCTGTACAATTTTAAGAAGAAGCTTGTGAGAATAGTTGTATCTGGGGTCTTAGATGTATGAATCGATACTCTGGTGTTTTCGTAGACAGATAGTGAAGTTCAAGTCCCAACCTTGATATATTTCCACTGTAATATTGTTCACAAGGGATCACATTTACATGAAATGTTAAATCTATATGTGCAGGCTGTTGATTACGGTGTTCATAAGCTGTGGGAAAGCAACAACGTCGGGGTATGTTATATTTTCTTGTTTTGAATCTGCGTTTCTTGTGCTGTTATTTCGTAGTGCTGAATTGTTGATTAATGCTTAGAGGAAGAAAGATTGTTACTTTGTTCTATCCTCTTTTAACTTTCGATTTCTCTGCTTCTGGACCTTATCATAATATAGACACTACGCATGAGAAAAATGTAAACTTATAATAGTTTTCCCAATATGTTCATAGTGCTGTCAATTGAGTTTAGGTAGTTATAATTCGTTCTTCATTTTCTATATTTCCCATCTTGATATGGGAATGGTTACATTTTGGTCACCCCTCTTTTGTTTTTGTTTTTGCTGATTGCTGTTAGTTTTACTAGGTAATAGTTTTCAGTGCTTGTTTTAGAGTAATAAACTAGCTAGTTTTGATTCAGTTATTAATTCCAATCTACGGTTTGTTATAGGAATAATCATGAGTGTTTGTGAAGTATATATATATGCTTACATTCATAACATGATGTTCTTGTCATGTCGCAGAAACGGTACGAAGACATTTCTGTTTTGGGTCAAAGGCCTGTTGAAGAATGAGATTTCTCCATTTTGAATCTCTGAGACCAAAAGAAAGAAATTGGAATTGCCATGAAGTCTCTTTTTCTTGTTGAATAAAACCACTGGGATGATTTGAACTTTCACCTAAAGCTCTCTTTGGTTTTGATTAATTGAATTTCAGCATTGTGGAATATGATAACATTTATCATACGTCGCCGTTTGGCTCTAGAAGTAGCCGTCCATCCTCCACTTTTGGTTTCTTGAAGCGCCACTTCAATATTATGAGGTCTAAATTGATCAATCCTCCAGAGAATAATCATTAAAGAATTCTTTTATTGATAAGGGTCAGATTTATTAGTTCCTTTTCCCTTTTTAAAAGAAAGTAAAGATTATGATTATACGAATTCTTTGAAAAATAACTAGAGGAGCCACTGTCGACGGTTGATAGATGTACATGATTCTTTATTTTACAGAATAATGGGAATTAAACCGACAAAACCACATTGGTTCACTTTCGTGCAGAAAACATAAAGATTTCCACTAAGCTGTGGGACAAATGTTAGAAGATTTGATTTTGACAATCTCTTTATCATAAATCACATAATCTGCACCACTACTTTGTAAGGCCATGCATCAGAAGATAAGTATCGGGCATCTGCCCAACTTACCAAGAAAAAGAAGAAATACTTTCACATATGCCTTACTTTTTGTCTACAATGTGATCCAATAATATAATTTAAAAAAACATGTTGGTCAGACTTGCCTAAATCTTACAAATTTTAGCAGAGAAAATAATTTGATGGACAAGCCAAGTGGAAGTTATCTACTCATGGATTCGCATAATGTGTTTTGTTTTGTTGCTATAAGAGAGTAGAGATCGGTTTTGGTGAAAGTGCGATGTTCTCATGTCCGAAGTATGGACAAATGAATATTCCGAAGACATTTTGTCCTGTTTCTGCTGAGTAATGTATCACAATTATCATCACATCACATGTATCACTTTTCTTTATTTATATTCTTAAAGAGAAATTCCTTTTTTCATTTCTCTAAATCAAAGGCTCTTAAATCATAGTGGGAATATTTTATGTATTAAATAATATGGAGATGGGAATAGTGAAAATTCCCACCCAAACAGTGTTCAATCTCCAATTTCTTTAGTACAATCTTTTTAAAAAGACAACAAAGTGAAAAATCACTTTAGATTGGTTTGATGTTTGGTTGTTTAGTGATAATTTCTGTGTACCGTTCCCACATCACACATAGTTGATGGGATGAAAGATCAAACTCAATCATCATTTGTGTCACTCTTCTCAATTTATTTCATGATTAACGTTATAGTACCTATATTCAACTTTACGTGGTCGTGTAAGTTTGCGATGTATATTCAACGAAGTTTAGGAATACATATAAGCAGTCAACCTCAAAAAAAAAATATATATATATATATATATATATATATATATATACTAATTTCTCCTCCTAAATACCAAAGTTTATTTGAATAAATTATAAATTCTGTTACAATGAAATATAACATTTAACGAAAACAACAAAACAGATTAATATTTTAGTAAATTGGAACGTTAGTGGTTGGTTAATTGTTTATCATGCAATATTCAGGAATAAAAAAAACACAACATAATTACTATATTTATTTATTAAAAAGTTACTTTATTTAAAGAATACGATGTAAGAAAACATACTAAATTAACAAAATACGATTATGGTGACCCCTCATCCCGAAGTTATGCTTTCTTTAGGAAAATTATAACCACATAAATTCTATTTGTATTTCTTTAACTTTTTTTAAAAAAATTCTTTCATATTATTTAAAAAACAAATGATAGAACTTAGAAGAGATGACTATAAATAGCAGAGGCAGTCCTCTCGTGTCAGCCATGAAGTAAGCTAATAAAACACCGTATTACCTCAAAAGGTTAGATTTAGAAAACCTCATTATTTAGTTTACAGATTTGCAAAAAGGTTTCTACTTCTTAATACAAAACCTTTTTCTCCCTTTTTAGCAGTTTTCATCTTCTCCAACAAGATAAAGAAGAATGATGATGATGATGATTAAGCTTTGCTTCTTCGCCATGGCCATCCTCTTCATTGCCCCTGCAAATGCTCGTAATGCTAACACCTTTCATATTTTTACATAATTATATATAATATGCATGGATATGTAAATAAAGGTTTTTTGAACGAAGAAACTAATCTAGAAAGTTCAATAAAGTTATAGACAATACGTAAAGAAATTGGTAAATAATGAGCAGAGACACAAGGAGTAGTGTTTGGATACGGAGGAAAAAATGGACCAAACCAGTGGGGTCACTTAAACCCTTACTACACTAAGTGTTCAGTTGGTAAATTGCAATCTCCAATTGATATTCAAAGTAGACAAACGTTTTACAACCGCCGATTGAATAATGTTAGGCCCATGTGGATATTTTTTTTTGAATAATGTTATTAGGTTTACGAGATGAACCATTTGAATGATTTAATTAAGAAAAAAGTTGTTAAAAAATACTAATTATAAGGGAAAAAAATAACGTAGATATGCAGCTGAGTTACATATGGTACACCAAGCAAAAGATGGAAGCTTTGCTGTGGTAGCAAGCCTCTTTAAAATTGGCAACGAAGAGCCTTTCCTCTCTCAGGTATTATAACATATTATTAGTGGATCTGTTAAATTGTTAACAATAATTACTTATGTGATATATATAATGAGATTAGATGAAGGAGAAATTGGTGAAGCTAAAGGAGGAGAGAGACAAAGGGAACCAAACAGCACAAGTGGAAGTAGGAAAGATAGACACAAGACATATCGAACGTAAGACTCGAAAGTACTTTAGATACGTTGGTTCACTCACAACTCCTCCTTGCTCCGAAAATGTCTCTTGGACTATTCTTGGCAAGGTAATCTTTTTCACACACATATATTCTTTTTTTAGATGATTCAAAACGAAAAAGTACTTTAGTGACTTGTGTTTTTTTTTTAATTATTTGAAGGGAATTTTTGATAAAGTAGACCTACTTTTTTCTGAAACAACTAAAGTTTAAGTTTTTTTAAAAATATTCTTATATTATTGACGATATTCAACCTATATGAGTGTCTTTTGGGCTCGCTTTAGAGTCCCAGCTTTTGAGGGTTCATTTCAAACTTATTATGTACGTTTGAACGAAATAAACAAGTCAAGATACGAAGTTATATACCATCTTAGCTACCATTTTCATGTTTAGTTGGCATTCTTGGTATGGAAGCAGTCCACATTAGTGTAACATAATATTGGTTTATATATAATTGCTGTGTGTGATTAAATCAAATGTAGGTGAGGTCAATGTCAGCGGAACAAGTAGAACTTCTCAGATCTCCATTGGACATTTCTTACAAGAACAATTCCAGACCTTGTCAACCGCTCAATGGTCGGAGAGTTGAGATGTTCTACCAACTTGTCGACAAAAAAGAAACCGGAAATAAAAAGAAAACACCTAATTAAGTTAGTTTTAACTTTTACATTTTCTATCCTTTCTCTTTAGAACATTAATTAACCCGTAATAATTTGAGCTTTGTATGATTAGAAAGAAAAAACATAGTCTAATGTCGTAACTATGTTGTTTAGTTTCAAATTTGATAATGTGGTGTTGTGACTTGTGAGATATATATATGCTACGTTAAAAACGACGGGCATAACTGAGTTTTAATAATAATAATAATAATAAATGAATTATATCTATGTCGAAATATAATTAATTTGTTGATTAACGACACTAACATAAGTATCCCTAAAGTGTCAAACATGAGTTTCGGTTTTGGTACTTGCTCGTTTGTTTGATTTCAAACATGAGTGTCGAAAACTATACTGTACATTGTAAACCCAACACGATGACGAGAGAAGCAATGGCCAATGGTTAGTAAAAATGATCACCGACGAATATAAAAATATCAAAGACATTGAGTACAAAAGTCAACAAACCACAAGAAAAACGATTGTTTTTTTTTGTGCCGAACCGAACTAAAGACAAAACATAATGCAATTAATTACTAATCGTTTAAAACCGCTAACTGAAAATGTGAAAACCTAAGCCTAGTATTAACATAAGTATTATAGAATACAAACTTTGTAAACACTAAAGCTGATATTCGATTTGATTTATTTTCGATTTCGATTTTTTCGGTTCGTAAGATTAAAGATCTATTCGGTTATTTTTATATTTCAGTTCGGTTTTAGTTCGGTTATATCTCAGTTTCGGTTAGTTTTGTTATTAAATTTAAAAACTGAAAATAACCGAAATAACCGAAAATAACAAAAAATAACAAAAAATAACAAAAAAATAACTGAAATAACCAAAAAATAACCAAAAATAACTAAAAAATAACCTAAAATAACTGAAATATCTGAAATATTTTTGGATATCCGAAATATTTTTGGATAACCAAAAATAATCGAAAATAATTCGGTTTTTTCGGATATTATTTCGGTTTTTGGTTCGGTTTCGGTTACTAACCAATAACTATGGTTTTTCAAAATAATATCAATTCGGTTATTTTTTTATAACCAAATACCAACCAAAATTATTTTTTCGCTTTGGTTTCGATTCGGTTTATTCGTTTCGAATTATTTGCCGATGCCTAGTAAATACTATAATTGAAAATTAGTTTAATAGTCTTCTCAAATGCTCAATCTCATAATCATACTTAATAAATACTAACAAATTCTTTTGAGAAACGCGAAAGTTACTAAAAAGCAATAATTTCCCGTTAATGATTATTAACAGATGATAAGCTTCCCCAGGAAATGGACAAAAACTTCCAAGTTTCAAACCTCATATTATTTGTTCAATGATGGCTCAGAAATGACCTGTCTTTTCTTGAAAAAAACTAAATAACAATATAATAAGATACAAAACGAAAATCGCGATTGCAATGTTCATGGCTCCCACTACTCCCTTTCATTCTTTTTAGATATTTCTTTTTGGGATGATAGCACTATTTAAATTGACCTAAAGTAAACGATGCGAAATAAACATATCTGAAGGAATAATCAAAGCAAAATTAATTTGTCCAAAAAACTGGTGCACAAAAATCATTTGTCTAAACGTATTGACCGTTATTTATTAACTATCTTTACATTCTGCATTCCAATGTTTTACAAAACACATATACAAATAAGTAACAAATACACAACCAAACACATGGAATAAAAAAAATAGTAAACAGAAAGCAAAACTATTCAAAATCAAAGTCTTACGAGAAATAAACAAAAAGAGAAGACACCATATAATAAATATAAGATATTCAAAACGGTGAAAGTGGTTGAAACGCGATAATCAAAATCAAAAGTGTGCGCGTTTTTCTGTATTGCCGTGTTCCTAACTCCGTTATACTACTCGCCACGTAAGGAATGGGCCCCATAAAGCCCAGTCCAATCACGATCATTGTTTTCTCCGTCGCTTAGAACACGGATTGGGCCCCACCATCCCTCAACCGTTTTCGCACGTCACGCCACGTCAAACATCAACCAACAAATCCGGTCTTCTCCCCGATGTAAACCGCGTTATCCCACCCAAACTGGGTAATACCGGCTCTCCCCCGTCTACAGATCTCCTCGAACCGGTACTAATTCTCGGCGGCGAGGATTTTCCGACGTCTTCTGGCGGGAGCCGACCTCTGATATCGCTCGACCTTCTAGCCGAAACTCTCCGCGGTGTGGCGGCGTCCTTCTGCGGCGAGTGGGCTCCATTCGCTGACAGGTGTTTGCAACCGCCTCCGGTTCTGAAGATGGCTCTGAAGCTCGCGAAAAAACCGGGTTTCTTGACCCGTGTCGGTTTGTCCTTCAGCGAATCTATACGGCCGGATTTCTGTCTCTGCATTCGACGGCTACTGTCACGTTTGGATCTCACTCTCCCAATGCAAGAGACCTTCGGAGAAGAAGGCTCCGATTTCAAACGCGACCCGATCCGTTTAGGTATCATCAGAGTCCTCGCAATTCTGCAATTTCTTCGCTTCTTTACTTCGTTGAAACATGTCTTCTGCGGTTTCGGCAATCTGATGATCGACGTCTTGGATTTGAGAGAAACTCGCTGAGAGCTCGAATTAGGAATCGAACTGGGAGCACAAGAAGAGTTCCCTTTCTGTGATTCTTTGCGCTCGAAGAAGGCGTTGTCGTTGAACCACTCGAGCTGTGCTTCTTTGGATAAGGAATAAGATTCGGGTGGAAAATCGATCGGACTCGCGACGGAGATGGAAACGGGTCTGATCATCGTGTCGTGAACAGAGTCTTCATCGTCGGCGAGAGTCTCGCACGCAATCTTTCGGTCGGAACCACCGGCGCATACTGAAGAAACCAAGGTTTCAAGATCGACTTGGGGCATTTAGCTAAAAACCTCTATAGAGGGAGAGAGAGAAGAGGTAGTTTAAGGAAAGAGAAGATGCATGAAAACAATGGCCTCTTTGTATTTGCCGATTCAACTGATTTATTTATTTTCAGATTAGATTACCATCAGTTGACTTTTGCTATTTAAATGCGGATAGTTTTTTTAGCTGTTGGAGTTACAATGAATGTCAGGGGAAGAAATTACTCTCATTGCAAAAGAAGAAATTATATTCAAGTTTTGCCATTTGAAAATTTTTCTGACGTGTAGAAAATTGCTATGAGGGATTATTCTATCAATTTAAACATATACTAAATGATTATAAACCATGAGAAATCTTATAATCATCTAAACCTTCACTATATAGGATTTTAACCATATAAACTACATAGATGAGTATAAACCATATATAATGAAAGTTCTCGATGTGAGAAGAAGAGTCTGACACATAAAAAGATCATTCAAAGAAGACAGGGTGGCATGAATCTGAAGCACTAACCACACCATTCAATGCATTAAGCATCTCATGTCTCACTTCCAACTTGTTTGAGCTCTCTCGATTCAGTGGGATTTGTGGAGAAAGTTGCCTTTTTCATCTGTCTTGCGTTTCTTTAAAATTTTCAAGAATATGACAGCCGGATATAAGATTAACGAATCAAGGTGCAAAGTTCATTCTGAGGTTTTTTTTTTGCAAAGTTCAGCCGAATAAAGAGATCAAATAAATAAGCGTAACAATCGATAAAAATTTTTTTTTTTACTTTTTATAGAATCGCTTCAAATGATCATCATAATCACACATCGTTAGATGAACAAATGCTTGAATTCTCCATTTGATAACTTGCATAGCTCGTTGTAGTTGAGTGTATCTGCAAACAAAACAACAGTATAAATATTAAGACATTATAATGAAACTCAAAGCTTCTTCTGATGTAATCTTCTTCACTGAACAATCAGAGAGATATAAAAAACCCTCCAAAATTGACTATTTTTCATGCTTTTCGACTGTGTTGAGAGAATTCCAGGAAACGGATATACTCAAAACACAAAAAAGTTACCAAAGCTGTTCCCAAAATTACTCCACGTCTCAGCTCGAATGGAATTTTCACTCTCTGCAATTCCAATTACTTCAAGGTAAGCCGTAAGAGAAGCAGGAGGTGATCCTCTAACAACGATCTGAAGATCATCAGTAGATTTTCCGATCACGGAACCAATGTCGGAACCGACCACTTGTATCACAGTTCTGACTTTCTGGCCAATGTATCGCCTCAAGAGAGCTCCGTTCACAAAAGCTGAAGGACTTGATGTATCTATTTGAATCTATGTCAAATTTGGAAAGCGATTAGAAAAATACATATTAATCACAGTTAAGCAATTGTAAAACACAATGAGATCCTCTGATGAATTTAACCCAAGGAAATTCAAATGTATCAGCCCAGTAAATTAGTCGAAAAGGAATTTACCTAATCGGAGAAGATGAATCGATCGACGAAGCTGGTAGTGATCTACCCTAACCTCTTGGATTACGGCTTGGGAGAGTAATGGAGAGAATTTGGGCGGGATCGAAAATCTTCATGTCGCGCCAAAATGTGAGCTTTAGTGGGACCCAAAGTTATACCATTGTGCTTTTACTTTTTTGTACCCATTGGGCTTTTACTTTTTTGTACCCATTGGGCTTTTTCTTTTTTGTACCCATTGGGCATAGAGAAAATTTCCTTGGATCGTTGAGTTTGATGATCCATACAAAAGTTTTGATATTGCTATAGTTTTGTAAAAAAAATATTGTTTTCTTTATCTATTTTCTGTAAATTTAAATTTTATTTAGCTTAACATTTTTAAATATTATAGAATATTTAAAAAATAGTATTATGGAATATAATTTTATGAGTTTCTAAATTCTGAATCATAATAAAATTTAATTTACAAAAGTATATCAACTTTAGTAACATTCATTTTGCTTAAAACATGGTTTTAAAATGAATTGATATTCAATTGCATTATTTAGCTTGAAAATTAAAATCACAAAATAAATATAGATTGTAATATAGTTATATATTGAAAGTTTTTCTTAGGTTACACAAGAAAGTTCAGAATTAAAATGTGTAATCATTTCTCTTTCATTTTCTTGGTTATAGCGAAAGCGGCTCCCGTTACGGCAACGATAACCGCTGATATTATGATCGTCTTTTTCAGCGTTTGCGTTGCGTCTCTCTTTGCTTTTGCGTTTTCCTTCTTTTCCACATTTTGTACCTTTCCCAATTTCAACCACAAAACATAAAAGATTGGTGCAAAAGAAAAAACATAAAAGACTTACGAATATAAATACAAACTATTATGATCCATTGATCCTATCCTAAGTATTTAATACCAATAAAAAGATGTTAATACCATATCGGAAGCAATCTCTGATGAGACAGGATCTTCTTCTAAACTTTTGTTTTGGCCAGGATTTAGTTCAGCTTCTGCGTCGCCTTCTGGAAAAGTTGTTGGGTTCTTCTCATCCATTGCAATTTTCACTCTTTTCTTGAAAAAATGTTTTCAACCCAAAACAAAACGAAGATACCTAGAAAAATGAGGCACGTGGCAAAGTCTTGTGTTCTAAAATTAGATTGGAGTTTGTGTGTGTTGCTAATGCTATGGATCTGTCAAGCCATTCCATAAATATTTTTTAGAGCTCTTCTTAAATTATTATCCGATATATTAGCTGATGCCACTAAGATGAAATAGTTCAACTTATGTTTCTCAATTGTTTAACCCGATTCACCTTAATATTCTGATCTGAAATTTTCTATTTTTGCCATCTAAATATTCATTAATTTGAAATTACATTGTCTTAATATAGAAAATCAAATACAAATATAAAAAGATAAACGAGGCATCGAAACACGGAGACGAGAGTGAAAATGTCCGAATCCGAGATTAGAGGTCCAAAATTTCTTTTAACTTTTCAATAACAACGTTACAAAATATAGAATTAAAAATTTTTATCAGTAATAATTCAACTTTTAGCAATATAATTTTATTTTGGTAACCAAAATTTTAAAAAACACCATATAACTTTTTAAAATATATATTTTAAATTTTAAAACGTTGAAAAATACCCCCCCCGGTGGACATGGGCCCCTAAAGTTTTTTAGTCCGCGCCCCAAAAAATATTGAGCCAGTCCAGCCGGAAAAGGGACAGTATGTGTCGTAATGTCCAAGATGTGTAACTGAATTATTTCACTGCCTTTGATACAAAAGCATCGAGACAAGAAAAACAAAAACTATTGTAGTTTACTGCAGCTCTTTTTTCGGAAACATTTTGGTTATTTCGGTTCGGGTTTTCTACTACCTACCAGACTCGAAATCCTCTCATTCTTCTTAATTCAGTATAATTATCAAAGTTTTTTTCTAATGGATGTGTGTTGCAAAGACTTATAATGAGAAAACGAAGTAACTTTATTCAACTATATTTATAGAATGCCTTCTGAACGCTAAAGATAGTTTGGATTGTTAAAAAACACAAATCAAAAGGAAGAAGCAGATCCTTCCAAAAGAATAGTTTTCATATGTTGAATCAGCCCGTCCATCTGCTCTCTTGAGTGCAACGGCGAAGGATACACAAATGCACAGTCCAATTTTCCATCTCTAAGTGTATCGAAAACCCCAACAGACGGTCCAACCCCGTGAATAGACGCACACCCAATGTAATCCCGCACCCCGACAGAAACCAGTGCGGGTTCAGGATACTCGTCTGTCACGGGATCTTCAAATATGGAGATGAATGCGGTTCTCAGTGACGAAGAAGGCGTGAGGTTAGGATTCTCTATGGCCTTGCACATTAAGAAATTGAGATCCGACATGTCAGTGAAATGCTTATTAGCGTTCTTTGCGGATGTGAATGAGTCGTAGCATCTCTTGGCCAAATCCCACAGCTTTTCCTCTCCGCTTATGTCGTGTGTGTGAAGGATCCCAGAGTGGTAGAAACCTGAAAATAAAACCAAATAAGTATTAAGTTGTATTCTATCCTAATCAATACATTTAACGACAAGAAAAAACAACAGCTTTCTGTTTTTAATGAAAGCAAACTTTTGCAAATTGTTAAGGGAAACAAATTTCTTTATTTAAAGTAGTGAAATTTATGATTTCACTAAAGGAAGAAAACACAGATAAACAAACAATCAAAGCCTAGATAACTTGCAATCTTAAACCACAAAACTAGCTTATGGCAAACTTGTTGCAACCATTAAGAAAATCTATAGCTCGTCAGCATAATGCTATATTATATAGAGAGCATTAAATACTACTAGGGCACCAAATTTAGGGCTTACCAAAGTCATTGGGAGTAAGAGGAGGTTCAAGCATGGAACGACAGTCTGAAAGAGTCACCACGGCGTATTTCTCTCCTTGGTTTGGTGGTACCTTCTTAAAGGAATATGCAGAGATTAGCCCTGCGGCTGCTATTGCCGCCCATAGCTTTATCCCTCTCCCCTTGCATCCCTGCAGGGTGATTCAATGTCAATGGTTTATGCATCGCCAAATTTTTTAAAGATAATCTTGGCTTTTGCACAAACCAAAAGATAATTCAAGTCTTGGTGTTATGCATGTGTGTAGTTGTCTAACGTTGGCTATTCATGAATGAACATGTCAGTATTGAGAAGTTCTTGAAATCTAAGCAAAACTATGGACACAACAATTTTCCATTTTGAGAAGCAACTCTTACGTGTTTTCTAATTTATATTTTCAGTATTTATGAATGTGTAAACAAAACCTTGTCGTGAAATAACATCATTAGATACTAATCCTTTTATTTTTATAAAATATTTTCTAACTAAAAAGTCACAGATTAAATAATTTCTTTTTTCTACATAAATACCATTTAATATTGTAATATAATTACAAAATATTACATGTTGCATAAAAACTTTAAAAAATGAATTTTATCAAATGAACTAAAACAATTATAAAATATATTATAAAATAGAATGAAGGAAGTATTATTGTTATATCATCATGCACATTAATGGAAATAATATTAATCCTATATGCTAACTACGCAATAATAGATGTTTGAAGAGAGACTTACAGCCACAAGTTTGAGAGTCTGATCTCTTTCCAGTTTCATCCTCACCACTTGCGACCTCCGATTCGATTCCTCTGCGTCCACGAAATTCAAATTAGAAAACCGGAATGCATTCAGCGAATAACCCAGCACGTCGATCCCACGCGCCCAGAACGGTTTATTCCCTTTTCCACTCGGAATCAGCTCCTCTATCGCCTGACCTAACTCCGCGTTCTCGACTACCGTCACCTCTCTGGAACCATTTCCATCGCCGGCCGCCGCGGCCGTTGTCTCTGCCATAAACTCCCTCAGAAGAGTAACCGCCGAAGTCCGATCGCACGCCCCGGTGTTCAGCCGAAACGTCAGTATCCTTTGTTCGCCGTCGCTCAGATCGTACAGGCTGACGAAGAACACGCCAGCCTCGCCGTGAATCCAATGGTGTGGATCGATCCACGTGTTCTTGTTCAGCTCGTGTTCTAGAATGATCCTGTGCGGTTCGGCGCTGGGATCGTCGCTATCTCGAATGATTAGAGCCGTTGATGCGGAATCGAAGGGCTGGATTTGGACGTGGGAATCGGCGGACGTTACGAAGGAGAAGGAGTTTGCGGATGCGTCGAAACGGAGGTTAGAACGGAGGGTAGGATGGTAAATCTGGAGTTTGTCGAGGGTGTTTTGGAGATTTTCGAGTGTAGGCGTTCGAGAAAGTAAGAGAGCTATGACGGCGATTCCTGTGCCGCCGGTAATCGCTCTGCACCAGCTATACTCGGTGCCTCCAACGGGTCGGGACATGGATTTGGATACCCTATTCGGCTCACTCATTATGGAAAAGAAAGAAGATTATAGAAGAGAGAGTGTTTTTCTCTTTCTTTGTTTTTTCGGAGACTTTTTGTTTATCAGATTTTTGTTTTAAAGACTACACATCATATCGTTAGGTTGTTAGCTAATATGGGAAAATACAATGACGTACCGTTTCCTCGATTCCGGTTTAGTGCTTTCCCGGTTTACCGTTTTCCGAATTAATTACTTTTTGTTTACCATCAGAACACATTCCATTCCAAATTTCAAATAGAAATGGCTTTCTCAGTTCGGGATTTAAACAGCTTTTGTTTAGGCACATTTCTATCTTTATTTTCACGTGGGCTCACATTAGGTAATAACCTAACCTTATAAAACTTGAATTGTAAAGCCCTCACTAGATTTTAAGTCAGAACAGGATTTTTACGTTGAGATGGATTGATAGTAAAACACTAGTGATTATTACCACTAGCATATTTTACTCAAATAGACAGCAATGAAATCATAAATTATCACTTTCATAAAACATAGGTAATGCTATTTCGTTTACTAATAAAAATTTAGTAGTATAAAACGCACACATTTTTATGATTTCAGTTATGTCCTAAAAATTGCGAAAGTATTACGCAGTCTCTATGTAATTTATGGTTTCGCATTACATAGAAGAATAAAATGTCTGCCGTTTCGCGTTATTTGTAATTAAATTAATTTCAAATATCAAGAAGAGTAAAATTTCTCGTTGATCATGTTGAGGAATCTCAGAGGTAGATTTCTCCTGTTCTCTAGAAACGTCAGCGATAGCCTCAGAGGTAGATTTCTCCTGTTCTCTAGAAACGTCAGCGATAGCCAAGTGCGGTTTTCCACTTGTTCAGCCGCTTATAAACTCTCTGATAATCTCCATGAACAATCCTCCTCAGTTTCTCTGGCTGATTCCGGAAATTTGTCTGAATCTTCTCACGTCTCTGTCTCTCGAGACTCAGGTGACTACATATCCGCGGTTCTTAGCTGCAAAAACGTCATTGATGTTGGGAAAATCCATGCCCAAGTAATCGTCAATGGCTTTCTGAAGGAGCTTTCTGTCGCAAATAAGCTGCTTTACATCTACACGCAATTCAGAGCGATAACTGATGCAGAGACATTGTTCGATGAGATGAGCTATAAAGATTCTGTGTCTTGGAGCGTGATGGTTGGTGGGTTTGCGAAAACTGGTGATTTCTTCAACTGTTTGCGAGTTTTCAGTCAGATTGTTCGTTTAAGCTTGAATCTTGATAATTACACATTACCAATAGTGATTAGGGCTTGCCGAGAGAAGAAAGATGTTGTCGTCGGTAGATTGATTCATGAAGTAGCATTGAAGTCTGGTATGGATTTGGACTGTTATGTTTGTGCAGCTCTTGTGGATATGTATGCAAAATGTGGGATGATAGATGATGCCTGTAAACTGTTCGATGGAATGTCTAATAGAGACCTCGTGACTTGGACGGTGATGATTGGTGCATATGCAGATTCAGGGAGACCTGATGAATCGTGGGTCTTATTTGAACGGATGAGGAGTGAAGGAATTGTTCCTGATAAAGTTGCCATGACTACCATTGTTAACGCTTGTGCTAAGCTCGGAGCTTTGCACAAGGCGGTGATCCTTCATGATTATGTTCGCATGATGCGCATTCCTTTTGGTGTGGTTCTGGAAACAGCTTTGATTGATATGCATGCAAAGTGCGGAAACGTTGATGCAGCGAGAGAAATATTTGACTCTATGGAGGAGAGAAATGTTATATCATGGAGCGCGATGATTGCAGCATACGGGTATCACGGGAAAGCAACAAAGGCTCTTGAGTTGTTTCAGATGATGCTAGATAGAAGATTATTTCCTAATGAAATCACTTTCGTCTCCCTGCTCAATGCTTGCAGTCACGCTGGATTTGTCGAAGAAGGCCTTGAGATATTTCATCTGATGCCAAAGTATGGCATTAGGCCAAACGTGAAGCACTATACTTGTATGATCGATCTCTTGGGTCGAGCTGGTAGACTCAATGAGGCTAGTAAGCTGATTGAAACCATGTCTATTGAAAAAGATGAAACTTTATGGGGTTCTTTTTTGGGCGCTTGCAGAATTCATAAGAATGTAGAAATGGCAGAGAAGGCAGCTATTTCTTTGCTTGAACTACAACCACAGAACTCAGGTCACTACATTTTACTCTCTAATATTTATGCGAACGATGGTAAATGGAAGGAGGTTGCTAAAATTAGAAACTTGATGAACCAAAGGGGATTGAAGAAGATCCCTGGGTATACATGGATTGAAGCTAATAACACAACGCATAGATTTAAAGTTGGGGATAGGACTCATTCGCAGTCTAAGGAGATTTATGACGCTCTCAGGAATTTGACTGAGAAGCTTGAGAAGGCGGGTTATGTCCCGGATACAAATTTTGTGTTGCACGATGTTGATGAAGAAGTTAAAGTTGGGATGTTATCTTTACATAGTGAAAAGCTAGCGCTAGCATTTGGTTTGATTGCGACACCTAAGGATAGTCTGTTAAGAATCACAAAGAATCTCAGGGTTTGTGGTGACTGCCATAATTTTTTCAAGTTTGCATCACTGGTTACAAGGCGGGAGGTTGTCGTAAGAGATGCAAACCGGTTCCATTGCTTCAAGGATGGTTCTTGTTCATGTGGAGACTATTGGTAACTTCAGTTTGTTCCTTCTTGTAACAAGGTTAGTTGAATCTTGATATGGCCATATAATCCTCTTTTATCATCATTTAGTGCAGTTTTTTGAATACTGCATCATATGCCACCTGAAAAAATTTCAATAAATCAAATGATGTATATTCAATTTGTATGAAAGGCTTGCAGGTTCATGTACCAAAAGATGCAAGCAAGGTCTAACGGTTGACAGTTGTGAGATTAGAGGCGAACCGGACAGGTTTTGTATTCTTATTTTAAAGCAAACCGGGTTTGGCGGAATTCCATAGTAACTTTTACCATTTTTGGCTTTGCCTTTGTAGCATTAGGGAGAATTTTGGTTTCACCTTTTCACTGTAGAGTTTATTAATTAACAATAATTGTCCAAAATATTATTGAATGATAATTACCAATGAACAAGAATACAATGTTTACTCTTCGATTTTTTTCTTTGTTTGGTACACATTAAAAGATTTTAATCTATCAATTTAAAAAAAAATAATTTAAACAAAAATTAGATATGATTCAGCTCCAGTAAATTTATCTATCACTTTCTTCAGAAATTATTTTTACTTTAGTTCTTTTTTGATTTTACCACGTCATTATATAGTCAAAGCTATTGACCAAATATTTCTTTGAAGTTGGCATGAATTAAGAATGGATGAGGAAGAAGACAAATGTCAAATTGCATGGCACATTATGCTTCTAATTTTAGCGTGAGATTAAGATTATTTTGCGGATCCCAATTATCTTCAATTTTTTTTTCTCTAATGCAAACATCACATCAAATGTTCTTTTCTCTTCATCATAGAGTCCTCTCTCTTTAATTGTTAAGTCATAATAAAGTTATTTAACAATAAAAATCGTTGTGGTGATCATAGAGTTATCTTGCTTGCACCAATGAGTGCTTCAAAGATTATTCCTGTATTACTATTATTTGTATTAATCAATATAAGCATTATCAATGGCGTCGATGCATTTCACAAAATTTTCAAGAAATTGCAATCTAAATCGACATCGTTGGAGGTAATGAGTCCTCTTCACAGAACCGCCTTTCACTTTCAACCTCCACGCCATTGGATCAACGGTACATTCACATTTGTTGAGTCTGAGTTTGTGATGCTATATATCACCCAAAATACATTGTTCTAATTAACATTATTTTTCTTTTGTTTGTTGTTTTTGCAACTATCTTCTTCGTGGCATATTCGAATTCAACAGATCCAAATGGTAAGTCCATTACAATTTTTTTTTTAATTTTAAGAAAAAGAATTATATGATTTAATGCAACGATATTCGAAAATGAAACAGCTCCAATGGTCTACAAGGGAGTCTACCATCTCTTCTACCAATACAATCCCAAAGGTGCGGTTTGGGGTAACATTGTGTGGGCACATTCAGTTTCTAAGGACTTGATCAACTGGGAAGCTCTTGTACCGGCAATTTACCCCTCTAAATGGTTTGATATCAACGGTACATGGTCTGGTTCAGCTACCCATGTACCGGGAAAAGGACCGGTTATCATTTACACCGGTATTACTAAGAATCAGACTCAAATTCAAAACTATGCCATTCCCCAAAATCTTTCAGACCCATACCTCAAGAAATGGATCAAACCGGATGATAATCCAATCGTATGGCCCGATCATGGCGAAAACGGATCCGATTTCCGTGACCCGACCACGGCTTGGTTTAATAAAAAAGATGGATATTGGAGAATGCTTGTAGGCTCTAAGAAAGAAGATATAGGAATTGCTTATATGTACAAAAGTCGTGACTTTAAGAAATGGATCAAAACTGAACGTCCCATACACTCTAGCAAAGCTACTGGTATGTGGGAATGTCCCGATTTTTTCCCGGTATCCATCAACAAGAAAACCGGTTTGGACTTGAGCTACGACGGTCCAGACACTAAGCATGTGTTGAAGGTTAGCTTGGACTCAACCAGATACGAGTACTACACTCTTGGAAAGTATGATACTATTAAAGATCTTTATAGACCTGAAGGTAACAGTCTAGATGGTTGGGACGGTTTGAGATTCGACTATGGTAATTTCTATGCGTCAAAGACATTCTTTGATGACATGAAGAAGAGGAGAATTCTTTGGGGTTGGGCCAATGAATCTGACACCGTTAAAGATTATACCTTGAAGGGTTGGGCCGGAGTTCAGCTTATCCCAAGAACAGTCTTGCTTGACTCTAGCGGTAAGCAACTCGTGTTTTGGCCAATTGAAGAGATTGAGTCATTGAGAGGAAAGAATGTCAAAATGAACAACCAGAAAATGGACATGGGCCAACGCTTCGAGGTCCAAGGAATCACTCCAGCTCAGGTGGTTATGATGTTTTTCATAATAAGTTTATCGTGATTTAGAGATTTATATTCTGAACTTGAATATGTAGGTGGATGTGGATGTGACATTCAATGTTGGAAGTCTAGAGAAAGCTGAAAATTTCGAAGCGAATTTCGCAACAAAACCATTAGATTTATGTAACATGAAGGGTTCAAATGTGACCGGTGGGGTTGGACCTTTTGGTCTGATCACTTTGGCCACATCTGATCTAGAAGAGTACACTCCTGTCTTCTTCAGAGTATTCAAAGATGCAACAACCAACAAGCTTAAGGTCCTCATGTGCTCTGACGCCAAGCCGTACGTGTTTCTAACTCACTACTTGTATTATTTTTTATTTTGTTTCAAAGTTGATTTAAGGGATTTTCCATCATGAAACTAAATAGACAATACTACGGTTTCTAACATAAGAATCATCTTGTATATATCAACAGTTCAACTCTGGAAACAGACACTGGATCTGACGAGAAGGAGAAGATGTACAAACCATCGTTTGCTGGTTTTGTCGATGTTGATCTCGCTGACGGAAAGATCTCTCTAAGAAGTTTGGTACGTCACAAACTAATTCGTTTTGTTTCTAAACAATTTTGTAGAAGAGCAAATAGATAATATAGTTAATGATTAATGCAGATTGATCACTCGGTCGTGGAGAGTTTCGGGGCAAAAGGAAAGACAGTGATAACATCTCGAGTGTATCCGACAAAGGCAGTCGGAGATAAAGCTCATTTGTTTGTCTTCAACAATGGGTCACAGCCTGTGACCGTAGAGAGCCTCAATGCATGGAACATGCAGAAGCCTTTGAAGATGAACCAAGGAGCTTAATGATCGATTATTCTACATATTCCTTTCCAAACCGTGAGTAGACATGAATGTTTTTGGCTACAAAGGACTTAATGTTCCGGTTAGAGACAAAGTCAACATCGTTAGTTGCTTTTCATGTCACATGTGACCTAAGCTTAAACCAATTTTGTTATTCTCGTAACAGTATAATATTGACCCATTTCCAAATAGAGAATTAAAAACAAAATTGTATAACAAGTGTAATTTATTCACCTTGAGAAGATATTAGTGATTTTTTATCTTTCCACAAAAGATCACAAACACTTAAAGATACAACAGAAAACTAAGTTTTATATGTTACAACAGTATCAATATAACACTTAAAGATACTGTTACTGTGATTTTTACTTTAATATTGAAGATGCTGTTAAAAAGAATAGAATATGCATACGATGATAAAGTTAAAACCAGATCAGATTTCAAATGAATATTGAAGATGCTGTTAAAACAATAGAATATGCATACTGATTTCAAATGATTTAAAATAAGCAGAAAACCAAATCCTTTTACAGATGTAATCTTTGAACATAAAAATTCACTGAAACAAAACAAATCCATCAAGGGAAAGACACAAAAAGAAGAACCAGATCAGATTCTTGAAACGAGTCTACTTGATCTTCTTCTTAGGCCTCAACTGCAAAAAAAGGATGAAATCTTCAGATAAGAGTTTAAACAGATAAATCAAGTAGATCAAATAAAGCAAGTAACAAAACTGAACCTGGTTGCTATGGCCACACTTCTTCTTCCTGCAATTCACGGCCCTTGGATGAAGACGAGCATAACACCTAATACAGATATGAAGGTGCATTAGAATAATCTTACCTAAAAACCTTGAAATCATTGGAACATCAAAATCAAACATAACCAACTAAATCCAAAACAGAATAGGTTACTAAAGATAATAGCTGCAAAATTTAACTATAAAAATGAATGCGGGCTGATAAAAGTAAGGTACGATGTAAGGTACGATGTCAAACTACACACATTACTGAATTGATATCTATTTATCACGCATAGATGTACCATTCAAGAAAATCATCTGGAAAGATGAGAAAATTGGCCAGCTGACAAAGTTTAGGAGAACGGAATGTTGATATTGGGAACATTTATAACCTCGCAAGCATTGCAATTGGCTTGAGAAGCTAAGTTAATTCCCAGAAACACAGAATTCAATCACAAATAAACTAATTCAATCAACTAAAAACTAATTCAACTGAACATTTCGTGCACTGAACTTATAGAACACATAGCAAATGGAAACAAAACTCAACCAAATTACTCATTTGAAGGAGAAGAATTGAGAGCTTACTTGCGGCAAATCATCTTGTCTTGGTTGTACTTACGAGCCAACGCCATCAACGAAGGTTCAATGATACCTCCTCTAAGCCTCAACACAAGATGAAGCGTGGATTCTGATTACAGAAGAAAACACCTGAATTAATCGATTTATTCACATACCAATGAATGGATAATAGAAATAAACAACACAAAGTTTTTAAGAATTTGTGCCTTTCTGAATGTTGTAGTCAGCCAAAGTACGGCCATCTTCGAGCTGTTTGCCGGCGAAGATCAATCGTTGCTGATCCGGAGGGATTCCTACAGGAGAAAAAGCCAGAGGGGTAAGAGATATGAATTACATAAAAGAGACATTGAATGGATGAATCGAGATTGAGTATGGATGATACCTTCTTTGTCTTGGATCTTGGCCTTAACATTATCAATGGTATCACTGCTCTCGACCTCGAGAGTGATGGTCTTGCCAGTTAGGGTTTTCACGAAGATCTGCATTTTGGGTTCGTCTTGTATCCCGTAAACCTAGAAAGAAATAGGATTAGGGGTTTTATAACTTTCAACTTTAGGGTTTTGTATGTTATTGGGCTGCGCTCTTTTGCGTGATTAAAGGCCCAAAGAAAACTTTGTTATGCGATGTGCGTGTAGAGCAAAATATATGTTTGTGATCAATAATGAATTTATACATAATAAATTTTAGAATAATACTATAAAATAGTATATTATAAGTTTATTTTTCAAATTTATTATATTAAAAATAAAATTTTAAAAATAGCATAATAAAGTGAAAATAATTATTTACCTCTATATATAAAATCAAAATATATTGTTTAAATTCATTTTTTATAATTTAAGATTTAAAATTTTATAATTAGAAATTTTTTTTAATTATTTTACTATTAAATTTGTGATATTTTTAGAAATTTAATAAATAGTAATACATGTGGAACAAAAACTTGAAATAGTGTTATTTTATTTAGTTGTCCTAAATTTTAATTACAATATATATATATATGTATATTGTGAATAGCTAAACTACCATTCAAAAATATCATATCTTTAAATGAGAGAATAATATTTATGTAAAAAATGATTGAATTAGCTAAAAATATTCATCTAGAAATAACATAAAAAGTTTTTATAATAATGAAATTTTGGAATTAAAATTTTACTAATATGTAATTAGATTTTAAACGACAGTTATTACTCAAATGATGTTAATTGATTAACCATTTTATTAATTCGGTTAAAACCGACCAAGGCCACATCGTTTAACTTAATAACAATAACGTACCTAACATAACATAGCATGTAAAAAAAAACAATAACGTCCCTAACCTTAGGGTTTTTAGAAGACTACCAATTCCCTTCATTTATAGCATTTGGGAGCAATTTAATTTCAGTCTCATGTTGCAAACACATACAGAATGTTTATCAGCCCCAATCTGGCATCTCAGATTTCGGATATAGCAACCAAAATGGTAAGATGTTTGCGTAAAATTTATAACTACCAAATTCTGAATAACTTTGAGGTCACATATCAGAAAACAATATGTTTAAGAGTTGAGAATACAACAACGCCAAGTTAAACCAAAACTCTTAGGAATCTAAGAAAAAAACACGAAACAGAGGGTGCGAGAGAGCTGAGTGTAGAGATGAGGCCATGGCAGGGCAGAAAAACTCAAAGCCTCCTTCCCCTTCTTCCACTCTTTCTGCGGGTACTATCGGTTGGAATTGGCGTCACATCCTCTGCGTTACAAAGAAAAAAAAAAGAACAATCTGAGAGATGTTTTCATTAAAGATCAAATAAAACATATTCTAGATGAAAATTGCTTTACCAATGCGACCAATTTTCATGCCAGAACGGGCAAGGGCTCTTAGAGCAGACTGAGCACCAGGACCAGGGGTCTTGGTCTTGTTACCACCAGTAGCACGGAGCTTCACATGTATGGCAGTGATTCCAAGTTCCTGTAATTGCATAATTTTTATTCAAAAAAATTTGTCACATATACTAATAAAAGCTGATCAAAATCTCAGCTTGATAATACATTTTTTGGGATGTACCTTGCATCGCTGAGCGACGTCTTGTGCAGCAAGCATAGCAGCATAAGGTGAGGACTCATCTCTGTCAGCTTTCACCTTCATCCCACCTATACAAGTCGAAATCAAACCAGAAATTTAGTAGGCAATTGTGTAATCAAGAACAATGCAATTTCCATAAAGATATAAAGGGATTCGTCTAACCTTTGAAAGAATAAGAGTGTAATGACACCAGTTCTATTTAAAAACCATTTATGTAGTGAAGAACAAACCAGTTTCTATGGATTCCTTATAGATCTCAAAACTCACGCTCACTAGAGACTACAGAGACCATATTATTATAAACAACGGAAACTAAATTTACAAAGATTCACCTTATCCTGACTAAAACCTTCAATCTAACAAAGGAGTATAGAGAATTTTGATAGATGTTTACCAGTGATGCGAACAAGTGTTTCTCGTCCAGACAAATCAGTAACGTGCTGCAATCGTAGACATGAAAATTCAGCAAGATGTCTATATAAGCTTTACTTCGGGGTTAGGATAAAAAGAAAAGAATTCACTCACAATGAATGTGTCATTGAATGAAGCAAAGATGTGAGCAACACCAAAGACTTGCTCTCCTTCACGAACAGCAGGTCCAAGAGTCACATTCTCTTCCTTTGGCTCTCTGGTCTTTCTCCTTGACTACAAATTACACCAAGACTAGCATTACACCTTTACGATTATCTTAAAAGCTTCAAAACAGATAATTCAATGATGATAAAATGCGAATTCCAAATCTTCCAAAAGTTCATATGATCGCAGATAAAGAGTTTCTCATCTCACACTACCACACAGTACCAGAGACAGATTTTCAGATTATATGTAAAAAACTCCAAATAATACTACAAAACTTATATCTCCATGTATTCTCCGATCTACTTAAACAAACGCGAGACCATGAATGACTCATCAAATCGAGGAAATAAACAACGCTTCAGAAAAAGCTTACCATGGTTTCGAACGGACAAAGGAAGCTAGGGTTTCTTTCAGTTCCGCCTTAAACTAGCAAAAGAGACGAACCACAATTGACTTTAATAGTTGGAGTTTCCGTTAGGGTTAAGAAGTGATTTTATGGTCGAATAGGATAACCGAGACCCAATATGTTCTGGCCCATTAGATTACGGCCCATGAAAGTGGACAAATATCTATATTTTTTTTAGCATTCATCTTGTCTTTATTTATTTTATTTTTTTGGTAAGATCATCTTGCCTTCCTTTTGTCTTTCTAATTTTAGCATTGTCTTTGATATCTTGCCTCGTTGCTTTCCTTTTGTCTCTCTAAATTTAGCATACCTTCAGTTAAGTCTTGTGTTTATAGGAATGCAACAAGTCTAATAATATTTTAGCAGAACATTATTAGATCCTCCTAAACGTTTATGCATTGTTGAGGGAAATGCAGACGCAATAAAAAGCGCAACACAACAATGAAACAATCGCGTATTTAAGCGATTAGTTACGGATTGACTTTGCTATTTCTGCATATTACAACAGAACATGAGAGAGAAAAAAATAAATAAAGACTGATGCATTCTCGTAGCGCAGTCTACTTGTGTGTGGACAAGAAATTGGGAGTCAGAATCTCTAGGAGACCCTTTGGATTGTCTGTGTGAACCCAATGCCCAGAGTTACGAAGAATATGAGTCGCAACCTTCCCTTCCGTGACATTCTGTCTCCGCTTAGCAATGGTTTCAAGCCGTTTAGTTGTATCGTGGTCCCATCGGTCACTCTTTTCAGCAATCACAAAAGAAATCTCTGTCTCTTTCGGCGGATTCTCTAGCAAGGACCAGTACGAAGTCTCTCTGCCATGGGAAGGTGAGAAGCCATGTGTAAATATTGACGAAGGTCATTATAAATACTTATAATCATTTTCTTTCTAATAACGGGCAAGAAACCTGTACGAGTTGAACATTTGGACAGCTCCGTCAAGGTTAAAGGCCCATGTCTCTGAGTCTCCAGATCTCTTGAGATTGCTGCCAATCCACTCGGATAATGATCTTGAAAACCCAAGTTCGACCATATGATCCACAAGCCACCTGGAATCACAAAACAATGGTTGAGTGACACGAGGTTGGATTTATATACCCCGCAAGCTGAAACGAGCCTCACTGACATGTGTAACAAAATCAGCTAGAAAGGACCATATAAGCATACTCTTCATTCCCACTAATTTATACGGGTAAACGTGTTTACTTGACTGATAACATGCCAAAGCAAGAACATGCCTTGCATCCGCAACAACAACTAAATCAGAGAAATTAGACACCACATATACTAACGTCAGCGAAGATTTGATATAAAAAGTGCGTACTCTATATGTATAAAAATATAAATATATCAATTAAGAAAATTCCTGATGATCATTAACCGTAAATGGAACTACTAAGCTTAACTAAATAGTCCAAAGGATAAACAAACAAAATAAACGCATAAAAAAGAATGAGACTTTACTTGCGAGAAGGTATTGGTGAAGGTAAACTCTGCAATGTCTGCAGAACTTTCTCTACTTCGCCATCACTTTGTTCTGCCTTGACTTCCCCAGGGACAGAGTCTAGCACCCATAGCTGCTCTGCATCAAAGAGTGACACACCAAACCAACTTTGCTATTGTCATCACACCAAAGAACGATGCAACAGTCATCATCATTCTCAGAGAAAAGCGGCAAATTGGCCATCTTATTACAAAAGTGGGTCATTGAACTTTATATATATCATAAAAACTTTGCAAGCAAATAATGAACAGAGCAACATTTCTATCAGAAGTGATCCTTTTGATTGACTAGCGCTAATCGAAAATCCAGAAAGTGGAGTCAGTTTCTTCCATTTCTCAATTGTACACACAGAAATAACAGTCTCATACCTGTTTAGGAGGAGGAACTGATTCACCGTAATCACCACGGGAACAACTCTCCAGGAACTGCAAGGCCACTTTTCCTCCCAAGGAGTGACCAATTACCACATCAGGCCAATTCCAGCCATTTGCCTTCACCAACTCAGCTAAATCTTTGGCGGAATTGACGAGATCATGAGGCGGATTGAAACCTTTCACCTCCGCCGATCTCCCGTGGTTTCTAAGATCGACCAGTATCATCCTCCACTCTGTGTACACATAAAGGAGAAGAATCGTTAGATCAAAGGAAAGCTCAAGTACCGATCAGAGAGAGAGAGACAGGAATACCAGAGGCAGAGGAGACGGAGAGAGATGAAGCTAGGGAGCGAGAAAAAGATCGCCAGTTACGGCCGGAGCCGAGGAGGCCATGAAGGATGAAAGCTGTTGATTCATTCTTTTGATTACTAGAGGATCGGACCTCTTCGTAGGCTAGGGTTTGAAGGGATCTAGAACTCGTGAAGCAAGAGGCGAACAAAGTCGGAGTTTGGAGGAAACGAATCAAAAAGCTAGCTTTCAATCGATTCGTCGGAGTTCTCGCCATCGATTCTTCCTAGCTAGCTTCGAGATTCTCTGGCGAAGTGGCACAAAAAAAAAAGTTGTACATTGTAAATTATTAATTTAAACGATGGGCACAAAAATTAATGACAGCTGTGGGATTTGAACCCACGCCCTTTCGGACCAGAGCCTAAATCTGGCGCCTTAGACCACTCGGCCAAACTGTCATATGTTAACCAACTTTCAGATTATATATTTATTCAAAATACATGATGTTAGTGGGTATTACAAATTTATTTATAAATCAAAAGTCAAAAATATTGTTTGATAAATGTTTATGTAATAAATCTAGAGATATCTAATGCTATTAAACAAATAATATCACTTAAAAAGCTACCATTAAATTTCATTAAATAGCTTCACATGGGAAATAACTGACGCTGAGGTATTAGATTTTATGGAAGGTCAATGGTAGTATTTAACATTTTGCTAACTAATTGTTTAAAAAAAAAGGGTTCATTATGCTTCATTTTTCTAATATCTAAACAACATATTGCGATTGACAAAAAACAGCTTATTTCCAGCTTTTTTATTTTTATAATCTTGTGAAACCAATACATAAGTAAATTAAAGAGGCCAATTAAAAAAAAATACTAAGCCATTTTGGGCTTCGAAATTGTATTCTGCCCATTTTTAGTCTATAAATCATTTTAAATAGTTTGTTTGTCTTCTTGATTATGAAGCATTTAATACACGATATTGATAAGTTAATTATAGCTATATTTTTCTCCTTTGAGGTCTGTATTTTAGTTATTGGCCTCTTGTGTTAAATTCTAGTTATATACAATACTAGCTAATATTAGTTTCATATTTTATTCATTTATGTATATGATGATAAATTGATTTTGTTCTTATTAGAAATAATCTAACTAATTGCAGCACATAAAGAATTTGCGGTTAATTAATTATTAAAATAATCTAATATTAAATTTAATTAAACTAATTGCAGCATATATATATATAATTTAACTAATATTATAACTTGGAAAAATAATCAAGTTAACCACACTCTTAATTCTGATGGTTTTTCAAAATTTATATATTTATGAACAACGCAGAAAACCATTACTTAAATATTGAAAAATGAACATTTAACATGACTAGAAAGCTTGTTTCATTTGATTTTTTTAATGTATAATATATGTCATACAGTGATCGTTTTATCTTAAATCAATCTCTGAATTTCAATTAAATTACCTCACTAGTTATATTGATATTTTTCTTCTTCTAATTTGTCATAAATTATCACGATTAAAATGACTAGTTGGAAAAATACCATATTATGTATTTTAGTTTTTGATTTTAATGTATGAATTTCAATTCACAGAATTTCTTAATCATCAAAACGTCAGTATAAATGTATTGATTTACAATCAAAAGATTTGGCCTTTTTTTTTCTTTTTTAGTTGTAACATTTCACTCTTCCTCTCTACATTAAGCAATGAATTTGCTAAAATGCACTAATGCATTGTTTACTGAATTTCCTTTTGTTTCATATATTTGTCGCTACCGTAATTTACTATTTTCCCACTTTGAACTAATAAACTAATACTAAATAAGTAATGCATCTTTTCTCTCCATAACACCATTACTTTATTCAACCAGTCATAATTTAGTTCACCTTTCGTCCATTTATTTATACAAAACATCTTTTAAGAAGCCATCAAGCCCTCACATAAACACAACACAAAGCAAGAAAGAAAATAAATACATAAACTCTCTTGAGGAGTCCCAAGTTTGCAAAATGAGAAACAAGAATGGTAAAAGATTCAAAGTCGAGCCACCGACAGGGACGGCGGAGTATGTGGTAACTAATCGGAGGATTGGAGAAAGATCATCATGGAGCGATACGTCAGCATCGCTTAGCTCGTGCGTATCGACGACGGAGGAAATGAAGGAGGAGGTTGCATCGTCGTGGGATGAGGAATCACTGGCGATGATGGTTGCGGGATGCCCAAGATGTTTTATGTATGTTTTGGTTTTACAAGAAAAACAACGTTGCCCTAAATGCAAATGCAACGATTTGATCCAGATTTAATTATCGACTTTCTTCTAAGTTATGATTTCAATTTGGACTTTTTAGTATTGAAAATTTCTCTCTCCGTGGATTTTGTTTTTGACAAATAAAGTGATAAGTTATATTTATAAGAAATCGAAATAAATAAGTAATAAAAATCAAATTATTTTATCGAAATAGGAAAATAACAAACTATTTCTAAAATATTATACTGGTAAAAGAATTTATAAATCCACGTCCATAGTTAAAATCCGAGTCAAAAGAAGATTCGAAATCTAAGGGTGTTTATATAACTACTGTAATTTAAGGAATTATATGATAGAAAATCAAATCATGGGTAGTACAGTTGAAAATTAAATATTTTCCGTCTCCCCGGAAAGTACCCAATTTACCCCCTCAGTTTAGCTTTATGTATGCCTTGTCATCTAGCTTCGCCTTCCATTCTTTTCCTTAGATCATCTGCCTTCACTCTCTGCACGATCAGATCTATAAGTTATATCGGATCGAATCCACAAATTGAACAAATGACTCTTGGTTCTGGAGGATCGAGTGTTGTCGGTAAGCAATTACGATTCTTTCGTTTATCTTCTCGTTTGATTTTTCTAGGGTTTTGGAATCCTCGTTGGGTTTTATGCGTTTGAACTTTTTTTTTCTAGGGTTTTTATTGGAATTCGTATTGGGCTTTATTCGATGGGTCGAATTTTTCTCATAGGTTTCATCGATCTATTATGAAAATTGTTCTCTGATCTTTTGCCTTGCTCGGTAATTTGGTTGTTTTTGCATCTTATTTATGCTGATCTCGCTGTTTAAACCTCATCATATATGTTCGTATGTAGATTGATCTGAACTTGTTCGTCCCTTATTTTCCATCAAATCGCTGAGAATGGTTTGCTGTTGTCCCAATTCTTGAGATGGTTATTTTCACGTAGCACAGTCCAACATAATGGTTAACATTCGATTCGTCATTCTATGACCAGAGTACAGATTTCAAAATCTCTGATTTTTTCTAGTGTTAATGATTTTTGTGTTCGATTGTTTCCACTTTCCAGGACCTTAGAACATAGTAAGTCTTCATCATCCTGCCCCTCAAGCTTATTTTCTACTTCTTGAACTTTGTTGGGAGATCCTAGAAGTTATCTCATTGAAGTTGTCGATCATGATTAATTTGATATTTAATGTTCTCTGCTCTGATGCTTGTTTTGTGCAATTCTGCTGTTTAATTCACTTCTGCAGAATTTAACAGTGGAAAAGTTATTAGCTTTTTCCTTGTTTCCACTATTGAAATGTAGTGATATGAATTGATTATTATGTTTGGTATTACAATATAGTTCCGAGGAATTTCCGGCTTTTGGAGGAGCTTGAACGTGGGGAGAAAGGTATTGGAGATGGAACTGTGAGCTATGGAATGGACGATGGAGATGACATCTATATGCGCTCTTGGACTGGCACTATCATCGGTCCTCACAACGTAGTTATATCTTTTTACTTCATCTGCTCAAATTCTCCTTCATCTTCATATATGCAAATTGTGGTAGTGATTGTTTTAAGAAGCATGGGTTAGTGATCGAAGTATCATCATAACTAGTGAAGATCTGTTTTAGGCATCAATCTTAGCAAACACATCTCCCACTCTCTTGGAGCTTTTTTAGCAGCTTTGGCCATTGTTTGTGTTGCTTGTAACCTTGTACTAAGAAATATCAATTTATTATATCCACCTATGAGCAGACCGTTCATGAAGGTAGAATCTATCAGTTGAAGCTCTTTTGTGACAAAGATTACCCGGAGAAACCACCAACTGTCCGGTTCCATTCACGTGTCAACATGACTTGTGTCAACCATGAAACGGGAGTGGTACGTATAAAAAGTCACTATGCTTCGATCCTCTGTCTTGTTCTTTTTGGATGGATGCACTGTAACTCGTTTCTGCATAATGTATAGGTGGAACCAAAGAAATTCGGGCTTCTTGCAAACTGGCAAAGGGAGTACACAATGGAGGATATACTGACGCAGCTGAAGAAGGAAATGGCTGCGTCGCATAACCGTAAGCTTGTTCAACCTCCAGAAGGCACTTGCTTCTAGTTGCTTCTGGTTTGCTGAAAATCTTTACCCCTTCTAAGTACTGAAGTATGTATCTGGGGTTCTCCATTGTTGTTCTCAAGGTTTTTTATAATTTATGTTAAAATGGTCTATCTGGATGGTGATGATGATGATGTTGTTCGATTGATCATCTGAAATTTATCCTTGTGTGCAAATTATCAACAAAAAAACAGCGTCTTCCCCATTCCACATGTGTTCAATTCGTTTTGAATTCACGTTGTTTATTTTAACATTTTTGTTGTAATCATTTATGGAATTGGCTATATAATATTGGATAGGTGTGATTTTATGATCAGTATTCAGTAAGTACCATAAAAGGCTTTAGATGGATCGGTCCGACAAGAAAGAAGGGAATTATTTGTTTGTATAAAATTGGATCTTTATAATTCGAGGCTATATAAAAGAGGCAACGAGCAGCTTCGCAATCCTAATTTTTGTATATGTGATGTAACACGGCAAACCACATTTGTTAAATTCTCTTCTTCTTCTTTTTATAATACAGACACTAAACAAATTTCTAATCCTATACGACATGGTAATATCTTATTATTTTGTAAGAAAAAAGATCCATCTCGAGCCCTTATGAATTTTCAATACCCGGAATCTAAGGTTTGGAATCTAATGTTTTGGATTTAAGTAATTTTCTATTAAGTCGTTCTTGAAAAACTAAAAAAAATATATATGTTGGATATTGCATGATATCAGCCGATAGTCAAGTAGAACAACCGAAATTTAGGTACCTAAAACACTATTATTCGAGTACAAATTTCCACATATCCAAACGTGAATTATCCACATTTCTGGGAACTGTATCTGTGATTGTCACAATTATTATAAAATAGATGGCTACCAAGACAAGAAAAAAAAGGAGCTAATTTCACTATGAATTGTGGTTGGAATGGTTATATTTATACGACATTTAGTACCATGCTGATTACTACTTAAATTAATTTATAAATTGAATTACTAGTGAGAATATGGCCGATGACCGATGTCACCAATGTAATAAATACTGTTTGTTGCACAGTTACGAATGTTGACTAAAATGCCACTAAAATGGAGCAAAATGTTCTTTTGGTTTTTTTTTCTATACTTAACTCTTCACCAAAAAAGTTATATTTATTGCGGTTTACTATTTCCGTAATCCCTCCCTTCCTACATTTGACGACGTTAATCCTACGTCATCAGATTTTATTTTCATATAAAAACATATATATTTAAATCAAAATATATCAATTTGCACAGGGTGTACTTTTGTAATAGAGATGTAAAATTGAATATGTATTTTGGAACATTCACGTCACTATCCAAGAAAGTCATGAGTGACGAAAACCATTGAAACATCAAACATCTATCCCAACTCGATTTTGGATGCTTATCACAAACGAAACACAACATATAAAACACGAGCAATGAAGATTCAAAGCTAATTAAGGTTAAAAGAGCATAATCACAGTCCAATAAAACACTAACACGTTTTCTACACGTGTCAATATTGATGACGTGGTAATATCTTAATTAACAAGACTTATTACGATCACGTTAACGTGACTTGCATAGTAGGTCCCGTGACCCACATGACAAGTATTGGTTTGACGAAAGGAGACGTTTCGACAGCGGGAGCGGCAATGGAGGAAACGTCTTCCCAGATTTCGGATAATGCACGGACGATGAAGCCGTGATAATACTGAGAATTGAGGCTGAGGAAATATGAATTATGTCACTGTTCTTCTTTATTTACACGGATGTATCGTAATTAGTTGATAAAAAAAAGAGTGCATCGATCCTAGAGTAACTCTTTTAGCTTAAAAAATTAAAACTTTAAACGACACATGTTCTTGTAAGATAAAAAGCACTCACAGGACTAAAAATTTAAGGATGATTTTGTCTTCTCGGATACAGATGCAACTACATTTTTGGATTGCTGACCATCATCCATCTATTAATATACTAGAATGATTTAACATCAAAATTTAATTAACAAAAATGATTTAGCATGAAATAATAATTTATAAATAGACGACGCCTTGTTTTCTTTTATCCATATCACATGTCTTGGACTCTTGGAAATTTGGAATCATTTCCCAACAAGAACCGACTCAAACCGGCTCCAGTTCCATGGCTCATACTGAAGCTTATTTCGTGCACCTCAAAACCATTTACGACATGTAAAAAAAAAATTTTGGTTCATGAAAAAGAAAACAGAGATGATGCGAAAACAGTTTCTCAATTCTCTTTGTTCACTCAAACACTAAGCTCTGAATATTTTCGGGAGAGATGGGAAGAGGCGGAGGAGAGAATCCAAGAAGGCGGAGAAGAAGCGAAGGAAAGAGGAGGAAACACGGCGGAGTAATGAAGGGTTAGAGGAAGGAGTTGGAGTAGAAGGCTGAAGGTAGGCGCAAGCGGCTTGCTTTACAAGACGGTTGCGGATGGAGATGGTGGGACCTACGGCAGAGACGGCGAAAGACACGGAGGGGGAATCGATGGTGGTTGTAGTAAATGGAAGGATGTCTTTGAGGGAGGTGTAAGATGGAAGAAGATCATCGGATGATTTGACGGAGAAGAGTTCTAAGTCTAGGGTTTGTGAAACGGGACCGTTTCTGCGTTGAAGAAGAGAAATCTTTATCAAATTCTCAGCCTCCATTTGAGAAGAGAGAGAGAGAGAGTGAGAAGGTTTTGGATATCCCATGAAAGGCTCTAATTTATATTCATGATCATAACGTTCATTACTTTTCTTTCTATTAAAAGTCAAATAAGGACTATATTGTAAAGCATATTACTATAATATTAATATCTGGACCTTGTCTCTTTTTTACAATTACAAATATAAAAATAAAAGTATACTGAATAAATTGAAAAGGAGAGATGCAGTCGAAAGTGCTCAATGGTTACCACCTTACGCTCCATCTCGACAACTTTATAATTTTCGAAGGAAAACAACAAACATGTATTTAATTTTTAATCTACTTTTATATTTTAGTTTTTTTCCTTTTGGTATAAAATTATATTTTTTAAAATGTTGAAAGATATACGACGACACAAGGCACAAGCAATGGAATGTAAAGTTAATTAATTCCACTTCGAAAAAGTCTCCCTAACCGACGTCGATTCAACGGCACATATTTCACGGAAATGGTTCAATAAAGTCAAAGGAAACATCACAAGAAAATGGGCAATTAGGAGCGGCTTTGGCACATTGCACTTGAATAATGTTTCACTCGTATCCATATCCGTCGCTTTTGTTTTCTTTCTTATTTGGTAAAAGTTCACTATGGAGAAGATTATAATGGCTTTTGGCCAACCGATGACACGCTTAAAACGAAAATTTCGTTTTTCCTTTCACTATCACTTTGTCAATTTAGTCACCATGCGACTATTAGAAAGGTCGAGATTCTATCAACTAACATGGACTCGATTATACTAACGAAGATACTGACACATCACATGTTGCTTCGACTCTTTTTGTCCAACAAGAAAACCACTTCCATTTGTGACATTTTAGATATGTTTTACAGACATGGGTTTTGACTTGGTTGCAAATGTATTTAAAGTTACAACCCGACGTGGCCTACTTGGATTGGGCCGAGATGATATACTTTGTAGTCTGACTTATGGAAGAGTGAGTAATGACTCGCTTAAGGCCCATATAGTTCAAACTGAGTGGTCATATTTCATTTGAGTGGACAACATTCCAATTTTAAAAGGAAGAGTTGATTTATACCCAAATTAAGTTTCGATTTAATTATCACTATTAGCAATCTGTAACACATTTTGTTCGTTTTTTTTATTGCTATAGTTATGACAATATATAACAATCAAATTCATATCTTTTTAATGTTAAAATAGGAAATGATAACATTGGTCGCTATACTAATAATGACAATTATGACATAACGCACATAAATTTGCTGCTAATTGTAACACATTGTTGTCAAACCAACGGATTTGTATCATTGCTAAAAACGGACATACCCATCTTATAAATTGTGACAAATCTAACAACATCAAAAAAAAACAAAACAAATAGAAAATTATAACAGGAAGGAACTAGTGTGAAATTAAACTAAAAACCTATAATTTTTTTGGAACTCAAACCAATTAACAATAAATAGCTTAATTTATAAATTTTATATAATAATAGAAATATTTTAATTTTTAATGTGAAACTTTCATGGTTTAATAAAATATGGACAGGACGACATACTATTATTTTGAACATATCATAATACAATAGAACATTTATACAACACACTATTATTTTGAACATATCATAATACAATACAATATTTATACGAATTATTTATGTGGACCACTTATAATATAAAAAATAATTTTTGTGAGAAATAATATATCAAACTAATATTAAACTCTAATAATATCTTAAAAATTATGCATTTCTAGTTTAAAATAAATTAATAATAAATGAAGTGGTTCATCAACCTTGTATATTAGTATTAAAATATTACTTCCACTGATCATAACATAAAAAGGGAACATATCGGTCTCATCGAGTTGTGTGATAAATGGCTCTGTCTGTAAGGAAAATGGTATTGGTCATGTGACCGATGACATATGATCCAAAGTTTTTTTTAAGCTTCGGGCTAGTCATCGATTGCTTATCATTTTTTCTTTTCATTGTTTTTCCGTATCAAACTTCTTCGATCATTTAACTTCAAAATATTTAAAAATCACTAAAAAATGTAAACAGAAAAATGGAACATAAACTCTATTATACCTAGAAAGTGTCAAAACACAAATTCTATTATGCATACAAAGTGTGAAATGAAAATGAGGCTCGTACAAGAAAAGTATCTAAAATGACCATGAATATCTATTACACGTAATAGCACTTCAATCATACCTTATATACACAGAAGGTATAATTTGTATTTTTACTCAAGCGTGGAGGTGACATCACCATGTGATGAAGTGTCGACCACCGCTGGTCCCACGACTCCCAACCGAGTACATCGGTTAATTCACATGCTTCATTACACGGACAAACATTAATCGTTCCTTACAAACCTTTGTTGTTATTATCTTTTGTTTTTGTCCCTTTCGTTCGATGCACTTTGATATTTATTTTCCCGTGACAATTCGAAATCTTTCAACTATTTTCTATTTTTTCTATTTGAAGAATCATATACACACGGTATGCTTTATTATAATTAATGGTTTCGACATAGTTTACAACATCCTACGAAAATGAAGCTTATAGAACTTTTCGTCAAAGAATTAACATGATAAACTTCAAAAATTATCGATTCTTCAAGTGCTTAACGTTGAAGGGCTTCCCTCAAAGTCGTTGATTCAAGAAAATTAGGAAAATAAAAGCGTAACTCTCAAAAGCTCTCTCACTTATTCTTAGTTTGTCACGCACGCTTTCCTCACGATTTTTCTTGTTAAAACAAACACTCAAATCTTAAAAACATTAGTAATCAAAATGTTAAATTTGGTTTTAACTCTTCTAAAGCAAAACCAGTTAGTAATGAATAGATTGACTCATGTTTTTTACGTATTATTTCATATTTTTTTAACATAAAACTTTCGTTAATAATAACAATACAATTCTTAATTAATATTACAAAACAATCCAAATATCATATCCGACTACGAGTTATAGCTATAGTAGCAATAGTTTCATTGTAAACCCAAACCCAAAGGACATTTTAATCATTTTATGTGTTCACATTTACAACAGACAACATTATCCTAAGAGGTTTATATTGTTTTCGGAAACTTGGCATAAACTGACAAAGAATACAATTGGACAAAAAAATTAATGTCATTTTAAAACATTACCCACGTAGATTTAATGCTCTTTTCTTTGACATACAACGTAAACAATATTGTACCACTCTAAAACATTACATTATTCGCAGATTTAAAAATACTTAAACGCCACTCACCTTCTAGATCGTCTATTAATATGTGTTTTCAATTTCATTAACATATTTTAATTGATGTTTAAATAGAAATAAATCCATTTTTCTGACTAAACCATAGTTGCTGGTGCTTTCAGTCCTGAATTAAATATTTTTCAGTCGACTATACTTTGTTGGTACATGTTTGTTCTTATTTGTAAAACTAGTTATTATTTGGCTTCACCTGTTTCCTCATTTTAACATTTTCTATATTATATATATAAATTATTTTGCACATTCAAACTTTTAGACGAAAGTTTTTTTACTTACTCATATCAGAGGTAAAATTCTGTAACGTGTAACGGGTTAATAGGAGGAATATTGACATGTTATTAATTTAATTTAGAATAACATTAAATATGGAATGTTTGCAAAAAAAGTAACAGAGGCAGTTGACTATAGTAAACAATTAAAGAAAAGTAAGTACGGTTGTATTAACAATACAAACCACCGGTGTGCTTAAATGACTTGTAAACAATAAACTAAAATTAGTAGTATAAGTCGATAATATGTATTTATAAATATTAAGGTGATCAAAAATGAATTTATAAAGTTGTTGTTTGGATGAAGCCAAAAGAAAGTTGTTTGGATGTGGGGTTGTATTTACATAAGCAAAGACTTCTGAACATGTTTAAGACACAAACACTAATTTGTGTTATTAACCAAACACACAAAAAAACCTTACTGTGTGTTGACAGTTTAAGGTGGTCATAATTACAGAAATATCACACTTATAAAAGGGTTGATTCTCTTGTCTGTGCAATAAGTCACTTGTTTGGAATGAAAGCCCTTGAATTGGTTTCTCACTGTTTGATACTTTTAGAAGTTTCAAGGTCACATAGTTTATAAGGGTCAACAAATATACATGTGGTCGATTACTCACACCTATTGTATCCAACGTGCTTTGTTTTTGTCAATTGATTCCTAAAGTCTTGTTTCATCATTAATTTATCTAATTCAATCATAACGCAAAAATTACATATAAGCAATTGCTTGATGAATCTAAACAGTTTCCTTGTAATTCGAGTATGACGTTAGACAACCCATAACTTATTCAATTGAAGCAACTGCAAATTGGGTAGAGAATTTACGCATTAATGAATATCCATCACATGATTTTGTAATGGGTTTAGCCACTTGAGCGATCACATGGCGAAATCTATCAAGCCAATAAATTTAAAAGAGGTATATAATGTGATTTCTCTTTTTTGTATAATTCTATATTTAGCTATTATAAACCCAGAATCCCATACATTCACAAATTCGATTCAAATTGGCATGTTTCAATAATTGCTCCTCTATATAATTACCATGTCGACATACAAAACTACATTTCGACGTATTAGTTTTACTTAAGAGTGGTAAGTTTCGTACACGACGAATACATTTTATAATTATTATTCTTATAAATTCTAAAAAGGAAGAAGAAAGTCACAAAGATCGAACATGATGCTCCACTTTTGAGCTCCTCTTTCGACTTTTAACTCCTTTGTCTTCTTCTCCTTCTTCTTACTTAACCCATAAGCCATCAAACCAAAACACATTCAGACAAACACAATGGCTTCTTTTCCTCTCTTCTTCTGCTTCTTTATCTTCCTCTCCGTCGTCTCCGCCGTCAAATTACCTCTCTTTCCTTTCTCCCACCACATAGACCAATTACCCAACGACCCTTACCTCTCTCTCCGCCGTCTCGCCGATTCCTCCATCGCCAGAGCCCAACAGCTCAAACAACCCAGCTCCATTAAACCCGACGAAGATGCTCTCTCTGCCTCCTCCATAACCTCCGCATCCGCCGCGGTCGTGAAATCTCCTCTTTCTCCTCGTAGCTACGGCGGGTACTCCGTCTCTCTCAGCTTCGGCACGCCGTCGCAGACAATCCCTTTCGTATTCGATACCGGAAGCAGCCTCATCTGGTTCCCTTGTACCTCGAGGTATCTCTGCTCCGGTTGCAATTTCCCCGGTTTGGATCCGACTCGGATCCCTAGATTTATCCCCAAGAACTCTTCCTCGTCACGGGTTATTGGGTGTCAGAACCCGAAATGCCAGTTTCTATACGGACCCAATGTTAAATGCAGAGGATGTGATACCCAAAATTGCACCGTCGCTTGTCCGCCGTACATTCTTCAATACGGATTAGGATCAACGGCTGGGATTTTGCTCTTGGAGAAGCTTAATTTTCCGGATCTAACCGTACCCGATGTCGTCGTCGGATGCTCTATTCTCTCGACTCGACAACCCGCTGGTATCGCTGGGTTTGGGCGAGGACCTGAATCGCTCCCTTCTCAGATGAAACTGAAGAGATTTTCACATTGCTTGGTTTCTCGTAGATACGACGACACGAACGTGAGCACCAATCTCGATCTTGACACCGGGTCGGGTCATAAAACCCAGTCGAAAACACCGGGTCTAATCTATACGCCGTTTCGAAACAACCCCAATGTCTCCAACACAGCTTTTCTCGAATATTACTACCTCAATCTCAGGCGAATCTTCGTCGGAAGCAAGCACGTGAAGATCCCTTACAGTTTCCTCGCTCCGGGAACCGACGGAAATGGAGGATCCATCGTCGATTCCGGATCGACATTCACTTTCATGGAGGGACCCGTTTACGAGCTCGTTGCTGAAGAATTCGCGACACAGATGTCGAATTTCAGCCGGGTAAAAGACTTAGAGAAGCTCACCGGACTTGGGCCGTGCTTCAATATCTCCGGCAAGGGATCGCTGACTGTGCCAGAGCTGAACTTCGAGTTCAAAGGTGGAGCCAAGATGGAATTACCGTTGTCGAATTACTTCTCATTCGTCGGGAGCGCTGATAACATCTGTTTAACTGTGGTTTCCGATATCACCGTAAGTCCCACGGGGGGAAGGAGTGGTCCGGCGATCATTCTCGGGAGTTTCCAGCAACAGAACTACCACGTGGAATATGATTTGGAGAATAACAGGTTTGGGTTCGCAAAGAAGAAGTGCAGTCAGTGAGTTTCCAGGGGTAAATTTGGAAATTTGAGTTTAAACTATGTGATCGATTTTATGATTTAATTTTCTGTTCAAAATAAAAAAAGGACGTTAAATGTTTATAAGTATGAGTAATATATAATAGTAGTAAAAATTAAATTTCTGATTGATTCGTATACTTTGATGCTTAAAATCGTGAACGTTCTACAGACTGTAATCATGAGAAGACGACTGTATGCAATATGCATTATCGAAAACAATAGAAAATAGATGCTCAATACAGTGATACCACGTCGATGTCCATTTATAAAACAACCACTAAAAACTATAGTACTACTTTAAAATTATTGAATGGTTATTGCTGTGGAACAAACATGTAAGCACATATCCATGTGCACGAAAAAAGTTCCTAGATTAAAATCTCTTTCAATAATAAACCTAATGCGATTCTGGTTGATTTATATTTGTGGCGCAATTAGTGTAATTTGTGTTGTTCAAGGTAATGAGTGTGATCTTTTTGGTTTTTCAACTAAAGAGTAATCAATGTAATTAATTAAAACAAGATTGCATTTTATAAAGTATTAAACAATATCGTATACAAAGTTAGCTTTCTACAACCTTTTTAATATCAGCTTAAAAATTGCTGAAACAACTCTTTTTTTTATTAATAAATCCTTTTGGAATGTCATATAATTTGAACATAACAAACTTATAAAAACTGTTATTACTGCATTTACATTTGTCTGGCCGACTAAAAAGTGGGGCAACGTATGTATATAAGAGCCAAGATGTAGCTGGATGGATCTCCTTCATGTGAATTTTGTCCAAAGGAATAGTTGATAAATGTCCAAGCTTTCTGACCATGACATTTCTAATAAATTCTCTCATTCAAAAATATCATTCTTCACAAAAAGTTTCGAAATACGTAATATCTTTTTTTTTCATATCGACAACTCATATACGTTCACATGTACGAAATTCAAAGACTGGTAAATTGATAACACTATTACAAACTATTCACCTTTAAATTCCAATTTGCACCAACTAAGCATTCAAAATAAATTAAGTTAGTAAAGTAGATACAATGTACATAAACAACAAATGCAAAAAATTATAATAATAACCAGATATTTAGAAAGTTCATTTTGAAAGCTTTTGTATCTAATCTTAATGGTTCAAATAGTTAATGTCTATAAAACACTAGTTAATGGGCCTTTGTTAAGCTCTATGACAGTTCACTTAGGATTTTGCAGGATCAAAATAGTCTTGGACTTATCACCAAACAAGCCCAAACCTAGACGGGCGAAAGGGCTTTCGTCCTTCTGGATTCTGATCAAATCGAGTCGTCGCCGGTGGTTTTTTTCCCGGTGTTCGTTCAGAATGTTACAGGAATAATTATGAATATAACAAATCATCAAAATATTGGTGTTTGTGTATACATAAGAATCATAAGTATTAGCTCAGTACTTGACTGGTTAGGAGTTTTTTTGGGTATTATTTAAGAACAAGTTAGTTTTGGTATGATTATGAAAATATTTGTTTGTATAGTGATTTTATCTGGGAAAAGGATAGATGTTTGACGAATTCAAACTTTCTTGACATCTTAGTTATTATGAATATATGCATCAGTACATGTCTAATAGTTTTGCTTAAAGATCAGACACACCTTCTGATTTTAAACTTAGTTTCTTTCGGATGTCATATCATAAAAGCTCGGGTGTCAGTTTCTTGTGATGAGACATTTCCAAACACGTGTTCAATGCATAATTGCATATGTTTTGGTGATATGATATGATACTTGTGCGGTTCTGCTAGCTTAAACTCTGGGAACAATCTAGGGAACAAGTGATGAGGACAATACGCCATCGTTTTATTAGATTCTTGAGTAAGACTCAAATATAAAGCGAAACTCTTTCTTTTAGATTGTGGAATTAATGTTGTTATAAAGAAACATGTTGTGAATAAAGTTCATAACATTAGATTAAGAAGGCTGTCATGTCAAAATTAGGACAACTTTTCTCCATTATTCCTTCTTTAATCTTTAAAGCTTATCTCTTTCTTTCTTAAAGTTAGGCCATCCAAAGGAGAATTATGCCTTAAACTATTTATCTTTCTCTCTCTTTGCTACTTCTATTCGTTTTTTTTTTCCACCACATGGCCACACACACCCAGGAGAATAAATAAAGATTCTTATTTTGAATGCTCAGAAGAAAGCTCTAAAAGAAAGTTAAATGGGAACCTCTTTTGCGTAGATAATCCCATATTTTGCTTTTAACATTCATTCGGTTTCGTAATAAACGATGTTTAGGGTTTTTACGCTAAATTAAAAAGTCAATTAATGTTTTACTTTTTCAAAATTAAACATCATTTATTATCAATTCCAAAAATTAATCAATAATAAAACAATTTACAAAGATCAAGGGGTCTAAAATAATTTAAAATTAATTAATTTTATATAGAAACTTGAAAACATCACTTAAAAACTCTAAAACCTTTTTATTAGAAAAAAAACTACTTAGTTTTGTGACGAGACTGCCTTTTAAAAAGAAATTTAGAGGCTAATTCTATTGCATGTGTTGTCCAAAGGGTTTGATTTGATCAAAACCACGGGGAAAGTCATGCAGAACACGTATGACTTTTACAATTCATGCAAGTGTCAAAATCAGTTTCAATCTAACTTACGACAAACAATACCTAAGTTGTTTTTTTCAGATTGTGATGCAAAACATTTTTTTATAAGGCCAAATTGCTAATATTATAATAAGTTAATAACTCAAAGCTTTATCAAGTGAGATCAGTATGATCGCGTTTAAGATGTATTTTTAGTGCTTAAGTTAAGAATCATTTGGGGTCTGGTCTTGGTTAAAAGCATTCATATTTTGACCAAACTGGTCACACACTTTCTTGAAAGGATTGGTTTAGACAAATGACTTTTTGTGATGGAGGTTGAATGTTTTTATTGGGGCAAACAAAGTTAGTTGATTTTGATTAGAGGAAAAAGTTTGATTGGGTGTTCCCGAAGAAACCATCTATATTCCTATGCTTTCTTTCGTTCAAAACACTTTTGCATTTAAATCATTTTGGTCTCTGAATCTCAGATTTGTATGTCTTTTTCGGTCTAAAACTCATAAACAAAGCCCTTTTTCTCCCTTTTTCCCCTAATAAACGTAAAACAAGGAAATTAATAATCAGCCAAGTAATTTTGTAAAATCTGATGCAAAATACTCTCTGTTGTTTTGTAAAAGGCCAAACTCTTAAAAAGTTGATGTCTACATTGGCTAAATCTCTAGCAAGTGGGCTGGAGTGTGGAGAGATGGGTTTATTTCACATTCTGTTCTTCTCGTAAATGCATGTGCTTTAGAATCATCTGGGGTCTGATCCTTGTGAAAGCATTCACATTTAACTGTTCTGGTCATACACTTTTCTCGAAATCACTGGTTTATGCAAATAGATTTTCTTTTTCTTCTTTTTGTGGTATAGAAGTTTGAATCTTTTAGTTTAGGGTAAACAAAGTTTGCAATTTTTTACTAAAGGAGAAAAGAGTTGATTGGGTGTGTCTGAAGTAACCATCTATATTCCTTTGCTCTCATCATTCAATACACTTTTGCATTCAAATGATTTTGGTCTTACTTTGGATCTCTTTTTGGGTCTAAGCTAATAAACAAAGCTCCTTTCCTTCCTTTTTTTCTGTCTTAAACGCAGACAGCAAGGAAGAAACAGTTGATGAGTTTGTGTTTATTCTCACAACTTTCTTATTTGGTCCCACAAGTCCTCTCTGTAACTAAGCACTTATACACATCTGTATTCATATATTTGTAATTTATCCTCTGAACTTGGAGTAACCTTATGAAAACCCGAATTATTTGGACCTTTAGAAAATTAATTGATCTTTTCCTTTGCTATATTTTTCTGTGTTTTCTGATACCGTACGTGATAAGTAAACGCGTTGTATACCTAGCTAGTGTCCTATTATCATTCATAGAAGATATCAAAGTTCTCCTGTGAATAGCGACCTTACGTTCAAGCTAACTTTGTGTCCTCTTATATATTCCAGATCATATAATCATGTTTGATATAAAAACTTTGACTTGTTTTTTTCTTTGGGAATAATGATTGTAGGATCATTTCTTTATTTGTTTTGTTTTTATGGCACAACATTCTTGTGTTTTTCTCATTTTGAGTTGATACATATATGCATGGATAAATGATACTTTAGCTTCTTTTGTAGAAGCATTGGGAGAGGAAGTGAGTGTAATAGTACTTGTTGCAGGGAATTGTGGCTTTCAGGTGAAGGCTTACATAAAAAACAAGTAAAAAAAAAGCTGTAAAAAGATGATTGGGGAATGAAAGGAAGATTTCTCGTTTCTTGTGAGGATATTGTAATTTTATACTAGTCTTCAATTTTCATCACAAGAATAGATATAACATATTTACTATTTTATTAGTCTTTTAATTAGGACATATATCTATAGTGGGAATATAGATTATATGATTCTCTTAGCAAAGTGTATAAATCTTATTGAAGATTCCTAGGCAAGTTGAATGGTGGTGCATGTTTCTCTTCTTTCTATGCAATGGCATGCTTCATGTGTGTGTGTGTGTGTGAGAGAGAGAGAGATGCTTTCATCAAAGTAGAAGTATAATAGGTAAAGCTCCTTGTACCAATTACTGCAATGATCTCATGTTAGAATCATGCATACGTGGAATCATTTCTTTTGATTCATAGCTCCTTCATTGAACAGCAAAAGAATTTGTGTGTTTTGTCAAAGGATTCTTAAAAGATATATTGGCATCTGCATAAGTTTTAGCTTTGTTATCTAATGTTATCAAGTTAAGATATATACATACATGGCTTGAGATGATAGTTAGTGGTACGAGAATAAATCTTTTCCTTATCTCATATGTTTTCAATTATAAAATAATGAATGCACAGTTCTGCCTCTATGAATAAAAAATATACCATATGTTCTTGTTCTGAAATGAATTAATTTCTTTTATTTTGATTTGTGAGTTCCTGTTACTGATCTGAAACTTTGATTTCATTAGGCACATGAAAATGATTGGTCGTGTTGATAGCATATACAATCGAAGACTGTCCCCACCAAGAGACTGCCTTGTGCGCTTTGTTTTATTCTTTTTTTTTTCTTGTTCAAAAAAACATCTTCACTTCTTCTTCTCTCCCGTTTTTAAAATGAAATATATGGTCCAAAAGCTACACACTTTTATGAAAGTAATGAAAGCGAATGATGCATATATATAATGTCTGTGATGGGTCAGATGGTTTGATTTGATTTTTAATGTTTTGATGGATTAGGGGGTTGAGTTTCTTCTATATACCATGCAAAATGTAATAAAATAATGCAAAGTGATCCTTCTCGGTTCTGTGTTTCCAGTCCCTAAGAGTTGGGGATGGTAAAAAATGAGTATTGTTGATAACATTATAAATCTAATGTTAATTTTCAATGTCATTTCCATCTGTTTATTAGCTCAGAAAACATATAGTCTTGATCTTGAACATTTTTCTGTTACTGAGCTCCTACATAGTTGGTTAGGTGTCTTTGATATCAGTCATCAAGCAGACGAATTGTGATTATCATTTGGAATGATGTTTCATTGTTCTTGTTTATTGCTTCATACGTTTAATCATAAACACTTTTTCAACTAAAAATATTATTAGAAAATATTGTGTTTGTTGAGACATAGTTGGCTGCAAATATACACTTTTTTTTATACCAAAATCTGTTCATTCTCATGTTTTGTGGCTCCTATTACATGTGAACTTGAGTATATCTTACTTGAATGGATCTAGATTAAGAGGCTGTTGTCTGAAAAAGTATTGGGACTTGGCTAGAGTACGTAGTAGCTTCAAGGTTGTAATTAAATAAAAGGAGAGGGTGATTATATTCCGAAGATTTTCTACAAGTATTCTTAGGGTTATTATTTATTATACAAGTGAATGATGATTTGCATCTTTATTTAGGTTCTTTTCTAAATAAGTGATACGCTTTGCAGAAAAGAGAGAGAGAGACCCACTTAGTTGCAGTGCCCATTACATCTTTTTGTTTTTGTTTTTGAGAAATTTGAGAAAGAAAAGAATATAAGGGCAAAGCTGAGTTACCTTTGCCTTTTGATACTGCTTTGTCATCACATGCATTCCACTTTGCACTACAAAATCCACTTTGGACCCTCAAAAAACCCCCCAAATTTTGCCTCTCTCACAAGAAAAGCATACACATTTCCTCCTTCTCCTTCCTCATATATTTGAAGACCAAAACCCTTTTGTTTCTCTCCCTCTTTCTTTTCAACTCTTCCTAAATCTCTCTCACTCTCTTTCCCTTAGCTTTAAGACAGCCCTGCCTTTCATATAAACAGTGAATAGATCCATTCTTCTTTGGGTTCTTTCGTATCTAAGATAAATGGAATGAAGCCAAGACCCTTGAAGCCTTTACCATAGTCCTCTCATCTCTCAGTACTAGTACTACCCCCCACCTTGTATTCATTTACGGTGTTTCGTCAACATGAGAGCTGGAGGCTGCACTGTGGAGCAAGCCCTCACGCATGAGGCAGCAAACGTTGTGAAACAAGCCATGGGCTTGGCTAGACGTAGAGGACATGCTCAGGTCACACCTCTCCATGTGGCTAGCACCATGCTCTCTGCTCCCACAGGTTTACTCAGAACAGCTTGTCTACAATCTCACACTCACCCTCTTCAATGCAGAGCCCTTGAGCTCTGCTTCAACGTGGCTCTAAACCGCCTCCCGACCTCCACGGGGAGTCCTATGTTAGGGGTTTCAACTTCCCCTTTCCCTTCTATCTCTAACGCTCTCGGTGCAGCTTTCAAACGCGCGCAGGCTCACCAGCGGCGTGGATCTATCGAAAGTCAGCAGCAACCGATTTTAGCAGTTAAGATTGAAGTGGAGCAGCTCATAATATCCATCCTCGATGATCCTAGCGTGAGTAGAGTGATGAAAGAAGCTGGTTTCTCGAGTCCTCAAGTGAAGAGTAAAGTTGAACAAGCTGTTTCCTTAGAGATTTGCTCCAAAACAACCTCCTCGAGTAAACCAAAAGAAGGCAAGTTGTTAACTTCGGTCAGAAACGAGGATGTCATGAACGTGATAGACAGTCTAGTCGACAAAAAGAGGAGGAATTTCGTGATCGTGGGAGAGTGTTTAGCCACTGTCGACAAAGTTGTGAGAACGGTGATGGAAAAAGTCGACAAAAAAGACGTGCCCGAAGCTTTAAAAGACGTAAAGTTTATAACTTTATCGTTCTCATCGTTCGGGCAACCGAGTAGAGCCGATGTGGAACGGAAGCTAGAGGAGCTAGAGACACTCGTGAGGAGCTGTGTTGGAAAAGGAGTGATTCTAAATCTGGGAGATCTAAACTGGTTCGTAGAATCTAGAACCAGAGGTTCTTCAGTCTATAACAACAACAATAACTACTGTGTTGTGGAGCATATGATAATGGAGATAGGGAAGTTGGCTCGTGGGTTGGTCATGGGAGATCATGGAAGGTTCTGGTTAATGGGTCTTGCGACTTCACACACTTACGTGAGATGCAAGTCTGGTCAACCCTCGCTTGAGTCCCTTTGGTGTCTCACTAGTCTAACTATTCCCGCGACTAGTAGCCTCCGCTTGAGTCTCGTCTCCGAGAGGTAAAGTGAAGTCCTTTTACAACAGTCAATAGTGGTTATATAAAAAAAGAGTTAATAATGTGCAATCAAACAAAACCTGAAGATTAGAAATGGGTATGTTTTGTTTTTCTTTTAACTTTGTTGGATATGTTCTAAGCATTTTTGTCTCTTTTTCGAAAAGGACAATTTCACCTATAGTGTTTTTGCTTTATTTGGTGATCGTCTAAAAGAACGGTGAACCAACGTGCATCCTTTTCGTACCTTTTTCCTATTATTATATATATTTGTTTAATTATCTTTCTTTTGGAGAAACTGCTACAACTTCGAGTAATTGAGTTCAGGTTTAAAACTTAAACCAAATTGAACACTGCTTAACTAATCACCCTTTTGTTTCAAATCAGTGAGCTTGAAGTCAAGAAATCAGAGAACATGTCTCTGCAGCTGCAGCCGTCGGAGCAGCTCAGTTTCTGTGAGGAATGTTCCGTCAAGTTTGAGTCGGAAGCTAGATTCTTACAATTCAGCAATAGCAATGTAACCACCGTAGCTTTACCACCGTGGCTTCAGCAATACAAGAAGGAGAATCAAAACAGCCACACTGTGAGTTTGTGTATATAAACCATCAATCGATTTCACATTTTCATTTCCTTCTCGTTTGCTTTTTTCAGGAACGTCTGTGTTTGATTTTTTAGTTTGGACTTTACAGGATTCAGATTCTATCAAGGAACTTGTGGTGAAATGGAACTCAATCTGCAATTCTATCCACAAGAGACCATCTTTAAAAACACTCACACTCTCTTCTCCTACTTCTTCCTTCTCTGGTTCCACTCAACCTTCGAGTACTATCCATCATCTTCAAACCAGCGTTGATTGGCCCGTTATTGAGACAAACAAGTACCGTCATCATTCTGTGACGCCTGATGCATCCCCCTTAAGGCTGTTTATTCCAGACCATGACAACGAGCAAAAGACAGATCTTTGCCCTTTGAATCCTACTTCGACAATTATCTCCGCAGCCTCTTTGAGCGATGCAATGGAGATGGAGGTGGAACATGCCTCTTCCAGGTTTAAAGAGATGAATGCAGAAAACCTAGCAACTCTATGTGATGCCTTGGAGAACAAGGTACCATGGCAGAAGGATATAGTCGCGGAGATAGCGAAAACAATCTTGAAATGCAGGTCAGGATCGAGTGCGAGGAAGATTAACGGAAACGATGATATAAAAGAAGATACTTGGATGTTCTTCCAAGGTCTTGATGTAGAGGCTAAAGAGAAGATTGCTAGAGAATTGGCTAAACTTGTCTTCGGATCTCAAAACAGCTTTGTCTCGATCTGTTTGAGCAGTTTCTCATCAAAAAGATCGGATTCCACGGAAGATCTGAGGAACAAGAGGTCGAGAGATGAGCAGAACTGGAGTTACATTGAGAGATTCTCTGAAGCTGTGTCGTTTGATCCCAACAGAGTGTTCTTAGTGGAAGATATCGAACAAGCTGATTATTTATCTCAGATAGGTTTCAAGAAAGCGATTGAGAAAGGAAGAGTTCGTAATTCGAGAGGTGAAGAAGCTTCGCTTAGAGATGCGATTGTGATCTTGAGCTGCGAAAGATTTAGTTCAAGATCAAGAGCTTGTTCTCCTCCTGTTACTCACAAATCTGATGGTTCAGATCAATCGCATGAGAAGAACGTTGCTACTTGTGTCGCACTCGATCTCAACCTCTCTCTTGTCGATGACGTTTGTAAAGAAGAATCATGTGATGAGATTGGCTTGCTTGAAGCAGTGGATGCACGGTTTCACTTCAAGCCTGCATCCACATAATAACGCATGCCTGTATGCATGAACATGAGTACATGGTTCAGTTCATGGACATGAACATTGTCATGGCTCAGTTTATGAACATGAACATGGTCATTCGCATACATAATTCATGGGCCTGCGTTATTTGTTTTCCTGTACGGATTTCTCTTTCATTGGGACAACACTTTGGGTTAAACGTGTAGTTGTAGATTTTTTTTTTTTTGGCTTAGGAACTCTTTCAAGGATATGTGGGAAATTAACTTGAGATTTTCTTTTCATCTTTTTTTTTCTTCTGAATGTAAAATTATCATATTATGGTCGTAAATGATAATTTATGCTTGCCGGAAAACAACGGAAAATGGCTGAAAATGAAAATAATTGTTGAAATTATTTGAATATTGAACTAACGTAATTTTCATGTCCGGGCATGAGATCAAGTTAGGCAAGTCAATGTTCTGCGTCAAAAAATATATAAAATAGTATATTTTAAATTTTTTGTTTCAAAATAAAATTATTAATTTAAATTTTCAATAATAATATAAACTTAAAATTAAAATACATTAATAGAAAAATTAAATATTAAATTAGAAAAAAGAAATTCAAATGTAATGTTTTAAATTTATGTATAATTTATTTAAAATAATAAATATTTTACATAATTATTTATGTTATTTTTACAATTTTAATTTTAAATTATTAGATTTGAAATAAAAAAAATTAAAAATACTATTTTATAGTATTAGTAATATAATTATCAATATGTAAAACTCTCTTATTACAACGGTTAAATTATAAAAGATTGGAAGTTTGAACGTAACCATTTAAAAAAAAAAAAAATTTAAACGGGATTCTTTAATTCAGGACCGCATTTTCTTAAGCATACTACAATTAATAGCTATGGAAATATGAAAACTTGATCCTCATTACTCTAGACCTCTTTAGCTCTACATAATGAAAACATAAATTTCACATATAGAGACGAATTAGGGGAGAAACATCTAAGATTTGGTAATTCCCAGACGACTATTATTAATTACCCAAATGTCGATCATTAAGACTTTAGGAAATTGGCACCACACCCACTGAGAATTTGCCATTGTTTCTAGAACACTCTTGTTCTCCTCCACCTTTGTTTAACAGTGTCTGAACTGTTCGATATCTTCTTTTTGTGCATCAGTTGTTAGATATATATGTATCAATGTTTAGTGGCATAAGAGTTTTCCTCTTCCTGTTCAGTCGTTTGCTATGCAGGTTGCAAATTGATGTTCTTCAATTTGAATATCTAAAAATAGCATATTTACTCAAAGCTGATATCTTTGATATTTATTTGTTTTAAAAAAATTCAGGCTTGCTTTACAATATTTGTAACAAAAAGGCATAAGGTAAACTAGACTTAAGCTAGAAGAAAAAATGCTTAAGCTAGAAGAAAGAACATGCAATGCGACAATATACTAATTACTTAATTACATTTATCATAAAGCATATTATTCTCATTCTCCTTTTACAAAATTTTGTCTTTAACAATGTCAAATTTCTATAACAAAACTTCATCCATTTTCATAATGATGTTTTAAAATAGTCGTACATTCAACAAAGAGATCGATCTGTAATACGAAACAAATGGAATATAAACTAGACCAACCATAGTTAACCTTTAATATGTCTATACATAAAGCATACGAATTGGTCATTATTTCCTTTAAGATCCATGACAGCTTGATTGATACTAAAGATCTCCACAAACTTTATATATTGTCTCTCTGTTTAATTTCGTCTTTTCCTTTTTTTCCCATGAGAGAAAGGAAGAAGCCACCACCTTAGAATCTTAAACTGCTTTTCACTACTTCTCTTTTGCCTTTGCAAGTTTAGTTTTCTTTTAAAATCTCATAAGTTTTAGGTATTATATATTGTTATATGTACATACATCCCTTGGATCGGGAAAATTAGAATATGTATGGATCACTTTTGTGAATGAATCTTCTTTCACAAACTTGAGATAAGGTAAGCCTTTTCCGTTTAATTACATATGTTTCTTAGGGTGGACAAACTTGAGATACTCAAAAATTCAATATGTACGTGAACATTGTGGTTTTGAAAATGGTTAGGCTACAAACGCAAAAACTAGGATTGAAACATTAATATGATCTAAGAAACAAAAGAAAAAAATAGGATTAAAAGTACAATCCTTATGAAGCAATGCTTTTTTCTGTTTACTTAAAACTACTCCAATCTATAGCCCATTCTCAAGAAGAAAATTAGTAAATTAAGATTTGTCGGAAAATGTATAAACATTAACATTTTATGATTATTCGAATCATACCACTTGAAAAAAACGTCTATTATGGATGGGTACAAAACGGAAATATACTGAAATTTAAAATAATTATTAAAAAATATTTTTAAATTTTGAAATAGTATAATTTAAATATATTTTTTCTTCTTGTACATTTTAAAAATAAAAATAAACAACTTATTCATATAGTTTTTATACATATAATAATTATACATTAATTTATACCATAACCATTGTATCTTCTGTCCATCTTTTCTCATCGGTTTTGAATACTAAACATATATATATATATATATAATTTTCAAAATTTTAGTATTTATGATTTGATTTATTTGAAATGAATATTAATTTTAATATTTTTTTGATGCCAAGAGTTAGAAATATTTTTATTTTTCTAGATTTAATAGGTAATTTGCTCATGTATATGCAGAAATATATCCATATTTTTATATCTACAAAATAGATAAATGCATATTAAATATGTATGCGTATGTGTGTAAATTTGTCCATCAATTCATGCATGGAATCTAAAGTTAATCCTCAAAAGCAGGAAGGACGATAAAGTTAAGCATGATTTTGGAAAAGTATATATTTAATTTATTTACACGAATTGCAGAAAGTGGGTGACCCTTTTAAAGCACAAGAGAAAAAGAGTGTAAAAAAGCTTAAAATTCTATCTCTCTGCTTTTTGGGAGAGTTTTTTTAAAGCTTTTAAGAGCCTTGTGGTGGCCATTTAGTCATTAGAGACCTAAACTTTCATCTCAACATAATTCGCTTTTTATCTTTAAAAAAGCAATAAAAACGCACAAACTTTTGCTCCTCTTCGTAGCTTTTGTTTTTAAGTAAGGGCAATTGACTAAAATAGCACTATTTCAAGTTTTTGTTCCAAATATAGCACTAGTCATTTAAATTTCTAAAAATAGCACAAATTTAATACTAAAATAATTGAAAACTTATTCCTAATGAAAAAAATTTAAACCCTAAATTGGAAAAAGTGAACCCAAACATTATGTTTTAATTTTATATATATTTTATTTAAGGTAAATAATTATTTTTACATAATAATTTATGCTATTTTGAGAATTTTAGTTTTATTGTGCTAAATTTGGAAGATAAACTTAAAATGATGCTATTTTAGGGTATTACTCTTTAAGTAATTAAATAAGAACTAGATTTATACCCACGTCATACGTGGGGAAAAATATTCGTAAATTATATTTTATATAGTAAATATAAATTAAATATTTATATAATTTTAAATTTTATTTAAAATTACTTTTAACATTATTTTTTGTATATATACATTTAGAAAAAAAAATTATTTTTATGAATTTAATAGTATTTTTGGTTAGTTTAATAAAATATATTAATATTCTAACCAAATTAATAACAATGACATATATGTAATTATTCGAATAACTTAAGCCTATTTATATATTTATTTGAAATTTACTGTAATGATGAAACGTAAACATGATATTTCTGTTAATAACACGTGAGAGTAAAGTATTTTCTTAAATTGTTTCTCAAATAATATATTAGGGATTAGGTAATAACTTAAATCTATTTATATTTTTTTGAAATTATTTATAAATTAACGTATTAAAAGTTTAAAGAAATAAAAATTATTCTTTTTGCAAATAAAATACTATTTTTTGGTTAGTTGAATAAAATATATTGATTCTCTAACCAAATTAATATCAGTGGCATATATTGTAATTATTCTAGTAACTTAGACCTTTTTATATATTTAAGCTGAAACTCGCTGTGGTGTTGACACGTCAGCATGACATTTTTGTTATTAACACGTGATGGTAAGGTTACTTTGTTAAAAAGATTCTCAAATAATATATTAGGGATATTGAGGGAGTCGGTCGTTTATTACAATGTAAACAACACATGAATCCAACTATAGCACACAAGAATGTGAGAGCTTTAAGGCCCAAATCTATATCGTTGAAGAAGTCTCAAGGGCCTCGTATCTCTTATGTAGAACACTTCTTTAAGCTCATTTGCATAAATCTCCAATAGAATTTGTATTCTGGTTTCTAGGAACTTATTTCAAAAAGAGTTTCTAATTAGTACAACAAAAATGATTGTGTGATGCATCCTTGAGCAAAAATAATTGTTGGACGTGGGTTACGCCATTCAATAAGTCCGAGTTCGACCGATCATATCGAATGCCTAATACCAAAAGAGTAGGTGCACTCTTACCGAAGAGTCATTCAATAAGTTTGAGTTCGGCCCATCATGTCGAATGTCTAATACCAAAGGAGTAGGTGTATCCTTACCGAAAAGCCCTTCAATAAATCTGAGTTTGGCTCATCATGTCGAATACCTAATACCAAAGAAATATGTGCACCATTACCGAAAAGCCCTTCAATAAGTCAGAGTTCGGTCCATCATGTCGAATGTCTAATACTAAAAAAATAGGTGCACCCTTACCGAGGAGCCGCCGTACAGTTCAAAGATATGTCTTATCTCATCAACTATCGAAAACCACAACAAGTTTCCCTAGTATCAGAATTAAATGTTATTTATAAGTATTAATGTCAAATAATGATTATTAAATTGAAGATTAGGTGAGTTGAGAGAGATTCACGGTATAAATAAAAGAATAAGATTTAATAATTTGGATGTGTTTTATAACTAAAAATTGTAACCAATATCATTAATAAAATATTCAAATCTCTTTGTTCCTAATTATTCCTCATTCGATTCCAGGAAATACCCAAAGTTGATATTGTACGTTCTAATCACGGAGATCCAACAATAATGATGACATATTAAACAAAAATCGATTAACCAACGACTAAAATGAGCGGTTTAGCATGTTAGTTAATAATCATTTGAGTTTTTTTTTAGTAATCAAATGGCTGTAAACTATGATTGTGTTGAAGTCACAGCGCCACTGAACGTGATACTCTTCTTTTTTCTTATCACGAGTGAGAAACGTCGGTTTTTGTGTAGGTATTTTGTATAGAAAACTTTTTTTTTTTTAGTGAAGTAAGAAATAGAAATTTATAACTCCATATGATTTGACTATTAATGATCTTCTAACCGGAACCTACTCAGCAACTCTTTACCGATAGTGACACTTCAACTGCCTAATAATCGTAACACTTTACATAATTATCCTCTCGAGTTTCTGTACTTTTATCTCTAAAACACAAATCCATAATTACACGACAGCGAAACGATGAAGTTTTAGATAGCATCGTCTCTTTGTCTCGCGATCTCGAAATGGCACTAAGCCAAACCGCAATCGTACTCGTCGCGGTTTTCGCGTTTTGTCTAATAGCAGTCACAGCCCAGCTCGCGTACGTTTTGTGGTGGAAACGTTGGTTTCGTCGTCGGAGTATCGCTGGATCGGGATTCGATGCGTTCACCTCCCGCGGCGGTGACCCGACGGCGACACCACCGCCATCGAAAGAGCTTCTTTACTTCTTCCTCTTTTGTCTCGAAAACAAACAGTTTCGAATAGGATCCTCCACCGCTACGCCGCTACCCGCTGATGCACCTCCAATTGATGACGTGGCATCGAAGTGGTCAATCAGGGGAGAAAATCTACTCTGTGGCCCATCAGAGACTCTGTTTACCATCGCTGAAGACTCTAATAGCGAGACTGATCATCGTACAGCTGATATTGAACAGCGTGGAAGCATATCTATGGAGGATCATGTGAAAGATGACGAATTGGAAGAGATTTACGTTGTGACGGATCGAAACGACGACGACTTTGACTCTAGCGACTATAATCCCGACGTAACCACGCCGTTTTCTACTCCATGTGCTTCGCCGCCGTTCTACACGCCGTCGCCTTCTCCGGTTCGTGACGATCGCTCTTAGACGCTAGGTGGTTGAGATTACACAGAGGTTGACTTCTCCGATTAACCGGTGTCAGTGACGGTTTGGTTTTGTTTCAATCCGATTTAGATTCTTGCGTACCTTAACCAAATTAGTAACCGAACCGAGATCGTGATCTTATTGTAAATTTGTTATATAGATAATGGATTAGGCTTTCTGTTCTGTTTTTCTTCTTCTTATAAATATAACATTACACTGAAAAGATTACTCGCAAACTATAAAGATTCAATAATAAACAATATATAAAAAGCATTAGTACTTGGTTTGATTATGTGAAGCATCTACCCCAAGTCCAATATATTTTTGGAATTATTGTTTAATTGTTTCACTTTTTTTGGGAAGCATTTACGTAAGAGATTTGACTGGCAAGTGTTTATCAGGTTTTAATTAAATAAAAAATAAAGATAGTCGGGGTCAAAGAAAAATCATTCGTGGAGGGATCTGAGAATACCATTGGCTAGTCCATGTAAGCAGTCCATGCAAATCACGAGTGAAAACATACGACGAGAACCAACTCTTTAGGGACGAGCCACGAGTTCGAGGCGGCCACTAAGCAACAGAAGTTGAGTATCGGATAGGGACAAAGGGAACTTTTCAGTTCGTTCTTAGCTTAGAAAAAAACACCCTTATCCACCGCACGAGTGTATCCAATGACGTGGCTATAATGTTAAAAAGAGGCATTTGCCTTAGGCCCACCACACGATATATAAATTTGGAGCCCAAAATTATATATAAAAAATCTTATTTGATTGAAAGTTTTAGATAATATTATTGAAAATTTTCATATTGAATATATTAAAGATCACAAACTTTTGTGATTAGGCCACAAAGAAAAGAAGCTTTCTTTGAAATCCATGATCTAATATGGTTTTTGTTCGTAAATGTTTTAAAAGTATGATATATTTGATTGTGTTAACAATTTTTTAAAAGTAGAGTCATGAGTTACTGTTATTTTCTTCTCTTCTTACCAAATTTCATTTTGACTTGTGTGCAATAAAAATCATTTTTATTTTGAAAATGTTTGGTGTGACTGTTTGACTAAAATAATCTTATAAAGTATTTCATAAATTTGCATTTTAATTTATCATTTTCGTTCTATACTTATCATTTCCTACTGACAACTTTTCATTAAATACTTTTATCATTTACAACCCTAACAATTCTGTTAGGATTTTAGGATCCTTTCTAATTGCTTTTGGTGTTGGTTTTGGATTGTTTAAAGTAAAGACACAAGATTTGATTACCGAGTTCCCACTTAAGGTACCTCTCGGGTAGGATCTATCTCCTACAAACTTCACTATAAATCTGATAAACCCTTACAATGAAGCAACTTTAGAGAAACTGGACTTAGAAAGAAAAAATACAATAACCTTGATTTTTCTCTCTCTCTTCTCTTTCTCTCTCTAGGCCTCTCTCTCTCTCTAGGAAAACTCACGCAGCTTTTCTTTTTGTGTGCAGGATATTGGTGGAATGCAACTTCTGATGTATTTATACATCAGCTCTCTAGGGTTTACAACCCTAATTAGGATTAAAATTGGGCTTCAGACCCAAAAACAGTTGCTCAACGTATTGGGCCTCGTTTACAAACTCCACTTTCTCACAATTCGGATTTGGGCCTCCGAATTTTGAGACTTAGGCCCAATTCGTGTCTGACTATATAAGTCACAAACTTCCTAATTTTGCAAACCCTAGTTTCCTTCTTTTCTCCCCCAAATGCGGCTGCCAAGAGAAGAACACCTCCTGAAATCGTTTTTTCCATTTCTGAAAAAAAAAACTCCCTGTGCTTTCTTCCTTCTTGCGGTGCCATTTCCGGCGTCTTCGAAGCCTCCTCCCGCGGCTACTTCTTCTACCGAGCTTGCCACCATTGAAGCTTCATTTCGAAGCTTTCTTCGAAGCTTCTCCGCCGATCTGCTCCGGATCCACACCAACGGTTCATTTTCCCGAGCACCATCGCATCCGTCGCGGTCTGCCGAAGCTTCTCCCGAAGCTTCTCGCCGAGGCTTCCCTTCTGTCGCGATTTCACGTGAGGCACGCAGCTTCATCCCGAAGCTCCTCACCGAAGGCTCTCGTCGAAGCTCCTCGCCGAAGCTCCTATCTGCGTGGATCTGGCCATGGATCTGAGATCTGGGATCTCGGATCTATTTTTCGGGAGAAACGCAGCATTCCGGCCATCATCACGCGCCGGCGATGCTCCGGCAAGTGTAAGTCACGCGCCACCGTGCGTATCCTCACACGCCACCACGCGTATCCTCACGCGCCACCCACACGTATCCTCACGCGCCACCCGTGCGTGTCCTCACGCGCCACCGCGCGTGTCCGTACGCGCCCCCGCATGTGTCCTCATGCGCCACCGCGCGTGTCCTCACGCGCCACCGCACGTGTCCTCACGAGCCACCGCGCGTGTCCTCACGCGCCACCGCGCGTGTCCTCACGCGCCTCCGGATTTTGTGCCACCGGTGACGTGCGGTCGGGCACGCTGTCGTCCCTTGAAACGAACCCTTACCTGTTTCTCTTGGAGCTGCTCTATTCCTAGCTGAGCTCCACCTTGAGAGACACTTACCGCTACACCTTCCTCTCGCATCCATCTTCTAGGTAACATTTGATCATCACTCATCCTTCACTGCTTAAATTCGTTTTCCGAAACTGACCTGTTTCCCTTTATGTCTCTGCGAGAACGAGACACTGTAGTGATGTAACCTGGAAGGCCCTCTTCTTCTCTATAGACTCTTGAGAAGTTCACAGCAAAGCTGTGAATTCAAATCAGGTATGTCCTTGGTAGCTGAGATTTCTGGAACTTTGCTTAGCTGAATCTTAGGTAGAATCACACCGCCTTTAGCAACAATATTGTAGAACCTGTCAGTTCCTAATATCTGCAAAGCTTTATACAGAAACCTTACCTTAGTTTCCATGCTCAAACTCCTTTTTCCACTCCTGAATTTCTGTAATTCCTGTGAAACACTTTCCCTGTGAGTTTTAGCATTAACATCTACCATATTCTGTCCTGCTACAATTTCTTTGGAGATTTCATCAGAAAAGTCTCCACCTTGAACGGTTGAACCTACCTGAAAACCATTCGGTGTAGGTCCTTGAATTAGATTTTCACTGAAAGTCACTTTCTTTGACTGTCTATCCACTAATTCGATCTTGCTTGTAGCTATATCCTTACTCAGCTTCTTCGTTCCTGACCTGATCCCTGCCTTGCACACTCTGCCTTGAAGGTAATACAACCCATTGTTCAGTTTCCCAGATATTACCTTCTTGCCGTCTTTATAAAACTGCAGTCCCAAATCACCTCCTTGATAACAACAACCTGCCTTTTCCAACAACCCAAATGAAATCAAATTCCTACTTACCTCTGGCATGTATTTCACATCCTTGAGTATCACCATAGAACCATCTGAGTTCTGAATTCTAATACTCCATGTTCCTTTGATGCTGTTATGAGTATTATTTGCCATCAGAACTTTACCTCCATTGATTTCCTTGAAATCAAACAAAACATCTTTGTTCTGTGTGATGTGGTAGGAACTCCCTGAATCCATTACCCATTCCCTTGTGTCTTCAGTACTGGCTGTTAAGACCACTGGCTGAATAGGTTCTACTATGTTAGCAGATTCTGCACGTTTCTTTCTCTGAGGACAATCTCTTTTCCAATGCCCTTCATCCCCACAAATGAAACATCCTTTGTTGTTATCAGATTGTTGCTTTGACTTGCCTCTGCTCTTCGATCGGCCTCCCCATGTGTTATCATTATCGAACCTGTTGTTCGACCTACCCCTTGATTCCACATACAAACCTACATCCTGAGAACTTGTTACCTTTCCACTTTCGATTAGCTCCCTTTCCTTAGACTTAGCTGCTGCTGTGACCTCGTTCAACTTTAAAGTATCTCTCCCATACTTTAGGGTTTCCTTGAGTTGATCATACATGTTAGACAAAGAACTTAGAAGTAGAATTGCTTGTACCTCTTCTGAAATTTCAACTCCTATGTTGTTGAGATCTGTCACCAGCCTTAGAAAGTCATCTACATTGGTATCAATGTTTTTGGAGTCATCCATCTTGAAAGTGTAGAACCTCAACTGTAGGTAGATCCGATTTGGAAGAGATGTCTCCATGTATAACTTGTTTAGGGTAGACCACATGGCTGCCGCTGTCTCACACTTAGAGATTTTCCTGAGCACCTGATTCCCCACGTTCAAAACAATCAGATCCTTAGCCTTTTCTGATTTTTCAAACTTTACCGGATCAATCTGTGAGATGCCTTCTATGCTTCCTTTTGCCTCTTCACCAGATTTACCTTTTGTGATAACTGGATCCTTGAGTAGCTTTTCATCTGTTAGGATATCTTTCAACCCTAAGACCCCAAAGTGAGCCATCATTCTCACTTTCCACAGGAAAAAGTCTCTTGACCTATCAAACCTGTCAACCTCAATCCTTGAACTCATCATTATGTCTTCAAATATGTTGTGCTTCTGAATTTCCCAGTAATCCCAAAATCCCTATTTCCCAACACACCCCTTGCAATAAACCTGGAAGCTCCGATACCACTTGTTAGGATTTTATGATCCTTTCTAATTGCCTTTGGTGTTGGTTTTGGATTGCTTAAAGTAAAGACACAAGATTTGATTACCGAGTTCCCACTTAAGGTACCTCTCGGGTAGGATCTGTCTCCTACAAACTTCACTATAAATCTGATAAACCCTTACAATGAAGCAACTTTAGAGAAACTGGACTTAGAAAGAAAAAATACAATAACCTTGATTTTTCTCTCTCTCTTCTCTTTCTCTCTCTAGGCCTCTCTCTCTCTAGGAAAACTCACGCAGCTTTTCTTTTTGTGTGCAGGATATTGGTGGAATGCAACTTCTGATGTATTTATACATCAGCTCTCTAGGGTTTACAACCCTAATTAGGATTAAGATTGGGCTTCAGACCCAAAAACAGTTGTTCAACGTATTGGGCCTCGTTTACATAAATTATTTTCATAAATTATTTTGACTAAAATAATCTTATAAAGTATTTCATAAATTTGCATTTTAATTTATCATTTTCGTTCTATACTTATCATTTCCAACTGACAACTTTTCATTAAATACTTTTATCATTTACAACCCTAACAATTCTACAAAATATTTTGGAGAGTCATCATTTTGTCATGATATTTTGGGCTATAAATTTTCTCTTATAACCGTTTTATCATATATGCTTTGAAAATTCACATATTTTTTTATCATTACTTTCTTTCACATATGATCATTTCAGTATTTTTTGGATGATTCCATCTCTTTTTAAAAATTCTACTTTTCATGTTTCTTGCTAAATAAAACCAGTCTTAGATTTTTTTTTTGAAAAATGGTGAACTTAATAATAATCCCGTAATATATTTTCGTGTATTAGATATTATAGAAATTTTATTAAAATTTCGTATTTCATATATTTTCATTCGCATTTTTTAATATTTTTTCCATTCGCATTTATAATTTTAACAATCGTACAAAATGTTTTGGATAGTCATGCCTTTTTTGTCACTTTTTGTTCAATACATTTTACTTATAATTTAATTTTTTTTAATATAAACTATGCAATATAAATAAAGTTTAAAAGTAAATACCAAACTGCTTTGCATGTTAAAAGATTAATAATTATAGACTTATCATTATTGTTTGAGAGTTCAATGTTATATTGTTTTAATTTGTTATCGTTTTTCCTTTTTAACTTTTTACTTTTACAAAATACATCCTTTAATTATATATTTAATAAGGCAGGGGTAAACACTAATTATTTACTACATACACTACCAAGATATATATATAAAAATATATATATATATATATATATTTTGACATCACACTGCTAGTATCTAATCTTGTTCACTCTCCACACTACAAATCTTTTAAAATTTGTTTTATTCGTAATGTATTCTAATATTATATTTTTGTTATTTTTTAAAATTTAAACTAATAGTTCTATATTTATAACACAAAAATTTAAAAATTTCTATTTTATCAATTGTCCAATTAGAATTAGTTTATGTATAACACTTACTTTGAATACCACTCTTGATAAATACATCCAACTTGATATTTTATAATTGATGCAATCTAAACTTTGGAATGAAACTCTAGAGAGGATTTTCCTTTCCCAAATCAGATAGTAGCTTCATTGTATGGTTATGTCCTAATTTGTCAAAAGAGAGATGATTCATACTCGTGTTCGTAGCATGTATGATAGTGACACACATTCACCTAATTTTGTTTATCTAAGTTAACCGGTTTAATAGGCTAATTGTTATTGGACCTCACTAAACCAGTTCGTCTATCTGACATTTCAGGCCTTATATTTTCCCATCTAAAAAAGTTATTAATCTATCCAAAATATATAATATATCCCAACAGTATATATTTCATATCGATTTCATAATTTATATTTATTCGAATCATTCCTCTCTACCAACAAAATATTCCTCTTCACACTGCTTTTTTACAAGAAGAAATTACAATTTCGATATTTCTCCTAATTTTCCCGATTTAACTACATAAAAACAATGCCTAATCTTTCAGAGTTGTCTTCTAGATCTTACGAACTACTCTCTTTTTTACTATATATAGATGTCAATCTATGTATGCATAATTTACAAATAACGAAAATAAAAATCGAAATTCAAAAGAACCAGACCCAATCCTCCATTTATTTCAACATTAGTGGATTTACAACTTAAACCCAGCCAGACACACCATCGACCAACATGATTGTAATAAATCTATGATCAACAATAAGCTGAACAACCAAAAGTAGTGAAACAGAAACATTATCCTGCTTGTGGTGAAAGAAGTTGGATTCTAAAAGAAAGAAAATGATTGTTTATACTTATAGATTATGAAAAAGGGTAACTTTTTTTTTGGAATCATAAAAAAGGCAACTTAACGCCGTCAAAGTTCTAAACGTTCACACTGCATTTAGTAACCAACGTATACTTAACGGCGTTTTCACCGACAAGAACACCAGCAGCTTTGTTTCCAAGATTGATGTAAGCTGGACACCGAACATGGATATGGTATTTTCCGGTGATTAACGTCCCTACTTTCCACCTCACGCGTCCATCAGCGCGTATCATCAACGCTACGAATCCACGACCTTGCTCATCTCCCAAAGCGACGGAGTTGTACGGCGCCACCGGAACGGCGGTTCCGTAAACAAACGGAGACCAAACGTTGTCTTCTTTATGGCCTTGATACGTCGGAGGAATCGCTGTCCTGAGAGTGATCTGCTGGTTCCGGTAAGTAGCGTAGACGTGGAGACGGTCGTAGTAGATTCCGATCTTGGAGTTCGGATTCCGAGATGCGATTGTGATTTGGAAGTTTGAGGTGAGGAGGTTGGGTTGCGAGAGGTTAAAGGCGAAGACGGTGGCGTCTTGGAGGACGAATCTTGGCTTAGTGGGTCTGAGTATGGCCCAAACTAGGAAGATGGTGATTAGGACTATTATGATCAAGGCGATTACGGCGCCACAGATTCGCCGCACGGTCGCTTCTTTGCCGCCACCGTGATTACCACAATCTTTCGTCATCTTCTATTTACGGTTTTGCCACTGGTGTACCTTTTTGCCTCTCTGTATCTTTTATGTGGTCGTGAGGAGTGATGATGGGAGAAAAAAATGTGAATGAATGAGATGGTTGTGTATATTTATATTCTACTTGTTTGTAAAAGGTTAATGTACTATGCGCGTTGTGTATAGACTATAGAGTTAAAGACCAGTTAACCTTCATGTATTTTATCGTTACATTTAAGTTGTTATCTAACTTTGTTTCAAGAAATTATTTCAGTATAGTTTTACATTCTTTAGGTTTTACGTACATATGTGGATAACTGGTTACTATGCATTGTTTTTGGGAAATGTTCTTTTTTATAACATTTAATGAGGTTTATATATCGGACTGGGATCGTCAATTTTTATTTATTTTCTAACGATGGTGGAAGTTTCCCTCATGATTGATTTGGTTAAAATGCAATGCTTCTATTTTGGTGTTATTGATTAGTATATTATTTTAAGTTCAAAACACGAACATGACCCATGTGCATTTATTCTTTTTCTTCTTCTGCAACTGCAATATTTGTTAATCAAAGATAAATTCAGTACAAAATAAAAACCAAAGATAATTTAATTTGGTGTTCGGCATGTGTCAGTATAGTTAGAGATTGGTAGAGTTATTTGTTTTTTATTTTATTTTATAACGAAAAGTCTATGGCTCTATCTATTGTGTGGTTTATCGTCTTCGAAGTAGTCTTGGCAGGTCGGCCGTCGGCATTCACGGTTTATGTTCCCACGTGAAATAAAAAATAAATCTACTATTGTTCCTGGTTATATCAATGCCTATATAATTATAAATTTTCCATGTCGGTGTTATAAATTCTTATATCAATGTTCGCAATACCTAATTCTTTTATTTAGATACGAAGGTATTGAACAAACAGTTACATACAATTTTATCATAGATTTCTAATTCAAAAATAACTGATAATTAATAGATGGGCATATATTTTATATGTTATACAAATATATCCTATAGATATAATAATTCAGAACATTCGATTCTCTACCCAACAATATTTATAAAGCTTTAAGGATATGGACAAGACGAATTAATATGTTTAGATCAATTATAACCAAAACATTCGATACCTACCCAAATGATATATCTGTAAGGGAAAAAAAGTGCCAAGTAATTTACATAATCGTGTGAAATGCTTGTTTGTGTCGTGTTGCGTCTGCGTCAGATGATGACTTGTTGACTCGATAACAAAGCACGTCTCTGCCTTTTCGTCATCGCTGTAGTGATGGGACCCGCTTGTGGTCACATTACAGAGGCTACAGCTTCTCTAACCCCACAGCTCAACTAGAGACTTTTCGAATCTTTAAAGTTACATTTTAACAATAATGCTAATCGTCTTTTTCGTTCCGTTACATTTTTCATTTCTTAGGTTCTTTATAATAATACGACCTACCAACCCATTAGTATTTCTCTTTAAATTAGGCATTACCAACGAATCCATATAAATAATGCATATAGGATAACTATTAAAAAAATTTAATTTTAATTTATATAACTATTAATTTTTATTTTTTCATTTTACAGTTTTAATTTTTTTTATATATATCTAATTCGTCTCTTATCTCCAACCTTTAGTTTTTGTTTATCTTTTCTTTTTTTGTCGTTTTAGATAATAGATAGTCGTGTCTTATGTGAGTGAGTGCATTGCAAATAATTACATTTTATAATCAACTAATCAAAATGAAGTATAACGCAATATTATATAGCATATGCTACATTAACTTCAATTTCCCATCCGCGGTTCAGTGAATTTAGGTTTTATGAGTTTTCAAATAGATAGTTCCTAAAATTATACGGATTATTTAAAAAAATCATGATTAACAAAAGTTTAATGCACAACGCGATTTCAATAAACAAAAACTAAAAAGTATATGCAAAATAATACTTAGTTATGATTAACTTACATTTTTTGGTTTCCCCAGTATTTATTTATGAAATAACTAATCTTTGATAATTTTAAAATTTAAAATAAGATAGTAGGCCTGGGTTTTCGGTTTTTTCGGTTTATCTGGGTCGGTTTTCGGGTTTTTCGGTTTGAGAAAAAACGTCCGAAAGAAATTTTTTTAACAATCGGTTTGGTTCGGTTTTTTTATCGGTTTAATCGGTTCGGTTTTAAGTAAATAAAACCGTTCCGAATTAAATCGAAATTTAATTTATTTTCGGTTTAACAAATTTAAATTTAGATTTTTATCGGGTTATTTCGGTTTATTACGGTTTATTTCGGTTTTTCACTTTTTATTTCGGTTTATTTCGGTTAACTTCGGTTAATTTCGGTTTATCCGGTTAATTTCGGTTTATCCAGTTAATTTCGGTTTATCCGGTTCACTTCGGTTTATCCGGTTCAATCGCAAGGAGAAAAATGATTGCGATTGAGGTTCCGACTATGAAGAACAAGAGTGTTTGACTACGCGGCAAGAAGGAGAGGAAGTTAGAAGGGACAAATTTTACTGATAAGACATGAAAAATTTGTAGAAATGAACAGAAAAACCTTGAGAAGAAGCTTGAAAGGTTTGACGCGCTTAGGGTTTAATGGAGTTTTGCGAATCTGTTCCCTCCTTCTGCAGAAACCCTAGAATTGCATCGGAAAAAAAGAAACAGGAAGACGAGGAATAGAGGTTGCAAAACTGTTTGTCTCCAACTCCTGTAACTGACCGTCGCAAATGTTAATCAAAGTGTGTCACCGTAGAAAATAGCCTGAAGTTTCAAGGGCATTGTTGTGATTTAGACGAAAGAGGAGGAGGATAAGAAGAAGAAGAAGAAGAAGAAGAAGAAGAAGATGAAGTTTTTGTCAAAAAAATTGTAGAAGAAGAAGAATCGTAGATCGGCCGTTGGAGAGAAGGAGGAAGTCAACCGATTTTTCTCTGAAAAATTAGGGTTATGCCATTTATATAAGTCAGCCGATTTTCGGTTTAAGAAAACCGATCGGTTTGGTATTCCCGAACCGAACCGAAATGTAAACCGAATAAAATTAATTATTTAATCGATCGGTTTAGCGGTTAAAATTAAACGAAAACTGAAACCGAAAATTTCGGTTCGGTCGGTTCGGGTTTTTCGGTTTTCACCGAAAACCCAGCCCTATAAGATAGAATGAAAACGTATGAGCTTTAGCAATTATTTCAACCCATTGGGTTTGGCTTTAAATGGGCCGTGTCGAAAATGATTTATCTGCTGCGACTTGTGAGGTTACTCTCGATCCTTCTCAGCCGGTCCAACCGTTAGACGATAATGAATTTGTTTTTAATGGAACAATAAAAAAAAAAAAGCTGGTAATGTGGCCAAGAAGACTAAGAACAGCCAATAATGTGAGATCCAACATTTCTATATTAAAATGCCATCCCATGTGGTAGCCTGTATAAATTCAAGCTGTCTATTTTCTGACAATTTTTTACGGGATTTAGCTGTATACACTTCATTACCATTTTTAGTCCCATGTCATATATATGTATAACTCATCTCTACGCTATATTCATTCGTATTTAATTAATAATTTTATACATACTATTTACACATTCCACCGTGGCCAACTCTTATCTTATGGGCTTTTACGACTTGATTTTTACCTATCAACTTGTATTAGACCATGCTTTCAATTTCCCAACTTGACAAAATAATAACTACATTCAATTCAGTAGACGAACCAAAATGACGATAAATAATTGATTTTTTTCGTGTGATTTGATGTATGCAATGTTGTTGTTTTACCAGTGGATTGACCAAAAGTAAAGTTTATCTTAAGTTTTGTCAAAGAAAGACAGGTCATTGTTTTCTTTAAATTAAAACGTTTTTTTTTCTTAAAAGACAAAGTCATTTTTAATAAATAATTATAAAACAGCCGCTTGTTTCTATGTTTTGGTCATTTTTGACCGTTTTATGGGATTTACTTAGATACTTAATACAAGTTTAATCATTTAGTTGTTCACATTTGTTTTCCATTGAAAGTTAATCTCTGACTTTTTTTTAATAAAATATAATTTAAAAGTTTGTCATTACAGTTTATCTCATAAAATTAACAAAACCATTGGCTGAATATTAATTCTACAAAATCATGCGAGTGGTCGAATATTATGAAATGGTGTACACTTTTGCTTTTTGGTGTTTTTTTTTACTGGTTGCTAATCACAACCATAGTTGTTTTCACCAAGTGAACATTATTTTTGACATATTATTTTATGACATATAATACGTGTATATATGTATTTATATGCACGAATTTATGTAGTTGGCTGAAATATATGACCAGCACTCGGAGAATGGAAATAACTATTTGTACATAACTCAAATAAATATATATTCAAGATTGACTTCAATTGTCTATTACTATTTTGTTACTAGAATTCTGATTAGTAGTAGCATATTTGCAACTTTCTCATGATTCGGGGTCGTGATCATGAGTTCCATAACTTTTTTTCTATGTTAATAATACCTCAATTGGGCAATAAAAAAAAGTGGTTTACTTCTCTCTTAATTGAAATTTCATCTTATTTTTTTTCCAATTAGCACCAGGTATTTGGATCATCATAGCATCCGAATAAATTTAAGAAGTGAGCAGAACATAGCGTTGAAACATGTAGAATTAATAGTTTCTAATATATTCCTTAATCATGTACAATGTGTATATAAACATAGAGGACCCTATAAAGGGTCTAACCTACTCTATGTTTACCATAATATATATATATATATGGGCTTAGAATTTTACACGTTAATTTTAAACTAATTAGTTCATTTATAAGAACTATAATATAATCCCTAATTTAAACTATCTTTATAATTTTCCCATAACATTTGATAAACGTTTTTAAATAGTCAATATTAAATATCTGGTAATTATATAAGATATAACAGCATGTTTTTGACCTTTTTGAATTTAATGTATCTAGCAAGTTGATTTTCCACTGAAACAATATATCCCACTTTTGTTACTTTCGTATGAGAAACATAACGTGTGTCGCTTTCATAAATATTATTTTCATCGCTGACAAAATAAAATAAAGTATATGTACATTACCAAAACTATTGAGTATTTATGGAGCAACTTGATATTGGGTCGGCGTTCGTAACTTTTGCTGTTAGATTAATTGAATCTCTTAGTTTTAGTGTATTTGCATGAGATACCAATATATGTACATTTTTGAAATGTTTGATCATCAAGCTTTTCATTAATTTTGAATTTTTTATTCCACTATTCTAAGAAAACATCTAATAATATTCTAAACACGTTAAATTTCTAACATGCTTTGAATTATGAGTTTTTGAACATTAATTTCGTTTAATCGAATTGGATACCATTGACAACAAATACATTATGTTTATTAAAAAAATTTATCATAATTTATGGAAATTTTATAAATGAAATCAGGTTATAAATTTTAGACTAACAATTAATAAAATAGAATGTAATATACTTAGAATATTTATCTTTAGAGTAAAATATAATAATAGACAGAAACTCAACTCTACTTTAGTTTGAGTTATACATTAAAAATGTTCGTACACATCCATCGCATATCTCCTTTGGCACCCAAATCAAGGATGAAGTGAACATAAAAATAACAATGAAATTATCCAAAATAGCCAATATCCAAAATATATATTGTGAATGGGTCTAACAAAAAATAGAGCACAACGAGGGGATTATAAGGGTCTACAGATACATCGAAGTACAAATCCAACAACGGACCGTTAATGGCACTTTAGGTTTTGTCGGCACCAAAAATTTATACATAATCTTGATTTTGTTGACCAAAAACCAATCTACCTTTCGGTTATAACAGTACTATTTACCAATAGTTTTGAAACAAGCCTTCAAAGTCAAATAGAGAAATCTGCAATTATGGCATGTGTGTAAAAAAAGAGAATGACTTCGTTACTATTTACAATTTGTTCGCCGTAATTTGCATCTCTTTTGACGTAGTAAAAAAAAGAAATAAAATAAATGGCATCTCTTTGACAAGTCAACACTCTTCATACGTTGCACTTTTTCATAAAACAGCATTTATTATTTATTTATTTGGTTACACCACCCAAAAAAAAAAAGTCAAATCTATATACGTTCTTCGTTCGTTCTAAAAACAATACAATAATAAATAGGAACAGCTATCCAAACAGAGTTAACAAATATATTTGTATTTTCCGTGTTTTGACTTTTTAATATTTCTGAATATTTCTCTTATCCTTTATATTTAAAACCCAACCCTCCTTGTCTCTTCTTCCAAACTTATTCAAACCAATCCAAATCTCCTAAATCTCAACTACTACACTTTGTACCAAAAATTTCATTTTTGTGAGTTTCATTCGTAAATTGTATTCATCAAGTTTTACTTCGTCGTTTTTCATATTTTCCGGCGGGTTTAATGGATAAAGAGTTAGAGATTCCTTCCTTCTTCCTTTGTCCGATTTCTCTAGATATCATGAAGGATCCGGTGATAGTTTCCACCGGAATAACCTACGATAGAGACAGCATCGAGAAATGGCTCTTCACCGGCAAGAAAAACTCATGTCCGGTCACCAAACAAACCATAGCCGATACCGATCTCACACCAAACCACACTCTTCGCCGTCTGATCCAATCTTGGTGTACACTTAACGCATCCTACGGTATCGAGAGAATCCCAACTCCTAAACCTCCGATCTGTAAATCGGAGATCGAAAAGCTCATCAAAGATTCAACATCTTCGCATCAAAACCAAGTCAAATGCCTCAAACGACTTCGTCAAATAGTATCGGAGAATACAGCGAACAAACGTTGCTTAGAAGCCGCAGAAGTTCCAGAGTTTTTGGCAAAGATCGTAAGCAATTCCGTAGAGACTTACAACTCTCCTTCTCCTTCGTTTTCTTCTTCGAATCTCAACGATTTATGTCAGTCAAACATGTTGGAGAATCGATTTGATTCTTCAAGGAGCTTAATGGATGAAGCCCTAAGCTTACTTTATCATCTCGACACTTCGGAGACAGCTCTCAAGAGTCTTTTAAACAACAAAAAAGGAACAAACATTGTGAAGACATTGACTAAGATTATGCAACGTGGGATCTACGAGTCAAGAGCCTATGCGACTTTGCTTCTCAAGAAGATCCTTGAAGTTGCGGATCCTATGCAGATCATGTTGCTGGAACGTGAACTTTTCAATGAGGTTGTTCAGAACTTGCATGACCAAATCTCTCACAAGGCGACGAAATCAGCAATGCAGATATTGGTGATCATATGTCCATGGGGAAGGAATAGACACAAGGCTGTAGAAGCTGGAGCGATCTCGATGCTAATTGAGCTTTTAATGGATGAAACTTTCTCATCTGAGAGAAGGAATTCAGAGATGGCTATGGTGGTTCTTGATATTTTATGTCAGTGTGCCGAAGGAAGAGCCGAGTTCTTGAATCATGGTGCAGCTATTGCGGTTGTGTCCAAGAAGATATTGAGGGTCTCACAAATAACTAGTGAAAGGGCGGTTAGGGTTTTGCTTTCTGTTGGGAGGTTCTGCGCGACACCCTGTTTATTGCAGGAGATGCTACAATTGGGAGTTGTAGCAAAGCTGTGTCTGGTGCTTCAAGTAAGTTGTGGGAACAAGATTAAAGAGAAGGCAAAGGAATTGCTTAAGCTACACGCTAGGGTTTGGAAGGAATCACCTTGCGTTCCAAGAAATTTGTATGCTTCTTATCCTGCTTGAACAGCAACGATAAAACAACTTATATGTTTGATTAATTCTCATGAGATACAACTAATCTTGGGAGTTATTCTTCGTATAAGTTCATTCAATAAGAAAATAGAGTGGTTTATTTTGGCTCAAAATCTTGTTTTAGTTTGGGATAAAATCCAGCTTTTCTTTTATTTTTGTTATAGTATCGTTTAAAGGTTCATTATCATGTAGATAACAATGGAATTTTCTTTCATAAAAATAATGAGAAACTGCAAAAAAAAAAAAATGGAATCACAAGTTACATGACTATTAAATGTTTCCCACTTGCTTGTTCGTTATTGTTTAAGGCTTTGTTCTTTTCCAAAATATATGAATGGAGAGAACATCTCAGTCAACTTGTCATTTTTATTGTATCATAGTTATGTTAAGAGATATGCATGTATCATGTGTAACGTTTCTGACCATTTATGTTCGTTGAACTACATTGCGAATGTTTACGTCCGTATGTTCAACATCTTCAAGTCTCTAACCCCACTTGTATGTGTTCCATTATATATCTAACTACTTGGACGACATGAATCATGCTTTCATTCAACAAATAGTCTTCTATTTCAAAGAATTCATGAGATTATGATAGCTAATATAGTGCACACACAAACAGCTAAACTCAACTAATTCCATCGAGAAATTAGGTTAATATTCTTGGAAACGATCGACCATTAACATTATATATGAGAGTATATATCTGTCCGAAAAGCCAGATCATATATCCTTTGGTGGGACCGTGGGAGAGATATTGCATTGTTTACAGAAGAACTTCAAACTCGACACAGAGAGGCGATAATCAATATATGTGGTTTGTTCAGAAAACCTATTAGACTTGATCGAGTTCCAAGACGAGTCAAAACCAAGTAGGATCGAAATTTTTGAGATCTTTTATTTATCTTATTTTGTAGATACCAAAAATCTTATCTGATTTCGTAGATCTGTAAATGTAAATTCAAAAAATTGCAATTAGAATATTGTTTTCTGGAGATCAATATAAGAATCCAATGCAGGTTATAACAATTTTATACAAGAAGAATCTCTGTATCTACACACCTCGGTTCTAGCAATCAGGGAACATGGTCTTGGTGGGAACATGAGTACAGTGTCCTTTTTACGTGGGTAAAATAATTTCTTTTATGGGCTATAAATTTCAATATAAATTTCTAAGGTTTTTCTATAACATAATTCGTTGATTCAGACCTCCCAACATCGGACTCAAAAGTGCAAAGTTTCAATTTGCATCGTCAAAACCAAAATTAACGTAACAGACGCTAAGACTATTGAATCCGACTAATTTTACATGTGAATTAATCTGACTAAAAACATTAATCCACCTAAGGCATTGAAGCTAATTCTAGATTTCATAACGCAGAGTAAAATGATTCCTATTAGAAGAACGAGTTTACGACTTATTCTAATTAGAAAATTAGTACTAAACGACAATGTCATAAACGGTGGTGTTCCAGTTACAGTGTTTTATAGTTAAGGATTGTTCATGCGAGTCCAATTTAAAGATCAAATTGTATCATCTCGATTTCTTAGTTGATGCCCTTTTCAATTATTCTAAATTATTGAAGCACCAATATTATTAAATCCTTTTATAATTACCCGAAATAAAAGACAAAAATAAATACCGAACAGTAGCTGAGTATTGACCGTCATTCTCAGTACATGGCATTTTATATATCATATTAAATATATGGGACTTGTATTTATTTTAAATATGGTTTTTCAAAGATACTTATTTTTATAGTTGTCTATAATAAATGTCATAAATCAAAAGTCAGATCTTACGAGCCAACCATGTCGCGACTTTAAAATAGTTAATAATAATAAAAAAACTATGAAGCTGGTCTTCCCTCGACCACCACTTGCAGTTGTAGTTAAACGGTATGGAGAGAATATCAACAATTGACAACAAACAAAACTACAAATATTTGTAATAGATTCAAATGTTTAAATTCACGTATATATATATATATAGGATGAAATGAAAAACTTTGTATTTGGGGGTGAAAAAATAAAAAAAAATAATTGTACGTAATCATTTCAATTTCCATAGTAATTAATTGATGGGCAGAGAGGCCTCAGACATTAATATGGATCAATACTACTTTGGATCTTTCTTTATAATTCCATTATTGGGTATGCATGGGTGAACAACAAACATGCATTTTACTAAGTTATTTAACTAATCTTTGTTTTTCTAATAAATATATTGAAGAAATTTATCGGATCTGTTTGATTGAATTTGGCAACTGAAGAACTTTACGTGCATGAAACCTAAACAAAACAAGTTATAAATGAATTGAGAGTAGAAATTTTTAGAAAAATAAGTTTCTGCTAGAAAAATATGCTTCTTGATATCATCGTCAGAGGTATTATGTCAACAAGAAAAAGTAGCAGATCCATTATAGCTTAAAGAGAATAACTTTTTTCACAAGGCTGTTTCCAAAACCAGTTTGATATCAGATCCACTCTGATTCATGCTAACAATCACGTATACATTATGAATTATTTTTGCTTGAATTGCGTAGACTATCATATCTAGGATCTTGACCAGTAGATTGAATCTTTGTTTTGATAAAGTTGTACAAGGAAACAATTTTTTTGGTTTCGTCTTTTGATCTGTAAAAGGTATTTAATTTACCCGTTTCTTTGTGTTTCAGCTTAATTGTTTTTAATGGTAATTATATGGTTCTATCTATCGTTTGATATGAAAATTTAGTAATTATATAGTTTGTTTGACATAATCTACAAAAATGTGTTTCGTAATTATCACCTAGTTAACTTTATATTTGTGGAAACCTTTAATGAGCTTATCATTCCACATACGATTACAGAATAGATTCTCTACGATAAGAAATAAAATCATATATAAAATATTTACAGACAAATGTATTCGGTTATTGAAAATAGACATGGATTCTTTCAAATAGTTAAAAAAATGGGACCTATACTTTTTATTATCTATATATTGTGTATGTTGTGCAAGCAAAACTGTTCATCATAATTCATGTATTGCAGTAAGAATTATTTCTCGTAGAATCATCTATGAAACTATTTATTATTAGATATTTTGATGGTGATGATCAGGTAACAAGCAACAAAAACAATGGACATTTTAATTACAATAATTAAAATATCTCTTCACTATGTAATAAATATTACAAATAACTCTTCTTAATTTAGTTCTTGTACTTGCAGCAAACTTGACAGAAATATTTGATAATATATATAGAAAATGTAGATGCATAACTGTTTTCTATAGTAATAAGAGTTTACAATTTTCTTGGATCAAATGAAGATGCATTGGAACGTGTGTGACGCACGAGCTCCATTGAACAACTTTCAAGTTAACTTCTTTTCCTATACCTCTCTCATCACAACTTGCGTAATTTCCTCTATTCCAATTCACCAATTTTATATTTTCTTTTTTCTATTTAAACCATATAACACTCTCTTTTATATCTATATTGTGTGACAAATCATATGTTAAGTAAGATTATCTTACTAGAGACGACGAACGAGTTGGTTCGCTGTTGTTTTCTTCATTATCAGAATAAATGTGCTGATACATACATATCTTTATATGCATATGTCAGTCGTACGTGTGTATATAAATATTGTGTAGGTTTTATATAAACATAATCAGCCAGACGACAACAATCTGGAAATGGATACATATAACTAAACCATAAACCTATATAACCCAGAAATTTTGTGAACAACCCAACCGGTCCAATCCTGTCAAAAACTTGTGATAAGATAGACCGGATCGATAAATTTAACATTTTTATCATAGTCAGATGAAAAAAATAAAAAATAACTTTTCTTCAGTTTTTTTTTCCCAGTTAATGTCATGTGCTTAAAACAGAACGGTACTTTAACTGCTGGCAATAAAAGATTAATTGAATAATTGTAGAAATGAGTTCAATTAAAAGTAGGAACAATTATGCTCTTTCTCTGACACTCTCTTTTTGGAGAAGAATCTAAACACAGAAGCCAGAGATAATACAAAGGCTAGCTCACACGTGCAGCCTATGGTACACGTGCATGTTACTTTCAGTGAATTGCAAGTTCAAGTAATTAACAAGCAAATCTCAATCGAATCCAAAAGACAAGGACCTCCCACGTGGGATTCTTGGGCAAATCTTGAAAACGACTAATTAATGCGTCATGTAGGTCGAGAATCACCCATATATTCTCTATTTTATATTATTTGTATATGTATACAAATTACCTCTTAATTTTGTACTAATAATTAATTATCGACTCTTTTAAATTAATTACATGAAATTGATCCATAAGATTTCATATAAATGTGTATATCATATGTATAATAGGTACAATACAAACTCTATTTTATGCAAATAAGGATCATCCGTCGGCTGAGAAATCAAAAGGGCTCCAACTTCCGAACAAGAGGTTGGTGGAGTCATTGGATTCGTCAGAAAAATGAACCACCGGTTCGTGTACAGCCTGAGCCGGAGTCAAACCACCAATGTCTACATGGTTATGACCAATCAATAAAGCATCGGACCAAACACCATTATTTTCTATAGAAAGAAGCTCTTCACCAGGAAAAGGAGGCAATCCATTATAACCACATTCCTCCACAATATGTTCCACCTGATGATGATGACGACGACTATCATTGATGTCCATACTCCATGATGGATCCATCGAAGCGCCAGTACCATTACCGACTCGACAATCTGTGCTGACCACTAAATCGCAATTTTCTTGTATTGTTGGCTCGTCAGGCTTTGGGTTCAAGAAATTAGCGTAAACAAGAGCAAGATCGATGCTTGGTGAGCCGCCAGTACTGGAGCTACAAGAATTAGCGGTTAGGCTGGTTTTAGCGTTACTCGAGGAGGATTTGGGGCGGCGGGACTTGCGACAGCCACCGCCTACAGGGACGTTGCGGAGGGACCCGCCTTTGGTCCAATATCTGCGGCAGCCTTTGCAGAAGTAACGTGGTTGAGTAAGGCTATAGTTGTTGTAGTAACAGAACTTTGTGTTGGAAGATCCACATCTTGGACAGCTCGGCGTTATCTCCGCGTTTGCATTAGCGTTTGCGTTGGGTCGCCATATAAACGATGACGTCACAGCCTCTCTTCTCTCCATACCTCTCTCTAGTTCTCTACTCTTTCTCTCTCTCTCTGAAAAAGAATGTATTATATACGCATGCATGAATGTGTTTGGGTATGAGGAGAGGGTATGACACGTGGAGGCTGGAGAGTGGAGGGAGTGTGGGGGGAGCAATTGCCTCGTAAGGGTGCACTCACTGTTGCTTCTTGGGGGAGACAGGGTTAAGGGTTTTGAATCTTTGATATGATTAAATAGAAAGAAAACGATATTTATTTAATCAATATTCTTGGAGACTGTTTCGAAGCGAACTTAAGAAACCTATGGCTTCTCGGGAGAGAGATGGGTACTTGGGTGTACAATTGAGCTATTTGTACGGCTTGGTTAATGGAACCTGCACGATCACTATCTATACATATATTCTGTGTAGATATATGTTTACTTTTCTTTTGTCGACCTATATCTAGGATATTTACTACTTATTATAATAGAAAGTAAATTCACATCAATTAATTGAAACAAATAGCTGTATCAAATACCAAGACATGTGAAAGATTTTTCTTTTCGAATTACAAATTTTAAACCCATATTTATCAACGTTAATTCGTGAGGACGATGGGTATTTGGTCAAAGCCATTAAGAATCAGACTTGAATATTTAATGGACGTATTATTTGATTAGTATGAAAATGTTATGTAATGTATGTGCAGCGAACTATGAATATAATAGAAACTTAAGGAGAGAGAGAGGGTGGAACAAGAAAGCACAAATTTTATAGAACAAGGGCCGGCTCTATTTGTACTCTTTGACTTGAATTTAATTTCTTATTTAACCAGAAAAATAGGGTACTTGGAAAGGAAAATCTGAATGGGAAAAAGAGCTTCTTGGATCATGTGTTTTATGGAAATTTCCAAGAATTTTATGTGGATCTTAAATTTCTTTTCTATATATCTTCATTTGAAAATTAGCTTTGCCTTAGACTATATGCAGGAATGAGAAACGCTGTGATACTACATGTTGGTGTTAAAGTAATACTTAACTCTTTGCATAAACTTGTTGAACAATTAATCATACGGATTGTTTAAGAATAGAGAGTACATCAGAAAGTCTTACACACAATGATAAAGATTGTTATGTAGCATATCATAAATTAGATTTGCTATTAACCCTACTAAGCCTCCATTAGGTCACTCTCATCAACAATCATCTCAATTCCATTACCCATTTTGAACTTGAACTCTCTCAGATTCTCCAGCCACACACAGTAACTTGACCTTTTGGCCAAAACATCCTTTGAAACCTCCATCTTCTTCACCAATGTATCTGCATAACTCTCAAATCCAACAATCTTTTCCCATAACAAAGATCTCCTCTGCACATCACTAGTAATCTCGCTTCTCACCTCATCCAACCAATCTTTTGCTTCCTCAACCTTAGCCCAAAAGCAAGTGTCCTGCGTCGTACTTGCGTATCTGGTTCTCACACACTTGTCTTTCTCAGGCTCTCCTCTTTCTTTCCACCACTTATCAATCACTTCATATCTTTTGGGTCTATTCCTCTTCTCCAAGTAATGACCACTGGTCTTTGAATATTTGTACTTGTAAAAGTATGCAATATCAAGTGGTTCGGTTAACAGTTGGTAAAACTGCGATGCGTAGACCCATTTTTTCCCTAGATGAAAATCAAAAGGTAACTGATTGTTCTCCGCCATTTCAAACACATTGTCCCAAAACTTTGCTAGCTTCGCGCGACTCAAGTTCACCCTTATCTCTCTTTGGTTTGAATATTGTTTGAAGACATCGTAGTAACTCAGCTGACTTGGTGACGCGTCGCAACGCTCTTTGTACCATTGAATCTCTAGTCTCGATGGCAAGACATTACCAAGGTCAATAGCTAACTCTGCTGATCTCAAAATCGGAGCACGACCAATACTTGTAGCTGTTTCTATACAGTCCTTTGCTGAAACATTACTTGGGTGGTCATTAGAGAAACCTAGCGATTCTACGGCTAATGCTACACCAGCTTTGTAGCTATTGTCGGATATATTCCCACCACGAAAGCTTCTGGATATGAAAATTTGTTGAGAGAGCGTGGACACGTAATGTCCGTACCTTTGATGTTCCTCGATGTTTGGAGTTGCTGTCGAGTTGAGTATAAGAAACATCCTACCAACAGAAACTGCGTTGTCTAAGCAGAGACCTCCATTGTCGGAACAGAAGAGGAAGGTTCCAAAGGGCCAGAATCGTTCATCACTTCTTCTTGGAACGAGGTCGTGGATGGAGACTACGTGGCAGAAGTTGTGGGCCAAACGTGCACGAGAGATTGAGGAAGAGAGAGATTGGTTTCCGAGCAAAGGAGAGCCGAAAGTGATGCAGAGGAGGCGGAATGACAGCGGCGACGGTTGGGAGAGAAGCCAGAGTGCGGTGAGAGCGGCCAACGCGCCGCCGGTTGAATGTCCGGTTATCACTACCTGCTTTGTTCCTCCCGATTGTAATCCTTCTTTGATCTGTTACGTTTAGCAATTCAATCGACGTTACAATTTACAAATAAATTGGTTGGTTAATCGGAGATTAGCAGGAACTAATCTGATTATAGCTATTCCATCATATATATCAGATTAGATTACGATCTGATGAACCGATTTCAAGACTAATCTGGCAATTAAACGATTTGACTACGGCTGCAACAAAACTGCTAGAAACCGAACCGGAAAAGTCAAATTGATAAATTAACCAAAGAGAAAGGAAAGATTTTTCAGTTTCGTTTTGACATACTCATCTTCTACATTTCATAAACCAAAACAAAATCTAAATTGAAATCGAATAAATGATATCTAGATTTACAATCCGATTAATATGTCAACAAAGTTCATCTATGGGCAGTTCTTTTTTCAATAATAATAAAAAAATGTTTTATTCAAGATCTTGGTATCCTCATAATGTATAGAGAGAAAAAAAACTAGAAGTAGAAGTACATTTATTATTTGTGATCTGTAAACAGCTTGAATAGTAAAATTTTAGATCGTCAAAATAGAATATTGATATTGTAATTTAAATCCTAATACCTGGATATGAATATGTTCCAGTAAAAGTATTGAAAAATACATATTTTATATATTATGTAATTTTAAATATAAAAGAAATATAAATTGAATATTATTTTAATTTCAATATATTAATTAAATTTAATATATATTATCCAAAACTTATTTTAAACTTTTTATAGATTTTTACTATTTAACCTTTTTAAAATCATCTTTAACTTTTGATATGAAAAAACGAGTATGTAAAAACTCGAATTAACAAAACTGTGTTCTATTAAGAGTTTTTCGACCACCAAACAATGTTGTTTATGTTTGTTTGGCAGTTGTAGGTTTATACGGCTACGGTTGCGGTAGATTATTGTTTGTTTAGATACGATAGGTATTTGCGGCAAACGCAACGGTCAGACGCTTCGTCTTGCATCGCAATTTTTTCGACCGCTGATTAAAACATCGGTACAACTAAAAATATACGATCAACCGCAATCGCAACCGTCGGCGACAGACAAACGAGCAACATCTGCCACAGTCGCAGCCGTAGTATTGACCGCAACCACAACCACAACCGCCTACGACAACCAAACAAACAAAACTATAATGTGGCAAAACATTTTTTCAAACTCTCCAATTCTAAAAGTATGCCATAAAAAGCTTTTAAAAAATGATGGTTTAAAAGTTTGTGAGCGCGCACTCAAAGACTTTTGCAGAGGTGTGTATTAGCATAAAGCTGCCATTATCCTTTTAATCATTTTTAAGTCAATTGGTCGGACGTCTTAACCAAACCAAAATTCAATTTTACAGCTTATCATGTCCGATGTCACGACAATGTCATATTATCATATTTAATTCTACTCTAGATGGGGAAATTATTATATCTACGAATCTTTCAGGATTTCCTTTAAGAAAATCATATATTTCATTTCTTTATCTATTGTCTACAGTCTATAGATAATTCTATTGTTTATTACCTATTTGCACATTGGGGTTGGTGCTGATCTGAAAAAGGACACATTTCTTATTTGGTTTAGAAAATTACAAAATAAAAGATTGATTATTTGGTCATCCTTTTGCTACACCAAAAGTTAATTTAGTCGAAGAAATATCTGTTTTTTCTTTCTACTTTCATAAACTTACGAATAGATTTCTGATGGAGTTTAGTTTGTTATGTTTTTCTCCAGTTAATGATAATGAATGTCGTAGTATCATTAATTAAAGTCAACGAATTTACTGAAAATAAACATAATAGATATGTAAAAATACTAATATTCCAGATAAATAGAATAAAAACCAGGAGAAAAGAAAAAGAAAACAAACCTGCGAATGAATAAGGGGAAAGGAGGAACCTAAAAGGTTGAGTATGGCAGCATCGACCATAGGCGGAGACTCATCGGAGGGTAATGATGTTGATAAGCCAGAGAAATTGCCACCTCCGGAAACTTCCAAGGCCACGAGATCCCCCAGTTGAATTATCTCCACCGCCGGTAAACCAACGTACAAGATTCCAGCGATGTGCTGGATCTGAATACTCCCGATGGAATTGGCAGCGTTGCATAAACTCCATGAATTGGACCATAAAGGAGTCGACATCATGAAAAACGCCTGTAACTCACTTGTCTCGAATCGACAGTCATCCATGATTCGATTCGAGTACTCGTAGTAGTAACAGTAGAGGAAGTTTTGAGATTGCTAAATTAGCTTTTTAAAGAACGACTTTCAAGAAAAATTTATGACCAAGACTCCGTATAGTTTCCGGCGTCTTTCCTATGCAATTTCTTTGGGTGCTTTGTGTTTTTTGCCGAGTCGTCGTCTCTTGAGTCTCCTTTCTTTATAATCATTCATTTGTTAACTTTTTTTGTTTTGTTGTTGAAATTAATAAAATAACGTAGGATCCATCTTATATTCTCTTTTTGTTTCAGTTTAAATATCGTTTTGAAATTGTGTTTTGCAAATTAATTATTGTTTTAAATTATTATTGCAGAATTTTAAACTAAATTTCAGCTCTAAACATATTATTATTAAGAGAAATATAATTGTATAGTGTATTTATCAAGGGTATAATTAAATATTTAATATGTTTTTAAAAATGTGTGAAAAGTCCGTAAGCAACAAACGAATGGAGAAATGTTTTCTTTAATCATTGTATGTTCTCCGTGTATGTACGATAAATGCAAATCAAAAGCATTTGATAATTGCCCTATAATTCACTCCTGAATTGTTTAGACTTGAAACTCTGAAACTTTTTGATATGTAATAAACTTATGTAAGAGCATATCGATATTTTCATGAAAACTATGCAGATGACGAAGACATTGATATTTGTTTCGCATCATTTGTAAGGGAAATAATGAATAGTTTTTTTAGCTTAAGTTATAAGTCGTACAAGTTAAGACCTTGAGAGGAGACTTTTAAGTTGTTATGATTTTGTATTTTAGTGTTTGGAAAGGACGAAAATTAAATTAAGAAAAAACAATGAAAGTTCCATCTCATCTTTTTATCACTGTTTGGGCTCTGCGTTGGACAACGAATATAAACCGGAGCAATTAACAAAACAAAACAAAACTGATTTGAGGCATTGGATAAAGTTAAACATGTTTTGCATAAACAATTGATAAGGATGAAAGAGATCATCTGAATCTCCAATGGCAAACAAGATATTAGTCACTCAATCTGACACTTGTAGGCCTCACAAGTTAAAAGTTCTTGTCAATATCCTTATTAATCAATCTCATATCTCTATAGAGTTACCATCTGAAGTAATCTTGTAATTGTCATGTTTGATATTTTGCTCGAGATGTATCAACATGCTTCTTTTGAAGATATATATAAACATACTTAGAACAATCAAGTCAGTTCATGGTTTTTCGATTCATAGCCTCTTCTCCTACCTTTGATTATTCTCTCCTTGAAAACTTCTTAGTTCACCATTAAAATTTCTAAAAATAACTGTGTAAAAGGAGGACATGTGAATAAGCCAAGTCTCGAAACGAGATAAAAAAACCCTCATCAAATTAAGGTTTCTATATTTGCAATTGAAAACTAGATTCAAGTTAGCACAGTTTCAAAAACAGAAATTGTGCAATTAGTAACAATCTGTTTGATTTATCAGATAAAACTACGGATTCATCAGTATAGGAAATGGAACAGATATGGTTCAAATTGTATTTGTTGAAACAAGCAACTCTCTTTAATAAAACCCTAGTTTATGCAAAATACAGAACTGTTTCGCTTTAGTTAAGTTAAATCGTATTGATTCACCAATACACGAAACTGGAACAGATATAGCTACAAATCACAAATCACAAATCTCTTTAATCTGATATAACCTTAAGTTACATACCCTCTTCGGACGACGTCGCAGCGACAGCAGCAGCGGCGGCGTCGGTGTCGACGTCATCGGGGTCTTTGGCCGGATCGGATTTGTCGATGGAAGAGCGGAATTTTTCTAGGAAAGGCTTGAAGGCAATCTCTATCGCTAACCATCCAAACGCCAACGCTGCGACCACCACAGTCGCCTGTTTCGTTCCTGAAACTTTCCCCATCGCTACGTCGTCTCTTTCTCGTGTAGCAGGAATCAATCGACGACTATGACTGAGAGATGGGCTTTATCTTAATTCAAATGGGCCCGTTTGGGCTTCTCACTGGATAAAATCATGACGTAATGTTATACTTATTATAAACAATAATATTTGTTACATTAACAATAAGCTTTACAACATGTAGATTATAGCCACATCTTTTTATGTATTTTATACACCAACACCACGTGTAGATTTGAAATGGACAGTGGCGAATTCAAACTTCCGTCTTAATTGTCACCGGCGACTAATACTAATTCGCATAATTTCAAATTCTTGTCCTTATCCCACTTTCCTGGAAATTCTGGCTTGTTTTTTCGTCAACTATCAATCAATTTAGTCAAAACAACCGGTTCAAACAATCATACCAACTAAGAAATTGCAACAAAAACATAAAAGAGATTTAATGAAATTGCAACATAAAATCTGGTACTGGAAACAAAGTGGTTTAGTTAAACGGGTTTGTTGAGAAATATGTTTCGGTTCACTCCTAAGAAAACACGGTTAGGTAAAGTTAATTGACAAACGCATTACTTATACAATTTTCAAAACCGCGTTTTAAAAGGACTTTTTCATCTCAATCTTTCAATAACTTTGATTATAAATTTAGTCGTAACAAACATAATCTTGATCAAAGATCTTAGAAACTTTTGAATAGAAGATTTTAAGGTCATGAATGATCTACTCTCTCGCTCTTTCAACCGCTCTGTCTCGGACGGTTCATCACCGCCGCACTCGCACAGCATAGTAGAGATGCCAAAAGCAAAATGCTCTGGCGGAAGCTGCCGCGGCGGGAACAATCTTGACAAGTTTTACATCGACGTGGAAGAGGTGAACGGTGATTTAAAAGAGCTCGATCGCCAATGTTACAGCCTTCGAGCGAACCATGAGAAGAGCAAGACGCTCCATAACGCTAAGGCGATTAAAGAGCTGAAAGAGAAGATGGACTCCGATGTCTCGGCGGCGCTCAAGACGGCGAAGCGCGTGAAAGGAAACCTCGAGGCGCTTGATCGTGCTAATGAAATGAACCGGAGTTTACCGGAAAGCGGACCAGGTTCAACGGCGGACCGGCAAAGGACTTCGGTGGTGAACGGGTTGAGGAAAAAGCTGAAAGATGCGATGGACAACTTCAATCGAGTGAGAGAGACGATCTCCACGGAGTACAGAGAGACTATTCAGAGAAGGTATTTCACCGTCACCGGCGAAAATGCCGACGAAAATACCGTCGATCGCCTAATCTCCACAGGTGATAAATCTCTCCGATTTTTTTAAAAATTATTTTTTCGGTTACTTTTAAATTTTCAAAGTTCAAATGTCAAAAAAGCAAGAGTAAATAGCGCAAGGTTGTTAATTATATAATCATCGAGAATCTAGCTATACTTTGGAGGTTTAGTTTAGGATTGTTATGATAATGGTTTAAAAAAACATGATGTTAATGAGATAAATCGAAATTATAAATTGCAGGAGAAAGCGAAACATTTTTGCAGAAAGCGATACAAGAACAAGGTCGAGGTAGGATTCTGGACACCATTAACGAAATACAAGAGAGACACGATGCAGTGAAAGACATTGAGAAGAGCTTGAACGAGCTGCACCAAGTTTTTCTTGACATGGCTGTGTTGGTTGAGCACCAGGGACAACAGCTCGACGACATTGAATTCCACGTCCAACGAACCAACACGCTTGTCCGGTCCGGTGCGGACAGGCTCGTCAAGGCGCGGTTCTATCAGAAGAACACGCGCAAGTGGACTTGCTACGCCATTTTATTATTGATCATTATTGTGGTCTTGGTTGTGTTGTTTACGGTTAAGCCTTGGGAAAATAATGGTGGTGGTGGAGGAAGAGGAGGAGGAGGTTCAAGTGGTCAAAGTACTCCGGTGCAAGCTGCTCAGTCACCGCCACCTCCACCTCTAACCCGGCGGCTACTTCGCTAAATAATTCTTTTCGTTTTAAATATTCTCGGTCTATGCTTGCACAGGCCTCTGCTTTTGGAGTTTGATTATTTTCTTTTATATTTGGTTGGTTCAAGTCCTTGCGTAAATATCATCGCCTAAGCACAATTTCATTTGTTATGGGAAACACAATAATTAAAGAAGATTTTATTTTGTTCTGCAATGGCAAAAATTGAAGATGATAGCCAAGTCAAAATGCAAGAATTTATCACATTTTATTTCGTTGATTGATTCTCACATTTTTGTAAGAAACAACAGAGTCTTCGTACATTTTTTTAACATATGTGCTAAATGATAACCTTTAATCTACTGAAAATGTTATGTATCACATCACTCTTCTCCCAATATTGGAATTTTTCCTAGTTCTTATATCACATTCACTGTCAGAGAATTTTCCTAGATATTCTACTTATATGATCTGATTTGGTTAATTTGGTAAAAGAAATTATAATTATAATTTAACACTCACACTGCAACATTAAAAAATAATCATTTACTTTATTACCTTTTTCTGTCCATTTTTTTTATCACATGTTTAGAGAATTACAAAATTCGCATGTCCGGATTTAGTTTGGTCACATGTGAAATATCATTGACATGTGGGAAATTGTAAACTCAGCATTGTGCATGCTATCTCCATCAATTTACCTGCAACGTAAATATATAAAATCAATTGGAAATTACTATCTTGTTTGCAAGTGTACTGAATTAGACGAATAACAAGAAGTGTAATACCCTAAAATAGTATTATTTTAAGTTTATCTTCTAAATTTAGCACATTAAAATTAAAATTCTAAAATAGCATAAATTATTATGTAAAAATGATTATTTACCTTAAATAAAATATATATAAAATTAAAACATAATGTTTGGATTCACTTTTTTAATTTAGGACTTAAATTTTTTATTACAAATAAGTTTTTAATTATTTTACTATTAAATTTGTGCTATTGTTGGAAATTTAAATGATTAGTGTTATATTTGGAACAAAAACTTGAAATAGTGCTATTTTAATCAATTGCCTTAACAAGAAAGACTATACTATTTTTTTTTAATATAGTTTAACTGTATAATAATATTTTATGTTTAAACAATTGATCGAGAAATAAAATATTTCTCATGTATTTTTCAATTAAAAACTGTTTTTTCTCTATCTTTCTTTTTTAATAAGAAAGAGTTAAAAATTATTTTTGTTGGAGATACTCATTCAACCACTCTCGCGGTTTCATAGTAAATAATGTTTTATTCATATATTTGTTTCATTTTTAGGAGATATTTTTATTTTAGAATGCAAAATTAATTGAATTTTAGTTGTTTTGATTATTTGATTATTTGGTTATTAATTGAATCAGTTTTAAATAACAATTAATAATGTTTTATTTCAAAATAAATAAATATAAATTTTTATTAAAGAAAAAATAAATATATTTAGAGAAAACTTTATAATTACAAATTGAGGTTAAGAAAACGAAAAGGCAACTTGTCTTTAACCAACACGACGCACAGTGCTTTAAAAAAAGAAAAGGCGAGCTCTGTGGTTTTTAATTTTGGCTATTACCATAGGATTCTTCGTGGGTGGATGATTAAATAGTTATAAGCCCTAACAAAATTATATAATATTGTTGAAAGATATATTATCATACCAAAGTTTGTTAGAGAGACTTTGTCTCCGTTCTCACACGTCTATACTTTATTAAAAATCTCACTTGTTTACTTACTACTCTCGCATTGAAAAACTAATTATATATGACAAATCATAATTACCTTTCTATAATCATGATTCAATTAATTTTTCCATTAAATATAGCAAAATTCCCTAAGTAGTAAAATGTTAATCTAGTTTTGTAATAATGTTTAAAATAAAACAGAAGAAGTTTCTAAGAGTGGTATATAATTGTTTAATAAATTGATTACCTCTCCTTGGTTTAGCGGTTTTGGTAACAAACGGACCGGCGGATTTCTTCTCGACCGGAGTTTCTTCCTCCGGGAATAAAACGCCGTCAATCCCCTGAACCGAAATTCGTCCATCGGTATAAATATCAGGATCGAACAAATAAGCCGAACCGTCACCGTGACCGAACTTTACCGAACCGTCTGCCTCCTGAGCTTCTACCTTATGAGGAAACCGGAGTGAGTCGTACCGGACTTTCCCAAACCGGCGTACGGAATTGTACATGCTTTCTTCGGTTTGGTATTCTGGTATGATATGGTAATACATGATTTGCTCTGGAGCTCCCGGTTCGCTCAATTGGTCTGTGGTCAGCTTAGCCATAGCTTCATCGTTTGGAGCTAACACGGTCAAAACGTAGCCTTCCGACACGAGTCGACCCATCTCTGTGGCTAAAGAAGTAAGATTGACGAGAATGTCCGCCATTTCGTTGTAGCCACCGTAATGGAGCAGGGTGTGGATGAAATCTTTGACTTGTGCCTCACCGTCGAAGTGGTGGCGGGGCCCGCCCGGTCCAGGTGCCGGAGCCGGAGCAAGTGACGGACCGGGAGACATTGCGTCGTAAACCGGAAGAACCGGTGGAGCTCCTGCGGGTATTGGGGCGGGTTTTTTCTTGAGACGGTGGGTTCTCGGGTCGACTTCCGGTGCTCCTTCAGGTAAAACGGCGGAGATTGAGCGGAGATTACGACGGCGGTTGAATTCTTCTTGGACGGAGCGTGGGATTAAGAGACGTTCGATTCCGTGGATAATACCGTCGGGTCGGGTTAAATCATCGGGTCGGGTGATATGGGCGGAGTTGACCTTTCCAGTGGTGAAATGGAGATGGTCGTTGGAGAGAGTGCGGTGGCTAACAACGGTTGAGGTGGTGGGGAATTGAGGAGAAGTGATTCTTTTGGGGAGTATGTGGAACATTAAGAGAGATTGTAAAGATTTGACGTTTTTCGGTTGGAGCAAGAAAGATTTGAATTCAGGGTCGAGATTTCGTTCAAAAGCTTCGTTACGAGGAGCGAAGATTGTGATGTTGTGTTGACCAACGGTTTCTTCCAAGGTTTGAAGGAGAAGAGCTTTCTCTACGAGCTCCGCTAGTTCGGTGTAGTGAGAGTCGAGGAGAGCGACGAGGACGGAATTGGAGTTTATTTGACCTGATCCTGGTTTATCGGGTAATGCGGTGGCAATGAAGGCACTCAAAAGAAAGAACAAGAAGAGCTTCGAGATGCCATCCATGGCGGTGGAGGAAAAAAGATGAAGGAAGAGTGTCGGCGAATTGAAAAAAGGTTTAAGTTTTTGGTTTGTGAATTAAGGAGAGCATTGAGATGCTGATGTGATTGTGATTGTGATGTTTCTTCTTACATTTGTTGTTCACTTGTTTGTGGTTCATTTTATTAGTTATTTAATGATTTTGGGTGGGTGGGTTTTAATTCTTTCTCTACTTCAATTTTATTAAACTTTGGGCCTTTGGGTGCAAGAGTGGGGTCCACAGAGGAAATAAATGTGTGGTGACGTCACTTAAACTTAAAGCCAAGGGTTCAACAGTTTCAACCACTCAGCTATGATCTTTGAGTTTGAGCCTCGAGTCGTCTGTGTCGGTTACTCAAATGCACAATTCACGTTGGTAAAATTTTTTTTTTTCCATTTTTGTCTAACATTAAGGAAAAAAAAACTATTTTCACAAAAGCGAGATGTGAATTGTTATGACTGTGAGCTAATTAGCTTTCAGTGTCCTAAATTAAATAAAGACAAAAAAGAGAATCACAGGCACATCAAACAAAGTGTCGGTGCGACCATAGAGACTCGAGGGAATTAGCATGAAAACGTTACAATGATATATTGCCAAAAAGAATTAAATACCATATAGTTTAATATTATTGTGAATGCTAGCCGCCTGAACACTATTAATGTACTCTCTTTACTTTTAATTTCAAGCTATACTTCTCGGTCCGTTGTAATGCCCTCAGTGATGTACGTTAACTTCTTTGAGAACAGTCTCTCTTTTGGACTACCGGTAAAATATATTTCATATGGCGAAGTAGTTCGGTCTTCCATGTTTCACCTTTATGATTGTTTTACTGTGGCTTTTCATCTCTTGAGACTATCACAATCTTATTTATATATTGTCAGAGCCATATGTATTGTTTCGTCATTGCTGAATCCAGCAATCTTTAAGGATATGTGATCAATGGGTTATTAAAACTCTTTAAATTTTGATAAGAAATATATATATATATATATATATATATAATTAATGTAGCATATGTAATTCTCAACTAGAAGAATACATGTGCTATGCACAGAAAAAAAATTTAATATTTAAATTTTATTAATTAAGTGAAATTTTATTAATATCTCAATGATTATCTTTCAGTATATATATAAGATATGAGCTATTAATAGAGATATTAAAAAATAATGAATATGAGATACAATTTTTATTTTTTACAATTTAAATTTTTTATTGTGGGAATATTGAATTTTTGAATATACACAAATATTTAATAGATAGATACAATTTTTATATTTTAATCGGTCATAATTATACGAAATAATTTAGTTTGTTTTTTAAATAATAAATGAGAATTTCAAATTTCAAATTTTAGATTCACAACATATTTTTGGCTATTTGGAAATTCATGTACTATTAAACTAAATAATTAGGTTATCTAATTAGGATGTTTGTATAATAGAATAATTAATTTAGATTTGTGATTTAAATTAAATAGTAAAACTGACGAAAATAAATATCATGATGACATCTCAGTAAATTTTACTCCTAGTGTTTCTACTTTAATATATGTAAGATATGCGTATTTACTTATTTATACAACATTAATGTCGCACGTGAATTGAGTTAAAAGCTTCTCACGGAGATATGTCTGCCTTGGTGTTTACGCCAAGCCTTAACTAAAGTACGCATTGCTTATCTTACATGCCGTATTTCAAAAAAAAACGGCGACGTTTCGACTGCCGTTAGATTCTTCGTCGCCTTCAAACAATTATACCTTTGTTTCGAAGCTTCAAACAGATATACCTTCAATGAAAAACTACTTCTTTCAATGTGCATGTGGCTTTTATGTTTAGTTTAGTGACTGCCAATTTCTGTATCTACTTATCTAGAGATATTGGTTGAAATTGTATAACATATTTGTTACGAAAATTGTCAAAGACTATATATGGCCGTATATAATGATTCAACTTTTTTGATGATTTGTTGGTTTAAAAGGTTATAATAATCAGCCATGTGATGCATGTAAAGATGCAAGTAAAAGGAATGTTACAACAGCTGACTATATTGCGTTTACTTGTTTATTCAAAAAACTAAACTAAAATTCATTAGGGAATAATTAAAAGATGAAACTGCTTCCGAAACTTCTCTGTTAGATGCGAACTATATATACGTATGGCCAATTTTGATTTGGAAGATCTTCCAATTTAATGAGTTGTCAATAAATCAGTGTTCTTTGTCTTTTTATTGGACTACAATATGATTGCTTCATACTTAAAAAATACTAGAAATATATACATGTGTACGAAATTGATTCGAGAGATATTTGGATCTCATGGCATTTATTGGAACAACAGACATTTATATTTCAGACGAGCTAATATTGGCCTATGATCTGGGCACATGCTTTTAATAAAATGCAAGACAATCTGAAAAAATGTAGCTTAAAACTAATGGTATTCATTGATATATTTATTTCCTCTACGTAACCAGCTGTCACATACATTTAGAATATATATATGTTATTAGTCAACATGTTAAAATAATACGTCTATTTTTCACTAGCACAATTCCAGACGAAAATTTTAATTTTCTGAGAAAACTTCCATTTCATATTAACTGATAATTTAGCTGATTTTTATTTTATTTTAATTTTTACAATTTCAATACAAATTAATTAAATTTTTATTTGTGTAACTATGTGTATTCTACAGATAACGAAAGATATCTTATATTAAATAATTTTTAGGCTGTTTAAAAATTTTAAACATTATTTGAAATGAAATAGAATAAATATTAAGAACTAAAGAAATTGCATCATGCAGATCTAATCTAATTATCATAGTACCATTTGAATCTGAAACTTATATATCTGCAATGATTTGAAAAAAGTTCCAAGGACAAAAAATGACGTTTGTGTCAGACTGATGAATGCTTCTGGCAATAACGGATCAACTGAATAATTTTGTACGATATTCATATATTTTTATATATGTCGTGTCAAAACAAGACATATTGACGAGCGATTTTATGTAAATTAAATGTGATAAATTGGCTACTCATTACAAAATTACATAGACTGTAACCTGTTTTATTTGCCACATATCATGTAGCAATTGAAATTGTTTCTTCGACGTTATTCCATCAATAAGTCAGGAAAAACTAAATCGCAATTTAGATATACATTTTTTTTACTCCGAAACTAAGGAAACATTAATCTTCACCAATCAAGAAACCTGTTTGTTTTACTATTCGTCTTGACCAAGTTTCTCCGGTTCAATTATTACCATTTGGTTCGCATTATTTTGACTTCTAACTAATTAACCTCTTATGATGTCGTCATCCTCACGTACTCTTCTTTAGAGGGGTGATGCAAATTCTATTTATAATATATATATATATATATATATGGTTGGTTGAATATAAAATATGCATGTCGTCACGTTGTAATCGTCAGAATATTAATATTTATTAATCATATGACCAGTTCCATCTTCTCGCAAGCCGCATTTTAGTTTGGTCTGACCCTTTTGGGTTGTTTAAGATACTCTTTTCACTGATTAAACGTGTCTAATCTATTTTCCATATTTAAACAGTTTTACAATATATCCGAAATTTTTGACAATTGTTGACTTGACTTTATGAAATATTACGATCACATGTTAATTAATGCTAACTTAACTTCAAATTATGTAATTTCACATTTGTGTTATAGAATATTTGTTAGGTTTTCTACCAATTACTTCACAATCACATGTGACACATGACAAACCAATTTTTTAAGGAACAAACTACTATATATTGTTTAAGGTTTTTTTTTAAAAAAAATGAAGATAGTTCTCGTCTGCGCACCTCGGCCCACTTAATTTTGCGACGAATTTTTGATAATTTTCCTTATTTTTACTGTACTTATAAAAATACATTATATTAACAAAAATTGAATTATTTTTAATATTTGTGGAAAACACAGATATGCGAGGGAAGGATTACTATTTAGTTAATGACACAACACATTTTAATATGTACAAAATCAATTACCAAAAAATTTGCCAGTCCAACAAATGGAGAGAAAAAGGATTTTTGATTCAGACGAGAGAAAAATCAGATATTAATTATGAAACCAGTTCAAAAATAAATGGATAATTACATGACACTCATTTTGTACAAATAAACACTTCAAACAGTTAGGTGACAAAAAAAACACTTCAAACAGTTGCCGCCATCTTATCCAATTTGGCCTTGGATGAGTGTCTCCGGCGATATTCTTTGTTATTCCCCGAAGGCTCTACCACATCAGCCGCGAATCTCACCTTCTTCTTCTTCTTCATCACCACAGTTTCCGGTGATCCTGTCGTAGAAACACGATTTTCTCCCAATGTTTCAATTTTCATATTTAATTTAGACAAAAGACCGAGAAATGCGGAAGAGGATTTTTACGTACGGATTTCGAGTTTAAACTTCTCCATGTAATCGGAAAGGAGACGCTTGTGAAATTGACTCGCCAAGAACACCACGCTTCCTGCGACGGCGAAAACCGCCATGAAACCTAAGGAACTATCCATCTCTCTCTAGGGTTTAAGTTGTTCTGTAATCGGCGATCGATATGAATCTCCGTTGATGAACGGATCTTGATCGAAGTCTATGGTCGTATTAGTTCGGTAAATATGATATGAATGAGAACATGATCGGAGAAGAGAGGCAGAGAACGAGAAGGGAAGAGAAAAATGGAAGAAGCATTGCGAAAAGATAAAACCAGAAACACAGAACGAGAGAGGATAGAGAAGAAGATGATACACATATATATATATATATATACAGCCTTATTTATTTTTAATTTTTTATCATTAAAATAATTAAATATTCAATTGATTCAGTCGATGCATCGTAACTACATAAATCTTAATACTTGTGTTTATTTTACGATTAATATATTTTTTTGTTAAAGTTTTAATATCTTGTTTTTTTTTTTATCTAAATAGAAAAACAATTTGAACTTCGTAAATCTGAGTCTATTGATTGAAACAATTTCAAATTCAGCTTTTCGGCCTAATTATTTTAAATACTTTAATTAATAACCTATATATTTTAAGTATTAAACTTTTTTAAAAATTCCATAACTTTCTTCTAATTACTCCTTTTAAGATTTTTAAGTTTGTTTTTCTAAGAATCATTAATAGCAAAAAATCCTGCACTAGCACCTATAATAAAAGTCCAAACCAATCAATGTATTATCTTTGGATTGTATATTATATAGCATTCAATACAATTTGAATATAATGTTTCACGCTTAAGTTCATAAAGATTTAAAGTGAATTTGAAAAGTATGGTCTTTATTATGAACCTAAATGAAGGATAGAAATTTGATTTCCATATCAAAATGAAATGATTTTTCATAAGAATAACACAAAAATAAAGAGATATGATGAGGTGACAGGTGGTGCTTCGTTTGTGTTTCTTTTTTACTTTTTTTTTTTTTTATTTGAAACTTTTCTGTTTGGGGAAAAATTATATGAGCCAAAGAAATTAAAAGGTAGGAAAATCTGCTTCACAAAATAATCGATTTTCTCATCACAGCTCTAATTATATATTCATAACAAAAACAAAAGAAAAATCAAATTTTTCCCTAACAATGTTGACGACATCGACAAAAATATATAAGTTCAGAGTCGCAAACGGGCCCATAGCTCAGTGGTAGAGCATTTGACTGCAGTTCAAGAGATCACCGCTTCGAGCTCGGTTGGGCTTTCAACTTTCTTATCATTCACAAGTCTCAATGATTCAGATTATCCAACAGCTGTCTTCATCCATCACTTCTGACTCCTTCGACCATATCTGCTTCACTTTCGACCACACCAAATCTCCTCCCTGCAGATTTTTCTTACATCAAGAATCACAAGATTCTAATGTTATCTGACTTCTGAGAATCTCATACCTTTGAAGTGAATTCGATTGTCGTTGTGCAGCATTTACCTTCATCCTCTGACAAAATTAAAGCAAACAATCAATGTCATATATAAATCATACGACTTGCTCTGATATATTCGCAGAAATGGCATTTTTTTTACCGTTTTGTTCCCATTTATCGAACTTCACTATACATTTCCCAGGAGGGTTGTCTATTACCAGAACCTGATCTACCCAAACCCAAAACTTCTTCTCTTTTTTGTCTCCATGATACTTCCTCAGCTCTTCAATGGTGTCTCTCAGAGATTTCTCTACACCTGATGGATGGAAAAAAACAGCACCTTGTTGCTGAAAATGTTCCAAGGGAAAAAGAGACAGAGAGGAATTAGTCTGGTTGATAGACAAATATGAATTCCATCTGCATCTTATTTACTCACACATGACTCTTTGAAACTGGCTATGTATGTCTCACAGTTCTTGATCTCACCGCTTCTCAATCTCTCGTAGAACAAGTAAAATCTCACAACTTCTTGACCAGGATTCGTAATATCTGGCTTCTGATTCAAAAACTCAGAAACATCTCTTGGAGAAAGAGTTGGGCCAAGCTTAAAATGATCAATTGCTTGAATAATCCCATCCGCACATCTCTCGCTTGAATGTATAACCTTTGAGTCGCTTAAAGCATTTTCAGAGTGCCACTTCAATAGCTCTTCTTGGGAATTGCTCACCTTCACAGAGCACACAGACAAAACCATTAAAGGTTTTGATTGTGGTAAGAATGGAGGAGAGATTGTGATGAGTGAACTTTACCATGACACCATGAACATTGGGAATGCTAAATAGTTCAGCATCGTGTTCGGAATCACCGCAAGCAAGAGTATTGACCGGGAATATTCCTTCAGCCTTCAGTTTCTTGAGAAGATACTCAAGGGCTTCTCCTTTTCCTCCACCTCGCGGTATAACATCCAAATTCTTTCCCCAACTGTAAATTACCTTGACATCCAACTGAAAACATAAAGACAATACCATCATCTCACACGAACAATTTGGTTCAAGTAACAAAGATCCCACAAGTAAAGAAAAGTAAACACTTAACGCCACGTTTCTCCAGCAAATGTGATAGTTCCTTGGTCACTTCCTCTCCTTTACCTTCATCAATGTAAAAGCTGACCTTGTGTAGCCTCTGCTCAGTTTTTGACTGAAGAGTTAACTCAGGGAATTTGCTGGTCTCTTCTAAAATTATTTCTCGGTTCCATTGATCGCTGTTCAAGGATTCAACCCAAGCATCATCAGGAACCATGGAGTTGCCGAATGCTATCTCGGTTCCAATTGATGTAATGATGATATCAGGGGTCAACAAAGGTTTCTCTTTTCTCAATTCTTTGTAAAGAATTGGTGATCTTGCAGTTGTGAAGACAAGAAGAGAGTCACGTCGATATGCATATTCCCACAATGAATTGAACCTGAGAAGAGAGAGGTTCTCAGAATCTTGATGATCAACCTGTAAGAAACGTGAATCACATCAAGAAACCTATTTGTTTGGCTGAAGAAAACAGACAGAGAGTGACTACAGAATCAGATCATACCATTGTATGATCAAGGTCCGACACTATCATGAGAGGAGGAGGGAATTTAAGTCGCTCCATGATTGCCATAAAGTAATGTCCTGGATTTGAGCATAGTGGCAAAGTAATTGGTGACCATAACTCATATTGAATTTAGTCAATACTCTTGTAAAATGGTTTCAACAGATTTTGGCAAATGGGTTTTGTTCTTTTACAATCATCAATGTATGTAATAAGCAGTAAAAGATTCTAACCCAGTTCACCAATTAATATACCAGATATATTCGATTCATAAAATTCCCCATCAATTGTTTATACAGAGATATATAAGTTTCAAAGTCCAAAGAAGAGCCGTAACAAAACATGTAGAAGCAACGCATTTCTCCAAGAAACCCACCAAAAGGAGAGAATGAAAACCAAATCAAAAGGTAAGAAAGAGGAACAAGTGAACATGAAATGGATTAAAGGAAACCTTGTGTATGTCGCTTCTTCTTCTTCTTCTTCTTCTTCTTCTTCTTCTTCTTCTGCAAGTTGAGGAAAATAAAGAAAAGGTTTGCTTTGCCCTCGAGAAGAAGAAAGAATATAAGTCACACTATTCCGCGTGTGGGACTTACAGCGATTGTCCAAGGACCACGTAGATAATGCTTACCCCATCCACCCATAAAGCTAAGGATCAACGGTCAGGATCTTTCAAGCATTAGAATATTTGTTTCTCTCTGTTGTTCGTTTCTGTTAGTTCAGAGCATCTGCAAACTGTAATAGAGATTGGTCTTTTTGCCTTTCTTGTCAATATGCCATAACCTTTTGTTTTTCTGTTAATAGAACAAAGATTGAAACTTGGGTTTTTTCTTAAAACATACCTGTAAGTAGTAACCTTCATTAAATATTAATATATTATGTGAAATACAGAATAACGAAAGTAATACACTAAAATATATAATTCTAATTAATTAAATAATTTTAAATTTTATGAAACTGTTATCCAAACCAAACCGAACATCAAGCGTTTGTAATTGTTGTCCATAAACCTGTCTATAATTTTGAAACCATTAATACATGTACCAGAAAGATCTTCGCTTTGAACCTGGACTGATCAATGGCAGCAAAATCTAATACATATCTATCGATTTTCAGTTTCTTACCGAAATTTTGCAACCTGGCTTCGATTCTATCAGGATTCAGTTCCAGAAAATTCTTGGACAAAATTCATATGTATGTTGTTTAATTCCTCTTACCCATTCTAAGCCATGCTAGTTGAAGCAAGTAAACTTTTGTATTGATAATTACTGTTCCCATCCGTGTATACAAGATTCTTATTCAGTTATTCCCGACTTGGAACTAACATCAGAGTTTTGATAGATAATCTCAAAGCACAAAACCTAGATGATTATTTCCCGACATGGATTTTATTGATAACTATGCAAACCACACACAATAATAAGTTAGAAATTTGAGTACTTGAGGCACAAACATTGTGTTTTGAGATTTTTGCAGGAGGTTGCCATCGGGTGTTTTGATTTTTGAAGGGCAACTTTAAAATCAGACGAGAAGGGAAATATCGAATGAGATCTTATCACTCTTATTATTATTATTCCCTTTAGAAGAGAAGGAAATGAAACAATTTATGAAATGGATAACAAAAACCAAATGGCTGTATCGTCATTGGGTCTCTCCAATGAAGAAGATCTCAACACTCCTCAAGTCAATGGTGTGCTTATTGTTGTTATGATTGGCTAACAATATCACAGTTAAAACACAAAAGAGAAAGCGAACAAAAGAGAGTTGCTTTCTTTTCCAGGCAGAAAAACATGATCAGTATCCCCAGTAGTCATTACGGATTTCGTCATCAAACTTCTTTTTGAGTTCTGGGTGCTTCTCAAAGTACTCATCTGCGGTCATGGTGCTGAGCTTTTTCTGGTTACGCCAACATGTTGAAACAATGATCATATATCAGAATCTTGAGTAAACACAAAAAAAAGACACAAGCTAATCTAAGATATTGTTTTTAAGCACTTACGCTTATCTCTTGGACGTCAGCAATTTCTTTCTCCAGCCGTTCAGACTCCTTCAGCGATTTCTGTTCTGCTTCTTTCAGTTCCACCAACTAAATACACCATAGCACAAAAACGAAACTAAATTAACTAAGACCTCATGAGAATAGGAAACTTACAAGAAAACAATCATAAGCATTAAGTTTCTATGCCTTTTCTCACCAAAGCATCAAACTTGGGCTTGTATTCAGGAGTAACAGTATCAACGTACTTGGGAATCTCAATGCCTGCAACAAACAAAAATCATCAATATAAGAAACAGCTTAGTTTTTTTATAATCTCCTTCGATATATCTCCACAATTCCAACAATCAATAAGAAAATAACAACTATGGAACTTCAGTTTCATCTCCCCTGGCTATAGAGCAGATCTTAAGGCTTTTTAGTCAGGAGCGTGAGATAGGAATAAATGCAAGCAGAAGATTTCACGAAATTTCAAGACCATACATACACTCATAAGTTTGCCTAAGACAACAGATTCTTTTCAACATTAAGAATTTGCAGAAAAAAATAAAGAACTTACTGTCATAAGCTTCCTTGTACATGTCCACAATACCAGACCCAATACCCTTTCTGTAGAAATCCCAATCTATGGGTTCAGGCTCCTGGATATATCAACGAAGAAGAAAAATCACTCCACAACCCAAGACATCAAACAAAAATTAGAGCATGAATGATTGAATGGTTTCTTTAGAATATGGCAATTCAATGAAATAAATAACATGATAAGGATAACAAGATGGAAACCATTTCTCAGAGCACAAGTAAAACGAGGCTACCAATAGAACAAGGTCAGGATCGGTGATTAAACTTGAAATATCAAATGTGCAAATGAGCAATAAACAAAGGCGAAGCACACTACATTCTTTGATTAATACCATCTTAAAGGAAGCAGATCTATGGATCAAATAGTGGAACAACAACAATATCAAAAGAATATGAGTGTCACCAACAAAAATCTGATATCGTACACTTTCGTGAAAGAGTCACCTGATCCAGATTACTAATGTCGAAAGGAAAGTGATGACAACCCAGCAGTGACAATAGAAATCGGAGATGAAGGAAACGAGATCGAAAAGAGAACCTGGCTAAACTTGGTCTGGAGCTGCGTGTTAACCTCATCGAAAGCACGACGGAGGTTAGAGAACTCTCTGCGAGCTTCATCGGTGACAAGGACCTTAGCCATCCCATCCCAATCTATAGTCCTCGATGCTTTGAATGCGACATCCGCGATTTTCTTACCAGCTCCGCTCATTTTCTCGTTCTATTTCTCGATTATGCCCAACACACACTTGATGAATCCGACGAAGAAGAGGTAAAACGTCGTCCGATCCGACCAATGAAGGGAAAGCCCTAAAATCCCAAAAAGGCTTACAGGCCCTTTAAGTTCTCTTTATTTGTATTTTAACCCATTTGTTATTTAATTTTGATAAAATGCCCCTTAACTTTCAATTACTAGATCTGAGTTTTACATTACCTTGTATCTGTTGGAAATAAATTACAGATCTTAATGGTAACTGCTACTCTTAATACGTTTTCTCAAAGTATTATCCCAAGTATGCTTTCACTTTTTGGGTTGCTAACAGACAAACTGCCAACAATGGGCAGACTTGCAGCATGAGACTTAAGAACTCCAACGCTTGCAGCAGCCATGAGGAGACAAGAGAGCACTTGTTTCTTTCTTTGCAACTTCATCTCGCAGATATGGCTTCAGGTCGTTCTTCGGCTGGACTGTTCTTTCCATACCTTTGCAGGTTGGGAAAGCCTCATAGCTTGGCTATCTTCTCCCATGTCAAAACCAGTAAGGACTCTGGCCTCGGTCATGGGGCTCAACTCACTATATATACATTGTGGAGAGAAAGAAATGCCAGACTAACCAGCAGGGGCGGAATCTACTTCAAGCAAATTCAACAAGAGCACAAAAGATATCATAACCGCAAAATTTTCCGGAATCTACTTTCTCTTTGGTTCACCAATTCTTGACTAGTTACTATTGGAATGAAATTTCCTATACCGAAGTCTTTCTAAAATTTCTTGGCGGTCTTTCTAACTTCTTAGCTTTCTAAGCTCATGTAAAAGATTCCTGATATATAGTATTCACATTCTATTAAAAGAAAAGAAAATAGCAGAGAACGGGTGTGATGTATTCAGTTCTTGTTTCTGATTCTTATCGCATAATATATGACATATGGTCGGTCAACTTTTACTGGACACTGATATTGGGATGGAAGGTAACATCTTTGAGGGGCATATACTAGGATCTTGGCTTTACGAGGTCTTCTGTCTAAACTGCACATGTCAGTAAATTACATTTGTGTGGATGTTCGTGTGTCTGCATCTTTAGTTGTATATGTAGCTCCCGTGCAGGAGTTTGTGGGTAGTTGTGAAGTTGAATTAGTCTTTTAGCTAGACAAACAATACATGTTACTTTTCAAATGGCAACGTTACAAAATACAAACATCAGCTATGAATTTTCAGCAGGCACCTAACTTAAGTTGAACTAATTTTTTTTTAAAATGGCTATATATAAACTGACATTCTACATTAAAATAAATAAATAAAAAAGACATATATAATACAAATAGGATGGACTAACAAAGAATATACCAATTCTCCAAAACAAACTAAGCATGACCCTAAGAAGCTTTTGATATCACGTGGCTGCCTCTGCTACACCATTTACTCCTCTACCTTCATCTTTACCGCTCGAGACCTCTGCTCTATCATCGATATGCTTCCCAAAGCTCAGAGTTCCACTAACATCCAGCTGAATCTCTTTGGTACTTACATCATCATGTCGCTCAACATGCGTGCTAAATGCTTCAGGGCAACTTGTAAGCAACTTGGCAGACTCTGGCAAAGATGTGAGACCGGTTTGAATTCTGTTGCCATCCCAGTAACCGTAGCTTGTAATAGGAACATTCTGAAGGTGTTGCTGATTAATGTACTGATGTCTTGTATCATGGTCCCTGCTCAAGCTTAACGATGACCTGATACTTCTGCCTGGATTGTGTTTTTGCTTGCCTTCACTCTCATCAGCGGTTAGTACTGTGCCAAACAGCTTCACATTGCCATTCTTATCGAGCCTCTTAGTATCAGACAAACTAAATGAATGGCTCCTGCTATGACCAGATCTTCCATCTTTATGGTATAATGTTAGAGGCTTAGTAGCTGAACTAGTACACTTGTTGAGTGAGAAACCGTCACCTGTACTTTGGGTTTTCACAATCAAATCAGATTTTGACCTACTTATCCTGCTCGGATCTTGCATGAATGATCTCTGGGGAATTTGATAAGATTCCGTACTAGTCGCATTTAGTAGACCATTCTGCTCAGGGTTGACATGACCTAAAACCCGAAGCCTCCAATCCAAATCCGGATTGACCTCAGAAAACTGCCAACCCAAGTTATTTGTTTGGACAACTTGTCCAACAAGAGAATTTGATAACTCAGACTCTGTATGGCAATTGGTATTCCCCTGTGGTACACTGACGCCTAAAAGATTTTCTCTCGACACATCAATGGGAACATGGTGTAGACACTCAGTGTATCTGAAACTTGAAGATGCAGCTTCAGCCTTAAGGCCAGAACTTCTGGTTCTGTTTGCAGCTTGCATTACTCCATCCTGATTCTTTGAACTTTGTTTAGGCAATGCTGCACATTGACCTCCTGAGCCCTTGCATGAGCTTTCTGTAGGAGTCTCCACAACAATATTGGAAAGAACGCCTGAGCCACAATACAAGGGATCAGAAGATACAACGACAGATGTCAAATTACCTTCATCTGTTTCCATTGACAATATATCATTGCTCTTAATTTGCTGACACTGGCTCTCAACAGTATTAATGTCTACCAAATCTCTGCAAGGTTCCGAAACAAGACCCGGGACATCCCCATTGATGATATATGTATTGTTCACGAGATTAGTACCATCTTTCAAACACAGATATGTCTGCTCATTATCTTGTTCTGGTCTACTAAGGCTGACTTTCACATTTGCAGAGCCTGAATGATTAGCTCCCTCCTGTTTCATATTAAAAGGTGAGGTAGGAAAATTCAGACTTATCTTGGAGCTCACTCCATTATGGCATATGCCAGAGTCGTTCTCCATAGCACAAGGATCTTCCAAGTCGCTACCACCCTCATTGGCAGATGTGCTTACATTTCCAGACCCAGACTGTATACATTCCAACCCAAGGCATTTCCGAACTTTGCTAAAGAAAACCTTACATTGATCCGGAGACCTTGTCCTGACGAACCTCGATATTGAAGCAAAATTTTTCCCAAATAGCGAGAACCCTTTTATAAAGGCAGATCTTTCATTATCTGTCCAATGAATACGGCCCGTTTCTCCACAGCTCTCTTCCGAGCATGAGTCATCATCTTCATTGCTGTCCTCATTCTGTGTAGTATGAAATATTCGAGGTTTTTTTACAAGAGAATCAAACTTCAAATGATCCATACACCTCTCTCTAGAGTTCACGGAAGTCCTTAAGCAAGAATTTATCTGTTCGGATGAGAAGGGACCAACAGCTAGAACATCTGCAGCAAGACTTCTCTTACGAGGGAAATCAAATCTGTAGGAGCACCGTTCAGAGTTATTCCCATCAGGCTGCAATGCCAATGAATTAGAACTGCTGCACCCTCTAAGGGTGATCCTTTTGGAAGAGATCTGCCTGGTTGATGCCGCCTTTTCTGCGTTTGCTGCTAAAATGGAGACGGCACCTAAAATATCAAGAGAGGCAGCTCTAATATCACGTTTCCACTTTTTTCGTGGCGCCAACATGTAAGTGTGTTTCCCTTCTTTACCATAAGCACGCTGTTTCTTTATTTTCCCAAAACAGTCAGACTTGTGGTTCTTGTAGTAGTAATCAATACAGTCTGCAGTTGTCTTTTGGGTAAGATATGAAGCAATTTTTTTGAAATCCTTCCCGTGCATTGCTAGCATATTCAGAAATGTCTCTTTCTCCTCTGAGGTCCAAGGATTAATCATTGTTCTTTCCTTCTCAACGTCACATGGATCTTCAACCAGTCCATTGCTAGAGATAAACCTCGACATCGCCCTCTCTTTCTCATCTAAAATCATCGCAGGCATTCTCAAAATGTCTCTAAGAGGCTTTAGACAGGTACCCTGAAGTAGCTTTTCCATATAATTTATGAGCTCTGTTTCGGAGGCTACACTATTCCTTCTTGGAGCTGCACGTGTGGTTTAGAACAGTTATCAAATTTCAAATTTTGAAGAAAAAGACTTCAATTCATCTGTTATCATTATCCAAAAGTTTTACAAAGCAATCATCTCCTGCGTATGAGATACATTCTACTGGCTCAAGGCAACTAGAAGAAAGTTATGTCAGCATCTTTTTGGGCTACACCTTCTAGTTATACAAGCTAGGTGTTAAAATATGACAGTGGGAACAATAATAAATAAAATCCAAAATCTAACAAAAATAACCTAGCATTACCAATATTTAACAAACTCGTTAACATGGAATGCCTTTGAACTTAGCTTGCAAATAAAGAATTATGTCGACTATTTGACAGCTCTGGTGGCCAGAGAACATATTGCATCATGGTTCAACTGACTGTCAAAAGTTCTCAAGAGTTCTACGTGTTTTTTCTCAACAGCTTATGTTCCCTCGACAAGTCATACATTTCAAGTCGCTATAACTATGACAAATACTTACCTCAGAAAAAGGTAAAAGCCAAAGATAGATACTCTAAAGAAACACATAACAAGACTGACACCTTACGAGGACAAGATAAAAACCAAAGTTTATCACAGAAAAGGACAAACTACGAAAAGCTTAAAATACCCAGAGCAAAAAGGAGAGACAAAAATAATTGAGAACTTTACCTGAAGAAGAGAACCTCAGGCGTACAGATTGGGGAAGCTTCAGTTGCCCACTATTTTTTGCATTTGAATATAGTTCTGTTTTTTTGTTAGACTTCAGTTGGTACTTTGTTAAAGCTAGCTGATGCACATCTTTCTTCCAAGAGTGCTGAAACGCTTTAAACTGAAGGAGCAACATTTTCTCCTTAGCTCTCAAGAGCTCTATCCTATCAGCAATTTTTTCTTTAACATGAGAATCACACTGCCTTTGAAGTATGCCAGGGAATCTTGAGTCATCCAACGAACTGAAATCTCTTAGAAGAAATTCATTAAACACTTCAGATGATTCACTGGCATATTTCTTATTGGAAGATAATAACTTAGCACAGAGCACGTCTTCATTGGAGGCTATGCTATCATCAGCAGAAGAAAACTCAGTTTCCTGATTGGCAAAAGCAGATGTGTTAATCTCTTTGGAAGAAGCGCCGACCTTCATAGACGGTATGGGCAGCTTGTCTTCATTGCTTTCAACAGTGGCAAAAGATTGGGAAAGAGAGTTATCTTCTCCAAGACTAGCCTCAAAAACATCAACAGTAACCTTGGCTAGAACAGCCTGATGAACAGGATCCTTCACCAATGTTTCAGCTACAGAGGAATCTGCTGCCTTAGAACCCAAAATACAAGAGGCTTTTTGCTCCTTGTGCACATTTTCATCTCCCTCGCAACGGTATGAACCGGATCCAATAATACAGCAGTGTCTTCCACCCTCAACCTTTAGCGTCCTATGTTTGTTTTCAAGCTGATCAATTTCTGATTCAGTCATCTCCACAGCTTTCAAAATATCACCTTTCCAGGCAAGTAATTTGTTCATTGATGTCATTTGGACAGAACTGGAATCCCCTGTAGCAGGATCATCAGTACCAATCAACTCATTCAGCAAACAGCCAAATCGCTCCATTGAGATGCTATCAAGCTCCTCCATATGGATTGGAAAGCGTTCAAGGTGAATACTAGACACGGGACTAGGTGAACGGCACATGTTACTGACATTACTAGAAGCTACAGTAGCCTTCACATATGATTTATCTGCAAACCCTGCACACACACACCAAAAAAAAGTTACATGGGCATGCTACATAAGGAGTGACTGTATAAAAAACAAGTAGGAGACTTGACAGAAAGAAAAAGGAAATCAGTGTTTACAAGATGACAGAAGAGCTCAATTAATAGGAAAGTGGTGTAGATACCTCCAAATAGCACACGAAGAAAATAGCATGCAGAGCAATGTATATATTACCGTACCTGGTGATGAACTGCACGCTACAGAGGATGGAGTTGTAGGGGAACCATATTCTGGAACAATGGCTGCTGTAGGACTTTTATCAGCAGTAATTTTGTTGAAAGAATGCAGTTCGTCAGCACCGTCTTCCAACAATGTTGTTCCATCTTCGTTTGTGTTAACATCAACTTTTTTTTTCTCATATTTTGCCAGCCCCTCACCCCACCCAAGACGTTGTTTCTTCCTAGAAATCATCTCCTCAGGAAGATGAGTAGTTGTGGCACATACAGTAGCATCTCCTGAAGAAGATTGAGTCACAACAACAATTTTAGGAACCTCATTTGTCCGATCGCTGGAATCAACAGCCCCCAAGCTTTTCAAGCTACTTGAGTGACTAAAACCTGAACTCTGAGACGCAAAACTCCCAGAATAGGTCCATACTGGAAGTTTACCACTTGATGCCAGAAAACTCTCCTTCCCACTTTTCCTGGCAACGTCTAAATCACTGATTCCATGTAACCTATTATCTTGTGGGTCTTTCAGGTGAATCTGTTCCCCAGCGCCCTCTAGCTCTGCATTGAGGATTGGAGGAACTAATGAATTATCATTAGCTAGCCTTCTGCCATACATCAAATCATTGCATTGCTTGGCTGGAGAACAAGACTTATTGCCATAATTGTTTTCCGAAGAAGGCCGTTCAAAGAAACTAACACAATCAGAATGAGGATCTGATGGAAGTGATAGCCTTTGATCTGGAAATTTAGGCTCGTTTTTAAATTTAAGGGTCCGGACTGCGGTACAGAGCCCAACGTCTGGCTGATGAGTGGAGTTGACTCCATTCCAAGAGTTCACCACAGTAGTATCAGTCTCCACAAAATGTGGTGGCCTTTCATCAACTGACCTCCGACCATTTCTAATACCACATGGCCTCTCAAAACCTCTAGAAGATCCGTTGCTCATCTCCCATGTATTGCATTTCCAGTCCTTCTGGCTTAAAGAAACTCTATCATCTTTACAATTCCTGGTATACCTCCAGTCTCCACGTGATGCTGATGGTCTATAGTAGCCAGTTTCAAACATCCGGGCACTGGACCGTGAAGATATGTATCCATGACTAGTCTCCTCGCCAAACTGGTGCCGTCCACCCTGCTTACCATGACCTTGAGAAAGTTTTGAATACAAAGACGAAGATGAAAATTATACACTATGCAAGACCTATATTACCTAAGGGAAAATAAAAATCCATAACCATCATAACACAGCAAGCAAATTGGGTACTTATAATGCTGGAAACAAGACTTATAGGGTTATTAATAAGGAAGAAGTTAGGTTCTTCTTTTGTTTTCAGATTCAACTGATGTAACAAAGTCCTCTCGCTGTCAAAACTATATCTACCGGAGTATTAAATTCCTAAAATAGACAATCAAAAGAAAAATGGAGCCTCGAGATTCTAAGCCCTAATTAGCAAGAAAGAAGGAAGCAAGATACGAAAAAAATATAGAAAAGGGAGTTAGGTCTTACAAGAAGGCCTACGGAAGTCTCCAGATCCCCAGCGTGAAAACTCGCGAGGAACATGGTGAAAAGAAGGAGTTGTAGGCGAATTTCTCCATCTAAAAGGCGAATCGAAAGATGGTTCAGGCCTCTCGTGCTTCCTTTGCCTCAAGAGCTCCTTCCGATCCCACGATGCGTGATCCTGCGGCATCAAGTTATCCAACACAGTCACATAAGAGTAACCTTGAACCCACTTCAGAGTCCGTCCGTCCGTCTGTGACTAAATGAGATAAGGGGGTCGCAAAAAGGCGGAAAAAGAAGAGAGCTGCAATCAATGAGCCCGTCTTCCAGGAAAAAAAACTGAGACCAAATCAGAGATGCCGCAGTTAGAGACTAGGGTTTCTTCAATTTGAAGGTTGAAGGAGTTATCGCTCAAATATGGCGGAAACAGAAACAAAGAAGGTACCTGGAAGGAGCCGAGCAGTAATCACTACTGAGAGAACGGAGATTCCACCCGTGGAGAAAAATCTGAAGGAGAAAGAGGCTTCCTTGAATTTCGGGTCGAAGACAAAGTTGATTTATCAGGCGATTCTGTCTGTATTAGCTCGAAGGAGAAGAGAATGGAGATAGAGAGAGAGAGAGAGAAAAAAAGAAAATCCCTGTAACCTAAAGACGCCAATAAAACCATATTTCAATATATTTTTGACGTCCGCACTATTTATATGATAAAACTATTTCAAAACATAAAATAATAATATGACTTTACTTATTGATGTAAGAAAAACAAAAACTTACTTATTTACTTTTTTTTCTTCCAATCATCTTATGATCTAAATCCAGAATTTGTCTGTGTATTCACCTCTCATCCAAAGCACTAACCAAAGCCTTAATCTAAGTTAGTAATATTAATCATTATCTCCATTTAATTAATATCATTTGGAACCAATGAGAACATAGAAAATACTTTAATTAAAAATAAAAACCTTAAGAGAGCTCTCATTGACTTGTGAAGTTGATTTATTAAGCACACAGAGAGACAGAGCGACAAAGAAAGAGACGGCTTTCCACGGTAGGATTGACACAGCGGTTTCCTTAAAATTTTCAAACAATCTTCGAAGTTCGCAGATCCTTGGTCTTCTTGGTGATGGCGCATCAGGACAACCTGGCTCATCGGTATAGTTGTGTCTGTTTTCCAAATCAAATCAATCGTCTCTGTTTTTTTTTTTTACTTGTAGGTTCCATAGTTCCAACTACTATATTGACTAGAGTCGTTTGCAATCAAATCACATGTAGAAGCTGGTTGGTCTGTAATTAGGCGATTTTCTTATGGCTTATTAGATTATTTGGATCCGGTGCATTTTATAGGTCTATTGATTCAGACGCACAAGATCCTACTTCAATGACCATTGAATTTCTTCGTGCACGTTTGCTTACTGAAAGAGCTGTTTCCAAGAGCGCGAGAGCAAAGCTTGATGAACTCGCTGAGAAGGTTTGTCTTCGGCGTACATCATCTGTTCAGTGTTTTCTTTTTTGCGAACTTGTGTCCTCCAGTGTACTGGTTTTTAGCCTTGTGTCCTGTCTTAATCTTTAGGTAGCAGAGCTTGAGGAACAACTCAAGATTGTATCTTTACAGAGAAAGAAGGCAGAACAGGCAACTGCTGATGTCCTTGCAATTCTCGAAGAAAATGGGTTTACTGATGTCTCGGATGCTTATGATTCGAATTCTGATCATGAAGGCTATTCTCAGACAAATTCAGGTAAAGAGTTCTATCTGAATGGAGGAAAGATTCTGAATTAGGCGTTTAATGAGATTGAGTAACTCTCAGCATCGAGAAATTTATTTCTTTCCTAGTGTCTGGCAAAAGTATCTCCTGGAAAGGCCGCAGGAGAGAACCAGGTTCTTCTGACAAGATCAATGAATCCCGCACGAGGAGACAGAGAGGTTTTGATTCCAGTTATTTTTCCTCTCCTAGGCACCGCCAAGGAAGATCTTGTCGACAGATAAAACGCAACGAATCAAGGTCTGTTTATTATCCTCCATTGCTGAGTGATTTATGAGTGGCTACTATTGTGTGCATGCTAATCAAAAAACAAAATAATGCGCACCTTGCCTAGAGGCATGTGCTTTGAAATTTGAAATTGATGATTTTCAATCTCTTTATTAAACACAGGATCAATTTGCTTATATAGAAATCTTGTATAAAACCCACCACATTTCTAAACTTTCCAGAACTGTATCCGAAGGCTATAAGAGAGATGGAAATCCAGTTGATTACCAAGAAAACGGAGTTCAGAATGAAATGCTTCCTAAAACGAGTGGAGAAGCATCCATAACCGCGGTTGATGATCATGTTGTAAATCGAGATGGAAATTTGCAGAAGTTGTCAAATTCAAATGTTTTAGAGAAGAGAAACAGTATGGACATCAATTTGGAGAGAGCATTAGAAAATCGTGCACAAGTTATTGGATCTTTTGAAGGCATGGAAGAGACTCAAAAGGAATGGGAGAAAAAGTTCAGAGAGAATAAATCCTCTCCCCTGGTATGCCCTATGTCTCAGGCTTCGACCTCTGGAGGGGTCTTATTCATACATGTGAACTTGTTCATCAGTTGTGATTATGGTATTTTGACGTTTATATGAATCGAACTTCAAAAATTGTTAGAGGAGAATTCCGGAATTTGATCTCATGTTCTTTTCATATAGTGCAGGTTATTGCTCATATGTTGCACATTTGACTATCTCATTTTAGCATCTACCAAGATATTGTTTGTGAATTCGTTGATTCTGTCTTTTCTCCATTGTGTTAAGAAGTTATGGAAATGTTTACTTTTCCTTATCTTTTCATTCACTTCCTCACATATAGTTCACAAATATGAGATTATCACCATCTTGTTACAGAAGTCAATATCTATGAGATTATCTATAGTTCACAAATATGAAAAGGTCCAATTGGTTCTAGTCGCTGCTCATACATATATCACAGTAAAAGTTAGCATTCTGATAAAAATCAGTGAATTTGAAAATCCTGATCGATATTTATTGTCCAATCTTGCAGGATTTATGTGACGTAGGAAACCATTCAGATGTGACCGATGAAAGTAACGTGGAAAAAGGCCAAGCTCAGCTTCAAGGTTCCACAGTAGTCCCCACATTCTGTGATACAAGGTCTATAGCCAGTGAAGCTGACTTTAGGAAATCATTTGAAAATTTGCCACATGGCTCACCTGATAATTCAGTAACATCACCGGATAAGTTGTGCAAAAGTTGTGGATCTAAACCTGAGGAACAAGATGCTTCTCCTTCTGGAGACAAAGGAAAAAATATTTCCGAGAGTCCTAAAAGTGAGTGTTCCCATCCACAGAGCTGTAACGGTATCTGTGAGCACTCTTCATCCACAGTTTGGTCACCTTCTGTAACGCAACCAAACTCGAGAGGTGGTTCTCTTTGCAGTAATGCCAATACCATTCAGAAAGTAAATTATCCCTTAGTTCCAGCGGCAAAGGAGAAGTCTGATACCTGTGATAATGTACTCACTGCGCTAAAACAAGCTAAGTTGTCTCTGCAAGAGAAAATCAATAGCCTACATATTAGTAAACGTGAGAATCTTTCTGAAAGCTCCTATCCTTCAACACCAGGTTCATATATGAACACATACGCACTACCGATAGAGCCAGCATTTGGTACCAAACCATCTCTCACTGCTTCTAGCGTTGAGTCCATGGTAGAGTTTCCTGTTGGCTGTGCTGGACTTTTCCGAGTACCCACTGATTTTTCATCTGATGCATCAATGAGGAACAGCTTTCAAGTTTCGACCTCTCAGAAAGCTCTGGTTAGCCATATACCTGAGCGAAATATTACTATGTTACCTGGAGATCAGATTTTCACCAAAACATCCACCAAAATCCTCCCAAACGCTGGCTTTCAAAGCCAACTACGAGACACCAATCCTCCTTTGTTAATGGATCACCGCCCTTTGACCACTCCATACCTCGGTGGACCAAAATTATGGGCTGGCTTCAGGGCAGATGGTGTACCAATGGTTGATGCTCAAGAGTCCAGACTTTATAAAGGCTCAGGCAGTGTCTCTGGTAGAACATCTGGTTTTGAAGGTAATCAAGTATCCACAACTAGCTTCAACTTAGATAGAAAAGTGAGTACATATACTCCCATGACACCTACTCAAAGCTTGTATCCCGATTCAGTTCTGCGTAGTAGAGAAATGTATTCAACTCCTTATTATACACGTGCGGTTGGGCTGCCTCCTACTGGTGGTTCAGGTGATGGCTTATTTAGGCGAGTATGATTCTACTGGATGCATATGATCAAAGCGTCGATACCAGTGTTGGATATTGTCGTTGTATACACTGTTTGTAGAGTATATCAGCATTGTACGAATTTGGCCGAAACAAACTCAATATACTGTAAAGAAGAGGCAAAAGTTATGGATGTGATTCATAACTTTGGGATAGGACCTTGGTGGTTGATATGTATTAAATCAAGTTTTATTGATTATGTGTGTGTTCATTTGATCGTTTAATGATATTTACAAGCCACTGAAGATAAAACTTCTTGAAACTATGTTTTGTAAATCATGCCTTTACCCGTAATTACTACAATTGTAGTTATCTTACTAGATCTTAACTGGGAGACCCAGAGACTGTCCTGCAGTTGTTACCATGAAAATAGAGAAGCAAGTTATTGGATCACTAGAACACAACAAAAGAAGACAGCTATATCCAGAAATGGTTTGCCAAAACAGAAGTAAATGACACTCAAAAGAGTCTGAATACATACAGAGGAAAGGAAGAAATCTTCACCATAAAACTTTTCGGTGTTTTTGCTATACAGAACCAAAATGGGGAACGTTCGTGGTCCTCATGCAATATCATGACAAGGTTAATCATCATCAGCCTCTTCTTCTTTCTGATGCGAAGGTTGGTCATCATCATCGTCATCCACTGTCTCCTTTTTGTCACTTCTCTCGTTCCTCTCATTCCATCTTGCCCAGGCCCACTTCAGGACAAGAAACCCTCCAAGTGCATATACCTGACAAATAGTTTTAAAGAATATTCCTCTGAATCAATCATCTAGAATTCGTCTTTGTTGCAGGCTTTGAACACCATCAGAACAAATTAAGTCATGCTACTCAATTCTCAATCAATTCCTACTCTTGAATGTATAAAACAAGAACAAAACAGACAGCTAGCTTCTCCATAAAAGACAGAAGCGCCAGCTAATGTTTAAGGGTCTTCTATAGCAGAGCAAAAACAAAAACTGCAATCATCTTCAGCACTCTCAATGTGGCTGACTGAAACCAATAGAACTTTGGGAAACTGTAGCCGCTTTTGCTCTCGAGAAATCAGCTGGTTTTACTTTTTACATGAAGACTAACGTACAGAAATTCCTAGAGAGGAAATTCAAAGATGTTTCAGGGACTTTATCGATAGAAAAGAAAAGATTCGAAACTCCTAATTGAGATTACAAAAACCAGAACAGTTTCAACTTTCAACTAAAGTGGAGGCAATAATCTGAGGACATAAAGATACAATCAGTCAATCATCAACATCTACCATAGAGAGAGACAAGGTCTCCATACAATTTCCAAATGGCTACCCATTATAAAGAACATTCATGCCATGGAAAGCCAATCAAATCACAATTCCATGATTGTTCATCTAAGAAATCCCTAAAATACACATTTGATCAGCTACCTGCCACAGGACGAGGGAGTTGGAAGTCCTGCCGGAGCTGACCTCTGCTTCAAGTTTCAGTGGCTCTGCGTTCTTCGGCGGATTGTAGGGGAAAGAGACAGTCTCGAAGGTGGAGTTCTTAGAGTTCTTGTCTCCGGAGACATCCGTGGGTTTGGGACCATTGTCATCATTAACAGCAGGAGGAGGCTTAGGTTTGAGAAATGGGAATAAGTTGGAGACGAAAGAAGGTAGCTTCAGGGGAGAAGAATCCGAGATTTGAGAACGATGATCAGCTTCAGCCATTGTCCACCGCACGAGAGGTTTTGGAGTTTATGGCTTTGAATCGGCGGATTAGGCAACAATGGTCCGGTGGTCACTTCTCTTCACTTCTCCCTTTGTTTAACGACCACGTGTCTAAAATGGGCCGAAAGCCCAATTCGGTCCTAGACGAGATGGGTCCATTCTCTTTTATATTTTGAAAAATCAGTATTTGCAAAACGCTACACTAACAAACCAATCAACTACATTATCTAAAAAGCTCTTTCTCGTTTTCTTTGAAAATTCAAACCCACATTATGCAATATTATAAATAAGAATTTGGATAATTAAATCCTGGATTTCGGATATAAAGTTTACAAACCTCTTGATTAATGACATGGATGTTACAATATTTAAAATTTCAAGATTATCAAATGAAACTAACCTCATTTTTAAACCCATGACAAGAGTATGAGAGGGTATAATAGACTTTTATTTCTTCACCTGTTGTGTTATTGACAACTGAGAATTATTTTGTTTTCGGAGGACTGGACAAACAAAAATACCTCAGTAAGTTAACAATCTATGAGAAGAAACTAAAACCAATTTTTTGTAGTTGTGAAGGAGACCAAATGGGGGATAAAATGGAGCATGTGATAAGAGGTTATCATGTAGACCAGCAGTTCTGGTTCTGGATGTGAAGTGGGTCCGCTTCCAAGGCTTCTGATGCAGATTCATCAGTTGGAACTTTTCACAGAAGAAGTCTTCGAACATCTTTAAAATTTGAACGCAACTCAGACAGAAACGATGCTGAGATGAAACCGGTTTCATAAAAAAGCAATGAGTAACAAAGGAGAAAAACAGTGAACGATGGCAACAGAAAACTATTGGATGTTGCATTACCTCCCACTTGTCCATCAAAGATCCGATGATCAGCGGATAATGTTACATTCATCTTCGTTACAACAGAAGGCTTCTCAGATCCTGAAATAATGACCCAAAGAAAACTTGTCATAACCTCATCAAAATAGCAACAGGAAGTTGAAATCCAAAAGGATGTTTCTGTCTCACCATCTACTCCAATAACTGCCTCAACCACTTTATTTCCTCTACCAACTGCTAGAATTCCAGCCTGCAGGAAAATTGACGATCCTCAAGTTTATTACCCAACAACATATTTGCATCTCTATCAGGACTAAACTAAATCTTAAACGACAGTCAAACAAAAAGACATGCTCTATCATTTGCAACTAAGAGTACATCGTTATGGCTGTGATTACCTGAGGGGGATTAATGATTGCGCAGAAATGATCCACTGGATACATTCCAAGATTTGAAATGCTGAAACACGATACAAAACGGTTTACTCAGTACGTAGGGACATAATTCCAGAAGATGGCTTAAGAACTTAAAATTATGAATACCTGAACGTCCCTCCTTGAAACTCATGAGGAGCAAGCTTTCCAGATCGTGCCTTTTGTGCCAGCTCCTTAACCTGCTCCACAAATCAACTAAGATATCAATTTTGTAAGAAGTGATAGGCAGCACATGACATTGGTACGAATTAATTAAACAAGTGTACTGTGTAGCTTGGAAAATTCGTTAAACTTCACAGAAAATAAATTACCTCCAAGGAAATAGCAGAAATAGATTTCTGGTCTGCGTTCCTAATAATTGGAGTCATTAAGCCCTGCAACACATGCTATTAGAGTTTGTTTTGATGAAAAACAATAGAATTCTCATTCAACTGAACTAACAGAAGAGTACATGACGTTCTTTATATATACATGAGAGTTAGTTAAATATAACAGAAAACAGAGTATGTACATAATGTTTTCTTGTTATTTGGAGTATATGTTGATAGTCCCCCTCAAGATGGAGAGAATATAGATGAAACTCCCATCTTGCTGATTAACGAATGAAAATGTGTTGGATATAAAGCTTTTGTAAGAACATCAGCTAGTTGAGCATCAGTCCGAACATGAAGAAGCTTTAAAGAACCATCTTCCACCTTTTCTCGAACAATATGACAATCTATTTCTACATGTTTAGTACGCTCATGATAGACTGGATTTTTGGCAATATGCATTGCTGCCATGTTGTCGCAGAACATCTTCATAGGCATAGGAAGACAAACATGAAGATCCTTGACAAGTTTCTGTAACCATTGTAACTCCCGAACTGCAAAAGCCATACTTCGATATTCTGCTTCAGCAGATGAAGAAGATATTGTGTTTTGCTTTTTAGATTTCCATGAGATCAAGGAATCACCAAGAAATATACAATAACCGGTTACGGATCTTCTTGTATCTAAACAAGCACCCCAATCTGCGTCCGTAAATGCGATTAAAGACATATCAGAACTTGAGGAGTAAAAGAGACCATGACCTGCAGTGCCTTTAATGTACTGTAGTAATTTCATAAGAGCTTGATAGTGAGGAGTTCTTGGTGCCGATGTGTATTGAGCTAGTTTATGAACTGTAAAACAAATATCAGGTCTTGTAATGGTAAGATATATGAGTTTACCAATCAAGCTTCTATAAGATTCTGCATCGGCAATCAAGTCACCATCATCTTTTGACATTTTAGTATTTGGTGTCATGGGAATAGTCGAAGGCTTACAACCAAGAAGTCCGACTTCTTCAAGCATCTCAAGAGCATATTTCCTTTGACATATTGAAATTCCAGCTTTTGATCTTGCTATTTCCAATCCAAGAAAATATTTCAGAATGCCAAGATCCCTGAGTTTAAACTTGGATTTGAGCTGATTTTTCAAACTTGCTGCAACTTCATCATTGTTACTTGCTAAAACAATGTCATCGACATAAACGAGAACAATGACCAAAATTGTTCCATTTATCTTGGTAAAAAGAGTATAATCTGAACTTGATTTTGTAAAACCAAGATCAATCAAAGTATCAGAAAACTTCTTATACCATTGTCGTGATGCTTGTTTGAGCCCATATAAAGATTTTTCAAGTTTGCAAACAGCATTTGCAGGAAGAGAGTCCCCCTGTTTGGGACAATATCCAGGGGGAATTTTCATGTATATTTCCTCATCTAAGTCGCCATTGAGAAAGGCATTAGAGATATCCAGTTGATAGAGAAACCAGCCTAACTTTGCTGCCATAGCGAGCACCATTTTAACAGAAGACAATTTAGCAACAGGAGAATATGTATCAATATAATCGATACCCTCCTTTTGAGTATAGCCTTTTGCTACTAATCGTGCCTTATGTCTTTCTAGACTGCCATCAGCATTGTACTTCAACTTGAATACCCACTTACAACCTATAGCATGTTTATTTGGAGGTAAGGAAGTAATAGTCCAAGTATGAGTACCTTCAAGAGCTTGCAATTCGGTTTGAATAGCATTCATCCATTCCTTATATCTTTTAGCTTCTGTGTAAGATTTTGGTTCACTCTCCTTTGTCACTGAAGCTAAAAAATATCGATGAGAGGTGGACAGTTTGTCATAAGAAATGTATTTAGATATAGGATATGGAGTGCTATAGCGAGATGAATTGCAAACATAATCTTCAAGATAGGCTGGTGGCTTTTTCTTTCTGATGCCAAAGAGAGATTCTCTTGGTTGAATATCTGAATCGTCTATATCATGTTTCTCAGGAGACTTAGGTGGAAGTGCAGAATTTTGATGAAAAAACTGTTCAATCGAGTTGATGCCTGTATTTCCAGCAAAGGGAAATATCTCCTCGTAAAATTGGACATGTCTGGAGATAAGAATTGTCTTTGATTCAATATCCAGAAGTTTGTAGCCTTTGTATCCAGATGGATAACCCAGAAACACACAAGCTTTTGCTCTTGGTGCAAACTTGTGTCTTTGTTTAATAGAAGTGGATGCATAAGCTAGACAACCAAAGGCTCTTAAAGCTGTATACTCAGGAGGTTTCTGCATCAAGAGCTCAAAAGGTGATTTATTATCTAGCTGAGGAGATGGTAGTCGATTGATAAGAAACACTGCAGTCATGATGCATTCAGTCCAAAATTCAAGGGGTATTTGAGACTGAAACATCAAAGCTCTTGCAACATTCAAGAGGTGTTGATGTTTTCTTTCAACTACTGAGTTCTGTTGAGGTGTTTCCGGACAAGAGTGAAAGGATTTAATTCCTTTATCCTCAAAGAGTTTAGTGAAATTAAACTCAGGAGCATTGTCTGATCGGACTGCTTTAAGAGAAGTGTCAAATTGAGTCTCGATCATTTTGATAAATGTAGGAAACACTGTGAGAACTTCAGATTTCGTTTTCAGAAGATATATCCAGGTTGCTCTTGAATAGTCATCCACAATAGTTAGAAAATACTTGTATCCATTGTAAGAAGTCATTGCAAAGGGTCCCCAAGTATCGATGTGAACCAAATCAAAGGCTTTATTAGATCGATTTTGTCTAGCAACAAACGATAAGTGTTTCTGTTTGGCTAAATGACAAACTTTACAGTGTTCATGACTCAAGGACTTAGTCTTTGAAATGAACAACTTGTCGGATAAAATGTCTAACTTTTGTTTTGATGGATGACCGAGCCTTTGATGCCAAATTTCAGCTCGGTGAACTGTAGTGTTGCATATGACTGGACTTCTATCTGCTGAGGAATCAGAATTAACTTCAAGGAAGTAGAGATTGGAGACCAAGTTACCCTTGCCAATCGTCAACTCCTTGGAAATGTCCTGAATGTTGGAACCATTTGAATCAAACCATATACCACATTTCAAATGTCGTGTTAGAGCACTAACACTGATTAAATGGAATTTGAACTGGGGAATGTATAATACATTCTGAAGTATTATCTTGTCAGTAAGATATATGCTGCCTACCCCAATGATGTTCACATTTAAACCATTGGGCAGTGTGATAGTGCGATGTTGAGTGGGACAAAAATCATGAAACAGGCTTCGATCATATGAAACATGATGAGTTGCACCAGTATCTATGATCCATTTATTCATATTGTGGATCTTATTGTCATAAGGAGAAGACTTGTTGCTCACAGAACAGTATATGGAAGGATAGGAAATACCAGAAACTTGGTGAACTGCTGTATTCTCATTGGAACCTGCTACTTCTTCATTTGTTTCTGTAGCATTTTGAGGTTGAAGTTTGGAGGAGAAATATGCCACCAACTGTTGTATCTGATCTTTGCTAAGATCCATTCCTTGTTCTGTCGTCTTCAGGGAATTATCGAAAGTCATATGAGCTTGAAATCGTTGCGCTTGTCTTTGGTTCTTTGGTTTCCATCCAGGAGGATAACCATGAACTTTGTAGCAACGATCAACAGTATGACCTGCAAGACCACAGTGAGTACACGTGGACCTTGTTTTCTGATAAGGAGCCTTACCACTTGTGTGACTTGCTTGTCCTTGTACATTGAAAGCCGAGGGATTGGAAAGATTGTTAACTTTCTTTCGTTGTCCTTCATCTTGATCTAGCATGTTGTACATGTCAGATAGTGATGGTCGTGGCTTCATATTCAGAATGTGAGTTCTTGTTGCAGCAAATTCATCATTTAAGCCCATCAAAAATTGAACAATCCGAGTGGTCTCATGATCAGCTAACAATTTCTGGACTTGTGAACACCTGCAACCTCCTTTTTCAATTAAATTCTTGGTACAAGCAAGTCTTTCCCAAAGAGTTACCATCTTTGTGTAATATTCAGATAAATCCATGTTCCCTTGTCGAATGGAGTAAATTTCATTATCCAGATTGTAAATCAATGGTAAATTGCTTTTGTGAAATCGATTATGTAAATCGATCCACATGTCTGAGGCATCTTCAAAATACAAGATGCTTGCAGAAATTTGTTTTGAGACAGCATTTAGAATCCAAGCTTTAACCATGCTGTTACAACGAGTCCAGATTTTGTAAAGAGGATCTGATTCTACAGGTCTAATCAAAGATCCATCAACAAAACCTATCTTGTTCTTAGCTTCAAGACTCGTGCGCATGTTTATGATCCATGTGTTATAATTTTCTCCATTAAGAAGATCAGACACAAGGCTCATTCCTGGATGATCTCCAGAAGATAAGCAAAATGGATTATGAATGCTATCTACGGAATCAATACCTGAAGAAATCCGACTGGTGACAATCGGAGTTAAAGAGGTGTGATCGCCTTTGATCGACTTTGAATCACTTCGCGGCGTCTCTTGATTCAACGGAGAGTTATCGCGAGGTGATTCATTTTGATCAAACTGCACAACTCGACTCCTGAGCTTGGTTCCTTTTCTTCCCATGATGATGATCAAGAAAAAGAAGATTGCAAGCTGAAATGGATTCGAGGAAGATTCGGAAGAACCGAAAAAATTCTGGAAAAAAGTTTGATTTTCCGGGAATATTTGAGAGAATTTCTTAAGGCTCTGATACCATATTAGAGTTTGTTTTGATGAAAAACAATAGAATTCTCATTCAACTGAACTAACAGAAGAGTACATGACGTTCTTTATATATACATGAGAGTTAGTTAAATATAACAGAAAACAGAGTATGTACATAATGTTTTCTTGTTATTTGGAGTATATGTTGATACATGCCAACATGATGAGGTATTAACTATTCAAGTAATCGGAAAAGCCAACACAAGAGTATACCTTCTCAGTTGCAACTGCAATTGATATGTCAACATCCTCACACATAACAATATCTCCTTTCTCAGTATCCCAGAACGCTGCCAGACATTAAAAGCACTTTAGACAACCAAAAAGAAGGTTCAAGCAAGCACAAGGATAGATATCAACCACATGATTGCAATCCACAGATCATTACATCAAACTCCGTGAAAAATATCCTACTCGTAACAACTAAAACCGAATTCTAAAATTCATTACTAGTCTTAGTATCTCAAACAGGAAAATGGCATTGCAATTATTATTCCAACATGGATGCCCCATTACCTTAAAAAGTACAAACTAGTTTTAATCTAGCTCATCAATACAATTGGGAATAAACCATGGTTAGCATCATTTACAAGGATAAATCATTTCTCACCATTAGCTTGGCGTTTATTCCTCAGTGCGACTGCCACTGCTTTAATAACTATGTCATTGACCGACACTTTAACGCCATGGGTTTCTGTAGATCACGAAACCACAGTGCAATCTAAGCCTCTCAAATTGTCAACAAATACAAGTAAGTGGGATAAGGAGCAGACTACAGACCTTGAAGTTCTTTTCTAAATGCAAGAAGAGGATCCAATACAACATCTGCAGGCACACTAAAATGCTTAAACAGCAATAAAACACAAAGAATACAAAGTTTTGTGAATTACCAACCTGATGATAAATACAAATGGGGTGTATTCTGTTTTGATTCCAGTAAACGTTTAGCTATAATCTGTCAAGTGGGTAAAGTCAGAGAGAAGTCAGGATGTCATTATGATCCTAGTAGCACACTTCAGTGCTGAAAAAAATGTTTCCCCTTGAGTGATGGAACATTTTCCATCCACTATCAGTATTTGTAAGTTAGAAAAAATCTACGATATCGCTGTCATCTCAAAGAATGCAGATCAAGAGAGTTGCAACCAAAAGTTCTTGCATCTTATCCTCGTGCAATTACATGACTGTGTCAAACGAACCGCCCCATAGCGTGCAGAATGTAACCATATACCTAAAGGTCAACCTTAACTACGTATTTGAAAACTCAAAACAGCATACATTAGGTACTTATTTCAGCCAAACCCTCCCAATCAAACGAACTGAAACATGTAGATATGGCTTATTCATGGCAGCTTCTGAATTCCTTCAAAGTGCCATATATACCTTTGTACAAGCCAGCATATTGTACAATGAAGTCAAACAACCTTATCAAAGAATTCATCAACAGGAAATATTTCATTATTGTCAACATATACAGCAATAAATGTTAACTACCTTGCGAATTTGACTATTGGGGAAATCTTCATAATTATCTGACTGTTTCACAGAAGACTTTGATTCAGGCAACGATATGGGAGATTTAGACAGGTTCTCCTTTGATGGCTGTTTCTTCTCCGTAGATGTCTCAGATGTTTTTCCAGAAGCAATTGCGGCAACAACATCTGATTTGAGTAATGTACCGTAAGGACCAGAAGCCTCAATTGATGATGTCTCCAATCCATGTTCTAAAATCAATATTTTTGCTGCAGGACTGATTTTTGTGAAGCCTGCTTTCCTCCCTCCGGATTTTTCTATGACAGTGTGAGGGGTTTGTTTTTCTGTCTCAACCTTAGTACCACCTCTGGAAGAAGACTTGATGGCTTCAATACTTTCAGCATCTTCAACCTACACAGAAGAAGGATTAACCTCTAATATCCCTTAATATGTAAGCACTTGTATTTTCAAATGTGTGCAGGCATCAGACGATACATAATGTAGCATGGAACTAGAAAGCACCTATCAAGTTATTCACAAAATGTGCATTACATAGAGGCTAGTAAACCAGTTGGATTAAATATACAAGTACAAAACAGTTTTCTGGCATCAAGAATTCAGTCAATGTATTTTTGACCTAAAAGACTTACTATAAGTGCAATCGGCTTTCCAACAGCCACATCCTTGGAACCTTCAGGAATTAGAATCTTAGCCAAGTACCTAAACAAAAATCCATCCACCAAGTTATACAATCTATTAATAGAGGAGCACTCATCAGAATATGAATGCAGCCGTTCTGTAAATCTTTTAATATAGAGGAAGCCCATGGTCATACCTAAACTAGGAAACATGAATCAACCTTTAACCATAGGAGACTAACATTCAAAGGAAGAACATTTGAACAAGATTTGACCTAAATTTTGCAATCACCATTTTCTTCTCACGTAAACCCAAAAAAGAAGCAATATCCACAGATTATGAATGCTATATACAATGAACATCACCAGGCTGCCTAGAAAAATAAATATTGTTTATGCTCCAAGTGATTTCTTATAGGAATAAAATGACAAGATATATAGTATACCCCTCTTCAAGGCTTTCAAATTCCAGAGTGGCTTTGTCAGTCTCGATCTCACCTATGACATCACCCACTTCAATCTGTTGACCAGGAATGAGAAAAATCAATTCAGGTACGTTCATAAGACCTGATTCCTAGTGGTGAAATTACAATGCTAAACTTCAGTTTTGGGTCACCAACCTTGTCACCCTCTTTTTTCCACCATTTTGCAATGTTACCTTGGTTCTGAAGATCAATGAACAAACATGTGATTTAGGGTCTCAGGAAACAAAAGGTGGATGCATTCTCATCCAAAACAAGGTAACACAAAATATGAAATTCCACACCATCGTGGGAGAAAGTGCAGGCATTTCTAAGACAACATGTGGGGGCAGATCTGATGCGTCAGGCTGAATGGAACCTCTTGGTTGTGTGCTTTCTTCAGGTTTCATCTCTTGATGAGCTGATGGTTCCTCTTTACCAACTCGTCCACCCTCTATGGTTGCAGGAACGTTTTGAATGTCTTCTTCCTCCTCAACCTTGATTACAAATAAATAAGATAAGATTAAACTTTTATCCATCAACACTTCTGTAGCAAGATGTTAATAAAAACACAAAATAGACTTAAGGTAACATCTAGAAGAAGAAACACTACAAAGGTTGTATCTTTGTCATCTTTTCCGACAATAAATATTGATAACGCAACACCAAAGATCTCTATGATTCGTTAAGTCCTTCACGATGTAAACTCAGGAAACAAAAGAAAATCAAGAGGCCAAGAGCAGACTAGTTAAAGAAAAAGGACTCCTAATGAGCAAAGGTCAATGTGTACATCACCTGTTGCAACATCATATTTGGTTTCTTTAAATGAATAAGACAGCCATTGTGCTTACCAGTACGGCAATTGGTGCATTAACAGGAATATCTTTTGATCCTTCAGTAACTAAAATCTTGGCCAGAAATCTACAGAACCATGCTTCATTGTAAGCCAATTGATATTTGCATATATTTATAATGAGGCTGATATTTGAATTACAAATGTGTGGAATGGAAAATACAAAATCATGAACAGGCTTTTCTAGATTACCCTTCTTCTTGACTCTCAAGTTCTACAGTGGCTTTGTCTGTCTCTATCTCACAGAGTATATCGCCCACCTCTATCTATTAGGAAAAATCAAAATTCAACCAGTTACTTAAAAATTCCACATTTTATATTTCTTTGTTTGCTAATTCATCAAATTATCATTCTATCATTATTCTTAAATAACATTATGCATGTCGACTGAAGCTTTGTCAACCAAAAATAAGAAACCCCACCTTATCACCTTCTTTCTTCCTCCATTTCGCAATATTTCCATGACTCTGCAAAATCCCAACAAACATAAAACAAAGACTTCTCGCAGTGAGTCCAAAATATCTTTACAAGATTATAGTCGTATTTCCTAACCATTGTAGGAGACAAGGCTGGCATCGTAAGAACTGTATGTGGTGTGGATCCTACAACCCAAAGACAAAAAATAACAGAAGAATCTTGTACAATTAATTGTATCTTCTGTAATGTAAGATAGAAGCACAAACATTAGAGAAAGGAGCGTTATGGGAAGGTTTTTGCACCTCCATCAACCAACATATTTTTTCTTTGCAAGATAAGCGAAAATTGCCATTAATTCTTCATATCGCCCACTTAATATCTGTGTCTTGGTAATTTTATGGCTAAAACAATTATACATTTGTTTGTTGATTTATCAGATGAAAGTGCCATATATGGACTAGTTTAATTTCTTTGTAGACTCATTGATGAAAGCCTCTATTCCATGAGATGAAATAGCGATTATATGAATACCTGTAGTGGAAAAGTTTTGCACACCAAACGGCAGCTACATGAAAACAATATATTTGAGAAAAGAAATATATGAAAGTAATAAAAAACAGTAATAACTGTAAAACTGACAATGGAATTTGGGGAACTATCATCCATTCTTGTAATCATGCCAATCAAGGAAGACCTGAAAATGTAGATCAGACAAAGCCTGAGAAAGGAAAAACACATATTTCCCATTGCTTTTACAAAAACGAGTTCAGTGTAAATTAGTGAGCTATGAATAACACATACGAAAAGATTTATATAACCATCTAAATTTTTGTTTAATAATTTTATATCTTGAGTGCCTACGATAAACTATCATCTCTACATGAATAAATTATCGTCCTCAATTTCCAGGAAAAAGAAGTTATCACTGTATAGACATACGTAAGCCTCATCTAACAAAAAATAGATCTTAAAAGAAAAATGTACAAGATAGAGTCAAACCTAGAGAAACGAATAAAACAGGGATTGGGATAGACAGTTCATGTTGTTCTTAACAGTAGTATTAATCGTACAACAATTTGGGTAAAACTTTTTTGCACCCATCACCAATTACCAAGATTTTTGATATCGAACACATACCTCACACCATTACTGCTACTAATCTTGTCGTCCAAGTTGTATAGTCCATTAGAAAAGCTGAATCAGAGAGCACATGGTCAAATGTATTGGGGTACCAGTTTTTGGTACCATTACTACTACCAGTTTTTGGTACCAGGGACAGAAATATAAAATGTCACGCACCACACCCCAAACAAAAGAAAATAAAGAAGAGAAAATTCATTCCCATGTTCTGGGAGCTGCTAATCCAACATCTATCAATGCCACTGATTGCAACTCAACATGAACAAAAGGAAAGGTTGATTAAAATGTTTGAAGAAAACTGTAACTTAGTAATGTTTAAACCCCAACGCCAGCTAAAACGGGAATTCTAACCACCAATCTCTATTGTCCTGCTGTGGTTGCCGCAGAGGAGGAAACAAAGGTGGACTCCGAACAACCAATCAGCAAGGATTAAGCCAAAGTATTCTTTACAAACAAACAAATTATTCACTAACTCTGAGTGTTTGAGCATAGAAAACACAACGGAAAACCCATCTGTCATATATTTAGAAACTTGACAGCAAGTTGGTATATATACTTATTAAACAAGAAGATTGTCTAGCTCAAGGCTATTAGAATTAACCAATACAGGAAGGACTCTCACTTGTTGTGCAATACGAACAATACTCTCACTTGTTTTCCTACACTAGAGACGATAAACTCTTACACATCGCTATACAATATGCAATAAGAATTCCGAAAAAATCCATGGAAGATTGCCGGAGAAAAAACAAATAAAATGAAATTCAACTGAAAGACCAGGCCACTTCTATCGAATTGCCAAGGATCAAAAATGTCATCAAAACCACGAAAGAAGCCGGAAAAGAGAGAAGACGCGTGAACAGAATAAGCGTACCAAGTATGGAATCCGGAGGCATGAGAGAGAAGACGAGCTCTGAGTAGTGAAGTGCGGGCGATCGCTGCGTGTCGGAGGAGCGGAAGCACCATGACAGCAGTTCGAGAAAGAGTGAGGGTTCAGGAATCACAAATTCAGAATGGGAGGGAGACGATTGAAATCGATAAACTTGAATTATGGTCAGATCGCAGCGACAGCAAAGAACGATCCTCGTGATGAGAATGTTCAGATTCCTGCCCGGTTCGGTCCGGCCCGGATCGAAAACCCGTAACGGCTCTAATCATAATTAAATGTTTGGTTTGAATGGAGAACCGAAAATTAGAAACTTCAGAAACCGTTAATTTTACGGGAATAGGAAGAAAAGTTAGAGTTTTGGGCTCTGGTGAGGATAACCCCAATATACTTTGTGGTGAACTCGAGCCCGGTAAGAGGAAAGGAAGATCGACTGAATCTATGCACGTTTCTATGAATGTTTGCATTCTTCATTTGTCTGCTGCGACTGCAGTCAGATATTTCGGTTAGACGCTATAATATTATTTTTTATTTGATCATAACAGGTTATTGCCGTAGATTTTATCGTAATTATTTTATCGCAAACGTTACAATTTCGCACCGGTTTAAATTTTTTATCGCAGTTTTTTGCGATCGACCGCAACGTTTGACCGCAGAAAGTTACAACGGTCAAACGAACAACGTTTTGTCACATGATGCAACCACAACTTCCTACGGCTACGAACGAACATCCCTATTGTTTTTGTGTATCAAAATCTCTGCAAAGTACACAAACGTTCATGTATCAAATCAACACACTTCCATTTTCACTATTAACTGAAATATTGTACTTATTACCAGCTATATTTTCATATATCGAGAGAAGGAGAGCTTAATATTACCAAAATATCAAACACACTTTTCTATACATTTGCAAAGGATAACGAGATTCGGACAAGAAAGCAATCCACGTCTTCAAAACCTTCAAGAAGGCAACATTTTATGATCATTTGGCACTTTGGAGTCGCACCAACCGGTTAAGATTAAGGGTATTTACTGTTTCATGCTAGGGCTAGGTGTTTGGATACCCATTCGAATTCGGGTCAAATTTTTTGGGGTTTCGGATTTTGGGGTCAGAAATGTAAGACCCATTCATATATCTATAAATTTTGGGTCGGCTTCAGTTCGGATTTTTCTAAGTTCCGATTCGGTTCGGGTTTTAAGTTTGGGTTCGGATTAGTTCGGGTTTTGAACATGGGTTTGGATTGGTTTGGATTTTCAACACGGGTTCATATTGGTTCAGACTTTGTATCCGAAATAAGTATATATATGGATTCGGGTTATTTCGTACTTTTATCAACAATGGATATATGTTATTCCAAATAACCAAAAAAGAATCAAAAATAACAAAAAATATTAAATATCAGAAGTAAAAATTAAATTATCTCACTATTGATTCTCGTCATGTATTATGTTCTAACCATAAATTTTTTTCTAGATTTACATAAATATATATTATTGGATAAATATAAAACTTCAATTAATTGATTTTATTTAAGTTCTTAAAATTAGTAGATAAACTTTAAAAATGTTTTTATGTTAATTTTATTGAAAATTAATAAGTTTTATGATAATATTTAAAAGGATCAAATAAAAAATCTCTAATTAACAAAAAAATCATTAATTTAGATTTGCTAAATATGCAAATAACAAATTTTAATTTTAGAAATAATTAATTAACAAGATGTGAAATATCCAATTTATATATATTTAAACCAAATTATGCTTCGGGTTTTGGGTATACCTGAACCCAAAGTACTATTTTGGATATACCCAAACCCAAAGTACTAAGTAAACAAAATTCATTCAGATATTTTCAAATACTCATACTTGTTCAGATTCGGGTATTTTGGATCGGTTTCGGGTTAGGATTTCAAATTCAGTTAATATGCACAATCCTATTTAATGCGTACATGTCATGTTAAAATCACTCTCAAAATCCCTAATATATTATTTGAGAAACATTTTAAAAAAATAATTTCACTTGACGTGTTAATTAACATAAATGCCGTGTTGACGTATGTTATCAAAATAAATTTCAAATAAATATATAAATAATCATAATTTACTATAATAATTACGATATATGTAATTGTTATTAATTTAATTAAATAATCAATATATTTTATTAAACTAACTAAAAATACTATTAAATTGGTAAAAATAATTATTTTATTTCTTTAATTTATATATATCCAAAAATAACATTAAAATATTTTTAAAATAAGAATTAAAATTATATAAATATTTAATTTATATTTATTAACAAATAATATTATATAATTTACGAATATTTTTCTTTACACTAATCTGTGTAATAATCTAATCTGTGAATTAAACGCTGAGTATTTATATTTACAAAAGTATTTAATATCAAAAAATTAGTTTTATATTTAGTTTTAGAGGACACCACAATTGGAAGTGTGTGTATATATAGATCGCGGGAGCACGTTGTGTCCTAGTTGTATTAAATTTGGCATCGGAACAAGGATCAAAAGAATATCCTTTCCTACATCCTCCTTTAGTCCTTTGACTTCTGTAACCTGTGCACGATTTTAGTTCCGAACTACAGCGCTATTCTCTGTTTATGTCTAGTTTTGTCAAATTTGAGATTTTGCAATCCCATTAAAATACCCAACAAAAATCTCTGTCCAATTTGCAAAGTCAACTCCTTTTTCCACTTCAGCTTTGGAAAAAAACAGTTTTGTATATAAAGATCCGAATTGGCGTGGAAGAGATACCTACAATATTAGATTTGTGTAGAGACGAAAGAGGAAAAATCAATCAATCAATTCAATGGAGATTGAAGAAGCGAGTCGTGAAAGTGGGCATGTTGTCTGTGGATCATGGATTCGTCGCCCTAGGAAAGTAAACTGGGCCATTATTGCCAGAGCTGCCAAACGCCGTGGCTCGTCTGTCTCTTCTCCGGCTCTCCTTCACATCTTCTCTTTCGATCCCATCACTACTTCTCTCTCCTCCTCTCCCTTGGTAATTCCACCCAACACCAATTAGTCTTTTTTTGGGTGTGGAACGAATCGAGCTTCGAAATCTTATTGGTTTTGGGTGAAATCTAGGGTTTTCTTTTAATTGGAAAATTTGGGTGTTCTGAATCATGGAAGAATTTTAGGGTTTTTTCTCTTTCACAATTGCATGTTTTCAAGTTGTTTTCCTTTGATTCCGAGAAACCAAGACAAGCCCTTTTCTTAAGTATTTACTTCCTTTGACTAATGAAAAGCAAAACTAAACTGTTCTTTATTTCTTTGATCAAAGGCAACACATACGCTTAAGGAGACTGATGGTGATCCCGTGGCAGTTTCAGTGCATCCCGGTGGAGATTATTTTGTTTGCTCAACATCCAAAGGTGGTTGCAAGTACGTTTCTTCCTTGCTTTTATTGCCCAAATTGTGATCAAATACAATGTTTCTGACTTCGTTGAGCTGGTATTGTTAAATGTATAGCGATCTTGTCCTGAGAACTAGCCATCAAACGATAGAATCTGAACGTCATATCTGCCTCATTGTCTATACAAACTTTGTTTACGGTAAAAAAAATTTATTCGGTTTCAGGTTGTTTGAGATTGCCGGAGGAGCAACAGGTATTGCGATCCTAGCCAAAGAATTCCTTCCTCTCCAAAATGCTGGACTACAAAAGTGTATGGCCTTCAGCTTTGATGGATCTAAATTAGCTGTTGGAGGAATGGTAAGGAGGGACCAAAACTGCTTTATAAGATCTTTGTTCTTTTGCTGTTGCGACAAATGTTATTGTAGCTTACTACAAGCTATATGCAGGATGGATGTCTCAGAATTCTAGAGTGGCCAAACCTAAGTGTAATTTTGGATGAACCAAAGGCACACAAATCCATCCGGGATATGGATTTTAGGTAACAACTGGAATCTTCTCTCCCATTGTCTCTCCTTTCATATTATTTTCATATTTGACCTAGAAAAAGGGTCTTCTATAAAGATTTGGGACTCCTGTCACACAACACAAATAGAAACCAACGGAGATTGTGAAACAAAGCCGATTTTGTTGCATCTCACTCATCTATGCATCTTTTGTTGTAGTCTTGACTCAGAGTTCTTAGCTACAACATCAACTGATGGATCAGCTAGAATATGGAAAGCAGATGGTTTTCCTTTGTCAACTTTGGAACGTGGCGGGGTATGTGATAGTGAGAGTGAAAGTCTGGATTTGGATGCCTTAATTTATAAACTAATTATATCCAGTGAAATCTGCATGAAGGACGAGTTTCATGTCTATGTTTTTTTTCCCAAGAAATATAATTCTGAGATTTATTTGTTTTAAGTTGCCTTTTTCTTGTTACTCTCTTCTCTTATAACATCTTCAAAATTTTCCTATATTGGCTTCTGACGTATCCTGATTCTGATATTGTCATGTATGCAGGATGAAAATATTGAACTGTGCCGGTTCTCTAAAGATGGAACCAAACCTTTTCTGTTTTGTGCTGCTCAGAGAGGTATCTAATATAGCAACTCTCGAGTAAACTATTGCAAGATTGACTTTTGTGTTAAAAAACAACATATGAAAGTTTCAACAATTGGAATCAGGTGATACTCCTGTGGTCAATGTTTATGACATTAGTGCATGGAAGAAGCTTGGTTTCAAGAAGCTGTCAAGGAAGACGGCCTCGACAATGGCCGTGAGCTTGGATGGCAAATATATTGCTTTGTGAGTGTGTTTCCTCATCCTGGGCTGTGGTTATTGCTTTCAGGCTTTTGATTAAAAAACTCATATTGTGCACCATATTTGTAGAGGTGGCAAAGATGGAGATGTATCTGTTGCTGAAGTTAAGACAATGGAAATCTACCACTACAGTAAGAGGCTACATCTTGGTCAATCCATTGCTTCACTTGAATTCTGCCCTAGTGAAAGGTAACTGAAAAGATAATGACAAATCAAAACCCGGAAATCTCATTATTGTTATTTAGAATAGCATTGTTTCTAACATCTATCTAATTGGCTCCCTTGTTAACATCTTAGGGTTTTGCTGACAACTTCGAGCGAATGGGGTGAGATGGTGACCAAACTCAGTGTACCAAAGGAGTGGAAAGGTTTGTTGCTGATATCTTTCTCTCTGCAACTAGTATTGGCGCATACACGTATATATATCACTCATATCTATTTTGTATTATGTGCAGAGTGGCAGATTTATGCGCTGTTGTTTTGCTTGTTCATGGCATCAGTCATTGCTGCATACGTTTTCTTCGAGAACTCAGATTCTTTTTGGAAGTTGCCAATGGGGAAAGATCAAAGAAGACCAAAGATTAGTCTTTTTGGAGATTCCTCCACGCCCACTGAAGATCATAATAGGTGGAACTTGGACCTATAGAAAACATTATGTAAATCCATGAAACTTTTTTCTGGTTTTTTTTTCTTCAAAACATTTGTTTTGGTTTCCACTATTTCGTTATTCTGATTTTTTGTCTGACAATAACTCTTTTTATTCTAAAGTTAATCGTTTTGCAGTTTTTGCTCCGTTAATCAGTCTTCTTTGATTTCATTCATTATCTACTGAGTTATTGTTGTGTGAAGCACATGTGTCTGGTCTTTCTTTTTTGTTCTTCAAAATATTTTAAAGGTAATAAATTGCGGAGAAGATATTTTCATTGCACGTGAGTTACAGTTTCATCAGCCACATGTAGGTCGGTAGCAACCACAGACATGATTACGTCACGTGGGTGGTCTGATTTTATTTACTTTTTGGCCGACGTTCCACGACTACCTGTGTTGAAAAGCGTAAAGGGGTTTTTTATATATATGAACTATGCTCCCAAAATTGAAATCATGTCTCCTGATGCTCTCTCGAATTCTAAAAATTTCTAATTTCGATTTCCAAAAGGATAAAAAAACGAAAAGATAAGTTGGGATCATTAATAAAGCTGCCACGTCAGCACTTTTTGCGGTGACAGGGGTTACAAATTATATATTTTTTGTTTGTTTTGTTTGATGGGTTTTTTTGGTTAAATTAAAAAGTTGGAGCTTCTTTTGCAACATTGCCGCTTTACGTACGAAACAAAACAAAAGCCCAAAGGTGATTGGTTACATACCCGAGCGTTGGGTCCCAATATACTTGTCGCGATCTTTAGAGTCACACACTCACAACCAAAATTAGTGACATGAATTGAATTTTTACTTACCACAGATCTTTATCATCCAAACTTGGGACTGAGTGAGCAGCTTCAGTTTCTTCCTCAGACATTTTGCTACCATCTCTTAGATGTATTGTCTTCAGAATCTTCCCAGGTATATTCTTGCTTTCAGCATTTGATCTTTCAAGTTTGTTGATTTGGGTTGATTGATTCGTTTTGATTTTATGGCGTCACTCTGTACAGATCCTCAGTCTCACCTCTGCTGGGCTTTGGTGGCAATCAAAGAGATATTTCTTCGTGTTCTTTGAAGATACTGGTACCATCTCCATCTATTGTATCTGTAGATTTTTTTAAATAAAAACTAATCCTTTTTCCTTTCTATCGTCTAACTTTCTGGAATCTCCTTTTGCAGCTACCGATCAAAGCCAATGACCCTAAATCCCGACTTGTTTTAAAGGTAGACAATGTGTTGTTTGGTTTTTGCTTGATTTTTTTCTTGAAACTTTGTCAAAAAATGCTTTGTCTGTAGGCAGTATCAGATTCGAAATCCAGCTCAGAGATGAGTGGTGTTTCAAAGAAGGAAGAAAAATCTGATGAATATAGCCAAGACATGACTCAAGCTATGGGTGCTGGTACGTATAGATTATATATTACATATGTTTTTACTATGGGTAATGTGACTCTGCATTTTCAATCGGGTTTTCCTCTGATATTCATATACTGATTTGGTTCATTAGATTGTTATTTTCCTCTTTCATCTAGATTGGTATCCATATGTCTACTAAGGAAATGCCTTTATAAAAAATGCACCTTTTTATTGGCAAACTCGTCTTTCTATTTCTGCTTAAAACCAAATGCCTATGTGTTTTCATTTCAGTTTTGACCTACAGACACGAACTTGGAATGAACTATAACTTCATTCGTCCAGATTTGATTGTTGGGTCGTGCTTACAGGTTTTCGTTTTATCCTTATGTCGAATAGTGATTTTCTTAGAAGTGTGTTACATTCTTAGTGTTCTTACTGTCTGCACTCCTTCATTACTAGACCCCTGAAGATGTTGACAAGCTCCGTAAAATTGGGGTTAAAACCATATTTTGCTTGCAACAAGATCCAGACTTGGAGTATCCTTCAAAAGCCCTCATTTTCTGCTCATATTTATAAAAAAGAGTTTCCAAGTTTCCTTCCTATTGAGTGGGAAGAATCATCTGCAGAGTGCCTTGACCAATGCTTCCAGATATTTTGGAGTAGATATAGGCAGTATTCAAGCATATGCTAAGAAATGTAGTGATATTCAGCATATCCGTTGTGAAATAAGGTAAGGCCTTTTGATGATCTGACTATGAATTTGTGATAAGTTTGTATTAGTTGATGCCTAATGAATAGAGGGAGATATCACGAGAGCTAATTTATAGTTTACGCTTCAATAATCTTGTATGTAACAGAGACTTTGATGCATTTGATTTGAGAATGCGTCTTCCCGCCGTGGTTAGTACACTGCATAAAGCTATTAAACGAAATGGAGGAGTGACATACGTGCACTGCACTGCAGGAATGGGAAGAGCTCCTGCTGTTGCGGTATGTTGCAGAAACCTGTTAATGTGCTCTTCTCTCTTTCCCCCTTTCTTTTCTGTAGCAAATCGTTCATTGGATGTGAATCTTCCATGAGCGTAATTTCATTGCTTTCCAATAATCAAACAATTGGAAGAGATTTAAGACTGTTGCAAACAGTAGGTGTCTTAATTTTGTGCTTCTGGTGTTGACTCTTTCTGAACTAATAGTGTGAAGTGGTATCCATTTCAACCGCAGTTGACATACATGTTCTGGGTGCAAGGTTATAAACTTATGGAAGCTCATAAATTACTTATGGTAAGATACGAATGTTGTTCTGGTTTCTGTTCTCTTTATTACTACTGTTGTTGCCTGATAATATTGTGGCAACTAAAATCCTGAATTATTTTGGCCCCCCTTTTGTAGTAATTATATATATTGAAATATAGCACTCATAAGACAAATCTTGGGTTAGTTAATTATAAAGTTTGGTATTTAGACATTTCAATTGTGATATCTTTGGATGTTTTTTGGCACACGTAACACTGGTGTACACAACCATCTCTGAAAATTTATTGCAGAGCAAACGATCATGCTTTCCGAAGCTGGATGCTATCAGAAATGCGACAATTGATATTGTGAGTCATTATTTAAATTTCACAATACGTACACATTATTACATATATATGTAGCTTCTCAGTTTCATTGATTTGTACAATTTACAACAATGGTTGCTTAGTTCCTTGATTCCTGATTATTGTTTTGTGGTATATGAACGTCAAAGCTTACAGGACTCAAGAAGAAGATTGTTACTCTGACATTGAAAGACAAGGGGTTCTCCACAGTAGAAATTTCTGGCCTTGACATTGGATGGGGACAGGTGATTGTCTTATTTTAATTTTAAATCAAATAAAATATTATGATGCTCTACTCCTAAACATATAAGTTATGCATAGAAAATATTGTGTTATGACTATGCAAAACTATTTGAGAGACTGTATGTAATGCAAATATTTTGTTCTGTGTGTTCACAATTTCCCCTTTTATGTAGAGGATACCTCTAACACTGGACAAGGGAACAGGAATCTGGAGCCTGAAGAGAGAATTGCCTGTGAGTTTTCTTAATGAACTTGAAAGTTTAGTGTCAGTTTCTGTTATAACTTTCCGACTCGCTCCTACAATTCTGAAACGCAGGAAGGACAGTTTGAATATAAGTACATCATAGATGGTGAATGGACACACAATGAGCTCGAACCATTTACAGGACCTAACAAAGACGGCCATACCAATAATTATGCAAAAGTAGGTGTCTCTGTTTCTAAACACAAAAGTTGAACAAGTTTTGATAAATATGTTAGTGCTGAAATGTTGATGTTTTCATGAAAAAAAGGTAGTGGATGATCCAACGAGTGTGGATGGTGCAACTCGGGAGAGACTAACGAGTGAAGACCCTGAGCTGTTGGAAGACGAACGCTTGAAACTAATCCATTTCTTGGAGACTTTTTCTGATGCAGAAGAGGTTTGATAGTTGAGAGAACATCCTTTTTACTCTTTTGAATGTGTTAACTTACTAGTAACAATAAAATGCTTTATGTTGGTATTATATATAGTTATGTATATGGCAAAACTGGAAACAAACAAAAAACAAACGGCTCAAGAGTTCAAATCTTTCTTCTTTTTTAATTTCGTTCTTTCACCATGTCAAATCGCTCAGGGTCTAAATTGATTCAAAAAGTCTATGATAGCAACTTAAAATATTTAAAAGGGGTCAAACTGCAAACAAAGAAAGTAATCAGGGAAAGATAAAAGTACGATTTTGCCCCGAAAGTTGAAAAAATTACCCAAATTCCCGCTTTGCGCCTCCCAACACTCACACTATGTGTCTGTGTACTGCTGCGTAGGGTTTTAGTCCATTTGCAAAGATGACTCGCAAACTCTAATCTCGTTTTCTCTTTTCGCGGTCGCTGATAGACCTTACAAACGAGAAAGTACATCTCTTTTTTGCTTTCTAATCTATTCTTCTCTATCGATGGAGTTTTTGCTTTTGAATGATTCAGTTGTTCTCTCTCTTTACTGTGTTAAGAATTTCGCTTGGTGTGTTTGTAATGTTCTTGGATTGAGAGTCTCCGTCGCTGTGTGAAGAACTAAGTTAATAAGTCATGTCTGGAAATGATGAACTAAACGGATTTTGTTTATTTGTTGGTAGAATTGTAATATTTTTGGTGCTTGTATGGTTCTGACTTAATAGTTCCTATGCAGCAGGATTTATAGAACAAAGAGAGAATATGCATTCTCTAAAGACCACTTTCCCTGGGCAAATATTTGCTCTAGCTAAACCCCACGATTCTGTAGGCAAGAGGACGCGTAATCGGATTCCTAAAGAGGAGAGAAAGACATTGGTGGAATCTTTCATAAGAAAGTATGCACATCGTCCTTTCCCTTAGCCAGAATCTTGACTTTTTTTTTTCATTCACGCCTATTCTAATTGTTAATCATTTTCAGGCATCAAAGCCTAAACAATGGGAGTTTTCCTTCACTTAGCCTCACACACAAGGAGGTGGGTGGATCTTTCTATACCATAAGGGAGATTGTCAGAGAGATAATCCAAGAAAATAGAGTCCTTGGCGCTGGTGACGTGATTCTTGAGGGCAAAGGCCGTGACCGTTTGCAAGATCAAAGTCTGTCAATCCTGATGGATCCTGTGCCCCCTTTATCATTGTCCCCGGACGGATTCAATTCTGCATCAGACCAAAATTATAATTTTTCTTCCGAGGCTTGGGAGAATAAGTCACATGGAAACGGTGAAAATATTGATGGTAGCCAGGTTGGCCCTGAAGAGAGAGGATCTGATATATTGTATTTTGGGGAAGTGAATGTGAGTCAACTTTTCAATGAAGATGTAGGGAGGCGAGTGCACCAGTCAATGGGCACTACTGACATATCCAGGACTCAGTTTGAAGCATCTTGCAGTGCAGGGCTGCATGATAGATCGCAGATGACATGTGATAGTTTTGCCACCAAACCTCTGGATAAAGAACTCAATGTGGATAACAAAGATAGAGGATTTCAGGAAATACCTTCCAATGAATCAGAAGGCACAAAATCTGTTAACAATGAAGAAAGAATGAATGATGTTGGGGCAGAGATGATCGAAGTGCTGAACATGACAAAGAATACATTATCCACAACTGATCTGCCTGCAGAAACAGTTGTTGAGACATTTCCAGTAAGGTCTGTGACTTCAACAATGGAGTCATCGGAAGTACAGCCTAGTGAGGTAGATAAAATTTTTGAGGGTGGGAAAGGAATCGAGGCTAAGGTGCAAACTGATAGCAGCAACATAACTTCTGTTGATCTCGGAGAGATTTCTTCATCTAGTTCTGCTGTACCTGAAGAACAGGGAGCAGAAGTCAATGTTGGTCAAATGCCAAATCATATCTCTATCACTATGGAAAAGTATGTTGAAGAGCAAATTGTAAATCCTGCTTCAATTGATGTTGAATGTGCTGATACTAAAGGGACGGTGGTTATGAATGCTGTGATTGGCAACATCCGTGAGACTAAGGGATTTAGTAATGGAACTTTGACAACTGAACAGACAATGCCAACATCTGGCGCTGAGGTTAGCTTTGCCAAGTATATGTTTGTTTTTACAATCTATTTGAATACTGGAACTAAATATTCTTCATGTTGTCCACGCAAGAAAATTGTTTGTGTTCAGCAGTTTATCCAGATTTAGTTATGTTAGCTGCAGGACGTCTTTGTGAAGGTCTCCTAGTTCTTCCTGTTTGAGTTTAGGACGAGTATTTCATGATTGTGGTGTGGCAGAAGAATTTTGATGATGGAACAGTGAACCTTTTGAATCGTTTTATCTAATTTGGCAGTCAATATTCACTGTAGGGTGAAACTGCACATAAGCAAAGCTTTTAGTTGATTGGACCTAAAAAAATTGTGTTTAATGATGAAAACCTTGCAACCTTTTAAATTATGTAACAGTCTGGAAGTTGTAAGAACAACATAGCAAAAGTGGACACTATGAGGAGCAGCCATGCCAGGAATGAAGTCACAGTTGTAGAGAAGGCAACCATGGAAAAAGGGAAACTTGATGCTTCGGATAGTTCCAGCTCCCAGGAAGGAAACATTGCAACCTTAAACCGAATTAAACCGTAAGTAAACAAACTCAAAGCTCGGTTGTGCTGTGGGATGGTATTCTGTCTGGTTCTCCAGAGGTTTCACATGCCTTACCTTTTTCTTTTCTTTTTTTCTTTCGATGCAGCGAATCCTGGAAAGGGCAATCTAATGTGGGAGGACAGGAAACAAATATCCTTTTGGCAGTTCTGAAATCTTTTCTGACAGCCTTTGTGAAGTTTTGGTCCGAGTAATAATACATTGTAGATCTGTTGGTTGAGTTCTACTAGTTTATATTAGTGAGAGTTGGTAAGAGATCCGGTTTGAACTGTGTTGTACAATTTTTTATGTTGAATGTCATGGTTAAATGTAATGAGTTGAATCTTATATTTAACTGTAGTCTAATGAGGGATGAACATCAAAATTCTAGGGATAATCTTCGTGAACATTTCAACGGAGATCATGGATTTCAATTCTAAGAACCAGTAAATAAATATGGAGGTATCGATTATCTTGTTTATTGTATCAGAGATTTGCATGGAGTATGGGAGTTTGCATTTTATTGGTCAGTCAGTACTGGAAAATTTTCGAACCGAGCTTTTGGTTTAGTTACACCACACGTACTGAATGATGCAGGAAAAGCCGCCACTTCAACGGTGACATGCACCAAAGAAGCCATAATTCTGTTTCAGTGATTCTTTTTATTTGACTATTTAAAGAGAGACCACAAGCTTTTGATGCTTAGCAAAATGGAAAAAGAGGAAACAAAAATGATGAATGGTGGAGTTGAGTCAAAGTCAAGCAAAGGCCTTCTCGGATATGTGAATTTCAAATACGTGAAACTTGGCTACATTTACATTCTCTCTCTTTCCCAAACCTTTTGCTTCTTCCTTCCTCCTCTTCTCCTTCTCTTCATCTTTGTTTCTCAATTTCCCCCAATCTTGGCTTTGCCATTATCTATCTTCTTCCTCCTCCTCTACCATTTTCTTACTCCTTCCTCTGTTTTCCTTCTTAACTTCTCTTGTTACCGCCCACCTGATCATCTCAAGGTCATGTCTCTTCACTCTCCACTTTTCTTGTCCTTTCTTTCTCCTTTTCTCATTGTTGTTTTGTAGATGTAAATTGTACAGATCACAAAAAGCGACTTTATCGAGCTGGCAATGAAGTCTGGTAACTTCAACGAGACTTCCATCGAGCTTCAGAGAAAAGTGCTGGACAAATCAGGCATAGGAGAGGAAAGCTACATGCCAAGAGTGGTGTTCAAGCCTGGTCACAAGGTCAATCTTCGTGATGGCCGTGAAGAGGCAGCCATGGTGATATTTGGGGCAATTGACGAACTTCTTGCAGCGACCAAAATCAACGTGAAGCATATCAAGATCCTGGTGCTCAACTGCGGAGTCCTTAACACCACACCTTCTCTATCAGCCATGGTTATTAACCATTACAAGCTGAGGCATAACACAGAGAGCTACAATCTTGGTGGTATGGGATGTGGAGCCGGAATCATAGCCATTGATTTAGCCAAAGATCTTTTGAACGCGCATCAAGGCTCGTACGCTTTGGTGGTGAGCACTGAGATAGTGAGCTTCACTTGGTACTCGGGCAATGACGCCACATTGCTTCCGCCAAATTGTTTCTTTCGGATGGGAGCAGCTGCAATTATGCTCTCTAGTAGGCGTATAGATAGATGGCGTTCCAAATATCAACTTATGCAGGTGATAATGACAAAGAAACAATCTTGGTTTTATCTTGCTATGTTCTTTGTTTGGACTTATGATACCATGACTGGTGAAATGAAACAGCTAGTAAGAACCCATAAAGGCTTGGAGGACACAAGTTACAAGAGCATAGAGTTAAGAGAAGACAGAGATGGGAAGCAAGGACTGTATGTATCTAAAGACGTAACAGAAGTTGCTCGCCGTGCACTCAAAGCAAACATCACAACCCTTGGCCGTCTTGAGCCCTCTTTTGAGCATATATGCGTATTGGCATCAAGTAAGAAAGTGCTCGATGAGATTCAGAAGGATCTCAAGTTGACGGAAGAGAACATGGAGGCATCAAGGCGGACATTAGAACGTTTTGGGAATACATCGAGTAGCAGTATATGGTACGAGCTGGCATATTTGGAACACGAGGCAAAGATAAAAAGAGGAGATAAGGTTTGGCAGATCAGTTTCGGGTCAGGGTTTAAATGCAATAGTGTTGTATGGAAAGCCCTAAAAAACATTAAACCTCCAAGACACAATAACCCATGGAATCTCTGAGGATTCCGTCTACACCACAACTGTAACCGGTGACTGAAGTTAAATGTATGATCACATTAATGAAATGAAGTGCAAAAATCCCCACTTTATTCAAGTAATGTAATTTGCTAATCAGCTTCTAAAAACTGAGCTTAACTACTTGGCACATGAGAAATGCAGCCAAGGATAAGATTTTGCAACCTTTTATATATTGTGAACAGTCATAAGTTGGATTGGAAGAATTACATAGAGGAGAAAGCAACCATGGAAAAAAGGGAAACTTGAAGCTTTGGATAGTTCCAGACTTCCAGTCTTTTACATACAGATGCAGTTATCTGGAGCCACTACACCCTCAAGTTTCCATCCACCAGTCCCGGCAAGTGCAAAAGCCTGTGATGCCAAGAGATAATATATAATTTCAAATCAACGAAAAACAGACGTCATACATATCTGAAAAAAGGATGGAATAACAAACTTCTTCCCAGGAGTTGCCAAATGCCTGAAGCAGAGCAGCATTGCAAGTTTTCAACTTAACAGAAGCTCCAGAGAGCATGGAAGCTGCTTCTTCCCAACCCTTATTATGCCCCATACACCTTCAGTAGTCATAGAAGAATGATAAAACACAGCACAAGGAAGATGAACAAATGGTGATGAGAAACTAACTAACATGACAGTGGTGATGTCAGGGGTTGAATATTTAGAGACAATGTGTTGAAGATGTTCAGCGGTTTGGCCGTCCATAGCAGAAATGGAGTAAAAGCTAGGAATGAAATGTACATTAGCCTCCATGAATTCATCCACTTGCGCCTGCATTGACTTCAGTGTCTCCCTAGTCCGAGTAGCGTCACTGTGAAATGAATGAATTTACCACACGAACGAACTGGCTCTCTCAGACACAAAACCAAAAACTGATATCGGAGCAAAGAAAGGTTTTGAATTGAAGACCTGGAGAGAATGAGTTTGGGAAGCCAGCCAAGTGTGGAGAGGATTTGAGCAACTTTGGCAGCATCGACTTGTCCGGCATTAGTTAAAGGACGATCATGGTCTATCATTGACAGATAACAAGATTAAGATTTGATTTTCGATTTTAAGTAAAAAAGGAAGACAATAATAGACAGAAGAGAGAAATTACCTCTGAGGGAAAGATCATCCCAGGAACTGTGAGCGTGACGGAGAAGGATAAGGCGGCGAGAGATTAGGGTGGATGGAGAAGCAGAGAAATCGACGGCTGCGCGAGAAGGAGCCTTTGAGCAAGAATTGGTGCTCCGATTAGGGCCGGAGAAGAAGAAAGGAGGAAGACACTGCAAGCTAAGCATCGCATCACTTATCTCATTTCGTCTCTGGCTTAAACTGATTCTAACCAACAAAATAAAATAGTAAATTCGCTGTTTTTATTGCGGGCAAAAGGTAAACATCAAATTTTTGTTGGTTAAAAAGGGGAAAAGGATTAATGAAAGTAAGAAACTAAAAAATAGGTGAAAAAGTAATAATATTTGAAGAATTTTTAATTCTTTTTTTTGGGAGGTAAAATTAAAATTGTAAATTTAAATATTATAACTGGACAATATACTATAGTTTTTATGTTCATCTCGTCTTCTTATATAACTATGCAACTGGACAATCTTTACAGAGTTGTTATAAGCCATAATGAGAAGAAAATTTGTGCACACTACAAAGTTGAAACAATTGAGGAAATTTTAAGGGTTGCTATAAGTGTGATACAAGAAGCCAAGTCCAAATGTGGTTAAATCAAAGCGTACATTGTGAGCTTATTCTGGTTACTAGAAATCAATGAAGTTTTTTTGTGTGGGATAAAATTACATCCGCATAAGTGAGGGGAAAAGAGAAGAACCCGACCAAGCAGGCCGAAATCGTTGAAACATAGTGGAATAAAGCTTACGGTACACAAGTCATTTCCTTCAGTGAAATCTGCAAAAGTGATTCTCCACACTTGCAGAGACAAAACCGATGAAATCGTGCACATTCTTTAAGCACCATTTCCTTCAAATCTCCTACTTTTACTTTTTGGCTTTTTGTTTCTTCCTATCCAAAGATGTTAAACCTCCACCCAACCCGGCAGGACCCAGGTTTGCTGTTTTCCTGTTTTCAGAGGTTTCTTTCTTTTCTTCTACCTTTGCCACCCCACTTTTCTCAGAAGAATCTGTGGTTCCTGAATTGATAATGTTTTGAAGTTGAGAGAGTGGTGGCATAGCTTGAACCGGAACCCCACCATGGGGACGAACCAGTAGCCCTTTAGCAGCTGCTTTCTTCCTAACTTCAGCTGCAGCACGTGCTGCTCTTTCATCAAAACCTCTGACTCGAGGTTGAGCCTCCCCGAGGACAGCCGCGTTTAGAGCATTTGACCTCCCTGTAGCTGCTGCGTTTTGAAAAGCATGCAACAGGTCTGGATGTGCCTGTTGGATACCAATCAGGAAAACTATTCCATTAGTATATGGGAAACAGCATGATTGTACAAGAGTGAATTTCAACTCTATTTACATTATTTATAAACGATTTTGTGATTTTCAGCAAACATACGTCACAAGCTAAAGCTGCAAGTACATACCTTCAGGAGATCGATAGCCTTTTGCGTGTTGGCTGCTGCATTGGTTTCCTGTCCTTTCTGCTTTTTTGCATTCATCTGCTGCAAATCCCAACCAGAGATTTAAGAAAAACAATTGACAACGTATCTTAAATAGATACAGAGTTACTTTTCAGTCATTATCACTGAATCAAACCTGAAGCTCACGCATCTTAAATCTGTTCATCCAGGTTAGAGAGTCTCGTGTCCTGGAATCATCGTCTCCCAATTGTTTGACAAGTATATCATAGGTTTTCTTCTCATGCTGACCAAAACATAACATTTACTTTAAAAAATGAGACATGTAGAGGATCCAGAAAACTTATAGAAGTCGTAATACCTGGTGTGACAATTTGAATAAATCCATACAGTTAAATGCAATGGCAAGAGCGTGGTAGCATACTGCTGTTTGAATGTGTTCAGCGCCTAGAAGTCTCTCATTTTTCTTCAAAGCATCTTGAAGATAACGTAGAGCTGTGTTCATTTTGCCCATATCTTGATACATCATGGCAACATTTATAAATGTAGCTGCAACATCTGGATGATCAGGGCCAGAGGAAAGGCCAAGTAATAGCAAGGCACGGCCCATGTTCTGTAGAGCAAGTTCTGTCTGATTAAGTCCATGGTAGAAAAGAGCCATATTGCCATAGCTGCAGTTCAGACATCCATTGTATGTGACATATAAAACCAGATAACAAAACAGGAGTGCAGTCTTTAGGATGCTAAAATACATCTCATCCCGGAATATTTGAAGCAAGTCTAATGATGAGAGTTCATCAGATTCAAACTCAGATCAAGTGACAGTACTTTCATCTAAAAGGAAAATAGTTGATACCTGTGAGCAGTATCAGGATGGTCCAAACCGAGGCATCGCTCATTTATGATTAGTTCCTTGTGTTGCTGCATTATGGCCCCAGCCATATCTCCTGCATGGTACAAAACCATGGCCAGATACCTGAAAAGCCAAGGAAGACAAAAAAAGTTTTAAGGCAACTAATACTGGAGTCCATAGACAATAGCCTAAAATCAAACACAAATAGATAAACAGGGGCACATCAGCCAGTAGCAGCATACCTGCAGCAGTTTGCAACTTCCCTGTGCATTGGACCAGTCACCTGAAACAGATGAACACAATGAGCACCTTTGGTGTTGAACTATTTGGACTAAGATGCAGAAATGGACCACTTACCTGTTGAAGTATTGAAAACGCCTCTGAAAAAAGGGTGTAGGATTCACTAAGCATGCCCTACAAGAGATTAATCATTTTACTAAGAGAAGGATCCTTCATGATGCAACAAGTGGAAAAAGCTTATTAAATGGATGACAACCAACCCAAATAGCAACGCATAAATATCACTACTATCAAGATATAACAACCTAGATAAATCAGCAAAGCATACCACAACATATAGATTAGCTAATAAGATAACAGCGCTACCTCAGCCAGTTGGAGCTTTCCCATCTCAACGAGTTTTTTAGCCTCAGAGCATACAGGGATAGAGTGCTTAACTACAGGCTGAAGATCCAATATATCTGATGTATCAAAAGGTGATGCTGCACCAAAATCGTATTTGCGAGCAGCAACACTGATACCAACCTGTTAACAGATAAATTAACTGGCATAATCATGAATTCCCTAGTAAATAAATTCTGACTGAGCAAGATATGTGTCTCTCTAGTTACCTTTTGGCAAAGGTTACGAAGAACATATACTTTTTTTGCTGTAGTTCTTGACAGCTCTGGCAATTCAAACTGAAAATAAGCTTGCATTAGCTTCAGGGGCTTATAGGTGAAACAAACATGTAACTGGCTCAGAAAGGTGACAACTCTTCAAACAGACAGCCAATAAAATAAGCTTCAGATTATGAATCAATAGAATACCTCATACTTGGCTTTGGCAAATTCCTGAATGTCAAACCAGAGAATGTTGGAGTCAACCATCATATACGATGAAAGACTTTTCTTTGCAGATGCTTTTCCTTTACCTTTTCCTTGACCCTTCTTGGTGATAGATTGATCCTGTCCACATTCAAGGTTCAGTAATTGCAACTTAACCGATCAGGAGCAAAAGCATGATCTGTTTCATGAGAAACTTTATAGATGGCTCCAAAGAACTGAAATAGCTTAATTCAAGATGACATGATGAACCATGGAAGCATAGAACTCTGATTGCACAAGAACCTTCTTTTGGTTCTTAGCATGCAAGCTGTTGGTGCTAGCTTTTCCCCCAGCAGCTTGATAGTTTCCAAAGAAACAATTGAGGAAATGTGCAACTGCTGCTCCAATATCGTGATCCTCGATATCTCTTAGAATGCCCTGCACAACCATGTAATAACTTTAGATAATGACGGACAAACATCCATTCTTCAATTTTGGAGAAAAACAAACCTGCAGAGAAAAGAAATTATAACCTACTACGAGCTTGTCCATTGAGACCGTAACTCATGTTCTACCATGTTTATTTGTGGTATGATTTTTACAACATTCATAATTACCTTGAGAATGTGCTTTGCAGATCTGACTGTGATCTCATTCAGACAAAGATCCCACAAATGAGGCAAATGCTTCACCCCCTTAGCAATCTGGTCATGTATAGTCATTTTATAAAATTCAAGCCTGTGGATACATAATAAAATGATAATGACAGGTGGCGAACTTACTCTTCCAATGTAACGGACATTAACACCATGAGCATGGAGTGCTTCAGTTAATGTCTGACCATCCATTGGAGAAACTTCAAGGGTGCAAAGATCGCCAATGAATTTGGGAAGAACCAGATCCACAAGGTATGAGCTAACTTTCTTCACATTTTCTTCATCAGCAGCTATCTCCTGGTTAACCCAAAAAAAGATTCAATCAGAATAAATATTAAAAAATTATCTAACAAAAAATCACCAATATGCAACATAGCCTACCTCTTGTGTACCACCTAACGTGAAGTCAGTGAAGACGTTGGGGTTAAATGCTATTTCATCACATGATTTGGAACTTTCGGAAGATCTGGCTGCGGAATCTTGGGTGGTGGTATTTTGCTTTTCTGTAACAATTTTCTGCAGGAAACTCATAGATATTCGCCATTAGCAAGCAAGGATTGGAAAATAGGATTGTACCACCGTTCAATTATTTAGCATAGAAAATATTCAGTATTGATCTACTAATAACTATAAGTGAAATAGTTATTTCCATCATTGTGACTGATCAAAGAGGGAAGCACATACCTGATCAGACGTTGAATCCCCGTTTTCCTCTCCATGGATCAATTCAGCACCAATTTTAGAAGTATCAACACTAACATCAGAAGGATCAGAAACAATATCCATCCCTTCATCTGTCTTAGTTATACATTTTGATTTTTCCACAGATCCAGCCTTCATCAGGAACATATATTGTCAAAGGAAATCTCAAGTGGAATATGCTTCAAAAGAGTTAAGTATACGTACCTGGCAAAATGATGTGATCAGTTCTGGTCTTAGGACGCAAAAGCGGGACTCCGGACCCGTATAATTGGCATCACGAGGAGTCACTCTCATCAAGTCCAGAAGATAATGCCGGTTATCACTCCCAACAATCCCTTTGCACTCTACTGGTGCAGCCAACTTGAAGACATTTTTGGAAGCATCAATAACAGCATGTTCCTTTATGTGAAGAAGCTTTGCAGCCTCTAGCACCTGCAGAAGGAATAAATCAGGAATAAAAAGTTATGCTAGGAAAAACGTGGTTTTATAATGATACATGATAAAGCTGCAGATAGGATCAGTAATAGAACTATCACATTAATGCCTTGAACAAATCCAACAGCAAGACAGACAATATCCATTTACCTTGGCATGAAAATCTTCATTCCAGCATATTTTCTTGCCATTATCGACGGAACCATACAAAAGCGCATCTGATTTGTCCCCTTGAAGGATGCCTGGTAGAACACTCTAAAACACACATGAAATACATTGAAAGCTATTAAAATATACACATTCAAGATAGAGATCATCTCAAGAAAACGGACTTGGCAGTTTCAGTAGTGGTACAAACCTGAGCAACAACCCTATGACCTCTGTAATCGATAATGGCCATTGCCAGATTATATAACCCTGGGACATCTGCTTCTTGATATAACCTTGTGCCTTTCAAGTCATTGTTTGCAGAGGCATATGTTGCCTGCTCATTTTCAACAAAAGGCGTCTCATTACAGCTGTTGCGCTCTGCATTATTTTCTCCATCACAGGTTCCTTCTGCGCATGAAACCTTTTCAGATGATGACACTTTCTCAGTCACTGAAGGACTATTTGATGGACGTTTCTTGGAAAGGTGTTCGATGTCGGCATCAACAGCAAAACTGAAAAAGATATTGTTGTGCACATACCTGCAACAGTTGAACAATAACAAGTGCTCAAAATTGAAACGATGATGCATAAACACAAACATCTAACATATAAACGCCCCAGTCATTTTTCCATGTTTTAGAGTTAACCAACTGACAAATATTCGCAGCAACAAGAGCTGACTATAGAGAATCAACAATAAAGTCCAAATGATTAACACTGACATGTGCAGACACTCTGGATCAGTTGGATTTATGGGTGGTATACATCGGCTGATTACACCAATTGCTCCGCTAAGTGCAGCATCGACAAAGTCAGAAGACACTTTGTAAAGAGCCCTGTCACGTAAGATCCTGCAGAGAAGGAAATTTTCAATATGAATCAATCAACAAAAGGAACAGAATTCCAAAAGAAAAAAAAAATCATGCTACGAAAACATCACTATAGTCAAATATCACATGTACCTCTCCTGGGGAGTGGTGTGAGGAAACTCCCTGCATGATTGCAACTCTTCGTTCCAATCCCTTTGCATACCAATCAGCTCACTACCATAGGAAATGGTCAGTGCTTCTTCTGCTCTTGCTGCATCCCGCTTGTGATCTGAGCCAGATACAAGAGCCTATACTTAGATATGATAGAAATGAATCTAACTTTTTATCTGTAGGCCGGTTAATTTCGAATTTCCTTGTATTCTCATACAACAGGAATTTATATTCTCATACATCAATAGTTGTAAGAAGAAGCGCATGTTCTATATTTAAAAATCTAAACAAGTATGCAGTCAATAAACAAGCAAGAAATTCGACAATGAACTACCTTTAACTTAACTTACATAACCTTTAACCCCGCTACTCCTCTGGGTGCCGTGCCATGTTAATATCTCACAAACATTATCATTGATTACAACTAAAAACTTGCAGAAACAGCCTATAAAAGAACCAATTGAACTGGCCGTAAAAGGACAAAGCAGAGCTACTAAACCAAAGTACTGTGCAGCACGCAAAAGCATACTGTAATAAACAAGTTCCATGGGTGCAAAGTTGATACGAACTCATGCTATTAAACTCAAACTCACCGGGAACAGGATACGATCTTAGCCATGAGTGTGGTGGCAAAAGCGATTGAACATTTTCAAAGGGATGTGCAGAGGCTTTCTTTTCCATGACTTCACGGAAGGCTTTGAAGTCAAAGGAAAATAGAAGATATTAACTAATTTAATGGTAACTATCAAGTCAAAACCAGAGTAATAAATAAACTAAAACGAGTCAGGTATATGCTGGTCCCTACCTTTTTTAAACTTAGAGCTAAGTTTTTGCAATAATCCAATAAGAGTAGCTGCTTCGAACCCAGATTTACTCGGCCTTGGATCGAGAACATTCCCTGAGCTAGAATTAACGTAAAACGTCCTTGTGGTACCTGTAATGCAGTATCTGTTACCTTCCAGCGTCACGATATCCAAATAAATCAAGTCTCCTACAAGCCTGTCACAAATGAGTTCATGAGCTACAACTCAAATGTTAACTTATGTTTCTATACAAGTTAATAGCAGCTACTGTATACCTTCTGTGGCTTGGAGGAGGATTGAACGATGAGAAGACAATGTTCTCAACACATCTGATCTCTTCGGATGGAGAATTTATCAGCTTCCTGAGAGAGTCGGGCACTTCTTCCATGAAACCCAGACATTCAAGCTCCGGGGCATCAGATTTTGGTTTGTCTGTTTTAGAAAAGAGAGGCCAGCATTATATCTTTCGCATTGCAGGGAAAACAAGAATATTAATGCAAAACACCAATATGAAAAAGATCCAAATTTGAAACCTCCAGGATTCTGAACTTTTTTCAGTGCTGCGTCATACTGCAAGGCAAGCGTCGTTGACAAGGATGAGTGGAGTGTTGAAAGGGACAGAAGATCTCTAGCACGGTGAACATGAGCCCTGATAGATCTATCATCATATAACGCTGAGGAAATATACACATCAAAACAATTGTTCGAAGTTAGTTCGACCCAGAAAAACAGAAGGAACAAGAAGTAAGAGAAAGACAGTTGTAGCATACATGCAATCATTTCCAGGGAGCAACCACCAATAGTGATGTCAGCTACTTCAGAGATCTCATTGTAATCTTCCAGATGGTGAGTCTCGCCATCCTCGCTGCGGAGCACTAACTCATAGCATGTGAAATAACATGTCTCTGTGGCATCAAGGAGGAATTGTCTTATGTCCATCACTGAGTCTCCAGGGTTCAACTGCAAAACAGATTCATTAGTTCGATTCAGAACCTCAAACATATATATATATACACATGAACAGAAAAAGTATGTTATTCTCTAAGACCAACTAATAGGATATAAGCCCAAAAAAATGAAAGTCGAACTCACCTGTAGCTCCATTTTACCCCCACTTTGTGTTTTGACAGAAACAGGATAAAGACGAAGTTCACCTGTGAAAGCCAAGCATATGAGACGTTTAGAGCAATGCACAAGTGGGTGCAAATGAATCTGCTTTGCTTAAGAGAAAACCGCACACATCAAAATAAATTGAGATATAATATAAACTGGGTGTTTCCTAAGAAGCAAGAAGACGCATCAGAACTAACCTTGCTTGGGTTGGGCGTCGTTATTCGCTACTTCCGAATGGCTTTCGTTAGCCTGAGGAAGCGGGGAAGGAATTTGATTGGCTTCAGGCACAGCAGATTCGACAGCATTAACGGTTCCACTATCGGGAGTCGGAGCAGGTGCAGGAGCATCAGATTGAAGGGCGGCGGAGTCAATGGAATTGGTGGCTGAGCTCTGAGCCGCTCTCTTGGCCTTGGATTTGTTCGACTTCCCCGCCATTTCACCTAGCGGAAGAGAAACAATAGAGAAAAGGTTATATAGTGAAGTAGTAGGAACAGATTAAGAGGATGTGCAAGTCGAAAAGATCAAATAAACAAGCGTGTAAAGACAATTGAATTAGATCATTTAGTTAATTTGATGGAAACGGAGAGAAAATAGCAAATACAATCCAAAAAAGGGAATCTGAAATCAACGGCAAAACTAATATAGGGCTTAGCAGATGATCTGAAGGGGATTAGCGTGAAATACCGAAATGGGATAACGGCGGCGACGACGACGGAGAGAGTGGCGGAGTAAGAAAGAGATGAGGTTTAAGGCGGGTTGAAGTGAAAGAGGCGGCTGTTGATTTTCTGACTCTGTGTTACAGCTGAGAAGTGGGACAGTGAGAGAGAGAGACAAACCAACCCAAAATGTGGGCTTTTATTGTTTTAGGCTTTATTTTTTGGGCTTTTATTTAATGATAAGCAATTTACTGCACAAGTTTAGTTGAGTAGATGACGATTAATCACATACCAAAACATTATTAGGGTGTGATTGGTAACCTTTTACCACTGGATAAAAATGTACTGCCTCAAATTATGTATTTTACCACTCTTATTAACTGTTTTAAGAAGAAAAAAAACTATTTTACAATCGGTTGCCACTTTTTTTACAGTTGAAAGTCACTAGTGATATGTACTAATCATTACTTGTTTTATTCTTGATAACTGTTTTGTAGTTTATAGCCTTATAGCCTTGATAACTGTCTTGTAGTTCTAAAAACATGTCCTTCACATGTTCACTGTTAAAAACCACTAGAATATTTGTTACATCATTATACAACAATTCTACCTTTTTATCCAACTATCCAAAATTCGTCGTAGTCACCCTTCGCAAGAGTCAATGTTGTTACCCATTTTCGTCGTTTACAGAAAAGTGAAAGGTTCGGTAAATCTATGTTGTGATCAAAGATCGAAGGTTAGAAGAGCTCTAAAGAGAGGGAAAACACACAGAGTTGTCGTGAGGCTATTTTGGTTGAGGTAGGAGAGAGGTATGAAACGGCATGACATGACATCTTGATAGTATGTATGGAAATCAATATAAAGCAACACCATCATGCATAGCTCATTACTACTGTTTACATGATGATGAAAGCTATGAGAGTTGGGTTAGCAACGATGCTCCTCATGAACATAAGCGTTCTTACCATAGTCAGTGCACAGCAAGAGGAGCAGCAACCACCTCCACCGATGTTACCTGAGGAACAAGAGGTGGGAGGATGCAGCAGAACATTCTTCTCTGCGTTGGTGCAGCTTATACCATGCAGAGCAGCAGTGGCTCCTTTCAGCCCGGTCCCACCCACCGAGTCATGTTGCTCTGCAATTGTCACGCTTGGTCGGCCTTGTCTTTGCCTACTTGCTAATGGACCTCCACTCTCTGGCATTGACCGCTCCATGGCTCTTCAGCTCCCTCAGAGATGCTCTGCTAATTTCCCTCCCTGCGATGTCATCAACTAGGAACGACCTATCATCTTTCTTTTTTTCATTCACTTTTCCTCCTAATAAATACACTGTTAAGTGTGTTATGTTCCAGTGTTCCAAAACATTAATAAAAGATACGATAGAGATCTATTTGCACACTGGAAATTACTTAGGGGAAGAAACGCAAAATCCAATCCATACCAACACTTCAATATATCAGCAATCTAAACACTTGAACATTATTATTAATAGATATAAAAAAAAAACAAGCTCAGCCGGGGCTGGGGTGGTGAGATAGCTCATGACTGTGCGCAGTATATTGACGCATGCCTTAATAATACGCCTTCCTGGGATTTCCCTGTAAGAACAATTGAGACAAATGATGAGTAAAGAAAAGTTATTACAAAATAGTGTAGCTAAATATTGGACAATGTACCAGTGGATTAGGCCTGTGTTTGTAACCCAGCATCATGCGCTTCTTGTACTGCTCATATATATCATCCTCAGGCTTAACCTCTCCTGGAGCAGTAGCCCCAACTCCCAAGTTGTTTGTCTTGATATCGCCCGCCATTACAGGATCTGCCATACCCTTTCTGGAGCTTCCTATACCTTCACCTGTAATCCACTCCTCCAATTTTCTAAGCTCCTTGTCTCCATAAAGGCATAAGATACAGAAACAAACAAGACCACAAGTTTACAGATAGCGAGGCAAGTAAGCACCTTCTTTCCAACCCATTTTTGACAAGAGCTTATGTCCAACATTATCTGCTTGGATCTTGGCCTTCTCAGCTGCCTCCTTTGTCGCTTTTTGTGCAGCTGCATCATTACACTTTGCAAGGAACTTATCTAGCTCCTCAAGTGGTATATAATCACCCATGTGATGACCTCTCTTTCCAGGGTCTGTGGAGGAAGTTGCTGAAATCATACATGGTTGAGCGATAAGACATAACAGCTGCCTAAAACCAGAAATAGCAATAGGATTCATTCTCACTGGATGGGCCTTGAAGTGAAGCTGGCGGGGGCATTTCATCTTTTGACTGCCTAGGACGTCTCATCTTCTCTTCTTGGGCAGCCTTCTTCATGTAAAACTCCATCATTGTTATAGGGTCTGCACCCCTTGGCCCACTAAACGAGTCACCTGCAACTTAGACATATGTAACCCACAATCAAATCTACGTGCAAATAATAAGAGAGAACCTAAGCCGCTAAAAGGCTAATTGACATACTGTTGCGAGGTCTTGTAATTGATGCCTGAACAGATCTAGAGGAAGCACCATGTTCCTCAGGAGCATCATAGAGAGCTGAGGCAGGGATCTGATAACCTGTTGGTTGCTGAGCTGGCTTTTGCAAAGTGATTGCTGCTGCAGACGTCCGCGGGCCTGCATCAGCTGGTAAATAAAAAGGACAGAAACCGCATTACAATACAGCAAGATATGATAGCAGGAAGAGCAGCCTCACATTGTCTCACATACTATGGAACATATACAAATTCTTGTAGGAAATTCTAGGTAAAAGACTGAAAAAAAATAGAAATGTGACAAGTACACATGCTTAATTGAGCATTTGACAAATAAAACAAAGAAACCAGTTGCAAGACTTTTGGTCTATATGAACACAAAGGCATGGTGCGAAAATTACCACTATGAAGTACACCAGATTCCTTAGTTTGTGAAATAGACTTTTCCTCTTCGAAGAGCCTGAATTGATAGTACTTGTAGTCCGCACAGCTCTCATCAAAAAGAAATCTAGTTGGGAAACAGGGCAGAAGATACATAAGCTCAACATAAACGAGAGAATTCAGAAACATTAAACTATAGATGTTCCAAAAGAGTTACATACTTAAATGGTGTATCCCCAGGATTTTTTTGCCGTGTAATATGCTCAAATGGCCTTCCATGCTTAGCAACAAAGCTTGCTAGTTTATCAGCAACTTTCTTCACAGTAGGATCACTAGGCGAAGGTGGTGCTGCACATCACTTATAAAACTGATTAATACCGAGTCCATGAACAACGAATGCAAATCACTCTTGTAGCAGGCGTGGCAGATATTCCAAATCTTTCCAGCAATTGGATTGTTGGTTAAGGACACTGCATTAAGTAGACAATTAAATGTCCAGACTGCTTTACCCTCTCCATTCCAGAGAAAAAAGGCAGCTTTGCCAATAAAGTCTTGCACTAACAGGAACTTGGGACTCTTGACTTCTTAGGACTAATTGGTCTACCTCATTTCAGATAAGATACACATATTCATCAATCAAGACATACAACAAACAAGAAACTTGGGACTCTTAACATCATATGACATATGTGCTCATAACCCTCCTGGACCATTTAGTATATGGAACAGAAAACCCCTTACGAGAATATGGAACCATAAATCAGGAAGGCAAGTAGAACCATCACAGAGAATTTGAAAAAGGACCCACTGAAAAGTAGATATTTATATAAACAGCCATTACCAACACTCGTTGACTTTACAGGTGCGTCTCCCTGCTCTAACTTTTGACGCTTTGCAGAAAAGACTTGATCATTGTTCGTATCACCCTCATCCTCATCTTCTTCTGTACCAAGCTTTACAGGAGGAGCAAGAAGCTTGGACTTTTGTTTCAAACTGAATGCGAGCTTACCACCTTTTTTCTGGGCATCATTGGTCTTTAATCCAATGGAAATTTTGTTAACAGAAGGCCTAGGATTTGAAATCCCAGATATTATCTTCACAGGCTTAGAATCCTCTACATGAGAAACCTTATCCTTGTCTTTATCTTTTTCCTGTTGAAGTTGTCTGAATTTTTCCATGAATGACCCATCATTCACAAAAATGCTAGGAGGTGCTCCTTTTTCCATTGCCAACGAGCAAGTGCAAAAGTTATATGGAAGTCACTGTTCGACAGATAAGCTCTCAAACTATTTAGAAATCACATATATCAAACGCCTAGGATATCAAGATGAAGGCAATTAACGGTGGAAAAACAAATCTAGAAATCTTAAGAATCAGCTAACTAACAGAAACCCAAATCCAGTAGGAGCGGAAAAAAAATTAAAAAAAATCATGGGACAGGAAAACCTAGGTTAATCAATCGGCTCGGAAACAAACGAAAACAATAAAAATTAAGATCCAGTGTCGAATAAACAAACGGAAAACACAGCAAAAAATAGCGATTATGCACCTCTCCCGGTGAAAATTCGTCGGAAAACAAGTCTGAGCAACGTAAAAAGCAGGCCAACAATCGGAGAGATTTAATCGGAATCAGAAGGTGATTGTAATGCGTGCGGATGTAGTGTATATATATCTAAAGAAGGCCCCTACTTTTTTTTTTCAATTGTATACCTAAGGTTTCTTATACTTGCAGTAAGGGTCCAAAAGTTTCCGAAGTTCAATATTTTCCAATTTTTCGAAGCTGTTTTCTATTAAAAAAAAGTTTAATACTAAAACGTAAATGCTGGGAGTTTAATTGATTGATACTTGAAGAATAATAAAATAGATTTTATTTGTGCGCACACTTTTGTAGAGTTATTGAAATTAAATGTTAAAAACTTAAACCGCATCATATTTTTCAATTTTTGGTGTATAATGATGGTTTTGTATTGCAGTCAGTTTTTAGTTTTGTATGATTGGATAGTTCATGAGTAGAATAATTTAAAGCATTGTATTGATATAGTTGAATGAAGATCAGATGGCTGCCAAGATTAAGCCGAAGGAATGTCAAATACAGAATCACATTTCAGACTCAAACCCGATGTTCCAAAATCCTTCAGGAGTCATTGGAGGAGCGTATTTGTAACGATGCCTCGATACACCTTCATGATGCTCACATCTCAAGTTTTTACTATTTCCATCATTCTCAGGATGAACAGCATCATAGAATTTCTTGCATTGCTTACACTCTATACCTTTCAAATTCTCCCTCTCTGCTTTTCTCCTCACAGATTCCACATGCTTGAAACCTTTTTTACTCGTTTCTGCCACTTGGAATCGCTGCCTTGATGGACTCGGTTTGTGATTCAGGTCTTGTGTCTCCTCGTCTGAATCATCTTTCTTAGCAACATCGTGAACATGTTTTTCTTCCTCAGCGATCCTCTTGATGTTTTCAATGGGAGTATCTAGAAAATCATCATGAGGATCATGACCTCCAGGGGATTGGCGAGACCTTGTGTCCCTCCAAACTGAAGCTGGACGTTTTAATCCGCTTAGCTGTGGAGATTTCGCACCAGTAGGGTCACTTCTAACACCAGGCGACCGAACGATGGGTGAAATGGAAGTAGTAGGTGTCTGCACCGTTTTAGTTATACTCTCTTTCTCACAGTTGATACCAGAGCCAGTGCCAGTTCTCACTTTGTCTGCTCCTGAATGTTTCCTTTCAAGAGCTGTAAAAACCAGAAACAAAAAGAATTAAGCTGGATGAGTTTACTACTGCCAACAAGAAACCTGCAGCTAAAGCATATAACTGATTATAGCAAGTGATTTAACACGAGATTTCTAGTTAAAAGTAATCCATCCAGAGCCTTCTATTACTTACAGCTTGAGATCGCTGGTCTCTCATGCTGTCCCATTTGGTTAGTCTCATCCTCAAGGTGGCTTTGGTGAAGAGCGCTGTCAGTAGTAAGACCAAACTTTTTGCAGAGGAAATTATATTGGGACTTCAGCTTTTTGTAAGCACTGTAGGCTTCTTTTTTTTTCTTTATCTCCATAGCTAACTCAAATGATTTCTCCTCACTCTGGCAACGTAAAGCTTCTAAGTCAGCCAAGTAGCTTCCATGTTCTTCCCCGGAAGCCTTTGCTTTCTTCATAGTTACTATTTTTTCGTTCTCATGATCTGCAATCTTTTGCTTACACTCTAACATTTCCTTCTCTGTCAAGTTGAGTTTACCCTGCAAAACCTCCAGAACCGTCCGTCCTTCATCCAGCTCGTCATTCTTCAGCCTAAGTAGCTCTTCTAGTCGACCGACATTCTCCTCAAAAACCTGCAACCGAGTTGTCAATCTTTGTTTCTCTGCTTCAAGGCTGCTTAACTTCCTTTCGCTCTCTGCGGCTTCTGTAGACAGATACTCCAGTTTCTTCAGCAGATTCTCGGTCACCAATGTTTTCTTCGAAAATTCCTCTTGGAGAAAGTCAACCTTTATCTTAAGGTTCTTTACTTCCGAAAGAAGCATATTTATCTCATCTTTGCTGAGCACATCCGAACCCTTAACCTGCAACACCTGGACTAACCTATTGTGCAATTCTCTGCCATCCTCAACATCCTTAGATCTATTCTTCGACTTCAATTCTAAATGAACAATGTAGTCTTCTAGACTCTTCAGCCTGAGAGGCATAGAAACAAGTTTATCGAGGTCTTTAGATAGCTTCTCCTTGTCCTTGATCAAGGCCAGATTCTCAGACTTAATGTGTTGATTCTCTAGCTTAAGCTCATCAATCTGTGATAGCAGAGTTTTTTCTCTCTCTTTCCAGGCATCACAAGCAGCTAGACGAGCATCTGAATAAACCTTTTCAAAGGTTTTGGATTTGGATTGAAAGTTTGGGAATAACTGGCTGCAAAAGATGTACTCGATCTGAGATATCCTGTCCTTGGCTTCCTGGATTGTGGCAACCATTATGGTGCTAAGGCCAGAGATGTACTTGGCTTCGATTCCATCAACCGTTTCATCTCCCATCTTCAGGTGCAGGAAGTAGCTATACACAAGCGAAAATGGATCAGCAAGCCATCCCCCCCCCCCCCCCCCAGAAATTAGGGTTTCTAATCAATGCAATGATTTAAGGAACTGGGTTTCTTCACAATAAACCTTCGATACCTTTACAGCTTTATCCAGAATCATTTCCTCTACAGATCAAGTCAATTATTTACTTAATTCCGATCCTCTTTGAGATCTACAAAACTTTTGAGAAGGAGAGTAAAAGTAAACTTACGATTGGAAATGAAACCACACGAGGGAGAGCTCGAAGAAGATTTGGTTGATTCGGGAGAAGAAAGCAAGAAGACTAATGGGGAATCGAGGATCTAACTTTTAGATTTTCGCAGTATCTTTCCCACTATAATTTTGGATTTTCGCGCGCCGGTGCAAAACTTATAAGTTCAAGTTTCAAGTGGAGGCTTACCCAAGAAGCTTGCTGGGAGACCAGACCCGATCCCGGTTGGGCCATAATTTTGTTGGAGCGGACAGCTCTCAAGCCGGATACAACCCGCGGACGAACCAACCGAAATATGGACAGAGATAACGGTGCCATCAATTTTACTATTCCATTTTTTATTTCTATAGTTACAAAATGTTAAAACAAAAAAATGCTTAAATATAAAATTACGTATCATTTCATTTTAATTAATATTATAGAAGAAGAAAAATTAGCTTTTTAAAATTTAAATTACAAACATTTTATTTATCGTTTCCGTACAGTAGAATTTATATTTGCATTTTTCTATGTTAGTTTGTAATTTGGAATTTATATGCGAACTGAAAATTTTTGTATTAATTTTTTTTCTGCCTGATTTAAGAGAATTTTTGGAACAATGATTTTTGACACTAATTTTTAGAAAGTTTTAAAGGAATTAAAAAATTTCAAATGGTTTAAACAATTTTGCAGTAATTGTAACATCGAAATTTAGGAAATTTTGAAGAAAAAAAAAAGTAAAGATCTTTATTCCAATATGCCTCCTTAGTATTCAGTTTTAAAATACTGATTGTCAAAAGAAAAATAAAATGAAACAAGAAGTCTCTTGGGATTTTTAGTAATGTAAAAAAAAAGAATGAAGAGAGAGGTAATTAAATAAAGCTGCAACGGTAACAAGAAGCAAATACGTGCACATGGCCTGTAACGTTAACACACCCAACGGTTACATTCTTCTTCTCCTAATCCTTTTTTTTCTTTTTCTCTCCAACCAAACAACTCCTTCTTCTCTCTGTCTCACTCTCTCACATGGAACCTGCTCAGATCGACTGGAAGCGAATTGATTCTCGTTTTGTGGAAGACGTCTTCTACGAACACATCCGAGCTCCCAAATGGTTCGATTTCTTGGCCTCAAGCCATTCAGACTCCATTGATGACGATGCTTGGTTCTGCAAACCTGGTAACAATTTCTCTTTCACTTTCTTCTTCTGTTTCTGAATCTCTTTGAACATCTTTACTGATTTTGTCTTCATTTCGACTCAAGACTGTAATCATCCCAAGAGACCTGAGGATTTCCTCTTAACGCCCAATTCTTCCAAGGTTCTCTTCTCCTTCTTCTTTATTTTCTTGTTTCCTCGTATGAAGATGTGAAGCAAATAAATCAAGTTATAGTTCCCTGCGCAATTTCTCAAACTTCAATTTTGTGTTTCTGTTTTGAAGCATCCAAGTCTGAGGGATAAGAATGAGAGTTCAGGAGCTACAGAGCAGAATCAGAGGTACCTTGAGATTATTCTTTAGTTCTAAATGTTTTGCTTATGACCATTGAAAGCTTTCTCTTCACGTTCTCTATATCCTTTTCCTTGTAGGAAAAAGGGAGATGCTTTGTCACTTTCTACTTCAAACAACGAAGACACTGAAAATCAGAATCCAAACTTAGCTACGCCTCCAAGCCAGCAAGAAAAATCATGGCGAGCAGCATTTAAATCAACTTCTGTCAAGAAGATGAATAAGCAAACACCGAGACTAAAGAGCACGCAGTCAGCCAGAAATCTATTTTTGGGGAGAGACATATTCGGACATATCTCGGAGTTCTGTTATGAGTTGAAAAGATTGGCCACAAGGGTAACCGAGAGAGAAGATACTAGAATGCCCGAAGAGAAGGAGAGTCATCAAGTGGGTAATCAGCCCGACTCTGCACTTGACTTGGAATTGAAAAAGGAAAGAAAGCCATTGCTCGAAGTGAGCAAAGATAAGCTCCAGGATGCTGCGGATGTTAAAGGAAGCAACTTTAAAGAGAACCGTAGAAGAAACAAGTAAATTTTACATCTTTGTGAAGTTTCAGTTTTTGTATGAGCATGTTGCAGTGCAGATATAAGCCTAAACTACTTGTTAGAACTAACACAGAAGTGGGTTTTTAGTACTGAATTTTGGGGTACCTGAGGATTTGCAGGAGAACGGATGATGCAGAGAACATTCCTATCCCAGTAAATGTGGAGACAGTGAAGAACAGAGAAGAAGAGCGTAGAAGAAAGAAGTAAGTTCTTCTTCCACAGTACAATCAAGCTTATAATACGCATTAGCGTTTGATGAGTTTACTAACTACATCTGGGGGTTCTGTGAGGATTTTATAGGAGAGTGGATGATGCAGAGAACATCCCTGTTCCTCTAAATTTGGAGATTGTAAAGAACAAAGGACATGAAAGATTACTGCAAATCAGAACAAACCCACCATCTCCTCAATGCTTCTCAGAAAACCGGACAGCTTCTTTTAAGGGCTTAAGGGCGAAAACTACGGTATATGAAATCACATAGCTCTTCGTTTTTCCTGCTGTAAACAGGCACATACGACCTTAAGACTGAAATCCAAAGACTCTTTTGAAAAAGAGCAGTAAAGATTATGTTGTAACAAACAAATTGGGTGATTCTTTGTGTATATACAGGAAAAGAGAATGGTTGAAGAAATGGTGAAGAGAAAGAAGGATGAAGCAGAAGAAGAAAAGATTAAAAAGAGCGGAGAAAGTAAGGAAGCAAAGGGCTTAGACGTTCTCTGGTTCTTAAAGCCTTGCACAATGACCAACTAATGAAAAACACTTTAATTTTTTCACCAATTCGTTCTTAAATATTGATTCATTCATTTGTTAATTTTAATGTATTCAACTGTAACTAACGAGAATGATCTTGCTCAGATTCGACATGTAATTTTCTGAGCAATTTGTATCAATCTCACTTTATGATACATAAATCAATTTAAATAAAAAGAGAGAGAACAAAAAAAGATCAGATCCGTCTCTAATTATTAAAAATCAACAGCAACAACAACAAAACCCTAAATCTCTTCTCGAATAATCCGAAAATCATATACGTTATGATCAACACAATTGAGGAATACGATAATATATACAGAGAGAGAAGAAGAAGACGAACAATTAAGAGGGACGGCGAGAAGAGGAGAAGAAGCAATCGAGTAGCCTAGACCAAGCAATTCTGGCGCGAGGAAAGAGTCTTCGGCTATAAACCCTACCTTCAATTCCCATATCCGCCATCGTCTCCACGAAAACCGTCAAACATCTAATCGGCGGTATGTACAGCGTTAACGGTGCAGCCGAAAACGCTATCGTGAAAAACAGCTGTAGCATTTTCTTTCTCCCTTCTTGTTTCAGGAAAACGCAGATCACAATTGTTTGTAGTTTGTTATTAGTAATTACCTAAGAAAAATGAGATAACGTAAGATGATTGAGTATAAAAGCGATAAGAAGATTGGTTTAATCATCACATGTTGTTACCTTCTTTTTACTACTCCCTGACTGTCCAAAATATTTTCTTTGTCTCTCATATGATTCCATCTAACAGCTATGTACTGCTATTTTGTAATTATGTGACCGACACTTAAATAATGGGAAACTGAGAATTATTCGAAATGAGTATTTCTATACTTCTCCCTCTACAGATCTCTTTTTTTTTTATCTATGTATTGATGTCCGAAAGCTTCACCGACATCGAACCTTCCCTTTATATATGCCTTTTTGAAAACTTTCATCACATCTGTGTTATTAGCTCCAGTAAAATATCGAAAGAACTGTTCGAAACGTCAAGTATAACGTTTGGTAGTAGAAAAATACGACAAGATAAACGATCATAATTTGACCACTAGACGCAAATGCAGCCACGGCTATCAATATGGATAAACCAACTCTAGCATATGCCCTAATAACATAAAAATACTGCACAAGTTAAAATAATAGATTATAAGAATCTTTTTATAGTCAATGTTGAATACCAGGAACACTGTCATTTGAACAACAAATCTGTATCAAAATTGATTGAATACAAGCCAGTAGCTTTTCTTTTTGTAATCTTCTGCCTTTCTAAAGCCTCTGATTTCAATCAGCAGGTAACTATTCTTCTTTATACTTTTTTGCAGGCAATATAAGAAGCTAGTCTGGTTTCAAAATGTATAATTTTACAGACAGATTCTACGAGTACAGAAGATAAAGAAGCTGACGTTGTAACAAAAAATTGTGGATACTCAAAGAATAGTATAGCCCCTCACGTTCTCGTCCTCTTTTGCTTCTGAGAAACAAATCGAACCCCTTGCTTTCCTAACTCAACCGTCTTCACTTTTCCATTCTCAAGCGTCACCATCAACTTTGATGTGCCTCCTCCTCCTACCTCACTTACCACTCCTTTCTCCCTGTTTTATTTATTAGAAACTTGGATTAAGATTAAAAAGACAAACGAAACAAAGAAAAAAACATCCCATTTACCATGAATTATCTGAGGAGTCGTGTATTTGAACCTTTTTTCCTTTCGCATCCTTCCCTAACTTCTTCAGAATCCAACTAGCATCAAGCATTTCGTCTAACAAACTGTCTTCACGTGACAGTGACACATCTTCATCTTCATTGAAAGCTGACTTTTCAGCTGGAGGTGATGCTCTTTTTCTCTTAGACCTATGTCCTTTACCAGATTTGCTTCTTTCTTCGACAATGTATGGGGCTTCACCATCTTGACTATCGGGATTATGCTTTTTTATTTTAAGTTTCAGCAATCGTCTTGGATCTTTCTGCAACTGATTTCCGCCACCATGTAAATCTCCTCTGTCTTCTGAGTGTTTCCCTATAAATCCGCCCTCACCTACTTCATCTTGAGACACTCTCTTTTCTACTTTATGCTTTCCCAACAAGCTGTGATGCTCTTCTTGGGAAGCCGTTTCTTCTGGTTGTAATTTCCTATGCTTTCCTGAAAGTTTCTTTTATACTTTTCATATTTTATCTATGTCGTATATCAATCTAAAAACATGAAGTAGACTGTATTTTTCTCAACATGCAAAAATTTAAACTACACATACCATTGGATTTGATAGCAAGCTTTGACACATTGTTGCTCATGGGGTTTGTAACCCCGCCTTTTCGAGGGCCTATACTTATCACCAATTTTTTCGTCTTCACACTGTTCAGGTCTGAAGCGTGTTTTCCACATTTCTCACTATCTGAATCTTGAGGCCTGCTACTTTTTATCCTGAGAACTCTCAACGGCTTCTCTTCTTCAGCACTGACCATAGCTTTTTCAGCAACTTTTCTTTCCACAGAACCAGTCTGATTAATAAGAGGGGCACCACCAGTTCGCACAACGGCTTGTGCACTAGCTCTCAGGCTGGCAATTAGCTCTTTATCATCCATATCTTTTCGCTTCCAAATTTCCTGTACAGCATCCTCAAGATCTTTCACCTAGCATCATAAACACAAATCAGAGAGAGAGAAAATGGGATCACTAAAGAGTCATTCATAGCAATCCACTAGCCTTGGAGCAATATAAGATTGCGAATACAGGAATAAGACTGGAGACCCATGAAACACCTGGTAGCATTCTCCGCGACAAGTAGAACATTTGTACTGAAGATTCCCATCCACTTGAAACTGCAGATATTTCTCATCACTGCATTATTTTTTAATAAAGTTAGAATTGGTTGGATACAGGCTTGGGAAACATTATTACAGGACACGGATTATAGATTAAGGATACAGACCTAATTCCATCGCACATGCAATGAACCCAGCGCTGGCAAAAGTCACAACACACCATTGGTGTTGATTCTGAGTCCCTGTAAACCTAAGTGATGAAAGTAAAATAGTTGGTCAATTCGATTCAAAATGAGATAAATAATGCACAAAGTGTTGCATTTCATTCCCTTTGCAATGCAATACAGATGTCTGATAGTATAGTGTAACTGTAAAATACATAAACCTCAAAATAAATCTATGGCCAAACATAACAAAATATGAAGCATGGAAGCGGAGCACACACTTCACTATAAACAATGGAGAGGTTGTGAGGATATACCTTCAAACATACAGGACAATAATTTCCCTTAACAAACAACCTTCCGCAAGCATCACAACAAGTATGCCCCAAAAACCACCTGCAAGTTAAAACGAACAATAAGAGATCTAATGCACTTTAATATGAATCAATTAAAAGTATACACAGAAAAGTAAATAATTTATATACCTTAAGCTCTGGCCATTCCCAGGGACTTTAGACCCACAGCTGTAACATTTGGTGTGCTTATGACATAAATAGGGCCCAGAACTAACATTCTGTAACATCCAGGGATGAAAATAAATAAATTTGCAGAGAGTAAGAGGAGAGCCTTGTATAGAAGCAGCAAATACTATACCTTGTGACGAGGTTGTTGGCAATCACAATGATACGCATCGTCACATCTTTTGCAGAACATCAACTTCTTTGGATCCCCTAAAGTTCCACAGGCCTAAAGGAAACATAATCAAGAGAATGCACAAGATAAATACCTTATTAATTCTGTCCATAGGCAGGCGAAAAAATGTTCCAAATCAATTTCGCTAACATCATTCGGAGATACATCAGATACTCTCATGAGAAAAACTTATTCTAGCCCTAAAGAGCAGTAAAGCGCAGAATTAGTCATTAAGCACAAAGTTCTGTCCATACTAACCTCACAGATTCGGCAGGAAGGGCAAGCCCAAGAGCTCCAGTTAAATAAATCTGGTTGCAAAAACCTCTATAAGAAAACCTAGGTAGAACTCAGAAGACTCACAAGCAGCACATTCCTATGAGACAATACCTCTATGTTGAGCCCAAGGCTTCAAGCAGTTTCTATGGTACTTCTTGCCACAGCATTTGCAAGAAAGCATCTTTGCTGCTCTCTCACTCCTCCCAACTTCAACCATATAGCACATGTGACACGTAATACTTGCACTGTGTTGATCATGATCTCCCCCATTGAGCTCTTTGATAGAAACCTGCATAGAGAATACATACCAATGAAACAAGCTCGAGAGTTAAATGGTATTTGAACTATGAACAACAGACAGGAATGAAAATATTCCTTGATCAGACAAAATATGGATGATGAATATCTTGAAGAGAATAAACGTGATTATCTTCCAAAGAATCAAATGGAGTTTACGTAAATCCTGGTATATCATGTCTACAGAATCTAAAAGAGCAGCGCAGCACCAAAAACACACAAGAAACAGATCATCTACATTACTGAATACACGGTGTCTCACAAAGACAGGTATCTAGGCACATGATGGGACATACACCGCTTCACTGCATCATCAAACCTAGCCAACTAGCAAATCTAGCCTATCTGAACAAGCTAAACAATTATCTCAGGTTATCAACATACTCGTTCAATTATATTGATACATCAGTAACCACACACACAAGTTTTGGGAAGCAAGAACCTTACCGCTAAGTCGCCAGAACCCGAATTTGCAGCACGATCGTCAACTGGCTTCTTAAGCACTACCGTGTCGTTACCTTGCGTCAAATTCGATGATGCATCAATCTCCATCGCCGTATCATCCCCAACCCCAATTGCGTCTTTAGCCGCAATGCGAAGACCAGTATCGAATACAGCGAGCTTAGGGACATGGATCTGAACGGTACCTTCCGTGGAAACCCCAGCATCCCAGGGGTCTCGCAAGAAATCTCCGAGAGAATGGATCTCTTTAAGAAACACATCCTTGACTTCCTTGCCGTGAAGATTCCGAGGAAATCCCAACAAGCAGAAGCAAATTTTCCGGCTGCAAAAAAAAAGAAAGAAGAAAACCTCAGAGAAAAAAAATGCGATTGGAAGAATTCTCGTTAAGTCGTTAAGTAACACAACAAGCCGAGAGACTACAAGGAGCCTCACGAGGCGCCAAAAAAAAGGTTTTGAGTAGAGGAAAAAAAAAATACCATGTAATTGGACAAGCTACGTGAAAGGCCATAGTCGGTTTTCAAGTTTTACGCGTTCGGGTTCGATTTTTAGGGATCTGACTTCTTTTTTTTCCTGAAAAAAATGAATTTTGATATGTCTCTCCCCAATTAAACCACATGCTCCTTTTGTGTAAATAACATAATCTAGAGTCCTTAAACGGTAATAATTTAATAGTTGTGAGGGTTATCACTCCAATCCGACCCAAAGCTTATAAACCAATAATAAATCAACACGTGGTATTCTGATTGTTTTTCTTTTTACGCCCATCGACGAAACGACGTCGTGGCTTTCAATTTTTTTTTTCGGCTTTAAAGTTTCAATTGGTTGCGGAGAGTGACGAAAGCCGGAGAACCCTCAACTACCTCTGCGGCGAAAGATACGCAAGCGAAAATCTCCGATCAGCCATGAATGCCCCTGACCGATACGAGCGATTTGTCGTCCCTGAAGGCACCAAAAAGTATTGAAAGTTTTGCACCCGAAAGCTTAATTAACCTCATCTCTTTTTTTTCTGAAATTGATCTGCTAAACCCCTTCGATTTTCCTGTCTTTTAGGGTTTCTTATGAGAGGGACACAAAGATCATCAATGCTGCTTCCTTCACAATTGAAAGAGAAGACCATACCATTGGAAATATCGTCCGCATGTACTATTGTCTCTTTTAGTTAATTAGTGCAGTTTTTTTTTGAAGAAGAGATCCCTAATTTTTGGCAGCTTTGTTCTGATTTTTCTTTTATTAGGCAACTTCACCGTGACTCGAATGTCTTGTTTGCTGGATACCAACTGCCTCATCCTCTCAAATACAAGATTATAGTGAGGGTAAGTGAAAATTTGTTATGTTTTACTCATGTTGTTTCTACTGGAATTGCTTTGAATTGGAAGGAACACTACTTTCCTCTTTTTTCACTTTATTGGCTGACCTTAGGATCCAAGTATTGGTTTAGGAACTTGATTTCAGTGTCACTTTTCGGAAAATGTACAGATTGTTTTGTTTAATCCACATGCTGACAGTTTGTTCTGGATTAAAGGTTACTCTTGGCTTGTTTTTTTGGGTTGTGTGAGGATTCAAATTCTTGGTAGATTAATAAGAACGCATAAAAGTATCTTGGATGTTGTCGTTATTAAGTGTGAAGTTGGTTCTGTATGCAGATTCACACTACAAGCCAGTCTTCCCCAATGCAAGCATATAATCAGGCCATCAATGACCTGGACAAGGAGCTTGATTTTCTGAAGAACCAATTTGAGGTACCAAAGAGTCTTTTTCCAGTGTGCTGATCGGATTTCATTTTATGAAACCGACTTGGTACCGATCCTCTTTCTATAGGATCATCTATTTATATCGATTTGTTGTTGATTAGCTAACGAATATCAAATGCTATTGATGTCTTGTTATATACATCTGGTCTTACGCTTTACCCATCTGTATTTTCAGGCAGAGATGGCCAAGTTTTCGACCTAGCACTAAGGAATGCAGAGTTATCCATTAGGACTTTTGGAATTTTACTTATTGTCCTTATCTAAGCACCAACCACAAGAATCATAATGAGCTTGTGAATTTTTCTCTAAATGATCTTGTATAAATCAGAAACCAGTCGTCCTGTGATTTTCTTTAGCTATATTTTTAGGAGAACCGTTCACACCGCAGTAATGCTTAGACTACCAATATTTTTGTTTTACCATTCTATCTAAAAAAAAAACACTTGATGTTTGAGCTATTCGACAGTCTCTTTAACAGCTGTGACAGTGAAGCTACTGCTCTTCCTCGCTACTAAGTAAATGCATATGAACAGATCTAACGGTGTGGTGAAATCATCAGAGTATGGCAATGGTTGGTTTCCTTTTCCTGCTGGATCTTCCAACGTCACAGAGCTAAGGCAGATTAAGGTAAGGAGTTAAACAAATTCAACTTTAAAAAGACCAAACTTTCAGGTCTTCTATGTTGCAATGACCAGAGAATTGGAATATCTTAATCTTATAAATGATGTGAAAGATTTACAAAACACAATAGAGAATTGGTGTAGAAGAAGCTATGTTAGCTAATCTACCATGAGGGATTAGGGAGGCTGGCATGGGTCCAGGCGAAGTAAGCACGGACCATTAGTTGAGAGATGTAAACATAAATTGCAAAAGAGAGACTCATAAGCATCAAGTCCTTCACATCTCCTTTCTTGTCTGGCTTCAGATTCTTCCCAATCTTCTCAGCCTCTGAAATCATCCTTGTCACTGTTCTCTGGATAACTCCTTCGCCCTCTTCTGGTGATTTCTGCTTTCGAGAAGACATCACAGTAAGAGATCTGACGCTGTGTCTGCTTCGAGCTTGTCTCATTGTACGGTGGTTGTGGTGTGTGCATAGTGGGTGGTAGAAGGTGGAGAGAGCCGAGGACATTACAAGATGAATAGATTTTTCTCGTTCTTTTTTTTTGTGTCGGCAGATGAATAAATTAATTGAAGAAAGTTTTTGTTTTGGGAATCAAAAGTGAGTGAGAATAAAATATCTGAATCTTGATAGGATGAGGACAAAAATGAGTGGATAGATGTAATCTAACACACACAAACACACACACAAGGTCACAGCATCTGCGTCTGCATTTATTTATTTATTTTTCTCTTTTCAGACACAACACATAAGTAATGATGACTCAGTGGATAAAGCAGAAAAAAAGTCAATATTCTCTTTTTAAAAGGCTCCGTATATAAGGAAAAAAAACCGTATATGTCTCTATCCCTATCTTATTATTAGAATATTAATGGATATGTTTAAAATAATTTTAAAATTAGTTGCTGAATAAAACGTATCAACTCTCTGAATATTTAAAGAGAGAGAGATAGAGAGAGATAGAGAGAGATAGAGAGAGATAGAGAGAGCGCAAGAGGCCCACGCAACGCAACAAAATAGGGATAAAAAGCAACTGTGTCGATTTGTCTTTTTCTAATTTTTCAAAAAATATTTTTAAAAATTCACGTGTCTACTTTCGCTGACGTCATATTGACCTTTTACTCTTTTTATGGCGTGCCTCATCAGAGTTTCGATTAATTCATTCAATCCTCTTTCTCTTCTTCATCTGATATTTCTAATTGTGTGTGTGTGTGTGTTGTTTCAGAGATGTTCTCTTCCTCTACTCTTGCATATTCTCTTTCTCTTTTCCTCTCTATTTCTCTTCTCTTCTTTCTTTTTTCCCTTTCTCCTCACATTCTTCGTTCTTCCTCCCACCACAACCTCCTTTCCACCGCCGATGACCTCGACGATCTATCCCTATTTCACCGCGCCTCCGTTTCCACTTCCACTAGCCGCCGTCTCATTTCCCTCTCGGCGATTCCTTCCCCCCCTAAGATCGCATTTCTATTCCTCACAAACTCCGATCTCACCTTCTTGCCTCTTTGGGAGAGTTTCTTCCAAGGTCACGAAGATCTCTATAACGCTTACATCCACGCAGATCCATCTTCCGGCGTCTCTTCGTTACTCGATACTTCAATCAACGCCAAATTCATCCCGGCGAAGAAAACTGCACGCGCTTCCCCAACGCTAATCTCCGCGGAACGGCGTTTGATAGCTCGAGCGATTCTCGACGATCCAGACAACCTCTATTTCGCACTCGTCTCGCAGCACTGTATCCCTCTCCATTCATTCTCTTACATCCACAACCACCTCTTCGCCGATCGATCCTCACACCCTAGCTTCATCGAGATCCTCTCCGACGAGCCATTCCTTCCAAAACGATACAACGCACGAGGCGATGACGCGATGCTCCCGGAGATCCGGTACGAAGACTTCCGCGTTGGATCTCAGTTCTTCGTTCTGGCGAAACGCCACGCTCTGACGGTGATCAAAGAGAGAAAACTGTGGAGGAAATTCAGATTGCCATGCCTCGATGCCGAATCTTGCTACCCTGAAGAACACTATTTCCCGACCTTATTGTCTCTCGAGGATCCTCAAGGATGTAGCCACTTCACACTCACACGTGTCAACTGGACCGGTAGCGTCGGCGGTCACCCGCACACGTACAGCGCCTTCGAGGTTTCGCCTCAGCTGATACACGCGCTACGGAAATCCAGTTCCAGTTTAGATTACTTCTTCGCCAGAAAATTCTCGCCGGATTCGTTGCAGCCACTGATGGAGATTGCAGATGCTGTGATATTCAGGGATTGAATCAGTAAATTAGGTAAACACATTTGGAAACTCTCAGCTGAAAATGATTAGAAAAAATGACCAAGAAAAGGGTTGCTGAGAATGGAATGTATAGAGATGGGAAATTGTATAAATGAGTCAAATTTGGAATGGTTGAGAGGTCAAGTGGCTTACCAACATGTTTGTTTCTTCTTCTTCTTCTTGTGTTGTTTTAGGTTTGAGGAAAGGGCGCTCGAAGAAGAGAGGCAAATAAAGATGGGAAATATGTGGATGTTTCAAATCAAATCACCCTATAAAATCAAAAGGGTGTGTGTTTTACGATGTCTTAGGAAAATTAGATGGAAAAACAAATGTAAATAGCCCCAAAGGCAAATGATAGCAATCTTCTCAGGTTAGCCAAATCGGCTTTCTTTTCCGTTTTAGCTCTTTACCACGGGAGAGAGAGCGAATGGCAAAAAGGTCTTCCCTCTCTTTTGTTTCCAAATATTGTGAATTAAAAAAGTTGTTTTTCCTCCAACTACAATTTTTTCTTTTCATTTTGTTGCTTAAATTATTTTCAGCCTGCGGAAAACACTTTCTAAAGTTAAATCCCACTAGCTTTGATTTTAATTATTCAATTATATCAAAATTTAAGAGAAAATTTGTATGAAAAGTCAGTAGTTCTGATCGATTTACAGAAAACATGTACTATGTTATTTTAACTGAGTTGACACCGACCGTTAACGGTTAAAATTAACTAAAAGTGTTGGTTTCATGACTCTTAACAAAGAACAATCGGTCCTTATTAGCAGAGCGTGGAAAGAAAGAGAAAATGTCGAATCTAAGTGTAAGGAATCGATGTAGAGTTGATAAATAACAGTAGGAAATGAGACAATCTCACCTAGTCAAATTAACTCTTGTTTGACAAAATGACACAGAGCTTCAGACAACATTTTGGCAGGGCTTAGAGACACCAAGTACGATGGGTCAGGATTTAATACCGTGTAATAAAAATATTCCAATTTTTTGAAAATGAGATTGAAATGTTTTTTAAATAAAACTTAAAAGAACCTATAAAAAATCTATATCTATATTTTCTGTATTAAATATAAAAGAAATTTAGCAAAACATATAAAAGCTAGCAAAAAAAATCAAAATCAAATTATAAAACATAATAAAAATTTTACTCTGGAACAACAAATAATTATGGACCGCCCTGCAATTTGGACTATATCGGAATAAGCTTGAAATTATCTCCTTTGTGTCCCTTTTTTTTTTTTTTTAACTGGTTCAGTTTTGGAGTGTCCATCAAAACTGACCAATGTGTTTGGGGTTATTATAATTTATAAGGCGAGTGGTTGTTGAAGTTGGTCACGATTGTTAAACCACAACAATCCCTAAGCTTTCGAATCAGCATCTATATTCCCTATGTACCCAATAAAAAGCAAAGAAAAAAAAGATCAGCATCATAACTTTGCTTCCAGCGTCTCCCACAACTTGAAAGCTTTTCTGATGACTGGATCTGCTGAGAATCCTTCTGCGTATGCCCCCATCGCCATTAACAAGCCTCTCCATTTCTCCCCATTGTCCTGTACACATCACCAATTTCTTCTGTTACTCATCTTTTTACAATTAGTAGATGTGGTAATGTAAGCTCTTTCGAATAGATCATCCATTCATACTAACCTCTGGTTTCTTAAAAGTAAGATCTCTCGTTTCAAACGGTACTATATAATCTGGGAGATCAGACCGTAACAGTGCCTGCCATTTTAACAAAATTCATCATTGTGAAGCTCAACAGCTGAAAGAAATGACAGAAGCAAAAACAAAACAAAACATACCAGCTTCTTGCTTAGCATGGCTTGATCCGCATTAGCCATTAGGGTCTGTTGCAAAGAAAAGTAATAGAGCAAAATTAGGTCTTGCGTATAACAGAAGCAATATCTTGCCTATGGAAAGCCACCTCACTCACCTCTTTTATTCGTCCTTCCTTTATCTCATCAACAGACTGCAGCAGATTCTCCAATGTGCCTGATGATACAATAAAAGTGATTCACAGGGAAGCCCATGCCAAAGAAATCAAAGCATATAGTATACGAGTCAACAGCTTACCAAATCTAGATATCAGTTCCACTGCATGCACGTTCCCAATTCCATCCACTCCTGAACGTAAAACAAACATCATTAGATTACTTTAGCCATTCTCTTTGTGTACTTTTGCTAGATCTTTTTTTTATTTATTTAGCCACATTCAGCTCCGAAAGAATATGGCCCAGAGACATTTTCATAAGCAGTAGAGGAGGTGGGCGTAACCTGGAATATTATCAGACTTGTCTCCAACAAGGGAGATGATATCAACGAACTGTGCTGGCTCCAAATTTCCAAACTTTTTAGCAAAATCTTCTATTCCGAAAGAAGTGATCCTGACCAAAAGAAAGTGGTAGCATTGACACCATTGAGTGAAAAATGTATAAAAGACATCCAACAGCGACGGTATATCTAAGAGAAATTTCTCAGTCAAATCCATACCTTATTACAAATCTGCACAGTATCTAGCAAGGTTTCTATAATATACCAAAATTCTATAATGAGACAACAATTCATCTAACATGAACGTCTTACTCTGATCCGCGTGGTGATAATCGAAGAAGACGTAGCGAGGGGGAGAGAATCTGAAAGAAGTCTTTGTCCGGAGAGACCACTCGAACCTGTAAGGATGAAACACATGATCAGAACCCGGTTCTAGGAAAGGGACAAATAGAACAAGCCCCAAGCATTAGATAAGCAGAGAACACTTCTTGAATAGCTGACAATGATACTTTGAAACCGGCAGCAATGCTTCGCATAGCCAGTGTTCCAATAACATCATCAGCTTCTACACCTGGAACCTGCCTTTTTAGAATTTCTATCCATTAGTGAGTAATTATCACAATAAAAGGAAATATGAGAATATGTGTATTATTTACCTCTATAACCTTTATAGACATTGCCTTGATGGATGCTTTGAGATATTGAAGTCCTTCTACTATGGTATCAGGTGTGGGAGGACGATTACTTTTATAGGCAGGGTAGAGAGTATGACGGAAGTTCATGCCTGAAAATTTAAAGCACAGAAAAAAGGTTTGATACTGATGGTATTATATAAAAAGAATCCTTCACATTCTCCACAAAGGAAAGGGAGTATCATGTCAGGATTAAGAGTGCCTAAAAGCCTAAAATTCATAATTACAACAAGCGTTATCGTCACTTGGGAAGAGAGGGATAGAGAGAATTGGATTTACATATCTATGTCAGCTTGTAGAAAGCAGTATCAACAAAAGACATAGATATGCCCCTCATAAAATCTATACTTCTACAAATCAATTTAAGTACATCGTTACATTGGACCATCATCATAGGAACTGACCTATGTTCTAATTTATATATAGGCAAAGACTAACATAGAAGCGTAGATGACACATCTTCTATTCTCTACACCAAAGTTTGTGACTGCCAAAAAGCTGCAAGCAAACAGCCCAAACTGATATCATTTCACTTCAAATGTCACCCTTGGCAAGTAGCCCATAGTATTTTGGATAATCTTCACTTAGGCGCACAGCAGAAAACAGTTCAAACTGAAATTAAATATATATAAAAGTATTGTACCAAAGGCTTGTGTAGCAATATGAGATCCCCTTGTTGATATAAAATTCATCACCATCGAGCCAGCACACTAACATATCTTTCATGCAATAATACCCATTTCTTATACTGTCAACTGATCTAACTAACATCATTAACTATAGTTTGACTAAGAACACAGAGCTTACCTTTTGCAGACCGATAACCTTTTGATGAATCAGAAGTACTGCCATAAGGAACCCCTGAAAAAGGGTCTATTTTGTCAAATAAGTGTAAACTAGTGACGTACAGATGCACAAACCATTTTCTTGCCTCACATAACCCTGCTTACTATACGATCTATATGTCAGGTTACCACTATCATGTATTACAATAAAAACCCTCTCTTGATAGCAAAGTAAAAGATTACATCAATAGTACAGTGATGGTTATCAACATCAAGAAATCCATTTTCCCTAAATATAACTCTATCTAGGTGGGATCTGCTTTCTCTTAGGCCTATCAAATAAAGTTTTCAGGAATGGTCAGAAGTTGGAATCTGAAACTTTTTACCAACCACTATGAAAGAAACGCATTTGTAAACGTCAACACTCAACAGATATCCAATACAGTTTCAGGGCAATTTTGTAGACAAAAATTCAAGAAGCGGAACGCAGTTATTATATATCCAAAGGACAGATAATAAATATTAAAACTATCAATGACTTGCGGAGCCATTAGCACGACAGATTAGGGGCCACATTGATATGCTCGAGTGAGAAAGATAAGCACATTTCAGTGGCCATAACTATCAAACTAGAACTAGATTAAGGGCTTCTCAATGAATTTGTTCATACCCTATGACACGGAAACTCAATGGTCAACCATAGACACTAAGAACCCCGAAAAAAACTGAACCCACAGAAAATAGCTAGACGTCCATAAATCTTAACAAATTGCGGCAGACACAATGCCAGCTTACATAAGGACTCACCATCATGGTCGAACACCACCTGCATGAACACAACTAATTATGTCAGCAGGGGCTATCCAACATTAAGTTAGGAAACGTGAAGAAAGAAACAACAAGAACTTCATCTGATTATCACAGAGCAAAAAATGAGACATAAAATGGAAGCTGGAATATACCGCCACATGAGATGGGAGCAATTTCAGAACATCAATTATCTGCAAATGAAAACAAAATCAAAAGGATAAGAAGTCGAATCCAAAAGTTTGATCAGTCAACAGGAAATAGATACTTATGCCTAGAGTTAGGAAACACAAATCTAAGAAACCCTGATTAGTGGGATCAGATATCCAACATGCTACAAGAAGCTTTTTTTAATCAACAGAATTAAGTACAATATGAACGAACAACTCGAGCCCAACAAAAAGATTTCACTTACAAGAGAAAGAGCTGAAAATATAGTTAAAACCCAGTCCGCATTTCCATCAGCGTGAGTCAGATGACCATGATTCAACCTTGCTGCACTTTGTCAAACAAATTTCAGTCAATGAGAGACCCGAGGAAAAAAATTACATTCTATGTACACATGAGTAGAATACCTAAAAGCTTATAGTAAGCCCTGTAAATAATGGATGTCCCGTCGATAAGCATCATTTTGCCATTTGAAGAAGCAACACTACTTGCTACTACTTCTTCTGACTTGATGTGATATCTTATTGGCTTTGGCCCAACACCTTCACTTTTAGAAGAAGGCAATATATTGCCACTAGCCGTCTCACTTGAGAATTCAGAAACATTTGCGTCTAAAATACAGGTCGAACTGCAATAATACTGAACTCCAAATATAAGGAAAGGTGAAAGGAAATTCAGTAAGGAGATAGTAACTATACCAAAATATCAATGTTAAGCTTACAGAAAAAACATTCAATTTTGATTCAGAGAAACGAAATAGTACGTGACCGATAGCACACTAGCCACTAAATCTTAGACTAATCCGCACAATCATTCACATCTAGACACATAACAAGAGCAAGAACACAGAGACTTGAGCGACACAATACAAGCATCACCTTTGCAGTGCGTGCAAGGGAAGGAGAAACGAGAGAGGGGTTCCAATTGAAGAGGTTTCCAAATCTTCGAGGGAAAAATAGATTTCTCAGTACCAAACGGGAGTGATGAGAAAGATGCATCGTCATGAGGTCACTGAAAAGACTGTCATGAAGAAGCGTTTAACCTGAGTGGAAACACATTGGCAGTCAACAAAAGTAACGGAATAAAACAGAAGTCGAAGACGTAGACGAAGTAATGAAGAACTTGAGAGCGAGAAAGCGAAGAAGGAAGCTTCCAAAAATGGGAAAGGGATATTTTTCCAAGGAGGAGAAGAAGAATTTTACCGCTTTCTATGTCCAGTGACTTCTGCCGCTCCAATTCGTAGTGAAATGGGTCAAATAATAAGCCCATTAATATAGGCTTATAGGCCCGTTAATATAGGCTTAATAGGCCCGTTAATATAGGCCTTAATGGCCCATTAATATAAGCACTGAGTGTTGCTTTTCATCTATTACATCAAAACCCTTGATAGAGAAAGTGGAGACGAGAGAAAACCCTAGAATCACCATCAAAGATGACGCAGAAGAGTAATCTGTTCAAGGGCCAACAGAAGAAGAAGGCTGTAGCTCTAAATCGCCATGGAAAATCCGTTCAAACTCGTAAAGGTAATCACTTTCCGATGATTCCCCTCAAGATATTTTTGTTTCTGAGATTCTTATTATTATCTTCTTCTTCTTCTTGTCCCAGGGAAGAGATATGTGAAACCATCAAAGACTACAAAAGAGTTAGACACCGATCGGGTATTTCTCTTTTTTTTCCATCTCCCTTAACTTGAGTCGTTTTGATCAAACCGTATTCTTTTAATAAGTTATGTGTTATGAATGGAGCAGGAGCTTACGAAGTTCATAAACCATTGCAATGAAGTGAAAGCAGCCAATGCGGCTTGCAAAGAAGGTGGTCAGCTTAATATCCTCAAAGTCGAGTCTCAAGCTGAGCCATCCAAGAAATCAGCAAAATAGATAAATTTTGTTTTGTTTTTGTCTTTAAATCATTCAAGATGCTATGTTGTTCCCAGTTTTTGTCACATACAAACAGGTCTTCTGCTTAGGCAGTTACAATTGAGATGTTGTTAAAGCTCAAAAAATTCTAGTTTAGACTTGATGAGAGGTCGAATTTCCATACGCTGATGAGTTTACCACTGTGAGCTGTTACTACCTTCTTCATCCCCATTGCTAAGCAGCTGATTTGAGGCCGAACTTTCCTTTCAATTTTATCAATTTCAATGTCTTGAAAAACCCTTTTTCCTCTCCGTTTCTCAACCACCACTTGGCTGTTCCTTCTCAGAGTTGTCAAGGCCTTATCGTCCATTATACAGCTAGACAGGATTCTTCCACTCTTCTGATCAATCACTCGCAGTACACCGTCTATTCCACCAGCAACCATAACCGATGTATCATTCCTTAATTGTTGTATCGAGTACACAACATTAGGACTCACTCGTTTTTCCCACAGCTGTCCCATTTTCCTGTGATAAAACTTGGTTATATAACACATCTCAAGATAGTGTTTTTCGACAACCCAATTTTACCACTTGCGTCTTTGATACAAACCCAAGCGTCTCTTTTGAACATACCTTAGGTCCCAGCATGAAACATACCCAGCAGTTGTCCCAAAGAAGGCGAGATTGGACCGATGGTTAAAACTGATAGTTTGTATACCTGTGAAGAATAAGAGTGTGGTTGCTTTTGGCATTCTCACTGGACACGCAATCTGATTTGAAGTCAGAGTTTACCTCCTGCAGTAATGGTAGATTTAAGAGCAGCCACTGGTTGATCCGACAAAGGGTCAGATACTGTTACTCTCCCGAGTGATGACCCGCTAAGAAATAGTTGATTGTCGCTCAAAGATAAGCACGTTATTGGCCCACCGTGCGTCCTGCCATTTGATAGTTGGATGCATTACCAATATTTTCTTTCCAGATTCATTTTACAGAGTTCCACAACGCAGTAGACAGAGACACCTAGCTTACCTAATGATCTGTGAACATGTCTTACCGTACATATCAAATACGCGAGCTGTCCCATCCTCGCATCCAACTACAGCTTCTGGGTCAATGTAACTGGTTGATAGAGAAAACAAAGTTCTTTATTAGTTTGCAGAAAGAAGCCAGTCTTACAGGGGCTAGGCAGTCAAGTCGAAGTATCATAGCGATTTTTTTAGGTAACATGTAATATCAGATTATCAGTTGCTCGATGTGTAGCTAAAAGGAGCTTAGGTTTCAAGAAACAGGAAAATTCTCAGCAACTCGATATTTCATAAGTATCTTTTGACATACCGCATACAAAGGCCCTTAGGAAATGTGCCTTCACGAGATGGAAAAATGCTTCTTTGCCCATTTCTCCTCCATATGCTAATGCGGGTACCAACCAGGCCAACAATCTCAAAAAGAAAATTCAAAGTTAGGAATTCTGCCCTTGTCAAGGTAGTTTGTTTGTTTGTTTTCTAAATTCCTGGACTTATAAAGACAGTAACATGATTGAGCGAAAAGGAAAATAAAGTAATTCTGCAAACATACAGTTACAAGAGTGAACTGACAATAAAAAGATCACACTGCTATGCTGGTGCTTTCAGAAATTTGGATCAGTGAATCGGCTGAGGTTTTTATATAGTATCAACCACTGATCAATAGTTCACTATTTAGTTCATTGCCAGAACAAGTAATGAACATTTTTATTGAATATAGCTAAAAAAATCCATGACTAAAAGTGTTACATAGTTTTGTACTAGAGATTTACCTTACTCTCATCAAAATCGAAATCAATCAAGGAAGCAGCATCAGGAAGGGGGTATTCTTCCATGCATCTGTAGCTGTTTAATGACCAGAGGCGCATTACCTGAAAATAGTAGTCAAATTACCTTAGCTAATGCTAATTCCATAACATGCCCTAATCAAAGCGCCTACTAGAAAGCTGATCAGCATTAAGAGAAAAAATTAAAAGAGTACCTTATCACCCACACCAGTAAGAAGCAAACCCTTCTTCATTCGACACTGAGAAACCCTGACATAACAGGACACTAAAATTATGGCAAGAGTGCATCTCTGGAACTAGGAAAGAAAAAGAAAGAAAACTATAGGAATTTGGGAACATTGACTCGCCGGTGTGAATGAGCTTCCCATCGTTCAATACCGATTCGACCCCTAAGCAATGCCAAGTTGTGATGTTTCAGTGCAAAACCCTCTACATCTATTTCAGCTTGGCTTTCCAGTGACGTGGAACTGCTTGGGATGTCAGAACCGAGCTGGTGCATCTTCCGGCATGAAGCTTGTAGCAGCTTCAGCCTCTTGATTACAGCATTCCTCAATACCAATAGAAATTTTTTAAAGGTTATACACGAATCGAAATCCCAACTAGGCCATGGAAATAGGAGGAAAAAAACTAGGAACTGGTGGAGGGGGTATTACCAGGAATTGCAGACGACGGTGCAGTGAACTAGGTCAAACAAATCGAGAAAAGTGAAGATGATGCATAGTATGTCTGCGTCTAAAGATTCGATTGATGTTGGTTCCCTACGTCGTATCTTTCTCGCCGACAATCCTCCGGTCTCAGTAACCCCCATCGTTTGTTTCTCGCGGTTCCGATTGTTACGATAATTAAACGAAGAAGCAAGAAATACAGTAAGAGTGTAAGACATATGAATTTATTTTCAATTGTTTTACTTTTAATAATATGTAAAATACGAGAATTGAATTTTAAATGGATCTCTAAAAATAAGAAATATATAATAGTGATCAATCAATTAAAATTTCATATTTTTAAAACAAGTATAGAAAGAATTTTGAAGTAATTAAAGAAAAATAGATAGAGAAAATACCTTATTTCAAAATCATATCATTGAGACTTTAGAAAAAATATAAAAACAAAAAAAATTTCACCATTTTAAAAAGAATTAAGTCTATGAAGTTTGATTGGGAAAAAATATTCTCTAAAGACTTTAAAACTCTGAAAACTTCTTTTAAAGTGTCAATGCTAATCACTTCGTCCATATTTTCTACCCTTATAGAATTTATTTAATTATTTAAATAACAATAGTAACATAAAAATTGGAATAATTTTTCAAAATATAACATTATTAAATTAAATTTTTCATTAATAGCATATATTCATATTAAAATAATTTAAAACTTTTTTAATAGGAAAAAATAATTTTAAATTGAAAAAAGATGTATTACTACGTGTATATAAATATAGGTTTAAATAGAATGTAGAGGATTTTTTTTGTCACTATATCACAACATAACGGTTTAATAAACTAATAATTTTATACGAATATTTAACATTCTCATCTGAAAAAATGTAAAGTCGAACTTTACATATCTGAAATAAACATAAAAGTCGGACAACCAATAAATCATTTACTATTTCTATAACATAGAGGTTTGATTCCAATATAGTTAACATATGCACATGTTGTAGCTTATTCTGTCTATCTTAATGTTTCCCAAACATATGGATTACATTCTGGAAAAGAAGAAGGATGAGGAGGATTGTAGTTGTATGTATGATGATGATTGTGGGCTAACAAGATCTTTGGGGGTCCATTTATATATTCTCTACATGTGGGTATAATAAAACCCAAACCAATAAAGATAAGCATTCATGTCATATTTTCTTGAGGTATCCATTGGTGTGGACTGCCCCAATCATTGAATATTTTATTCAAATTGCTTCAAACATTTACACATAATAATTTGGGCTGACGACCTATTTCCCCCTCGGAAGTATCGTATAGCACTACGTCCACCCCAAACTAAATGATAGACGTAAATACACACAAGTACGAAGTTGTAAGAGGAAATCCCCCTAAATCGAAAGTTTGAATCAATTTCTCCATAAATATTGGTTTCTTTGGTTCACGACATGTACCCAGATTCTAAACCATTTAACCGAAAGAGTAAACCAAAACTAATCCGTGACCCGCGTGTTGACCAAACCTATGATCCAGACCCGATTTTCCCCAATCTTTTACTCCACTAGATATTTTTCTTTTCCATAAAATAAACCCTCTATAAAATCTTTTAATCCTCATTTGATTGAGAATCGTTAACTCTCTCTTCGCTGGATCCAATCCGTCTTGTCTCCATCTCAGCCTCAGGCTCCGGCTTGATCTCTTCTAACTGATTCAAGACCTGATTCGCTTCTGGCCTTGCCGCTGGTGACGAATCAACACAATGTAATGCTAATTTCAAAGTATTCAGAAGCTTATCCCCAAAGGTAGGTGAAAGGGTGAGGGGATGATGGTGATTAGGAGAGGACATAGATTCGATAAGGTGTAGCCACAAAGCTGAATGTTCCCCACGAAATCGAAACCCATATTCATGAAATCGAAACTCAGATCTAACCCTAACTTCGACCAAAGACTGAGATTATTAAGAAATTGATTAAGAAACATCGCATGTCCTTTTCTATTTTTGCCTAAACATAAAAGAAAATCAAAGGTAAATCCCTGCAAAAAAGTCCAAATATGAAACCAACCTTTTCGAGATTCCCAGAAAAGAAGAAACCAAAATCCACGATGAAGGAAGAAGAAAAGAGTAAAATTGGAATTAAAAAATACAAGTCCTTGTTGGTATGTGATATTAAATTTCGGCGTGTTTAAGGTTTGATTTCACCAAAAAACGATGGGAAAATATTTGATTTTGCGATTTTAAGAGTGTTGGGGTTTCGATTTCAGAATTAGAGCTCCCGATTTTAGGATTAGGGTTTAAGAATTTGGGGAAAATATATTTGGATCTTGGTCGGGTTTTTTAGGTTGAATATCAGGTATGAGTAAGGTTATTTGGATTTTATTTCGGGTGTGGGTTGGGTTAATTGGTTTAATCTAGGTTAAGAATCGGTTAAACATTGTTGACGAAATAGTAAACCGATTAAAACCGTTTTTATGTGTTAATTAGTTTATAACTTTTATTTTAGGAGGAAAATTGTTTCGAAGTTCCGGTTTATGGAGATTCTAGTTTTCAACTATTTTCTGGGGGCTATTACGATTGAGTCTATAGATCTAGGTACATGTCATACTATACGATAGTTGTGATGGAGAAATAGATCGTCAACCCTAATAATTTTCATTGGAATCAAAAATATATATAGATGGGTCAATGACAAGGCCGCAATGTTAGATTTTTTGAAAAGTAATTACATTAGCATACATCGAGTGAGGTGTAAGGTGCATCGGCTCCTGTGGCTACACAATACGATACGATTGCCTTTGACACCTCAAAAATAAACTATTATAATCATTGCATTCCCTTTGTGGGTTTTCACTGAATATTTCGATTAAGTTGAAAATAAACCAAGGGTTCAGCTTATATACATTATAATCACTAAACCGGATTGAGATAACCGGCAGAATTAACTGGTTTATATGTTGACCAGTGTACATGTATATTAATAGTCCCCCTCAAGATGAGTTAAAAATGTTTAAAAGACTCATCTTGCTAATAAGATTGTGAAAATGAGAAGGATGGAGTGGCTTAGTGAAGATGTCAGCCACTTGAAGATCGGATCTGACATGAAACAGCTTGAATAATCCATCCAATAATCGTTCACGAACCCGGTGACAATCCATCTCAATGTGTTTTGTGCGTTCATGGAAAACCGGATTGTTGGCGATATGAATTGCTGCTGTGTTATCACAAAACAGTAATGTGGATTTCTGTAATGTGATCTGCAACTCCTGCAAAAAGTTAGTCATCCAAACCAATTCATCAACAGCCACAGAGAGACTGCGATATTCAGCTTCTGCAGAAGATTTGGAGACTGTTTGTTGTTTCTTGGACTTCCAAGATATGAGGGAAGAGCCAAGAAAAACACAATAGCCAGAAGTTGATCGACGTGTGTCGAGACAAGAGCCCCAATCTGCGTCTGCAAATACCTGCAGTTGCAAAGGTGAATGGGCAGAATAGAAAACACCACGACCAACAGTGCCCTTGATGTAGTGAAGAACCTTCTGAAGAGCATGGTAATGAGACTGTCGAGGAGCTGAGCTGAATTGACTAAGCTTATTGACAGCAAAAGTGATGTCTGGACGAGTAATCTGTAAGTACATCAATCGCCCAATCAACCGTCTATATGCTTCAGCATCGACAAAATCACCACCCTCATCTTTAGATAACTTCAAATGTGGATCTAAGGGAACTGAAGCAGGTTTACAACCAAGCAAACCTGTAGTATCCAACAAATCAAGTGTGTACTTCCGTTGACAGATAAAAATACCTGCAGCAGAACGAGCAATCTCGAGACCTAGAAAATATTTCAGAGGTCCCAAATCACGCAATTTAAAACGTGATTGTAGCTGAAGCTTAAGCATATCTGCATCAGAATCATGGCTGCTAGCAATGATTATATCATCAACATACACAAGTACACACAGGAACCTGCCATTGTTAGTTTTCAGAAAACATGTGTGATCACAATGAGAATGAGAAAATCCCAAATCCAACAGTGTTGACTTAAATTTCAGAAACCATTGTCGGGAGGCTTGTTTAAGGCCATATAGAGATTTCTGCAATTTACAAACAGCTGTGGAAGGAAGGTCCCCCTTTTTTGATGCATATCCTGGAGGTAATTTCATGTAGATTTCCTCATCTAAATCGCCATTAAGGAAAGCATTAGAAATATCCAATTGACTCAAAGACCATCCAAAAATAGCAGATAAGGCTATGAGCAGTTTTACTGAAGTAAGTTTTGCAACCGGGGAAAATGTGTCAGTGTAATCTACACCTTCTTGCTGAGTGTAACCCTTGGCTACAAGGCGAGCCTTGTGCCTTTCTACACTGCCATCAGCATGGTGCTTAACCTTATAAACCCATTTGCACCCAATGGTATTTTTATTGGCAGGAAGCTCACAAACTGTCCAAGTATTAGTGCTTTCCAAAGCATCTATTTCAGCTTGCATAGCTTCACGCCAAACAGAGTGTTTCTTTGCTTCAGTATAGGTTGATGGTTCAAAAGATTTGTCAATTGAAGATAGGAAAGAATGATAGGGAGAGGAAATCTTATCATAGGAGAGGAATTTCGAAATTTCATGAATGGTTGGGGAGATTACTGAATCACAGTAATAATCCCTAAGGTAAGCTGGTTTTCTTATTCTCCTATGAGATGTAGAAATTGGAGATGCAGGAGCATCAATTGTAGGCAAATGCGCTACATGGGGCAACGAATCAGAAGAGTCTGAATTCGTAGGGACAGGAAGAATGGGTGTGGGATTTAGGTGATCAGAAAAGAAATTTCTTTCTGTTTCAGTAAAATTTTGATCAGCAAATGGAAAAAGGGTTTCATGGAAAACAACATGTCTTGATATAATAATTTCATTGCTTTCAATATCAAGAAGTTTGTAACCCTTATATCCAGTAGGATAACCAAGAAAAGCACATGCCCTTGCTCGGGGAGCAAATTTATGTCTATTCTTTGAAGAAGTAGACACATAAGAGAGGCAACCAAATACTCTGAGTTGGTTATAGTCCGGAAGTTTGGTAGTGAGGATTTCAAATGGGCTTTTATTAGAAAGAATTGGGGTAGGTAATCGGTTAATGAGGTGGACAGCCGTGAGTATGCATTCACCCCAAAAGGTTATGGGAATGTGGGACTGAAAGAAAAGAGATCTAGCAACATTTAGAATGTGCTGGTGTTTTCTTTCAACAACAGAATTCTGTTGAGGGGTTTCAGGGCATGAATGAAAAGATAGAATGCCTTTGGTGTTATAAAATTGGGTAAATTTGAGTTCTGGAGCATTGTCGGATCTAACCCCTTTGACCTTAGTATCAAACTGTTTTTCTACCATTGTAATGAACTTGGGAAAAATATCTAGGACATCCGACTTATTCCTAAGAAGATATACCCAAGTTGCTCTAGAATGATCATCAACAATGGTCAAAAAATACTTGAAACCATCATGGGTGGGAATGGAAAAGGGACCCCAAGTATCAATATGTAACAAATCAAAGGGAATCGAACTTCGATTATTATGAGAAACAAAAGGAATATGTTTTTGTTTCGACAAATGACAAGTTTTACAATGGAATGGTTGATTTGTTTTATTCCTTTGTAAAGACAAAACCTTATTCATAGTATCGAGTCTAGAAACAGATGGGTGTCCTAATCTTTGATGCCAAAGATTTTGACTACAAACAGTAGCAACTGTAATATCAGAAGTGTTACCTCGGGATTGAATGTATTGACTGTCCAGAAAATATAGATTGGATATGGCTTTACCCAGTCCAATCGTCAATCCCTTTGTAACATCCTGAACACCACAAGATGCACTATCAAACCAAACTTTACAATTCAAATCCTTAGTTAGACAATGAACACTAAGGAGGTTGAATTTGAATTGAGGAATGAAAAGGACATCTTTTAAAACAAAACTGTTTCCTAATGGAACCGACCCTATACCGACAATGCGAACAAGAACCCCAGTAGGTAAGGTGACATTGGTGTTAGGGAGGGTGTGAAAGGTTAAAAAAAGGTTTCGGTTATGTGAGATGTGGTTTGTTGCTCCCGAATCTATAACCCACTCATTGACATTGGTTGCGACTGTACTTGCTGAACAAACAGATGGTGTATTAATTCCAGTAAGGAAAGAAAACTTACCAGAATTGGGATGATCAATGGGTGATAGAATTGGCTGAGAAGGTACTGAAGCAAAGTGAACCTCACTGTTTGTAGTGTCGCCTGAAGTCTGAAGTTTGCTGCTAAGAAAAGAAACCAATTGTTGGATTTGACTGTGAGACAATTCCCCTTCCTTTTCAGTAGTATTCATCACCTGCGTTTCTCCCACAGCCACATTAGCAACAGTAGAATTATTAGTCAGCTTGTGTTTAGATTTAAAACTTGCTGGATACCCAAACTTTTTGTAGCAGCGATCAACGATGTGACCAACTCGACCACAAAAGGTGCACACTGGACGATCTTTTCTCTGATATGTCGAACCAGTGTGGGAATTACCAGCTAGAAGAGCTGATTTATCAGTGTTGGGGAGAACAGATTGTGATGATTGAAATGCAGCAGGATTAATCTCACTTTGAGTAGATAACCTTGCTGATTTCTGAATATCTTCCTGATCAAGAAGATTGTATATTTCTGACATAGAAGGAAGGGTTTTCTTCATAAGGATTCTACTACGGATGCTCTCATAATCCTCATTTAATCCCATAAGAAAATCAATTGTCTTATTTGTCTCACGCTCTATCAGCAAATCCTCAACTGTTCGGGCTACTGTCTGAATATTAGACAGTTCCTCCCATAAGGATTGCATTTGAGTGTGATATGATGATAGGTCCAGATTACCTTGTCTAAATGAATGGATTTGGTGTCTTAATTTGTATAGCCTAGGAAGATTAGACTTATGAAATCTAGTGTGAAGATCTTTCCAAATATCTGCAGCTGATTTGATATACAGAATACTTGTGTAGATCTTTTTGGTCACACTATTTAACAGCCATGATTTTACCATGCTGTTACATCTACACCAAATCCTATAGTACGCATCATTTTCTGCTGGTTGAGGTAACGAACCATCAAGAAATCCCATCTTATTTTTGGCTTCTATACTAGTCGTCATAGCTACCAACCAAACACCGTAGTTAGTCCCATCTAAAGGTTCCGAAGCTAAAACTAACCCTGGGTGATCTGAGCTATGGAGGTGATACGGACTATGTATATTGTCTGGGGAGTTTGATACCTCGAATAGATGATGCGCCTTAACCGGATTGAGAGGCCGAGCATCGGATTTGTGCTGAACGCCTAGGGAGGTGTGAATCGGAGAAAACTCGTTCTCTTTATCACGTCTCTTAATCAGCGTGGACGGAGATCGCGATCGATGATCGTAATCTGAAACATCGTGAACCTCATCAGCTGCTGGAGTTTTTCCGCAAGCTTTGAGCGATGTCGGTGAACCTGATTCGCGAAAATCAGGTGAAGATCTTCGGTACTTCGATTTACATTTCCTTTTCACCATCGATAATGCAGAAGGATTTCGATTCAAGAGAGAGATGAATCGAATAAGGTCAATGGATTGAAAGGATAAGAGAATCGAAGAAATTTCTGGAAAAAATCGAAGAAATCGAAAAGGGGATCTAGGGTTTGAAAAATCGCCTGTCGCGGATTTGCTCTGATACCATTTCACTGAATATTTCGATTAAGTTGAAAATAAACCAAGGGTTCAGCTTATATACATTATAATCACTAAACCGGATTGAGATAACCGGCAGAATTAACTGGTTTATATGTTGACCAGTGTACATGTATATTAATATGGGTCATTCTTCTTTTACATAAAGGACCTTTCGACATTTAAATTTTGTCTTTTAATTCCTTTTACCCTACACTAATTTAGAGAACAATGTGATGTCTTTTCATCTTTAATCCTACACTCTCTCTCTACAATATAATATAATAGTTTGAATATTTCGTCAAAAAAAGTTTGAATATTTGAAAGTACATACACCAAAATTAAATATGTTACCATTGCTTCAATTGATAAACCTTGAGATTGGTCAACACATCTTACAATTTATTCTCTTAGACTTTTTTTATATTAATTGATTGATCAAGACAACGTTTTATTTATTTAACTGTGACACGATGTGATGAAGCATGCAATGATGATTGAATCAAAATTTTAGCAGTAGCACAACACTATTAACTAAGATTAAAAGTGTGTTGCCTCAAAAATAGAATAACTAAACAAAAAATAAGTAACATAGACTAAAAGGATGCTATTCCTTAATATATTTTAATTATTTTATAAATCCATATTAAATTATAAAGTATTGTAAATTTATTGTTTTCATATCCAACATGTAAATTTCAATTGATATTTGTAAATCCATAGATTTTTATTAAATTTTAGTTTGTGTTTTAAATCTTAAAATCACTTCAAATCCATTTCAAAATTGATAGTTTTATTTTAAAAATGTGTAACACTTAATTTATATTTTGATTTTGAAATCATCGAATGAATAACATATGATTTTGATAAAATATTTTAAATCAACTATCCAATAAAATATAATTATTCAGATTTTAAGATGAATTAAAATCTATAAACCAATAATTCCTATTATATTTCATAAGTGACAATTTGGATAGCATGTTTTTATGTTCATAATCATTTACCTTTTTCTAAATAACCGTAAATGATTCTATTCTATAATTTTATATTTTTATACATGTATGAAGATTTTTCCTTTTTTCACCATGTATGATGATCTTATAATGAATAATTATACCTAAGTATTATATAAATTACAAAATTATTATTAAATTCATATATATATATATATATATATATTATGGAACGGTTAAATTTACTTCAAAGAATTATAGTCAGAAAATTGTGTAATGATGTTTTGGTGAATGTAATAATATCTAAATAATTTATCAAAATAATATTGTATGTAACATTTTAACTGGTCTATATAAAATGAGTAAATTTCCTCTAATAAACCAACAGTGTTAGTTTACTTGAATGTGTCCCTACAAAAATCATAATGAAAATGAGAAAGGGGAAGTAGGAGAGAGAGTGGAGACCCCAGCATTACAGCTGGTCTGCATTTCATTCACCGGCGCGTCAGAAAACACAGCCCAATATTAAGCGCGTGGATTTCAGTGTCCAACTTAACAAAAAAATGTGTCGTGTCAGAGAACGTGCAATGCAACATTTTATTTTGTATTTAAAACAGTTTAAAATCTCTATCTCTCTTCTTCCTTAATCCATTTGAAAGACCACAGAGTTTTCTCCTCACACACACACAGAGATCTCAAATCGAGAAGGAATCTCTTCATAACTCAGATCCACTCAACACACATAATTAAGTACGTACAACTCTCTCTCTCTCTTTCTACCTGTCTTTCGAGATAGACGTGCTCTTTTTATTGATAAAATCTTACATGATGACACATCTTTCTTCCATCTAATTATTCAAAGAGAACCAGTAACCGTCAGTCCTCTGCAGAAATTCACTTCCTGTAATGAAAATAATCTTCTCCTTAGAGATTTATTATTTTGACTTTAATTGAAATTATTTTATTTCCTCAATCGAAACTAAGTAACGTTTACAAAAACATAGAAAGCTGCGATTTTTGTTGTTTCATGTAAAGTTTTAGGCATGCAAAATTTCTTTTCTTTCTTTTTCCCTAAAAAAGTTTTTACCTTTTCCTTTTTTTCTCCGATTCTTTTCTTAAACTGTTGATTTCTTTTCTTTTTGTTTCTTCTTCGTTGTTTTAATTATAAGTACGCGAGAAGAAAGTAAGTAATTTTTATACCATTTAAGCTTTTAAATGTTTGATTTTTTTCTTCTTATTTTTGTTATTTGCTGCTGTTTTGCAGGATTCAGAGATGAAAAATCTAGATAGGTTTTTAAATTTGTAGTTTGAAAAAACAAAAAAAGTTTAGCTTTGTTAAAACCATTTAACTAAAATCCAACACAAGACAAAAAAAAGGGAAAAAAAAACTAGAATCCAACACAAGAAACCAGAGTGACTCTGAACGACAACAACCTCTCTGTACACAAGACAACAAACGCTCTCTACAAAAGCATCAATCTTCCTTCTTCTTTCTACTCTAATAACAAGAGAGAGAATATCCATGGATGGGTACGAAGCAACTAGGATTGTGCTCTCTCGAATCCAAAGCTTAGACCCAGAAAACGCATCGAAGATCATGGGACTTCTCCTTCTCCAAGATCATGGTGAGAAAGAGATGATAAGGCTAGCTTTTGGACCAGAGACTCTTGTTCACTCTGTAATAGTAAAAGCCAAGAAAGAGTTAGGTCTCATGAGCAGTTCAAGGCCTCCATGGAGTCAAGAAGAGTTAATTAGCCCTAAGAATAACAACCGTGGCTCTTCTCTCAATCCGGCTTCTTTGCCCTTCTATGCCAATGGAGGAAGATCTTCTAGGGATTTACTAACCAGCGAATTCGAGCTCATGGATGGTGTGAACCCAAGAGCCGATTTTTTGGGCTCCGTGCATGCGAGAAGCGGCAGCTGCGTTTTGGACGGTTTAGGGTATGGTGATTCCGATTTAGGGCTTGGTGGTGTACCCTGTTCTTATTTCGCCAGAGGCATATGCAAAAACGGAAGTAGCTGCAGATTCATTCACAGTGATGGAGGAGCTGAATTGGTTGGCTCTCCAAGCAGAATCGAGCTTCTTAGGTCCCATTCGGTACCTCCAAGGCTCGCTCACCATTTCATGACTCGTTCTTCTCTCCCTTCTCTCTCTCCCAAAGGTGTAAACTTGCAGAATAGCGATGCTCAAAGGTTCAACCTTTTTCCAACTGTTTTTTTATGAGATATTCAAAGTGTTTTTTTTTTTAATTTCGGCAATTTCTGTGCAGAGCTGCTGCATTAATGATAGGAGATGAATTGCTAAAGCTTGGAAGATGGAGGCCTGAAAGGATTGATCTCTCTGCTATGGCTTGTCCTGCTTCGAGACAGATCTATCTGACATTTCCTGCCGACAGTAGGTTTAGGGAGGAAGATGTGTCCAACTATTTCAGGTAATCCTCGCCAACACATTCAGTCACCTTCTCTTGTATGTGACTTAAGATTTTGCTATGGTGGATATAGTACTTTTGGACCAGTTCAAGATGTGAGGATACCGTATCAGCAAAAGAGGATGTTTGGATTTGTGACATTTATGTATCCTGAAACTGTCAAGAGCATTCTTGCCAAAGGAAACCCTCACTTTGTGTGTGATTCCAGGGTTCTTGTTAAGCCTTACAAGGAGAAAGGCAAAGTCCCTGACAAATACAGGTACTAGCAGCTCTCATACTTAGGTCAGATTGTTCCTTGAATCTTTGTGTTTACTGAGATTTTATCCTTTTGTGTAGAACTAACCACACAACGGAGCTAGAATTGTCCCCAACGGGCCTTGATTCTAGCCCCAGGGATGCTATAGGTAAACGAATGCTTAAGTTATCGTCTTTTTGGGATTTAATTGAAGAACTTTTGCTTGCTGCCATACTTATTTTGCTTGTGGCGCAGGAGAGAGAGGGTTTTATAATAACGCTCAAGATGTTTTGTGGAGGAGCAAGTTTGAAGAAGAGATTCTTGAGCTTCAGAGCAGAAGGCTAATGAATCTGCAGCTTCTTGATGTCAAAAAGCATTTACAACTCAATTCCCCTACCCACATTCATTCCCCTAATCCTTTTAGCCATACACTTGTATCCCCACATCCATTGCCGATGAAAGCAGGAAAATATGTAGGAAGAGAGATAGGGAAAGGAAATTCCAGAGAAGGATCTGATGATGATACAATAAATCTACCAGAGAGGTAAGTTACTCATGAACAAGGAATTGTTTGTGTATCTGAACCTGTGAGGTTGAATATCGAGTCTTTACAGGTTGGAGGATAGCTTGCCGGACAGTCCATTTGCGTCGTCCGCACATCATTTGCTTTTGTTTGCTGAATCTGCCGACAATAATGGATCGGATTTGTGGTCGCCTTCTTCTGATAATGATGATAATTCTACCCATTCTGCAGTTTCTGACTCCTTCAACTCTTTCAACTGCCAAATGCCGAGGTTTTAGAGATTTAACCAAACTGTATACATACGTCTTTACTAAATGCTATCTAACATTGCTCTCGTGAACCTAAATAGGTTACCACAGATTGGGATGTTACCCGGTAGGGATGGACCGACATGTCGTGTTGGGATATAAACAGGTAGAAAGATTAGATGAATGGACGGTGAGACAAAACAACAATCTTGTTAGGTTAACAATTTCTTTGTTGTTATTGTTGCAGGAAGAGAGAGGTGAAAGAAACAGAGGAGGTTAAAACTGATAATATAGAGAAGAAATCAACCCTTAATAACTAAAAATGCAGAGGTGTTAAAAATAAAGCAGGAAATTTGATGTAAGAGATAGAGAAGAGAAAGAAGGAAGATTGTTGTACCATTTCTCTAGTTTTTAATGTGTAATGTGATGGACCACACAAGATGATGTAATATGATATGATATATAAATATATAGGACAAGAAGAAATGTACTCTCTCCAAAGATTTACAAAAGAAAGGTTATAATTTGGGTTTGAAAAGTGAGTTTAGCCAGTTGCTACCATCTCCTAACCATTCTCCAACCACATATATCCACATTTGGTGTTATTTTCTTCAACTGTAATCTTAAGATTTGATTTTGTGAAGTAACTTTTACGACCTCGATATGACATGTAAAGACAAAAAAAGAAGAATGTTATGGAAACTTTTCATGTAAAGACTAAAGTTATGAACTATGATAGATATTCAAATGAAATGAAATGTGTGATATAATGTGTATTCTTAAGGATTTAGTAAAAGGCACAGACAGAGGTGCGTGGTGGGGCACCCGCAAGAGAGAAAGAGCGTCCGTGCCAAAAATTAAAACACAACATTACAAAAATAGTTTGCGACTTGTTTGTCTATTTGCAAGTATGTCGCGTCTGTTATGCGAAATTTGGAAAGAAGATGCTTCAATTCATCATATCACCCTATGATTAAACGAATGTGAATGCCATATTCTTTCGGGGTTAATAATACACATGTGACCCTGAAAGAATGTGACCCTAAAAGAATGAGGGCCAACAACAAAATAAAACGGAATCTTTTGTTTGAAGTATATGAAAGTAGAGACGAAGTGAATTTAAACGGGTCTATATATAATTTTTATATTAGTTATTCGTATATATTTTTAATATATAAATTGAAAAATGTTTTAAAAAAATCTCAAATATTACCTATAAATATGTTATACATATATCACAAATATTATATAAAACATAATTTATTAAAATATTTACAAAAATAATATTACACAAATATGTAAATATTTAATATTTTAACATAAAAAATATTTTATTATAAAAATAATATAATTCCACTAGCCAAGAGAGACCATGTGGTGTGGACGTGTGGGGGAGATATATTGCAGTTGTGTTTTGTGGAGACATCTCCACATATATACTCCAAAGATCGGTTTTAATATTTATTTATAATCTGCATAAGTTAAATGATATGTGAAATGTCAATTTCATGTGTTTCCATATGTAATAACACAGGCAAATGTTAACACCTTTAGAGAGAAAAAACACGAGAAAAAACCCTTCATATATTGTGTATCAATAAAAGGAAGAGAAAAGCCTCATAAATGTTGTATGCCACATAGTCAAACACTGTTGAACAGAGTAACAGCAGAAATCCAGAAATTGGTTAGTTAAGAACCTTAAGTCTTGGACAAGAAATAACAATGCAATTAATTTGCCTAAAATTTGTTAGTTAGCGATTAAGACTTCCGATAAAATTAAAGAAATATTTTAATTTTTGATTGAAAAATATCACTACTAATTTATTGCTTGCGATGTTGGTTCACGCTCCTGTGGCTGATTCTTATCAGCCCAATTATGTATCTTTAGAAGGCCGTAAGGCCTAACTTTATTGAGCCCATTTATAGCCCAAAGTAATGACACAACCTGACTTGAATAGACGCCATCGACTACACCGTCTCCAATTTCCAATTCATTTCATCGTTCTCTCCCGCGGACCCTATTTTCAACCAATTTTTTCCTGAGTTTCGTGAAATTGTCTGTTGATATTTCTCGATGGGAAAATGGAATAATCGATCCAGATTCTACCGTCGCCGATCTCCTTTGCGATGGTATAGCGGCCGACATTTTTCTTCTGGTATTTCGTGTTTTCACATTCATCTGATCTCTTATTTTGATTTATTATGTGTCCTACAAGTGTTTTTGAAGAACTATGATCATTAAAAATTAGTATCTTTCTGTAATCATTTGACTAGTTTATCAAACGAAATCTGTGTGTTTCGTGTCCAAGGATATGGGGAAGACGATGGGATTCCAGTGTGGGAAAAGAGATTTTGTGAGGTAATTGGATCAGTGCCATGGCAAAAAGTTTTGGAAGCTAGTTCCTTCAAGAGCTGGTACCAAGGTAACGTAATCACTTGGGATGATTCTGCCTGCGAAGAGACTTTTCACAATGAGAAAAAACGATTTTGGTCACAAGTCAATGGCCTTCAGTGCGATATTTCTCTTCCTGATCCTGATCTTTACATCAGTCAAGTAGATTGGGACACTTCCATTGACCCGGAACTGATAAGGGATTTAGAACGAGCTTACTTCGCTCCTCCTGATGATGTAAAGATTGGCTGTAAACGGGGTCGTGGAGACAAGAATTCGAGTGACTGTAACCTAGTGCCCATTGAAGAGACTTGTATGTTAACGATTCCATGGGAAGGTAGTGACATGGTCCATGGTAATAATGCATTGGGAAAGAAGTCAGACAGTAGTACGGATCATCCAAAAGATAGGGATAAGGCTTGGGAAGCTAAGCCTAGTTGTGGAAACGAGAAATCTAATAATACAAACGAGATCTGGTGGAAATCCAAAGAAAGGGGCAATGACAGCTGGGAGAACTCAGGCCAGGGAAACGATGGATGGGATAAGTCATGGCAACAAAACAAGAAAGCGAAAGGTTTTGAAATGCTCGACAATCCTTGGGAAGCCAAGCCGAGTTGCAGAAAGGAAACAGTAAAAGACACGTTTTGGGGAGGTTCCTCTGGTAAAGGATGGGGGGATAGAGGTTGGGATAATGATTGTTGGGGCACTGGTGGATGGGAAAACCGGAATTATGGAAATCAAGTTAGGGAGATGAAGGATTGGCGAAATAAGGGATATAGTCGGGATTTTTGGGAGCCAAAGGGTTATAATCCATGGAAAGTTGGCGTTTTGCCTGAAAATCCAGCTTTGAGAGAATACGGGGAAAATTTAGGCGGTTGGCAAACAAGTAGAGTTAGTGAGTCGAATGGAAGAAATTGGGATGTGAAACGATCGTGTGATGGTTGGGGTAGGAGAAATAGGGGAAGAGATAACTTACGTCGCTACAATTCTAACGACAGAAACTCAAGGCCTATAAATGATAATCAGAACAGGAATGTCATCTAAGTTAACCAAATGATCCATCGTTTTTTGGATATCTTTTTGTCGTTGAAGACTCAGTTAAAATCTGGGCATTGAATTTCCATGTAATTCAAAGGTAGGCTGTATGCTTTCTCTTACAGAAATCAGAATCGACAAATGTAGAGTATATACGAGTAGCCTTTTTTGAAAATAATGTCTCATTACTACTAAAGTATTCAACGGTTTTGTCTTTGGGACTGGATTGATAATGATAATGTTTCTTTTTGAAGAGGTTTTAATCACATCTTACCAAACCTATTCCAACTTCAAAAAGAAAGGCATATGCACACATGAATGCACTTATGTTTTGGCTACATGCATCCCTTCGAAGCTTTCTCATCTCATTATTCTATTCACAAATGCTTTACAGATTATAAATTGGAGTAAACAAATCTGGAATATGCTTTACTATCAAAACAACAGGTTGGTCCATTATGATGGGTGCGTCTGATTAATAATTATAAAACAACATTAGTTGAACATGGTGAAAAGTATAACTCTGCTTTGATAATTGGACGGTGATCAAAGATCTAAAAAAGATTGAAAACAGTATTTTGTCCAACGTAGAAGCTATCATATCCCATTGCTACAGTTTCAATGCAAAGCAAAGGTATAAGCAAAGTATGAGACTTTACTCTGTTCTATTAGGACCTAAGCAGTTGGTAGCACCAAAGTTAATAAGAATCCCATTCATTTTATCATCAGTTCGACAAATAATTAAAATGTTTTGAACATCTGTCGATTGAAGGAAACAAAGTATATCAAAACGAATCAGTATAATTTATTCTTTGGAAACAAACCCTCAGAACTTTACAAATTGAATAACAAATTACAAAAATATAAACCAAAAACGTATCTGAAAACCCGCAAAGAAAAACACACCATATAGTATATCTTATACTCATCCCTCATGCATCAACAATGTCTTAAAACTTGGTCTCTTCTTCTCTTCTAAGTTGTCTTGTTTTGGGACCCACCAAACCCTAATGCTTTTGTCAAGACCTCCACTGTAAAGCATGAATCCAGCACCGACATTGTTGGGAGAAGCCTGCAAGCATTTGACCGGACCTTCATGCCCTTGTATGATTCCAAATTTACAGAGCATGCCACTCCCTTCTCTCTTCCACAATCCAATGCTCTTATCCGCTGATCCACTGCACACCATTTCCCCAACCACACACATACACAGAACTGCCATCTTATGTCCTCTCATCTCAAACCCTAATCTCCATTCCTCAAAATCTCCTCCTTTCTCTCTCTTCTCCCATCCCATCACAAACCCATCTGATCCTCCTCCATATACCCAGCCTCCATCTCCAGAAACAACCACCGAGTTCATCGAAACCTCCGCACGACCATCCAGTGTCGCCTTCAGAACATGTAAAGAAGACGAAGACGAAGAATCAATCTGTTTTCCCTTTTCTCTCCCCCAAATTTTGATCTTCCCGTCCGCAGACGCAGAGTATACTCTACAATCTCCAGCAACAAGTCCGTTAATCGCGTCATCGTGAGCCTTGATCGACTCCAGGCATTTTAGATCCGACAATCTCCAGACTTTAAGTGTCTTATCCCATGATCCGGAGTAGATTATCCCAGCGTGGACTGCAAGGCACGAAATGCTGTCTGCGTGTTCAATCCAGAGACGTTTGTGGTTCCTCCTCGTCTGAACGTAATTGCTCTGTTTCATAAACTTCCCCAAATAGTCTTTGGTCGTCGGAAGCGTGTCGACGAGCCTGAAAGCGTTTTCGGAGTTTCTTCGAGAAACTTTCCAGACTCTGATTCTGCTGTCTTGATGCGCCGTGAAGACTTTACTTCCCACGCTTACCAAAGCCTTCACAGACCCATCTCCTTGTCCGAATTTCGCAAAGATCTTGAGATCTGGCTGTTGCCAAACGATTATGTCTTTCCCCTGAGACGCACTCAGCAAGAACTCGCCGCAGAGTGCTAACGATGAGACAGACCCGACGTGGGCAGAGAGGACGGCAAGTGGCTTGTACGTGCCGGTGATCAGCGGACGGAGAGTTCCGATGACAAAGCTTTTGGAAGAGGCAGATGGGCTGAGGGAATCGTCGGAGTCAGTGCAGTTGCTTGTGGTTGAGGAGGAAGAAGATGAAGACATCACCAAAACTCCTTCTTGGATTGATCTCACCATCGCAAGAAAAGATTAAAGACTTCTTTTATTTTCGGTACAGAGAAACCAAAATTGGAGCGTTTGGAGAAATGTTAAAAAGAGTATTTAAAAGGAGGGTTAAAAGGAAGGGGAAGGTGCAACGGCTACATTTGACAGATGGCATAGCCTCCTCCTTTTCCCTTTTGCTTATGAAATCGCATTAATAAAGTTTTCATTATAAAAATAATGATGACTTGATTTTTTATTCGTATTTTTGTCTGATGGAATCTATAATATACATTTAACCAATTCAATTTAACGCAATCGAGTACATATACTAAACCGAGTTGATCGATTGGTCTGTTGTTGGACCAGTGATTTTGCTGATAATGTGGATAACGGGAACGTTAAGATAATTATAATAAAGATAAAATAACGTATACCCAAATTAGTTACGACTAAATGCGAATAAGTTGGTAGTAATCTGCATACCTCTAAATATTTAGTTGTTAGCTTTGTTACGTAAAATAATCACGAGTTAATTCATGGAGATTTATTACCATTAATATCCATAAAAAAGTTGTAGTTATTCCTGTCATTAATATGCATTATTAGGACAGCACAAACTCGTCCATATCATCTATATCTTAAACTGCAACTGGAGTCCTCAAATGTCAAACCCGAGCAATACTTAGAGTTCATTAGAGTTCATTACAGTTCTCTTCTTCGTTGTGTCCCAATTCAAAAGAGCAGACACATATCGTGGGTGTATAGTTTCCTCTGCAGGTTCTCCTCCGTTGTAGCGTGAATAGCATCTTCAGGCTCGCAACTTCTTCTATTTGAATCTTAATGTGTGTCTGCGTTACACAATTTCATCCAAAGAAAGACAAAACTGGAAATCTTTAACAATCGATTTTCTCAACCTTCTTATGTTTCTGTGACAGCTTTGCATCAAGGGCTTGAGAAAGCTGAGTGTTGGGAATCCTATTTACTAGATTCAGAGTTAGAACTCTTTACTTGTTGGTTTGTTTTCTTTTGTTTTGCAGGAAATAAAGAGACACGTCAATATACGAGTTCCCAAGATCAGATCCGATCTTGGTACATCTCGGTGGGTATATCCAACCCACAAGACCAATCCACTATAGAGTGATAAAACAGTTCACAGTGACTCTCGTCACCACACAAGCTAGATACACACACTTACAACAAGATAACAGAAACCACAAGTAATTCTTCCCAGATAATACTCTGTTCTGTACCCACTGTAAATACTAGCTCTTGATCTATCACTCACCTCCAGATAAATGTCTTCCTCAGGTAAAAATACACTGTGTCGGCTACTTAGATAAAAGCTTGATTTGATGCTTTTATATACTTATCCGATTTCAGGTTGAAACACGTAGGGCTTCACTCACGACAACTGAAGCAGCTGGGCTTAAGAAGATTTAACTCTGAGGCCCAAACCTCAATAAGCCCAATCGCAGAAAACCAACAAATCTCCACCTCGATTTACTTATTCGGTTTGCGAAATCTTCCGGTTTTCTTCGACCCAATGATAACCGCGTCCGGTTTTCTTCATTTAACCTAGTGTTTCCCTTAATTCAGCATTTTTCACCTTCTCCTCCTTTTGTCTGTTTCGACTCTCACCGCCGCAGACAGTCAGGTAATCTCTAGCCTCTTAGATTTTCTGCTAGATTCGATCTTTTCCTTTCGTTTTCTTGCCGCCGAAAGAGAAAAGATTGCGATACCTTTAGCATCCAAATCTTTGCTAGATTTCTTCTTTTTCTTTTTCTTTTCGTCTTTTACCGCCGAAAGAAAAAATCCAAACCCTAGCTTTCCGAAAAAAATAACTAGATCTCCCTTTTGTTTCGAGTTTCACCACTGAAACATTAGCACTAGTCTTTCCTTTTTTTTCGGATTCTGCTAGATTTCTCCAGTTTCGACTGTTACCGCCGAAACTAAAACCCTAGCTCATGAGCCTTTCGGCTCAGCTAGATTCGTCTTCTGAAACCCGAAGTTTTTGTAAACCTTCTTCGAATTTCTTCACTGGAACTGACTTTGTTAGGATATCGGCTGGATTTACTAGTGTGCCTATCTTTGATATCCTCACTTCTCCTTCTGTTACTACGTCTCTTATGAAGTGATGTCTCACTGCAATATGTTTTGTCCTCTCGTGGTGAACACTGTTTTTGGCAAGACATATTGCACTCTGTGAGTCACAAAATATTTCCACACTGTTTTGTTTTGAACCCAACTCCTCAGTAATTCCTTTCAGCCATAATCCCTCTTTCGTAGCTTCTGTCAGAGCCATATACTCTGCTTCCGTGGTTGACAGAGCTACTATATGTTGGAGACCAGACCTCCAACTCACTGTATTTCCCCCTGCCTGAAATACATACCCAGTAATTGATCTTCGCTTATCTGTGTCAGCTGCATAGTCACTATCACAGTATCCGGTAATAACAAATTCACTTGCTTTCTTGAATACTAACTTGTGATTTGCAGAGCCCTTTATATACCGTAGTATCCATCTAACAACTTCCCAATGTTTTGTGTTAGGAGAGCTCATATAGCGACTTACCAGTCCTACAGCATGTGCGATATCTGGACGTGTGCCTACCATTGAGTACATGAGACTGCCAACTGCACTTGAGTAAGGTACACCCTTCATGTCTTCTTCTGCTTGTGGTCTATCTTCATCCTTAGTGCTTGACAATCTGAAATGTGAACCAATAGGGGTTAATACTGGTTTAGATTCAGACATATTAAACATCTTTAGCACTTTGTTAAGATAGACTTCCTGTGACAACATCAGTAAACTTGATTCTCGTTTTCTGATTATGTCTATACCCAAGATTCTCTTTGCTGGACCGAGATCTTTCATCTCGAACTCCTTACTCAATAGTCTCTTCAACCGATCAATTTCTGTCATACTCTTAGCCGCGACTAACATATCATCCACGTATAACAGTAAGTAGACAAAGTTCCCTTCTCCAAACTGTCTGTAGTATACACACGAGTCATACTTGCTTCGAGTATAGTTTTGCGATCTCATGAACTTATCAAACCTTAGGTTCCACTGCCTCGGTGACTGTTTTAATCCATACAGTGACCGTTGTAGTAAACAGACCTTATCACCATTTGAGAATCCCTCAGGCTGTTCCATATAAATTTCCTCATCCAAATTCCCGTGTAGAAACGCCGTTTTTACGTCTAGTTGCTCTAACTCAAGATCGAAATTCACAACCATTGACAGAACTAGTCTTATGGTAGTGTGCTTGACTACTGGTGAGAAAACATCATGATAGTCAATGCCCTCTATCTGTGAGAAACCTTTTGCAACCAACCTGGCTTTAAAACGTTGCTTCTCTATTCCTGGAATTCCAGGTTTTATCTTGAACACCCACTTGCACCCAATGGTCCTCTGTTTTTCTGTCCTGTTTACTAGTCTCCAAGTCTGATTCTTTTCATGAGAGCTCATTTCTTCTTTCATGGCAGTCATCCAAACCTCTTTCTGTTTACCTTTAACAGCTTCCTGAAAATTCCTTGGTTCTTCCATATTTAGAGTTTCAGCCATATTTAAAGCATAAACTGCACAGTCACAATCATCAAATCTACTTGGAGGCCTGATGTCTCTCCTGACTCTGTCTCTTGCTAGCTGATAATTCTCTAAATCATTTTCATCTGTTTCTGAGTCAGGCTCTGATTCTTCAACCTCTTCTGAAATTTCCCTGACCGAACCTGAAGTTTCTCCACCTTGAACTGTTTTCGTCTGTTCATCAGGCAATATGAATGAAACCCTCTTTTCTTTTGTGATTGAACCCTTCTGATCTGACACTGTAGCAGTCTTGTTTATGTCCTTGTACAGGACATTTTCACAGAATGTCACATCTTTACTTATGAGACACTTCTTTTCTTCTCCACTCCAAATTCTGTAACCTTTTGTAGATTGAGGATAACCCATGAAGATTCCTTTCTTCGCTCTAGGTTTCAACTTTCCTTGATCTACATGATAATAGACGAGACAACCGAACCTTCTCATATGAGAATAATCAGTCTTCTTTCCTGTCCATACCTCTTCTGGAATCTGAAAATTCAGTGGAGTAGATGGAGTTCTGTTTATCATATATACCACAGTTGATGTAGCCTCTGCCCAGAAACTTTCTCCAAGCCCTGTTTCACTTAACAAACTTCTAACCTTCTCTAGGATTGTTCTGTTAAGACGTTCTGCTACACCGTTCTGTTGTGGTGTATAAGGGCATGTTTTATGCCTCCTGATCCCAAACTGCTTACAGTAATCTTCAAAGGTTTTGTTACAATACTCTAATCCATTATCAGTTCTTAGAGTTTTCAACCTTTTACCCGTCTGATTTTCAACCAACACCTTCCATTCAACAAACTTTGAGAAAGCTTCATCTTTAGTCTTCAGAAAATATACCCACACCTTTCTTGAATAATCATCAACAAACGAGATGTAATATTGACATTTTGACAGACTTGGTGTGACATTGGGTGACCCCCAGAGGTCTGAATGTACATAATCAAGTTGTTCTGAAGATGTATGTTTTCCAGCCTTAAAAGATGATTTGTGTGACTTACCCATGATGCAGTATTCACACTGTTTGAAGTCTGAGATATCACTTGACTTGATCAGCTCTTTTTTCACTAGTTGTTTTAGACATTTCAGGTTTATATGACCAAGCCTGCTATGCCAGAGCAATGTGTTGTTTACTGTGGTGTCTCCTATATTTGATTCCTCAAGTTCTGGTTTTCCGTCCAGAAAGTATAGGGTATCAATATAGTTTCCTGCAAGAACTTCCTGATTATCTTTGAACACTTGTAATCTGAAGTTCTTTGATTGGAACCAGTACCCAAGAGCTTCCAGCTGTCCCAGTGAAATTAGATTTCTTCTGGCAGTAGATGAATATCTAACGTTAGTCAAGATAACTGTTGAACCATTGTAGTTCACCAGTTTGATTTTTCCAATGGCTGTGATACTACAATAAGTGTCATTACCCATCAATATCTTCCCACCATCTGTTTCCTCAACATCAAACATTAAATCCTTTCTAGATGTCATGTGGTATGAACATCCAGAGTCAAGAACCCATCCGTTCTTTAATGACACTTCTGAAGCAGTTAACATGAGTGGTTCGCTCCACTCTGCCTTTCCAACACTGGCTTCTGCTTTAGTGTTGTTCCTCTTTGGACACTCACGTTTCAAGTGATCTTCGCTTCCACAGACCCAACAAGTCCTCTTCCCTTTTCTGGATTTACTCCTGGAATTTCCTTTTCCTTTTGACTGACTTCTTTTCTCAGGTCTGCCTCTGGACTGAGCCACTAAACCCTCATCTGCTGACTTCAGTTTCAACCCTTTTTCCTTCTGTTCCAACTCTATAGAGTATGCTGATCTTATAATCTCCTTTAACGTTATAGTGTCTTTTCCAGCACTATACTTTAACGTATGCACTAAGTGGTCGAACCGTTTAGGAAGACTGTTTAGCAAGATTGCTGCTTGGTCTTCTTCACTCATATCTACACTTAGACTTGAGAGATCCGAGATCAGCTTGTTGAAGGTGTCTAGGTTTTGGTCAAGATTCTTGTCTTCTTCCATTTTAAAACTGAAGAACTTTTGTTTGAGATAGAACCTATGTGGAAGGGACTTCGTCTGATAAATGTTTTCAAGTGCACTCCACATAGCATAGGCAGTAGGTTCTTTCATCACTTTCCTGAGTACCAAATCTGAGAGACTCATGCTTAGAAGATTTTTAACCCTCCTGTCACGATCACGTTTCTGTGTATCAACCTTAACTTCCTGTTGACTTTCTTCTTCTTCACCCAGAATACCTTTCTCTTTATCCTCCGTAAGATAGCTTGGATGGAGAACAGGTTCAAAACCAAGTATTTCAACCTGTGCCAAGAATCTGTGTTTCCAGAGAGCAAAGTCTCCTTCTCCGTCAAACTTATCTACTTCAAATCTTCCCTGCGTAGGTTCCATTTATCGTTTCCTTAAGAAATAATAAATGCCCAGAAAACTGCCAAGACACGAGAAGTAACTCTTCCTTATCTTGATATATAGACAGAAAACCACAGCTCTGATACCACTGTTGGGAATCCTATTTACTAGATTCAGAGTTAGAACTCTTTACTTGTTGGTTTGTTTTCTTTTGTTTTTCAGGAAATAAAGAGACACGTCAATATACGAGTTCCCAAGATGAGATCTGATCTTGGTACATCTCGGTGGGTATATCCAACCCACAAGACCAATCCACTATAGAGTGATAAAACAGTTCACAGTGACTCTCGTCACCACACAAGCTAGATACACACACTTACAACAAGATAACAGAAACCACAAGTAATTCTTCCCAGATAATACTCTGTTCTGTACCCACTGTAAATACTAGCTCTTGATCTATCACTCACCTCCAGATAAATGTCTTCCTCAGGTAAAAATACACTGTGTTGGCTACTTAGATAAAAGCTTGATTTGATGCTTTTATATACTTATCCGATTTCAGGTTGAAACACGTAGGGCTTCACTCACGACAACTGAAGCAGCTGGGCTTAAGAAGATTTAACTCTGAGGCCCAAACCTCAATAAGCCCAATCGCAGAAAACCAACACTGAGTATAGTGGGAGTCTCTTTCTTTTATGTAATCAAGTTTTCACAAGTCATTATAAGTATTCTTTACAGCCTTTCATGGACATAACGTTGTAAAGAGCACGTGATTCTTCATAAACTAGATTCATCTTCCAATGGAGATTAATGTCATTTGCAACAACCTTGACGTTTATATAACGCAAGCTTCCACACCACTGCACACAAATCTAAAAATTGAGTTTATACAATCCAAAAGTGTTCGACAAATATCCAATTCGTATATACAACAGATTGCTTTCAGAAGAGAAAAAATTGCTGGCAACTTTGATTAAGATTCCATAGACCGATTGGTTCTCTAATACCATGTAAGTATGTCCTAAACAAGATGATTCATGCTCATAAGTGAGCATAATAAAGTAGAAATAGATAGAAGTTGCATAACTCAGTAGAGCTTATTAAAGTGCAAGAGAGGCTTACTTAGAACACCAAACCTAAATGTTTTCTTAGATTGATCGAATATGAAAAGAAGAGGAGCGTTGCACAAAGTGGCAATTCTCTAGGCGAGCAAGCATATTTATATGAATCCTACAATTGCTAAGAACCTTGATTACATGGGTTAATGGACTAAATGTTTTGAGTGTTGGATAAATGAGGGAGAGAAAAGGTGGACCCTGTCGAAGCTTTTCACAGTTTCAAACAAACGCTGTTAATAAGTGATCCAGAATATCCCCAATAAATGCAGGTTAATGAGCAAAATTTGTTTCGTCTGACAATCTTGGTTGTAAGTTGGCTTTAATTCGTTTGACTACTAAAGTTAATGGTGATGGAGATGGAAGGGTCAGAAGCTAGCTGCAATGTAAGAAGTTTTAGATAAGAAAATGAAACTGCTACTTGTAAGACAGAACACGAAGATACATCTCAAAACTACCACAAACAAAGAGGTTTTCTTCTTTGTCTATTATAGGATTCTTGACCCTGCTGGAGCGAAGGCGTTGGCATCTCTGTAGCAACCTTGTTAGCCATAGTTGGCTCTGCTCTTAATGTATTTCCATCTTTGATATTGTTTTCTTGAAGACTGGAGATCAGATTATCTGTTCCTGGGTATGACCCTATAGAGTGATATTACTGTAATTGAGCACAAGGATAAACCCTTGTTGTTCTCAAGGATAAACCCATTAACCAAGAAGCTACCATACTTGGAAGGGTTCTTCATGATTGCTCACCCTTGTAGACTTGTCTTGTTATTGACCTAAATTAGCCAAAACTTCTCATGACATTGGAAAATGGAGATCACGTTTGGAAGAAGGCTTAGAGAAAGAGTGGAAGCAGAAAGAGATCACTGGCCAACATCAAGACGTCCATTTAAGAAGTGATCACAACACTACAGGGTCCGTATTCAAAGCCTCGTCGAACTGGTAATGCTATATACAAAAGATTGATTGATACAGTCATATAGTTTATACTGCGACTAACTGATATTAAATTATTGGAAATAAACAAGATTACAACCAAAAAAAGAAGAAGGGCTTTTGTGAAAGTAGAAATGAGCTTGAAAGTACAACTAAAACCAAAAGGATTCATCTAGCTAGAGATTGAAGCCAAGCTCTCGTTACTAAGCAACTCTTCCCAGAAACCATCGTCTAACTCTCTCTCGATAACTAAATCATCTTCTTCCTTCATACTCCTCTGTTTTCCATAGCCTTGCATCTCGAGAGCAAGAGCTTCCAGTTCCGAAAGCGAAGAACCTCTTTCCCTATTAGCTGCCTCATCCTCGAGCTCCTTAAGCCTTTTATCTCTCTGTTTGAGTAACTGATGCAGAAACGAAGGACTCTGCATTGCTCTAACCAAGAACGACATCATCTGTCTCTGTTTCTTCTCTGCTCCTTCTATCCTCTGTTCCATGGCTTTAATGTAGCTTCTCGTGGTTTGTTGCTGTTGTCTCAGACTCACCAGCTCCATCATTAACACCTGTCTCTCCCTGCGAAGCTCGAAGCAAGGATCATTGTTTGATGGGGAAGATGAAGAGAAGGATGTTCTTCTCTTGATGTTCCGCAGTAACTGTTTCTGTCCCACCAAAAACCCTTCGTTTGCAAATTCCCATCTTTCTGTTTCAATCTTTCTAAAACCCTGTTTTTTTTGTATAAATACTCAAAATCGAATCTGAAATATTATAATAAGGTTTTAATAGTACACAGATTTAAAAAACAGCAATTATTCGAATGAGATTTCTTGTTATTATTTTATTGGGAGATATATAAAGAATCGAACAAGTGGGCAACCTTAAAGCTGATTATTGAATAAACAATGGGTATTGAGATAAGATCGATAACTATTTCTTATGATTATTTTAGAAGCCAAGTTGACACGAACAAAGCTTCTGGAACTTACTAAACCTTCTTCTACTCCACTACCATACAGAATCTACATTTCGATGTTTCTAGAAATAACAGTTTTCAGTGAAACAAAAAAAATTAAATTTTCAATATCGGTTTCATTACCAAGTAAATGGAACCAAATTTTGAAGTTGCAGAAACTATTCTAAGAGGAAACGAAAAGAAAATGGAAAAGTAGAAGAAAAACAGAGCATTGTTGTTTTTGTTGTTGTGGGAGAACGTAGACAAAGGAAGAAGAAAGAAAAGACTTACATAAGTGTTGAGTTGTCTGATGAAACTGGAGAAATTGCTGTGTTTGAAATGTCGAGGGAGAAGGATTGTAGAGAAAGAATGCAAATCCCAAACGACAAAACTAGTGCCTCCTCTGTTCCAAGATACGATGTGATCTGTGTTTGGATCCTCCACAATCTCGAATGTCTTCATTAGAAATGGAGGTGGACCGATTTCGTGCAATCCTTCAATCGGTTTCGGTGGAGGATCGCTTTCTGGAAGAAACGGATTCATCCTGAAACAACAAATTAAAGAGAGAGAAAAAAATCCGATATTTTCGGATCAATGACACAATGAAGCCATTTTTCAAAACTGGGTTTTGTTTTTTCTTCTGAATTGAAAATTGAGAAGAGATAATGAAAGAAAATGGTTCAGGCTGGTTTTAAGTTCGTTTATGGCAGTTGAAAGAAGAGGAAAAGTGAGGAAGGTAATGTCCACGTAAGCGATTCGAGGTGGCTTAAATAGGAAGAGTAGAAAGTGAGTGATGATATTAAAAATAATTGAAATTATTCTCAACTTAAGAGATTAGAAAGTTCTGGAAGACTTTTCAAGAGAACGGGTGGGTGCGATTTTCGTATTGACGAAACTTCTGGAACTTCAAAAATTAAACGACTGTACGGTCTTTGGTTTCACACCTTCCTTTACTAATATTTAAAACTCCACAATACTTTATTAATATACAAAATTTGCTTATTGGTTACTTTAATCTTAATCAAGTGAAATTTTTTGTTTATTGGTTACTTTAATGTCGATGCGGCGGTGTCGGTCCAGTTGGACATTTGGCTTGTGCTCTAAACCGGATGAACACAAGCATATCTAAAACCATAGTTTACTTAAGGATAGTTCGATTTCGGTTCTGTTTCAATTCGTGAATTTGTTTTCGGTTTTAACGAATGTTGATTTATGAACAATAATAAATAATTATTTTTACATAGATGGTTTGGATTAGTGAAATATGATTGATTATTTTGTCTGCCGATTATACGGCTTTAGCAAAATATATACAAGTATACAACTGGTAGATCACTAGAAGAACATAATGGTTTTATCATAAGGAAAAAAAATAATAATAACAAGAGTGAGTAGAAAACAAATATATTGACCATATGGAAGAAATGCTAATTGATCCTGTTGGACTTTACCGAGAAACAGTTGACACCCAAGCCACCTATTGAGTGTGATGATCAGATAATCCTCGGACATGTGTCGTACACTGCAAGTGACACTTGATTGTGTTACATGTTTGCGCTCAAACATCTGGCTTTCATTCAGACGCAATCTTAATAAAATTATAGTAGAGATTTTTTACTTATTTTAAATTCCAACTGTGGATATATTTGATTTAATCGATTCTTTTTAAGGTAGATTTCAAATAAATATTAAGAAGTATTTTGTACTAAAAAACATTTGAGCTTTTTAATTTAGCTTTAAAACATTAATTTTAAAATTATTGGAAAACAACACATTCGACAACCATCTCCCACCTACGCTAACAAATAAAAGAAGAAACACACAAAAATGGAATTCGAACATTTATGATTTTTAAGGTTACGTCTTCTCAAAATGCATCTTTTTAAAACAACCAATTTTATATAAATTTATGTAGGACACTAGCTTTGTTTTACAAAGGTGAATAAACCCTTTTAAATAATTTAAACAGAAAGTAGGACACAAATTGCAATTTCAAAATGTAATTAGCATTGAGTAAGTTAATTATCTAATGTACCAAAATCCATATTTTCAGAACTACTCATAAGTTTAAAATATTTAGTGACACATTTTATAAGTATGATAATAATAAGTATTTAATACTTTTTCACATCCCTTACTTTATGTTATAAATAACTTATGAGCAAATAATATTATAAATAAAAACAAATCATAAATGGATATTGTATCCATCACTTGAGTTTCATGTTATATTAATTCGAAACTACAAGTTACCAAAAAGATTAATGGTTCTTCTGTTCCTTGTATACCTCGTTGCTTAATTTTGTTAACATTAAGATTGTTTTCCTTTTGGGTCAGAGATTTAAAACCCAATAAAAGAGCTATTTTCCCATTTTTTTATGCTTTCGAATTTCCAGATATAATTCTCTTTATCATTATTAGGTGGCTCGTATAATACGAGGCGGAGGCCCACAAAAGTCGTTTTCGTAGCAATTCGGTCAAAAGAATTTAGCGGATTCTGGCTAACACACGTCCTAACCACTCAGAGAGATATTTCGGATTTGATAAGAGCATTCTATTTTTTATTGATTAATCAATTTGTTGTCCATGAAGCATAAAGATGAGTATTTAAATGCTCTATAAATATCTAATCGATCTATGTTTTACTTTATCACTTGCAAAATATTAACCTGTTAAATGTTATACAAATAATTAAATATATTTATTCATAGTTTTAATATATATTAGTATTTTATTATTATTTGATTCTTTCTATCATTTAAAATATAATACTATAATAGGAGTATAATTTAAATAGTTAAATATGAAAAATATAAAAACTTACTATAGATATATAATAAATTTAAATGTTTCATTTTTAACTAAAATACTACATGTGCTATGCACATATTAAAATTAATATTTTAATTTTTTTATTATTTGAATGAAAAAATTATAAATATATTTTAATTTAAAATATTATATATTATAAAAGAATGATATTACTATTATTATATATTATTCAAATAATATTGTATTATTTTATCGTTGTTTTTGCGATATGTTAATCAAAAATACATTTATAATTTTTTTAGTAAAATATTTGAAACATTTTTTAAATTAAATTAATAAAATTAGTAATTTTAATTAATTTTGTTATGTTATAGAATCTACTTATATATAGAGTAGTCATACTAAAAAATAATTATTAGTTATTCAAATTTAATATTGCAAACAAATGATATAATATAAAATTTTATTTGTAAATATATTGATTGTTTGGAAACAAAAAAAATTGAGTGATATAATTTCTATATGATTTTTGATTTCGATATGCCGACTATATTATTACACAATATATATAAAACAATTATTAATACAATATATTGAATTTAATTATTGAGTTAAAAAGTAAAGTTGCATATAATATAAAAATAGAATTAAATAGTGTTAATGAAGTTTCTATATGTATAAAAATTCGACATATTTATTTTTCTTATATATGTGTACAATAATTAATTATTTATGTAAAAACCAATCTTTTATTTTTAAAATTGGCAAATAATTAAATATGTAATTTACTAATTCAAATTTTTATAATTTTTGAATCTTCGTATATTTGAAAATTAAATAGTGTTTGGAAACCCATTAAATTCTATAATTAAGTTATCTAATTAAGATTTTTAGATAATAAAATAAATAATTTATATTTAAAATTAAATTAATTAATAAAATTATTGAGAATAAATATGGTGATGATACTTAAGTAATTTTCATTTTTAATGTTTCTCTTTTAATATATAGTAGATATATAGACGATTTAGATATTCAAATGACTATCTACACTCTAAAAGTCAATAATAAATAATGTTTGGATATGTGATTTTAAAAATTGAGGAATTGAGACATGTTTAAACTTGGACATGGATGATCGTATTTGGTTTTTTAGTTTGGTATAAAATTCGATCTTTTCCAACTCATCATATTTAATTCATATATTAGATAAGCACATCTATACAATTCAGCGTAACGAAGAGCACGTGTTGATATATGAAATACACAGCCATTTTCCCGATTGTAATTGAAACGTTATTGCCATTTGGATCCTTTGCAAGGGCTGTGCCTATTTGTTCGATTGTAAAGGCCCAAAAACATGAACATGGATCATTATTGACCCCCAAAAGGCCGAAACATATAAAAGTGTCATTTTTTTCTGTTTACGACGTGATTTCTCTAAGGTATTATTATATGGTTTTCTAATTCGTAGGGTATATAAACGAACAGTTCGTGGGACTTTAGACTATCTACAGACTACTGAACCCTTTTGTATATTTTATTATTACTTTTATTCGATTTTTTTTATTATTAAAAAACCCTTTCATGATATATATCATATACTATACTTCAAAAATTGCATTTTCAATTTATCTTATTATTAATAAAAATTCAACAAACGGTAGCAGTCTGTTGAGTTTAACTGGTTAACTCGGCAAAACATGGTACATTCTTATAACAAAATGGTTCATTATATCTTATAACATCTAAACAATTGTGTATTTTATAATTTAGATACAATATCTGTCTGTATAAACTTATTTGTTTGCGTCGAAAATTACAAAAGTAAAAAAGTTGAAAAGATAAGCTAGTATAAACGGAAAATCTATAACAGATTCTGTTTACTTTTTAAATTATATTTTAGTCGAATATATGAATATATTAAGATTCAATAAATCTACTAATCTAAAATTAAAATTTCAAAATATCACAAATAATTATATAAAAAAACTTTATTACTATAAATAAGTTATACACAAACTTAAAAAATATTATATTTAGGTTTTTTTAATTTAAAATTTAACTTTTTATTAAATAAAGTTTTAATATATTTTAATATTAAATTTATATTATTATTAATAATTTTATTTTGAAATAAAATTTTAAAAATATATTATTTTAAAATATCGCCCAAAAGAAACAATCCACCAAAAAAAACACTGAAAACACAGATGGTAACAAAAAAATTGCATAAAACTAAAAAAAATTCTCCAAAGCATTAAATAAAGTGAGACAGAATGAGTAACATTTAAGATTGACAAAGACATTTGATCTACATTTCGTGAGATGTTTAGTCAACTTAAAAAAGTAATATTCACGATTCCAAAGTCAAATTCAAAAGTGTTTTTTATCACATGTTACCGAGAAAAACTGAATAAATGAGTGTTGTAACGATACATTATTGACTTATAATTATTTCTGATGAACTTACATATATACTCCTCTGATTCCGCTTTACATCTTATTTGATCAAATCACTTGTTAAAATAATTACAATTATTACAAAGTGAAACATACTGATTAATCAATGATGAATTCATATGCGATCCATGTGTATAAGTTTACTTTAATGAGACCATAACTGCTTTATCTCCCATGCAATGAATTTGGTGACATCACACGACTGCCTTATTCTCTTTTCCAAACTAGTCGGTCCGAATTGAGGAAATAATCTCATATTACTCACAACTCCGACGTTCGTAGTTCTCTGGAAGAGTTTCAAAACTGTAAAGATAATTTCTCACGTTTTTCTATCAGGTTGGCTATAAAATCATATTAGTTACAACAATATTACAATAAAAACTTTATATAAAAACTTTGTTACTCTATATAACTCTTTTAACTTTGTAGATGACTACACAACCATATATGTAACCTTTAGTAGAAGTCAGTGGGTCCAATTGCTCCAATTCATATATTGGGAATCTCCTTTTAGGTTAAAGTAGATGGGATCAGAAGAAGACTTGCATACTTTTTCACATTATGGGGATTACAATGGAAACTTATAATCATTACATTACCCATAAATTTCGACTTTATCAAACCTTTCTTTTAACAAAGATTTTCTTCTTGTCCACTCATTTCTCATCGCACGTATTCGAAATGAAGATAAGATTTACTCATCTGTTTTAATAATGTTATTTTTTTTATTACAACTCCGATAAATTATTATTCATTTATTTATGATAACTATTTACAACTAATCGTTTTGCATCATAATTTTTTTAACCGCTGATTAAAATAACGGTACAATTAAAAACTTGTGATTAACTTCAACCGTAATTATCAATAACAAAAAAACAAATAACATTGATAATAGCTAGCCGCGATCATCGCGCGATGACGGACAAAGGAACAAAGTTTTCTTTTTTTTTCAATGGATTCAACATGTTCTTTTTGTAAATATATAAAGTAAACAACGGTTTGGATTTAGATTTCAATTATCCTTTATGTTATTAGGGTTTACTTATGTATGTTACACAAAATTATTAAAATATACATTTATTAGTTTTCAATACTAATATTACATATATAGTTAATTAGTTGGTATGCACCTTGTGTTGAAACTCCAACATATTTATATCATTTTTTTTTGTTTTGGTATGTTGACAGATCAATCTTAAATCGAAATTAAGACAGATGGATTTCCAGAGACCTCTGAGAATATCGTTTATTTGTTGTATACGATTGCTTAAAAACAAGTGCATGTCACAACTTATTTAACAAATCCAATACTGAGATTGTTGTATAAACAAAAAATAACAGTGTTAAAGGTAATAACAAGTCAATTTAAGTTAGTGCTCAATTAAAGGAAATCCACGGAGGCGTTTTGAGTTAGATTATCTTGATATTGTTCTATCCACATAATTTAATTTTTCATATGAATTTAATTTATTGTTTTAAACATATCTATTTTGTTTGTCTGATCCAGAGCACAAAAGTGAAATTATCATAGACTTAGAGCCTCAAAATATAAAGCTAACTTTTAAAGGAATTAATTGAGATTCTTTTACATTAACAAAAGACAGAGGAAAGAAATAATATAATTCTAATCTTGCACAGAGCTTTCCCAAAGTTGGACCAGTCATGCTCATGAACATATGCACATGTATATAGTTCAGATGGGTCCAGCAATTGCCACAATTTGTATACACGCAATATGTGTGACTTACAAATTATGCATCTCAAAAACAATGGATGCATTTCATCAACCATGTAAGTTTATCAACAGATCCGGTCATCATCTCCAACAGTGTACCCATCAATTTGTACTCTAATTTTTGTAGCTTTTTGAAAAAGATTTCTTTATTAAAAAATATTCAAAACGATTCGTTTTTCCCTCATAAGTTGTGGTTTTTCAAAATTTAAAACCGGTTATGAACTTTAAGATGTATATGTATCATGCATGCATGTGTATTATCGGTGAGGGGCCAATGTCATAGTACATATAATTGTGGTGTGATATGAGAACCCATATATGTTGTCTGCCAGAATATCTCACACAAACATTTCATAAATTTCGATTTTGCAATGTAAATTTATAGGAGTATATATATGTATTACCAATGATATATAAATCGACATTTTTAAGTAAAGGAAAGGATATTAGTTTGATTACAATCTTTTAACTAAAAACACATTATTAACATGTTGAAGTACAGTTTAGTTTCTACAATATTGGTTGAGCATCTATTGATTTATAAACATCTGAAATTAGTTTCATGTTCTGAAATCATGTAGTTAGGATAAGTTAGTCATATGGGTGATCAATTTCTAATGATTGTCTAATTTGAATTTATTAAAAAAGGAATATTGTTAGGTTCATAGGTAAACGTAGAAGACAAGTGTAAGATGTCATGTCGATCTTATTTTATGATATTTATATTAATTTTTTTGTCATCGTAGATGATATTTATTGAAATTCCAATATTTTTTCCTTAAGTAAAATAATACTATTTTAAATTTTAGTTCTAACTATATTATCAATTATTTAAATTTTTTAAAATAATAAAAATTTAATATTACAATAATTTAAAATATTTCTAATAAAAAATTAAAATTGAAATTAAAAAAAAAATAAACTCAAATATTATATTTAATATAAATAAATTATTTTCATATAATAGTTTGTGTTATTTTTTTAAAATTTTAATTTTAGTATACTAAATTTATAAAATAAATTTAAAATAATGTTATTTTATGATATTAGTGTAAAACAACGTGTCAATCCGCCATCCGCCACTGTAGTCTTATTCGTTTGGTTGCCGTAGGCGCCTGCGGCTGTGGCTGCGGTTAATCTTGTGACTGCGATTGTGGTAGATGTTATTCGTTTGTTTACCGCCGACAGTTGCGGTTGCGGTTGATCGTAGATTTTTAGTCGCACCGATGTTTTAATTAGCGGTCGAAAAAATTACGATGCATGACGCAGCGTTTGACCGTTGCATCTGCTGCAGGTACCTACGGCAGATAAACAAACAATAATCTGCCGCTGCATCTGCCGCAGCAACCTGTAACAGCTAAACGAATAATAATATACCGCTGCCGCACGAACCTACGACTGACAAACGAACATGACTTGTATATGAGATCATTCTAAGCAGCAAGAATAAAAAGGGATTTTTCATTGTGAGTACCTAATTAATAACTAACAACTGTTTGTTCTTTTCTTGTTAAAGTTAAAACAACAGTTATTATTGAGCAGCATGCAATGCCCAATTGCTAATTCAGACAAAAGTAAACTAGTAATACCCTTTGGAAAACTGAAACGACAAAATGTGTGAAGTGAGATTATTAGATATTAGATAGAAATTTATTTAGTAATTAACCAAGGACTATATTAATTTCCCATTTTTATCCCATAAGAAAGTATTTGCGTTATGATTGCTGCATTCGTCACGAATGTGTGATTGATGCGATGTTTAGTCAAATTTTTATTGTTCGCATACAGTAAACGTGTGGTGGCTTTCCAGTAATGTGGTACCATTGTCATGATAACACAGGCCATCAAATGTCCTTGTACGAAAAATTCTATAACCTTTTTGTTTTTTCTCACCAATTTATCAAACTTTATTAAACATCCAAAAATATATTTTTAATCTAATCCGAAAACATTGTATAGCAATTTCTAACAACGTATTACATGAAATTCATGTAGAAGAAGAATATATGTGTTATACCTGAAGTTGATGTAGAAGTAGTGTACAAATTTGTCAATAAAGAAGCATTCCATCAACTTCATGTAGAAGAAGAATCTATGTCTTACCAGAATCACCAGTGACTTATTTTGTCATGATTACTAATGAGTTCCAATATTACTTTGATTATCTGATTAGTTGATATTCCATTCTTTTTTTGGACATATTTCATCATTCTTGACGATCTGATGTTAATTTTTTGGAACATTCTTTTAAAGTTTTTAATATGTATAAATTAAGCTTTAATAGGATTAGATATTAGAATCAAAATTATTTAAAAATAATTTATAATTAAACTAATTTTATGAGGTCGACTTGAAAATGAAAGAAAACTAAATCTCGGAGTAACTATAAGAAGGAGGTGTACAAACGAGTTAAGGAACGTAATTTTATTACAATTAAGGATCCTATACTTGCCAAGTGAATACCTTAACATCTTTTTTTGTTTTCATTACTTTATGTCTCAAAAGAGTATCAATACGCACGTTTACTTCTTTTTTTTTTTATCTTTTCTTCTTTGATTACCTTACTATTTTGATTTCTTGAAATAATAAAGCTAGCTAAGTCCCAATTTAAATCAATCCAACCCAAATCATATATACGGATCATCCATATATAACAAAGATTTGAGTCTAGAACTATGTCGATTTAGTCCAAGTTTGTGATGTGCAATTACTGAAGTAAATTGTTTTATTAACAAAATTAACACAATTTAAAATCTTGTTTCATTATTATTATCTTTTTTATTTGTATGTCTGATTCAATTTCTAGGTTGTTACATGAGACTCCTCATATATAAATCTTAGCGTGAAACCGATGCCATTGAAAATGGATGATTAAGGAATCCATCGTTTTCGGTGAGAACCAGAAGAAAAATCATTATATTTACGTGTACATATTGGCGTCGATTGTTTTATATTCATTCCGGGTCAAAAGGTATTTCTCCTTCATTTGAACAGATTTGTTTTCTCATGTGGATTTTTTATAAACAGAAAAACACACAAGTTTTACAAAACCAGAATATTCGAAAACAAACGTGGTCAACACTGCGATTGCGGTTGTATCATATGTTGTTCGTTTGTTTATCAGTGGTGGTTATAATTGCGGTTGATCGCAGATTTTTAGTCGAATCGATATTTTAATCAATGGTCAAAAAAATTACGATGTGTAATAATGCGTATGAATATATCGCAGTTAACTGTGACAATTAAACGAGCAATAATATGTCGCATCTGCATGAAGTTCATCTGACAAACGGACATGACCTATGTCAAAAACAAGCGAAAGAGTATCTGAAATCCAAGTTAGCGAATCGAAAAAATTTAACCAACGAATTTAGAAACAAAATTCAAAAAATCTGAAAATACTTACAAAGAACAATAAAAGACGAGAACCGAAAGAAACATCCACCAGCAAAGATCACTAGATTAAATTTTTACACCTTTACAAAAGATTAGTCTTACAAAAACAGAAATCCTGCAAAGATTAGTACACCTTGTACAAAGATTAGTACGAGAGACATCTATTATTCTGCTACACTAAGAGTGGAGGAGGGATACTAGTTTGAAGATACAAAGAAAATTAGTACAGAGTTAATCAACAGAAATCATAGCCTAGGCCATACGATTTAACCAATACTATTAAAATAAAAAAATAGAGAAAAATTAAATTTACCTTTTTTTATTTGGTGGTTATACCAATTATGGTTTAAATATATGCGGTAGAATATATAAATCACAAAAATATATAAATCACAGAAATGTATAAATCTTCAAAAAAGCAAAAATCCACCGGAAACATATAAATTTCGAAAAACCTAAGTTCAAAAGAGGAAATTCAAGCTCACACAAAGCAAATAATGTAAAATCTAGAAAAAATGATCTTATCATTTATAGAGATAACTGAAAAATAAAATAAAAAAATAAAAAATTGAACGCTCGAAACCAACTGAATGCTAACACTAAAAACTAATCTTCTATAAAGAAAGCTGAAACGAAGATAAATCTATTCCAAACGAAGAAACATGTGTTCTTTCATCTAAAAGGAAACAACCAGTAAAATAGTGTTCTTTCACTGTTACTGGAAGAAAGCGCTACAAATCAAATATTAAAATCTAAACAGAAACAAGTTACAAAAACCAAGGCATAAGACACAAGCGGAAGACAAAACCAAGGAGGAGAAAACTTGAAACCGAGAACTAGAGACACAGTAACATTTACCAAAGATGACACAACCGGTCTCAACACGATAAATCCGACGCTTTTCACTTTGTTAAATTAAAAAAAAAAAAAAAAGTGAAAGAAAGTTTTGTCATACTGACCGTGGGCATTCAATTATATGAGTAATAAAAGATCTTTCGTTTATTATTATATACTTGAGAACTTATAAATATCAAACATAATATATAATATGTGGATTTTAATTGACACTGAGAAGAAACTAACCCATCTGCTAATGGACATATGTCAGCAGATCCATACATTATATAAAGCAGTTTAATGATATTCATTAAAGGAACAATGATGATGTCATCAGTACACGCTAAGTTGGGGGTAAAGTGGGAAAAATCAAGAAATATGATTGAATCTGGAAACGTAAGCTTTCTGGCTTTCGCGTCCTCTCTGTGTCGGAACAAGACATACATCAGAGTCATTACACCCGTGAATGCTTCTGTTTCCATTTTTGTTCTTAATTGACTTTATACCATGAATAATCTTATGATGCTATATAGTTACTATACTCATTATAAAAATATTCGAATTTATTCAATTAAGAGGAGTTTGAGTATTACAAATTATTCTAATTATACACTGCTACAAAAAAAGATTATTCCAACATTTAGTAGATTCAATGTTTTAGCTTCAAAATGGATAAGTATCAACATAGATTGAAAGAGACTGGAGGAAACAGGGAAATAAGCTTTGCGTCCATATAGTATATCTTTGGCCCTCAATTAAAATTAATTCAGATTGAAATTAATTAAGAATAGTGTAACTAATTTTTAACCATGTGTTTTTATATTTCGTTGGTGCTCAAAGCATTTTAATGATTTTCTTAAATATTAGTTTAGTAATCCACACTATGCTTAAACTCCTATAAAAAGAAGAAAGCACTTTGGTTCTTCTTCTCATTCCTATCACTTCCAGCCGCCAAAAGAACAATCAAAAACTTTAACAAAATAAGACCTTTGTAAACTTGATTCAAATGGGCACGGCGGACTACACATTACCTCAAGGAGCGGAGGAACCACACCGCCGCCACCATAAGGTGGAAGCTCCACAGCCTCAACCGTTCTTGAAATCACTTCAGTATTCAGTGAAGGAAACTCTGTTTCCAGATGATCCATTTAGACAGTTCAAGAACCAGACAACATCAAGAAAAATGGTATTAGGCCTCAAATACTTCTTCCCGATATGCGAATGGGCTCCACGCTACAATCTCAAGTTCTTGAAATCAGATCTCATTTCCGGAATCACCATTGCAAGCCTCGCTATCCCTCAGGGCATCAGTTACGCCAAACTCGCTAACTTGCCGCCCATTCTTGGCCTTTGTAAGCGTTATATCTTTCCTTTCTATTGTTCTTTTAAAACAAAAAATTCTTATATAACCGATATTTATATTAATCAGAGTTTTTTGTTAAATGTTTATCTCATTGAGAACTAAATTTACTCCAAAAGCAAATTGCTGCAGTAAAAACAAAGCCCCAATTCAAACATTTTTTTTTGCATTTAGACTCGAGTTTTATACCGCCATTGGTGTACGCTGTTCTGGGAAGTTCAAGGGATTTGGCGGTGGGAACGGTGGCTGTTGCGTCTCTGTTAACAGGTGCGATGCTGAGCAAAGAAGTTGATGTTGAGAAAGATCCTAAGCTTTACCTTCACCTTGCTTTCACCGCCACGTTTTTCGCCGGCGTTCTCGAAGCCTCCCTCGGCATTTTCAGGTTTCGTTTAATTGATTTTTCCTTTGTAAATATTTTTACATATAAACTGTGAGTGATATATCTTTGGATCCAAAGCATGTTGAAAAAAAAGATTCCAGCGTAAAATCGTTCTCATCAATATTTCCTAGTTCATATTAAATACTGTTTTATAATTAAAATCTTCTTTTATTTTAAGTGTCGTTTTACATTTTGTAGATATTTTAATAAGTTTATTAATAAGTACAAATACTATATTAATAGAGAGTAGTTTGTTTTCTGTGAAAAATCTTAAACACCGATTAAATTGAAACTGAGGAGTAGTATCTTTTGTTTTTACACGACTTTTAGTTGAATAATAAAAACATTCTAAATAATTCACAAAGCACTATGCAATATATGAGTGAAATGTATCATCATGAGTTATGTCAGATGAACGTGAGATAGCAGCTGAAAACCAGTTAATAGGGACAAAACGGATAACTATTTAAGGAGAAGTCGAGGTTTGTAATTTAGTGGTATCGTTCTCTGTAAAACACATGGGGTTTAATTTCTTTTAGTAAAATTACATATTAAATATATTTCTTAATACAACAAATATACAATGACAATATAAATTTCATGATTAATTAAAAGTGGTAGGAGTTCTGATTCGATTTTCGCTTGAAATTTATAATCATACGTACTTCCAAATTAGTGAAATTTATAATTCTTAATTGATTGCCGTATAGTGTCAGTGATTACACACAAACGCAAAAAAAAAAAACTTTAACAAAAAGGTAAATTTACAGAAAACTGAAAAAATTGCAGGTTAGGGTTCATAGTGGATTTTCTATCGCATGCAACGATAGTAGGGTTCATGGGAGGAGCAGCGACGGTGGTGAGTCTGCAACAGCTTAAGGGTATTTTCGGACTTAAACATTTCACTGACGCCACAGATGTTATCTCCGTTATGCGTTCCGTTTTCTCACAAATTCACCAGGTGTCTCTCTTTTTCCGTTATTTTCTTTTATTTGATTTTATTCATTAATTTGAAGTATACATACAAAATATCATTCCCAATGTTGATTATTATTCTCATAATTAAAGTAATAATTGTAGTTAAGCAATAATCATGTGTTTCTGTTATTTTTTGTTGTGCAGTGGAGATGGGAGAGTGGCGTTCTCGGCTGTGGTTTTCTTTTTTTCCTTCTTTCCACCAAATATTTCGTAAGACTATTCTCTTATTACTTTTTATCGTTTAAATAAAAAAAGAGATAAATTTCTTAAAATACCATATTTAAAAATATCATTATTAGCCTTTCTTCTAAAATTAGTCCAAAGCATTGTATAACAACATTTTTATTCTACATAAATTACAAAAATAACTAAAAAAATATTTGATTTCCATATTCTAATTTAGAATTAAAAAATAGAACGAAGTTTTACTAATTTTATTTTAAATTGTCGTTTTGTTGAGAAAATCATAACTTAGTTAATGTGTTTAATTAATGACCAATAAATAAATTGTCGTTTCCATAATTCCATTAATCTATACTCTTCGTCTTTAACTATCTTTTACAAATAAAATATAATTCAAAGAAAAAGAATCAAACTTAGTTAATGTGTTTAATTAATGACCAATTAATAATGCAGAGCATGAAAAAGCCGAAATTCTTCTGGGTGGCGGCGATGGCTCCTTTGACATCAGTGATTCTTGGAAGCCTCTTGGTTTACTTCACACATGCTGAGAAACATGGTGTTCAAGTGGTATTTTTCAAGCTCCTTAAATTATTCAATAATTAATAAGAAAGACCAAAGAGATAGTGGGTATATACATTTCACTGAAATCTAAAAAAGAGAAAAGCTAAAACTAGAATATTGTGATAAATTAGAAAAGAAACAAGAAACAAGAAGCTGTAAATTAGCGAATGATTGTAGGGAAAAAAGAAGTGGGCTCAAAAGTGATATTTCGAGATTTGTTGTTTAGTAAAATTTGTCCGAAACGGAGAGAAAAATGATAGAATAAAGAAAGGTGGACGATTGTGCAGATAGGGAACCTGAAGAAAGGGCTCAATCCACTCTCTGTGTCGGATCTCGTCTTCACTTCGCCTTACATGTCGACAGCTGTCAAAACTGGTCTCATCACTGGCATCATTGCTCTCGCTGTATGTTCCATATTTATATATATATTCTCCTAATTTAAGCACCCTTTTCTTTTTATTACTTTTTCTAAATTCAGAATTTTTTGAACTCATAATAATCTTTTTTGAGATTAAACTCATCAAAATCAAAATAAATTAATGGGTAAATTAATGCAGGAAGGAATAGCTGTGGGGAGGAGCTTTGCGATGTTCAAGAACTACAACATAGACGGGAACAAAGAGATGATAGCTTTTGGTATGATGAATATCGTTGGTTCCCTCACATCTTGTTACCTCACAACTGGTACGTACATACACACTTCTATATAACTATCTAACCAACTGATCACACTAATTAGTAATTACATATCATACTAATTACGTACGATGTACGTACTATATACACTACACATATATATACTAGGACCGTTTTCGAGGTCGGCTGTGAACTTCAACGCGGGCTGCAAAACGGCGGTGTCGAACATAGTGATGGCGATTGCTGTTATGTTCACACTGCTCTTCCTCACGCCGCTTTTCTACTACACACCACTCGTAGTTCTCTCTTCCATTATCATAGCCGCAATGCTCGGACTCATTGACTATCAAGCTGCCATTCATCTCTGGAATGTAGACAAGTTCGACTTCCTCGTTTGTATGAGTGCTTACTTTGGAGTTGTTTTTGGTAGTGTTGAGATTGGACTCATTGTCGCAGTAAGTATATATCTACTTTATTGCTTAATATTGTGAATTTTCTTTTTATTTAAGAAAATGTAAATTTTCTCTTGCGGCGATAAAGGTGGCGATATCGATAGCGAGGTTGTTGCTGTTTGTGTCGAGGCCGAGGACGGCAGTGAAGGGAAACATACCAAACACCATGATCTATAGGGCCACCGAGCAGTATCCTTACTCAAGAACCGTTCCTGGTCTTCTCATCTTAGAGATTGATGCTCCTATCTACTTTGCTAACGCCGGTTACTTGCGTGAGAGGTAACCTTTAATTATATACATGTCAACGATCGATCGAGCATTATATTGGTTTTAAAATACGTTTTGCATTTAATTATAATTCGGTCACAGAATCACAAGATGGATCGATGAAGAGGAAGAGAGGATCAAAGCATCAGGCGAAAGCAGTTTACAATATATTATACTTGATATGTCCGGTAATTAATTGATATTGATTTTCTCTGACATTATAATGTTGTTTTCCTTCGAGGCTTAATTACTCTATGTGTTGTGTGTCTTTGTTGAACAAAACAGCTGTTGGTAATATCGACACGAGTGGTATAACCATGATGGAGGAAATTAAGAAAATCATCGACAGAAGAGAATTAAAGGTAACGTAGTATACGTCAGTCGAATAACACTTTTTTTAAGGATATGTTGCACGATTTCTCATGTTATTATTCTCAGTTAGTATTGGCAAATCCAAAAGGAGAGGTCGTGAAGAAATTAACGAGATCGAAATTCATCGATAATTTGGGCAAAGAATGGATGTTCTTAACAGTCGGAGAAGCCGTGGAGGCTTGTAGTTTCATGCTTCACACTTTTAAACCCGAAACGGGCTCCAAAGAAGAACCTTGGAACAACGTATAGGTTCTTTAAGTTATTCGAGTCTGCTCAATTGTTAAATAGGTCGATTTAATCTCAAATATAAGGAAAAAGAAAATTTGCATTTTGTAAAATTGATGATGTGAGTCACATGCACAACGTATCTGGACTCTTATTGTTTCCTCCTTGAGTTACAACTACCCTCGTGTTAATGGGAATAAAACATAAGACTCTGAACAAGTTGGATCTGAATTCGACAGGATATTTTTTACAGAACCAACTTTTGTTTATTTGTTCGAGTAAACAGTTGATCATAGTTACCTCTTAGCAGGTAGACATTCGTTTTTTTTGTTCGATCAAATCTTTTTTTTTCTCCGGCTGCGACTAAACCCTTACTTTTTGTTAGGTTCATTTGAAGAAAAATTGATCGGTTTACGTTTGGGATTCGGATAAAAATAAGAATAAATTAGACATGTAAAAGAATAAATTGAGAAAGTGACATGTTGGAAACCGAATCAAATAAAGAGAATCAATTAACAAGAACATAATATAGCCCAAAGTTTTGATAAAAGCCCATCAGGCTACAACATTTAAGGAATTAGACTATAAACTGATCGTCTACGTCAAAGTCCACCACACAGTTTGTTTCTTTGCGCCAAAACCAAGACACGTAAGCGTACAGTCAGATAAAAGTCAGTTTTCAATGTGTATCGTTTTCGTTGCTCTCGTGTCTATACTCTCCACCTAATAAAAACACACCACGTGGCGCTTTTGAGAAGAACTTCGCCGTTACGAAAACCAGTGTGAAGAGCAGGAGACTTTTTTTTGAGAAAGCCAGAAATTAAAGATGAGCAACGACGATTCACGACTCGGTGAGTCAAGTCGTTCGCGTGAAGTAGATGGAGGAAACTACATGCCCTACGAGTCTCGATTCCAGTCTCAGCGGTTTGACAAGTCCTTCTCCAATATTGTTGACCAAAACGAGAAAGACTTACCAGGCGACGATTCGTTTCCTCACTACAACCGTGGGGATGTCTCGTTGTCGCAGAAAGAATCATCTGAAACTCAATCTCGGCCGGTGATAAACAGTTTCGAAGCTACGAACGGTCTGATCTTGCCGCCTCCATCTGTCACAGGGAAAGAAGATGGTTTCGCTCTCAGGGAATGGAGAAGGTAAAGCTTCTACCTGCATGCAGCTTTTGAGCCTTTTATAAATCATATACTCTTTGAATTCTCGAGTTTTTTTCTTTCTATCGGTATTTCTTAGAGATTTACACGAATTTCAGGCCAATCTTTGATTTGCTGACTAAGTCTCAACTCTAAACGTTGACCAAACGTTGTCCCATGAACAATCTTTTGGTTTGTTAACGAAGTTTTCTCACTGAAACTGAAAGTAAATTTGCATATAGAACATTGCAATTCCAAAACTGTAGTCCATGTGCATTACCTTCTATTAATTAATTGTGCTGGTATGATTGTTAATATGATTTATGTTGCATAATTTGAGATTTAAAATGCCTAATCAAATAGTTTATATGAATAATGTTGTGTTGTGTGTACGTACTCAAGGCTAAATGCTCTGAGATTGGAAGAGAAGGAGAGAGAAGAGAAAGAAATGGTTAAGCAAATTATAGAAAAAGCAGAGCAATACAAGGCCGAGTTCTATAGCAAGCGTAGCATTACTATAGAAAATAACAAGAAATCCAACCGCGAAAAAGAGAAGGTGATTGTCTCTGTAACTTGTTTCTAGCAAAAAAAGGGTGTCGTGTTTAAGAAGAGATTCTGAGTTCTGTAAAGCTTTCTTTCTTTTTTTGTTGTTGTGAAGTAATGCTTTGTCTTATTAATGTGTCAGATGTTTTTGGAGAACCAAGAAATTTTTAATGCTGAAGCTGAAAAAAACAGCTGGAAGGCGATTACGGAACTCATACCTCGTGAAGTACCAATCATGGAGAAGAAAGGGAAGAAGAAGCAAGCTTCCATAACTGTGATTCGGGGACCAAAACCCGGGAAGCCCACTGATCTATCTCGAATGCGCCAAGTGCTCACGAGACTCAAGCACAATCCACCTTCTCATATGAAGCCTAATTTGCCCACACCATCTGCAGTTGACCAGTGAGTCAACGGATCACAGCTTCAAAGAAGTTTAAGTTTTTGTTTGGGGTGATTAAACCATTCGACGTCTTTCAAAGAAGTTCTTAGTTTGTGTCAAGTTAAGTTCTCTTTCGTTTGTATGATTTGGTTGTTTCCTCATGTGTTCAATCTCGAATTCTGCTTTAACGTCTATGTTCTGTAGTTGCTTCCGACACAATTTCATCTTCATGTTTTTAATAAAACAGACCATAGGTGTGTACAATCGCTTTCCTGTCATAAGAACAATGGTTTGATTACGCACCTATCTTTTATATTTTTCAGTGTTTCAGTTTGTTGAACGATTCGGTTTTTCATTTCATAAGATAGTAACACCAAATTTTTTTAATCATTAAACTGCTATTTCTTTTAATCTTGTTACAAAATATTATTCTTGAGCCTGCATATAAATTTTTGGGGCTAAAATACTACCAATTATTAATCAAAATTGACTAAAATTAATATGGTTTTGAGTTGTATAGCAGTACCCAAACCATTCTCGTGAATAAAGGCTGGCCCATTTGAGACCCACACGTGACTTCCTGTCGCATCCTTATCGTATCAATTGATTCATCATTTGGCGGCAACCGTTTCATCGCAACCGTTCAATCAACGACCTTTCTTCACTAGTATCATCTTACCGGCTATAAGAGGTAAAAGCACCTGGGATTACTCCACTTTTCCTTACTTTTTCTTTTTAAAGAAAGACCGGCGAACGCTAATCCTAGGTTTAACAGGTAACCGGTAATTAAGCATCTCTTTCTTCTCTGGCGCATCTTGGCTCTGTGTTCGTCTTTTCTTTTGATTCTGCTTTTTTCCGCTAGGTTTCACTCAACGAAAAGATCTCCCATTCGTCTCGTTTACTCTTTACGGTAATGGATTTTCTCTATTGTTTTTTTATTTTCGGCATCTTGTCATTTTTTTCTCTTTCCTAATTTGTAGTTTTCCTTTGCTCTTTATCCCCTCTTTTTGGAGAATCTGGAGCTTAGCTTGGTTGATTCTAAGTCTCTCCTCACGGTTTCTCGCAATCAAAAACACTTGTGTTAGCTGACGATTTAGTAGTTTCTGAGCTTCAAATCTTTTGGTATTCCTTGAATTTAATCTCCAATCTCTGGTGTTTCGATTTTTATCCTGTATAATCTCCGAGAATAGAATCTAGTGGGTTATTTTCTTTTTTTCTGGTTTCTAATTTTTGCTCGCGGATTGCAACAGACTTTTAACTTCGTCTGTTAGATTGATTTTTTCTTCTTCTGAATAGTATTGATTTATTCCTTTCTCTGTAGAGAGTAGTTTATATGTTGATTATATTCCATATTGAATTTTCTCTGACGTATTATTTAAATCTCTGAGAATAAGTAATCATCTTATGCTAAGAATCTGATTCAATTTTGATGGTTCTACAGTTTCCTCGATGAAGACAACCAAGGGAAAAGATAAAGCTAAGACCACAAAGGAAACCTTGAAGCCAGTGGATGACAGGTTAATCCCATTACCTGTCTCAAACTTTTACAATAACAACAGAGATTATGGGTTTTGAGCTTGCTGAATTATCGTTAAAGTACCTTTGCAAATCTGGCTTTAGCGTTAGCTTGTGGTGAAAATAGTATAAGATTGTGGTTGGAGCTGTTGTTGACTTTGTAGCGTAGGTTGGACAGGCCGGTAGCATTGTCTCTTCTGATTTGGTCTCAAATATCACAGAAAGCTTTGCTTCGTGTTTGACTTTCAGAAAGGTGGGAAAGAGAAAGGCACCAGCTGCGAAGGCTAACAAACGAGATACTCGTAAGGAGAAGAAGGCCAAAAAGGACCCAAACAAACCGAAAAGACCACCTAGTGCTTTTTTTGTATTTCTGTAAGTTTTGTTTATGCTTGTCCTGAAGGAGATTTGCATTTGTATTTGAAAATCTCTTATGATTTACTGGTTTCGTTGTTTCTGGTGTAAGTTACTGGGTTCTGGTTTCTTTGTTTCAGAGAAGACTTTAGGAAAACGTTTAGGAAAACGTTCAAGAAAGAAAACCCAAATGTTAAAGCTGTCTCTGCTGTAAGCAATCGGCAGATTCCTTGAAACTCTTTTACATGTATATAGTCTTTACTGGATGATTTCCTCAGTTGCACCTTACCCGTTTCCTTGTGAAGGTTGGGAAAGCTGGAGGGCAGAAATGGAAGTCAATGTCTCAAGCTGTAAGTATCTGTCGAACTTTGCTCTCTGATACTCTGATGGAGATAACTGTCTCTAGAACTTTTTGTTCATGAAATAGTTACCTTCTAAGCTAGTGTAAAAAAAATAGTTCTGTAGTTATCTGACAATACAGATAGTTATCGTACAACCACTTTCTATTTGATGAGCAAAAAGTTGTTTTTATTTTTACCAAAAAACTTAAACCAGCTAAAACGTATCAGTGGTTACATAAAGTGCCAGAAAGTTAAAGATTAAGTCTTCGGGCCTCCAAAAAGATTAGTTGTGAAGACGCAAGAGTCTACAGTGTGACATTTAAACAAAAAAGGAGTCTATTGTGACACTGACATTGACATGAGTTTCACTTCTTCCTTTTGAAGGAAAAAGCTCCATTTGAAGAGAAAGCTGCAAAGAGGAAAGCTGAATATGAAAAGGTTATGGATGCATACAACAAAAACATGGTATGCCCTAAGCCCTATCACACACACGTATATTATATATACACACTACACACGTATGTGGTTTAACTCTATTTCCTTGCGATGGGAACAGGAGGAAGGGAGTGATGAATCTGAAAAGTCTAGGTCCGAGGTGAACGATGAAGATGAAGCTAGCGAGGAGGTAGGAATTCCACTAAACAATGTAGAATATCGATAAATAGTGTAGTTAATAGATTGACCAATTATCTCTTGTAGTGAATATTACCTTTCTGAAAAATATGTTTCGCATAATGTTTCCTTGCAGGAAGAACAACTAGAGAAGGGAAAGGCGGGTGATGAAGAAGAAGGAGATGAAGATGAAGATGAAGATGAAGATGATGATGATGATGATGAGGATGAAGATGAAGATGATGATGACGAGGAAGAAGACTAAACAGGAGATAGAAACCAGATTTTGTATCTCGAGCATAACTGCGAATCCAGAACCAGTAGTAAGCATTTTGTATTTTGTGTTATGAAAACTATAGATCGCTATCGTGTGGTTTTTTTATATCTTTTCCCTAAGAAAGCGAAACAGTTGTTAGCATCTTGTGATGTTTGTTTCAACTTTTTTCTCCACAACAAAAACAATGTATCAATGGCTGCTTTAGTGTCAATCAAACCACAACACTAACTATGTATGTCCGGTTTTTTATTAGTCAGGGTTCATTGGGTTTTACTATTTGACCTCAAACTTCATTCAAACTTGATGAAATAGCATTGAGTTTCCGACGTATACTCATTGTTTCCCAAACATGAACTGGGAAAGGGGAAAACAAACGAACATAAAATGTAAAACTAGTCACTGACAAAATTTAACATGACAGCACTTCAAATTTTCAGTACAAGCCTATAAGCCTATCACTGTCTATTAGTCCTGCACAGCAGATGTAAAACTGTCACTTCAATACTCAAAAAAACTTTTGTTCTATACACAACTTGTATTCTCACTAACTGATGAAGATCATGTTCTAACGTAATGCATGAGAAAATAAATTAGTTACCAGCAAATGCTTCTGGGATTGATTTGTATGGAGTTTCTCTCATTTGCATTTGCCTTCTCATGGTGTCTAAAGGATACCATGTTAGTGTTGCAATACAAGAGACGATTTTGCATATCCTATTTTCGTTTCAACAAGAAAAAAACCGCTCTTTGTTTTTTTAGTTAATGCATTATTCTATTTAATGGATGAGACAGAACCCAACCCAGGCCCAGTATCTTATTCAACCATTGTCCCTTAGAAAGCCCATAATTACGAACCAAATTGAGAAACCAAACAAACCAGATTTTCGGTTAAGAGCCAAGCATTGGACTACTGTTTTTAGCATATATTAGTGCAAAGGCAAAAGAAAATATCAGAAAACCGTTCATATTACTCACTAAAAGAACATATGTAATATACAAGACAAACATAAAAACAGAATGGCAACAAAAGCGACAGAAATGTAACTTCTTAAAAACATAAAAACTTGTCTTCATCAAGCTCTCTCCTTCATTCTAAGGATTCTCTCTGACAAAGTCTCTCTGTTTTTGGATGACGAATCAATCAATTCATATTGCTTTTTCTCCATTTTTAAGCTGAGAAAATTTCTCCCAAATTGTTCCTGGATTGCATCCTCACGCCCATACCATTTGGTTGTTCTGTAACCACAAGTTCCATTATCTATTTTGGTCATTTTCAGTGTATTTATTAGCAGTAGATGAAACTGTGGGATTAGTTTTCAATTACTTACTCTGGGGGATTTGGTCGACGAAGAAACAGGCAGCGATGATGACATAGCACAACAATAGAACCAGCCCCTTCATGTAATGAGAAGTTCCATCCTAACCACACCAAAACAAAACAAATAAAAACAAAACAAATAAAAACAAAACGATGACTACTTGCAGAGGATGGTAGAGTAAGGCGAAATGTTTACCTGTAAAGTGAAGGCTGTGATGATAATGGCGACAGCAAGAGAGCTTGTTTCAAGGATGTTGAAGTTTAGATCCATTTTTATTTCCATAATCCACGCAATGATAACACTCAATGGGACCTGAGTAAACACACACACGCACACACATACACCCCTTAATATTTCTCTTCGATTTGTTAACATTTCATCAAATTTTTCAAAACTTACCACGAACAAAGAAATCTGAGTTGCAGAGCCCAACGCGACCCCTAGAGATATGTCCTATAAGTAAAACAATACACACTAAACATAAAAATGCATAAATTTAGAAAAAAAAAATGTAACGAAGAGAGAAAGAAAAAAGAACTTACGAGCTTATTCTTGAATGCGAAAATGATGGCTCCAGCATGCTCAGCTGCGTTTCCAACAATTGGAAGCAATATAATGCTTATGAAACTAACTGATAATCCCCATGACTCTGATGCCTCCTGAGACCAATATATACATTAATACTGTGAGTTTTTTTTTTCTTTTTCATTTCTAAAAACATAATTGATTAATTAATCACCTCTATTGTGGCCACAACATACTCTGATAGTAATGCAATGACGAATGTCATCCCAACAAGCCAAGCAATTCCACTCCAAAATCCTATCACTGGAGTTTCTTCAACAGTCACCTCATCATCATACACATCATCATCATCATCCTGAATATTATCATTACATCATTAATTTTTTTAATTCGCATTCTAATTATCTGCAAAACTATAAACATATAAATTAATTAACCTTTTTAAGTTACCTCTTGTGCTTCAAACAATTGGCGGTGAGTCCATAGCTGGAAGATGAGATAAGCAATGTAAGCAATAAGCATAACAATGCTGCTTGTCCGCGACAGACTAAGTGACATTTTGTTAATCATAGAGGTCGATGCTTTTTCTCCATTCCCTGCGTATTGTAACAGCAATGGCAGTAGATGACATAGCAGACCCATAAGCAGCAAGAAGAAGTTCACATCCGCTTGTTTCTGTATCAATTACATCACATATTAAACATATATCAGTATTGTATTCTCAATATACATCTTAGTAAATTGACATGAGAATTAAACCGGAGAATAAAAAGGAAGGGCATTTGAATATATACCCGGTCGAACCGCTGCTCACGGCGGATATTGGCGATACCACCACAGAAGAGGGAAGTGCCAAGAACCAAGAGGAGGTTTGAGAGAATTGAACCCAATAGAGAGTATTTCACTACTTCCACTTTGTTATTCGCCAACGCTAGTATCGCGATTATCAGCTCCGTCGCGTTTCCACAAGTCGCGTTCAACAAACCGCCCACTGCCAAGTTATACAACACATAAAAACTTTCTTTTTTGGCGACGTTAATTGATTCGAAAAATAATATATTAGTATGGAAATGTTACCTGTTGGACCAGTGTAGAAAGCTAGTTGCCTGCATGGGCAAAGGGACAACGATTATGTCTATTAATCTTATGTGATAAAATTTTATACTTAGTTTTTTTACATTGTTTTAAGATTTCAAAAGACATGATTTTCACCAACAAGACATAGTCACATAATTTTTCATTTCATTTAGTCAACATTACGATAAGTATTGAGTACTTACTCTGTCAAAAAGCTAACTCGCTCAGCTAAAGGTGTCAGCCCTATCAAGCTGAGTCCAAATATCAACGGCTGTCACACATGTTACATAAGAAAGGCATTTTAGAAAAAATAAATAAACCTGTTAAAGAACTGTCTCTATCATTTTGACGCCACGCGAAATAAGTAACGGATAATTACGTGGCATAATATACTTAATGCTTACCCAAAATATAAAAACAAATTAATATGTAACCCTTAGAATCACAGAACTCGATCGTAAGTAGTGTTATTTCAATTCTCTTAAGACAGATTTATGATACGACAATTAATTAATTAATTGGTTTTAATTAGGGGATTCATTGGGAATTAGATTGAACAAGAATGAATTGCGTAATTAATAATATCAGAAAAACTTTCACCAAATACATAAGAAAGAGATAAATAGGAAATGAAAAGAGAGCTTACACGACCGTAGTGGTAAGAATTGGCGATAATGGCAAGAGGAACAGCGAGAAATAAGACAGTAAGCTTAGTACCGAGAATGACTTCTTGGAGATTAGAAAGAATGTTCTTGAGAGTTTTGCATGGAACTTTCTGAATCATTCTCAGGTCTGATTTCTTTCTTAAAGACGATGACGACATGTTGTGTGCCGTTCTCCCATGTCGTAATTCTCTGCTCGAACCTTTCGCGGTGGCGTTTGCGTTTCCAGTCTCCACGATTGTCCATGGCTCAATGATACTTCCCATAGCTTAATACTTTTGAGTATTCATCTGTTTAATGTTGTGTCAGATTTTGTATAAATAGGTGGCGATTGTATGTGTTGTTGTTCTGATTGAAGTTGGGTCCACGAACGTAACTTCCCGGAAATTTCCTCTTTTCATTTTTTTATGATTAAGTTCTTTTTTTGGTTGGTTTTTGCCTTTTATTGACGAAAATCATTTTTGGTAGATTTGATTTTAGTTGAAATACGTATATGTTATATCATCATGTCTTTTTGGGCATTTTGTTTTGACAAATAGTCATTTGTGGTTTGACATAACAAAAAGGGTGACTAGGCGTACTGTTGTTTTATTTAGGAAGTTAGTTTGATTTTATTAGATTATGAAATGTACCATATCGGAATTTGAAATATTTTTTACATTAGTATATAAGTTGTATATATTATTCAACATATTATCAATTGGTTTTGAATTGCATATTCATTTTTTCTAAAGATCATAAAATTAGTATGATATACGATTTCACATAAAACGGTTTTTCATATTATAAGTGGATTGTATTATTATGATATGTTCGAAATATTGGTACGTGTGCCGTCCATATTTTGAAAAAGCTTATTAGGAATGTGAAATATCCCATATCAGAATTTGAGACATTTTTTCAATAATATATAAGATGTATAAGTTACTTCAATTATTATCAATTGGTTTTAAGTTTGATGATGATGTTTCCTATAAATGATGAGAGTACTTGGGTACATATACGAAAAATGTTGTTAGGTTAGATGCGAGATGTTAGTCACAAGGAGTATGAATGTGTTAAAGCCTAGTTCTGAGCCTGAGGTATAATGATATTGTGTGTTAATTTGTTGGAGAAACTGAGTTGAATTATTTGGTCTGGACATTGATATGAATCATATGATCATGATGTATGGCATTTGGAATTTTCATCAGGAATCTTTTGTATAACAATATTACGTCTATTCTATGTACTAGAATATAATATATCATTTTGAACAGCATTTGTGGTTTACAAGAGAGTGTGTCTATTTCTAACAGTATTTAACTATTCTTCATCATTATTTTAATATGTAGATCTGTGATCTATATATATCCTTTATACAAAATAATAGTGTTTCATTGTTCTTCGACATGTGATTTGTAATTTTCGCTGACACGTGTATGGAAATTATTTCGATTCTTTTGCTATAACTTGTCATTCTATATTATAACAATAAACTGCATTTTTAATTTATGGGAAAAACTGCATTTTTAATTTATGTGAAAAAACTGCATTTTATTTCTTGCCAACCTTCCGATCTTTTTTTTTGACACTGTTATATATCTCTCTTTATTAACATTCTTGTATTGTAAATGAAGTTTTACGTTTGTTCAGTGGTTATAATAAGAAATTTGATGTATGATATATCTTAATTCATTCATAAAACATACTTAAGTATTAGAAATTAGAAATCTACTTCTCTAGCTCCTGAACGTGACTAGTACAACCTCTCTAACTCCTCCATATCATTTATCACCACATCAAATTAAGCTCTACAAGAACATACCATTAACTTTCGTAGAATGTGTTCCGTCACACATCCACGTTGGATAGGTTCCAATAGGTACATTTTTGCATACCTTTGATGAGGAAATGTAGTAATGTCAAAGATATTAGTAATTTGGTAGCTACGTTGAAGACTCAGGAAAGGAAGTCTACCTTTCTAACATTGAACTCATTATTAATCGATATCAGATTTCTTTTTCATGATTTGATATGATTGTTTAGCTTAGTATAATTGAGTTCATGATTTCCTTATATATGACTATATAATGAGTTTGTAAGTGTTTATAGCTAACTATATATGCTTAAAAATACATTGGTTTTTATTTGATTTGGTTTGACGTTTAAAACTTTTGGGTGACATGTAAATTGATCAAACGATTTAGTCGGTTGCGTTTTAGGTATGATATGCTTAGACAAAAAAGATATAAAAGGTACGACTGTGCACTAGAGAAGAGTGTTCAATGGAAACTTATAAAGTGGTATGGGTTCAAAGTGTCGTATCACTCATTATCACTTCAGTATTCGTACAAATCTATTGCTTTGGCTTTTGGCTTTTCGAAGCAGCAGTTTTAGGAACAATGATAAAGAAAAGTCATGTGGCTATTTCTTTTTAGTCAGTTTCTCATTCAAGCAGACTAATCATTTGAAATTCAATTAATCAAAATATCAAGTAATTTACTTCTGAATATTTCAATAAGATTTGCATAGGGCTCGATCGGATCCAGGGAATGTTTATATTTAATTTATTTAGAAAAAAAAAACATTAGGGACAAAGATCTAGTAAATATTATCCAGAAATGGCATTTCAAACAGACCACATGCATGCGAGAAGTACATAAACAAATAGTGACCTTCCTCGAAGTTTCATATCTGATAATCTTACGAATATATTTCTGTTTTTGTCGAAACATAAAGTTCAGATAATTTTAATTTTGTGATTTTATATGCATTGCATCGATTGCTGCTATAAGTAAATCACACAGTGACAACCGAGATATGGGGGAAGAATACAAAAATGAAAAGAGAATTGTGGAGCTTTCCGGAATTATTAAGAACATAGTACATTAGCATTCGTACAGGACACATGTGTCTGAGTTGTGTTGTGTTGGCGTCTCCTATTCTCATGGTGCCCACTTCGGTCTACATCTTCTAAAGTTATTGACTTCTTGTAGCTCTCGCTTTTCTTTGTTTCTTTGTGATTCTAATGGATTGTTATTTTATTGGGAGAGAGAGGTGAGAGCTTTTAGAATGATTAACTCAAGTTTGGAGTTTTTTGTGGTTGGGTGTCAATATGGTTAAACCAAATCAAACCAAATCAAGTCGTTTAATGTTAAATTGGTTATGTGATTAAGTCACGATTCCTATAAATTAATAGATTAGTATTTTTAATGGATTAACCCATAAACAATATTATTAGAATTTAATTAATTTATATTAAAATAAGTGGAAATAATGATTGTATCACTTTTAAATCTATAAAAAATATATTTATTAAAATATGTGAAATTCGACGGCACGTTATTGGGCCGACCCTCACAAAAGAAACTACTTTATACTAGATTATTATTCCAAAAGTATTTATGTTAAAATGTTTTTGTTGAAAAAACACATAATTTACTTAAATTGGGTTTTGGTGAAGAAACAAAATTTATGTTTTGGATAAAAATCACATAATCAAATTTTGGAGGATCAATGTACAATTATATTTGTGGAGAAAAACACAAAATCACATTTTAAAGGGAAAACACAATAAAATCATAGCTTTTGATCTATACTAAACATTTTCATATTAACAACGTGTTCTGTAATTAGGTCAAGTATCCGACCATGTCGGTTTAAATTTAAAAGATCAATAGACTTTTAAAATAAAATATATTCAGTTTTAATTTAATCTGTCATCTTTTCTGTATTTTATATATTTAGTTATGAATGATTCATCTAAGTTTTTTTCGTTTTGGTATTTTTTACAAGAACAACTTTTAAAGATTTGTTATATCCTTTAGCTTATATTAATTGAACAGCATCAATTCTAAACTAAATTGAATATCACATTATTTAATTAAATACTGAAAAATTATTCGTTGAATAAAATAATATTGTGTCTAGATTTCAAAATCAATATAACTGTCCAATCAAACAAATTCCATAATGATTGAGTTCTCATTTATATCAGTCTTTTCTCTGGTTTGTAGATATTTTAAAATTATAGTTACCGAGGCAAATAGAGGGATTGGAATGGAGATCCGCAATTCTGCAGGCAATTAGCTAGCAAAGGGAATTTAATGGTTGTTTTAAATTCTAGAGATGAAAAAGAGACTTCAACGGTCGTAGGCGATGAAAAAAAGGAGAAAGAACTTCACTTTCTTAATAAAGTATTCGTTTGATTGGCTCGATGTATCTGATTCTTCTAGTATCACATCTCTTTTCAAGTTTTGTGAAAACACAAATTAGAGAAACTTGGATATCTTGGTATGATTAGCAAAACCTTTTGATCTGTTTAATTACTCTGAAATGAGTTTTAAATTTAACATATTAAAGCTCAAATCTTGTTGAAAAGGATTGAAGTAGGATGTTACAGTCAACTTTTGAAAAGAAAGCAATTTGAGGGATTCATCTCCCAGAAAGGAAGGGTCATTAGGACATAATGAAGGGTCATTGCACTGTTGTTGATTGATCATTTGATTGCTTTACAGGTGAATAATGTAAGGAGTTGCGCTGTTGTAGTCACTGATGTTGATGCTATAAGAGCTGACAGAAGTCAAGTAGGTGCAATGTAGCTTTCGTGTTCAATTTGAAATCAGCCTTATGATCTCCCTATAAAACAAAATGCTTGAGATGATCTACTACTATAATTATGGGTTTTTGAACACTAAAATGAACAGGGCTATGTATTTTAGTTATTGATTTATTTGTTTTGAGGAAAGAGAGGGTTGTGAATCATTCATATCTTCAGGAGGTTAAGAAAGAAAAAAGAATATTACAACATCACTACTAAAAAGGTCTTTGTTTTTTTCTTCTTCTACACATCAAACATTGATTCTCATGTGTTTTGCCTCTCTCACAACAGGCTAAACTATCACAACTCAGCCAACAAACCAATCAATAAAGGACACAGATAACATAAATCACCAAAAACAAAGTAGTTAAAAAGAACGAAAGATTTACAAACAAAAAAAGATTGAATTCTGAATTTCTGAGTCCCAAGATGTTTAGCTTCTCTTGGCTTAATCATTGAAGTGAACGAGGACGTGACACGAGAGAGACAAACTCTAGATAACCATCATGCGGGTTCTTCAATTTGTTAGCTATTCGTTGCCTAGGTTCAAAGATCCGTCCTTCATCAGCTTGATGCTCAGGCTATTGAATCTTCCTCTCGAGTAATGACGAGACGCCTTTCTCCAATCCGTTCCTGTTTTCATCATTGCCGCAAACTCTTCGTAGCTTATTCGCCCATCCTAATGCCAAATATCCATGTCAGGCATAACCACAAGAACATCTTTTACACTAAACTACAGTATCTTAACGGGTTCTATTTAACGATATGAGAAGTGAACATATCATTTCCACCACATTCAACAAAGAAATCATATTTACTTTAGTTTATGGGGACCGCTTACACAACAAACAAAGGTGAAAAATGAAAAGAAGAAAAAAGGTCTTAAAAGCTACATGTTTTGTCCTCATAGGCTTTAAGAACCTTTTGCAAAGCATGTTTCCATTACCCATTTGTATTAAACAAATAGCGCAAAAAGAGATTTAAAGTTATACTTTCCTCAAAACTTTGGTTTCCTAATAGTCTTGCAAACGAGAGGTATTTTGAACGTGAGATCATACCATGCATAGAAGCTTTGACACTTACCTTGTCCGTGTCAACTTCTTGGAATATATCATTGGCGACATCCACACAATCATCCCCTCCATCTTCCTTTAAGGCGTCACAAAGCTCCTGTGGCAAAATGTACCCATTTCCATCCTTGTCAAAGTACGAGAATGCTTTGCGGAGATGCTCATCGTTTGCTACCTTCTGCATGTGGAGTGAGACTGCAACAAATTCCCCATAGTCTAGTGTTCCTTTCCCTTTAGTGTCCACCTGTTTTATACAAATTTGAAATACGAATAACATATTAAAGTCAACTTAGATAGTGTTACGTGTAACAGATAAAACCAATGAAAAATGAAGCGGAATTCGAATGACAAGATTATGCAAAGAAATTCATCTCTACTTGTTCACTCAAGCAATCTATAATAAAAATATTGTGATGTAGAAGGGGAAAAAAATATGTGCACCGCTTCAATAAGCATCTGAACTTCTGATTCCGCTAGCTGTGTACCAAAATCGCGAAGTCCACCTTTTAATTCCCCGATAGTAACAACACCATCATTATCAGTATCCATCTTGTTGAACATTTCTTTGATGTCTTCTACCTCTTCAGTAGATAAGAATTCGGCAATAACCTGGTTTGAATAAGGTGTAAGATATCTTTTGTCTAAGAAGTGTCTTGTGCAAATAATCAACAGTGAAAGTTTATCTGATAAACAAACCCTTAAAGCTTTTCTCTTGAATCTATTCATCACAGAAAATTGTTTTAATCTGGACTTCACAACATCGCCAAGAGGGACATTTGGAGCTTTCTTCGCATTTTGAATCCATGGGTGCTCTACAAAATGTAAGAAATGATATCAAAACTAGGAATAAGCAAAAACAATCTTTGGAGTATCTCCAGATCAATGAAATGATTGGGCAAAGAGATAACAGATGCAGAGAATAAGAGCATAGGCAAAGGTAGGTTCTATGTACCAAGCACTTGCTTTGCAGTTAGCCGGCGCTTGGGATCAGGCTCTAACATTTGTCTGACGAGACTCTTAGCGGTCTCCGAAATGTTTGGCCAAGGTTCCCTCTTAAAATCAATCATTCCGCGTAGAATAGCCTGAGCAACTCCCTGTTCCGACTCTGTGGTGGAAAGAAAAAATTTGGCTAAAACTACAAAAGACTAGCTTCCTAAAAGAGGTATGAAGAATAAATACGAAAAATACTTTCCATGAAATGACATTAGTGTGTATTATAAGAATTAATAAGCAGAGGCTCAGGCAGAGGATACTGAGAGAACGAAGAGGATAGAAAGGTGTAAACAGACCTGCCCAGAATGGGGGAACTCCACACAACAGAATATATAGAATTACTCCAGCACTCCAGATATCTATTTCGGGTCCATAGTTCCGCTTTAGCACCTCAGGTGCCATGTAATATGGACTCCCAACTATCTCAGAGAATTTCTCACCTGGATATGTGTAAGCGTTATAAGAAAATAGTGTCAACAATAATTAAACTGAACAAGGTGCATCTATAACAATCAAGACAGATAGAGCTGCAAAACAAGAAGCTCCCTCTATGACCCGGTAATCCAATGTAATACCATTGATAATCAGTTCAAGCTTGTACGTCGAAATATCCAAAAGCTAGAGAATTTAAAGAATCTGAAACCCTCATATGTTGCGACCGCTAAACTAATTTGTAGAAGCAACCTAATAAAAACATCGACTTCCTGGACATGTTCAGGAACCAACCCCGTAAATCGAGCATCAGATATGGTAAGACTAAAGCTATTGAATTTTGAATCTAATGCAAAATTCACCCAAAATAGTTGAAGTCTAAATTTTCTAGTACGACCATCAATTGATTTTCGAATTTAATTTCAAAAGAAGAATCAACGCAGTGACGCACCTGGCTTGAAGAAAATCGACAATCCAAAATCAATGGCTTTTAGCGGCGAGTGCTCCTTCTTGTTGGCGAATAAAAAATTCTCCGGTTTCAAATCTCTATGAATGACGCCGTGTTTGTGGCAGAGTTGCACAACCTCAACTATTGTCTTCGTGACTCCCGCGGCGGCGCGCTCTGTGTAATGCCCTCGAGCTACAATCCGATCAAAAAGCTCACCACCTTCACAGAGCTCCATCACCAAATGCACAGCATTATCATCCTCACAAGCTTCCTTGAGAGTAACAATGCTAGAACTCTTGGGCAGATGCTTCATAATCGCCACTTCTCTCTTGACGTCCTCGATATCCACGGCAGTCCTAAGCTTCCTCTTCGAGATCGACTTGCAGGCGAGCAGGTCGCGCGTGGACCTCTCGATACAGAGGTATGTGACGCCGAATTCGCCGCGTCCGAGCTCTCGGTCAAGCAAGTACCGGTCCTCGATATTCTCCTTGGGAACATCGCTGAGGACTCGAATCGGCGCCGATTTTTTCCCACCACCAGCGTCTTTACGGCCGTGATCATGGCCGGAATATTTCGATTTCACGTCCTCTCTAGCCACCGAAGCGGGAGATCTGCAACAGTTCCCCATCACTTGTAGCTCAGAGTCTCAAGCTCGCTGGGGTACAAAAGTAGAAGTATAGAGCAAAAAGTAGACAGATCTCTGCAAAGTTCTAACTAAAATTTAGCTATCTAGGGTTCCACATTCTAGCCTTTGGAGAGAATCGTAACAATGGAATCTATGAAGCTAGCTAGAAAGGGGGAAAGAGAGAGAGAGAGAGAGAGAGAGAGAGAGAGAAGCATAGATCGAAGAAGCGTACGGTGAAGATGAGCAGCTAGAGGTCTCTCTTCCTTTTCTGAATTTTTGATATATCTTTTTTCTTTTTATTTTCAACTGATATTTTTTTTTTCTAAAACTCAAATCATCATTTGGTCTCCTTACTTTGTTTTTTCTTCCTTTTTTCTTTTTCTTGAAAAACGGTATTTATTTGTTTGCAATGTTTTGAAAAGTGACTCATAGTCACAGGTATAGCATTCGATAGTTGGTCCGACCGGTTTAATCAATTGGATTGGGTTTTAACATATTTTTGGAATTTTGATAAACTACATAATATATGTGTAAAATCAATAGACAAAAAAACTAAATATTGAAAATAAACATAACTATTATAGAATAATTATCATGAAAACAAAAGTTGTATGTTAGAGAGACAAAAAGTGTATATACAGCAAACACAATTATATATGATCACTAACACATAAATTTTCGAACAAGGGTAAACATATAATGAGATTAACAGATGAGTAATGCAATACACATGCTGCTATTTGAATGATCTTTTTCTTTTCTTGTGTTATATTGATTATGTTCGTTTATTTGCCATGTCATTAAAATTATAACTATATGTGTGCTATATTTCTATTCATTTGATCATCATTGATAATTGCAATTAATCGTAGTTTTTTAAATATTATTTTAATTACCAATAACACATGCACAATTTAGATCGGACAACAATCTCATACCAAACGCAATAAAAATCATTGGTTTAGCATAAACCAATTCGAGACTAAAGACATAAACCTTGTCAGTTCTAACCATTTAGAACTGGAAATGGTTTTCTTTTGAAGCAAACCAATTACCATTTGTCCTGAATGTTTAGAACATATCTTATTTGGTGGATTTTGGATCACAAAAAGTGTTTTGAAACTTTAATAACGTCTACGTACTACCATTTAAAGCACCAAGGGCGCCTTCATATTTGACCTGATGTTAACAATCAAATGTGAAGATGAGGGGGATGCATTCACCTGAAACACATCTCTGCATGCTAATCCAAAATGCATTCACACATTGTACTAATTAGGTTGTGGGTAAAATATTATTATTTTGTTTCGATCTGTTATCATTTCGATTTGATTCCAAAGAAATAGTAGAAGTTAATATTATTATATATAAATACTAAAATCAGGAAAAATATATTGGATATGTATACAGACAATTATATATATATATATATAAGTTGTATAGTAAGGGAAGCGGTCAAGCAATGAATACAATGGATTCCTTGAAGCTTTACATCATATTGTCTTTGTTAATTCTAGACAATAGAGACACAATTGGTCAATGAGAATTATTGCAACTTTAAAAGAAGGTTGGTAGTCAAAGAACTTAAAAGGCAAGATTTATATAGGGACACACAAAGTAGATGAATATACAAAATCATAAACATACATTTTATGTAGTTCTATTAATGTGTTATCATTTTGAAGTAGAACAAATCGACTCAATTATCAATTAATTTGTATAAATTATAATTTTAATGTGAATTTACAAATACCTAAAACACAGAAACTTTAGAGGTTAATGAGGTATTTTGTTAAAGTAAAATGTCTTGGGGTTTGTCTTTTTCCCTCAATTGTCGCGAAGCCTATGGTATAAGCAAAAGAGAAAGAATAATATGATGGGCCATATATATAACCTCAAGTATGCTACAAAAAATAGTTTCAATGCACTCATTTTGTAATTTTATTCTTTTCATGTGTACCCCATTGACTTGGCAATAAAGGTGAGTTCGTGTTGATGGGTATTTAAGTACGAGTTAAATTCTTAATTAAATTAAAAGTATGCTATAAGAATTTAAATGATTGTATTTATATTATTATTTTTTCAAATTTGAATTCAAACTATAATTTAGCGAAACCATTAATATAATTGAAAATTTTGTATAAAATTGAAAGAACAATTAGTACTTCTGTAACAAACAAAAACATACGGACAAACAAAAGCATATTGTTCCGAACGAGCATAGTTGATCCAAAAAGAATGTGTGATTCGGTTGGAGATCAAACCCAACAATCAGTTAGGGAAATTGTGTTGGAATTTTCTACATTAAAAATTGAAATTGTGATAGTTCAACACTAATAATATATGAACATATATACATATTAGTTATATATATTAGTTTTTTTAATAATATTAGTTATCTTATTAATTAATTTAAAAACTTCCATAATAATTTTTTCACTAAATTTACATCCACGCAATGCGTGGAGAAAAATATTCGTAAATTATATTTTATTAGTAAATATAAATGAAATATTTGTATAATATTAATTTTTATTTAAAATTACTTTAAACATTATTTTTTGTACATATAAATTAAGAAAAAAATAATAATTATTTTTATGAATTTAATAGTATTTTTAGTTAGTTTAATAAATTATATTAATACTCTAACCAAATTAATAACAATAGCATATATTATAATTATTCGAATAAATTAATCTTATTTATATATTTATTTGAAATTTATTGTAATGATGAAATATAATTATGATATTTTTGTTAATAATACGTGAGAGTAAAATTATTTTTTTAAATTTTTTCTCAAATAATATATTATAGATTAGGTAATAACTTAAATCTATTTATATTTATTTGAAATTATTTATAACGTACTAAAAATTTAAATAAATAAAAATTATTGTTTTGTAAATGTAATACTATTTTTTGTTAGTTGAATAAAATATATTGATTCTCTTACCAAATTAATGTCAGTGACATGTATTGTAATTATTCTAGTAATTTAAACCGTTTTATATATTTAAACTGAAAGTCATTATGATGTTGATACATCAATATGACATTTTTATTATTAACACGTGATGATAAAATTATTTCGTTAAAAAGTTTCTAAAATAATATATTAGGTATGCTATAACGACAAACGAGTAGCAACAATGTATGATCAGTATGATGTCGTTGAATTCAACAATGAAACGTTAACGAGACACATTGTTGTCGACATTTGAATATCGCGTTTTCTACTTATATACGGCCCTTCTATGACTCAGATAAGTACTATTGTCACTTGTCAGCAAAAAGACGAGGTCTGTACGTGTAACGTAGCATCTTGAAATCATGATAAGTCGATAACCTCTATGAAAAATTATCTCATCTTTTTAAAATATCCACGTAACCGGGTCGGGTTCTGGTTACTATAATCCATTCTTTCCTTGTTACGATATTTTCATTCCATCACGAAGCTAAAGAAATTTTCCATTACGATCCTCGCCATTACTGTGTTATCATCTGCAGATCGAGGTTCGTGTTCGCCCCAACAATCTTCCTTCTTCGCTGTTTGCATCGTTTCATTCAGTGGTTTTTCGAGCTTTATTTTTATCTTGTTTCAGTTCTCGAGAAACGGACCAGTTTATCCTTTGTTTTTGACGATTTAAACGTCGGTCACCGATCGACCAGGTAGTATCGTAATATCGTTTGTTCGGTTGATAAGATTGTGTGTTTGAGTCTTAGTTTGGAGTAATGTGACGGCGGATGGTGAAATTTTAGAGGACACTACAGTTTCAGTTCGGAGATTGTTTCATTTGCAGATCAGGATTGCTGAAATTTATGGAAGCGCAAATATATAGGAATTAACGACGAGATTATGAATGAGTTTTGGTTTTGAGAGTTGTGAATTTTGATTAAATATGAATTTTTATTAAATATGAATTTTGATTAAATATGAATTTTTATTAAATATGAATTTTGGTCTCGTAGGTAATACTGAGAAGGTGGTGGTGAAGAGTTCATATTTTGATTTGCCGGCCATGGACATATCTGTAGCGTTTCCTCAAGCAACCCCAGCCTCTACATTCCCGCCGTGCAGTAAGGATTATTTAATCATTGTCTTCTTCCAAAGGTTATATATTTGGATGATTTATTCTGCTTTGCCTCATATGGTTTTCTATACTGGATACTGCTACAGCTTCAGACTATTATCATTTCAATGATTTATTAACTCCGGAGGAACAGGCCATCCGGAAGAAAGTTAGGGAGTACATGGAGAAAGAAGTTGCCCCTATAATGACAGAGGTGCCTATGGTTATGTTGAAGATGTTGTTGTTGTTTAGTTTGATGACATAGTAGCCATGCATCATCGTTCTTCCTTTGGTTTTACTCATCAGTACTGGGAGAAAGCAGAGTTTCCATTCCATATCATTCCAAAGCTTGGGGCTATGGGTGTTGCTGGTGGCTCGATCAAGGTAATTTGCAATGCTTGTCTCCAGGGTCTTCCTTGATTATGTGGATGGAAATTTAGATATTAATTTGGTTTGACTTCTAAGGGGTATGGCTGTCCTGGACTCTCCATCACCGCCAACGCAGTTGTGATAGCAGAAATAGCTAGAGTTGATGCAAGCTGTGCAACTTTTAATTTGGCGCATTCTTCTTTGGGCATGCTCACTATTGGTAAGATCTCATAATATTTCTTTCTTAGCTTGTTTAGTATTCAATTTTCTGATAAACACCATACTATGATTTGCTTAAACTTATTCTGAGTTTTTTTCGTTCAAGAATAGCACTCTGTGGATCAGAAGCTCAGAAGCTTAAGTATTTGCCTTCTTTGGCTCAATTGAATACTGTGGCGTGTTGGGTGAGTGTGTGGATCTTGGGCGTAGACAACCTGTAACCCTTGAATAATTTTTGTGTTATATACACCTAATGTTGATACCATTACATATATTGGACTTGTATAAAGGCTTTGACAGAACCTGACAGTGGAAGCGATGCAAGTGGTCTAAAAACAACTGCCACAAAGGTGTGGCTGGCTTCTCTCCTTCTATTCGGTTGCTTGTAGCTTTTCCTGTTCTACTTCTGCAGTTACCAGCATGTTTCATTGTTTTGACTTGTTTTAATTGTTCATCAGGTTGAAGGAGGCTGGGTAATTGAGGGACAGAAGCGTTGGATCGGAAACAGCACCTTTGCAGACCTGTTGATCATCTTTGCTAGGAATACGACAACCAATCAAATCAACGGGTATGCTATATTCTTGGGCTTCTTAGATCTCTAAGATGTTAAGTATCTTAGGTTTAACGGTCGTTTCCCAAAAGAAACTGATGCTAGTAAGGTGGCTCTTGACTTCAGCTTACGGTTGATGTGAAAATACATTTTTCAAGAGACTGATAAATGTATGGTTGCTCTACAACTGGATGTACTGAACCATAAATTTTGTATGTATCGTCATCAATAGCATACTTGAGTACCGTGTTTATTCCAAATACATGGCTCTTCATTTTAGATAGACTTTATTTTCTGCTTTAGAAAATTATCAGCTACCCTCTTGTTGCAGATTCATAGTCAAGAAAAATGCGCCAGGCTTAAGGGTTACTAAGATCCCGAATAAAATAGGTTTGCGTATTGTTCAAAATGGAGATATTCTACTACAGAATGTCTTTGTTCCGGATGAGGAGCGGTTATCTGGGGTAAATTCTTTTCAGGACACAAGCAAGGTGCTCTCCACATGGTCCAGGATTCCTCTTCGATATTTTATAACAAGCAAAACGTCCTCTTTTCTTAGTGATATTAACTGTTTTCTATACTTTACTTGAATAGGTCCTGGCTGTCTCACGTGTAATGGTGGCCTGGCAACCAATTGGCGTATCAATGGGAATCTACGATATGTGTCACAGGTATTTCTTGGGAAACAGCCAGATTACAGTAATCATAGTATGAGCATTTATTTCGTTACTTATAAGATAATTTCCTTTTAATGTGTATTGTTTCAAGGTATCTGAAGGAGAGGAAACAGTTTGGAGTACCATTGGCTGCTTTCCAGTTAAACCAACAGAAGCTTGTGCAGATGCTGGGTAATGTTCAAGCGATGTTTCTAATGGGTTGGCGCCTCTGCAAGCTATATGAGATGGGTCAGATGACTCCAGGTCAAGCCAGTTTAGGAAAGGTATAACAACAAATCCTTTATTGCTTTCAAAAGCTTGAGTTTGTCGCTGCTGATGATCCGATATATATATATATATATATACAGTAATTACATAGCCAGTACGCCAGCCACAACAAAGAAAGAAAAGAGTAATAGTAAGATACCTTTCAAACAACAATAGGAAATCAATGAGATGAACATTTGTTAGGAGATTTATCATATATCCTGTGGGACGCATCACTTGTTTTCTTGGAAGGAATATATAGCAAGGGAAGAATAAAGCTCTGACACTCGTGTATATAGTTTAGGAAAGGTAACAACTAGCGTGTATTGCACAGAGAGACTCGTCACGCTTGCTGATGTTTTGTATTCTAACCAAATGTAGCAAGGTTGACATATTAGTATATTTGTGAGCTGAGACAAGATTCATTTGCTGACGAGCTATTGTATTAACTAGAGCAGCAAGCGGAGGAAGTGTAGCGTAGAATCAAACTTAGCTCAGTATTAAAAATTGACATTTGCATAACCAATAATGTGGTTCCACTAGGCATGGATTTCATCGAAGGCAAGGGAAACAGCTGCGCTAGGTCGGGAATTACTAGGTGGGAATGGAATTTTAGCGGATTTTCTGGTGGCAAAGGTGAGTTTATAACTTCAGATTTGACTTGGTTGGTTATGAATGAAAAATGATCAGAGATAATTGCTGAAAATGTGAAAAAAAACTTGCAGGCATTCTGTGACCTTGAACCCGTTTATACATACGAAGGGACATACGATATAAACACCTTAGTGACGGGAAGGGAAGTAACGGGGAGTGCGAGTTTCAAACCGGCTTCACGGAGCCGTCTTTAAGGTTATATAAGGGTGTGCAGTGTTTCTTGTCGTATGTTGGGTCGAGTAGCTACGTTTCCTTCTGAAGTATCATATTTGCGATTATTCCACCCGAAACATAGACCTCTTTTCACCACCATATCATTCCAAAGCTCGCGTGATATGATAATTTCGAGGGAGCTGTAGCCTGTAGACTGTAGTTCATCGACCTTTATATGTTTGGTTAGTTTGGTAATGTAGTTGTGGGGGCCATTACTTGAGATCCGCAAGTGTGTATCGTGTCAAATAATTTGACCTAAAAGGACATGCCCTAACCATTATTGCAATAATGGATTCGCGCTCTTGTCATGTACTGGGGAGTGATCCTTTCGTCACATTTTAAAAAAAACCTATTAAAGAAATAATAATAAACTTTTTTTATTTTATGTTGAATGTCAATTAAATAAAACTTAGTATTTTGCCTTTTAAAATTCTAACTGATATAATTAGGTTTTGATCATTTTTCATGAAATTGTGACTTATAAACAGAAACTAATTAGAATAGTGACAAAAAACTAATTAGAATATTTCTTTTAATTTTTTAAAAAATATAATATTTTTGAAAATTGCTGTTTTCGAAAGAAATAAAGAACAATGCATTTGTTATTATTTTAAGTTTGATTTTGGTATACATAGGATATGAGTTGAAATATTTAAAGAAGAAATGAGTTGCAAAAAAGGGAAAGTGGAAAAGAATCTCAAATGAGATGGCAAAGACGAGGCCTAGAACACAAGTGCCTTCCATTGGCCTTGATCATAGCAACAACTCCTGCAGTAACTCCTGCCCACAATGCTGACGCCAGATACTGCTGCGTGTTTCTTCCCGCTATGTTTATCACCCAACACACACATATCAAATCACAACTCAATCATCATATCATATTTAATAAAACACTTTTGTTACCTTGATGAATTGTGAATGATGTCACCGTTACACCACCTATCAACAATGCTGATGCTACCGGCAAAAACTGTTTATTTCCACCCAAACAAGCACACACAAAAAAAAAAGATAATCAAAACCCAATCAGGTAACATCTTTTTCTTTTCACTATTTCTTTGATTAGGAACACACCGACGCTTGTGATCCAAGAGGTTGTAGCTGTGAAGGGCTGTTTGTGCCCACTACATAGCGACCACTTATGAGATCCAAAGCATCCTGAAAAAAATATTAAGACTCTCTTACCATTTTTAGTTTTTCTTCTCTTTTTACCTCAACTTTATAATTGTTTGATTCAGTTATTATGACAGTAGAGGTAACTTACCTGTCTCACACCATCTTGGAAATTATTCAGATAATATCTCGACATCGCACTGATTCCATCTTTGATTGCTCCAGACACAGTCTGTTTCCCGTACCTGTACCAAAACCTCCACTCAAAGCATGTATATATATATATCGCTAATGCGTAACTATTATCCTTATTAGCTTTCTGAATTAGTATATCGATTAAAACCGACGCCTTGATCATTTTATTCAAAACTCACACAAGGTAAACTGAGAATTCATGATTGTTATTACAGGGTTCTCAACCTAGTAATAGCTTATTAAGGTCTGAGATAGCATGCAAAGTTTTATCAGTGTCTATGCGTGGTTAAGAGAACTGCTTCACTGTAAACTTAAAATGACATCATAACTATCACAAGAACCGTAAGTTAACTGTAATCAATATGACCCTTTGAAGGATCAGAAGGCAAGGCATTTCTCACCTGACAAGATCGCCCTTAAGAGCATAGGTCCCGGCGTATTGTAAGCTGATCTCGTCCCCTTGCTCAGCCCAAACTATTAGAAAGGCCAAAGGATTAAACTTTTGATGAAAGATAGAAGATATTCTACAGCTACAGCTACAAAGCTGGAAACTGCCCTGAAAAAGTGGAAATGGTGACAACCGCTTACTTGTTCTGAACTTCGTGTAATCATCTTCAAACTTAGACACGCACTCTGTCGAATCAAACACTCTGATCCTTTGAAGTTGTAGATTCAGACTTTTTTGGGCCATGTAATTCTTTTCATATGATGCAAAATAGATTTTTTAGTAATCAGAAGTAGTTTAATGAAAGTATTTTTGAATTCAACCAGAAGCGTCTCCAATGATAATGGTTTTCATCTTGGGTACACATTTTCGACCATCTACAAAGCTTGAATGGCTTTACAGCAAGTCATTTTTTGGCTATTATGTGTAACCCATGATGATTTTAAATAAAATTAAATATGTAAACAATGATGATTTTTACCCCAAACAAACTAGCTAAAATGCACAACCAAGTTGTCAAAACTCAGACACAACAGAGTGCTTTACACACCTCACATGAGTTTATATTGTTACCAATCAAATATAGCTACCACAAATAGAAAAGCAAGAGCTAGAAATAAATTCAACAAACCTGGGTGACATTAGTGCGATCAAGACAGTCAATGCAGTTAGATCTGATAACTCCTTTCTGCTCTTCTAGGATATTCTCGTCTGCGTCTACAAGAAAATATCTGCTCAGCTGGATTAGTTGCAGCTGAAACAAAATTCTCTGCACGCAGCTAGCTAAAAGCTAACTTGAACCAAAGAACAATATCTGACTGCTAACCATATCAACTCAGGGTCTAGATCTGAAAGTCAAAATCATAATTTGTCTGCTTACCCTTGCTTTTCAAATTCTTCCCCAATCTGTTCATACAATACTTCCAAGTTGTCGAAGTTTGTAGTTCCACAGATGTGATGGAAGTCAAAGGAGACGTATCTGCATAAAAAACTCATTTAACTAGAAGATGAAAACATACAAACAAATGACAAAATGGTCAAGAAGTGTCAATCGAGACACAAATAATAATATGTGAACATATAAGAAAAGTAATTATATGCATACAGAGTTTTACCTCACATTTGGAAGCTTCTCCATCTCAGTGGCATATGCCTTGCTTAATTCACCTTCATCTCCATGCTAATGAACTCAAATGAGAGGGACTAAGTTAATTATACAGTGCAAGTAGGCAAGTGAAAATTTCATAGCAGCAACCACATTAGAGCTGCAGCTAAGATGTCATAGATTTCGGAATGCACATAAGTTTTAGATTTACTTTTGTTATCTGGAATGAGGAACAAAGAAAGCAACCTGATCTGTTAGGTCAAGTGCAATAATTTCTCCATATCTTTGGCAAAGATCATGGAAATGGCGCTGCACAACTTTTGGCTGGAGCCAAAAAGTAAAGTACCAAAGTTAAGGGATAAATAAAGTATAACTAATCTGGTAACAAGATCATAAAAAGTTACCGTCTCTTCATGCTTATTTATTTTAAGCCTTGGTTTATAGCTCAAATCAACGATCTGCTCCCATAGTAGTGGGATTGAACCTCGAACCTAGTAAGTGAAAGCAAGAGATTGCAATCAGCAATAAATGAAAGGGAACTCTTAAAACAGAGAAAACGAAAAGCAAGGTGCCTTATATAAATTAAACTCGAGAGAAGAAGCAACAAAATACTGAAACAGTGAATTTCAAGTAAATCAAACATATGTTTTCATTTTTTAGAAGGTAAAGTTTTCATTTTTTTAAAAGGTAACCTTTCAGCTGAAATAAGATACATTTAGATATTGGTTTCCAGAGCTATGAAAGAAAATCACATAGCATTTTAGTCATCAATGAATGTCATTCCACAGATATTGCAAGTACAGTACCAGTAAGGCATCATCATTTTAACAGGACACTGCACATTAATGAGCTCCTAACAAGGATATACCTGCAGTAATGAGAACTTGAAACCATTAATCTCCACTACTTGTTCAGATTCAACAAAATTAGCAGTGTCCCCCTCAAGATTGGCTCCTCTTCTCCACATACGTGTACCTGGGAAGCAAATTTAACATGTCCATTAAACAAATATTGCATGTAACTGAATTTTCTAGCAGCATTAGTTATAAAAATTAAACCCTACCTAGACGCCGTGTACAACGCCTGGAAATTAACGATATCACAGCCGGAGAATTCTTAAGCTGTAACTGAGCAACTTGGTAGCTTAACCCTTAGTTAATCTTAAACAACGCATATTGGAGTATTGCGAATTGAAAAGCAAATTTGAAAGACAACACATCACATATATTAACATTCCAAGAATAAGTGAAACACAAGCTCAAGAAGATAAAGAAAGGATATTTCCTTGAAGTAGAGGAATTATAAAACCATCCAACTGCCACAATAAGAGAAGATTAAATCTGTAAACTTTGTCAAGGAATGAGAAGTTCAGTAAAATTAAAACCAGACAACTTACTTTGCATTCAATTAGTTCCTCCAAAAGATGCCAATTCCAAACAAATCTAGGGTCAGCCTGACAAGAAAGTTAACCTTCAGCTAATTTAAATGGAAGAACTAAAATAAAAATACAATGTAGTAGTAAAAAAAATATTTCACTGGATCCACGGATATACTTTTTGTAAAGACAAACCCAGATGACAAACTAACCTGCTTCCACATGGGCTTACGTGTCCAACCTTCAGCTAGCTTGCACCTTCTTTGCAAGCTGTCACATTGGATGGATGTATCGAATAAATATTCTTTAAAGTCGTGGAACTTTGTAGTCTAGGATATGCTACTTATACGAAGGATCACACACAATTACAGAATGACACTGTTACTCAAGATCATTATATAATGAAACTTACTTTACTGTTAGATCTGTTTCATATGAAAAATACAATCCAGGGGTTGCCTCAAGTGAGTTTAACAGAGTCCTAAAATATGCTTCGTCCTTTTTCTGCACAAGCCACCATTTCCAAGAAGTGAACAAGTTATTCCAGTGATCACAATTCACAAAATCCAAAAAAAACCTTAAAACTGTATACAGATTGAATTTTACAAAACCTTACTTCTTGAGAGGTAGCAAACCTCGAACCGTCATTGCAAGGTAAGAATTTCATAGCTACAGCTCGGAAAATAGGGAAACCAAGAAAAGTCCCCACTTCCTTCCGAGACGTTATAACGAGCAAGTATGTTCCTATAAATGAGATGAAAAACCACCATAAAACTCTCATTTTTGAGGCCAAACACACTATGTCTTGCTGCAAGAAACTAAAACACAAAGAGAAAGGTAGAAAACATTATCACCTGCCAAGAGTCTAATAGTTCCTCCTACGCCATAGATAGTAGATACTTTGGAAGGACTTTCAGAACATGTATTTTCTGCACCAGAAGATAAACAGCCACATTCGACTACAGTAGAACAATCACACAGCCTAAACACGAAATCTAACGAGAAACTGAAATACAGATTCCTTTAGCTTATCCTATTTGAAACAATTTTCCACTATCCTTCCCGTAACCAATATTTGTCTTGAGAGAAAAACAGGAAATGGACAATGAACTGAGAAGGAAAAGTGAAAGAGTGTTACCATCAAGAGGTTTGAAGTTGCCATCGCGCCGATCGACGGAGAAGCCATCAAGAGGCGATTCGACGGGTTTGATAACAAACTTATCGGGAAACTCCAATAGCTCAAATTGATCATAGAGCTTGAATCGACTTGAAGATGGTGCGATCTCCATTTCGAATAATATTCGAAAAGACGATAAAACTGAAGGATTGGCTCAAGAAACCTGATCAGAGAACATAATGTCAGAGACTGTTCTATTATTTTCCTCCAAAGTTGACTGCTGCCACGTGTCCCTTTGTCGGTACTAATGGGCTTTCCTTCTCGGATGGGCCTCAAAACTGGTTGTGTTAATGTCCACATGGAAACGAAGTCCAAATATTTGTTGTGTTAAAATTCCATAAATACCTCCACAGACCAATCTTTAGTGTTCATCTAAATGTTGTTTCATCCATTTTGAGTTTTATCAATTTTATAACAATTATCTTCGCCATAATATTTTACATCTTCAAATTTTTTTCATTTACATTTAAATCTTTAAATTAGAATATTCAACATTATAAATCATAAAATTGGATTTCCAATTATGTGCATTGAACAAAAAAAAACACTACAACAAAACAATTCCCCCCCCCCTTTTGTTTTATTAATAAACGTGAATTCTATTAATTAACACATGTGTTTAAGCAAACAAACCCATAAATACTACATGGCCAATGAAATTGTGCCATGTGGTAACATGGCAATCAAAAGCCGCCAAAAAACTGTGACGTAGACTCTTATCGCCGGTAATTTACAACCACTGATTTCCCAAAACAGCAAACGACCCAAAGAGCTCGCACCGTTCCATCGCTGGCTTCCTGCCACCAGAGTCGATTCTTCTCTGCTGCTTCTATGACTTCGATTCTCAACCCTGTCTCCTCCATCCTTGTCTCCAGAGTTAGCTCCGTCGACCGAGACGGAGTTCTCTCTCTCCGGAATCCGGATTCCGTCGAGTTCACTCGCCGCCGTTACGTTTGGTCGACGTTGGACTTCGAATCACCTGGTACATACCGTCCACATAGTTGGATGCTGATTTTGTACATTCTTCGATTTTCACTGATTTTGTTTTGTTCGCAGGGCGGAGATTCGTTGTGCGTGCGGCGGAGACTGATACGGATAAAGGTTTGTAGCTGTTTTGAATTTTTACTTTTTCACGGAATTTGTTCGTTAACTTTCAAGCTTCAATAACGACTTTTACGCTGGGTGGTTTGAATCTCCCACGGCAGTTAAATCACAGGCACCGGATAAGGCACCGGATAAGGCACCAGCCGGCGGTTCGAGCATTAACCAGCTTCTGGGTATCAAAGGAGCAGCTCAAGAAACTGTAATTGGTTCATCTTCTCAGACGTTTTAATTTTTTCTCCCATTTAACTGAAGTTTGAGCTTGCATTTTGACACAAATGATAGAAAATGAGAACAAAAACATCATATTTGCATAGTGATGCGTACTTGCATAGTCTAGCTTTTTACAATTGAATGCTTCTCTTTCGAGTTGGTAATTATCTCAGCATCATATATATATATATATATATATATATATGTGTGTGTGTGTGTGTTTATTCACGTTTTAGCTAGCAATTACGTCGTAATGTTGTATACTTAGTTAGCTTTCACTTATTTTCTTGTTCAGAATAAATGGAAGATTCGTCTTCAGCTTACAAAGCCAGTCACCTGGCCTCCATTGGTATGGGGAGTAGTCTGTGGTGCTGCTGCTTCAGGTAACATACGAGCCTCTCTTTAATCTTCTTGACGCCTTGACTAGATATCCTTAACTTGTTCTAGAGTGGAATCCCATGACTAAATCTTTGGTTGCACATAACACATAGTTCTTCAAATTGTTTCTTCTGGCAGGGAACTTCCACTGGACCCCAGAGGATGTTGCTAAGTCGATTCTTTGCATGATGATGTCTGGTCCATGTCTTACTGGCTATACACAGGTCTGTTTCCCAGTACAAAAAGCTGAGTTAGTCTTTTGGTAGCGCATTTTCTTACTGCTACATAACCTAGACGTGTCGATTTCCAGACAATCAACGACTGGTATGATCGAGATATTGATGCAATTAATGAGCCATATCGCCCAATTCCATCCGGAGCAATATCAGAGCAAGAGGTGCCGATACAGAACATATTGAGCGTTTAACCATTAGCTCATTTTTACACTGATTTCTCTTTCTTGTTTGAAACTCCTTAAATACAGGTTATTACACAAGTCTGGGTTTTATTATTGGGAGGCCTTGGAATTGCTGGATTCTTAGATGTGTGGGTAAGTTGGTGGTTTTGATGTAACTAGTATATTAGCACGGCCGAATTACTAAACCTTCCCTTCCCAGGCAGGGCATACCACTCCCACTTTGTTCTATCTTGCTTTGGGAGGATCCTTGCTGTCTTATATATACTCTGCTCCACCTCTTAAGGTAGGTTCTATACGTAAGTTCCATTCACGTATGGAAGAAGATAAGTTTTGGAGCTAAAGAACTTATCAATACATGAACGGATATCTTTGCAGCTAAAACAAAATGGATGGATTGGAAATTTTGCACTTGGAGCAAGTTATATCAGTTTGCCATGGTAAGAATTTTTGTGCATTGTTATTTGGCTTGTTCACATCTCATTGGTTCGTTTATTGTTCTCTTGATTGATAGGTGGGCCGGACAAGCATTGTTTGGTACTCTTACACCAGACGTTGTTGTTCTAACACTCTTGTACAGCATAGCTGGGGTACTCTTGTTGAACTTTATATGATGGTTTTTTTCAATATCTTTAATTTCCTGTTTTTGCTTCATGTACGTGCGTAATGCTGCAGTTGGGAATAGCCATTGTTAATGACTTCAAAAGTGTTGAAGGAGATAGAGCAATGGGACTTCAGTCTCTCCCTGTAGCTTTTGGCACTGAAGCTGCAAAGTGGATATGCGTTGGTGCTATAGACATTACTCAGCTCTCTGTGGCCGGTATGTAGAGTTTTCTGCAGCTGTGGGTTCCACGATTAAAAACACAAATCAGTGAAATTGAATGAAAGAGTTACACATTTAACTGTTATAGCTACCAAATAAAAAAAGTAAATGTCTATCTGGTCGCAGGATATCTATTAGCATCTGGCAAACCTTACTATGCGTTGGCGTTGCTTGCTTTGATCATACCTCAAATTGTGTTCCAGGTAAGAACGTAAAGCAAACCGTATCTCATATTTAAACTAGCTACATTATTGTCACTCGTCTGATTACTTCACTCTTCTTCGAAACTGCAGTTTAAATACTTTCTCAAGGACCCTGTCAAATACGACGTCAAGTACCAGGTATGCCGATTAAGTGCACAGTAATGAACCCTGGATTGTCGATATATGTAGGATTTGTCTTATTTTGAAACATCTAAAGAAAATTGAAAGCTGATTGGTCTTTTCATAAGAGTACAATGCTTAATTATGCAGGCAAGCGCGCAGCCGTTCTTGGTGTTAGGCATATTCGTGACGGCATTAGCATCAAGTCACTGAAAACCGCGTATTTTGATGGGGTTTTTGGCGAGAGTGAATGTGCTATTGCGAACCATAAGTCTGGATATCGACTAGTCTACTCTAAGATATTGTAAAATGTATGCACCAATCGCTGCACAACTCTTGTTGTATAACTTAGCCGAACCACACTGTGTACCATAAATTCCTCTCGTTAAATGTCCTTTGTAGGATTATGTTAGTCCCAGTATTTTCAATACTCGTTAACTAAAACATCATACGTATTGTGTCGAAAACTAAATCGGGGCTGAAGTCCAGCTCAAAGTAGGCCGGTTTTGTGGCCACAATTCTGAAGATGTCTTTATTCGGCCCATGTTAGAGTAAAAAATGAGTAACGCGTGGTCGCTTTTGGAAAACGTATAAATCCGAAAAGAAATGGAGGAGCTTATCCGAAAACGGTGCCGTTTAAAGAGACGAGACACGCGAAAACCCTAGTGCCAACTTCACTAGTATCTTCTCAATCTCACAATTTTGGCCCCAATAGCTCCTCTTTTTACCATTTCTTAAACCCCATCACTTTGCTACCTGTTTCGATCTTCGAGAGTTGCTAGAGATGAGTTCGGACGATGAGAGAGATGAGAAGGAGCTGGATCTTTCCTCTCCTGAAGTTGTCACCAAGTACAAGAGTGCTGCTGAGATCGTTAACAGTAATGCCCTCTCTTCTGGTTTATGTTTTTCATGGCGTGGCTTTATAGATTTTTTTTTATGTTTTGTGTATTTATGTTTTCTTGTTATTGCTTTTGGGTTGGAATTGCAGAGGCGTTGCAGGTTGTCTTGGCTGAATGCAAGCCAAAAGCTAAGATTGTTGATATCTGCGAGAAAGGAGATGCTTTTATCAAAGAGTGAGGATATTTACTCATATTCAGTCTGTAAAGAATTCGATTTCTTGATAATCTTTAGATACTCATGTGTTTGTTTTGTTCTTCCGTGTTATTATTGTTTAATGATATGAAGGCAAACAGGGAGCATGTACAAGAATGTTAAGAAGAAGATTGATCGAGGTGTTGCTTTTCCGACATGCATTTCTGTGAACAACACCGTAGGACATTTTTCACCGCTTGCCGGTGATGAGACAGTGTTGGAAGACGGTGATATGGTGAAAATGTAAGCTGTATTCAAGACATGGCTTTGCATTTTTTACTGTCTGTCTAAGCAGTGTTCTATCTCGATGCGTTTGTGATTGTTGATTGATTTTATCTTGCGTTTCTCCATTGCAGTGATATGGGATGCCATATTGATGGGTTCATTGCTCTTGTTGGCCACACACATGTTCTTCAAGAAGGGCCTGTTAGTGGACGCAAAGCTGACGTTATTGCAGCTGCAAATACAGCCGCTGAAGTTGCTTTGAGGCTCGTCCGTCCTGGCAAGAAGGTAACAAATCTGATCTCATTTGTATGGTACTATTTTTATGCGATAGGATATTGGCATTATTGTTAGTTTTTGAATGATTGACATAGGTTTTGCTAACCCCAGATGATGAACACTTATTTTTGGCTATGAATTCTTATCCGTGTGATGCCTTTTGTCATAGTTACTCTGATGGGAACTTTTTTAATTCAAATTTTAGGAGGGGCCTCTGTTAGAGGTGGCAGCTTTGCCTAAAATACCTTACTGTTTTGAATTTTCTTCTTTTTCCCTCTTCTCTTTCTGGAAAAAATATTGGTTTGATGATTTTAGATAAATATGTTACTTGCGCCCCAAGGATGAATATTCACTAAGAAAATGTTGTGGATTCACATCCTAATGAAGCTTTTATGTCATAGTTACTCCGTTATTGGGGTTTTATACTAACAAAACGTAATGCTTTGCGTTTGGTCGTTTCCTGTTTAATCCTATAAGATACTGAAATCTAGACATTTGATTTTCTTTTTTATTCTTGTGGCAGAACAATGCTGTCACTGAAGCTATTCAAAAGGTGGCTGAGGCTTATGACTGCAAAATTGTTGAAGGGGTTCTTTCCCACCAGATGAAACAGAAACTGATAGATGGTACGAAAGTTGTGCTAAGTGTATCCAATCCAGAAACAAGGGTTGAAGATATGGAATTTGAAGAGAATGAAGTATACGCAATAGATATTGTGGCAAGCACTGGTGATGGCAAGGTATTTGCTTTTGTTGATCTCATCTTGTTGTCCATTTTTGAAGCTTCTTCTATTCCCACAGTTCTCACATTCTTCGAATTTGCAGCCGAAGCTTTTAGATGAGAGGCAAACAACTGTTTACAGGAAAGATGACAGTGTTAACTATCAGTTGAAGATGAAGGCATCCAGATTCATAATCAGCGAGATTAAAGAGAACTTCCCTCATATGCCATTCACTGCAAGGTGTCTTTTGTACATTTTTAGGTGTTCTATAGTTTTCTGAATCACTAACGTTGCCTGAGAATATGATAAACACAGGTCACTGGAGGAGAAAAGGGCACGGCTTGGACTTGTGGAGTGTGTGAACCATGGTCATTTGCAACCATATCCTGTTCTTTACGAGAAACCTGGTAAGTAAGATGAAGGTTCTTTGACGTCTTAGATGAATTTTGACAAAGAGAGGCTCACGTCATATTTGGTTTATCAACAGGGGATTTTGTTGCCCAGATTAAATTCACAGTTTTGTTGATGCCAAATGGGTCGGATAGGATCACTTCACATACACTTCAGGAGCTTCAACCTACGAAGACCATCGATGACCCTGAGATCAAAGGGTGGTTAGCCTTGGGTATCAAAAAGAAGAAAGGTGGTGGCAAGAAGAAGAAAGGTATAAAATTCGGATAAAATAAATTTCCAGACTTTAACCATAAAAATATGATCCGCATTTTGTTGTTGAGTCATGATGGCTTATGAATGTTTTTGCAGCCAAGAAAGCAGGAGAGAAAGGGGAGGCTGAGCCAATGGAAGCGAGTAGTAGTGCTCAAGAATGAGAAGGAGATATCTCTATGTTTCATTTAAAGAATTTTTGGAATTTTGGAGATACCTCTTTTCTTTGTATGCTTGGGTTTCAGAACAAAAAATACTTCTCTGTTTTTTTGCACAAACCCTTTTCTGAAGTTTCATCATCATTGTTCTGACTGACTAATGTCATGAACGTGTAATTTCAGCTTCGACTCAAATATATTTAAGGGTTTCATAAATAGATTTGGTAGCCAACAGCTCTGTAATGCCGATCAAGCCAATAGTTCGAATGCTATTCAGTTTATTCTTACCAACCAATAACTCATCTTCGCATTCTTAACCTGATCACTTTACATGTTCTTGTAAGGAAGGCCTTGTGTGGAGAACAATCAACACGAGCCAGTCTTATAACTTAACAGTCTTAACTGTTCAATTCTTTCATATTGAATCTTGAACTTTTAATACAAGGTCAAATGAGTGACTTTTGATTGGCGCTCTTATAATGGACTGTGACGTGGCTAATCTTTTTGAACCTTCTAAACCACGAAGAGGTTCTTGACGTGGTCAGTGGGCGTCTTCTGTTTTTTTTTCATCCAAGGAGAAAAACCCCATAAACCTCTCGCTTTCTCGGATTTCATTTCCATATTTTCCGAGGCTGTGTCTCCGAAAAATTCAGAAGATGGCGTCTAGGTTCATGCTCCGTCGGAGTTCTCAGATCCTGCTATCTATTCAAAGACACCCTCTAATCTCATCACCACCCTTCCAATCTCCGACGCCGATTCTTTATTTGTTAACCACCGCATCACAAGATCCGTCGCGTTTGTCTTCATTTACCATCTTCAGATCTCTCTCAATCGCCCGTCGCGGTCCAACGCGACACAAGAAGGTCGACATAGGAGCTCGAGCGCGTCAGATGCAGAACCGCCGGTTATGGACTTATGCACTAACCTTTAGTTGCATAGCCGGTTTCGTGGTTATCGTCCTCAATCAATTCCAGGATCAGCTTGTCTTCTACCTGACGCCATCGGACGCTATTGAGAAATTTGTAGAGAATCCAACCAAGAACAAATTCAGGCTCGGGGGTTTGGTTCTAGAAGGCAGCGTTGCGCAGCCTGCGGCGTCTCAGGAGATGGAATTTGTGATTACAGATCTGATCACGGATATTTTAGTCAGGTACAAGGGCTCTTTGCCGGATCTGTTCAGGGAAGGTCATTCCGTTGTGGTTGAAGGTTTCATCAAGCCATTTACTGATGAAGTAAAGAAGGAGGTTTCCACGAAAGCCGTTTCCCAGAAATCAAGAAACCTCGATTGCTTCTTCTCGGCGACGGAAGTTCTGGCTAAGCACGACGAAAAGTATATGCCACAGGAGGTTGCAGCGGCAATTGAGAAGAATAAGAAGATAATTGAAGCTAATCAGGCGACTGAACAAGCGGCCAAATTGGCTTCGTAAATGGTATGATTTCATTCTTTTCAGCCATACAAATTTTTTCCACATTCGAGCATTGTTCATCTTTTTCATATACATATTCTGTTATAGTTCCCGGAAAGAGTAGGAAATTTCGGATTTTTCTTGTTCCTGGAAAACAAACATCTGATTTTTTGTCTTGAGAATTAGGAGAAACATGACACAATGTACATTAGCTTTGTCTGATCCACAAAGGCTAAGCTAATCTTACTATTTTGTTATATGGATCAAATAAAGAACACTTTGACAAGTGATCAAATGTTGCTGCTTGTGCACGATTTTTGCATTGTCTAGGCTTGCTTCCCCGTGTTTTTGAATGATTGTTTGTAGTTGTTTCTGCAGAGATTAGGTTTCTCAAGTAAATAATTGTAAACATAGTAGAATCTTGTGTGAACTTATTCTTATAATAACTAGGAAGTAAGTGCTATTTAGAAGAGAGATGAAACACATATCTTTTTCCAGAGTTTCCTGTTATGTCGTTCTGGATGTTTGGAGATCTATACCGTTGTTATATACGCATGGTGGAGGTTGTTGACAATGTGGAAGATGGTTAGGCATTTCCTTTTATGTATCTTGTGTTCCAGCCACAGAATTCTGGCTCTGAATTATTATTTGTAGAATTGCATTTTCAATAGCACTAGATAATACCCGTGCTCTCCACGGAAATTTTTTTTATTTATTTTATATTATTAATTTAAATGTTAATATTATATAAATTTTTTTGGTATATTTATATTTAAATAAAATATTGTATAGAAACATAAATTATTAAATGTGTTTGATTTTCTAAACTCATTCGTTTACTTCTTTGATGAAGTTGTATCTAGAGGCTACAGAAAGATTTGACTTAAAAACGTTTATTTCTTCGAAAGAGGATAATAGCAAAAAGAGGATAATACCAGATAGTGTAGGAAACAAAGTCTTTAAATTTTGTAAATATGGTTGGTCGTTTTAAAACAAACACCAACGTGAGATATTTGAAAATTTGTAATTATTTTAGACTGGCCTTCATCCAAAAAAAATTCAAATTTTCGTCTGAACTCTTTTTTGAGAGTTACATGCATAGTTTGGTTCTGCATAAATAATAAAATAAAAGTAAAATTAATATATGCATAAAAATAAATGTTGAAGAAATAATAAAATAGAAATAAAATTAATATATGCAGAAAAAAAAAACAAAACGATGTTAAATTGTTCAAGAAAAACATTTTCATTTACGACAACCATCTCAAGAGTCTCAATACCATGTTCAAAATTGTTTCCACAATTTTAAAATCTTCACTCTGATTTTCTATTACGTTTTGAATGGTTTAGAGAATAAAGATCGGTAACTAAATCCATGAAAAAAAAACGAAATTGTGTATACTAATTTATAATGTTAGAGTGTTTGAGCGACGATGAAGCAAAATAATGGGCATTATATAGTGAGTTGTGCATCTAGGTTTTCCATAATTTAATTTTGAATTTTTTTTTAAATTATGCTAAAAATATCAATGGGGTGAGAATTTTAAATGGTGAATGTGCGTTTTTGGGTTTAAATGGCAATCACACCTAACGGCAATCATCATAAATATTAAAAATGGTAAGTTAGTGTTTTAAAAATAAGGGGTTTTAAGAAATCATATGTTTATAAAATTTTTATTGTGTTATTAAATGATAGCGTATCTAAAATACGAACTGGCATAATGTTAAAAATGGTAATTTCTGAGTTGTAATTATAACATATAAACATATATAGAAAATCAAATATTGAATATTTATTGTAATATATATACATTTATAGGAAATTAAATAATGAGTCCAATGTATGAATATTTAAAAAAAATCAAATATGGTATCATTTATTGTAATGGTTAAACGTAAATTTTTAAGAATATTATAACATAATATTGTCTCAAACGAATTGGTCTCTGATAAATTTCTTTAATTTGTTTTTAAATCTTTTTTTTAAAATTTCTGAGAATAAATATGGTGATGACACCTCGACAATTTTCATCTTTAGTGCTTCTCTTTTAATATATAGTAGATTGGCCTCTCTGTTGGTATGTCTCATGGGCTTGGTACTTGATCACCAACTAGTATAGTTGTAGTTTTGATTGTTCATGTTTTTGGTTTTTTCCATTCTGAAATTAGATCTGAACCATAATTTATCGATGTTATGTAATCGCGAGAGAAATTAAAACTCTTTCGCGAAAAACGAATTGAGATAAATAATTGTTTAGAATTTTATATATGTATGAATGAATTATTTAATATTGAATAATATCTTTTAATATTTTTTTTTCAAATTTAACATATTAAAATTTAAATTTTAAAAATAACACAGATTATGATGTAAAAATAATTTAAAACATTGTGTTTGGATTTTAATTTCTGATTTATAATTTAATTTTTCTAATAGTTTTAAAAAAAATATTTTAATATTAAAATTTGTGCTATTAATAAAAATTTAAATTAATGATGCTAAATTTGAAACAAAAAATTTAAATTAGTGTTATTTTGAACAAATACCCTAATATAATATTCACCATATTTAGAAAAAAAAAAAGAATATCTCATACATTCTTTTTTAAAAAATTGCTAATTCACTAAAATTGTCAATTACTCTTGTCTAAAACGGGATATACAGATGTGAACGGTCATGAGTCATGCACATCAAATTTATACCAAATTTGTGTAACTGAATTTTCAAAACAAATATGCTTTTACAGAGAAGACGGTAGAAAGTAAAAACCAAACAAAAAAAGAGGAGAAATGTGAAATAGATGTGGGACATAGGAGAAATAGACAAGTGATTTTGGTGGTAATGTACAAACTGTATAATAATAGTACGATCCGTGCTTTTGGATAAAATTTCCTTCTTTACCCAAACGACATTCTTAGCTGTCTCACCCACATGACCTTATGTTTCATTCTCTCAATTATGTTCCATGGAATTATATTTATGTATATAAAATTCTTATGCCATCACACCAAAACTAATCACCAGCAATATCAGACTTAATCATAGCTTACCACAGATTTAATTACGATCACTTCCTTAAGCATATTATTAATAACAATTAACAGTAAAACGTGTTGACATGACTATAACAATGTTTGGGTGGCATAAGCTCTCTTTGCCGGCTATCTCTAACAGCACACGTAATCATTATTTCTCCGCTATTTATTATGTTCTGTCTTAAAATATTTTTATTAATTACTCTCTATGATCATTTTTGCGTTTTCTACCACTAACATAAATTGGTAGCTTACATAAAATAATTATTCGAGAACGAATGAATTATTGAAATAAACTAATCAAATTACTTTCAGAAAACAAACAAAAGGACAAAATTGAAAAGGAAATAAGAAGCAAAAGCCCCGAAAAGGAGAATGCCACAAACATACATAAACTTTGATTAGTTATAACCAAAACCGAGAGAAGAGAGCGATTGAGCGGAGGAAGATTCTTCCTCTTAATACCTGTCTCTATTTTATATATATTTTTACGGAAAGATTCGTAATTTAGTGGGAACGAACAAACGAAAGCGATACGGATCGATGAAACCTACACTGCAAATACACGATTTCCGAGAACAAGAAGAAGAAGAATGAGAGGCAAGCCAGCTTCTTTAAGTTTTCGTGAGGAACAAAAATTGTTGAAATATTTTATGAAAGAGTGGAGAAATTTTGTCTTTTCAATCTCATTAGAGGTTTGACGGATTTGCCTCCGTGATCTAATCTTCCGATTAATTTCTTGTTTGTTTACGGTGACGGCGAAATCTTGATTTTTGTTTTGCTTGTTTTGACCGAATCCCATTTTGTCAGATCTTGGGGGATATGGATTTCAATTCTTTGTTTGTTTCTCAGCATTCGATTTGGGGTTTTGCTTGATTGAAGATGCAGCATAATCTATTTACGACAATGCGAAGTTTGAAGCTTGCAGAAGGTTGTAAAGGCACGCAAGTGTACGCCCTTAATCCATCAGCTCCTCCTCCGCCTCCTCCACCTGGTAATGGCGGCGGTGGCGGGACTGGAGGAGGAGGAGGAGGAGTCGGGGACAAGTTCCTACAGCATCTTCACGATCATCTCCGTGTCAGTTCGGTCCGATCCAAATCGAGCCGGACATATCCACCTCCGAATCAGGCAAACGCCGTAGTTTCTCCGGAGTCCCTCCTTCCGTGCGGACTCCCCGTTACGGATCTGCTTGAACCGCAGATCGATCCTTGCTTGAAATTCGTTGATTTGATCGAGAAGATGGCTGAAGTCTATCGTCGGATCGACAATTGCCCTCCATTCGAGAAATCTGGTGCTTATTTAGAACAATGCGCCATCTTCCGGGGATTATCCGATCCTAAACTTTTCCGGCGGAGTCTCCGGTCATCAAGACAGCACGCCGTGGACGTTCACGCGAAAGTGGTCTTAGCGTCGTGGCTCCGATTTGAGAGGAGGGAGGACGAGCTAATCGGAACAACCTCTATGGATTGCTGCGGCAGAAACTTGGAATGCCCTAAAGCGACCCTTGTGCCCGGGTATGACCCGGAATCCGTATACGATCCATGTGTCTGTTCCAGAGCTTCCCGATCAGAGGTGAAAGATGATGATGTTCCCGAATGTTCGACTTCTGAGGAAGAAGTAGACTACGACATGTCCTTCTGCATCGGTGACGAAGAGGTCCGTTGCGTGAGGTACAAAATCGCATCTTTGTCGAGACCTTTCAAGGCAATGCTATACGGAGAATTTAGAGAAAGGAAACGAGGGACGATCAATTTCACTCAAAATGGGATCTCTGTTGAAGGGATGAGAGCTGCAGAGATATTCAGCAGGACCAACAGGCTGGATAACTTCCCTCCTAATGTTGTCTTGGAACTCCTCAAGCTGGCGAATAGGTTCTGCTGTGATGAATTAAAATCCGCTTGCGATTCTCATTTGGCACATCTTATTAGTAGTCTGGATGAGGCAATGTTGTTGATCGAGTATGGATTAGAAGAGGCTTCATACCTTCTCGTGGCAGCTTGTCTCCAGGTTTTTCTCAGGGAATTGCCGAATTCTATGCATAATCCGAACGTTATAAAGATCTTTTGCAGTGCCGAGGGACGGGAAAGACTGGCGTCTCTTGGCCACGCTTCTTTTGCATTGTACTTCTTCTTAAGCCAGATCGCTATGGAAGATGATATGAAATCTAACACCACTGTGATGCTTTTGGAACGCTTAGTTGACTGTGCGGTGGAAAGTTGGGAGAAACAGCTTGCGTACCACCAATTGGGGGTAGTGATGCTTGAGAGGAAAGAATATAAGGATGCTCAGAGATGGTTTAACATAGCGGTTGAGGCTGGTCATCTATACTCCCTTGTGGGCGTTGCTAGGTCTAAATTCAAGCGTGACCATAGGTACTCGGCTTATAAGATCACCAATTCGTTGATCTCGGATTACAAGGCTACTGGGTGGATGCATCAGGAGAGGTCCTTGTATTGTAGTGGTAAAGAAAAGCTGCTTGATTTGGATACAGCTACCGAGTTAGACCCGACTTTGACATTCCCCTACAAATTCCGGGCGGTGGCATTGGTGGAGGAGAACCAGTTTGGAGCTGCAATCTCGGAACTGAACAAGATTCTTGGATTTAAGGCCTCTCCTGACTGTCTGGAGATGAGGGCATGGATTTCTATAGGCATGGAGGATTATGAGGGTGCTTTGAAAGATATTCGTGCGCTTTTGACTTTGGAGCCGAATTTTATGATGTTTAACTGGAAAATCCATGGCGATCATATGGTGGAGCTGCTCCGTCCGCTAGCCCAACAGTGGAGCCAAGCTGATTGCTGGATGCAACTGTATGATCGCTGGTCTTCTGTGGATGATATTGGATCTCTAGCAGTTGTTCATCATATGCTTGCAAATGATCCAGGGAAGAGCCTTTTACGGTTCAGACAGTCTCTTCTTCTGTTACGGTAACAATCTCTCTTTGCGTTTCTCAGTGAGAAAAAGCTTCTTTTTTTTTAACAGTGCATGCATTATAACAATTTTGTGTCAGAGCATAACTGAATTTAACAAGTTCTGGTTGTATACTGACAGGCTGAATTGTCAAAAGGCAGCAATGCGTAGTCTAAGACTGGCTCGAAACCATTCAAAGTCAGAGCATGAGAGACTTGTGTATGAAGGATGGATATTGTATGATACAGGCCACCGTGAGGAGGCCCTGGCCAAAGCGGAGGAATCCATTTCCATTCAAAGATCGTTTGAAGCGTTTTTCCTCAAAGCTTATGCTCTTGCGGATTCTACACTTGACCCTGAGTCTTCAAATTACGTTATTGAGCTCCTTGATGAAGCACTTCGATGCCCCTCAGATGGTCTCCGCAAGGGACAAGTAAGTAAACAAAAAGCTCAGCTCTTTTCGTTTAAGTAATTTGATTACTCAGTGCTTTCTCTCGAGGGTTTACTTGTTGGATCGCCCCTCACTCCCTCAGACTGCCATAGTTTCAGAATCCAAACTTTAGGAATATTGAACAGTTCGTTGATATTGGAATGTGGTCGCATCTCAGGAATGATTCAATAGCATAAACTTCTCTTTGCTGTATTTGCTTGCAGGCTTTGAACAACCTGGGAAGCATATATGTGGATTGTGATAAGCTGGATCCTGCTGCTGATTGCTATACGAATGCGCTCAACATCAAGCACACACGAGCTCACCAAGGTCTGGCTCGTGTTTATCATCTGAAAAACCAACGGAAAGCTGCTTATGATGAGATGACAAAGCTCATAGAGAAGGCTCAGAACAATGCGTCGGCATATGAGAAGCGATCTGAATATTGTGACCGAGAGATGGCACAGAGCGACCTTAGCCTGGCAACACAACTAGACCCTCTCCGAACCTACCCTTACAGATACAGAGCCGCAGGTAACGCTAATTACACGTAGTTTCTTCTCCCTGGTTTTTTTTGTTTGAATGGCAGAAACTGGAGACCGATGTCTAAATCCTTTTTAAGAGACTAACACTGTGCATGCATTTTTGTATGGATCTGATGATTAATTAGACACACTAAAGTGGTTGAAAAAACTTAGAAACTTGCATATATGTGGTGATGAGCCACCACATGAAACAACTAAGATATGCGTTAATCTTGAATAAAGTGTTGAGGCCGAGAATGATACTTTGACTACATATATGTATGATCCTTTCTTAAAGCTGTCATCTTTCCGGAGATAGAAGGTGAAATGGTAATTTTATCTACACTTGTTCTTAAACTGCAATGTTTTGCTGTTTCTCTGGATTAGTGAATTCGAATAGGTTAAATTTGTGCTTATCAATCAGTGTTTCAATAACGTTTTCAATTTTCTAAAACCCCAGTAATTTGAGTTCTTGGTTGCAGTTCTTATGGACGACCACAAAGAAAATGAAGCCATAGACGAGCTTTCGAGAGCAATATCCTTTAGACCAGATCTCCAGCTGTTACATCTACGAGCAGCATTCTATGATTCCATGGGAGAGGGAGCAGCTGCTATCAAAGATTGTGAAGCAGCATTGTGTATTGATCCAGGACATGCAGATACACTCGAGCTCTACCATAAAGCACGTGAACCAAACGCTACCGAGCAAAAGTAGAACAAAACCATCATTTCGTTTGCTGGGCAAATCTCTTTTCTTTTTCCCTCCCTGGTATGCTTCTACACTGTTTCATTTCCTTCTACAAACAGAAGCTGATTAATCAAACAAGGTTTGAGTGAATCAATGGAAAAGCAAGCATAGCCATGTAAATAGAAACTTTATAAAAAACATTTCTTCTTTAATTTTGGGTTATTGGGTGGTGAGGATACTATAGTAGTGCAGAGAGTGTTTCTTGCTGCTACAGATAATACGTTTTCTGGCCAAAAAGGGAACCACGAAGAAGAAACTTAACATCTGGTGAAATTAGTCTCCTTCTTCTGTTCTATTTTTATGTATTTTTACTGGAATTATGTAAGTGATTCTGTAACGCTTTACTTTTTTTTTTACATGTTTCTTGTATTGATTCTCAAAGCATCCGGGGATGTGTTTTTTATCCTTCTGAAACAAGAAAACAAAGAGACTATTCATTCATACATTTCAACATGATCTTGAGTATTTCCACATTTTGCTCTGTTTATAACATTTCCTTGCTTTTAATACGAACATCATTTCCTTGATTCGATTCCTCTTTACTTCTAATTTCGGCTTTCCCAACTTTTGGATTTGTATTATAAAGCTCTTGTTTGGTTTCATGGATGATTTTATAACCACATTCTAAACCTCTCTTGCTTCTCTGTATCTTCTGAGCTTCTTTTTTCTTTCTAAGTCTGTGAACACAATAAAGAGGCCACAAATATCGGTTTTGAATACACGAGAAAGCTTCAAACTTTCAACAACTTGTCATTAATTTTCAAAGTTTAGCTAATATAAAATATAAAAAATGTATTTTCATACAACAAAATCTTCATCCAAACTCAGATATTTTCTTCTTAGTTTCACAAACAAGAAATAGCATCCGATGATATTGTTTCTTTCGGTGGAAGAGATAATGGATATGAACCGATCACGAACACTCAATTTCAATGCTCCCTTGTTGTCGACAAAACGCCATCTTAGCCAAGAGAAGCTTCCGGGTCAATTTCCAGAAACTTCCATTCCATTTTGTTGAGAGACCACTCCCGGGATGCCCAAGAACTTGTCTCTCTCGAATAATGACACTGAATCCGAGACGCCTCGCCTCAAACTTCCTCCCGGAAGATTGAAGGTTTGTTACTTTATGGTGCATTTTTTGGTGAATAATGACAATTGATTTTGTGATTCATCTGCATACAGATGCATGGTAATGGTGAAAACAAAGAATTATATGATGATAGTGAGAGTTTAACACCAGCTAGATTAATGTGTCTGAAGAAACGCAACAATCCTGAACATTTCCATCAAGCCAACCAAGACGTGGTCGATGTCTTGTCTCTGACACAAGCCATAGACATGGTCCAACACCCAAAAGATAGCGAGAAGGAATCCGATGATGGAAGCAGCAGAGGAACTGACTCAAAAGGGTACTTAACGATGGAGAGCACAGAGCAAAGCGAAGACATGTCACATTTCATAATAGAGCGGTTTCTGCCGGATGCAGCGGCTCTAGCAGCCGTGACATCAGCGGCTAGCCAAAGGAGGAAGAAGAAACTCTCTTATTTAAGTGCAACGGTGAGGCAGTCTTGTTTCCCACCAAAAGCTTGTGGCTTGCATGTGTTGTTGCCTTGGAGCACTAAGCATAGGATCTCTGGTTCTCCATCTTCCCACATTCCAATTGATAACTAGTTGAGTTGATGTACTTGATACATACTAGATTATGTTGTTGTAGTTATAAAAAACACTAAACAAAAAACTTCTTAAATTAGTCCATTAGGCTAATGTCAAATGTGTAATTGTTATCTAGATTTTGACTCAAGCTCCTGCATAAAAATATTCACAGATAATAATTAATTATTTATTTTATTGATGTAAATCATATATATATATATATATATATATTTTATATTTAAAATAATTTTTCTAAATCTTTTAATATTAATTACGAAAATAAAATAGATAATAAAATCAGATTATACAAATATATTTAAATTGTATGTATATTGGATAAAATTGTATATGTGATAAATATTCAATTAAACTAAATTTTTGTTTTATATTTTCTTTGAATAATTTTTTTAAAATTTCTATTTTGTTTTATATTGTATTTGCATTTTATGACAAAATATATTGTATGTCGAAATATTAACAATTTACATATAATATATTGTATAATAGTAATTTTCGTAAATATTATAGTAAATTATGTTTTAGATAATATTTATTTTAAAATACTCTGATAGTGCGACACATAAACGTGGTACAATTGTAAATTACACGTCAACATAAAATTATTTTGTTAAAATGATTTTCAATTAATATATTAGGGATTTGATCAACAAATAAGAATTCACTGGCATATTCATTGAGAAGCCATTTAACCAAAGACTAGATTTATATAGTAAAATAATTATTAACTAAATATAACATAATTTTAAATTTATAAAAAAATAATTAGTTTTCTTTTCTTAATTTGTATACACAAAAATTCATATTAAAAATAATTTTAAATAAAAATTAAAATTATATAAATATTTAATTTATATTTACTAATAAAATAAAATTTACGAATATTTTTCCCGCGAACCTGTATAAATCTAGTTTTAGTTATAACATCACTAACGCGTAGACAACATAGAAAATCATTCTTCTGAAATGTAACCAACTTGGAAAAGGGATAAAATAGAATATGATAGAGGGTACAATTGTTGTGGCAATCATTATTTACAAAAACGCAAAAGAGATGTTTTCGAGGGTGTCTTACAAATTCCACTAACAATTCTTTTATGGACAATAAACAGCAGCTCGAATTCCTACAGACCAGACCATAAAGATGTAAGTTTTGTATTATAGCATCATTTTAACATTCAAGAATCCGCTGAACCAGACTGCCTTAGAACCGTTTTCTCAGCCGGACATGCGCCTAAGAGTGTGCAGATGTCGTTTTTCACTAGAAATTCCTCTGCATTTACGAGGATCAGAGGTCCATACTCGACCACCAGCTTCTTGCACTATAATTAACACATGACAAAACACATTATAGGCAGGTCATGGATTTGAGTTTTTAGATATTGGAACTTGATTATTCTAACCTTCTTCTCGTAGTTTTTGAGCGATTTGCACCCCTTGAAAAGCAGCTCAACTATATCCAGCTGGATGATTCATAGAAAAACAAAGTCAGTATTTCTTATATGAAGTGCATAAGCATTGTAAGAGATAACAGAATATATACACGAGGATCGTTTACACTTTTATATAAGCCCTGATAGTTAAGCACTTTTAACTATCACAGTGATCTTAGAAAGTAATAACTCAGCAACGGCGACTACATGAAGGTGTAGCAGCTTGAACAGTGATTGTGGGTGCTCTTATTGCTTAATTAGAGTGCTATGATGACTAGTCTATGACAAAAAATGCATAGATGACTAGAAAAGTTACAAAATACATAATGTGATAGAGATAAAGTCATTTTGTAGTTACTACTAACCTGTGTGTCGGGATCTTGTAGTTTGATAAGAATCTCTGAAACAGTCCTGTGGCATACACTGCAACTGTCCTGACGAGCTTCTTCGACAAGAGCTACTACTTTGTCACAAAGATTCATCCTTTTGCAAAAATCTTCAGGTTGAAACGACTCAAGTTGAATGAAGAAAAGAGGGACATAGTAGTCAACCAAAGTAATGCACTGCAGCAGAAACATATCAGTCTAAAGCAAAATTATAGACAAATGCAAAGTCTATCAGTAGTAAAATGGGTGAACCTGCTGTGCAAATCCGCGCATATGCGAACACCGATGGTGTAGATCCTCCATTATCTGGGCTTGTGTACCGTTTTTCTCGAGGTAGCTGAGAGCAACAGCAACATATTCCTCACACAGAGTGCAAACATTTTCATTCTTGTGAACTACCTCTGCGCAAAGCCAATAGAAATGTTAACAAATCTGAAATAAACAGCTTGTATTGGACTATCTGAGCGAGCCAGTCGATTAGGGGAAATCGGGTGGCGAAAATATCATTTATCTATCTTATCTCCAGACATTGAAACAACTATTTCATCACAAGTCTCAAGGTGAAACATAAAGTGCAAGTTTTTACCCGAGGAACTTTGTCTGAATTTCGTACCTGAGAGGTTGGAGTCAAATAAAGATCTAGCGTCAGAAAGCAAGGTCAACCCCAGCAAGAAAATAACCAACGTTCCAGCTTTGGGTTCCATTGATTCCTGGTAAAGAAGAAAAAATCACAAGTTAAGAAGATTCAACTAAGATATATGGAACACCTGAGATTCTCTGCGCCGGAGAAGAGTCAATAGGTAGGACGAATCAGCCGGAAATAGAGATAATTTTACCTTTTTGTTTTAGAAAAATCGAGCAAATGATTTGTAGAATCTGGTCTGGGAGATGAAGTAGCAGATCCGCCGAATTGGCCGATTGCGTATGGAATGTCCAAGGTCAAATTGAGTAACAATATTCTCAAATCATAAGCAATTATCCCGCCACGTCAGCATCAGCTTGTGGCTGTCATATTCGAACATGCCACAATAATAGTTTTTGTATTCTTTAGTTTCTAAAAACTAGCAATTAAATCCCTTTTACGATCGAGCAAGACTGATCTTTTTGTTCACCAAAATCTTGATTTTCTTTGATTGTAGACAGAAAAGAAAAACAACTCCACACACGAGTTCCGAGAGAAAAAGAAACGAATCTGTTGTAGTTTGCAAGATATCCAACCAAATACACTAGAACTTGACAAATTATATTCCATACAAAAACAAAACAGATCTCATTTGACTAATTAACAGAAAACCAGTTCCTTAAAATATGACACACTAAACAAACTCCTAAGATTAGAAGATGGACCATTTCAATCAGCTACTCATTCATCAGTTTAAGTTCAAAGCTATCTTCTTCTTCTTATTATTGTTTTTCTTGCTTTCTTTGTTCAACATCACTGATAACTTCGCAAATCCGAACCTCTTCCTCTTCCCATTGAACCTTTTTTCCTTTTCCTTCCGTTCACCACTTTTATCTTTAATGTTAGTCTTTCCAAGAATCTGACCCAACGACACTGTCCCGTTCATCATCATCGCTGACTCATCCGCAAGAAGTAGTTTTCTGCTGAGTATTTGCCCAATCGACATTGTTGGTTTCAAGACAGCAACCGAGGATGATGTCCCGTCGCCATTCATCATCAGATTCAGACCATTTGCATCCATCAAAAACGTCTCTCTCCTATTTTGCTGCAGAAAAGAGTTCTTGTATTTTGCTCTGTATGATGATGATCTCCTCCTCTGTTTTGACCACTGACATTCCCCCTGCAGCGTCTCCTCTGCTTCCATTTTCACTGTATTCACTTTCTCCAGGCCTTCCTCTAGAGTCCTCCTGCTGCTTCTGATTTCTCTAGCCGTCTCGTCAATCGTCTGCAGAATCTCTTCATGCACTGTCTCTTCATCGTTTCCTCTTCTACCAACAACAAAAGCCTTGATTTCAGCAATTGCAACTGCCTCAGCTGCTCTAGCAGCTTCCTTCATCTTTCTGGCAGCGACCAAACGCATCTCAGCAGTTTTAATCTTGTTTCTCGTTTGTTCCATTTCGGCCACGGCTCTATCAACGGTCGAACGTGCATTCTCTCCAGTTCTACTGAACTCTTTAGCCTCATTGTTTAGTCTTTGAATCTCCTTGGATATCTCTGCTACATCCTCAGAGTTTAGTCTCTCTCGTGTCTTCTCGAGTGCGGCTCTTTCCGCTTCGAATCTCTTGTTTAGGAGCTCAACGGACTCTCGTATAGCAGCTAGATCTTCAGTTGTCATGCAAAGATTAATCTGTGCTTGGTTCAATTCGTTGACAACATTCATGTCGCAGTTTTCTTTCTCTTCGTTTCCTTGTAGCTTTGACTTGAGCTCTTCAACGATGGCTTTTGTTGACTCTAACGACTTCAAAACCTTTAAAGTTTCTCCTTCTTTCACAATCAGTTCCTTCTCTAACTCACTCGCTTTCGCCACCATATCAGCTTCATCCACATCTTTCTGCAACCAAAATTCAAAACTTCGCATCACGAGAAACTACTAAAAACAATATCTTTCTAGAAATTGATGATCCCAAGTGAACATCAGCGTTGTGAATATCCCGTTCAATAAAAGAAAAAAACCCTAAAACCAAAGAATCAGCCAGACAAAAGCAGGGAGAAAGAAAGAGGGAGAGAGATGGGAGATGAGACCTGAGAAGCTTCAGGAATGAAATGAGAAGAAGGTTTCCAGAAACCAAATCCGCCAAATCGAGTAGCGGCCTCTCTAACTGATTCGAATGGCGCCGAAGTGTCGATTTCCCCGACGAGGGAGGATTCTAGGGTTTCGGCCATAAAAGAAGAAGACAAGAACTTGGGAATAAGAGAGAGATCAAACTATTGTTCTCTTCGATACTGGTGTGAATGTGATTAAAGACTTATATTTATATATACCTCAACGGCTCTTTTTCGAAAAAGCTACAAGTATCCGTTTTCTTCTCAGTTCCTAATTTTGTCTCTATTATATAAGTTTAATCACATCTTCTAATCAAATGCATGATTCTTCTTCCCCTGAGCACGCCGTAAATTAGGTTGTTTGATTAAATAATTATAGTCCTGTTAAGTAAGATTGAAAATGTTAAAAATAAAACAAATGAATGTGTATTTTTATTGGATCTCTTGTTGGATCCTATAGACTAAAAAGAAAAACAAAAAATGTTTTCTTAATAAACTTTAGTTTTGTTTGACATGCTAATTGTTGGACCGGAAAAACGACCGATTCCCACACAAATTATCTTCTATTGGATTATGTATGCACGAATTATTAATCAATGCTAATATCTACATGAACTAAGATTAAATTTGAATTCAATACACGAACTATTGTTAAGCAGCTAAAATCTACAAATTAACAGAATCCGTTTGTTTTAGCGTCTAACCATGCTGACTCAGATTCCACGTAGCCGAGATTAATAAAACGACGTCGTTTCATATTAAAACCGAAGCAGAGTGAAACGGCGTCGTTTTGGAAGAACTTAATGTTACCACTTATTAAAACGACGTCGTTTCAACGCAGAGTGAAACGACGTCGTTTTAATAAGTGGTAACATTAAGTTTACAAACGACGGTGTTTGTAATTTGGAGCAAAAATCAGATTGTAAATCCGACAAGTATCGAGTGAAAACGATTATTAGGGTTTGTAAGTGAAATTGAAATCGAGTGTTTGATTACACAACTCTGAAAACAATGGACGAGGATCTTGCAGAAGAAGCAGATTCAGACCGTCGTGTGAGTCACTGGCTATGGCCATGGACTGGTGAGATTGTGTGGCGTGGGTCATTAGAGAAAGAGAGGCAAAGGAAGAATGTAGAGAAAGAGGAGAAGAAGAAGAGAAGTAAAGATAAGCTGAGTAGAATGAGAAGTAGAAATGGTCGCCAGAAAGTTATTGGAAAATATGTAAAGCCGTCGCCAGAAAACGGAACTGATACTGGAAACGGAGACGCATAACAAACAAATAAAATTGTGTTTTTTTTCTTTGTCTTTTTGGGGGTTAGGTCATAAAAGATTTGTTTCATTCATTGTTTTGGAAGATTATTGTATAAAAAGGTCTCAACGATTCTCTCTTTCTCACTTCTTTTCCATTATTAATCGGAACGGCCCTAAGAATTCCGTCTCTCGTTGCGCTTCAGATCCGTCGCCGATGTTCAAGAGCGTTGTCGAAGTCGAAGGCTAAGAAAGTCGAGATTTGCTTTCAGTTTCTTCAGATCGATAAATTTCTCTGACGACAAGTATCGAGTGAAAACGACGTCGTTTCACTCTGCGTTGAAACGACGTCGTTTTAATAAGTGGTAACATTAAGTTCTTCCAAAACGACGCCGTTTCACTCTGCTTCGGTTTTAATATGAAACGACGTCGTTTTACTAATCTCGCCTACGTGAAATCTGAGTCAGCATGGTTAGACGGCAAAACAAACGGATTCTGTTAATTTGTAGGTTTTAGCTGCTTCACAATAGTTCGTGTATTGAATTTAAATTTAATCTTAGTTCATGTAGATATTAACATTAGTTAATAATTCGTGCATACATAATCTAATAGAAGATAATTGGTGTGGGACCTAATGCTAATAACAATGTAAATTAGAGCTTTTTTCTCGAGAAAGAACAAAAAAGACAGTAAACAAACGAATCTATGGACCGTTGGATTGGAGAGGATTCGTTGGGTCAACGATGGAGAGAGAACTGGTGGGGATATCTAACGGTAATAATGCGGACCCACATAACATAATGAATTTCCTCAGTTTCTTTTTTTTTTTTTATAACGTCAATGAATTTCCTCAGTTTTAAATTAGCATTATCATCATCATCATCAATCCAACCGTTGGACATTAAAACATACCTATGAAAATCAATAAAAAAGAGTCTGACCATTTTTTGTTGCTTCACCGTGCCAGAAAACATAGACATCGTTAAAAGCTTCCAAATAATTTCATTATGTCTCAATACATTACAATTTTTTATGTGACAAAAATATGAAAATTTAATCCGTAATGGGCTGTGGTTGCAGTTGCGAGGATCTTTTCCGTCGTTTCCAAATGAAATAAAAACCAAATCCAGAGAGAAGTAGCAAAATGAGAGAAGCATCAATCCCTCCAACTAATCCCACAACCCATTTTCTCACATTAGATTTCTCATCACTCAATCTCACTCCTTTTGGAATCTTCACTATATAACTCAAACCATTCACTCTCTCAGTCTCCTTAACACCCATTACAATCCCAAACATGACACAACTCTCATTAGAAACAGAGTAACTCACAGCTCGACACTCACAATCCTTCTTACACAACTCTTCACATCTTTCTTTGCTTACGTTTCTCACTTGTGTCCCGTTTCTTAACACTGTAGTGACTCCTTCTAGCTCAACCATCTCATGATCGCATAATCTCTTCATCAATAACCCTTCTTCCTCGTCGCTGCTGCAATCTCCGTTACTCTCAACCTTAATACATGAACAAGACCTGGATAATGTACAGATTCCATATGGTCTACACGCTAAAGGAAGATCACAAGTGTTTCCCACAGCTTCAAACGATGCCTCGAATTTTCCCTTTTCCATAATATACGAATAAAGTCCCAGATTACCGGTTTTGTTCCCAATCGCCAAGAATCTGATCAAAGGTTGCTCTATTCTCCCTATTCTTTTGCTTCTATCATCGAATATGTCAAGACCCTTTGACCCTAATCTCACGAAATTGACCGTTTTGTTCTCTAGCGGCTTGTACTCCCAATAAGAGTACTTGAGCTTGTTCAAATTGAGGAAAAGAACAATCTTGTCGCGTAGAACTTCGAAAGAGTAGAACAAAGTCGAGTCTTTTGGGAATGAAGTTAGTCGTGTGGCCATGTCTAGTCTTTGACCACTCAACATTACATCTGTTGGGAAGTTGAAACTTTGCCATTTGATTAGATTTATAGCATCAAGCAACACTAGATTCCCTGTACTCTGTAACTCCAACCTCTGCAAATTTTTACACAATTACATCTTCATTCATTAAAATGATTTTTTTTCCAACCAGTATAAATATTGTGACGAGGTGATGTTTTGTATACCTCCACGCCTTGTTCTGAGGTTCCGCTTCGCCAGCCAACGTGTTTATTGTTACTCTTTAGCCTCAAGTCTCCATCTTTTGTGAGCTCGAAGATGCATTTATTAGAAACATACATCTGTGAGTAATGTCCTGAGCTCCAAACTCTTACACCTCCAAGGAAAACTTGGAGTGAGCACAAATATCGTCCATCATCATTGTCGCTTGATTCCATCGTTAACGCTGCTTTGAAACCAGGTTCTCTTGTTGATGATGGTTCTGTCTCCATTATATAAGCTTTCCCCTTAAATCCGGGAGTGTATTCTAAAGGAGAAGAGAGTGTAAGAGCAAAACCAAGGTTGATATCTGATTTACAGTGAGCTTGGAGTTTAGAGAACAAGAAGACGAAGAAAGTGAATGTGTAGAACTTCATCACCATGAAATTGAGATGACTTTTCTGCTGTTGATCTTCGGAATTTCCCGGAAAAGAAGGAAAGATGATAAGAAAACTAAAAGAAGGGAAAGTTTGGTAAAAAATAAATAAGTTCATAATCTTCCTCAGCTTGGAACCAGCCGTATGTGTCTGCTTTTCTCTACACTTTTGCCGGAAAAGGTTTTTACTTTCTTTTTACATTTCTTTTATGATTAAGAGTTTATGAATCGAAACCCATACATCTCTCTAATCCGAAATCAGAACATATAATATGGTTATGTCTCACGTATTTTTTGATATCCTGCGTTTTGTTGTTTGTTGACTCTTTCATCATGAACTTTCTTTCCTATATTTGGTTTTTCTAACATCTATTTTGTATTTTCTTGATAATTTTATACTTATTTTAAATTTGTTTTTATTTTTAAAAGAGAGACCCTAATTAGTATCTTGAGTTTCTCCACTTATTAGTGTAGTAGTTCCTTAAAAGTTTCTAACAGAGCAAGAGAACAGAAAATGATGTGCACGCTTGGTCTTCCACAGGCTGTCCATGTGGGGTTCTTCTTTAAGCATTTTAATTTATATTCATTCATATTCATTTCTTGTTTCAAATGCTCGTATATGATTTTCAAAATAGTATAAAACGATGTTTGTAGCTATAAATGAAATTAACTTTCAATGAAAAATAACCAAATGAAATGATGGACTAAGTTTATATATAGAAAAGAAAAGGTTTATAAATGTTGGGAATTAGGTGGGATTTGTTTTAGTAGTAATAATTCAGTCGGACTAATTGATATATTTGTTTTTTTTGTTTTGGTAATGGCGTAACTAAGAAGCACCGCTACAAGTGGACATCACTGTCGTTGTCTGTTACGTGTGCAATACTTTATTCATTTCTATTACCGCTGATGTCAGCTTTGCGTATATACACTCTAGCCTCCAAAATCTGACACTTCTTTCCAGTTTCTGGGCTTTTTAGTTTCGGCCCACGAATTGACCAGAAACTCAATGCGATTCATTTTTCTTAAAGTGTTTGATTGTTTTTCTCTTCACAATTGTTGATTGGTTTAGTAACTTTAGTTACGCCTAATCAAAGAGAAAAGGTCCTTTGGAGGAAATGAGAGGAGATGGCTTCGCATCAATTCTGATGAGGCCATTAGAGTTGTATAACGATAATTGAAGCATAAAGTTTGAGGATTCTTCTGCGGCGTGCTTTATGACTTGAAGATCCAAGAGTCATCAACTTCATGCAAATTGGATGGTAGTCAAGGATGAACTTTTGGTTAACTAACGGATTTGTCGTCAGTTAATATATAAAAAACCTTTATTATTATGAAAAGCTTTTGATGTGAACTTTTTAATATTGTTTACTGTGGGAAGAAATTAATTAAATATATTTTTTTGTTTTTGACGGCTTGTCAATGCATTTTAATGAAACATACAAATGTTTATGAGTTTTTTTTTATATTTTAAATCTACTATTCTAAATCTATTTATTATTTAGTTTATTGTTATGGATATCATGACGATTTTAAATTTTTTTTACATAATATTTACTTAATAGTATTTGTTAAGTTTGTAAAAGGGATATGCTGATATTGGGTACATTAATAGTTTCGTTAAAAGAATGTTGTTTCTGATTTAAAATTTTAGTAAAAAGGTTAAAATTATTAGAATTATAATATCCCATTTACATATTAATGTTTTGTAATTTTGTTTTGTTGTAAGCACTAATATCTAATTGTATCCTTATTAATAATTTGTATTTGATTTATTTTTTTATAAAATAAAATTATTGGAGATATAGTTGGTTGCATATATTCAATTTTATTTTCATAAGATATTAAAATATTGGATTATTATATATCGGATCGTTGTGGGACATGTGAGAAACAAAAACTATCAGAAAAGTAATTTATGTTTATGTTTGCTTTTAGAATACTATGGACAACCTATGCAAAAAGTAAGTTTTTAATTATATATTGCAATGGTTCAAATTTATTGTAAAAACAGATATATATATATATATATATAATTATTATTGATGTAATTGGATATTAGATCTTTTTATTCAATTTGACTGGCTATTGGATATTTTTGAGAACTAATACAGAAAAATATTTAGAAAATTAGGATATTTAGTTATATGGATTGACATAAAACGCATGAAAGATTATGGATTTTAATAATTAGATACTATTATTTTTCTCTTAAAATATGTTTTCCCATGACATTTCTTGTAATACCTTACATGACTTCAAGTCATTTCTTCAAATGTAATTATCCTTTAATAGTATAGATGAATTTGACATTTAATTATTTATGCATTGTCAAAACATAACAAAAGGTGAATTCAAACTTTAATATGAATCGCTTTAGACAACAAGGAAAAGGTTCGGTTGAGCTGTGTTTTCACTTTTTTTCTCTGAGATATACAAAAGCTTATTTTGTTTATTTATTGCAAAGTACATAATCATTGATAGGTATATGATTCGATCGTATAAGATTTGCGTAGCGAAACTCATATGAATCGGCGTTTAGTTTAAGATTGGATTTTCCTTATGAATGAAGTCACTCACTTAACAAATACTATATAGTTAAGTGGTCCAATGGTTCATGGTGCGTCAAGACTCAAGAGCCATCATTCATATATATGTGAAAAATGTTTGGATAGCAAAATATTGTATGAATCTCAAATCATCATATATAATGTAAAAATTAATATATAGTTACATGAGACTTTTTAAGTTTATAAATTAAGATTTAATATATAATTCGTATACTATGAAAAATATTAGTTTTTAGAAGTCACACTCTTTTTGTGGATAAAAAGTTTATTTTCACATATCCGTTTTGAAGTATATAACACTTTAATAGTTTAATATCATATAGTGAAAGCCTCTTTTTTATTATTGATATTTAAAATGGACTATTCGATTTAATCGCGTTTCTAATAGAACTCGGAATCTTGCCAGAGCATCGGCATCGATGGTCATTTGAACCTCATCATACAACCATCTCTATTCTCTACACATCTCGAGAAACGATAGAATTTTAAAACCTATGTTTGATATAGTGTACCTAATTAATTATTTGCATGATCTGCCAAAAAAATTGATATCCATTTTCTAAGCATACATCCAATATAAATATATAAAAGTTATTGTGATCTTTGTTCACACTATTTTATTATACAGAATGGTTCCAACACTTGAGCATAGTGGATGTTTCAGACCGGTTCTGACTTCTGAGCTTGTGTTTCGTACACACATTTATATAAATAGGCTTAGAATTGTATGTGTCTACTACTATTCAGTTGAATGCTCCTTCTCACATCTCTCCATCTCTAGCTATCTCTACCACAAAAAAACCAGCCATGCCTGCCCAAGTGATTCCTGAGCAGATCTTTCAATCCCTCCACGACACCATCGTTGAGGAGACAAGTTCAACTCTACTCCATAAAAGGTACGATTTTGTATATACATAATTAACTACATTTCTTATTTGCGTTACTTTAGGAGAAATTATAACTCAAAACCCACTACGAATTAATTAAAGTTGATATAATATGTATATAGGTTGGAAGGGAAAGTAGCCATCATTACCGGAGGAGCACACGGAATCGGTAAAGCGACCGTCAATCTTTTCGCTAGGCACGGCGCCACGGTAGTTATTGCTGACGTGGACAGTGTAGCTGGTTCTTCCCTGGCTAATTCTATCTCATCCAAATTAACCACAACGGTCGTGGCGTTCATAAGCTGCGACGTCTCTGTCGAAGCTGACGTGGAAAACCTTGTGAATGTAACCGTGGCACGGTACGGTCGGTTAGATGTGCTATTCAACAACGCAGGAGTTCTGGGCGACCAGAAGAAACACAAAAGCATATTAGACTTTGACGCGGAAGAGTTTGACCAAGTAATGCGGGTGAACGTGCGAGGCACAGGGCTCGGCATGAAACACGCAGCACGTGCGATGATCAAAAGAGGATATAAAGGTTGCATAATATCGACGGCGAGTGTGGCCGGTGTGATGGGTGGGATGGGTCCACACGCTTACACGGCGTCGAAACATGCGATCGTTGGACTCACCAAGAACGCAGCGTGTGAGCTTGGCAAGTATGGAATTAGAGTTAATTGCATATCGCCGTTTGGTGTTGCAACGTCGATGTTAGTGAACGCGTGGCAGAAAACGAGTGGATGTGGTGATGACGTGGAGGAAATGGAGGAGTTTGTGAGAAGTTTGGCTAATTTGAAAGGAGAGACATTGAGAGTGAATGATATAGCTGAAGCGGCGTTGTACTTGGCAAGTGATGAGTCTAAGTATGTTAACGGACATAACCTTGTCGTTGACGGTGGCGTTACGACTGCGAGAAACTGTGTTGGTTTGTGATGAAAACTGTGGTTTTGTTGTTGTTGGAATTGCTGGTGATGAATCAATAAAACAGTGATTTTGATTTCATACTAAACAATCGATGGTATTATTATTGAAAATTTCTATTTATTTTAACTGCAACAGATGTTTAGAATATGGATATACTTACATTAATTAACAGTAAAAAAAAACAAATTCTTATCTTCAATAAATAAAAACTTAGTTTCCAAATCTATAGTGTAAAGCTAAGTTGGCTTCCGACAAAAGATAAGAAGCCTAAACTGACTTGTAATATGATTTCTTTAGCCTTAGAAGTGTCAGTGTCAGTTAGCTGAAATAGTATTTTTATTTTATTAATCTACATTTTAATGCAATCCTTTTTAGGACTGAAATAATCATATATATTCGGGTTTTTAAAATTTATGTTTTTTATTTTTGTTTCAATAATATAAATTTTTTATAATTTTATTCATTTTACTAGTTAATAATGTAACTTATAACACGAAAATTAAAAATAAATTTATTAAATTTTTATTACTTTGAAATTATAAAAAAAATTGTTAATGACAAAGTAAGACATATATAATTAAATTTGAATTTGTTTATTTTATTTGCGTGAACAAAATGAATTAAAAATAGAAAGATGGAATATGAATCTCTACCCAATTCAGAATTTATACTTTTTTGTAGTGTTGAGGCTCACAAATAACGATATTATATTTCATATTACTAGAAGATTTAAATGGAAATTGGCTCTTGGAAACAAAGGGGATCTTACCCATATAATTTAATGAATGCAAGGGTGTCTTTGGTTGTAACACATATAAGCTCAACTAAAGAATTAAAAAATCAAATGTGATTTATTATGGCGTTGTTGTGAATCATTAACTCAGTTGTGACAAAAGCCAATTAAGTAAAGATTGGTTCCTAGTGGTCAAAAACACACAGCTGTACACTATTTATTTTCTAAAAATAAATTAAAAGAGAACAGAGGACGAAACCCATATATAAAATTGTGTAGCCACCATTTCTTGAAACCGACGATTCGCTCTCTTCCATAGATTTGACTATATTGTCTATTCTTAACCTTTTAGATTCATTTCCTCCAACCATCATGAAAATCATAAGAAACAAACAAAATCGTGTTATCAAAATGAATTTTGCTGGGGAAAATGAAGATATATTCCTTATCTATGGTTTTGAGGCATTTTCTAAGAGATAGAAAATTAATAGGAATCGATTTTCTTAGGTAATAGAGTTATAATGTTGGTTCATTGATCGGTTTAGCTGGTTTACTTAACCATGTATATAAATATGTACAAACCCTACTGATTATTTACGATGAATAAGAAAACATACTTTACCAATCTTAATATGGTATCAGAGAAAATCGCCGATTTCATCGCCGATTTTTCGCAGAATCGCGTCCTCAGCTGATCTCTTGCGATGCAAATCGGATTGCTCAGCTGATCTCGGATTCTCTGTTCGGTGTGATGTTCTGTGATGGCAGATTCTCTTCTGTACATCTTCCTCTTCTTTCTTCCGTTTTTCCTTCAATTTTTTGACCTAGAACCACTGCCGTTTTTTTTAACATCGATTGGCTTGGTTTTTCTTGTTTTCTCTCTTGATTCCGCTTTCTTCCTTCGATCTTTGACCTAAAATCAGTGCCGATTCGCTTCTTTTACATCTTCGGCTTGATTTCTTCTTAGCCTTGTTAAATTTCTGCTGAAGAATTAACAATGGCTGCTTCGGTTACTTCTAACAACGTTGATCTTCCATCACATTCTTCGCACCTTGACCAATACGAGAATCCCTATTTTCTCCATGCCTCTGATCATGCGGGACTCGTATTGGTGTCAGATCGTCTCTCATCCGGAACTGCTGCTTTTCAGACTTCTAAGGAAGTTGATGTGAATAGCTATGGTGGTCCTCCTGATAATGCTGCCTTTGTTACAGCTTATAGACCACCACAAAAGCCATATTGAACCCATTGTGGGAGAACAGGACACACAATCCAAAGGTGTTTCAAGCTTAATGGATATCCACCAGGGCATAAAATGTTGCAGAAGTATCCTAACTCACAACAGTTTAGTCCACGTGGTCCATCCCCACCTGTTTTTCGACATGGTTCATCTATCTTAGGTCAACCTCAGCAGCAGTTTCAACCTTTTAAACCTGCAATCATGGCTAATGCGATTACTAAATCGAATAGTCTTGATCTTAGTCAATTCAACAATGACCAGATCACTCTACTGCTCAATCATCTCAATGCCCATATCCGAGGTTCAGAACAGCCTAATCCTTCTTCTACAGCTACTATAACTGATAATGGAGTCATGGAGGCTACATCTATTGCCGGTATTGTCTCAATGGGTTCTTCTCTTTCTCCCTATCCTATTCGTTTCACAAATAACATACTGAAATCTCAACCATATTGCTTATCCTTTTTCTCCACAATGTTTGCTAATGGAACTTGGATAATTGATAGTGGGGCTACTAACCATGTTTGCTCAGATCTAACATTGTTCAGAAAGCTTTTACCTGTTTCAGGAGTCACAGTCTCACTTCCAAATGGCACTAGAGTACCCATTAGATATACTGGCACAGTTCATGTTTCGAATCATATCATATTGCATGATGTTCTTTATGTTCCAACTTTTTCTTTTAACCTTTTAAGCATTAGTTCATTGTTGAAACATACTAATTGCTTTGTGCGTTTTCACTCTGATTTCTGCTTATTCCAGGACCATACTCGGGACTTGACGATTGGTAGAGGAACTCTATTACATGGTCTTTATATCCTAGAGACCAAACTCAACTCAACCTCTACCAATTTCTGTGGATCCTTGGTAGAAGATGGAACACTTTGGCACCAACGCCTTGGACATCCATCTTCTATCAAGTTAAAATACATGTCAGGTTCAATTCCTATGTCTCTTTCTCATCTTACAAACTGTGATATATGCCCTTTAGCCAAACAAAAGAGATTACCATTTGTTTCACATAATCATCGTTCTAGTCATCCGTTTGAATTGGTTCATTTAGACATTTGGGGGCCTTTTGCCACAGAATCTGTAGATGGTTTTCGATTCTTTCTTACCATTGTGGATGATTGTACTAGGGTCACTTGGATATACATGTTAAGGAATAAAAGTGATGTTTCTCTTGTTTTTCCAACATTTATTCAATTCATTAAGACCCAATATCAATCTGTTATCAAAGTAATACGGAGTGATAATGCACCTGAACTTGCTTTTTCTCAAATTGTTAAAGAACATGGCATGATTCATCAATTCTCATGTGCATATACACCACAACAGAATTCGGTTGTAGAACGCAAGCATCAACATTTATTAAATGTCTCCCGAGCCCTTTTGTTTCAATCCAATGTTCCCCTTGTCTATTGGTCTGACTGTGTGCGTACGGCTGTATTCTTAATCAATCGCACGCCATCCCTACTCTTAAACAAGTTGTCTCCATATGAACTGTTGCATAATAAACCTCCGGATTATTCTTTTTTGCGATCATTTGGTTGTTTATGCTATGTGTCTACGCTTGATAAAGATAGGACAAAGTTTACACCTAGAGCTAGACCTTGTGTTTTTCTTGGTTATTCTTCAGGATACAAGGGGTACAAAGTTTTAGATCTTGATAGTAATGTAATTTCGATTTCAAGGAATATCATTTTTCATGAAACAGTTTTCCCTTTTAAAACTAATTCTTCTTCTTTATCCACAAATGACATGTTTTGCAAATCGATTTTACCTTTGTCTACTCCTGTGGTTGTTGATGATAACATGTTTCATGATCATACACCTGTTGGTTTACCTCATGCATCATCTCCTGCCCCATGTTCCCACTCTAGTGCCACATCTACTCCTTTAGAGACTGTTCCTGATTCAGGAAGAGTTACTGCAAACAATGGTAGGCCTCGCAGACAGGTAAAACCCCCAGGTTACTTATCCGATTATCATTGCAATCTTTCACATACTTCTTCTTCTTCTTCTCATGTTTCTTATCCTTTATCTTCAGTTCTTGATTACTCTAAATTTTCCCCATCTTATCACAAATTTCTTGCTTCATGTACCATTGAGACAGAACCGAAAAATTTTAAGCAAGCCATGTCTCACCCACATTTCCCTAAGGCTATGGATGAAGAATTGGCTGCTCTTGAATCAAAAGGTACATGGACCATTGAAACCTTACCTCCGGGTAAGAATGTTATAGGTTGTAAGTGGGTTTATGCTATCAAATATAATCCGGATGGTACAGTTGCTAGATACAAAACACGCCTCGTGGCAAAAGGGTATACACAACAGGAGGGAATTGATTATATTGACACATTCTCTCCTGTTGCTAAACTCACGAGTGTCAAGCTTCTTTTAAGCTTGGCTGCTCGGTTTGGTTGGACCCTCACACAAATGGATGTCACCAATGCTTTCTTGCATGGTGACTTAGATGAAGAGATTTTCATGAGTTTACCTCAAGGTTATACTCCATCTTCATATGTACCATTGCCACCTAATCCGGTTTGTCGCCTTCGCAAATCCTTATATGGATTGAAACAGGCATCTCGTGAATGGTATCACTGTTTTTCAAGAGTTGTTCTTCAAGCTGGTTTTACACAATCACTTGCAGATACTACTCTTTTTGTTAAACATACTGATACTTCTTTCACAGCCTTACTTGTCTTTGTCGATGATATTCTAATCGCTTCCAATAATGACATAGAATTACAGGCTTTGAAGAATGCTTTGCACACGGCTTTTCAGATCAAGGACATGGGTGCACATCGTTTTTTCCTTGGCCTGGAAATTGCTAGGAATACTAATGGTATTTCAGTTTGTCAACGTAAGTACGCTCTTGACATTCTTGAAACTACTGGTATGTTATCCTGCAAACTCGTGGCTGTTCCTATGGATCCAGCAGTTCATTTACGTAAAGATACAGGGACAAGATTAGATAATCCTTCAGCTTATCGTGAATTGATTGGTCGTCTTTTGTATCTCACGATTACTAGACCTGATATCACGTTTGCTATGAATTATCTTAGCCAGTTTTTGTCATGTCCTACGGATGTTCATCTTCAGGCTGGTCATCGTATACTAAGGTATCTTAAGAACAATCCTGGACAGGGGCTGTTCTATGATGCAAAATCTGAAGTGTGCCTCAATGCTTTTGCTGATGCGGACTGGGCAACTTGTCCTAAATCATGAAAGTCAATTACTGGTTATTGTGTCTACTTAGGTACTTCTTTGATCAGCTGGAAGTCGAAGAAACAACACACAATTAGTCGAAGCAGTACCGAGGCCGAGTACAGAAGTATGGCACTTGCTACATGTGAGCTCTTGTGGCTCTCACAATTACTTCAGGATCTCAAGGTACCTGTTTCTAGTTGTGCAAAACTGTTCTGTGACAATAAATCTGCAATTCACATTGCCTCTAACCCTGCTTTTCATGAGAGGACTAAACATATTGAGATAGATTGTCACACGGTGCGTGAACAGCTAAAGAAAGGCTTCCTCAAACTTTTCCATGTTTCTAGTGCGAATCAACATGCCGACATTTTAACGAAGGCTCTTCATCCAGGTCCCTTCAAATCTTTACTTAGTCGGTTCTCTATTTCAAGCCTCTTCCTTCCACCAGATCCAGGTTCCACTTCAGAGACTTAAGGGGGGTGTAATAGAGTTATAATGTTGGTTCATTGATCGGTTTAGCTGGTTTACTTAACCATGTATATAAATATGTACAAACCCTACTGATTATTTACGATGAATAAGAAAACATACTTTACCAATCTTAATATTAGGTTAAAGTAGGTCATGTTTTGAGGTGCTTAATCGTGGAAACCTCCTAACCAAAGAGTTGAGGTAATGTAATAACAAAGCCATTGTTAAAAAGTACAAGTCTTCATGTACCATTACATATTGTTCTTGTTAGGAAATATGATTAGTTATTGTTTATGAATTGTTTTGATTATTATCTTATAAATGTGGAGAAGATAGAAGTTTTAACGTATTTTGGTCAAAAAATACATACCATAATCTCATCTATTTTTTCTTTCAATTTCACAATTATTCAGCTCAGCAAAACACATAATCTCTCTATGTTTCTACACTTATCTATTGGTTTCTTCTTTTTTTTTTTCTAATCAATTTTGGGTGTGACTTTTATGCAATTAAAAGAAAAAATTTGATAAATTTTTAAAAAAATTGAAAATGAAGACTAAAGGAAACAATTCTCTCACTTTTTGTGTTTTGTTTTTTTTCCTATGAAATAAAACAATATATTTTGACTCTTTTTATTGAAAAATAAAAAATTACATTGTACTCAATTTGGAATTAGAGATTTTGGTCTGTAATGCATATGTATTGAATTTAGAGCTTTAAGATAATGTTTTTTTTGTATTTGCTAACGTCGTTTTTTTGGTTAGTTAATACGAAATTATTATTTGCTAACTTACCGATCCAAGAAGCAATATACACAAACTAAAAAACTTAAGAATTTGTTAAAATTTTGAAGATAAATTACTGAATCTACTGATAAACAAATCTTTTTAGAAAAAACCTTTTTAGCTGTGTTAAAAAAATCAATGGCAGTGTTATATCTGTTGGGCTGTCTGATGGTCTTTTTTTTAGTTTTGGTTGGGACTGTTAGTTTGTTTTCTTTGGGCCTTTTGTTACATATTCGTTAATGAGACCCAAAAAGCCTATTAATTAACAAATTTTAGATAACCGACTCCAATTTATGCCAACTTATCAATTAAACAAGGGCAACTTATCAATTAAACAAGGGCAACTTATCAATTAAACAAGGGCAACTTATCAATTAATATATACAGAGGTTATTTTATGATTTGATTAGAACGATTAAGGCTGGGTAAATAATCCGAATCGAATAAACCGAAATAAAAAAATGATTTTGGTTGGTATTCGGTTATAAAAAAATAACCGAACGGATATTGTTTTGGAAAACTATGGTTATTGGTTAATAACCGAAATCGAACCAAAAATTGAAATAATATTCGAAAAAAATTTAATTATTTTTGGTTATCCGAAAATATTTTGGATATTTTGGTTATTTTTGGTTATTTTTTAGTTATTTTCTGTTATTTTTCAGTTATTTTCTGTTATTTTTTTATTATTTTCTGTTATTTTTCGATTATTTCGGTTATTTTTTAGTTATTTTCGGTTATTTTTTTGTTATTTCGGTTATTTTGATTATTTTTGGTTTTTAAATTTAATAACCGAACTGACCGAAATCGAGATATAACCAAACCGAAATTAAACCAAAATATAAAAATAACCGAATAGATATTTAATCTTACCAACCCAAAAAATCAAAATCAAAAATAACCGATCGAAACCAAACCGAATATCCGAATGTTCAGACCTAAAAATAATATTTTACAGTTTTACTGTATAAATTATATGGGGTATTATTGTAAAAAAAAATTTGTTTCTCTTATTAAGGTGTCTTTTATAACACACTTTGTCTCTCACTTATAGTTCATTATAGAAAGTTTATTTCTAATTTTTTGTATTGCAAATTTTATTTGAAATTAGTCTGAATATCACTATATATAAAAAGGTATTAAATTCTTTACAAAATTTCAATTTTGTTTTGAAATATGTTTTGACGTTTATTAAACAAGGTGGACCACTAATGTGCTAAATTCTTGTGGACATAATGCTTTAGCAATGTTTTGAAACTTTTAGCTTTGTCGTTTACTTTTACTTAGTGGGAAAGTGGAACAGTAATTGACTATACCTTTTATGTTTTAACCATAGCCTCATCATAACCTCTGTCATTGTTGTTTCGGTAATACTTTATAATATAAAATAACATATTTTAAATACTTTTTTTAAATTTATTATATTAAATTTATTATATTAAATTTAAAATTTTAAAATATCATAAATTGTTATATATAAATATTTATTTATAATAAATAAACTATAAATAAAATTAGAACATTATATTTAAGTTTTTTATAATATTTTAATATTAAATATATGTTATTATTAAAAATAAAATTAATGATGATATATTTGTAATAAAAATTTAAAAATATGTTATTAAAATTTTTGTTCTATTTTTTTGTTTGCCATTTATATATCGTTATTTGCACCTGACTTATTTTGGCTCTAAATAGTAAATTATTTCAGCTAAATTAATAAATGTAATGATACACCAATTTAGATTTAATTTATGGTGGAATTTCTGAAATTCTACAACATACAAAAAATATAACAATTTATGTCAAATGACAATATACAACAAGACAAATTGTGTCAAATGACTAGTTTTACTTCTTTCTTTTCAAACTTTATCTTGTTTGACAAAAAAACTATGATTTTTAAGAATTGTGTTGTAATTTAACTAATCGTTTTAAATACCTAAGAAGTTGTTTGTTAAGGAGAATTTTCAAAAATATAATTTTTGTTATACCCTTTTCACCACTGTTTGTTGTCTCTTTTAAAAATATCATTTTTATATTTCTTCATAAGATTATTTATAAAATTAAAAATTTATAAATTTACATAAAAAGGCATGTCTCTTTTTACGTCAAAGTTATAAGGCATGCCATTAAATGTTTATAATAATTTAAAAAATTTTGTAGCATGTTTATAACGTTTTTATAGTATAGTTATGAAACTACATAAACTTTATAATTTGTTATAAGACACATTATGAAATGGAGAAAGTTTATAAACATTCAATAAGTATTGAAGAAAAAAACTTATTTTCATAGTATATTTGAAAAGTATCATAAAATGATTTTTTCTATAAAAATCCCAACAGTATGTTAATGATAAAATATCATGTTTCATGATAATAGCATTTGGTTTAAGAAACTTGGACAAGAAACGAAATTCATAGAACAAAACATGTGAACTTAAGTCCAACTGACGTTAATAAAAAAATAAGACTTGAATAATAGATTAACCAAGAGGCTTCTGGCTTTGAGGACGAACCCAATTAATGTCTTGTGGATTAAATAAAGACATTAAAGGTTGTGAAACTTATAAAAATGAAAAGTGTAAACAAGCTAAGTGATGAATGCAGAATCCACAAGACTTTAAGGACTCTTACGGATTTGAGAATCCTTACAATTTTGTAGTCTTTAAAATATAATATTTAAATGTAAATGGATGATAATGATGTGTGTTTTTTAATTATATTATATTATAAAAAGTAATATTTGATCGATAAATACGATACACACGGAGGAACAAATGATCTAATAGTTGTATTATCTTTATGTTCATCCGAGAAATATGAAGTTCGATTCAACCGACTTTTACAAGAATATGATAAATTTTCGTATGAATATATAGAATATTAGATCGGTACTTTGTTATTTATTGAAAAAAAATTATGATACTCATCTTCAGAAAAGGGAACAAACTTTCTTGATTTGCATTCAATGTAAAAACAAACTCGAAAACTTTTTTTACATGGAAAAAGTAAAGAAGGATAATCAACAAAATTACTCAATGAAAACGAAGACACATGTCCTCATTCATGCACATATCATCTACTTAACACCAACATGGTTTTCTCTTCCTTCTACAAATGATGTCTTCTCCATCGAGTTCTTCTCTCTCGTAATTATAGCTTTCGGTCCCTCTTTTTCTCTCGCACGTATTGTAGATTTAGGTTTGGATACAGAATTTAGCTTAACGTTGGATTTTAGGTTTTGGGAAAAGAAACAGAAGATTGCATTCAGGCAACAAATCTCTCTCTCAGGAGACATTTTATTTGGTTCACTTTCTCCTAATATTGGGAAAATTCTCATATAATCTTTCACTTAGTTTCATGGCTTTATAATTTCTTTTAGTCTATTGAAATTTACTCTATTTTATAACTGGGTTGTATATTAACTTTCTTTAATATAGTATATAGTTCACATACTATAAAAAATTATGTTTGTTTAGTTGAGTTTTTTAGGTTTGACTATAATTTTTTGGATATAATAGAGTTTGAGATGTTAAAATAACTATCGCAAATAATGGGGTCCAAAGTGATCTTCAAGTCCGGTACAGGATAGATTAGCAGAAGTGTGACGATCCATAGTCTCATCTTTATTTTTAGAAAATTATTAAACAAAAAGAACTATATATATTTATGAAAAAATATAACATATACCCAAAATAAAAAATGTATTATAAATAAAAACTCAAACGTATGAATTAAAGTTAAAATATAAGCCTAATAATCAAACTATAGTGTAATTAAGAGTCCAAAAAGTTTAAAAGTCTTACATAAGTTCAAATAATGGTGGTTAAAGAATTTCTTTTTTCCATTGCTTCTGTGCGGGCAAGGACCGGGCCGGTCCTCGTGCATTGGTAAGAAGAACATATGATGCATTTTAAGTATGAGATATTTCACTTATATGATTTTTTTGTCAGCACATTATACGAGTCTTATGCATTGCTTTCATATATCGTAATATTGTCAATTAATGTGTGAAAACTATGCCAATCCACGAGTAGCTTTCGATGTAGTCTCAATTAAACTCGTACCAACCCGTGAAATAAACATGCGCAATTTGTAGCCATTGGTTTGCCGTTTTGGATGGATCAACCCTAAAAAGAAACTCATAATTTCCAACTATTCTATTTTCGTTCATATCAAACTCGTAATCTGTCATAGTCTGATCTCAAAAACTCGGTTTTTAACGAATCTAAATTGAAAAAAAAGGAGTTAAAAAAACAGATCTAAATTTTTAAATGTTCATACCCATCATCCTTAGTCATAGTATAAACTATAATAGAATATCTTAAGATGAATTAGCGGCACTTGATACGCATCACATGCATGTCTAATTAAATGGTTAAGATCTTATACAAATTATCTTAATCCCTAATATTTTATTCGACAAATATTTTAAAAAAATAAATTTATTATGACGTGTTATTAGTAAAAATATTATACTAACATGTTATCACTATAGTAAATTTCAAATAAATATATAAATAAATTTAATCTAATACAATAATTTCGATATATGTCATTATTATTAATTTGGTTAGAAAATCAATATATTTGATTAAACTAACAAAAAAATATTATTAAATTCGTAAAAAAAATTATTTTTCTTTCCTTAATTATATATACAAAAATTATTATTAAAAATAATTTTAAATAAAAGTTAAAATTATATAAATATTTAATTTATATGTACTAATAAATAATATTATATAATTTTAAATATTTTTTCCCATGCTGGTACAAATTTAGTTTTTACTTAATTCCAATGTTCAACATTACTCATAACTTAATTTACCTTTACAGAACAAAAAAATACTAATAACAATTTTCTTCATTAAAAAGGAAAAGAGTTATGGATGTGTTTTATTGTGTGGTCCAATCTAGATTTGGGTATGAAACCAAATTTTATTTAGATGGCGACATAATTGTGGTGGTAATTGATTTATTCACACGTCAAGTTGTCATATTTGAAACACGAAGATATTTATTTCAAATATTGTTCACATCAAACGCATTTTCTTAATAATACAAACCAATAATTTCTTACACACTTTCATTAATTTTGGAAATGAGTTTCTTTTTTAATTATCTATTTATTGGCCATGTGAGTTCTCTTCTTCCACAACTCCCAACTCCATAATTTCTTGCCTCTTGAGTTTCTTCAAAGTCTTAGACTTAAACAACATCAAGAAACAGGCGTTAGTGTTTACGGTAACGAAATGCCTTGTCTTTATATTACTACAAATGTCAATTTGGATGGCATTAACACCGATCCGTTCTACTCGGAAATCATCAAAGCCGTCGCTTCCATTGTCGGACGGCCTCAGAACGTAAGAACTTCTCTTTACCCTCACTTCCTGTTTCAGATGCATCTTTTGTTTATTATATACTTTTCATATGCATCATTGTCTCTTCATATATGGAATTGAATACTCTCTCCATTTTAGTTTCTTTGTTTTATTCTATACTATTATAATATTTATTCAAGAGTTGTTTTTGATTTTGGAGTACCGCAAATTAGAAAAAAAATAAACTATTTAAAATGAGTCATTTAAAAAAAAACAAAGTTTGGTTGCAAGTCTATATTTGTCTTACTTACGTTCAGGCCCTATGTCTGTTATATCTATTTTTGTTTCTCTATTTAATATTTAGAGAAGGACAAATTTGAAATCTTGGTAAATTTTTGTAATTGTTGTTTACGATGGAGTAAAATGAAAAGTGTGATTTTTTTGTTGTTATTCTTATTATAAAACGAAAAGATATTTGAGGCATCTTGTAGAACTCTTAGTTTTGGCTTAAATATCCCTAAATATTATGTGGATTGTATGAAACCCAAAGAACAATAGCATGCATGGCCAGATATGTTTCCTCAAAACAACTGATTTTACGTGTCTGAGAATGTGTATAAATCTTCCAAAACCGAGTTCAATAAACAAAAATATGAATTGCAGTTGGTGATGGTGGTGTTGAAGGGGTCGATAGAGATAGTGTTCGGTGGGAACAAAGAAGCAGCTGCATATGCAGAGATTGTGTCAATGGGAGGCATCACCAAACAAGTTAAGAGCCAACTCATTTCTACCGTTGGTTCTATTCTTCACACTCACTTTACTATTCATCCCACTCGTTTTATCTTTAAAGTTTTTGATATCAAATCTTTGCCTGTTCCTTCTAAACTTTAGTGTTTTATATGATTTATTTTATTGTTCATCATACATAAATTATAAATTTGTTTGATATAATCTATATATATTTTAAGTCTTCTGTCTTTTTATGTTTACAAGCTTATACTATAGTTAGATCTTGACCATATACTGACACAGTCTTAATATTAAACTTGGAACAAAAGACACTGAGGGATGTCCTAATTCACGTAACCAAGTACAAATTTCAGATTCTTGTATTAAATTACAATATTTAAGAAGAGAAGTACGTAGTCTCCCTTTTAAGGTTAGGAACAAACTTTGAAATCTTTGAATCTCAGATTAATGGGAACTCTAGACCAAAAAAAAGATCACGAGTAGTGGGAACCGAGATCGATCGTTTTGTCCAAGGGGACTCTTCCATATATTTGCCAGCTTCCATCAATAGTTAGCTTGTTTTTCATTCGATTTCGACAAATTAAAGAGATTCAATTAGGCATGGCTTGCTGATTTCACCAAGTAGGTGTATTCTTCATTGCATGGTTTTCTATGCCAGCTTCATACAGAGCCCTTAAATCAAGTGATTCGAAACAGGTCCCACGTCCCAGTAATGATATGGGATCCCGACCATAACACGTACGTTTTGTCCATCTTTTGATTAAATATTGAAAAAGATGATAGAAATAATGTAAAGTTTCCTTTTTATTGTCTTATATCTTACTTCTTTTTTTTATTATTATATGTTAGGTCTTATCTCATATAAATAGACAGATTACTCAAATCTTAACCAATCTTTCCTAATCTAAAATATTAATTTTTCATGTCATTACCGTTTATGTCCCACTTGTTGGTTAAGGCAGAATCTTTCTAGATTGCTTGGACTTATGCAAATTCTAGGTGACTCTCTTTTATTGATTATATATGTTTGATTTGTTGCATCTCAACTTTCTTCCTATGTTGTTTTCATAAATGAAGTGTATATAATATATTTTTTTTATACTTGTATTAATTGAATTTCTTTATATGGAAATGGAATATAAGATTGAAGCAGTAATTATTAATTAGTGATTTAAACGGAGAAAGAACTGTATATTTTCGTATATTATCACTTCAATACTCTATTGGTTGGAGAATACTGTAGATATCTTTTAATTGGAAAACGATTAGTGTATTATATCTATGTGACAAAAAAAAAACTTACACAAAGTTTGAAACATTATATGTTGGAATCTATCATGATTTATCACATAGTTTTTTTCCTATAACAATATAAACAATATGAACAAGAAATTTTACAAACACAATTCTTAGGAGAAAGATATGTAATGTATGTACAAGTATACAATAAACGTTAGAGTGATTGAAACAACCAGAAGAAGATGAAAAAAAGTGTAAGCAAAAGAAAGGATCCAAGACCAAAGCTTTCTGAGTCAGTAGAACTTGTGGAGGCAGGAGATGGTAAAGTAAGAAGAGAAGGGATCCATGGAGAGATCCAAGAAGAAGATAAGAGATGGAGAAGGAAAAGGAGAAGTAAGAGAAAAGTTCCTACAATGAACGTACCGGTTTGTAAGATTGGTAAAATGTAATCCTCTAATAATGAGATAAGGTAAGAGCCGTAGAGGATCCATCCGAAGAGTACCAAAAGCACAAGTGGAACTACTGGCGATGGTCCTTTGCTCTCCATTTCTCCTCTCTCTACGTACCAGCTGACTCGTGAGGTTTATTGTAATATATATATGGCATGGTTAAATATTTAAGGATTATATCATACTCTTACGTGACAAAGTCAAGTTGGTGTTGAACAAAGATAATGAGATCAGACTGCGCAGTTGTGACTTTTTTTTTTTAATATACGTGATTTGTTTGGATGCATGCGGTTTGATAACCTAATTAAGGCACATTTCTTTTTAATATATTTTTTAATGATAAACTATTATCAGTTTCTAATTTGAACATATTATCTCTTAATTATGCATAAATAAAAGTAAAGGTTTATCGTTATCTTCTACGCATGCCTATGATGACGCCACCGTTAGAGACGTTAAAACTGGAAAAAGAACATCCTATTATAATACACTCACAACCCTGTGTATGTAGAAAATACAAAAGCTCTTCAAAGGTTTTGTCCAAGAGAGTTTGAGATTTTGATAAAGTTACATAGATAATTCTATTGCAGCAGAAATAACATACAAAAAAAAAACACAGCCCAAAACAATCAGCTCCATCTTCTTGATTTTTCTTTTCAGTGGGAGGTAATAAAACCAGAGAACTTTGGAGACAAAGTTAGAGAGCTATATATGTTCCTATAACTGTCTAAAGAGCATGTGTTTGTGATGAGAGCAGAGCTACAACGGAGGGAACTCGTGATCATCCGTCAAATGATATGATTGCGGAGGTGTTACCCTACATGTGCATACCACAATGATTTTAGACACCGGTAGTGGCTTTGATGATCAAATGGTAACAATTGAATAGATGTTTAAAGGGTGAGAGATTATACTGTACCGATCTTCCTGTGTGGAGGAGGGTATAGATCTTTGCTTGCTGCCCTCGGGAGGAAAGAGTAGTTCAGCTGGTAGAGGATCCATAGACCTAAAATCTGGAGCCTTCTCATACGGATGATTTGCAGAGCCATTGGGATCGGAGAAGCTTTCAAGTGAATCAGTTCGACTCATATCACAAGAACCATTTGTTTGGTTGGGATGATGATGATGATGCTGTCGCTCACGGGTGTTTCTGTCAGGGTAATTCATTTCTGAGTGCGAGTGTGCCATGCTTCGGCCGTTGTTACGTGGCGACCTAGCTTGGTGTGAGTTTCTTCCTCTTGGTGGGAACGCTCTATCCCTGTAATGGTTCTGCATCAAAGAAACGTTAAGAAACTTGGCCATTTAGAGGTCACCTATAATATACAGTGTCCTTAAGAGATGTGAGAGAGGCAAATAAGTAAATACCGCATTGGGGAAGTATGTCCCAGTTCCTCGTGGCTTAGGCAATTCCTCCATTCCAAAATTAGCACCTGGAATCATCTGAGGGTTCACATGAAAGAAAACCTGTCTCGGAACAATTCCATTGGCATTTACTGGAGCGGGCGCATTCCGCCTGAATGGCAGTGCATGCCGAATTACTTCCCATGAATTGATGTTCGGAAGCTGAGACAGCCCAGGGGGAGATAGTGGAGACAGTGGACCGTTTTGGACATAATCAAACCACCAGCGCGCATATCCCAAACTGTTAACCTGACTGTCATAATCCCCTGTGAGGTCAGACAACAAATTTGGAGTGCCAGAAACACAACGACCTGAGTCCTGTGGCCAAGTTACTGGGTTCATGAGTGTGGTGCGGTGTACTGAGCCTGTAAACGGCAGATCCTCATGACCAACATGTACGTTCTCGTTCTCATTACTATGTATATCTTTAACTCTTCTGGAATCAGCAAAGCAGGAATTGTTGTGCTGTTTCTCCAGCCCATTTCCATTTAATACTTCTCCATTTTTGATCTGATCAAGAGAATGATGTTTACCATTCAAACTTTCCTTATCACTCAGGCACGGAGATTTCATTGCATCATTGGAAATCTCAAGCTTTTGGATCCTCACAGTAGCCAAGTCTTTTGCGTCTCCTACAAATCGTTCCTCTGATACCGATGGTTCTGTTTCACCAAGTGATCCATTTAACTCAAGCCCAGCTGCATTCAACAGATTAGCTCCTGCATACAACGAGTCTTCCTGGTCACATCTACCATTTCCAGCAGCAAAAGATGAACCGGAAGATTCCGACTCATAAACCACTTGACCTTCTTGGAAATGGTTGACATTTGAAGCAGGCGATATGACACTGGACCTGTTGTGCCTTACAAATGGGACAGCATCAAGGACATCAGGCCTCTGGCCACTCCCATGCCTGTGTAGCATGTTAGAGAAGAACTTACGAAGCTCAAAACTTATGTTTTCTTCTGACTGCAAAATGATTTGCCCAAGCTTCCGAGCACCATATGTGAATGCACTTCGTATGCGATAGAAGTTACCTGTGTAAGAGAAAGTAATATTTATGTTTTAAAAGTTTACCAAAAAAATAGGGCATACAAAGTTTAAAGGTTTATCTCGAGTTTAAACATTTCTTCAATTGCAGGACATGCCAGAATATCACAATCTGAATTTAGTTCCACTTAAAATCGACACAGCCTAATCCAAGAATGTCAGGGAAAACCAGCATAATATTATATTTCGCTAAAACTCTGGACAATGACAGGTCAAAACCCACTGTCTTAAGCCTGCTCAAACAATTAAAATCCATAATTAACTGTAGAACAAAAAAACTGTGATGGTTGGAGAGAAGAAAAGCAGTCAACCTTTGCTCACACTGCGACCAAGATTATTATTTTCTTTAAGCGGATCAACTATATTAAGATGCTTTGATGGAAACACACGTGGGTTTGTTTCAAATCCTCGGGAAGGAACAGAGAACATCTCTAAACACTCCTTCAGAAACTCACTGGTCAGCAGTAGATCTTTCCCCCCATTTTCCGGAGTCTCAACTACATAAATTAAAGAAATGCAGACAATGAAATCACAAAAAGATCTCTGTTTACACAAACTTGAGGAAATGCTTACCAACAATTTCTGGAAGAGAAGAAAGGCAGACGGGACCACTTAGGCTAATGCAATAGTTATCCCAATCAAACTTGCTGAAGTACTCCAAGAATTTGTATAAAACCTACGTAAAAACAAGAGCTCAGTAAATAAAGATGAGACTAAACCATGGTGTATCCCTCAAAGCTGCTGAAGAACTTACTTCTAGTGGACCATTCAACGATGAGTGGAAGAGATGGAAGATATACAAGACCAACGTCTCCAGAGCATATGTTGAAATCAATCCATGTAGAGCCCCAAGAATACGGCTCTCATAGTAGCACCATGCTTTGATGAGTATGATACTTCGCTTGAAGAGATGGTCCTTTCCAATGAGGTGATCGATCTGCGCAATCAAAGCAATAGCATCAACCTCAATCTGCCAGAAGTAAATTTTTGTGGTCTACAATTGCATCCTTCGAAAATTCCTAATACAAATATTGTTCTAGAGAAATGCATTCAAACATGTTATGACGAACAATGTGCAATATTCAAGAACACCTATCGAGTTCGCAGAAAACTCCTCATGCAGTTGGGTGAAAACAATGTCATTCTGACATATTAGCGACATTCAACTTCTGCTGTATACATATCAAACATATAATACAAGCTTTGAACTGTATTACCTTCTAAAAGGTTTAGTCAATTTTGTTTGACACAGCATGCGCATACTTAAGAGGACAGATTACCTTCTCGAGAAAGCACAGAGTACAAAGTCCACCGAGCTGATTGAAAGAGATGTCAACCACAATGTTTTGGACCAGACATTTAACAAGCTTAACCTGTAACAAAATAGAAAGTTCGATGCTTGAGGAGATAATAGGAATGGATAAACACCGTGAATACTTGGAATAATAAAAGTAACAAAAAAAAGAAGTTGAATAACAGAGAGATTTGGTAAACAACCTCAGCCCGTATTAACTGCACATCCTTAACCACAAACTGGGCAGTCCTGTTATGCTCTTCCCTCTCAAGTACAGCAAAAACTTGGAGGGCCAGTTCTTCCTCGTGACACAATCCACCAAAAGCTGTGAGATCAATGTCGCCATCAGGAAGATACGTTTTCAAAGGGACTGATCCAAAAGAATGTACCTGAAAGACATATCAGTTAAAAAATCACGACTCTGAAAAGTACATCCATAGTCAAATAAAGCTACCAACCAAAACATCGAAGAATCTCCTGCCAGCAATAGAAAGGTGCAGAAAACACACCACTTCCAAAAAGATGAATACTGCTGTTTAGAATAATATCTTACAAGGAGAGTCATCAACTAAAGAGTAAAAAATTGCTCTTGTAGTCCACTCGGGTTAAAGCATTAAAAGTTTAAGCCAGCATCTAGAGAACCCAACAAATATGCAGAACAACATCGTTGATTCAAGCAGGTTTTAAGATTTAAAAAGCAAGTCTTGGTTATTCCAGATGTTAACACAAACAGAGACAAAAGCTAATGTCAAGCGACATAGCACATAAATATTAGAAAGAATTTACCTCGCATCCAAGTGTCATTCTGATTAGTCTTTGCACAAAATCAATCACATCTCTTCTTCGATCCTCGGATACAAGTGTTGGATGAACCTGCTCTATAATTTCTCGGGTGGCTTCCTCCACTCTCTGCCAGAACTCCGACTGATTCGACGGAGACCGAGGCGGCGGAAGCGGTGTAAACGAGGACGAACTCTCTTCCAATACAGACCAATCATCGAGATCCGTGGCCATGAAAAAGGAAAAACCAAAAACTAACAAGCAAAAAAAAAAAAGAATTGATACGAACCCACCCGATTGATCAGAACGGAGGAATCAGTTCGTTGTTAACTATGGTCCAAAATTGAATACGATATGGCAAAAAGCGAACAAGCGAGCAGAAGAAGCAAACAAAGAATCGAGAAAGGGAAGAGAAATCAGGGCACAAGGAAAAGATGGGTTTCTTCTAGGTTTTGAAGGATCCCAAGTGATTACTGTTAAAGGACCGATTTTGTCTATTGATGTTCGTTCTTTTTGTTTTTGTTTTATTTTTTTACTACAATAAGAGGAAAAATAACAAGAACAAAATTTGTTTATGCATCTTCAAACCCTTTTTTTTTAGAGTATGTCGCTCTTTTCCTAATACCTTTCTTATTCTGATTTCTTAACGATGCATTATTTAGAAAAGCCTTTTGCCGTATTTAGAAAGAGAGACCAACACTAATTAGGTTTAAATTCTAAAGACAACATTTGAGTTTGGTTATTTATTCGGGATTTTCATTCTGACTATGATTTAATAGAAGATTCATTGGATGTTTAAAGAGATGTACATTTAAGCATTTTAACCATGAAATATTCTTCATAACGGAATATATGCAAGACGGATTTAGGAAAATTTCCCCAACACTAAAGTTAGTATTAATAGTAAACACGAGAATATAGAAAAACATTTAAACACGTAACAATTTGTATAAATAATCGTATTTCCTATTAAAAATCGTTTAAATAAATTTTTTAAACTTGTTTAATCAGAATTACACGATATTACATACTTATTCATCACTGATAAATTCTTATTTATTCGTTCTCAATCAAAATAACAGTTGTGTATTTTTTTGTTTATTCATTTAATTTGTGTGCAACCGATGATATAATCTTTTTTTTCTTTTTTTTAAAGAAAAACGATAACTCTAACAGCTATTTAATAGACATATTTATATATGTATCTAACGGTAGGGTTTTTGTTTTATACTTGAATATTACACAATACCACCATATCGTTTTTTGGAAATTTTTTTCATTACGTAAGTTTAGTTAACGATCATGGCAAATCATCCGTTTTAATCTTTTCACGTATAACTCAAACGAATTGAATAAACCTTGTGCTAACATTAATGTCACGTTATTGATCTAAAATTTAAAAATTAATATGATTGGTTTTGAGCTGGATAATGAGGCGATATGGAGGTTAAATCTACCGATTGGACTTTGCTTTTTTGGGAGAAGTGGTTCGACGTGATATCCCAAATCCAGATTTCTAGCGTAGTTCCAAATGCTTTAAGAAAAATTCATGGTTCGTATTTTCATTACGATATTCATTCTATTTGTAGAGATTGTCATCCGTACTCTCGTTCCAGGAACTGTATTTTCAGCAAAGTCAGCAAATCTTGTTGGGTCCCAGAGTTTGATGCCACGCTCGTTAAACAATTGGGCCAATGTTTTTGGCCCAATAATAATAATGTGGAGAAGAGTTCTGACGGTTGCTACAAGAACTCTTAATTTCCTGGCGAACTAAATTCACCGGCAAATTTCGCGGAGAAACCTCGCCGAAGAAGCAAGTTATGGCGGGCATGGTTGTGGTGGCAGGATCGCGACCGTGGAACGCGTTTACTCAAGCAGTAGTTTTGATATTACTTTCGTTTCTCGCTTTCTCCAACGCTTACAGACCAGGAGATATCGTCCGGATGAGCAAGATGGGGCAGTATCATTCTGTTCGTATTCGTCTTTACATATTGTTTAGCGATTGATGCTTTAATTTGAGGGATACTAAGGATCTGTTAATTCCGTGGCAGTCGAGAACCACTTGGCATGATGTGATCGGAAAGCATTGCCCGATCTTCGCCGTGAATCGCGAGGTACTGTGTGTAATATGTTAACTAATTTTGTTGAGTATTTCTTATGGAAATTAGATTGAATCTTGTCTTTCATTTCCGATTTTTAGGTGTTGATTCCCATAGCGAAACCAATTGGCTACACGGGAACAGATCCTTATAAGATGTGAGAATTTACTGTGTTTTTTTTCTTTTTCTGATTACAGTTTAAACGACAATGTTGTATAGCCTTATTTGGTGCTTTGCATTGAGATTGCTGTGTCTTTAGTTTATTTGCCAAGTTCATCACTGGTTTTTACTAGGCTATAGGATAGTATCTAGCCATTGCTGTTGTTGCTGCTCAATGGGAAATGATGAAAATATTGCGATGATTTGCCATTTATCATCAGCTTGTATTAGAGTAAGCCATTTTATGTTCTTCTTTTTTCGTTCTATTTTTTTAGCTGCAGTTTGTGTTCTTCCGATGTCTATGCTGATACGGCCACATCATTTTCTTGTTTTTACATTAGTTATATGTAAGTTAAGAGTTGTTTGGTGTCTATTTTGTGGTTGTGGATGATTAACATGCAGAAAATTCCAAGTTGGAAGTGAGAAATTTCTTATTCACTGGCTCTTGGTGATAAATCGTAAGAGCTCAGAAGTTCCAATGATCGATGTAAATTTGGTATGTTAGCATTGACTAGATGATTTGCTACACAGGAAAGCTAGCAGATTTGCATAACAACAGTTTTCTGGATTTTTGGTGTGGCTTGATTTTGCCTTTGTACAGAGATATTCTGGAGGAGATCTGCTTGGAGTCACAGCTCAAGTTATCGATATGCCTCATAGCTGTACGTAGTACTCCTTAACTAGCTTTATCGTGTGAGATTTAGGTGTCTCCTCTTTGTTACTGTCTTCTCCTGGGCGATATATGACTATATGTTGTCTGGACTACTAATCTGGCTTAACCAGATGTTTATGCCCATATCTGAAAATCACGAATATATGACATATTAGGTGGTAGTTTCTCAAGATTGTGATGCTTGGTTGCTTAAAGTCCGTGTGTAAGGCCTAGTTAACCATAGCTTCGATTTTACACTGGTTTCAATTATTTCCAGAGTCTTACATTATCTGGTGGAAATTAAAACATATTCACCTTCTTGGAGACACTGGGTGTTAATATTTAGGCTGTTTGCTTTATAGTCCCATTTTTTCTTCTGTTACCTTAATGTTTATTGCACAGGCCGATTCATTCCATATGTAGGGTGGCATTACTGAACTAATTGTACCTGAACCATGGTTATGTTAGTAATGGCTTTGATTGTTTCTTGTAAGGAATGAATGTCATACCTTCCATGCTCTGGTTTTGGAATTTGCAATTCTGTTTCCATAGCCGTTGAGTAGCACTCACTCAAATATTAAAAGAAAACATCAGCAGTTTTTCTTAGCTGAGACACTTTATCCATGAACAGATCTGAATATACACCCGGAGATCCGAAAACAGTTCTGGGATCCTCAGCACTGGCCAAAACATATTCTTGTTAGATACACATGGTATGCTAAATTTGTTGACCTATTTTCTCTTTGCACCTTACTAATAAGCTAGTGCAAACAGTTGAGTTACAAAGCTTAAGGAACATAACGTTACTGATATGTTACTGAGACAAAGTATTATGATGCAGGAAGGAGCAGTCAGAGATTGATGTCTCCTCAGGATTTTATGTCCTCTTCGGCTCAGGTAAATCCTTTTTTTCTTGCTATATAATGAATTTAATAAAGGGAAATTAACCTCATACAATGATGTATTCTTATGTTATCTACTTGTGATCAGCTCTCACATTCTCTTTCGTACTCTCCATCTATGTCTTACAATCTTCACGAGAAAAGCTGGCTAGGTGAATGACAATGATGTTCTCTCTAACTCAAACATAGCATATCTTTCTTTCGTGAACTCTAATTCATGAAAATCTTTTTCTAGGTTCGTCAGAGAGACGGTGGTCGAAAGCAGCTCGAATGCTGGAGGAATTGGCAAGGTGGAGTGAGTGTTATAGTCAAGTAAAAGTATGTTGGAGGAATTGGCAACGTGGATAAACTAGATGGGTTTTGTTCCTTTTGAGATTTCACGTCGTTAGTTTTTCTTAAAGAGTTGTTACTTTCACAATTAGAATATGTTGTGACTGGTATAGACTATGCCATTTCATACCAAATTGACTTGCATGCCTTGATTCTTCTAATACCACCATATACCATTTGTCGAACAAGTCGTTAAACGTGGACATAAGTAAGAACAAAAGTGCATACAAGAATGAATTACATGTTTTGATCATATATATATATATATATTGATCTGGCAAAGAAAAAACAAAAAGGAGAGAGATCTGTGCGCAGTAATGGGTTTAGGTTTATTAAGCTTTATCAAACGAAATAAGAAAGTAATACATTAAATGAAACCAACTACCAACTAACCACACACCGACGACTTCTCTCACTTTCATGCATTTGCCCTCTTTGCTCTCCTCTATATAAACGCAAACTCCATTAGCTCTCTTCATTATCCAATTCCATTACTTAATATAAGTGAAACATAAACAGAATCTTAAGACTCATGGAGGGACTCTTAAAGTTGTCAACATTGGTGATTGTGTGCATGTTAGTGACCGCTCCAATGGCGTCCGAGGCAGCAATCTCGTGCGGTGCAGTTGCCAGCAACTTAGGCCAATGCATTAACTACTTGACCCGAGGCGGTTTCATTCCTCAAGGATGTTGTTCTGGCGTTCAGAGGCTCAACAGCATGGCTCGAACCACTCGTGACCGCCAACAAGCCTGCCGATGCATTCAAGGAGCAGCTAGAGCTTTGGGTTCACGACTTAACCCTGGCCGTGCTGCTGGTCTCCCTGGTGCTTGCCGTGTTAGGATCTCTTACCCCATCAGCGCCAGAACCAACTGTAACAAGTAATCTCTCTCTCTACTTATCTCATTAATACCTAAAGTTTCTTTCTTTCTACGTACAACTCACACAAACACAACGACAACACTTGTATATAAACCAATGTCATGTCTTTAATTTGATTTAGAGACAAGAAAAAACTAACCATATAGTCTTGATGTATTTGGTTGATCGCAGCGTCAGGTGAGCATGAACGGGATATACGTCGAAAGGTTTTCATAAAGATAATCGATGAGAGAGAGTATTACAAAATAAAATATCACTCACTGTTATAAGAGTGTTATACCCTTTTTTACTGTTATGTCTTGTTTTTAGAATTTGTGTTTTCATGTCTTTCTCCAATAATGATAATATGTTTTCCATTTCTTAATTATACTTCATTTTGCCACGTTCTGCTTTCAATGCATCGCTTCTTCTGCGCGGTATAATGAACTAAGACCGACACTATAACATAAGCTCTTTTAATACAATTAATCATTATCAATTGACTCAAGCAACGGTCAAAATAATATGATCAATTAATATTAAGACAGTCCACCGGATTTACATAGCATTCATTATATATATTGGCCCTGAAAGAAGATCAAGATGTTCCTTTGGACTTCTCATTCTCTCTATTCTACTCTTTTTTTCTATGGAGAGTGTATAAAAGTACAAGTTGGGAGACTATGAATTGGTTTTCCAAACATAATATAAAGTATAATTCCATTATGAGGGTTTTATCATGCGGGTCAATTTAAGATAAGTTGAGAATGCATACAACTTGTAGAAACCATCCTAGATTTCTCCAAGTCAATGTGACCTTATAGTCTTCAATAGTCCTTTTTATGGTAAACATTCCAAGTCACTTTGGCTGTTTACTTTTTGTTTTCTATTGTATCCTCTTCTCTTGTCGTTTTCATTGATGCCTCCAACTTTGAACAATTTGAAGTTTTTGTCCATTACTTGGACCATTTCCACCATTTGTTTCATAGCTTGAACTACCACTTGCTCATCCTTTTCGGTCCACAAGTCCAAGATCTTCGCCACCTTGTTTGACATGTCCAATTAGTTTTCTATTGCATAACAAAAACTAATTTTCATCTACTGGAAAATAATTTAAACAATCATATACATTTCGAGTATGTCGATATATATTTGATGTTTCATTTATCTCTGGTTCAAGTTTAGATTTATGCATTGGAAAGCAATATATTAACATTGGAATATGTGCATTTCTTTAAAAAAATATTGTTATTCATTAGAATTGCATGCATGAGAACTAAGCATAATTAACGGATACGCATGACATTCATGAGCATTTCCAATTATAAAAACCCCACCGACGATCTCAATAAATTAAAAAGTAACAAAAAAACAAAAAATGGCGTTAGCTCCAAAGATCATCACATGCCTACTCGTCCTTACGATCTACATCGCAGCACCAACCGACTCAAAAATAACGTGTGGGACAGTGACGACCACACTGGCACAATGCGTGGGCTATTTGACAAACAATGGTCCATTGCCATCAGGATGTTGCACGGGAGTTCAATCTTTGAACCAAATGGCTCAGACCACACCTGACCGCCGACAAGTATGTGAGTGTCTTAAATCAGCGGCTGAGGAAATAAATGGCCTCAATACTGACCTTGTGGCCACACTCCCTACCACTTGTGGCGTTTCAGTGCCATACCCCATTAGTTTTAGCACCAATTGTGACACGTACGTTTCCATAACCTCTTTTTTATATTATATTTTTTGCAAGCATTTCTTTCATAGAAAATATCTTGAAACTTCATCATTTATTGACTCCAGATATTATATAAAATTGATTGAATTCGACTAATTCACCGCAGAAAATACATAGTTCAAATTAAATATCCGTTTATATGTTATTCTCTATTTCTATATAAAGATATACCTGATATAAACGATTTTAGAAGAAATTAATTCAACACATAACAATTCTTTTGTACATATATATATAAGTACATTTAGCTAATAAGATAAACTCTAACAATCATAAACTATTGGTAGTAATAATAACAATGAACTCACATTCACACTCATAAAATTAAATTAAAAAACTTGTGATTTTAAAATACAATTCTTATAATTAACATAAGAATGGATAGTTTTTTGACATAAATCAAAAAGTTTTCAAAAGAACAGTTACTAAATTTTTTGTAATTAATTTATAAGTTGGGATAATTCGAAGAGTGGGGTGATTTACTCTTTTTTATATTATGAATGTATGCATAAATCCATTTGGAGTTTCTGTCATATATAGTGATACATGATATAATTTTTTTTAATGCTGCAGCATATCGATTGACGTGTAGAAGAGGTTAGAGATGTACGAGCTACTCAAAGTTGACAGCCTTTAAACCTAAATAAGAAGTATTCTGCTGCTATATATTTCCCATTTTATGACTTTCAAGTCATTCATTATGTAATACACCACTTCATATGGTAATAACGACAAGGATCTCTCTCTCTCTCTCTCTCTCTCTCTCTCTCTCTATTTCTCTCTCTCAAGCATTCTGTACTCTAGATAAACTGAAATGCTAATTAATGGCAATAGTTTGACCTTGGATTGTTGCTTACCGTTGGCAAAAATGCATATACGTAAATGCATGTACTGACACACATGCGTGCGTACAAGAATCATCAGGGATAACAGTTGATTTTTTTTACATTTAAGTGATCAAGACTTCACTGGAAAAGTTGAGATTTACTCACCCACATAAACCCTAAATTAAGCACTCAAAAAAAAAGCATGGGCTATTTTTTTTTTCGCAAGTTCAGTCCAATGATAACATACAAATGGGCACGTCCGCAGTCTAACTAAAACTACATGTGTGCCGAATGTTGGAAAGATAATTAAATTAACACGCGGCTGTAGAAAAGTTGGACATGTCTCCATAATATTAATAGACACATGTTGTTGCAATCAAACAGTTGGGTTTACAGACTTTCTATAAGACAAGGAAATAAATAGTTGAGAAATTTACGAAGAAGTGTAAGGATAGTATTAGAAATATAAAATATAAATTGCCGATTTTGGATTTCTAATTTTTTTTTATCTTGTTTTTTTAGTGTAATGAGGTTTACATTTACTTATTTACTAATATGATATCAAAGCATACTTAACTTTCGAATTAACTTCACATTTTAAATATCCATTTTTAATCCTGAAGAAAATGTATTAGAAATATGATAATCTTTTACTTTTAAACTAGTTTTAGATCTTAGTTAAGTTTACATTTATTAATATATAATTCGGCCTAAATCAAAAGAAGATACATGATGGAAATGATTTTATGGTAAAAGTTGATATATGGTATCTTAAATGAAGAATGTAATAGCAAAATAGTATAATGATATATAACAAATACCATACGAATTTAAACCGGGTTATTATAACGATTTGATTTCACTAACCGGGACGGTCGAACATAACAAATTCACTTTTCAAACACATTAGTACATGACTGAGTTCTCTGGGTGCACAAAAGGGTGCGACGTTATATAAGAAAAGTTTCTACTTGGGCCTTGTAGACTTATATAAGTTAACTATTTGGGCTTATTAAATTTACGGCCCAAGAACTTGTCCGATGGCTCTGTCGAGCAGAAGGACGGTCAAACACCACTAGGCTCTGGGGGTTGATCCAATTTCAGACATGAACAACACGAGCCAGAGCCACCCTTCGTCTCCTCATCGATCTTCATCCTTTCTTTGTATCCTTTAGAAATCTGCCTCTCTTTTCTAATCCTTCGATTGAAGTTTAAGATTGGTGATTTGAAATCGCCTGACTCTGTGATCTGCGAATCTGCGATCGGTTTTGGACCTACTGATACCCTAAAAAATGAGTTTCTGGTGCGGAGGTTCAAATCCGATCAAATCAGGACTGCTACTTGCTTAAATATCAAGCGATCGTGTCGTAATTAGGGTTCCGATGGATAGAAGTTGGGTCTTGTCACTTCTTCTATTGATTTTGTTTGTATCCAATGCTTCGTCTTTGGAGAAATCTCGGGAGCTAGTTGATGAAGAAGCACCAAAGGATAATTCAAATTCAACCACTAAACTAGTAAATCCGATTATTTCTTCGTTTGATCTTATGTAGAGTTTTGATCAATGTGTTATGACTTATTCTATGTTTCTGCTTCAGAATTCTCCATTGCCTAGTGTTACACCCATTGGAGATGTAAAATCCAATGTAACGTCATCAGAACCTCCTTTACCAACAACTAACTCGAGTAATCCTACTCCTAAGGAGCCTAATCGGGTGAGTCCACCTCCGCCACTGCAACTTGAAAATAAGAAGAATGTCACGACGGTATTAAATACAACAGAGCCGATAAGCCCGCCTCCAGCGAATCAAACCGATAGCCAGGATAATGGAAAGTTACCGGCTAAAAATGGGACGGATGTAGATACGAGAAATCCGCCTCCGGCTAAAGATCCTGCTAAGGTGAATGACATTAAGGGCAGCTCAGAGTCTCCCAGCACAGAGACCTGTGCCGGAAAGCTTTACATATGTAGAACTGAAAATTCATTGGTGGCATGCACTTTAAGCATCGAAAAAGGTACATCTACACCTTCTTGTGTAGTCCTGTTTTCTTTGGTTCTCCACAATCTGTATTCAATTTGGCACCTGTAGTGCAGCATTTAAAAGCTTTGAGCTTTCCATGACTGCCAAAGTTTAGAAGAAAAAAAACATGTTCTCGATCGGTGATACCGAGGAGTGAAAATGTATGGTATCCAGGACTATGTTGAACCAGGAGACGTCCACAAAGCTATTAGTTTATCTATGGCATGTACTTTCCCGTTTACAGTACAATGCAATTAGAATGATGTCCATCAAAATAAGTCGTGTTAGCTTCTTGGGTAAAAGCAATAGCAGGTTTTATTTTCAGTGTGGAGAGATGTCCATGAAAACGGATGCACATGAGTAAATGAATACTTGTTGGCTATGGTGGTCTTAATGAAATCATCTGGTTAAGGAATAAATTAGCAGATGCTTTACATTATTGGGAATCCTTGTTGCTGAATCAACGAATCAAACTAGCAGGTGGTTGACATAACATTATTATGTTTTGTTAACATGTGATCTCGATGACATGACACTCTCGTACACACTATTAACTATATCCCCACAATTTGTAGAGTCCCTGCTTTGTTTCTTCTGTTTTTTCTTGCGTAGGTTTTGCTTGAGTTGATTTAAATTTTCCTTCTTAATATGTGTTTTATATTTGCAGGTTCTGCAAAATGGGTGATACTTGTTCAAAACGAAGGTGAAAAATCTTTAAAAGCAAACATTGTCCTTCCAGTTAACCCATTACGAGAGTTGACACTGACGAAACACCAGAGTCAAAGGGTATGTCTTCTACGTGCTTCCAAAGATTTCATTTATAGAAGCGTTATCTTGAACATGTTTATCTCTGAAATTCTGACTCAGAACTATTTTGTGAATCTTTCATGTTACAATGCAAATATTGCCTAAATGGCCAAGTTATTCATGGGTCTAAACGGAAACACCCTTTTGTCACTTACAGAAGCTGACTAGAATTGTTGATCTATGCACAGGTAAACATATCCATTAGTCATGACACTAACAAGATTATACTGGACGCTGGGAAGGGAGAGTGTGTGCTTCACATGTACCCACCAGAAAAAAACACCATATCCATCTACCTTCCCTCATATGAAAAGCTAGTAACGCCCATTAACGGTGCCTATTTCTTAATATTCTCTGTTGTGATTTTTGGGGGAACTTGGGCATTCTGTCTGTGCCGGAAGAATCGCCATGGTGGAAATGGAGTGCCTTACCGTGAGCTAGAATTGAGTGGAGGGTCAGGCTTAGAAAGTGAGTCAGTAGTCCATGATGTGGAGACAGCGGACTGGGACGAGGGTTGGGATGATGATTGGGATGAGAACAATGCTGTGAAATCACCGGGTGGTGCAGCAAATAAAGTCAGCATATCTTCCAACGGATTAACAGCGAGGGCTCCGAGCCGAGATGGCTGGGATCATGACTGGGACGCCTAGATTTTTTGTGTGTTTTATCAGAGGATAGATTACTGTTACTGGAGGCTCAAAACCACCTGCATACAGATTTCCCCAAAGAAGTCAAGACAGAGAAACAGAAAATGGTTAATGTATACGTACATCGCCTATATAAATCTTTTAATTCTTTTTTTACTAAGTTGAAATGTGTCACATTTTGTATTTCAGTCTTCCAAAGAATTTTTGTGTTTTGTTTCCAAATCGTTAATTTCATATTTTGTATCATTTTGTGTATACGAACAAAATTACTTTTGGTACTTTCCATTCCTTTTCCATTCCTTTTCCATTGAGCGTTCTCTTGGAACTTTTTTTCCAATGGCAAGAAGATAATCCCAATTTAATTTCTGTCGTTATTATTACAAACATAAGAACGCTTACATCAGTTACAAAGGCCTATTAGGCACATATACCAATCAAAATTTATCCTTCGATGTTATTCAGAGGATATTATCGTCACTTCATCTACCTCTAATTAATTAAAAGTAGTTATTATTATCATTTAACTAAATTGACGTTTACGCGTTAAAGGAGGCACCAATGCTGTCCGTTTTGTCGTCCTCTTTAACTTCCACTTTCTCTCAGAAGAAAAAAACTTCCGTTTCGTCTCCCCTTAATTAGTTCCCTTTTGCAACTCATTTATCGTTTGTTTTTCCAACTTCTCTCTCCCCTTCACCTCTGTGACTCTGTCTTCTCCAAAAGCTGTCTGATTTCTCCATTTTATGGTATGCTCATTTCTCTGCTTCAGTCACCTGCTACTGAAATTAACTTCATTTTCAACTGTTGAATCGTTTCTTAACGTTTTCCTGGTTCGTTGTCAAATATGAACATGTGCGTCTGGTAAAAGTCAAGCTAGCTCTAGTTTTTTAGATCTCTGAAGTTCTTGTTCTGATTTTTTTTTTGCAGTCCGTAGTTTGATATGTTGTTGATAGATATTTCCCTGGCGCAGCTCTGATCGATGGGGTTCACGGAGGGAAGATTCCGTGTCTCCCTTCTGTCTCTTCTTCTTCTCGTATCTTCTTCTCATTTGATCTCAGCTGCTGATTACTCTCCGACCGATAAAATCCTGTTGAATTGTGGTGGTTCTTCTGATTCCGTTGACACAGATAACCGGACATGGATTCCTGATGTCAAATCAAAGTTCTTGTCTTCATCGGGAGACTCCAAGACATCGCCGGCTGCAACACAAGATCCTTCTGTGCCCGAAGTTCCTTACATGACGGCGAGGATTTTCCGAACCGCATTTACATACACTTTCCCAGTCGCAGCAGGTCGTAAGTTTGTGCGTCTCTACTTCTACCCCAACACATACGATGGTCTCAATGCGACAAACTCTCTCTTCTCTGTCACCTCCGGCTCTTACACTCTCCTCAAGAATTTCAGTGCTGCTCAGACGACACAAGCGCTGACTTATGCTTTCATCGTCAAAGAGTTTATTTTGAATGTGGAAGGTGGAACATTGAACATGACCTTCACACCAGAAACAACACCTTCTAACGCGTACGCGTTTGTGAACGGGATTGAGGTGACCTCAATGCCTGACCTTTACAGCAGCACAGATGGGACTTTGACGATGGTGGGCTCCTCTGTTTCGGTCAACATCGATAACAGTACAGCCCTTGAGAATGTTTTTAGGGTCAATGTGGGAGGGAATGACATCTCGGCTTCTGCTGATACGGGTTTGTTCAGATCTTGGTATGACGATCAGCCTTATATTTTTGGTGCAGGCCTCGGAATTCCAGAGGCTGCTGATCCTAACATGACCATTAAGTATCCTACAGGCACTCCTACCTATGTTGCTCCTGTGGATGTTTATTCAACCGCTAGGTCGATGGGTCCAACTGCTCAAATCAATCTCAATTACAATCTGACTTGGGTTTTCAGCATTGACTCTGGGTTCAGTTACCTCGTCAGGCTTCATTTCTGTGAGGTTTCTTCTAACATCACTAAGATCAACCAACGGGTGTTTACAGTCTTCCTCAACAATCTAACAGCTGAGCCCGAAGCTGATGTGGCTGGCTGGACGCATGGCAATGGAATTGCGTTTCACAAGGATTACGTAGTGAATACTCCACAAGGAATTGGGCAACAAGATCTGTGGCTTGCTCTTCATCCAAACCCGAATAAAAAGCCTGAATACTATGATGCTATTCTTAATGGTGTAGAAATTTTCAAGATGAATACTTCGGATGGTAATCTGGCTGGTCCCAACCCTATACCTGGTCCACAGGTCACTGCAGATCCATCCAAAGTCCTACGCCCTCCTACTAACCAATCCAAGAACCATAAGGCTGTTATTGCTGGCGCAGCCAGTGGTGCGCTAGTTCTTGGCCTTATTGTTGGCTTCTGTGCAATGGCTTCTTACCGCAGACGTAACCGTGGTGATTACCAGCCTGCATGTGATGCAACATCAGGATTGCTTCCATTGTCTCTGTATGGGAACTCACATTCTGCTGGCTCGAAAAAGACGAACACAACTGGAAGTTATACCTCTTCCCTTCCGTCAAATCTTTGCCGTCACTTCTCGTTCGCTGAGATCAAAGCAGCCACTAAAAACTTTGATGAGTCCCGGGTGCTTGGTGTTGGAGGTTTCGGCAAGGTTTACAGAGGAGAAATTGATGGAGGAACTACAAAGGTAGCCATCAAGCGAGGCAACCCAATGTCTGAGCAAGGTGTTCATGAGTTCCAGACTGAGATTGAAATGCTATCAAAGCTTAGACACCGTCACCTTGTGTCGTTGATTGGATACTGCGAAGAGAACTGTGAAATGATCCTAGTGTATGATTACATGGCTCATGGGACAATGCGAGAGCATCTCTACAAAACCCAGAATTCTCCTCTTCCATGGAAGCAACGTCTTGAGATATGCATCGGGGCAGCCCGAGGTTTACACTATCTACACACGGGTGCAAAACACACCATCATCCACAGGGATGTGAAGACAACAAACATCCTGTTGGATGAGAAATGGGTTGCCAAGGTGTCTGATTTTGGGCTTTCAAAGACTGGTCCTACGCTAGACCACACACACGTAAGCACAGTGGTGAAAGGCAGTTTCGGTTATCTTGACCCAGAGTACTTCAGACGGCAGCAACTGACTGAGAAATCCGATGTCTACTCCTTTGGCGTAGTTCTCTTTGAGGCTTTATGCGCACGGCCAGTCTTGAATCCGACACTGGCAAAGGAACAAGTGAGCTTAGCTGAGTGGGCACCATACTGCTACAAGAAAGGCATGCTTGATCAGATACTCGATCCGTATCTCAAGGGTAAGATCACGCCTGAAAGCTTCAAAAAGTTTGCGGAAACCGCGATGAAATGTGTACTAGACCAAGGCATTGAGAGACCATCAATGGGTGATGTTCTATGGAACTTCGAATTCGCGCTGCAGCTTCAGGAAAGCGCAGAGGAAAGCGGGAAAGGAATTTGCGGTAACATGGACATGGATGAAATTAAGTACGATGATGGAAACTGTAAAGGGAAAAACAACGACAAGAGTTCTGATTTGTATGAACGGAACTTGACAAACTCAAGGAGCAGTGGAATAGACATGAGCATCGGTGGTCGGAGTTTTACCAGCGAAGGTTCAGATGGACTCACTCCAAGTGCTGTGTTTTCTCAGATCATGAATCCTAAGGGACGTTAGAAACCTTTTTAAAACAAAAACCGGTACACTACTAAAACCGGCTTCTAATAAAGGAGATGGGTTCGTTTCTTTTTTCTTTAGTTATTTAATATTATTCTCTTTGCTGCAGTTATTAGTTTAGAGTTTTCGACTGTGTACTTTATAGTGCTGCGATGGAGAATGTAAAAAGTAATGTAATTTTTTTCTTCTACAAAACATAAAAAACATGATCGCGTCAATGACTTGATGCACTGTTTATCTACATAACTCTTGTAATGGATGCATGCATCGTTACTAACCTTTACAATCTAATCATTGTGAACAAATTGGGCCCTCGTATGAGTGACATAAACTGCATGAAACTATTGCAAAATTGGAGATTGGTTTGTTATATCTATAAAACGAATGTGTAAAGTAAAACTGCCGCACAAATTAGTAAACAAGGTCAAGTATTTCTACCCGACATCACAAATAATCTACAAAACAACAAAGGAATTCCACAATAGTTGTAATGCCGGTGTCTTTTCTTGCAAATTTTTATATTGTTTCGTTTTAAGAGCAAAAAAAGCTCAAAGTAGTATATTTATGTTGATCAATACAAGAAACATTTCAAGAAAAAACAAAAATCAAAGAGTAGAACATTTCTTTTTTTTTTCTTATTGTTTTTTCTCTTTCATTGCATAATAATAATAATTTAAAAGAGTTAGTTTCCCAAGCAACTCTTGTTATAATCTACGAAAATAGGAAAAGACAGAGTCAAAGAGGAGAGAATGGTTCAGGAGGGGAGTCGAAAGCATTGTCGAAGACGAGAGAATGATTAGATTCATCATCAAGGTTAAGTAGCCAGTTAGTATCCTTCACATCTTTAACATTCAATAGTGCATCATAACGAGCACTATCGTTGTTCTCTGTGTTTCCTTCTTTCGTTAAGCTTTTTCCTTCTTCCTCTTCCTGGTTGCTGCTGCTGCTGCCTTCACTATCACACCGCTTTCTTAAAGAAGAAGATCGAATGCTGTGTGGATACAACATTGTGCTTGAAAACGGATTTGTACCCACTTTCCCATTTCGTGAGACATCCTGCAAATGAAACGACACTAGCTAGTATCATGAAGCAAAACATCATAACATTTTGTTGCTATATATTGGGACAAGAATGTTACCAAGTGATTGTTAGCAATTTGAACCGAAGCTTTTGACAGTTTTCTTCCAGATCTCGTTGAATCCGCAACAGCTGCAGTTGCCTTTATAGACTTCTGTGAGACGCCTGAAAATGTAGGAATGAGAGAAGAAGCAGAATGCCCTTTAGGCCTCGTTCTGTTAACATCCGGTGAGGTGTTCCGTTTTGGCGAATTCACGTTCCCTGTGGTTCCCACTGGTCTACCAAACGCTAGAGTGACTGTTTCTTTCACTCTTGGAGGTGTTGGTGAAACTGATGGGCGTGATGACACAGACGCAGAACGTACGTTGCTCTTACTCGACGGTGGAACTGAGTTTGGTGTAATCAACGGCTTTGATCTTGGAGTCAACGATCTTGGTCTTTGAGCATCTCCTGCTATTTTAAAGGTGGGAATCGTTGAAGTAGTTTTACTGATTCTTGAAGGTGTTGAAGATCTTGATTGTGTTTTGCGTGATACAGGTGTTAAAGATCGAGAGACGGTTCTCTTTGGAGATGCAACCGAAGCTGAAACTGAAGCTGTTGTTATCTTCTTAGGGACCGAAGAGGATCTGACAATGGGAGAGATGCGGGCAATGTTGGAAGGACGTATCGTTGAGTTGTTTCGAGTTGGTTTTGAAGATTGATCGCTCTCGCTCTACGCCAAAAAAAATATTAAAGATCACACCAAAAGTAAACATCTTTAGTTAAAGTATAACCAGCATACCCTTGAACCAGCTTTTGTAGTAGAAATGGACTGAAGCTTCGAAGTTACGTGTCTAGCTTCTAGAACCAATCTAGAAAGAGTTCCTAATGGAACTTCAGGAATGGTATAAAGCCTAAGCAACAAAGATCATAACTTTGTTACATTAATTTTCTATATGAGGAATATTCTTGTAAAAAGAATCACTACATTCAATAACTTACGGGTCATTTCCATGTTTCTTTTCATCATCGGCTTCACTCTTAGCAGTTTTAGCTCGTTCCAAAGAAGGTCTTCCTGGTTTAAGCAAAATTGCTGACCAAATAGAACATGCTACATCACGTTAATATGGAAACAACAATATTTGATTGAGACAGTTTTTTTTTTTTTTAAATGGTGCATATTTATCTTATTATCCTTCATCCTACAAACTAGTTAACGTAAATTAGTTATTTCTAAACATGGCCGTAACTAGCAAAAAAAATGCTTAAAAAGATATCAATTTGTCTTGGACCTTACGTTACACCAATTTATTTTTTTAGGGTTAGTTCTCGGACATGGCTAGATATACAGCTCTGCTTCAGAAGCAAATTGTGAAAACAATGAACAACGATTTGTTTTAGAAGCAGAATGCAAGAGAATCTATACAAATTAAACACAAGTCAATGGAGAGATGATACGTACAATCCAAAGAAGTTAGGCCACCACGGTTGACTGAGAAGAGATGCAAATTCTCGTCGGCATCTCCAACGACGTAATCATCGGGGCGATTGCTTTTTCCGGAGAGAGACTTTTTCAGACTCCGATCGCTCATCGGCGGTTTACAAACTGGACAGAAAGAAGATTGAAACTGAATTCAGATAGAGACAAAACAGAGAGAATTTTTTTTTAAAATTAATAAAAATAAAGGGAGTTGACAAAGAAAAATATGTTTTATAAGATGGTTAGTGGGTGAAGTAGTTATGTTTTTATGGGAAGAGGCATTTTTCATTTCGTGTGGTTTTAGTTTTTGTGTCGTTTTCTTGTAAATTTGTAATATTTATTATATAAAAAAATCAAACTGCGTAGAACACGAGATAAGGAAATGGGAACATATAAACTCAACTGGAATTGATTTAATTATCTTATGTTGTGCAAGCATACGTGTCGAAATATTATACACAGAATTAAATTAGTTTATCTAACTGTTGGATTTATTTGATACGACAAGAACATATAATCTAAAAGTGATACAAATTTGATGAAATACATGTTAAAGACATACATGTAAATTATATCCAAATCCAGATGCAAGGTAACAAATAGTTAAGGATAATACATATATAATCATTTCCATTAGAGAAACTGTTTTCAAAGAATGTTCAACTGAAGATCAGAATAACCTACTCGTGCCTTGTGTCTCTCAAACAGATCCTTAAGCGATTCCACAAACTGGCCATGTAACTTAGCAATCTGAGATGCACAAAAACAACACCATAAGCTGATGAAATGTTCAACTTTTAAGAAGCATTATTCACAGTATCCAAATCTCAGTTTCATTCTACAAGAAAATATAACCTCTTCATCGGTTGGCTTTAGAGTTTTTGTAACTTCGATTGGTTTACCAACCACCACGTGCATAGGATGTCGATATGGTATTGGGGATCTACACAAGAAATGTGAATAATTTACCTCTTTCAAGTGTTTATAGGCAAAATGTAACACTATCAAAGTAAACAGAGACATACGCTTACCCAAAAACTCCCCAGAAGCAGATCGGAGTAAACCTTATTGCTCTTGATAATTTCAAATAGAGGTTCCAATCCGGCTTCCACCATTTGTACACACGTGACTGCAGAAGAAACAAATACATGAAAAATAAAACTTGAAAAGCAGAAAAATTACAATATCCGAACCATGCATCTGACCAACTAAATTATGTTTTGGGTTTCAATTACGTGAAGACAACAACTACATAGAGCATAACATTTTTGTGAGCAGCTCTTCTTTCATTACCTGACCAAAGCAGAAAACTGGAACTAGAGGTGTCCCGTGTTCCATGGCTACGCGCACAAATCCTCTTCTCGATAAAAGGAAGACGTTCTGCAATGTGAGAAACAGAATGTTGCAGGAGATAACAAAATATAAACAGCTAAATCTCAAATATTTTAAACTTGTAAATTTTCCAAGTAATCCGAATCCTACAGAACAATATGATTTCATCAAAGCACAAGTGAATGCGAAAAAGTGAGCTAGATTAAGGCAAACCTCAACACCATGTTGCATGTGAAACGTTTCCTGCACACCACCAGGTACGAGGATACAGCTATAGCCAGAATCCAAAAGGGAAGTGAAATTCTTCCTAGAAGCAGGAGTGAGCCCTAACCATGTCCATATGTGCCTTAAAAACGGTGTGTAGAAAACCTAACATCATTTTTTTTGGCAAAAGAATGAGTTTTGGGGACAAATTTAAGGATACACAGAAGGGATCTAAATATTAAGCACAGCATGAACTCACAGCAGTGCTGGCAAGAACTTTGATGTTAGGAAGAGGCATAAATCCTGTAAGATCAGCAAGCGCAACAGCTCCTATCGGCCACACCGAATGTGGTTCATAACCCAAAACTGTAATAGTCAACGGTATCACAAACCCATCTTAAAAGCTTGAAACTTTGGAGAAAGAAGAAGATTGAGACAGACCATAAGAGCGATTAGGCTGAAAAGCTTCATAATCCTCAACATGAAGAGTAACTGGGAAATAAGTACATGCGTGCTTACAAATATACCTGGAAACAAAAGAAAAAAAGAGAGATGAATCTGAGAACGAATGGAGATATAAGCAGAGAAAAGAAGAGAAAAAAATTTACCTAGCGAGCATACGACCGTACTTACTACGATCATCGATTGGAATGAAGATAAACAGAGAAAGCAAGCCCAAGACCCTGAAACAGAGGGTTTAAAAGAGTTTGGGACCTGTAAAAAGAAAGGAGATAGATAGAAAGAGAGAGGGTACATACAGGAGAGTTAGAGAACGGGGAAGGAAAATGAGAGAAAAGAGAACAAGAACGACGTTCAAGTGAATGGCGCCAAGCCAGATGGTTATGGCGGTCACGGAGTGGAACAGGTTTGAGCGGAAATGGTCCTCAGCTCTGAACTCTCTGAATCCAACCATATCGCCAGCTCAGGCTGATTCTTTGGTTTGTCCGCTTGACAAACGAACAACGACGGTGAATCACCTAGATCTTTCTTCTTCTCTCTCGCTCTCTATTTCTCTGGCTTAGGGGATCTAACCTATGACATGGTTAAGAGAGCCCAAACAACCACTCTTTAACAACCCATCTTTAAAGAGCCCACACAAAAAAAGACATATTTATTTTTGGGCCATCTCTTGCAAGTTCATTTGATTTTGTAATCGTTGTTCACACATTTCGCAAGTGCATGTCTTTTAACAAGTTGAATTTGCACAGCAACTAATTGAACAGATGGTGATACTACTACCATCAGTTTCAGCCGCAGGAATATCAGTAATGGCATACTGAACTCTATGGTTGCTTGTTGAAACATGACACATTGCTAGAATTACAAAAAAGAAAAATCAAGCGGGTAATATATAGTGAACTGCAAAAGCCAGCTCCTTTGAAAATGCAGAACTATGTTCAGAGTATGTGAAGGATAACAATGTCACTCTTAAGAGTTGCAGAGAACACAAAGAGTTTTAGCGATATCCATCTCTTTTATCTTGTTCCTCAGCTTCCCTGTTGGCAGCTTCAACGGATTTGTACCAAAGGAATACCTGCAGATAAAACCCACTTGTTCAGCTGATCAACCGACACAAAGATCAAATAGGCAAAACAAGATAAAGAGAGATAGAGAGAAGGAACTCACTGAAGTGGGGATTCCAGTAAAAGCAAAGAATCCAAGCACTGGAGTATAAAAGATGTTGTCCGAGTCCAAGACCCCGAACACTGGATTCTTACTCGTGTACTCGAAAATAGAACCAATCTACAGTGACCAAATATGCATAAAGATAAGGTCTTTGATATGAATCGGTAACCAAAAGACAGAGAGAGAGAAAGAGAGAGAAAGGAATCATACTGCAGCAATGGCAGTAATCGCCGAGGCTAGCAGATAAACATAAAAAGGAATCTCAAAGCTCTCTTGAGACGTAGAAGAACGACCTTCATCTCTAGCCCAAGGAGGTGGCTCATCTGAGTCAGGATTCGCCCAAGACGGTTGACTTTCTTTAGATTTTCTGGATCCCTCCGTCGCAGCCGTCACGACCCATCTCCTCACTGTACTACGTTCGTAGTGCAGCAACTGACCCATTAGGTTCCTCTTCGCGGCCAGATGATAGCCAGGAAATGATGATTTGGTGGGTGAAGGGTTGCAACACTCATCACCATGGCTCAGACAAACAGTGATCGGAAGGGACGGCAGAGACGCGGCCATTTACGCTTAAGAAGAAGAAGGGCACTCAACTTTGGTCTAAAACAGATTCTCAAGCGGTGAAACGATTTTCAGCCACACATTGTAGTCTATCTGTATCTAGCATCCTAATGTGGATGACGGACACGTGGTGATCCATTTTTTTCTTTGAACATAGTTTTGATTAAGTTGAAAAGACACAAGAAGTGAGATTCACAGAACAACTCTTAAGTTTTGTTACATGTTATACTATTCAAGGTTGGTTGTATACATATGAATGGGCCAGACGAGACAAATGCTAGCTAAGAATCAAGGATCAACTAAACCTTCCATTACAACGAGTCTGTCCAACAGCTCAAGTTTCTCATCTTCAAGTGCTCTAACCTCATCCTCGACTTCCTTTAATTCTCTCTCCAATGCGAAGCTGTCTTCCTCTAGCAGCAAATACTTACGCCTCAGTGCTCTGTACTCGTTTCCGGAAGATGAATCTGAATTAGACATCTCGGGTTGATAGGAGATCGCATAAACCTGGTCCGATTTGCTCCTCAATGAAGCCCTTTTCCCGATTCGTGGCGGTAATTGTTGGGCCAAAGTTTTTTTCGGAGTAGGGTTCTTCATCTTTCTATTTGCCTCTAAAAACGGTGGAATCCTCGGATTTTCCATTTCTGCGCAGATAAAGAAAAATAACAAATCTTGAGGTCTTTCAATACAAGATCAAACACACAAAAAAAACGAAGGGAAACCATCAAAGAATTCAACGATATCGATCAAAGACAAACACGCAGAAGCAGAAATTAACCATAAAGTCTTTGAAAATCGGAACCCACTGTAGATTCATGGAGTATGACTTACCTGTAATTCGCGTCTAGGGTTTCACCCGACCTCCTCGGAGAAAGAATTGGGAAAGCAATGTTATAAAATTGCGGGAAGAAGATTGCGTCGGATCGGGTTTTATGAGTTTTATATACTTGTAAACCGTAAATATCCGTTAAAACCAAAGTATAACCGGCTGTTAAAGCAAATGGTCCAATAATTTTAAAACTCGTCAGAGGCTGAGATATTAAAAGGTTTAGATGGGCCTTCCGGCTAATCGCCATTTGTTTACCATGTGGGAGACACTAAACTAGAGGTTTTCAAAACTCAGACTGAAGCTCACGTGTTGTACGCGTGTTTAACTAACGCAGGGGGTGAAACTGTATGCAATTAGACATCAGTCAGGGTGTGACGAAAAAACTGAATCGAACCAAACTAAACCAAATTTCTATATTGATATTGTTTAATATTTTATGGTTAATTTATATTACTTTTTTAAATATTTAATACAAAATTATTTATAAAAGTAACTTAATCTATATTTAGAAACACAAATAAGGAGATAAGTTTTGGAAGAATGACACTTACTATTTGGGAAATTACAGAAAATATAAAGAGTAAGTGATTTTTTTGCGAACAGAAGAAGCGATCAAAGGAGAGAGCCAAAGTTTGTTGTCACATCCCGCTTTTATTTCTCTTCTTGACCAAAACTAACTTTCTTTCTCCCAACGTTATTACCATTTCTCAAATGCTGCTTACTTCTGATTACTCACTTTTAATATTTCTTTTCTATTTGTCAGGAAACAAACACAAATCATCTTGGACAACTGTAATAACCATCAGATTAACAACTTTTGTTATATTCCGTTCTCTCTTTCGCAGTTTGTGAAAGGACAAAGAAGAAAACCATGATGTTTTGTCAACTGGATTATTGATCGTGGGAAGTAAAATAGCTTAAAAAAACAAAAGATGAGGAGCGTAGTGCTTGTTGCTTTAGCCGCTGCAATAGGAAATATGTTGCAGGGCTGGGACAATGCCACCATTGCAGGTGTCTCTCTTTCTTCTCTTCTTGTGTTTCATTCTTTACGAATGCAAAGATTGATGATGATTAAATTTTGGTGGCAGGAGCTGTAATCTACATAAAGAAAGAATTTCATTTGGAGAAAGAACCAAAGATCGAAGGACTGATCGTTGCAATGTCTCTCATCGGAGCCACTTTGATCACAACTTTCTCTGGTCCTGTCTCTGACAGAGTAGGAAGGCGTTCGATGCTTGTACTCTCTTCTCTTCTATATTTTCTGAGTAGCCTCATCATGTTTTGGTCTCCCAATGTCTATGTCCTGCTTTTCGCGAGGCTGCTTGATGGGTTTGGGATCGGTCTCGCTGTTACTCTCGTCCCTATCTACATCTCTGAGACCGCACCTTCTGAAATCAGAGGTTTACTCAACACTTTCCCACAATTCTGTGGATCCGGTGGGATGTTTTTGTCCTATTGTCTTGTTTTTGGGATGTCACTTCATGAATCTCCCAGCTGGAGGCTGATGCTAGGAGTTTTGTCAGTCCCTTCTATCCTCTACTTTGCACTTGCGGCTTTCTTCTTGCCTGAATCTCCAAGGTGGCTTGTCAGTAAAGGTCGGATGGATGAAGCTAGACAGGTGCTGCAGAGACTCCGTGGCCGAGAAGATGTTTCAGGTTTGTCTTGATGAACCCTAAAACCTCTATATGGATCTAACTTAGACTAACTCGTTGTGTGATCTAGGCGAGCTTGCTCTGCTGGTTGAAGGCCTTGGGGTGGGAAAAGACACGTCGATAGAAGAATATGTGATTGGACCAGACAACGAGGAAAGCGAGGGCGGACATGAACTGCCAAGGAAAGACCAGATAAAACTATACGGTCCAGAGGATGGACAGTCATGGATGGCTAAGCCGGTAAAAGGACAGAGTTCTTTGGCATTGGCGTCCCGACAAGGAAGCATGTTACAGCGTGGCGCATCCCTCGTGGACCCAGTTGTCACTCTCTTTGGTAGCATTCATGAGAAACTTCCTTCTGAGAACATGGACGCATCATCACGCAGCATGGTCTTTCCCAATATGGGAAGTATACTGGGAATGATGGGAAGGCAGGAGTCTCAGTGGGATCCAGAGAGCAACAATGAAGACAGCTCTGACCAAGATGAAAACTTGAACAGTCCTCTGCTTTCTCCGCAGACCACTGAGCCTGATGAATGCAACCAGCGGACTGTTGGGACCATGCAGAGGCGACAAAGCAGCCTGTTTATGGCAAACGGGGGTGAGACAGCCACAGCTACAAGCATAGGCGGTGGATGGCAGTTGGCATGGAAATACAACGACAGGGTTGGTGCAGATGGTAAAAGAGTCAATGGAGGGTTCCAGAGGATGTATATTCACGAGGAGACTGCCAACAACATTGGCTTTTCCCGGCGTGGATCGCTTCTCTCCTTCCACACAGAAGCTGGTCTTCCTGATCAGGAGAATGGATATATTCAGGCTGCTGCACTTGTGAGCCAAGCTTCGATGATTCCTGGTATTAAAGGCGAGACTGCAATGTTGCCACAGGAGGTTAAGGCTGGTCCAGGCTGGAGGGAACTAAAGGAACCAGGTGTGCAGAGAGCGTTGATTGTTGGAGTTGGGCTTCAGATACTGCAACAGGTAATGTTTATCTTATTTTGTTTTTTGTCTCTCAAATGTAAAAAAACACATAACAAATAAGAAAGTAACACAAAGGAAGGGAAGAATGTTTGCAGTTTGCAGGAATAAATGGAGTGATGTATTATACACCTCAAATATTGGAAGAAACAGGCGTGTCGGGCCTTTTGAAACACCTCGGAATAAGCGCAGAGTCTGCATCACTCCTCATAAGCTGTTTGACCACACTCTTGATGCTTCCTTGCATTCTTGTTTCCATGAGGTTAATGGATGTATCTGGGAGAAGGCGAGTTCTCTCTGCATTTGCTTCTCTTTTTAGCTGGATGGGTGACAAATATGAAAAATGTAACAGTACCAAAACGTGGTTGCAGGTCTCTGATGCTTTCCACAATCCCCATTCTAATACTGTCGCTGATAACGCTGGTGATAGGAAGTTTGGTGAAGTTTGGAGGCACGGTAAACGCATTGATATCAACCGCTAGTGTTATGGTATACCTAAGCTGTTTTGTGATGGGTTTTGGGGCAATCCCGAACATCCTCTGCTCAGAGATTTTCCCCACCTCTGTGCGCGGTCTCTGCATCACCATCTGTGCCCTCACTTTCTGGATCTGTGACATAATCGTCACGTACACTCTTCCGGTCATGCTGAAATCCCTTGGCCTTGGGGGAGTCTTTGGCATTTATGCATTTGTTTGCGCTGTCGCCTGGGTTTTCGTGTACCTTAAGGTACCTGAGACAAAGGGAATGCCCCTTGAAGTTATCTCTGAGTTCTTCTCTGTCGGTGCAAAACAGCAAGACGCTACAGCTTCATTTCTCTCTGATGGCTGACTTTCCTTTCTCTGTTGCCTTTTTCAATTTTCCTGCTGTATTTCAACAAGTTAATAATATCAAATCCGTACCATTGGCTTGGGCTTCTTTAATGCTTCCCCAGGCTACGTAGAGGCTTTCTTGGCTTTCTGATTCTGTAGCTGCAAATTGCGAGATTTTTTCTTTTGTAACCACGAGATGAGAAGCAGAGTTTTTAGTTTTCTGTTGTACATCTTCAGTGACATTAATCCAAAACAGCATGAGATCAAATACAAAGAGAGTTTTATTTCAAATGCAGCAACACAGAGGGAATAGTACATACTAGAGCTATAATGATGTCTCTCTGGTGCATTTAATTTGCTGGAAACCCTTCAGCTGCAGGGACTTGAATAAGTTACTTAAATATCTCCAAGCTGCCTTTCCCTTGAGGACCGAGCCTTGACGTCTTCTTCTTTCTCTTTGACAAAGGAGATAAAGGAGTGGATACGTGCGGATGGTGAGGTTCTTCTTCTTATTGAGCCCTCTGCTTCTTCAGGACAGTGTCTTCTGAACTGACGTATCATCAACACTGTATACACTGCAAGAGCAAGAGCGCATGCCACTCCACACACCACAAACAATCCCCAAAAGCTCTTAAGCTCCAACCTATCCACTTCTATCTCTGCACCTTGCAAGGAACAAGCTTTCCTTTGCAGCCATTTGTCTCGAATTCTCTGCAAATCTCCATTTTCTGATAGCTGCAGAATCGCCGTTGAAACATCAACCGCCAAAGGCGAGTTACGTGGGAATGCCTGAACAGTGGGAAAGAAAAACACTATCAGTTCTAAATAGGCAACCGTTTGTCATCAAACTAGTTGGAAATCGTTTAGATACAGTGACAACAGACTCAGAACGGTACTCACAAATCCCCAACCGTTTTTTGTGAACTCTTGACCAACTATGCTGAACTCACATCGGTTTGAGAGGAAAAGCTCTATGTAAGCACGTTCATCAACAACAGCAGCAACACCACCTTTTCCTGGACCATCTCTCAGGGCTTTATCGTATTCCTCTGGAGACCGAAGAGGGACCAATCTTGACTCATGGATACTAAGCTCGTTAACCAGATAGTTTCTGACAAACGACCCTTGTGGATATCCAATAGGATCATTGTTTGTTTCCAAAGTTTCTATGCCTTTAATTGGCGAAGACAACTGATGAACTGTAAGGATTGATGTGAGGCTCGCGGTATAACTTGAGTTGATTATAAAAACTACGAATAGCCATATTAGCAGCACTATTCGTCCAAGGTTGCTGATTGTTGTCTCTCCTGTATAAGTTTAGCAAAAAACATTGAAAACCCTATGCCAGATTTAAAAATGCAAACCAACTCAGAAATACTGGTGAGTGGGGAGAACACTTACTATGCGAGAAGAAAAGAGTTGAAAAGCTGAACCTGCAAAACAACAAAATATTTCAGAGAGAAGACCTGAAAATTTGTAGTGTTTTGAATTTAGTCCATCCAGATCCAGTTGGAGCTTATTCTGTTTTCACCAGAAAGTAGTGATGACTTGTGTACGAGGAGGGCCTCGAAACTCTTCGTTGTGTTTATGCTCCAGAAACCAAATTATTGCACCGACTATGAGGAAAGAGACAGCTGCAATAAGCCACATCTGGGGAGTGAACGGCCTCAAAAACGCCATTGCACTGGAACCCAACTTCCGAACAGGAGCCACCACCACTAGCCCTGACTCCACATACGGCTGAGTGAAATCTGCCATTTTGGTTCTCTCTGTTATGATGGTGATATCACCAACACCTGCATCGTAGACCTGTGTAAAAGATGTTTGAGCCTCAAAACATGTAATTATCACTCACCAACAAAGAATGCTTATGAACTCACCCCAGCTGTTATCAAGCGCACTAGCTCAGTGTTACTTGGATTGTCATGGCCATTCCCAAAAGCTACAAGCTCGAACGGGACTGCATATGGTAATAAGTTGAGAGCGGCAATGAAGACATCAACACAGAAGCCAGTAATGACCCCATTGCTTTTAACCGAGACAACCTCTTCGAACCTGTAACGATTTGGAACTCCAATTCTCAAATGCCTTCCATTGTTAGAGAACACCCATCCACGAGGATTTTGTGTTGTCTGTCCTGGCCAGACAACACTATGAAGCTTCTGTCCCGAAGAAGATGTGTTCTCCAGTCCGTCAGGCGGCATCACAGACAAGCCTAGATGATTATACCAGTAACCAATGGTCATGTAACCAGTGCCAATTACATTAAGCACATCAAATGCTGGATTTACAAGGTTCCTGTCTTTAGTAAACTTCATCCTACCAGTTAAGCCGATTCTATCAACTTGTAAGATTCTCTCAAGAAATTCCGTTCCTCCATCAAATACTTTCAGAGCATCAAGGTGCAATTTTCCGCCCTTTAATTCAGATATAATCGGATTATTCGAAAAGGAAACGTTTCCACCTCTCTGGAAGAAATCATCAATGGCGTGAGCAAGCAGCCAGACAGTGTCATAAGCATATAATCCATAAGTGCTCAGTCCAACATGAGTTAAGTTATGCCACCTTTGAACAAAGTTCTTCTTCATGACAGAGTTGGGAGTGTGCAGGCGCAGTGCAATGACCCCTTGAATGTTATTTGAGGTGTCCATGGGAAGTGGAGAGACTGTATCAATGATAGTAGAAAGCCAGTTGGTAGCAATCCACACGTAACCAGTGCTCATCATACCAAGATACTGAGCCACACTGAAAACCTCTAGGCCCCAGGTGAAAGGAGCATGGACAACAATGATCCGTGACTCACTCAAAGCTACCTTAATCAGCATATTAGTGATGTTCTCACTGGTAGGTTCGGGGGGCAAAGCTGCTTTGTATGAGATTCTGCAGCGCTTCTCTGCTAACTTGTCTCCCAAGGCAGCTACCCCATTTCGGCCATAATCATCATCCCCATATATTGCTATAACCTCTCTCCAACCATAGAAGTGAACAATGTCTGCTATGGCGGCCATCTGAAAGAGATCATTTTGTGAAGTTCTGATGAAGAAAGGGAACTGAAGAGGAGACATGGTAGGGTCTGTGGCAGTGAAGGATAGTATAGGAATCTTTAGTTCTGTTGCAACGTGAGCTACTACACGGGCAGTTGTTGATCTCTGAGGCCCAATTATAGCCACTGTCTCAGACTCCATGAACCGCAGAGCTTTAAACGTGAAACAAACTAATCAGTCAGTAAAACAGGTATGAGGATACTCACATGTTGTAGTATTGGAAACTAAAGTAGATAAGAAAGTTATGCACGCCAGGCAAATGAAACAGCGAGCATAAAACGTTTGAATCAAACTTAAAAAGAGAGAAAGCCTGTTTTGATATCCGTAAACAAAATAGAAAAAGGAAATAAGGGAACTTGGACAGAGTAAAACAAATAATAATAATCCCAACAATAACAGAGCAGTCTCGCTTACGTTCCATGATGCTCATGAATCCATTCCAATTTGTGTCATGCATGATGATCCTGAGTCTAGTGTTGTTAAGAACGTTGGGGTTGGCATTCACGTCTTCAACAGCAGCCTCCATAGCAACTTTGATGACTCTACCGATGAGAGAATTGAATGTGAAAACCGAGCCAATGTTCACAACTTGGGGTCTCGCAGAGACATTCGTGGTGTGTCCTTGCAGAAGAATTGCATAGCAGACGATCAGAAGCAGAAGCCGCTTCATCTTCTCAGTTTTAGCAGCTCCCTGTTTCAGAAAGTAAAAGAGGGAGGAAGGTCAAGCTGGAGCCACTGAAGTCACCACCGTTACAAATCCAAGCGTAAATGGAACTGAAAGCATAAAATGGAAAGTTGAAGGAAAAAAATATGCTTGACATGTTGCTTTCTCATTGAGTGTGAGAGAATGGTGGAGCGAGTAATTGAGTGCCTATTTAGTAATGTAGAAAGTGGAGATCCTTTATTAATGGAGTTCACAGATTCGTCTCTCACACACTCATATCCTTCAGTCGCAGTGGAACCAAACCAACACTTCATCTACGATCTGTGGCATCTTTCCCTAGCCCACTCTCTTTCCCATATGATTACTTCACATAAACTCAGAAGCTCCCTTTATACCAAACACACCACTCAGATTTTGCACACAAAAAAAATCTCGGTTTTTGCCCATATGTGTTAGTGCGCCAAAAAAAACTTCTCAAGTCAACACCTTTTGCATTCTAACCCCCAAAAAAGCGAAAGTTACAATTCTATTGATGTCTAGTTGTACTAGGATAGAAACAGAGATTCAAAACATCAAATTTCTTTATAATCTCTGTTAATTAGAAAGAAATAAAAAATTCGGAGTAGCAATGGAAAGAGACGGAGATCTAAGTATACCATTAGGGCTTTCGAAATAGATTCAAAGGCTGATCAAAATTCCATAGTCTTCGGATGAAGAGGCCAAGCAATTGGATTGTGTGAGGGTAAAGCCTAGACACAACCTTCATCTCTCTCTGAAGCTTCTGTGCATACTGTACACTGCTCTGTGACGGAAGGGGAAAAATACGAAATAAAAAACTATTAAACGATTCATTTTAATATTAAAATTGTAAAATAAAATAAAAGTTGGATTGGGAAGCACGCGTGGCAGCCAGAGCGCTAATTGGTGAGTAAAATAAGGAGGGAGGCAAAAATGCTATTTTTATATTTAAAGAGATGATTCTGAAGAAAAGAAAAAAGGCTGATCGGAAACTGGAAATGGCACCGGTGACGGATGTTTCGCCGATGGTTAACAATATGGAGGTCGGAGAAGACAAAATGTCGCACCTCAGCTCCTCCGGCAAACCTCCAAGGAATCTCTCTGCAATGAGCCAGTGCGACAGCACTGCTTGGTTGACCGATTCCGTTGGTTCATCTCTTCTTTGCTTTTTTTTCTGTCCTCCTCGAATGCTCGCAGTTGAAATTTCGCAATAGCACTTAAAAATGAGAAAAATGTAGCTTATATCTCGATCGGAATCTCTTTACCTAATCAATGAGATTTTGGGATTCAAAAGCAATTCCAGGGTTAAACTTACATTGTGAAATGAAATGGCGCAGGAAGGAGACGAGAGTATTGGTGCAAAATCTCCGGAAGGAGTAAATTCCAAATTCCAGCCTGCTTTCAGATCTGGAAGTTGGTCGGATAAAGGGCCAAAGCGGTCGATGGAAGACGAATTCATCTGCGTCGATGATCTCAAAGAGCATATTGGATCATCCACTGGAGCTTTCTATGGGGTATATATAAAAGATGTTGAGATCTGATAATGGAATTACAAATTATGCTTGAAATGTGTTTTTGTGAAGGTGTTTGATGGTCATGGAGGTGTTGATGCTGCATCGTTCACAAAGAAGAACATTCTGAAACTTGTAACGGAAGACAAACATTTCCCAAGCAGCACGAAGAAAGCAACAAGGAGTGCCTTTGTGAAGACGGATCATGCTTTGGCCGATGCTTCTTCTCTCGACAAATCCTCAGGCACCACTGCACTCACCGCTCTCATCTTGGACAAGACAATGCTGATTGCAAACGCCGGTGACTCCAGAGCCGTGCTCGGAAAACGTGGCAGGGCCATTGAACTATCAAAGGACCACAAACCCAACTGCACTTCCGAGCGGCTGCGTATTGAGAAGCTTGGAGGTGTTATCTACGACGGCTACCTTAACGGGCAGCTCTCTGTGGCTCGAGCTTTAGGAGATTGGCACATTAAGGGAGCCAAAGGTTCACTATGCCCGCTCAGCTGCGAGCCTGAGCTGGAGGAGATTGTGCTGACAGAGGAGGATGAGTTTCTTATAATGGGCTGTGATGGACTCTGGGATGTGATGAGTAGCCAATGTGCAGTGACAATGGTGAGGAGGGAGCTGATGCAGCACAATGACCCTGAGAGATGCTCTCAAGCACTGGTCAAGGAAGCCCTCCAACGCAACAGCTGTGATAATCTTACCGTAGTGGTTGTCTGTTTCTCGGCTGAACCGCCTCCTCGGATTGAGATCCCCAAGTCGCATAAGAGGAGGAGCATCTCTGCGGAGGGATTGGATCTCCTCAAAGGCGTTTTAAATGATTTGTGAAGGAACTGGGAAAATTGAAAAGGTAAGACGAGACTTGCTTGTGTGTGATTTTTCTCTGGTTTTCCAAAGTTTTGATTCCATTATTCTTTTTGTAAGGAGTTTTACCATTTTTTTTTGTACCGTAGATCTTATCATACTCAAATGATTAATAGTTGTCACAAATACAAAATTATTCTTACACATGAAATGAACATTTCACAACTGAAGCAACTCTCACAGCATCATGCATTTTGGACTCGGAGATCAATGAATTCTCTTTCTTTGCGATCAATTAAAGTTTTGAAGATAGGTCCATATCGTTCAAAGAGTGCCAGTTAGGTCGGATAATAAAAACGTCTTTGATCATCTCATAAGAACTCAACTGTAATTCTCCTGAATCAAATCAACAAACTTCAAGAACCATGAACAGAGACGCAGCTTTGAACCCCCACAAATTCTCACCAGTTTGTTATACAGTACTCTCGGTGCCTAAATTAATAAACACAATCGATTGCTAATTATACTACTAAATAGTAGTACTATTTCTTCTTCTCTTTACTTGACTTTCTGCCTACTCAACAACCTCTAAATACACGTCGTCTGCCCTCTGCTTCAGCTTCTTGTACGTATCATCAACGTTCTTTTAACAGCCCATTATGATGACAGTTAATATAACGAGCGTAGCCCAATATAGTTATTAGTTGTTCCCTAACTTTGGGTACACACACATATATATACAGCCGGTTTACTCTTGCATTCCCATACGTGAAGTTGAATTTCAGAGAATTTTTGGGAACAACAATTCAGTCATTCGGGATAATTTAGTAGCCTGACTAATCATCATAGAAAGAATAATGAAGAAAACTGCATAATTATAATTATAATTGTAATTGTATCGAATCATTGGTGGCTGTGGGAGTATTAAATCGTTAGGGATTAATCCCACCTGAGACAATTGCCTCTAGATGGCGTAACAAAATCCAAACACTGGGAGAAAAAACTTTTGGCTCTGACTTTGAGCTCCATGTCTTAGTGATCACAATGGTCACTTGAGTGGTCAAGATGATCAGGATCTGGGCTTGTGCAGACTAGGCCGGTTGCAGAAGATCCGGCCATTTGCCCTAACCAATGCTGCGATGCCCACACAGATGCCCGTCCACAGGAACGAGAAGAACAAATGCTTATGTTTATAATCACTCCCAACTGCTCACCACGGTAGACAGTTTTAGATTTTTAAGTTCAAAAGAAAGATCTAACTATCCAACAAAAGACATAGCAGACTTATACCTTGTTTCAGAGACATTGTTGCAAACCAGAAACTGATCAGAACCACCGCCAATGCCACTGGGAAGTTCTGAGAAATCAAATTACTTTGTTGTTAGACAAGGAATCTTTAAATATTGAGAAAGAGGAATGGGCATGGTCTTAATCATAATCGATGAATGCTTACGGCTAAAGCCTCCAGGCCACCCTTTTGAGGAACAGGAGCCATGCCTCGGCTCACAGCAACTATGTAGTGCCCCTGTAGGAGATCAATTGCATCCTTTGCACACAGCCGAAATTAAGCTAGAGTCAGGACCCATTCCAGGTGCAGTTGCACACAGTTCTTGGTATAATTGCAACTAAACAATATTAGATGAGACAAGTGTAGTTACTAATAATGAATGTCACCGACCTGCTTAGTTCCATCAGCAAAGTTATTCAGGTAATAGCGTACGAGAGAGCTCCAACCATCTTTAAGGACCCCTTGGGCAGTCCGATGCCCATACCTAGAATTAAGCCAGTTAGAGACACATTAGATGGCATGTAGATTAAATATACAAAAACAATCGCTTATTAAAGTGGCTGCATATGCCTTATAGCCAAGATTTATTCGGATTAGAGATGGCAAAGTACCTGACGAAATCTCCTTTCAGTGCAGGAGTACCAGAGTACTGAATGCTGACATCATCACCATGATTAGCCCATACTGAAAGGTGAAAGGACATAAGCAACAGGTATGATTTTGGAATTCTACATTTAAGTATTGCAATATCAGATATCCTACAGATACAAGAGACTGACGTATTTTATAGCGTTCGTCAAAATTCAGATGCGAGCTTATGGTTTCTTCAGCGCCAAAAACACCGATCCTTTTGAGTTGAAGTTCTAACATCTTTCGGCCTATCATGCTCTGCACTTGGCAGGAAGTGTGTGGCATGAATAAGCAAAGGACAGTGAGATAAGAGCAGCATCATCATATTATTATGACTAACCTGGGTGACATTTGTACGGTCTAAGCAATCTATGCAGTTTGTTCGGACAACACCATGCTGCTCCTTCATTTTCTCACCCTTTTCATTCAACAGAAAGTACCTGTGTAATTCACAGAATGCAAAATGACATGCCATTTTTTATTTATAACTATTCATAGTTCAATATTATTTATATTGCTTTCAAATCATATTCCAAATTTACATAACTAGACATGTCCAAATAAATAAATTCGTACCCATTTTTTTCGAGAAAACTCTCGATCTGGTCGTAGAGAATTGATAAGCGCTCAAAATGAATATGCCCACAGATGCGATGGAAATCAAAGTGCAGGTATCTACAGGATAAGGCACATCCTTTAATGATTTAAAGGCAACAAGGGAAACTGCCTAAGAAGCACATCCGACGAACAGATTAATTACCTTATATCATCTCCAGTAATGTCCTGCATAACACTAGCATACTTCTCGCTTAAGCGCCCCTCACCGCCGTGCTGATTATAGAAGAAGCAATCGGGTAAAAAGTTGAAGTAGATCCATGCAATAATTGTAATTAAGACTAAAATGAGCTCACACACTTAACGTGCACCACATCTTGAGTCACATAACTCCACAAACATTTATGTCAATTTGAAAGAGTATGTACCTTGTTAACAAGATCAACTGCCAAAACGGATCCATATTTTTTCCTTAGGTCCAAAAAGTGACGCTCAGCTGTCCGTGTCTGCAAGGGAAGCACCCATGCAAGTTACTTAAAAGAGGTAAATTACTTAAAGAGTAAATGGTTAATTAATAATCACTCACAGCTTCTTCAGGTTGGACAATCTCAAACTTGGGCTTGTAGGTCAGATCTACAATTTGCTCCCACATAAAAGGCATGGATCCTCTAACCTGCACATGTAAATAACATTAAGATATCAATCATGGATAATGAAGTCTTGTGAAAAGTTGTATGCAAAAAAAAACACATGTGTATGGTGACCAAATATTTTTGAAGTATAAGGGAAAAATATGAGAGAATGAAGGCAAAACACCTGAACAAATGACGAGGTAAATCCATTCATTTGTACAATTTGCTCAGTCTCCACAAAGTTGGCAACATAGCCATCGGGATCCGCCCCCCTTCGCCACATCCGTGTACCTTTTAAATGATTTAAGATCAAGGGGATGACACAATCACAACACAATACTCATCATCTGAATTTCCTGCAGGCGAGGACATATATGTATCTTATCTATTTAAAAGGAGTAAGCTCAAATTGATGTTAGGATCTACCAAATTTGATGTTAGGATCTACCAGCGATCGTACTTTCCCATTCTAACAACCAGTCCCATCAAGTTCCGTCAATATCTGAACTCATATATCTAGTAGAAAGATTTTAGTAGTCAAACAAATGACTGAAGTCCCAGCGACCTACTTACACATTCCCGTTAGACATTACTACAAGACCTATTGAAATTTTCCTATTCTTGTGATTGTTACAGATTACAATCGAACGACTTGAAACCGAAATATCAGGGGTAAAAATAGGACAGAGAGATATGTACCGTTTCTCCTAGTGCATCTCCTTGCAATCAGAGTAATGTCAACAATATCTCTTCCAATGGCTGTTTCAAAACTATTAAAACGTGATTAAGGGTTAAGGAAAGATTCACTCAATAATAAAACGTAGCCATGTAGAGTAAATAGATTACAAGTCATGAAACAACCAATAAAAAGGATATTCCCTTGAATTACTGGTAGCAAAAACTGATCAAGCTGCAAACATAAGAAAAAAAAGGTAAGAAATTTTGTAAGTACGTAAAAACAAGAGGCTGTGAAAATTTAAAGAACCTCTGGAACACACTCACCTTATTATCGATAAGAACTTCCAACATGTAATTGTTCCAAAGAAACCTAGGCTCAGCCTGTCAAGAAAGACAACAGCACCATAGGAAGTTATTTTCAGTTTGATAAATTTCACAAAACTAACAGCATGATCACCTGTCTCCACAGAGGAAACGACTTATACTCATCACCCAATTCATGCAAGCGTTGTGAGCTGAAATGATAAAAACTAAAGATCAAACTGAACTGAAATAACAACGAATTCTTTTCAGAGTAGCTTGTCAGCTATATTCAGAAAAAAATTGTTATGTGCATGCCTTCGGACAGTACTACAACATACCCAGATTCCAACATCAATGTGTACGCGGAATGCATCATAAGGAAGAAGACAAAATCGTTTACCTCAGTGTTAAGTTAACTTCATATGAGAAATAGAGACCAGTTGTCCGTTCTGCGACACTTAGCAGCCTGGAGAACTCGGTTTCCATCTTTTTCTGCCAGAAGTGGTACAATGTTTTGAGACTCCATCATTACAGCAGTAAATTCAAAAAAGAACTTGGGGACAGGGTTTACCTGTTCTTCGGGCGAGTTTTTAAGTGAATGATCACAAGGAAAAACCTTGAGCGATGTAACTTTGAATATAGGATGGCCCAGAAATGACCCAACACGTTCACTTTCTGTAACAACCACCAAGTATGATCCTGAAGTGAAAGAATATTGCAATCTAATCAAACTTAGGATAGGTTCCAGATCTAAAAGGAAATAAATCATAAACGAACAATTGTTTCTAACCTGCCAGGAGCCTTAACATCCCAACCACACCAAAAATGGAACGGATTTTAGGGACTCGCAATGAACTGCATTCCGGGACTTGATCTGAGCAGAGTAGACCCAAGGAAAAAGGATCAGATAGCTACCATTTTCCAGTAAAAGCAAAGAAAGAATTCAAGAAAAAGTCGGAGCAGAAAATGAACCAATGAGCTTCATGGAAGCGTCAACACGACTAATCTCCAAACATGGTGCGCTTGAACCATCAGCTGGCTCGATGATATACTGATCGGGGAATTCCCATAAACGTAAACTGGAATGCAATTTGTTCGGAGAATCGGATGCGTCCATACTAAAATCAACAAGAGACAGAAAAATTCACAAATCGTAGAGGGAAGCCAGAAGAAGAATTCAATCCCTAAAAGCAAAGGAAAACGATGGAAGAAGAAAGTAAAAACCGGGAAAGGGAGATCTGAAGCTTCGCCGGGAAACGTCGGAAAAGATGGAAGGCGAATTATGAGAGGAAAAAATGAATTACGGAAAGCGAAAAACGTGCAATGATTTAGCACTAATCGTTGGATCAAGTCTTTAAGCGTCTGTATCTTAGTGGGTGACCACATATACCTCTTTCAAAGCCAGCTAGCTTCTTAAAGGCCATCGGTTCGATTCCTACTTCTCACCATCTTTAATCATGGGATGAGTAGCCGAAGGTATATTCAGTTCGGTCCAACTCACTTGTATTTACAACAATAATTATACAAAATCAGTAATCTACCAATTAGAAATTGATTTCAAAGCCTATGACCTAACATGATTTTAAGACTTTCACTAACTTCGGTTCGAAATCCATGAACCAAATTGTTTTTGAATGGATGATTATTTAATGTTTGTGGGTATACCGGTATATTAGTGTACGAGTGTGGTCCTTACCTTTTTCTATGTAGGAGTATGCCTTACGTTGGCTTGTATGTTTTAGAGAATCAATGTCTCATGGCTACAAATATTCAAGAGAAAATATCCTATCATCATCATCATCATCATTATATCATCATCATCATATTATCATCATCATCATTACCATCATCATTATCATTATCATCATCATCATTACCATCATCATTATCATTATCATCATCATCATTACCATCATCATGATTATCATCATCATCATCATCATCATCATCATCATCATCATCATCATCATCATCATCATCATCATTCTTGCATTTTGAGGCATGAATGATGGTAAATGTAAAAATGTTCCTTAATGATAGTAAATGTAAAAATGTTCCTTAATGATAGTAAATGTAAAAATGTTCCTTATTTAGTCTAATAAACTTGATGTTCGATGATAGGATACAACAACGGGAGGTATAAGATGACGTGGCAGTGAAGCCAACTCGATGGAAGTTCCTGCCACTCACTCAACCACTTCTCTGAGTTTCGTAAGGATTGAGATCCCATCCGTCGTTTTTACCATTTGTATTTCTATCGTTTAGTCTCTTTTAACATTCAAAGCCTCTTCTTCGCAGGAAACTGAAGGAGATCGAGTCGAATAATACAGGAATGCAAGAGGCTCCCACAGTAAAGATGGTTCCCAATTTTGACCCCAGTGGTTATGTGAGAGAGTTTATGATCATGGTACAATGCAATGGGCTTCCCATCCAAATCTACCTGCAAAACGCCAGCATTCTCCAAAAACATAGGTTCATAGCCATATTTAGCCGCCATTGCTGTGAGTTTCCTTAAGAAAGGGTACTTCATCGAGAGCTTCCACAACGTTGTCACTCCCTGGTTTTGCAAAACAGTTAGTTAGAAGAAAAATGATACAATAAGCTCATCATCATAATCTTGAATATATACCGAAGGCATTGCAATCCAGTAATGTCCATCTCCATCGTACCGGATATTATCTGGATAACCCGGTAAGCCTTGGATGAACACCTCCACACGCTCCTCGCTAATGTAATACTTGCTGCATTTTCTTCTGAGAACAACAAGAAGGATACAAACTTGAGATCGTTGATTCACAATGCACATAGAGAGAGAAGAAATTAGAGAGTTGAGAGATAGAGAGGGCGAGAGGACATGTGGGTTTCACAGAAGACGAGATGGGTTTGATCGGGAGACATGGAGACGCCATTAGCGAAGTAAAGGTCTCTCAATATGACACGTGTTACTCGTGTGGTGGGGTCAAAGCTCATGAGTCGACCATGGGGTTTGCCTTCCAAGATGTCAAAGACGCATTGATGCATATTGTATTTGTAAGAAGCATCTGTGAAATACAAAACGCCGTTATCTGCAACGACGACTCCATCGGTGAGCTTGAATCTCACTCCTTCCGCTTCCTCCGTCAACAATTCCGTCTTCTTCCCGTCACCACTTATGTTCAACAGCCCCTAATCACACAAAAATCATCTCCTGATTCAGATTTTCACAATTCGATCGATTTTCACGAAACACAAACCCAAACCTTATATGCGTCTGCGACGATGACTTCGCCGTAGAGTCCGAAAGCGATGCCAAGCGGTCTACCTCCTGTATTAACCCAATCCTCTACGACTGTTTCATTACCTGACTCAAGGACCTTGACTCGTTTCACCCATCCATCTACACAGCCAGTATAGATGATGCCGGAGTCTCTGTGGTATGCGATATCCTCAGGGTTATTAAGAAGACCATCACCGATAAACTCAGCTCCGGTGAGAAACCGGTCGTTGAGAAGCGGCGGGATGGAGGTAGCGGAGGAGACTAATGAATCGGAAGGAAACGGAGCTGGGTCAAAGGTGTCAAGTCGGTAAAGAATGATAGAGATAAGGAAGGGGAAGATAGCGTAAAAGAAGAGGAAACGAGGAGAGGAGAAAACACTCATTGGAGAATGATTGAAAAATGGTGACTCGACTCGAAAAATCTTTGAATCCTTACTCTGTGATACGGAAACGATTACATAGTCACGTCATATTACGTGGGCTTTAATACTACAGTCTTACTAGGCCCAATAATTACGTTATCATTGAGTTTCAAACAGTAAGATTTGGGCCTACTTAGGCCCTCTTTTGAATCAGTAACATCACAGAGACAGAAACATGGATATTGAGACGAGGTTCAATGTATCAACTATCAAATTTCATAAAGATCCTTTTTGTTTTGTCTGAAACGTGTGCCAGTTTTTACGATTTCCCAAACATTATAAAGGCGAATTATCTGTTAGATTGGTTTTGATCCAATATGTATTTAGATTTGATTTTAAAAAATTAGATATCCGTACGTTTATAAACTGAAAAAATATTAAAATTAATATCTATAGAGAAGAAATCACAAATACTATATTTAAAGAACCGAATATTCAAAAATTTAGAGTTTGATTTCAATTAAATCTTCATATGCCAATCCGTTTTAGTTTACCTGATAAAAAAAATGAATATGATATATATAAAAAAATATAGATATATAAGTAATTATATATATTATGTATAGTTATTATATTTATTTATAAATTATATGAATAATATTTTAATTAAGAAGAAATACCTTTTATGAATTATTGCAATTTTAGAATTAATTTAATTATCTTATATTTTAATTTTCAATAGTTGATTTATTATTTTTATGAACAGATTGGATATCCGGTTAACTACGGTACAAATATAGATTATAAAAATAATAATTTAAATAAACAAAACATATCGAATAACGACAAAATTTAAGATATCCCCTTTGTGTCCAATCAATAATGCTATGAATCATATCTCTCGTAGACAAACCATTATCTTAACTGAATCTTGTCTCTGTTAACAAAATGCTTGATATTCATAAATAACCAGTGTTTTGAACCCGATGTGCCAGCTTTGAAGGACTCAGTCGGGTTAAACTTTCTAATAAATTATATTTGCCTTGGGTGAATCAGGGGACAAAACACTGAACCTCCCTCCTAAATCTTAATCAGCATTACATTATGCATTTTTCTTGATAAAACAACTGTAAAAGATTTAATACAGAAGTGTTAAACAATGATTTGGTTATCAAATTGGTTTGCTATGCTGCCAAATCATTGTGCAAATCCTTCAACAGCAATTTAAGATGAGGTTCAATGTTTCCAAAACGTACCATTTTAAGATTCCCCGTACATTTCATCTTCCCATGATCTAGCGTTTATTTTTGATTCGTATACATACGACCTACATTATCCCTTTCTCTGAATAAACAATTTTATCATATAGCCATAGCTCTTGAAACAGAGACAGGTTACTTCATAATCTTGTCCCTCTCACTCAACAATGCCTCAAAGTGATCGTGAATCCAATGACAGCCTTGAAGCACTAATTTATTTTTTTAAAAAAAAATGTTTAATAAAGCATCTTTGATTGGATAATGGGGACAAAACATTGAACCGCCCTCCTAAACTCTAATCAATACTAGATTATAAGACTTTTTCCTAATAAAATAACTTTATTTGAGTTACGACATCTTCCTCTTCACGGCCCTCTCGGGAAGCTGTCCAGAACCAATAAGTAATGAGATAAAATTGGACAATTTGATGAAACAAGAAAGAGTTGGAATCTGAAATGGTCTGTAACAAATGTTTCCATGTCTCCTTCTTCTGACAAGCCCATTCTCTTCGGCTTATCAAATGGGAATCACAAGTGTAGCATCTAGTTATCTCTCTCTAGCTTTGGTCCTCTGAAATCGGTTTGCACGTTCAAAACAGAGCATTCAGAGTTTCCTTTCATTTCCATGTGCATCGTGGCTTAACTATACATTCACTGACTATATTATATATATAATATAATAAATTAAATATCCCATGTTTCCCGCACATGCCTTCACTCATATAGTCATATATATATATATATATACCAAACTTCTTATTATTTCTTTTCTTCAAGGGAATCAAGAAACATGGCATTTCCTGAAACCAATCTCCATATGCATATTAGATCTATAAGTCTACCATCAAGAATACATCCTCCTTCTACTAAACTCCAAGCTGCATTCTCTCAGCTTCAGATTTGTCAAAACTCCTCTGATTCTCAATCTATTCAAATTTCATTACTCAACCTCTCTGAGCTTTACCATTCCCTCCACCAGCTTAACCAGTCTCTCCCCACCGCTCAAGCCGAACGATCTCTTGACGTGTCAGCTACGTTACTTGATTCATGCGACGCAGCACGAAACCTAATCCTCACTCTCAGAGAGCATCTCCTCAATCTCCAAAGTGCACTTAGGAGAAAAGGCAAATCCCTGGAATTTCAGATCAAAGTGTACTTTTCCTTCAGGAAGAAGGCCAAGAAAGAAACCATCAAGCTTCTTCTTGGCCTCAAGAAATTGGAAGGCTCTGAGATCACCACTTTGGCTGTCTCCGTTTTCCGATCCCTTTTCATGTTTCTGTCAGCTACTCCGGCGATGAATACAACGACATGTGCTCTCAAGTTCGTCTCTAAAGTTATTGGTGGTGGTCGATCTTCGTCGTCAGCAATGAGCGAGTTGCTGAATCTGGATATGATTCTACGGTCAGATGGAGATAACTCCAAGGAAGTGAAGAAGACGTTAGAGATTTTAGAAGAGAGAACAGAGGGACTTGAATCTGCACTTGACTCTCTTTTCAAGTCTCTTGTCCAATACAGAGTTTATTTGCTTAACATTCTTACACCACACTCTTAGTTTGTTAATTAGTCTCTAATTGTCCACAAAACATATATATAGAGAGAGAGAGAGTCGTAACTGTAATCCGCTAATTATAGCTACATAAATCGAAGTCTTAGTAATATCCATGAAATTCATCTCAAGAGGAAGGAGTTTGTGTCCGTACTCTTACATATGTAATCATGGCAAATAGATGACGTGTCAGTCGAGCATTGGTAGAATTCCCCTCCCTCGTGCACATTAATTGTTTAAAACTAAATTTTGACTCTACCGATGATAACGTCGACGTCGTCGTCATTGTCATCAACAAGATCTTTAATTACGGATGATATATTGATTTAATTAATCGCTAATATATTAATGAAGAAAAAAGGAGAGAGACGAGTGGATCTTTGATTCCTCTTGTCCCCACACATCGATACATACAACTGTTGGAGGTTGCTAAGAGGCCGACCCCATTCCAATTTTATATTTAAGTAATCATAAGACAATATTAAATTTAATCAAATAACAGGTAATAGGATGTATGTATAAGTTATAAACGATAAAAACAATAATAAATATTAACAATTAAATAAATTAAATACAACTTGATTTCCTATCTTTTATTTATACACTTCACTTATATCCGTACATTAAAATAATTATTAAATAAAATAATATAATTTTAGTTATGAAATATATTATAACTATTTATGAAATATTATTATTTGGGATTTAAAATCCAATTATTTATACCAAAATTATTGTTTAGTATTTATAATATAATGATAGTTTTTATTCTATTTAAATAATTGATAATTTATATGCAAAATATATTTTATTCATAAAATATTAGAAACAATAATTTTTTTTACTTAAATCAAATACTCAAGTTTTAAAATACCAATTTTATAACATATGCTATCATATTACGATTGAATATTGATTATTTATAAACTTTTGTATGTGTAACTTAAGTAAATAAGAATGGTTATTTTTTGAAATAAATAGTTGTTTTTGATTAATTTAATAAATCATATTGATTATTTAACCAAATTAATATGAGTATGTAATTGTTCTAATAATTTAAATTTATTTATATATTTATTTAAAACTAATTATAATGATAACATTATGAATTTATGACATATGGTAAATAGTTCTGAATTAATATATTAGAGATTCTAGATTTTTTATTTCCTATAATAATATCTCGATATCAAATTGTTCAAGAGACAAAGGAGAGAGCGAGAGTTATGGAGAGGCAGAAACAGAGATGAGGTAATGGCAATGGCTCACTAATTATGGCAATTGGGTGGGAACAATTATTGCACAAAATGACAAAAAATAATAGTGAAAAACAAGTGCAATGTTAAGAGTTGCTCTGTCTATTTAAGAGAGGGTCCATCCAAGACTAACGTGACTTCACATGGCTCAACTTTTTTTCTTCATTATAGTCGCAAATTTATAACCTATAACCTACTCAATTTTCATTGTAGATTTATTTATAATTCTGCAAACTTTAAACGGTAAATTAATATTTTAGTCAATATGCAAAAACGATAAGTCAAATCTTAAATTGAAAAAAAAGTGTGCAATCCAAATAAATAATTCAGTGTTTGATAGTTTGTAATTTGATTTGGTGTGCTTATATTGTGATCATGAATAGAAGTTTCGGTTTACATTAATTTATAAAAAATTAAATGTGTATGTAGATTTTCATAGTAGTCTATTTTGAATTTAATTTCTTACTATTTCGTTTCACATAAAATTTTTTTTATTCAAATTTAAAACTATTTAAATGTTAAAATGTAATTAACCAATACCTTCTATTTTATGTATCATAAAACAGTTTTACAATTTACATATTTACTTAAATTCCTTTTGCAATATATTTTTGAACAATGTTAAATTTCTATGAAAATTCAAAATTCAAAATTATTTTTAGCAATTCATCTATTTAGTTTTAGTTGGATTGGCTACATTTGTAATAATGTGCTGGGAGTTTAATTACATACGTGAAAACCAACAACTCATTATATTGGTGTTTTCTTACATGCATGGATCAAACAAATATCTCAAATGAAAGATCTCCTTATAAACCAATCAAGTTGGCATATCCAAGAAAATCAAAAAAAAAAAAAAAGGAAAAAACTTGCATATCCAAGACACGGGAAAAGATATTATTTTGAAAATTGAAAGCCTTTATATTATCTTTTGATAATTAAGAAAATATGCCTTATTTGAAAAGTAGATATTTGAATATCTAATCAAAGAGATGTGAGATTCAGTTTGAGGCTGTACTTTTGATAGTGACAAGTCACATTCATGAATTCAAATTAATTAATTATGAAAAGGAAGGCGGTGATTGGATTTATCGTTTCTCTCTATAAGTGTTTAACAAGACACTCGTGCACACGGGTCCCATTTATAGTATTATCCAACCATCCACCACCTTCATTTTCTTAATTATATTAGTTTCAATGATTTGGTGTTTAGATTATTGAGATTCTTGACAAAATATCGATCTTAGTTTTGATTCTTCTCGTCTAATTAAAGATATATGTTGGTACTTTCAATTATCTTTTGCTTTAGGAAGAAAAACTTAGCAAAATAGGTATGTGTAATGAGGATTGTCCCCTTCACGTGGCTTTTACCATTCACAAGTCTAAATCCTATTTCATTTCACCTATCTCTCACTCTATATATATGTTCATATTCATTCAACTGCTTAATTTCTAGCTAAAGCTTTCTCTCTATCAATGGCTGTCTCCTACCACGTTCGGTCTTGTAGCTTACCAGCTCGGCTACACTCAAATGGTCTCAACCATATTCAGCAACTTCTCAATAAGGTTCCTAGTGATAATAATAGTCTCTCACTTCTCTCACAGCTCTATGAATCTGTCTCTCATCTCTTCGACGACGCACCTTCTTCATTACTAGTCCCTCATCACTCTTTCTTCACCCACCTTCTTGATCTCTCCCTTGTACACCTTGACTTGTGCTCTAAGCTAAGAGACATCACTTGCCGCATTAAGGACTGTCTCCGAGATCTCCGTTCTGCTTTCAGGCGGAGGAGTCACGGTGGTTATTCTACCATCCACTGCCACGTCAATGCCTTCACGCGTTCTAGGAAAGCTATTCAGAAAGACCTCTCCAAGATACTCTTGTTGCTAAAACAAACCGATCACTCTTCCTCCTCTTCCTCCTCTGCCTCCGGGTCGTTTCATCCTTTGATCACACTGCTACGACAAGTCTGTTCCCAAACAAGTTATTCCTTTAAGACAGTATTGTTGTCCTTATCAACATCTGTACCAAAGGCTAGGCCTTCTGGATGGGCTTTGGTCACTAAACTGGTAATCAAGAACGTTACTAGTACAAATCTTCAAGTTCAGACGACAGGACACAGAAACATGTTCCAGATGATGGACGAGGAACTAAGAAGATTCTGCTTGGCGAAAGAGATAAAGAAGGAGAGAATCAAGTGCTTGATTACCAACTTAGATAACGTAGATGTTGTGATTGAAGATCTGGAGGAGTCGCTCGAAAGCTTGTACAGGCGTATGATCCAGGCTAGAGTCTCTCTTTTAAACATACTCTCTTTGCATATATAAATCCATTCACAAGAATCCATGTGTGTAACTAAGTAGCAGAGACATTTCAACATATTGAAGCAAGTACAGGGTCTTGATTCATCCTCGAGTTCAAACGTAATGGGTAGTGAGTCTAGATTCCTACAAACCTAGTTACCTCGATCAGATATTTACATTTGGACAAAGAAATCGGGTTGTCCATAAAGTAACTTGAAGAACCAAAGTTTGTTGTTTCTTTTTCTTTAAACAGCTTGTTATTATTACTAGGTGATAGAAGATGATTGCCTGTAGAAAAGTCTGTACATTTTTTTCCATGACTAAGAAACCTCTCTCAATAAGTTTTGACTCTGAAAAGTCTGTACGAAATGGTTTACGCTTCTCAAATTTTGCTTACATATCAATGTAATTTTAAATTAAAGAGCTAGTTAGATAATAAAAAAACAAACAGGGTAAAAATTCAACCTCGATGTCCTCATCCACCAGGTTTTTCTGAATACTTTAGTATTGTTTTCTTCGTACTCTTCGTCTTCTCGGTTCATTGTCTGATTTCTCTTTAACCGCAGCAAGACAATGGACATGAAAGTAGCTCAATAGAAGTGGGAAGCGAAGACTTTAGTTGTGTCTCTTTTGCGAAATTCGGCCCAATTTTAATTGAGCAAGTTTTGAGCTTTAAAGAATTAGAAACAGTACTTGGAATAGTTAAAATTATTATTATTTAGAATATACCTGATCAACACAGGACACGAAATTCAGACTATGGGTCTGGGAAGTTCAGATGCTTAAAATTACTACATGAACTCTTACTAATTTGGGTAAGGATCATACAAAAAAACCCAGAAAAGTATGGGAAAATTGTGAGATTTTTTTTATGAATTTTGGGGAAATGTTATCAAGTCAAAATCTCAATAAGCTTTCTTGATTTGTTTTTGTAAAAAAGACGAAAGACATTTGTGTCTTGAAAAGTAATAAACAAAATCAAATAGAAACTAGAAAGAGAAGAGCATGCGAGCACGTTCGTTAGGATCAACGAATAACAATGGAGAGCACATCATCTCCTTTCCTTAAAGCCACCGCCTTCATTTTGTCTTTTACTTACATTTTACGTTTTCTTCTTCAATTTAAAACCAAACCAAAACATAGACTTGAGGCTTCACCAACATGGCCAACTCCAGAAGATTGTTTGGTGTTGTACGGAGGAAACTCCTCCGGCGATCTCCCAGCAGAATCACAATCATCCGATCAGTTTCAGAAACCACTAAAGCAGTCATTTCTGCCATTAAAATCCAAGCTTTTTTCAGAGGCCACCTGGTAAAATAAACACATTTTTATAGATCTCTGCAATTTCAAAACCTTGTGAGCTTAAAAGTTGACAATTGTAAGTGTTCTAGGCAAGGAGAGCGTTTAGAGCACTCAAGAGTCTGGTGAAGCTTCAGGCGGTAGCGAGAGGGGTGCTCGTGAGGAGACAAGCTCGAATAGCCTTACATTGTATGCATGCTCTTGCTCGTCTGCAGGTTAGGGTTCGTGCTCGTCAGCTTCTTTCTCATTAATTCTGCCTTTTGCCCTGCTTATAATCCTATTTTGTGATTGTGAAATCTGCATAACATTCTTGTCCTCTTTAAATTACCGCTTGTGTAATTTTGTATATGTAACTAATTAACTCTTTAACACTCAGAGCATTGTGTACACTTCTGGATATAATAAACAAAATTCTGTCTCCATTTTTGATGAAAAAGTAGTAGAAAGTAACAACATTTTCTCCACAAGTATACATTTTAAAAGGATCCAGATATTATAAGAAGCAAAACCCACTGTGTATACTTGGGGAAGGAAGCTAATGGAAGGTACCTTGGATGAGAAGAAAGGGTAAGGCTTCCATGGGAAACACACCATTTTGTATGGTAAATGACTTGATATTTAAGAATCTGGAAATTGTACGAAACATCAGTTACCTTGAACAGATTACAACGCCTATGTGATTAAATAAAACAATCACACAGAGATGTTACATGCGCTTCCGTAAATAAGCAAATTAATGTCGATCTAAAAGAAACAGAGCGACGAGAGAGCACTGAGATATTGACGCGGCTCAATCAGATATCTAGAGAATGTATATGTGAATGTGTGGTCAGGAAGATCTGAGTGAACCAGGCCAATATCAAAGGAGACTCTTTCGTGCTAAATTGCAGATTCAAAAGGAAAAAATAAAAAGAAGAAGAAGAAAGGAGTGTGAGGGGAAGTGTGAGGAGAAGTGAGAATGTCTGTGAGGGAGTTATAAAGGAGAAGAATTAATTAGGGTATGAGAAAAGGAAATGGAAGGTATGGAGCATTAATACCACATCTACTCCCAAAGCACGAAATTTGGCTCACACTCTTTAATCCCTCTTCTCTCTCCTCTCTCTATCTCTCTTCTCTCTCTCTCTCTCTCCTTAATTCAATTTTCATTACATGTATCCATCGTTCCAAACTAAACTGGCTATGCAATGTGAACCTATACTCCTTTGTCTCCTCCTCTGTTTTTCCTTCTTGAGGTTCATAGCAATAATTATTAAAAAAAAATTGAGGAAGAAGTTAAAGAACATCGAAGATGCTCTATTAAATTTGAGGGAATCTCGCAGAAGGAGGGGACACTTGCTGCCTGCAACCATTAATGATCTTACTGGTTTTTTCCCTTCTAGGCCTTTCTCTCTCTCTCTCTCTCTCACTCTTTTTCTGCTTTTAACCTCAAACCAGTTATGAACCCTAATGACCCCTCTCTTTCTTTCAGTTCCATTCAAGATTCTCAAGAGAAAGATGTCTCATTGTAAAAACCAAATCCTTTTTTTGTCTGGTTATATACTTCTCTCTCTAGCTTCAGTAACTAGACTGGATGAGACAGAATCATAAACCATTAAGAGATAAACGACTTCTTCCTTTTAAAATGACAAAATCCTGCAACATGTATGGCGCCAGATGACAAATTATTTGAATTAAGAGACGAGTGAGTCTAAGTACTTATTTATTCACATATTTAGAACTCTATAGTGAAATGCAATACAAATATAGGACAGAAGAAAGCCCTACGTTCATCATCAACAACAATTACATCATTACACAGTCTGCTGAATAAATAAAAATTAATACTTACTGAAATGAGTTCCAAATGTCAGTGTGTGGCTTTCACGTTACAATTATACATTCTTATACCAACAAGAGTAAATTTTTTTTTTTAACTACAAAAGATGGAACCTAAAAAAGTGGAGTAGCTTTAGAATTTCTTGGGAAAAGTCATACCGCCGCCTCGGATAGAAAGAGAAGGTCCTTTGGCAGAGCTCACTACATTGGTATCAAGGAAGATGACTACCACAGTGATGTCATCGTGGAAATGCCTCCTCACTCCTCTCTCTATCTTCTTCAGATCAGAGTATCTCATCTCTCTTTTCTTTGCTGCCGCTTGCAATGCCATCTTCACCAGTCTCCGCGCAATTCCCTGCGCGTTCATTCATACAGCAAAGTACAGAGTCAATATTTGGTTTGTCAAAAGGTTTTTACTAAAACAGAAAAAAAGAAGAAATGGGTTTCTCGCACATTTCGTGGGTGGTTCTGAACGATATCTACAGCTTCTTGGTTGCTCAGCTGTTCCCATAGTCCGTCAGAAGCAAATATCAGAAACTGATCTTGTGGTTGAAGCTCATGCTCTGTTATCGACGGTTCCCCACTCAAGATGGGTCTTTTGATTGGGTCACGGAGTCTGTACTTTGTGTACAATGGTTCCCTGTTGAACTCCGCCTTCTTTAGATACACGTCACCTATGGATCTAGATACCTGCAAAGGAACACACATATCTAGTTTTTATCGAATTCAATCGTCATGGTTTATCTTCTCATGGAAAAGGAACAAGCATATCCGCCTTTCAACATATTTTTGTGCTTGCGTCTATTGTCTACAACTCTACTGCATTCAGCCATGGAGATAGAACACGGGTTCAACTGTTTTGTCAATTATAATATCTAGCTTAATGGAAGGACTTACACATAATGGTTTCAGATACCACCAACTACACAAATTTGATATGACAAGGTCAAGATTACTACAAATATAGCCTTTTGAGTCTAACAGATTAATTTAATGCACGTACCTCCTTGCCATGATAGCATAGATTACAACAAAATTGATTGATTTTCACATGCTATAAGTAACCAAAAAAAAATAATGGTTTCATAACAAAAATTCTAACGCCTAGGCTTCAAGAAACCAGCAAAAAGTTCAAGGCCACTATATCAGGTGTGCGTTGAAATAACAAAGGCAACTACAAAATATTTTTTCCACGTGTGATACTAAGATAATCATGTAACTGAATAAAAACTGCGTATTCGAGTCTAATTAATATAGTTCATATTGAGAAACATACCTGAATAAGGCCCTTAACGCGCCACACATTGTGCTTTAACATGACAATATGCGAGTCATCCGGGTGCAAGGAGTGCATTTCTTGTCTAACAGACTCGATGCTCACGTTATGTTCCGCAGAGAGCTGAAGCGCAATAACCTCACCTGTTGCCTTCATAGCCCTTCCAAGAACAGCACGGGAATCCCCAACGTTAGCAATGTAGAGCATCCCTCCGCATATAACACCCACCAGGCAGCAAGACCCTACAGCTGCAATCTGTGGCTTAACCGGCCACTGCTTTGTCACAACCCCTAGAAACCCTTCTTCGGTCGCCTCATATGCCTTTCTAATTACATCCACCGACATTGAGGCATGCTCAGCTGCGAATCCTGCAGATACAAGAAGTTTTTAGTTTCAACGTGGTTGGTCCAGAATTATATATGCATGTAAATCAATAAGTTCCTCACTCTTTAGATGCTGAAAGAGGTGATCATTGACAAAGCGGGAGGTCTCAGGCCCGCCATGGCCGTCATAGATTCCAATAAAGGTTCCATAAGGACCTGAATCAAGCGTGCTTAAAGGACCAGACTCAACTTGGCTCTGATCCTCAAGCAAATTGTTGGCTTGAACAACTGCCATTGAGAATTCACCAAGCAGGTGCTGACCAGAGTCTTTGTACCAGAGCAGTCCATCTTGTTTTCCTGTTGAAGCGGAGCTCTTGCCCGAGGAAGAAGGCCACAAACAAGCACTCAAAAGTTTCATCAAAGTTGATAACATCCCTCATGTCATCAGGGAAACCCTCTTTTTCCTCCACATCCGTCAAAAAGGATGCAGGATCAACCAAGTAGAAACGATTTAGCTTTGAGAACCTGCAATTCAAAAGAGAAATGAGTCTCAGAATACCAAAAAAAAAACAAAACTGACCAGACTATTAGCTTCAGAGAATCAGATAGCTCAAAATTCGGCTATATACTAAAAAAAATCTGCAAACCCAATAGATCCATTAGTACAGAAAACATCGAGGGGAAAAAAATCCTAACTTTCCAAAGTCGGGAAATGAGTACCTGTGATTTTGCAGAAGCAGAAGAAGTCACCCGCCGAGTTCCAGTCAACAGCCCATCAACGGAATTCCAAAACTGAGAGCAAAAATAATCTTAACCTACAGAAGGGGCTTAGGGTTTAGTAATGAGAAAAAGAAGAGTGAAAAAACGATGGAGATCTGCAGGATCGATAACAAGAACGAGAGATAGAAAGAGAGATGGATCCAAATCAGATCTAGAAAAAGAATTAAGGAGACTGAGAGAAGAAGAAGCACTTGAGTCGAGCTTCTCTCCGAGAGGAAGGCAAAGAAAAGAGAAGAGAGGAGAAAGAAGGAAAGGGGCTCCACTGCTTCTAACCAGACAATCCAATCCAATCCCAAATACTGGATCAGATTTTCTAGACCTAACCCCGCTTTTTCCTCAAAAATGACTTTTCTTGTCCTTTTTTTTTTAATATTTTCCAAATAGTCCTCTACTTTCTAAAACTTTCGATTTATGGACACTAACTAATCCATTTCCGTTTATCGACCCCACTCTTCGAATCGACGAGTTCGGTCCTTAAAAGCTAGCTGGACCGAAACAGAAAACACAAACGAAAATTGAGAAGTTCCATGACGTAAACAGAAAAAAAAGTGTTGCAGATAGATGAAAATATAAAGAGAAGTAGTGTGATGTTGTGTTGGTGGAGTTAAAGCAAAAAAAAAAAGATAGAGAGGTCGAATATGTAAATGTGAGTGATTGAAAGAGAGACACGTGAAATAGTGACATCATGAAGCGTTAGCTGTCTCAATACGGAATACGTGTGCACATACACATCCCATCTCCACCTGCATTTCTTTTCTCGTTTATTCACTTCTCCCATGTGCTTCACTTTCCTCTCCTCCATATCACATTTTTCCCCTCTTTTTTTTCTTTTCCTTTTTGAAAAATAAAACAAATGGGTCTGTTAGTATAAATTGGGCCTTACATAGGTGTTATGGGCTTTATCACCGTTATAAAAGACAAAAAAAGGAAGAGTAGTAGTCAAGAAAACCAACCCTACTTTCACTCTTTACCAAGACATAGAGGAATCACAGAAACTCCCGCTACATGTAAATTAGTCACGTTTTTCTTTAATGTTTTGTTTTTGTAACTCATCACTACAATATCCGTCAGTTTTGTTGTTTGTGTTACTTCCCAGACTCCAGTTAACAAAAGGATCAGCAATTAAAAAAAAGTATATAAGAAAAAATGCAACATCATTCGGAGAGGACGACGTCAATGAAGCAACCTCTTTGCCCTAAGCCACGCCATGTGTGTCGGTGTCCTTCTCTTCCCGACTTCCTCAAACCTCTATCATGTTCCCTACACTCTTCCATCTGGTAACATTATATATATATTCTCAAGATTTTTTTCTGTGTTTTCATTTACGCTTGGGCTCTTTGTATTTATACATTACAAAACAGTATGAGAAAGAAAAACTAAAAATACTCTAAATTTCAAAGTTGTGTTATGTTTTCTGATCATGTATACACAAATATATAAACGTAAATTTTTTTAAAAAAACAATCGAAGGCCACCCCTGCTTTTTCTGTATGTTTCTTGAAAATTTCATCAAGATGACTCCAACACTTGTTTGTGCCTTAATCAGCCAACAAAGTTCGGAGGAAAGAATCGGTGTTCTCAGCATAATTATCGATAAGGTCATTATTGTTTTCATGACATTCCATTAGATTATATGCATGCATGAATGTTGAGTGTTAATTAAATATATATTGATTGTGGTAGGTGCAGCCGAAAGAAGGTGGAACAATAGAGTCATTGTGGTTCGCAGGGTCTCCACCTAGAAGAACCGGGAATCCTCTTGTACACGATCTTCATTTCATCCACCGTCTCCATCGACCTTCTCCCCCATTTCTCAAAAACCAAGACTTCATCTTCACAACTTCTTAGACGCACCACAATAACCAAAAAAGGTTCCTTACGTACACTGCAATATTGATCGATCTCGGCATAAAGAGCTTAATAACCTCATCAACGAAACGGTTTGTGCACAGCTATGCATCTCTTACTCAACAAGATTAGGACAAGCACCCGTAACTTAGTACATATATATAGTGAATGCAGAGACTTATACTGTTATTCATATAGAAAGGTTAACTAGAGACCTGTATTAGGGCGTACTTGGATGTTATTAATTTATATTTTATAGTATAGCATTTAATTAATTTCTTTATTTAGTTAATTATTCCTTGTTTTGTATTTGAGGCATTCATAACTTATTTCTTGGGATGAAGAGTTATCTTTTAGAAAAACAATATGGCCTGGAACCCCAGATATGTTTGACACGTGTATAAGATCTCATCAAAAGTCAACGGCTTCTACTTTCCATATTTTATCAGTATTTGCATTTACATCCTCTTATTTTTCTCTGAGGACAAAAACACCCCTTTGTTTTCCGTATAGATGATTTTGACATTGTTTTTATCAACGGGCTGCACCAACTCATGGAACAGACAAACATCCCTCCACGTCTCTTTTCACAAATCCTCCAAATATCTATCTATTTAATATATAGTCAGCTTTAAAACACACAACCATTCAACGTAGACTATCTACTTGTAGATTTAATTTGGTTATTAAGATTACAATAAGAAACCCTTTTGATTTTATCAACTTGCTATAAGCTAATTAAATACGAGAGTTGATGTTTTTAAAACAAAATTGAATTAAGTATGAGGATTTCGTTGGCAACATATTCCTTCAATACCGATCTTAAGAATCCGTTGACAAAATACCAATCACCAGACCTGTTCCTAATTTAACACCCAAAAAATAGATTTCATGAGAAACAAAGAGAAAACTCAAAGAATGGTTTGGACTAGTAGAAAGTTGAGATGGATGTTACAGTTTGGACTTTGTGTTATGAGTTTAGGATGGGTTTCTGTTTCCGGATCATTCTCCTTTGAAATTCACCATAGATTCTCAGAACAAGTCAAGGCTGTTCTTGGTGGTCATGACTTGCCTGAAATGGGCACCCTCGAATACTACAAGGCGTTGGTTCACCGTGATCGAGGTCGCCGGCTAACCTCCAACAACAATCAGACGACTGTTTCTTTCGCTCAAGGCAACTCCACACAACAAATCACTTTGTATGATAAATTTTATTGGTTCATTTTAGTTTGTACGTACCAACTTATATATATACTTCGATTACATGTTTTGTTGTTGCTCTCTTGATGATCAGTCTGCATTATGCGAATGTGACGGTAGGCACACCGGCTCAATGGTTCTTGGTGGCATTAGACACGGGAAGTCATTTGTTTTGGTTACCTTGTAATTGCAATTCTAGTTGTGTACGGAGCATGGAGACTGACCAAGGCGAGGTAAAAAAAGTATTATCTTGGAACCAATGTTATTAATTATAACAGTAAATCTTGATCTTATTTTAACACACGTACACGGATCATGCATAAATAATTAGAGGATAAAGGTCAACATATACGACCCAAGCATATCGACATCAAGTTCAAAGGTTTTGTGCAATAGCACGATCTGTTCATCACAAAACAGATGTCTTTCTCCACTCAGCGAGTGTCCTTACAGAATCCGATATCTCTCGCCAGGAAGCGTAAGCACCGGTGTATTAGTGGAGGATGTGATCCACATGAGCACAGAAGAAGGAGAAGCCAAGGATGCCCGAATCACATTCGGGTTTGTTATTTTTAACTTTCAAAAACGTATTATGAATGATGCTGTGTACGTATGGCTAATTAATTATCAAAAGTTAAAACCAATGAATCGGCTAATTAATGTCGTTTATAAATTGCTTTAGGGCAGACGTGAGATTATTAACACTAATTTAATTAAAATGGTGGCAGATGTAGTGAGTCTCAACTAGGACTCTTCCAAGAAGTGGCTGTAAATGGTATAATGGGACTTGGAATAGCCGACATAGCCGTTCCAAACATGTTGGCTAAAACCGGTGTGGCCTCAAACTCTTTCTCAATGTGTTTTAGTCTGAAAGGGAAAGGAACAATCAGTTTCGGAGACAAAGGCAGCTCAGACCAGCTTGAGACTCCATTGACTCTCATACCTTCTTTGTAAACCCCTTTTACACCTATTATTTTTGTTTTGTTTTCCACTGTGTAACGAACATTAACATCTGAACTCCTCTTATATCTTGTTTTTTTTTTAATACAAGTAAAAAAATTCACTGTATATAACATCTGAACACAGGCCGTTTTACGAAGTGAGCATTACCAAGTTCAAGGTAGGAAATGTGACGATGGAAACAGAGTTCAGTGCCATATTTGACTCTGGGACTGCGGTTACATGGCTGGTGGAGCCTTACTACACTTCCCTAACCACAAACGTACCTACCTTTACTTTATTGGCTTCTTATTAATTACAATATGTAAACGGAAGGTTCTCCTTCAGTTTACATATGCAACTTAGAAAGATTTTAATGAAAAACTAACAATGATTTAACTTGAAACATGTGACTTTTTTGTTTGCTTTTAATTTCTTTTCATGTAAATGCAAAATGCAACACATTGAGTTTTGTACTGTCAAACTAAATCTTCTATTGTGTTGTGCAGTTCCATCTTCATGTAACAGATAGACGACTTCCGACAAGTGTGAAGAGTCCCTTTGAATTCTGCTACATTATTACATCAGCGTACGTCCCTTTTAACTAATGTTAACTAATTTAAGGAATACTGATGCATGTAGTTGGTGTTTCAGTTCAGATGAAACGAAGCTTCCTTCAATTAGCTTTGAGATGAAAGGAGGAGCTGTGTATAATGTTTTCAGCCCCATACTTGTCTTCGACACCTCCAATGTACGTACACATCTTTCATCTCATCAATCCATTGTTAATTATTAATACATGTATGTATCTCCATTGCATTTTACAGGGTGGATTAGTCTATTGCTTGGCCGTCTTAAAAGAAGTTACTGCCGACTTAAACATCATCGGACGTTCGTTTCTTTTTTTCTCCTTTCAATCAACAATATTTTCTTGAACATTTTTTTTACCAATTTCTAATCACTTCAACGTTTCCTCTATGTTAGAAAACTTCATGACCAACTACAGAATCGTCCACGATCGTGAGAGAATGATCTTGGGATGGAGAGAATCTGATTGTAAGCTCTATTTTTTCAAAAATAAATAACGATGACATAATATATCCATATGTTAGTAACTAACTGTTTCTTGAAATTTTCAAGGTAACGATGAGAACCGTTTCATAGGATCAACCGCATCAGCGAAACCGCCATCGCTGCCGCTGTCGCCAACGCCGTCTCCAACACCTAGGAACCATTGCACCCGTTTGAACCCTCTGACTGCTTCTTGGTTTTTCATCCTTTGCTTCATTTCTTTACATGAATTGCTTATGTAAACACTAATCTTATTTTCGGTTATACCATCTGAATTTCATGTATCATACAATTACCCCCAACATTCTTTAACTTTCATCTTCGGCCTCGTGTTTGTCCTTTTACTCCAAGTAGGACATATTTAATAAAAAGTCGTAATTCCAAACGGTCGGATTCTAAAATATTCAAAAGTCTACTACGAGAAAAATTTAAATAAAGAGCACAAAATAAAATGATGAAGAACATGACGTTAGCTATTTTATATAAGCTAGCACTTTCAACGAAATAGAGAATACGAGCAGGCCTGTCAAGCGGGTCAGATCCGCCACGCCCGACCTGCCCCGCGGCGAGTTACAGTTTTTTTTGCACAAAATTTTTTTACCCGCAAAACCCGTGAATCAATTTTTTTAGATCCGCACCCGCCCCGCATTAATCAAGCGGGTCCCGCGGGTGACCCGCTTCATTTTTCAAAAAATTTTAAAATTTTTTAATAAATTTAATTAAACTAAAATATTTAATAAATTTAATTAAAATAAAATATTTAATATATTTAATTAAAAATTTTAAAAATATTTAATAAATTTAATTAAAGTTTCTAAAAATATTATATAATTTAATTAAAATATTTCATAATTTCATTTGTTTGGGTTTAAATTAGCTTGGACTTAAATTAGTTGGGTCTGAATTTGATTAATTTGATTGAGCCCAAAATTTGCGGGTACCCGCTAACCTGCAAATTAAAAAATTACGACCCGCACCCGCCCCGCTCTAAATAATGCTCGATCCGCACCCGCCCCGCATATGAAATTTTTTTTTTCACTCGACCCGCACTTGCCCCGCAGCAGGTCAAACGGGGCGGAACCCGCGGGTAAAGAATCATATTGACAGGCCTAAATACGAGAATGTTTCAATTAGGACTGTCAGTTAGATTCGATTCATTCATTATTTGTCTCGATTTTTCAAAAAATCTGAATATGTCTACACAGTAAAATAAAAATAAATGTATGATTTATGTTTATGAAATTGACTATTTTAAATACCAAAAATTAACAAGTTAAGAAAAAGACTATCTTTTATGAAATATTGCTATTTTTGTAAATTTTAATATTTTTATACTTTCTGATGTTCATAATTATTTAAATTGTTTATAATATGGATTAAATATCTAACCAGATATCTAGATTTTGGTGAATACACCAAGTTATAAAACATATACGAATAAAAAATTTTGTCTATCTGTATGATTTAGTAATGCCCTCCTCGTCTGTTCACTTCTCTAGCTTATCAATTCTTTTTTCTTTCTCGCTTTGTAGTACAAGTCGAATGATAAATAAAGTTGTGATAGTCAACAATTCGTTTATGTTTTTTAAGGTATGATAGTTTTTTGAACAAAAAAAAGTGGTGATAATCCACAATTCAATTTTTTAATTAGCTATATACTGTTGATACCCCAAGGCGACGTGAGTGAAATATTTGCACGAATGTCAACTACGTTCCATTTTCTTCTATAAAATAAAAAGGTACACAATGACGCTTTTAACAAAAAAAAGAAGTTCCTTAGCTGAAAATTTGTTCGTTTATTAGAATATATACTAGTGGAAGGAGTTAAGTGAAAAATAAAGAGAGTATAAGTGCTTTTCCGCAAAACGAAAGAGTTGACTTCTTACTTCAAACTCTTAATTTCAGTTGTCTTCTCCCTCCGGATAACAGACTTTACTGTCGTCAACGTTTTAGCTTGAGGGAGGACGACCAAGATACAATAAAATGGCTACTACTAGGATTAAACAAGTATTAGCTCGAAGAATCAAATCAGCTTCTATCTGCTTGTCTGGAACAATGCGAACGAGTCAAGCTTTTGACCTTTTCTATTCCTCAATTTCCTTACATATAGGTGATTTGTCCGTGCGTGTTATGGTATCTGAAAAGGTAAAAAGAGTTTCATTACAGGGCTGTTGTTGGTTTCTCGGTAAAAATCCGGGAGTGAAATCATGGCCGTAGCACGTCAAGTGTTTGTGTTATTGTGTGTGTTAGTAGTGGGTTGGGGATTGGAGAGATGTGAGGCTTCTGGGAAGTTCAGCTTCGAAGTTCACCACATGTTCTCCGATGCGGTCAAGCAGAATCTTGGGTTTGACAATCTAGTTCCGGAAGAGGGGAGTTTGGAGTATTTCAAGGTTTTGGCCCACCGTGATCGCTTGATTAGAGGTCGAGGACTTGCCTCCAATAACGAAGAGTCTCCCATCACCTCCATGGCGGGAAACCTCACGCTTTCAATCAGTTTTATGGGATTGTAAGTTCTCTTCTCCTCTTGATTCTCAAAATGTCGCTTTCTTCTTTTATGCAAGCATATGATTATGGCATGAATGTATGATGCTTGCTTGACTCCACTGATTGTGGAATATTTTTTGTATATCCATATGGGTTCAGTCTCCATTACGCAAATGTATCTGTGGGAACACCGGCCACTTGGTTCCTAGTGGCTCTGGACTCAGGCAGCGACTTGTTTTGGTTGCCTTGCAATTGCGGTAGTACTTGCGTTCGCGACTTGAGAGATGCTGGATTTTCAGAGGTGCCTTTCCGTTCTCCAAGCAGTCAAACATTTTCTTCGGACTATATTTTCCCTAACTCTTTTTCGTGTCTCGTATTTGATACAGAGTATACCACTCAATCTATACAGCCCCAATGCATCTTCTACAAGTTCAAGCATTAGATGCAGTGACGAGCGTTGTTTTGAGTCGAGACGTTGTTCTTCGCCTTCAAGTATTTGCCCTTATCAGGTTTCCAACTCTATCACCACAACCACCACAGGGACATTGTTACAGGATGTATTGCATCTGGTCACAGAGGATGAGGATTTGAAGCCTGTCAAAGCTAATATCACGCTTGGGTTCGTAATGACTCTTTTCTTTTGTTTTTCTAAACAAAAACCGTATTGCACCGTTTTCTTTTTAAAGGGTTCATTTCCTGTTAACAACATGAAAATTTCCTGAAGTGACCTATTGGTTAAACCAATACACGTTAAGAATTAATCTAAAGTGAAATTAGGACATGTAAAAAGTCTAGGTCTTTTGCCTCTCTTAGAACTCATGTACGGCTCCATCACCTGTGACCTGTCCTCTGTTTGAGAAATGACCTATGAGGTAATCAAGGAGATGTCAAGAACTGGAATCCTTGTTTGTGGTGCAGTTGCGGTCAGAATCAGACAGGTCTGTTCCAGAGAGTTTCCGTGAATGGTGTTCTCGGGCTTGGTGTGAAAGATTATTCTGTTCCAAGCATTCTGGCAAAAGCTAATATCACCACAGACTCCTTCTCAATGTGTTTTGGGCGTGTCGTTAGCATTTTAGGAAGAATCAGTTTCGGAGACAAAGGCTACACAGACCAGGATGAAACTCCATTCATTTCTGTTGAACCAAGGTACGTAGTCAATTCCGAATGGAAAACTCTTAAAGTTTTCTTATTCATTGTGCTATCTACACCGAATCTATTTCTAGCTCCCATGGTTCTCTTTTTCACATTTTTGATCCAAATGAAAACCAGTGTGGCATATGGTGTGAATGTGACGGAAATATCAGTGATGGAAGTTCCTGTTGGTGTTCGCCTGTTTGCACAATTTGACACAGGCTCATCATTTACGCACTTAATGGAGCCAGCATATGGTCTTTTTACCAAAGCTGTAAGTGCTTGTCTGACCAGATTCATGTTAACAAACCAGATGTGTAAACTTTTCTTCCTCCGAGAAAATCTTGTGCTGTGAAATCATCTGTAGTTTTTGCAAAGGATATTGAAACGAAAATTTCTTAGAAGAAATCCAAGCTTGTGTTTTTTTTATTACACATGACGTTCATTATTTTACCTTTGCAGTTTGACAGTCAAGTGTCTGACAGGCGACGCCCAATAGATCCTGAGCTTCCTTTTGAGTTCTGTTACGACTTGAGGTCATGCTCGTACTCTTATTCGCGTAGTTGTTATATGCTTTTGCCCATTTTAGTAGAATATGTTGGACTTTTAGCAGACGATAGAACAGCCTAAAAAGTAAGGAAGAAAGGAAACATTGAATTTAGGGAAAAGAATACGAAATATGAGGAATCGATAAACTAGCTAAGTTACTAATAAGATGACATAATCTGTACCACGTCTAAGTTATGATGCTTCCTTCTCAAATGCAGACCAAACGTGACAATTATTGAATTCCCCCCACTAGAGGTGACTTTCGGAGGAGGATCCAAAATGAAACTTAAGAATCCGTTTGTTGTAGCAAGGACTCAGGCAAGACATGGTGTTTACTTTCTCTATCTTTCTTGTATTATCGTATCTATTTACATTTACGTTTTGATTTTGAACATGGGTAACAGGAGCGTAATCTGATGTACTGCTTGGGTGTTCTGAAGAGCGATGATCTCAGAATGAACATCATCGGACGTAAGTACTTCAATACTGATGCACAAACTAAAAATATTTATCTGTGTATATAATAATGTGAGTGTATTTGTGGAATGCAGAGAACCTGATGGCTGGCTACCGTATTGTATTCGACCGGGAGAGGATGATTTTAGGGTGGAAGCGGTCTAATTGTAAGTGGTCAAATCAGGAAATGACTGTATATAACTAGGAACACTAAGCATAGCTAATGAAACGTTTTGTGTTAATGCCAGGCTTTGAGGATGAAAGCTTATCTACGACTCCACCATCAGAGATCGAAGCTCCTTCACCACCAAGTCCGCCACCTCAATCTCTTCCTCCTCCTGCTCCTCTTCTTTCTGCTGCTACACCGCCCCCACTCAACCCTCGGCAATCCAACGTAAATCCTGGCACAGGCGGTGCAGCCAGTCTCATCCCTCTCGCATCGCAAGTCCTACTTCTACTACCTCTTTTGGCCTTCCTCTGATACACAGAAGCCATTTGTTTTGTGTTGGTTTGAGAATTTTATGTTCAGTTAACAAGAATCTTCGTCTGATGTGCAAAAACAATATGCATTGGTTTGAGAGTGGCAATCTTATATGCTTATTATCTAAATGTTCTGGATATGTCAAATGTCTTGGGGAAAATGCAGGAAGGAGGAGATGACAATTTCAAACAAGTTTTGGTATAAAGAATTTATAAAAAAAATCAAATATCAGTTAAATGACTAGAAGATTTCTTGAGTCCTATAATGGAAAGAAGAGAACTAGAGGAAAAGTTCATCGGTGAGGAAAATGCTGGCGGTTGAAAACCGGCAGAATGGACAGCAGATGTTGCGGCTGACATGTGCAGAACTACAGATGAACACTTGTAAAATACGATTAATTCAAGAAATGGTAGAATTGAAACTGATTCAAAACATGTGGTGTGTGTAGGACTGAATTGCAGAAGCAAAAAGATGTTGATTTCGACCAACTCCATTAATATTTAGAACAAAGAAAGACCAACCAAAAACATAGGTGTCTGTTCATTAACACATTGATGCAATGTCAGAAGATTAATATAACAAAACCAAATATTATGAAAACAGAGTATCGAATCATCATAGGATTGAGCACGCCTTCTGCGCTTTGCTCTTCTTCTTCTTTTGCTTCGGCGGTTGCAAAACCACTCGGATGGCTGCGTCAAAGACTGCCTTCACATTCTGCACAACAAGCGTAAATAGAAAACAGTAGCATCAGCGATTTTGAAGCTAGTCCCAAGAGTACACTAGTAGTCAATGTTAATCCTATGTACCTCTTGAGTTTTGGAACTGCATTCGATATAAGAAGGTGCTTCTATTTGCTTCCTCAGCTCCTCTCCCTGAGCAGTAGAAATGGGGACAGCGCCAGGATGGTCGATGAAGAACTGTTTATCATCTCGAAGATCTGGAAGAGCAGCAACACACACACACACAGAGTCTATGTCACAACTAGTGGTGACTAAAGATCAGGAAAATAATGAAATCTCACCAAGCTTTGTTCCAACAAGGACAACGGGGACACCAGGCGCGTAATGTTTCAACTCCGGGATCCACTGCAAGCACAATATTGTGATTTTCAGCGACACTTCCACAACCTCTCAAACATAGACTTTGATTTTACCTTTTTGGAGACATTCTCATAACTGGCTTTACTGATTAGAGAGAATGCCAATATGAAAACATCTGCCCCACGGTAGCTCAATGGTCTTAACCTGTTGTAATCTTCTTGACCTATTTTTTTTTTTTCAAATTCAAATTTCAAAATCTCAGATCCCAATAATCCAAATTTCAAAAAAAAAAAAGCAAGAAAAACCTGCAGTATCCCACAATCCAAGATTCACGGTGCTTCCGTTAACCACCACATTTGCACTGAAATTATCGAAAACGGTAGGCACATAATCCTGTATGTATGATAAAAACCAAGATACATGAGTGCAGATGAAAATCTAACAAGATCACATGAGAGATATAAATTGGACTTAACCGTAGGGAAAGTGTTGCTTGTGTAAGATATCAACAAACAAGTTTTTCCGACAGCTCCATCACCAACCGTCACGCACTTTACGAACCTCGAAGCGCTCATTTCCCCTTCCAAGATTTTAATGATTTCAGGGAAAATTTAAATAGCAAAAAAAAACCCTTCAAGGAGATCTTCCAAGCTCTTTAGAAAAATTGAAGATCTCTGTTATTTCTCTTAATCTTGTCGATTCTCAATCTTAATCGACCATCCAAGCATTGTTAGGGATTCGAAAGGAGCAGACTTTGTCCAGATATTACAAACCCTATTCACCTAACGAAAGAGAAAACAAAATATGAAAATGGAAGATGACAAAAACGAAAACGAAGAGTTTGTTAGTTAGCCTTGGCCTGGGAAAATGGCGTTGAAACGTTCTGCTTAACAGAATAATCGATTTTTCACCAACAAAAACACCAAAATAATAAATTTCTCTCTCTTTTCTTTCTACTTCCGACTATTGTGGATTTCCTCTTTTAATAGCTTTCAACAAAAAAAGAAGCTTTCAACAACAAAACACCAAACTCACCAATCGATTGTGTGTTTATTTATGGGAAATTAAATTAGGAAGCTGTTGTCTTTTTCTATCTGCCGCCCAAACTCATTTCAATCTTTAAAGTTTAAACGAAGTCTGTCTTCTTTAAGCAATGATTCCTACCAAACAAACAAACAATTGTCCAAAGTTACGAAGTAGTAGGTAGTTAGGTTGCATAATCATATACACACTCCAAATGATTTGACATAACCATTTGCATTGGGACTTTGTTTGTTATCTTATTAAAAATTCCATTTTCTTTCAAATTCGAATCAACCCTTTCAAAGAATTTCAAATCGGTCATCGCCAAATTTTTTTGGAAACATTTAGTGAGAATTGAATTAAGAAGCTCAAAACGCACACTTTTTGTAAGATCCAATAACTCTCCAGTAACTCAAAACTCACTTCGTCTACTCTGTGAATCTCCAAGTATTTCTAATCGAGCCGAGTTAGAAGAGATCCTCTTGATTTTGGTCAAGATCGTATTATTTGTTGTAGAGGGGCACTAATATGAATAAGCAAGACTTAAGGGGTTTTTTCTGTAACGTCAATAGAATTTGGGATAATAACGTGAATAAGAAACACTTGAGGGATTTTCCAGTCAAACAGACATTTTCAAAGCTAAACGGTTTGTTTAGCTGTGGCTAATAGAAATCTCCAACGCCTTTGCGGATTCAATCTTTCTGTTTAGACTCCTCTCCTTCATCATTACCTTGAGGTGCGATTTCAAGGTTCTGGCAAAAAAATGATGCTCTCATTCACTCTCTGATTGCTGTGTCCCGTGTCTATGATCATTTAGGGCTTAGAGTTGCTCGATCTCTCTACATGTATATTTGAATTCTGGTTATTCGTGAATGTTAATTGGTCGGCGTATGAATTTGTAGATGGCGACTCGAATCTCCGGTGAACAACAGTATCAGGAGCAGCCAAAGTGGACGGCGTCACCCAGATATTACTGGGCTGTTTCACTTTCCTTCATTCTGTGTCTGTTTTGCTGATCTTACTGGTCCTAAAATCAGGAGTATCCAGACGCAGAGGTTATAAGATCAGGTGGTTGTCCAATTTACAAGCAGCTCTCCTAGATATTCGCAGAAGATTCCATGACAAACAGGAAACATGAAACAATGTTTCCTTTCTTTGCTCATCTTGAGGAACCTGTGTTGTTGCGTCAAGCTAAAACGGAATGCTCATCTGAGTATGATGATGCCGCCGCAGTTTATCCTTCTCCTCCTAAGAGGAGGCGTAGTAGGGGCGTGGAGGCTTCTACTGCCAATGCTATATCTGAAAATGGCAGCTGGATCAAAGCTGCGGACTGCTGCTTTGATGCAGCTAACGAGCAGGTTCTCTCTTGCCATGTGTATAAGAGAGCTAGAACGGATCATGGCTTAGCAGAGAATGTCTATTTTGGAGCACTCGAGTTCTTCAATAAGCCAAGTGCAAGGGAAACATTCTTGTCGTGGAAGAGCGACATGCGCTTTGACTTGGCTGCAATGGAATGTGATGCTGTTTCACGTACTGCTCAGAGGTGAGAGTTTACTTTACATCTCTATTAATCAATGTACATGGTCCAAAACGTCTTTGACTTGATGAAGTTTCAAGCAATAATTCAGTGAAAAGTTCTTAACCAATTTCATCTTCAAAAATATAACATAAACTCAACCCAAGTTCACAATACTTTAGCAAAAAGTTCACTTCAATCAAGCAAACACCGGAGGGCAAACGAAAAGCAATTTGTTTGATATCTTTTGCTCTAAAGAAGCAACCTTTTGACCTCTTGTTGTTCCTCACTGATGCACTTAGCTTGGTTGTACACAGACTCAAAAGCTTGCATACAAACACTTGAAAATCCAACCATTGCCTGAAACACATGAGGGAATCCCATCTGCAAGTTATTCAGAGTCATGGCTCTAGTCACCCTCACTGACTTCTCATGCTTGCTTTTCTCTTCCTCTGCTTTTCCTTTTAGCAGCTCAACCTTTGCTCTCTTCTCAGTCACTGGGTTTTTCTTCCTGCTCTCAGACACCGAGTATGGACTATACTTGCTCTCGAGGGCTCTTAGTGCAGCCGCATTCTTCTCAAAATCTTTTAACATGGATTCTGATCTCTTCCTCTGCTTATGCTCCTCGGCCTGTTGAGCGACAATTCCATGGACTGCTGTCAGAAAGCTCTTGATCCCTTCAGATGCTACTTTATCTGGGATCCGGTCAATAGCCAAATGCCACTCCTCACAGAAGCTGTATATCTTTGACTCATAGCCACTCCTAACAAGTGGATTCTTGCTGAACTGGAACAGACTTAACCTGAGCCAACCCGTGAGAGATTGTATATAGTCACGCTGAGCCTTAACCAAGTTGCAGAAGGAGTGATGCCATTGTTGGATCTCGAGCTCAAGCTGAAGAGCTGATTGTCGATGAAGCTCGGAAGTTGGTTCAGTGGAGGGTATGGTGTTGAGATACTTAAGCTGCTGAACAATATGTGTTTGAACCTGGTGGCTCTCGTACATACTCCTCCACATACACATCAGCCTACATTACATCGTACAAGAACCTTTGTTTTGATGATATTTAACTAGATTAAGCAAAAGGAATACACAACTAACCCTTTAATGAGCTCGATGAGCTGAGGATAGAGCTCGGTCTCTCTGAGCTTGATGATCTCATTTGAGGCGCTCTGAATGGCCTGTGAAGACACTGAGAGCTGAGATTCTAACTTCTCAACATCCTTCTTAGCCTTTTCGGTCTTGACATATTCAGCTCTCTTCATCTCAAGCCTCCTCACTTGCTCCACTTTCTTCTCATGCTCTATCTTTATGCTCTCTGCGTTCTGCAACAATCACAAAACAACAAACACACACTCTCTCTCACTGCTTTAGTAAAATTATTTGTGTCAGTGTACATAACACACGGCAAGAATCATTATCGGAATTAAGTGCACATGTGGGTCTCTTACAGTATCTGCTCACTCTTGGACCCACCACAAGCCTTTAATTCGACATGAAACAACCAAATTCAAATCATTTCTTTTATATCCATATTTAGATGAGATCTAAGCAGAGCAGTTTCAAGATTCAAAATGGATTTAAATTGAATTGGAGAACAAACACATACAAAAATTTAAACTTCTTCCACAAAACAAAACATACACATGTATTTACCCAAGTCTAATTGTTTTATTTAATCAAAGATTGGAACTTTTTGTCAATTAAATTAAGTAAAAAGAAAAATGAATACCTTAACCTCTTGAAAGAGCTTCTTCTCCCAAGCATAGAGTCTGTCAACTGTAGAGGAATGGCTACCAACAACGCAATTTCCTCCTCCAACTAATCCTGAGTTTCTGTATTCGTTCAACTTTGGAGCAAATCCCCTAGTCCACAACGACGTCGGATTCAGATTGCATTCGTAGTTACTATACATTTTTCCTGGAGAAACAGAAATAAAAAATGACTCCAAGTCGCCTGTAAACGTTAACGAAAGAAGAAAGACAAAAAGCTTGATTCCTTTTTTTTACCTCCTTTGGTATGAGCAGAAAAAGCTATTGTGTCGTTGATACAAGTTGAGATTTCAAGGAGAGAGGAGAGTGGTGCACCGGAATCAGCAGCTTTAACAAAGTATTCGTCGACTTCTTTAACAATCTCCATCAGATCTTTACTGTTCCTCGACACCACAACTGCTAACTCGCTTCCGGTCGTCGTCGTCGTCATTGTATCTTTAGAGAATCCACTCACTACCGACGAAGCTTGAGGAGTAGTTGTCGTCGGAGCCGTGGTGACTGCAGCATCAGAAACGGTTCCGGTTGCTGTTAAGGTGGCGGTTCCGGTGGTTGTCTCTTCCTCCCATTCCTCCTCGGAGGAAGAAGGAGGCGGCGGAACAAACGGATCCCAGAAGTCCCATGTAGAGGAAAGCGGAGGAGGAGGAGGAGGAGGAGGGAGAGCGGAGGAAGTGGTGGTGGTGGTGGAGGTCCATGTAGGGCTTAGAGGAGGATTCGGAGGACGAGACGGCAGAGGAGGAGGAGATGGAGAAGGAGGATGGTTGTGGTGGAGATGAAGAGGGGCTTCTTTGGAGGAGAAACGAACAAGGGAAGTGCCGGTGGCGCGTAGAGAACGGAGGTAAAGCGCGTGATAGACAGAGAGTGTTCGTCTAGCTTTAACGAGCTGTTTCAAGTATCTCTTCCTCGCTTTGCAACGAGACACGATTTCTGATCTATCTATTCTAGATTGACAACAACCCATTTTTACTTAAACTCTGTGTATGCAAATTAATGGGTACTCTTCTTCTTCACCATGCAACCAAACACACAAATTTCTTCTTTTCTTGTTCTTATCTTCTTCGTCTTCTCAACAAAATCTGACTTGATATTACATTACTCATAAACTATTTTCTACTTCTTGTGAAGTGAAAGAAGTGCGCTTACCTCGTTTGTGTCGAAAGAAAAAGAAAAGATCCTAACTTTGTCCTGATCTAGAAAATCAGTGTTCAACTTTAGGATTAGATGTTGAGGTCGATGAATTTCTTTTTATAAAGGAAGGGTCTTTTGAAGGTCTTCTCCACAGGAATGTAGTTGGAGTTTAGGACCCTTTTTCAGTTTAACCTCTAACACACACACACACAACTCAGGCTTTGGAGGGAGAGCCCTTTCCCCAATTAAATCATTTCTTTTTACTTTTCTTTCAAACAGTCCATTTGACCAAAAGAACCTTTGTTTTTCAATTTACTTTTCACTGAGACTCGAATTAATGCGGATACAAAAATGCCAAAATTAGAGAATATTTGAGAAAGTTTGTTTTAAAAAACCTTTGTTTTTCACAAACCGTTTAACAAAGTTTTGACCATTTGCCATAGTTAAGATAAGAAGGACATTTCCGGAATTAAATACTATTTCAACGGCTGTATTTTGGCTGAATTTAAAAGATTGGTATGTAGGCTGGTGGCAAATGAGCAACCGTTTCCATAATTTGGAAGCGGAAGAGACCAATTTGGTATAGAGAAGATGCACATTAATTGTTTAACGGATACTAAATTCCCCTAATTTTTCGATAAAATTAACCACAAAAGTTGAGTGGTGATGCAATAATAATTAGATATTGATAGATGATAATATGAGAGAGAATCTACTCTTACAGTGTCTTGTAGATTGGCAAAGAACTTTTAACCCTTCATTATTGGTCAATGACAATCATTGTGAAAATGTAGCGACTTTAAGCTGACAAAAAAACATTAATAAATCACCAAAGGAGAATAAGAGCTCATCTCCTTTTGGCATCACAAATATCCAACTTTTACTTTGAGAATTAATAAATTAGAATTATATAAAATAGTAGATTTTTTTGTTAGAGAGATTCTGATTGAGATAACTTAGGCTCTTGGGCTAAGGGAGGACAAAGTGATGTCCTGAAAAACCTTGAGCCTCTTCTTGTCCACTTTTGTTTCTGTCCCCAAAACAGCCATAATCATAGCTTCTTCAAACTCCTTGTTGTCTGGTAATCCACAGTCTGTTGCTCTCTTCTCCATTGACAATCTTCTTCTCCTGTTTGTCTCTCCTTCATCGCCAACACCACAATCCAACATTCCCATCTCTTGGCTCGATGATCTCGTTCTCTTCAACTTGTCGTTGTTGATTATCAATTTTGAAGAGAAAAACGGTTTTGCATCAACCCTTAATGGTGGGTTTACTACTACTTGATTCACACTCCTCTTCACGTTCTCATCACCGTATCCATCATTACTCAAACCTTGCTTAGGTTTAGGCTTAACGTTTTGGTCTCTACAAGGCTGAGGCTGCCATATTGAGGATGACCCGAACATTGCGTCGAAAAGCCTTCTCTGCTCAACTTTATCATCCCCTCCTCTTCTCATCATTTCAGATCCAAGATCCTTGAGCATCTGTTGCGCTCTCTCGTAAGCTTTTAGATGTGAATCCACTCCTCTAGGACCATCCACGACCGCTGGTTTCACACGTCGCAATGTCTCTTTGGCCTCATCGATCCTGCCTTGCTTCATAAGGCAGATTCCAAGATTACACATCTTGTTGTTGTCTGGTGCGATTGATAGAGCTCTCCTGTATGCATCTTCAGCTTCCACGAAATTGTCTCTTTGCATCAAAGCCCATCCTAAGTTTCCCTGTTTCCAATTAATCATCATCCAGTTAGAACTAACTCAATTTGGCAATTGCAGCACTGTGATGCATTTTTTTAAGAAAAAATTCTGCTTACTAGTAATCGAGTGGCTTCTTGCTCCACAGAGACCTGGAATTTCTTGCCCTGAGATCTAGCGGTTTTGGTTCGTTTACCGTTGAAGGCAAGACCTTTCTGTATTAAAAAGAGTTTGTGCTTTAAAAGTCCAATCTGGTCATCTAATCTCCCACATCTCTGCAACAACAACCAATCCAATTTAAAATAACATCTCAATGCAAGATTAAGCAATTGCAATAAAAAAGGAAACATAAGAAAAGTGGAGTTTTTGTGTAAAATTAAGGACCTTGTAAAGATCTAGGAGGATGTTGTCGAGCGATTCCTGTGCTTGATCTGAACACCTGACTCTGAGAGATTTAATGGCTTCAATGGCTTCTTCAGCTCGGTCTTGCTGCTTCATTACGATGGCCATATCTTTCAGAGCACTGTCCACTCTATCTCCGGCATTAATGGCGGACCAGAAAAGAGGAATTGCCCGCTCGGGATCCTTCTCCACCAACTATATTCCAAAAGAAAATACCGCGAAACAATCAATCAGATAAAAACAAAATGCAAAATTAGGATACGTGGAGTCCAGATCTAAAGAAAGGACATAATTCTAATCACCTGAACATTTTTGGCCCTGACATAAGGACTGTCTCCGACAGGCACTTTGTGGATGGCATGAAATGATTCAGACCGAGTTCGGGAGATACCGAGTGGCTTTGCAGGAGAACTCGGAGCGGATTTGGTCGGCCTGAATACATCTTTCATCATCATATTCGCACGGAATGGAGAAGAAGAAGACAAAGGAATCTGAGAGGAAGAGTGATGCGAGAAGAGGTTAAGATTTAAGAAGACGGCTTAAGAGAGATCAGAATTATAAAAAGGTTTTAAAATTTTCGACCGTTGAGGTAACTAGCCGTTGCATCGTATTATGTATTTTCTATTTCCCCTATTACTGGGGGAGCGTTTTCTCATCTACTCCCTTGATTTTCATGAATTTCCACTTCAGCCCCACCAAAATCAAATCAAATAAATTTGGCCAAACAGTATTTGAGAAGATTTTATAACGAAACATATCCATTTTTAGATTTCTGTCATCAATCCGTTCGTTCAATTTGAAATTTTGTCTAATGTAGAAAAGTCAACGGTGGCACCATTTTGGGCCCGTTTACATAATTTTACGGCCCATCAATCCCTTGCCCGGAGAAGGTCAGATCAGATGTTGGCTTTCTTCAAAATCTTGCACAGCTTTAGTGTAATCAAAATTGCTGTAAAAAAGTCTTCACCAGCCGCTCATGTTGTTGTGAATCTTGGAGTTTTGGGAACGGCCTCCTTTGTCCTTGTATGTGTTTCTTGAAGACTGGGACTTTCTACATCCCCTGGCTGCTGCCATGGCTCTGCGTCTTTGCTTGCCCAACTTTTTAACTAGCTCTGCATCTTCTTCCTCCTCCTCCTGCACCAAGGAAAGAACATCTATATCTGTTAAGTGATTCAATTTGCTCATACTCTCCTACTTAGTACGCAGAAGATACTAACCTCATCATTTCCATCTTCATCTTTATCTCCCTTGTTTTCACCTTTCTCACTATTATCCAACTCAACACCATCAGAACTATTATGTTCCTACATCATCGCAAGCATACAATGTAAGCACGAGGAGGATACGCAGAGGCAGAAAACATCCCCACTCAGCATATGTTTCAGTTATAACATGGAAATTTTTACCTTCTCTTGCACCTGTAATGATTTCATTTCATTTAGGTTTTCTTCTTCCTTTGACTCACAAGTGTGCTCTTCATCATCAGATTCCTCATCCTCATCAGAATCTTTACTCTTCTCCAGCCCACCTTCAATAAACTGCACAAGATGGATAGATACCACAAGTTCATTCTAAATGGCATTAACATCAAAAGGAATGAGGTAACAAAAGCAGAGAGACCAGTGCTGCAACTTAGAGCACAACTGACGCATAAGCCGCTATTCAAAATATACACTCAATACGAGGAAACAATCGATTAAGGATCTTTCTGAAGTACATAAACCCCATATAAGCAATGTTATAACTGAAGTCATAGACTCATTTACTTTATCGAGGTCATTCTGCTCCTTCTTTGTGAACCCACTAGCTTCTAGTTCTCTATCCAGAGCATTAGCATCTTTAGTGATATCATAGAAAGATGGTCTGCTGTTCTCATCCACTTCCATCTCTCTCTCATCTGACTCATCTCTATCTTCTTGGAAAGACATATTAAACCTGGACGAAAAGACCAGAATTCGCGAAAGGGAGAATTCAAGGATGAGATTATTTGCTACCAGGTATTGTGAACAAAAGATAAAAGAATGTCAACTGGTTACTAACCTTTTTCTAAAAAACTTGAAGATGCATTCAATATCACGGTCAAAGTACCTAAAAGACTCATAAACAAATCAAGAACACAGCATGGAAAATGAAAAAAAAAAGAGGACCTAGGTATGATCAAGCTAGATATCACATACATCTGTGCATTTTGGTGTGAAACAGATACCATTTGTGGAAAGTCAATCATTGTTATGTTCTCTTCATCATCAATCTAAGATAACAAAAGGTGTCAGTGAAAATTATTAGTAAGCAGACGAAAAAGCTAACATGATTATATAAGTATTAATTAACTCATATAGTTAGGCAGCTTCAAATACTTGCATGAAATTTTCAGAAAAGGCAACTTACAAATAGATGACATTAAACAACTAGATAAATCTAAGTATCTCACCATGATGTTAAATTCATTGAAGTCGCAATGAATTAGACCATGCTCGGCCAAACGAACAACAATGCCAATGATCTTCTCGAAAATAGTCTCAGGGTTCTGCAATTGTTTCACTTGAACCCTGTCATAGATGGGAAAAAGTGAAAAGAATGTAATACACAGCAGCAAGGGCACACCTAGTTCTTAGCAAGTGTGTGAAGCAAATGGAACAACTTTTTAGGAATCTTGAATCCAGTGCATAAATTCCTTAATAATAGCTCAAATCAACATCCAACCAAAAAGCATCAGCATACGTTGAGTGATGACTAACAGCACTATATACAATCATAACATTTCTTCCTTGTGAATATGAAGGTAGGTCCTTACATGGGGTAGCCTTGCACAAGGGACATGATAACACAGTGCCTATTGCAGTCAATAGCTTTTGGAACCGGAAAGTCATGTTCTTCCAAAGCCTTCTCACCCGGAAGCCAAACAAACATTAGACCATAAATAGTACAGGTGATACACCATTAGTGTTAACGGAACAAGGAAATAACCTTCATAAAAGCAAATTCTTTGAGAGCTGCAAGACGGGAGAGATACAACCAGCTGAAACTATTGCGATGCCTCAGATAGTCACGCTTAGATTTGACAGCCCTAAATGAGGTTCTCCCTAGTCTATGCAACTTCATTGCCAAAATGGTTCCATCTTCCTGAGCGACCTCAAATATGTCTATTATATGCAAAGAACCAATAAAAACATCAGCCACCAACCAGTATCTCTTCAAGTTCAAGCCATCAAAAAATAAACATAAATAGAAAAAAAAGACATACCTGACTCTTTACCGACCCCAATTTGACGACCAACACCCGTAAAAACACCACGGTTGACCAATGTTTTAATTGCAAGAAAGTCGTAACCCAGGTAGGTGAGTCGGAATCCGTCATCTAGACCAAAAAGGCAATAGCCATTAGATTCTGCAAATATGTAAGACTGGCAAGGAGAATAATTAGTAATGTGTTTAGAGATAACTACTCACATTTAGAGCTGTCATGATGCAAAAGCTTATATTTGAGCAAGTTCTTCAGAACCTTGTATGTGCCTCCATGTCTGTGTATATAACAGGTATGTGAATTACATAATATGTTTGATCAAAACGAAGTAGTAAGCCTAACAAGAAGGGAAACATTCAAAGTATCAAGATGAGGCATACTTTAGACGAGCAATGCGCTCTACAAGCTCAGAAGGAACAATCTCATGCTGCCAACACGAATAACGAAGCATTATCAGAAAAAAAGGAAAAAAGGTGATACAGTCAATAGAACCAAAGCCCTAAATTTCGATTTCAGGATAAAAAGGAATAGAGAACACTGACGTTTCGCATTCCCATTTCCACCGCAGTGAGAACTCGAAAATCATCTTTGGATAGATATCTCAACACATTCACGTCAAGCTTCATCCTTTACGCCTAAGGCCCTAAGTGCAAGACCCTTAATACTCTGAATTAACCTGGGTGGTAAAGATAAAATTTCTCAAATTGCCGTAATATTGTACGAAACCCTAGAAAGAGAAACCCAGATAACACTAGATGGCCTCGACGGAAAAAGTAGATGCGGACTAGATACGATTAAATCCGGACTAGTACAGGCAAGACAAATAGGTTCATCGATTGACAAAAACCTTGGAAGACGGAGAAAGCTTATGTCTATAACGAAATCACAGGAGCGATGCGAAAGCAAGTATTTGATGTAAGAGGAAAACTTTGAGAGAGAGCGCGCGGCGCGAAGCCAAGGAGTAATTGTTCTCGTGAACTCAAAATCCCAAGATTAATAATTATCTAAATAATTACTAGTTTTGTGTGGATTAGTAATCCATACTTTTAAGTTTTAACAAATTAAAATCCCTTGACAAAAAACAAATTATGTGTAGAGAAAAATTCATGTATTATTGCATCTTAACGATTAAAGATATGTTTAACCCTCGATTAAAAAAACAAATTAACCGTCTTGGGATTTACTAAGCCTTCAAACAAAATCTTTCCTCTGAAATATTAACCATGGAAACAATAGGCTACGCTAAATATATTTGCTTGCAACACAAGGACAAGGTCGTTGTAGTATAGTGGTAAGTATTCCCGCCTGTCACGCGGGTGACCCGGGTTCGATCCCCGGCAACGGCGAAATATTTTTTTTGTACACAAAACTCAAAAGTTAAAAAAGCAGACATGGCTTCGCCCGGGTTCGAACCGGAGACCTTCAGTGTGTTAGACTGACGTGATAACCAACTACACCACGAAACCTTGTCGTGCCAGAATTTACACAGCAAAAAACTAGTATTAAAACGGTTCTAACGAATCTGTTGCTACATACATATACTAAAAAGAAAATTGATCAGTCTTCAATTTCGTTCTCTTTATGTTATGTTCGTATACTAGTTGATGAAGATGCAAGGATCACCAAAAAAAATTGATTTCAGAATATCATGAAATGTTCCACATTTATGCATAAATAACCAAAAAACAAGAAATGCCATAGCCAGAGGTCCAATAAGGATGACAAACAACTATTTTCTCATGACTAAATATATCTCATAAGATTTAAAAGTAAAACTGTCAACGCATTATGATAATTTATAAAACGAATTCTGGCCCTTTAGATTTCTATTCAACCCACAAAGACTCTGAATCAACACAATTTGAAACTTTGATACCACTACTTTAATATCCACATCATGTTTCCTTTGAAGGAGCTTTCTTGGCGGATTCTGCGGCAGCCTTCTCTGCTTCAATCTCGGGCACTATAGCATCGATCTCAGCTTCTTCTAGCTGCCCTTCCTCACGGGTCATTACAATAACCTCAATGTTCTTTCCCCCGATTTCAACTATCTGCAAATTGCAAACTCTTCAGTTTTTTACAAGATTCACTACTTCTGCATCTCCTAAGTAAGCACCACAAACACTATTCTCCACCTTAACCTTTGATATATTTTGGAGGATTTTAACATTCTCTAACACAGTTACCAGCTATGCCCCTAACAGTTTAACCTAAAGCCAGCTTTCAAGGATGAGTTCATACGAATACGGCATTGGTTAATTTTTTACAATGAATGATCAATATAACCGAAGATGTGTCCTACACAAAAACACATATAAGATATTAGAAGAAGGAAATTGTGCACAAGTTTTCACCGTTGAGGAGCAAAGGTTCATTTTCCGCACTCGTAAAGAAAAAGACTTTCAACTAAGATCCAGCTCCGAATCCAATTCTATGGTCTAACACTTTGAGATTCCAGTTATGAGGTGATACAGAAGTACGAGATCAGGTAATCAGCATAATGATCGTACACGTAGCAATGGAATACATCAAGTGATCCAGTTGAAACAAGTCCCAAATTAAAGTGCGGAAACAAAAGCAAATGGACAAAATCCGGTATAACAACTTGTGTCAGCAGAGATCGGAGCTATACCTGGAATCCTGGATCTTAGGGGTCAATTTCTTCTCAATAGCTTGGATGACAGTATCAGTGCCGCGGACTCCGACGGCGGCATTACCCTTCCGTACAGATTCTAGGGCATAATCTACCTGAAAAAGGTGACCGTCGGGGGAAAACACTGTGATTGCACGATCATATCTTGCCATCTTTCACCTTTCTCCTCCTCTCTCCTCTTTTCTGAGTCTTGCGAGTGTTCTTTTTCATTCTCCAATTTATCTCTCGTTCGTTTTGCTCAAAGTAAGAAAACGGTTCCAGCTTAGGGGACAAGCTAGAGACTCGGTTCGCTGAACATCACCTACGAACAGGTTCACGACAATCAGAACGAATCATCACTGGATTTACTTCTATAATGGGCCTGGCCCAAGTTGAGCTACGTTGGCCACAAAATCGTTTCACGAGATGCCTCCTCACCAATTTTTTTTAATTTTCAAATTAATCTGGTTTTGAAAAGAACTAAGAAAGGTCCTCAACAGAATAGACAGATCATCTATCGGATGAAGATGTTTATATGGTTTACATCGAATCACAATATACACAGCGTACTAATGTACAAATTACATCAGTAAATCTTCATATACTTTTCCAAAAATAAAAACGAAATTCAAGTATAGATGAATTAAAGAAAGGTTGTTACTTGGAGCCTTTCTTAGCCTTTAAATCAGACGCAGCAGACTTGGCCAACGTGGAAGGCTTTAAGACACTTTTGGGGTTAAGTGCCTTTCGGATCTTGAAAGCAACCCATGCTGTTCCAAAAGCATGTCCTGCTGCGTCTAGCCCTTCGTTAGTAGCCTCTGCTGCTTTTGTGCCATACCTGCGAATCTCATGACAAGAAATATGAGTTTCCTTAAAAACTAAGGCAATCTTTGAGCAATTGCTGGAGATTATCTTTACTCAGATATGTGATTGTTTTCATATGACATTGAAAAAATGTTACTTGTGATCGACGAGTTCTGTTGTGACGGTTGATGACGTCGACATGATGTTTTTACCAGACACTTCAACCGCATCACAGATCTTACCTGCAGGGAAAGAAAAGGGTATAAGTGCCATGCGACTCAAAAAGAAGAAGCAGATTTTAGTATAGATCACAGATTACTGGAAGAGAGCTCAGAAGATATAAGAAAGAAGACACTTTTTATTCATGTTGAATAACCTTCCCGTTTAGAAGCCAAAAACTATGCCTGTGATTATTAAGAAAATAAGAGAGCCAAATACAAGTAATTTACTTACTAAATCCATCGAGGGATGCGAGAACAATCTCTCCCGGCAAGAGACCAAAAAACTTCTTTCCAGCTTTTGAATTTGCCACTGAACCGGTGATGAATCCTGAGACTTTGACAACGCCAGAAAGAACACCAGTCGCCACTTTCTCTGTCATTTTCGTCACTCGCTTGACCCTTTACATAAACTAGGAGATTAGCACAAGCACTATAGTTTTTCATTCAAACCATGCAAATGCACATTGATTAGAAAATTTTAAATAACACTACTCAATGTGAATGCACTTTTCATAGAATTGTTCTTCTGCACACAGAAGGACCTCTTATTACTCAGTTTTCTAATGATCATTAAACAAAGAACCAGATACGAATTTGTAGTAGATTCATGAGAAGCTATTTTAAGTTTAAAGATGCTAAACTCTTAAGCGATGTACGATAGTTCTCATGGCACTAAAAATCATCATACCTTTTGATTCTCCTAAGAGTCTCAGGGCTAACGTTCTTCTCCTTTTCAGCACGACTCAGCCTGTTCTTCATAACCTCGTTTCCCCTTTTGAGTCTATCGACGGTAACATCCCCACACCAAAGTATCCCTCTGATCAGCTGACCTGACCCAGAAGCTATCAATTTAGCAGTTTTGCTACTGTAGTCCTCGATGTTAGGCGCGAGTGTGGTCCAATACGCCGCACATTGACCCTCCACAATATTTTTTGTCTCACCCTTTAGCTCCTCGGGCGAGGTCGCTGCAGCCATGGAGTTTCCTAGTATCTCACCTCCCGTCTCCTTTGCCTTTTCAGACATTCTCTGTTCTGTGAAACAGCAATAGTCTCGCAGAACCTGATCGAGCTGATGTAATAAGTTTTCTTGCCCTTTCGAAGCAATGGTTAATCCGTAATTGAGAATATCTTCTTTAGATTCGGCATTACTCTTTTTCCCTTGTTTTTCATCATCTGAGTCGGACCCAGATCCGTGACCCTTTTCCTTTGGCGGGGGGATTGAAAAGAAATAGTGCGACCCATCAACCTTGGCTGCTATCTCGCCCTTAATTAGCGGCCATTGAATTTCATCCGCAACGTTAGCCAGAACGGCGACGATGTTCTGTCCCTGGACGATTCGAACCACGGTAAAATCACCGCACGCGAGTTCAACGCTGTAGGATTTGTCGATAAGGTTGAGAATAGCACCGGGAACACGGATAAGAACCTCCTCCGTCGCTGGCGGAGCAGACGGTGACTGGTTGTTGGATGCATCTTCGTGGTCTGGGAAAAGATTAGGCCCCAGATTGTGCGAGGAGAGAGAAGGGTAGAGATTAGGGGCAGAAGCGGGATAAGGGTTTGTCTGAGCAAAAGGATTATCCGGAATGGATTGATCGATTTCGGGATATAATGCCGGTCGTTGTTTCCCATCGGCACCGTGGGTAGGATTCATCTCCATCGCGTCGTCGATTTAGAACAAAATTACCCAGAAAGAGAAAAGTCGAAAATTGAAAAAGGACGGATGAGTTTCAAATTTCAAGGTAGGTGTGGTTCATTGGGACACGTGTCATATAAGTAGACTAGTACAATATAAATAAATGGAGATTAACCATCGATATCTTAAAACAGTTTGCATCCACACGCATCAATCTATTTTACACCTTTTTTTCTTTCACCAATCTAATTTTATACATTTGAACGCAAAATATGTTGGTACAAACTTTTATGATGTGCCGACAAAAAAAAAAAACTTTTACGATGCTTTGACGTAAACCGGGCTGCAAAAGTTACAACATAAATAATTGCACCACGTAATCATTATTTCTATCTGTTACAGAGGAAAGACTACAGCCTTCTTAATAAATAAATGGGCCAGGCGCTATTCATTGCAGCCTTCTTCATTTGTCAAAGGCCCATAAAGTACAAAGATTTCAACCCAACAGCTGACTTTACCATTCTTTCTGGATCCAACGGCTAGTTTTCGGATTTTCTGGATATTACGGCTCCTTCCTTCCGTTTAGAGGCAACGGCTAGTTTTTTTGGAATACTTTGTAACGTTAACCTTTTCTTTTAATACCTATTCTGCGACCCAATAGCTTCACACTTGTTTCTCCTTCACATATTATCTCAGATAATTGCGATCGAATTCCCCGAAACTCTCTTGCGTTGTCGCTGTCTTACAAGGGATCGAATTTAGATGGAGACTCCATTATCAACAAGAAGAGTGACTAGATCGCAGGCTTCCTCTGCAATCAACATCTCTGATCCTGACTCCAAAATTACATTCTCATCAAGTATGTTTGTCATTTCATGCTCCCTTTTCGCTTCTTGTAGCATCTTTCTATCATCTTCTTGTTCCAAATGCAGATTGACGTCTTTTGCATCTATTATTCTTCTTATGTCACCAGTAGATAGGCTACGATCCTGATATCGTCTCTAAAGCGACCATCTTCTTCTCTCTCTGAATCTTACCGGTTTTCTTCATTTTGGCTCAGAGAAAACAGAAGATTCCAGCATCTGTCAGTGGAAGAACGTTAAAGCACGAGAAGACAGGTCTGCACTAATCGACATAACCAACGACTCACCAATCGTGGGTCTAGCAATGCAGACGCCTCCTTCAGGGTTTAAGTGTAAGAGGAAGAACAGCAGAATCAAGAGCACGCCTGGTTCTGGTGAAGCCCTTTTGAGAGGACAAGTCAAAACCCTATTACACAAGGTTGAGGAAGGTAAAGAGCTTATACATTCAATAAAGACTCTCCCTTTCATCCACCACGTCACTTCTCCAATGAGACTTGTCGCCCCAACTCCAGCAAATACTCCACAATTTCCCAATTTTTCAGACGACGGAATGCAGATTAAGATCGCATCTCCGGTTGTTACGGGCCACTTGAAAACCTCTCAGAAAAGCCAAGTTGATGAGAATTTGAAGGCGAGTGAGATAAATGAGCAAAAGAAAGAAAAAAGTATGAACATAAGTCGTTCATTGCTGTTTGACTTCACGGATAAATCAGCATCATGGGAGGAAGAAGAAGAGGAAGAAGAGGTTGATGTGTTGTGTGAAGGAATGAAGAATATGAGTGTGGGAACGACTCGACCTGAATTTGCCGGGAAGCATAAGAGATTCGTGTACGACAGTGAAGATGAGGAGATCGTAGAGGCCCAAGAAGTCTTGCACTTGAAAGGGATTCCAACTCCCAACGGAATTGTATCCGTCACGAAAGAGTGATCTGAAATCTTGTTAGCTTGCTTTTTGTGATCTGTCGATGCCCAATAAAGGCCCAGTAACGAGGCAATAGGAGAAAAGTCGTTATCAAAGATGAGTATGGATTTTTATTTGGTAGTAGCAAAGAAAACTAACACAACACATGAACACGGAAGGACGTTCCAACGAACCTCTCTAACTTCTATTTACCCAAACTAATATTTTGTGTGAAGTAAAAGCCAAGATATTTTCAACGGAAGGACTTTTGTTTCTAAACTTTGAAATAAAATATAAAAATAAAGCACCACGAAAAACTTACCAACTTGCCATCATTTTTGTCATTTAGTGGGATTTCGACCTGATAATATGTTACATTTAACTATAATAATCTGGTGGAACCATCGCATAATCTAAATCATGAAGTGGTCAATTCTACTAATCACATCAGAATTTGTTTTAGTAACAGTTGCAATTTTGTGAAGGTGATTAATTCTTTCTTTATAAAAAGCTTATAGTTCGTATTGACAACATGATACATAGACCACAACTCATACAACAAAACTGTTAATTAGTTGAAATTCTGCAATGGTTCGAGCAGAGATCGACACCGGAGCTCCTTTCCGGTCTGTTAAAGAGGCAGTTACTCTCTTCGGCGAGAGAATTCTTCTCGGAGATAATTACAGCAACAAGTCCGGAGAGGTTCTAAGAATTAATTAATGCATACTATAATATATGTGTATATATGTATCAGTTATTACTAACTTTGTTAAAATGACATATATTCGACTGTGTGGTTAGAGAAACAATGGAGTTAGCAATGTGGTGGTTAGAAACAAAAGCATAGAAGCTGAGCTGAATGAGGCAAAGGAGAATCTGAAGAAAGCAGAAGAAGAGAACAAAGTTTTGTCTCAGCTTCTCGAAACCCTTACAGAAGAGCTTGAAAACACTAAGGAAAAGCTTAATCACTCACTAAGAAAATTTCCAGAACATCCTCAAGTCGAAGATGATCTCAAATTCATAGAGAAACCCACGGTTACTGAACCGGAGAAGAAAACCAAGATCAAGATGAACCGGTTTGATCAAAAGGAAGGGTTTGGAGATGAAGAAGATGATGATCGTCTTGAGAGGAGGCGTTCGGTTAAGTTTGCGAATCCACCGTTGTTAACGAAGGTCATTGTGAGCAAAGAAGAGAAGAATAACCAAGTGATGGTGAAGAAACAGACGAAGAAGATAAAGCCACTGGCTGCTTGGTTCTTTGCAAGAAACCGGTCTAGCTAGCTATCGATCCTCGTCTCGAGATTACTCATGTGTGCCTTAAGAGCTTCGAAATACTATACATCCCCAAATGAATTCTTCTTAGTTTGTGGACTTTGCTACATTTTTCTTGTCGAGATTATTTGGATCATGCATGTGCTTATGTTAACTATGAAATTTTAGTATCCAAAATATATTTCCAGTTCGTTTTTTCTATTACTTAATTGTGGTTTGGTTAGTTACAAAATAATAGGCGTAGGGAAATAATTTGAATCGAATAAACCGAATCAAAACTGAACCGAAAAATAGATTTTCAGTTAAGATTCGGTTAAAAAAAAAATAACCGAACGGATATTATTTTGTAACTATAGTTATTGGTTACTAACTGAAATCGAAATAATATCCGAAAAATTCAAATTTATTTTTGATTATTTTCAATTATTTTTTGGTTATTTTTCGATTAATTCCAATTATTTTTTGGTTATTTTTTGGTTATTTTTGATTGTTTCAGTTATTTCGGTTATTTTTGGTTACTCGAATTATTTTCGGTTATTTTTTGTTTTTAAATTTAATAACCGAACCAAAAAACTGAGATATAACCGAATTGAAAGCAAACCAAAATATAAAAATAACCGAATGGATGTTTAATGTTACCAAATAAAAAAAAAACTAAAGCCGAATATAATCAATCAAAAGAAATAAATATGGGAATGTCAAAATAATAATAAAGAAATATATCAATTTGGACAAATTTCCTTTTCTGTGGGCCTTTAAATGACACTACTGAATTGGCTGAATTATCAGCTAAACTGGTTGCAAAGAAAAACAGTGGCCCATTTGGCTGAATATTATCACCCATAATCTCATTCAACCCTCACAACATCTCATCATGCCATAATCTATCTAAATAATAAAAATAAAAAAAAAAACACTCCATCCGTTATGTAATTCCCAACACAGTCTAACATCAATTGCTCGATCTTTATATATCTGTCTGCCTATACTTACGAGAAACATAAACATATCGGAGCCGTTCGTATTAATTCATAACAAGGAGAATATATATGTACATACGATATATAATGGAGATAATTACAGAAAGAAGAGTAGCATCAGTGAAGAAGATTCTAAAGAGATGTTCAAGCTTCATGAAGAAGAGTATTAATAAAGAAGACATCCCTAAGAAAGGCTATTTTGCTGTCTACGTGGGCAATTCAAGATCACGCCACGTCGTACCTATCACATTCCTCAATCATCCAACCTTCAAGATGATGCTGCAAAAAGCGGAGGAAGAGTTTGGTTTTAGCCAAGTGAGAGGCCTCACAATCCCATGCGACCATAACATCTTTCTCTCTTTCTTAGATTCCATCACTTCTCACTAGCTAGGTCTTACTTAATATTTGATGTTAATTTCCTCACATAAACGATGAGAGGAATATATGTATGTATGTGTAAAGTTTTTATTTTCTTTACATGCATGGACTATCTTTGTGTTCTACGTTTTTTTACATTTGTTCACGTCTCGATTTACATACAATATCACTAACCAATTATGGAGAATATTATATGCAAAAAGATGATAATACCATTTTAAAGTTATTTTCAAATATACTATCATTATTTCTTCATTTTTTCATTATAAAATGGGAAAATTTAAATCATAAATTAGAACATAGAAACCCAAATACAATATTTTAACTTTGTTTGTTACTTACAATAAGCAACTGTACAAAATGTTGTATTTTAAAGGTTTTTCCTAACATATTTATAATATAAACATGCATGTGTACCAATCAATTGGTTTGAAATTCATGATTCATGAAATGATATCGAGTCGTATAATCATGGGAGCTACAATCTGAAAATGTAAAGTTTACATGTCATTTGCTATTGTCTTGTATAGTTAATTAGTGTGGATGAAAAATATAAACACAAAACAAGTAAACGCGCATGTGTATATGAATATGACCAAAAGCATGGAGATGGGCTTCGTCCACCGCCACAGAGGTCTAACCACGTGGATAGGTTTTGTAATCAAAGTTTTATAATAATTTGGACTATTTAATTTTAGAATTTAGTATTATGATTTGTAAGCTCAAATCCTTTTCAAACGTATCAAAAAAATAGCGTCAGTCATGCGTTACGCATGCATATATAGCAGCATGCAAGTTGGTTCAAATGGCAAGCCTGCGATATGACGTATATATTTGCTTTAATAATCCACGCATTCGTCATATCACATCTGGTTATATGTACTGTTTGCTTCTGGTGTCACTAGTCAACAAAATATATAATTGTTAATGTAACATGTCAGCAGTGAAGAATAGTGAAACTTCGTTGTATCAAAAAATCCATTTTGTATATAACTATTTTGTATATGATTGTCGCTCCTTCGAAAAATCCATTTTACTGGAGACTACATTTGTGTCTCAGATTCATTAGCTATTTTGTTTGTCCCTTGCAGAATTTTACGGAACGAATTAGCAAGGATCAATAATTTATATAATCCGTTAACCAGACGGATGGCAGGTTAGACATGCTTGACAGAGTAGAAACAACAAGCCGTGTTATCGTTAATTTGGACTAATTCGACTTGACGACCTTTCTGAATTCTGTTCTCAACATTTTGGTGCTCTAAACAAAATGTTTGTTAAATTCATTAAAATTGGTGAAAACAAAAGTTTGCATGTGGAATTTTTACTCAACCAATGATGGAAAAAAAAACTCTATTCTGGGATTTGGAATGAATCCGAGTAAGATTTTTTTTATGTTCAAATTCTATTTTTCTCGTACCTTCCAAACTTCAATCTCTTACCCATTGGAACGTCGCCCTCAAAATTAGGCCTCAGTCGACCATGGACATAGATGCAACTATCACCCAGCTTACATCCTCTCGCAGTGCGATAGTAGATGCATTGTTTCTCAACCTTAATATGTCCATTGATTTTTGCATTTTGTGAATGGCATTGCTTAGTTTCATTATTGACTGTCCCATGTTCCCTTATAAGATTCTTGAAATAGTCTACACTCTTCATGCGTTGCACAGCCGGATTAGTTCTACTAGTAGCATCAACCCGGTTTAAGTTCATTGGATAAGTATCAAAACCGGATTGCGGGTACTTTCCAAAACTAATTGCTTCTTGAACATTGTTCATTTCAAAAGTGCAGAGTGAGGAATTTGGTTGGAGTTGCGGTTGAGGGTTTACTATTATCTTTGGTTCTGAGGAAGTATGTTGAGGTCTCTCGAGGTTAAGAAAGTTCAGTGGCAGAGGATTAGATTGAACCTGAGCTGGGTGAGAGGAATGAACATGCATTGGTATGTCAAGTAGGTTTCCATTTATAGGCTTTAGTGGGGTTATGTTTCTGATTCCAGGCTTGGGAGGAGACACTCGTGTCTGCTCAGGGTTAGTAAAAGGCTGAGAAGCTGCAAGACTATGTTTTTGAGGTATTATTGTTGGCTGCGGCTTTCTAGCCATGTCTGAGGAGGTGATATGTCGCAAAATAACACTATTAGGGTTGACGCTAGTGACAACGGGCTGATTTTTAGTTTCAGAGGATTTACCTGTTGTGTCAGTGATCAGATTCTTGATCATTTTCGGGTCGCTTAGGAATTTGATAAGCAGATCAGGATCAACCATACTCCCCTGTTCCTTGGTTTTCATCAGTGCAGTCAGAGCTGCAGAAGCAGCCAGACTCAAATCTGGTGCAAGACCAGAAACCGGTTCTTTGGTTGAATTTGGAAGTTTGGTTTCCAATTGATCTTGCTTGTTTTCGCTGGATTTGAATGCAGTGTGGGATGATTTCTCAGCAGATTCCCATTCATCCTCAATTGGAGTGAGACGAATTGCAGGAGTTTTGCTGTCATCAAAGCTTTCCGCTTCCACGGCCGGTGAAACAGAAGGCCTGTGCGAAAGCAGAAGGATAAGACAACAACACAATGTTGAATAACCTATGAGGTTCAGAAGAAAAAAAAGAAGAAGGCAAATACCGATAAGGGATGGCAGAGCGATGCGGATATATAGCTTCCAACACTTTCGCAATCCTTAAGTTTTCAGTTCGCCTTTCTGTGCTCTCACCACCATCTCCAATCAGCCAAGAATCATTGACGAGAAACTGTTTTGCCCAAGACACTCAATATCAGACATAAAAGCTTCAAAGGGCTTGCAAAATTCTGTACTGTAGTAGTAGTAATACCTTAGAAGGTCGTTGCCATTTGATCCGTGGAATGTTTGAGCCATTCAGTTTATCTGCATAGTGATTTCCTTCAAAACCAGGTGGAAGATCTGGAGCTTGAGGTTTCCCAGTTGGCTGCTTTGGGTAGTTATGACGTTGAGGCTGAGAGGCAACTTTCGCCGGACAGTCATCCATTCGAAATATCTTAACCTGTTCAAATCCGCATTGTTAGAAGCAGAAAAAAAAACTGGTTTTGGTGTATCAGAATCATGTAACTAACCCACTCTCAGTATATGAAAAATCAACAACAGATTTTGATGGATAAATTCATCAATTATGTATTCAAATCTCAAAACTTGGGTCATTTCTTGTGTAAATACATCCGATTCAAATCCATCACGTAATTGATTGAAATTTCCAATACAAATACATACGTTTGCCTCATATCATTTAGTAGTACGAGTTTAATCGTTATCTTCAAAGATGATTCGTGAAAGTAACAGACTTGTTTCGTCATCAAAGTTCGACCCTTTCACAATCCAAGTTTCGTTTATTGTCAATTAGATTAAGCCAATTAAATTATCCACCAATTCAAAATCGAATCATCAATTCGTTGGGTTTTATTGTTTCAATAAGGGATTCGTATATACAGATTTAGATTCATTACTTCCTAATATACTCGAAGCATTTTCAACAATAAATAACACGGATCATTCCAGGATTCAAAAGGTAATAGATCGTATGATTCAAATCACAAACTGGATAAAAACATCGAACATACGACGATGGGGATTATACCTGACAAAGCTTAGGACCTTGTGGCCATGAAACCCTGGGTTTCTTCGATCTCTTCATATTATATATCTCAAACGATTAACCAGTAAACAAGAATCGAAATTTTCAGTAAATCGTTTATCAGATTCAAATATAGAAATAGCCGATCAATATGATTCGCTAGATCTACAGATTTCTTAACGAAACACTTGAGAAACGAATAATTCGAATACGATGGGATCAATACGGCGGCGTGAGTCAGATATCGGAGAGAGAAAACAGAAAGAACTTAGATGGGAAGAGACGTCGGCGTGAGGATTTGCGTGTATAAGAAAACCCTAGAAAGGTCTCTTCTATTTATGACGGTGGTCTATTTTTTTAGATGTCACTATCAGACTGCATTTTCTGGAAAAAAAGTTTTTATCTTAAAAAATCTACAAAATTAATTACAAATATTGTGTTGATTTTTTTTATTCAGTTTAAGATTTAGATTTTCCATATTTAAAAATGTTTTAATCTATTTTTATAAGAATTTTGTGGTATTTGAAAAACTAATAATAATAAAACGGAGAGATTTTTCAGGACAGAGATTATTCATAAAGATTTTAATCACACTAACATATGTTTAATCCAAAAAAGGAATGTCCAACTACAATAAAAGATTTTCGTCCAATCTCCTTTTGTAATGTGATTTACAAAGTGATATCTAAAATCCTGGTATTCCGATTGAAGAAATTTCTACATCTGGTTGTTTCAGAAAATCAAACAGTTTTCATTCCGGGCAGATTGATTACAGATAATGTACTGATGGCACATGAAGCTCTTCATTATTTAAAGACGAATCGGGCTTGCTCAACTGCTTTTATGGCAGTTAAAACTGATATCAATAAGGCTTATGACAGATTGGAATGGGGATTTCTGGAGGCAGTATTGATTAAAAAGGGTTTCTCCCAAGTATAGGTTAATTGGATTATGCAGTGTGTCTCCACTGTTTCTTTTTCAGTTCTCATTAATGGCAGCCCGTATAGATCTTTTAAACCAAAACGTGGTCTAAGACAAGGAGATCCTCTTTCCCCTTATCTGTTTATCTTATGTTCGGATGTACTAAGCTCAATGATATACGAGGCGGAGAGAACTGGTAAACTACAACCACTACGTTTTCATAGGAAAGGACCATCCCTTTCACATCTATTTTTCGCAGACGACTCACTATTTTTCCTCAAAGCGGATAGGAATAACGTTACCTCTCTGCAAAGTATTCTTCATGATTTTGGTGGAGCATCGGGTCAAATCATTAATTATGAAAAATCATCGATTATTTTCGGTACGAAAGTTTTCGAACATACCAGAACAATGATTCAGGTTCATTTGGGAATACGCAAAGTAGGTGGTGGTGGCAAATATTTGGGTCTACCGGAACAATTTCACAACAGTAGGAGACACTCTTTTGATTATATTACTCAGAAAGTTAACTCTTCAATATCGGGATGGCATTCAAAATTTCTTTCACCTGCTGGGAAGGAAATCTTAATTAAAGCAGTAGCTTTTGCTATGCCGGTCTACTCAATGAATGTCTTTAAACTACCAAAGGAAATCTGTAAAGCGATTGATCGTTCATTGTCTCGTTTTTGGTACAGAGAATCAAAGGAAAATGTCAATGGTTTCTTGGAAAAAATTATCTCAACCGAAATTGTTAGGAGGTTTGGGATTTAGAGATTTACAAAAATTCAATCAGGCTTTGTTGGGAAATCTCTGTTGGAAGCTATTTCGTCGACCAGACAGCCTTGTTTTTCGAATTCTAAAGAGTTGTTATTTTCAGAAAGGTGATTTATTATCTACTAAGATTGGATCCCGTCCATCTTTGGGATGACAATCGATATTATACGGACGTGAGTTAATGCAGCAAGGTATACAAAGAACAGTTGGGAATGAATCAACTATTTTACTTGGGGATAATAATTGGTTACCTGTGTCACCCTCTCGTGCTCCAAAATTATTACCATATACAAATCCGCGATTGAATCTTAAAGTCCTCATTAATCCGACTACAAATCAATGGGATAGAGATGTTATCCGTGATCTAATTGATAAGGATGATCATGAGTGGATTTATAAGATTTTCCTACCTTTCTTGAGTACTTCGGATGACTGGTTCTGGAAATATACATCAAATGGAGTTTATTCAGTTAAATCAGGTTATCATTTAGCAGTTCAGTTGTCAAATGAAGCGAATCAGTCGACAAGAGTAAGTCAACCAATTTTGGGAAATCATTTGGATTTGTCAAAAGCTATATGGTCTCTCAATATTGCTCCAAAGATTAAACACTTCATATGGAAATTATTATCAAAGGCATTTCCTTTAAAAACACATCTTTTCCGAAGGAAGGTAATATTGGAAAATACATGCATTCGATGTGGAGATTTGGAAGAATCAGAGATGCATACCTTTTTTTGTGCCCACATGCTCAAATGTTATGGAGGAGACTAGGGATTCTAACGACAACGATTTGTGACATAAACTCAGAGATTTATGATAACTTAAGATATCTCTTATCTAGTTATCATAAATGTGATAATCTTTCTTCACAAAAATATCTACCATTTTATCTTTTATGGAGGATATGGAAGTCGCGGAATGAGCTCTTTTTTAATAAAAAGGATTGGACGAAGGATTTTATACTTCAAAAAACAAATGATGACGTTATGGAATGGTTGACGGTTATTAAGAAGGACAATTCAGGGGGTTTCATTTCCACAAGATCTGTTATGTCTAAATGGAAACCTCCGGGACGGGATTGGTTGAAATGTAATTATGATGCAGCTCATCGTACTGGTACTGCACATTCTGGTTTATGATGGATTATACGTGACAGTAATGGAGTTTTTGTTCATGCGGGGATGGGAAAATTTGAAGGAAGACACACAGTTGTGGAAGCAGAATTGACATCTCTAATGTGGGCAATTCAGGCAACCTGGTCTTTGGGCTATCGCAAAATTGTATTTGAGGGTGATAATCTTACGATCAATAATCTTATCAATAGTAGAAGCGTACATCTGCGTCTCTAAAATTATATACAAACAATATATGCCTGGGTACCTCGGTTTGCTGAAGTACAATTTCAATATCAATCAAAATCCTGCAATAGTGCAGCAGATTTATTGGCATCACAAGCTTTAGAAGGAATGTATCATTGGAATTTGTTTGTTGTTTGTCCTAATTTCTTACAATCGATTGTACACAATGATTCTTCTAATTAATAGTTATTAATTGGCAAAAAAAAACTAATAATAATATTTTTAAAATAATATAATATTTATAGACGTTTCTTTTTATTTATTACATTTTGTTATTTTGTAGTTATTTATGTCTAATCCTCAAGTCTTAACTACTCCAAATTATATAATCAGGGTACTCGTTTTTGACAGCTTAATTTTTGGCAATATTATATAATTTAATATATTAAAACCGAGTGGTGTAAAAAAAAAAGAATATATTAAAACCGAGTATAGCAAATCATTATTCGATTTATTCTAATAAACATAGTTAATTCTATCTTTTTACAGAAAATTAAATATAGTAAACGAAGAATTTCAAAACTATCAAAATTTTGCTGTGTAATCAATACCTAAACCTTCTGAGTTAGAATAATATTAATTAAATAAATGTCGCATCAACAAAAAAATTTAATTAAACAATTGTTGTTAGATGGCGCCACCTAACTAGTTGGATTGTTGGAATAGTCAATGAACATTCACAGTAAATATAAAAAAAAGCATCCTTAAGAGTAAATTTTTTATGGGGTTTAAATAATATCTTATAATAAATAGTAATATTAAATAAATATATTTTCAGATAGTGTTTATTTAACACATATTTTATACAATGGTAGAAAATAACTGAAGTGAACATAACAAATTAAAGAAAACATCATCAGAACCGCTCATAATTTTTTTAATAATTTCAAAAAGTAAAAAAAAAAAAAGGTTCCTTCCCCACAAAATTGCTCCATTCCTCTTAATAAAACCCACAATTAGATTACATAGCCGTGTATTAGCTTATTGAGTAATTATTAGATTTTTTCCAAGCCATACCATTTTTAATTCCAAGCCATACCATTTTTAATTCCAAGCCATATCATTTTTCGAAGGCATACAATCTCGCCACAATCTGCCACAATCTCGCCACAATCTCGCCACAATCTTGCCATATCATTTATCCTGTTTTATGACATATGTTATGATGGTTATATAATGTTAGTTTAAATTATCCATATCGTTTCAAGTTATATTTTACTTATACAGAGTACCATAATACCGTATACCAATGTATATTTTCGCCTAAGAAAAACATAATCAGAATTTCAAAATGTTAAAAACAGTGTGCTTCAAGCATAAGGGAATTCTTCTTCAACTAGTCATATATATGTTAGCATTATGTTTAACCTCTACGGCTCTACTTTTATATATACATATATATATATATATGCTAAATATTATTTTTTTTAAACATTTGCTTCGCTACTATAACAGAGAGTACATATTCAATATATATATATATATATATATATATATATATATATCTCGTATAATATATTTTTTTTATAAAAGTAGGACAAACAATCTATCAAAATTGGTTTATAATGATTTCAGATGTGATATGTATGAGCATAGAACGCGATTGACGTATTTGTAATACTGTATGGTACATAGTTTTTGTTTGATTGCAAGTCAATAAATTCGTCTCTCCCATAGGGTGCAAAACTGCAAATACTTAAATTCTTATACAAGAATGTAATAAGAATTGTTTGAAATTTCTTTATTTTGACGTAGTTTCACAATATTAGTTTCCTATAGTAAACCATTAATGGGTTTGACCAGAAAATAAGTAAACCATTAACGTGTTGCATATGAATTCAAAGAAATTGACCACAATAACCCTATATCACACCATTTATTTGACCAAAATAGCCCTCCGTCTTCAAGATCTCATCTCCGTCTATGTTCTATTTAAATATGATATAAACTCAGAGCCCAATTCAACACAGAGCAGACGTAGTAACTCTGATCCACCGCGAAATCCAGATCCGATCAATGGCGTCAGAAATTAACGGATCCAGATCCGAATCCGCCCCCACTCCTAAAGCTGATTCCACCGTCGTGGAAATGCCGTCGGAGCCGAGGAAGATAGCATTGGTTACTGGAATCACCGGCCAGGATGGGTCGTATCTGACGGAATTCCTTCTCGGGAAAGGCTACGAAGTTCACGGCCTGATCCGCCGATCATCTAATTTCAACACCCAGAGAATCAACCATATCTACATCGATCCACACAACGTCCACAAAGCTCTGATGAAGCTCCATTACGCCGATCTCTCCGACGCCTCTTCGCTACGCCGTTGGCTCGACGTCATCAAGCCAGACGAAGTCTACAACCTAGCCGCTCAATCTCACGTTGCTGTCTCCTTCGAGATCCCGGATTATACGGCCGATGTGGTCGCAACCGGTGCTCTCCGCCTCCTTGAGGCCGTCAGATCTCACATCACTGACAGTGGCCGGAGCGTCAAGTACTATCAAGCCGGATCTTCGGAGATGTTCGGATCAACTCCGCCTCCACAATCGGAGACGACTCCGTTTCATCCCAGATCTCCTTACGCAGCGTCCAAGTGCGCGGCTCACTGGTACACAGTCAATTACCGAGAAGCCTACGGCCTATTCGCTTGTAACGGAATTCTGTTCAACCACGAGTCACCGCGACGAGGAGAGAACTTCGTGACCAGGAAGATAACAAGAGCCCTGGGACGGATCAAGGTGGGATTGCAGAGGAAGCTTTTCCTCGGTAATCTACAGGCGTCAAGAGATTGGGGATTCGCAGGAGATTACGTGGAGGCAATGTGGTTGATGTTGCAGCAAGAGAAGCCAGACGATTACGTTGTGGCAACAGAGGAATCACACACTGTGGAGGAATTTCTTGAGGTTTCATTTGGGTACTTGGGACTCAACTGGAAAGATCATGTGGAGATCGACAAGAGGTACTTCAGGCCAGCTGAAGTAGACAACCTCAAAGGAGATGCTAGCAAGGCAAAGGAAGTGTTGGGATGGAAACCGAAAGTAGGGTTCGAGAAGCTGGTGAAGATGATGGTAGACGAAGATCTTGAGCTTGCTAAGAGGGAGAAAGTGCTTGTGGATGCTGGTTACATGGATGCTCAGCAGCAACCTTGAGAATGAGATTGATGCAAATGTGAGCTTACATTTATTTATCTGCTTTTACAGAGTTAAATTTCGTTCTTTGTTTTTTGTTGTTGTTGTTGTTGTTGTTGGTGTCTAGTTTCTTGTCCCTTTTTTATTTAAGTTATCCAATTTGTTCCTCAGAGTTTGAGGATGAAGCACAGTGAATTTTGTATGAAAGGGCAAAAGGAAGCACATCCTCTGTTCTTCTAGACTTGTATCTCCCAAAGTTGTTAAATCAAAGAAAAATTGTCTCTTTTACTTTCCCTTGGAATTGGCACTTCAAAAATCACAGAGAAGGGTTGAAAAATGAAAACAGAAAATGAGAAGAAAATGCATAAATCATTCAAAATAAATGAATCCTTAACTTTTAGAACTAGAGCACAGCACAAGTGTTTATAGCAGAAACTAAATGCTCAACTATTACTTGTATCTTGTTTATATAACTCATGTCTACAAATCATAAATAAAGCGGAATGATTGTTAGATGGTAAATTCACTTGACTCAAGAAACATATATGTTTCGTTCATTTCAAGAGCAAAGGTTTCTCCTTGGCTTACAACTTTCAAGAGCAAAAACAAAAATTTAAAACAATTGCAAAATTACTATGCATTTCTAAACCCAATTCGTGCATTTAAAAATCTTGAACCTAACATCCGACGAGTTAAACAAACTGAAGGGAAATCGGAACTATTTCAAAGTTCAAATTCTGGCATCCCCGATTGAACCAAAAGCCGACAATAAACTGCAGCAGCTTCCGATTCGGAAATAGAAGTCGAACTGAAACAGAAGAGAGAAAATGGAAATAAGGAAGAGTACCAGAGGAGAAGAAGACGTATCGCCAACGAAAACAGTCCACAACAACACCAATTTCCCCTTTCCCTTCCGGAACCTTACACAAATACAAAACGCTTGCTCGCGACGGATAGAAAAGACTTTGGTATTTATACTTTTCAATAACATTGCTGTCAACAAATCCGTCGTAGTCTAGTTGGTTAGGATACTTGGCTCTCACCCAAGAGACCCGGGTTCAAGTCCCGGCGACGGAGATTTTTTTGTGAAACTTACTTTTTCTTCCGGCTGAAGTTATAACAATCATTAAATAAATGGATATAGCCTGGAAGGGTGGATGTAACCAGAGAGTAACTGTGTTATCTAACACTTGATATTACCTAAACAAATGTACAACGGTAGAACATTTGTGTCTCGATGGTTTACACCTTCTCGAGCCAATCATAAAAAGCCCCTACAAATTACATTGGTTCTGAGGCAATTTCTTCAACATAATTAGACAGTGAAGCACATGATATAAGTATAAGTATGTCTTCGGAAAAATTGAAGATAAACGAGGAATTAGCAAGGGCATATACCCCCACCTCGAGGGTATACACATCACGACAGGAACAAAGTTATAGTGGCTATATGACCGTTCTTCATCACCTGCAAATATTAAACAACAATGATTTTCTTTTAACAATCTACAAATATAGAATAAAGATCCCAATTACTAATTTAGTTTTTCGTTACAAAAATGCTTCACCTCAAAAGCACCATTCTGATAGCCATACACGTATTCGACCCAAAAGGGTTGCTAGTTGAACACTGTGTCTGAATAACTGCTGGCCCACACTTCCCGAGTATATCCTAAGGTGAAAAAAGTAAGGTTTCATGAGAATGCATTTTTTTCATAATCTCATTCTCAGATTTACCGATTCAAATCAGTCGTAATCATGCTGAACTTTCTACATTTGATCATTTCCTCAATGCTTCCTCACAAAAAAAATCTACAAACGCATAAGCATAATACTACAGACATGTTTTTATTAGTCGTATAAGTTCGTACCTGCGATCCCCGATAATGATATAAAAAAACAAATTCTCATTTTGAAAATATTTTTATTAAATTTATTGGTTCAAACCCTAATAATATTTTGTTAACGGTCTTGTTTTTCTTTTTCACTTACGACTTAATTAAATTCAGAGTCAATTCTATAAATGAAGTTACTATTTAATTATATATGACCAACTTATGAAATATCTTATGATTTTGTACAACAACAAAATATCCAATTAAGATATATTCCGTAGGGTTACTCTTAAATGTTTTCAGTAATTACATATTTTGGATAGTATTTTTGGTATGTATAATCTGATTCTCGTTTAGGGGAATTTGCAGATGTGACCTATCTCAATTGCAGCCATTTGCCGCAAAAGAAGAAGACAGACAACCACAATATCTGTTTCCGAGGTAACTTCATGAGAAAAACTTCAACTGTGTCTATTGTTTATAGTTGAGTGTACATTATGTCCTAAATCCGGTGACGCTACAATCGAGAAGGAAAAATTTGTCCATTACCAGTGGGGAAGAGAGTTACGCTCACTAACATTGATAGATAATTGCTGAGTTCGCTTCTGTGTCCTTTTCGTTGGTTATGTACATTAAATATCATATTCTCTTGACTAAACGTATTTCAGATGGATAATTTCAGTTTGACCGTAAATGGTAATGTATTTGGAAAATAAAATCTATATGCTGAAAGAAGTCATTAATATTTGTTTCCATAAAACGAAGTCATAAAAAATGAAGTACCAATGTTAAGGTCCTAGAAAATCTAACATTTTTATTTTAGAAATGAATTGAAATTGAAAAATAAAAAATTTATAAGCAGAAAGAAACTAGTCATAGCATTTTTTTTATTTAAGTAACAATGTAAGAAATGGGCAAAAAAAGCGAAAAACAAAAGTCCAAATTACTTTTCCCCCACTAGTCGTCGTTCTGAACACATCACCCATACTCTCCATCATCATCGCCAAAATCCCCAAAGAACCTCAGATTAGGGTTTCTCTTTCACTGTTTGATCTTCGCGTACTGCTCATATATATATTTTGACTTATTGAGCATTCATGGAGGATAAGCAGAAGCAGCTCCAGCCGGGCGAGGTGAAGATGACTGCTTTGGCGCGTGGCGATGAGAGTTCGGTTAGGGGGATGGTTCTTACGAGAGTTGATCAATGCGAGGAAATCGGTGTAACTCAAGGTCCTGGTCTTTCTGGACCTTCCCCGACGGTTGATGTGTCCATTGAGCAAGAGGCCAAAGTTGCTGATGAAGCTGCTCCTGTAAAGCGAAAACGAGGTCGGCCTCCTAGGGCACAGGCTAAGACAACGCTGCGAACTAGGTCGCCGCCGCCACAGAAAAAGTATGACATGGAAGAGGATGTCTGCTTTATTTGCTTCGACGGCGGAGACCTCGTTCTGTGTGATCGCCGGTGGGTGACTGTTACAGTGATAATTCTGTTAGATAATATGCATAGATAGAGATTAGAGCGTAATTATTTAGTCCATTGTATATTCTATGGTGTTGGTATGTTTCTGTATCTGGCCACAGATTCTAATAATGCGCTAGTAAATGCCATATGTTAGAGCTACTCAATTGCTAAAAAAGCAAGGGAGCAATGTTAATGATCAGATTTTTAATAAGCTTTTTAGAACGAGATTTGCTTTATTGATGAGTTTTGATGGGTTTGCCGTGTACTTCAGGAACTGCCCCAAGGCATACCATCCAGCTTGTATTAAGAGAGATGAGGCATTCTTTCAAACAACAGCTAAATGGAACTGTGGTATAGTCCATGATGCTACTATATTGTCTTTGGGGGTCAGCAATCTAGGGACTTATTGTTTGGACATGCCGGCATTTCAGTTCTTTATAATGAAAATAATGACCTGAGCATATTTCGAAAACTGATGTTTTGTTCATTTATTTCAGGTTGGCACATATGCGGTACATGCCAGAAAGCTTCCAGTTACATGTGTTATACATGCACTTTTTCTGTTTGTAAGCGGTGCATCAAAGATGCTGACTATGTGATTGTGAGAGGTAACATGGGTCTTTGTGGCACATGTATTAAGCCTATAATGTTGATTGAGAATATTTCTCAAGTAGGGAACGAAGCGGTAAGACACTCCTCCACAATCTAAGGTTTCCATTTAATGCTGAGCCGCAAAATTAGCTCGGGCCAGTTGAAATTTCACCTGCCACAGTTACCTTAAGAGGAATATAGCTTTTTTAATCTGAGCCTTGTTTGGGCATTACATCTCTTTTGATTATTCTTCATTTTAAAATCAGGGGTTTCTCTCTCTATATATATAGTAACCCAATTAAAATACCCTCGTAGGTAATATCTGGCGCTCTGAACTATTTTCCTTCTTTTTCTGTTCCATGTATAGGTTAAAGTAGATTTTGATGACAAGCTCAGTTGGGAGTATCTATTCAAGGTATATTGGCTTTGCCTGAAGGAAGATCTGTCTCTAACTGTCGATGAGCTTACTAGAGCAAATAATCCGTGGAAGGGGGTTCCTTACACTGGTCCTAACTTGGAGTCACGAAATGATCATACCAATAACAGAGCTTATTCTTCAGACAATTCAGCTTTAGATGTAGCAGTGAATGGAACAAAAAGAAGAAAGACCATCGATTCTCCCACCTTACCTAACAAATTGGATGGCAAAAATCAAAGTAATAAGCTTCCTGGAGATACGAACTGGGCAACAAAAGAACTCCTCGAGTTTGTGTCGTTCATGAAGAATGGTGATACATCTGTTCTTTCTCAGTTTGACGTGCAGAGTCTCCTGCTTGACTATATTAGGAAAAAGAATCTTAGGGATCCTCTTCAGAAGTCTCAAGTTATTTGTGACCTGATGCTTGTGAAATTGTTTGGAAAACAGCGAGTAGGTCACTTTGAAATGCTTAAGCTTCTTGAGTCTCACTTCCTTATTCAAGACAAACTGAATGATGAAAAAACTACGAATGGTGAAACTACTCATGCTGTTCCCCGCCAAATTGAGGAGGATAGTCTTTATGATCCAACAGTAAAGAGTAGAAGACGGAAGATGAGTAGGAGAACTGATGGGAGAGTGCAAAATGAAAATCTGGATGCATATGCAGCCATTGATGTTCACAATATTAACCTGATTTATTTGAGACGTAAATTTTTAGAGAAACTACTTGATGATACCAACAGAGTTCACGAAAAAGTGGTAGGCACAATTTTGAGAATTAAGGTATCTGGAAGCGACCAGAAGCTAGATATTCACAGGCTTGTTCAAGTTGTAGGTACTTGATGAATGGTCATATCATTGTTCTATTAGTGACCCACAAGTTCAATAGTAAGATCTTTGCTGATTTTCTGGTTATTAACAGGTACAAGCAGGGGAACATCATCCTACCAACTTGGCGCAAAGACTACAGATGTTATGCTAGAAATACTGAATTTAGATAAGAGAGAGGTGATCTCGATTGATCAATTATCTGACCAGAATGTCACGGAGGTAAATATAGTCCTCTCTGAATTATTGATTTATGTACCTTTCTCTGCTTGTGAATAAAACGTTAAAACCCTATCTACTAATGAAGTAACAATAGTAACTATGTTTCATCGTTTATTTTAATGTACTTATAACTGTGGTTTTAAGGACGAATGCAAACGGTTGTCCCAGAGCATAAAATGTGGCCTCAATAAACGTTTGACTGTGGTAAGAATGCCACGTGATATCCTCACGTCCTGAAATTGTATACCATACGAAAGTTGGAAACACATGTTTTCTTTGCGTGTCAGGGTGACATCTTGAAGACGGCGGCAACACTGCAAGCCATGAGAATCAATGAGGTAGGTTAATTAAAAACATTCAATATCATTCATATATATTAAAGATCCCCATGATCATACTTTTTAATGACCTCTGTTGTGATTTTTTGTCAATGTAGGATCTGGAAGATGAGACATTAAAGCTCAAACATCTCCGTGATCGGGCCAGTGAGAAGGGTCATAGAAAGGAATATCCTTTTTGAGATTGCTGTAATGTATTTGTTACACTACACTTATATTTCTCTTTGCAAAGGTTGCTGGTTATAGAATATTTCACTGAGTCGTAGATTGAATGGTTCCTTGAAGAGATGACCGTGCTACTAGTAAATGGCACAGAATAATTCAGTTTGAGTAGTATACATCTTGGCAACTACTTCGGTCTTCCCATTCAGATGTTTGGTTTACGTTAATTTTAAATGAAATTATACTTTCAAGTCTTGATTTCTTAACCATCTCCCACGCTTAGGGCATGTGTAGAAAAGATAGGGCTTCTAGAATCACCTGAGGAACGCCAGCGGCTTCTGCAGGAAGTCCCAGAAGTTCATACAGATCCAAGCATGGATACAAGTCATGCATCATCAGAAGATGTAGGGTTGGGTACGAGGAAACAAGGTCTCCCACCTTAACCTATGATGTGAAACAGCTTGTTTATTATCTTACAGAAAATTCCTGATTAGTGGATGCTGTTTCCAATCTTCTATGTTTTTTTATTTGCAGATAATCACATAAAGGCGCAAAGTAGAGGTTTGCAGAAAAAAGGGGATAACCCAAACAACTTGGGAAATAATGCGCAGGAAAAATATGATGCACCAAATTTGCGAAGTAGAAATGTCATGCATGCTAATAAAAATGATATTTCTAAGATCCAAAACAACTCATCAGATATCCAGGTTTGACCATACCTTGTGCACTGTTTGTAAAGTAACCTCTCATGATTTTCTATGTCGGTTTCACGTCATGTAAATTTCTGGTTACCTCAGGAAACTGGTAGATATGACGAGGAGAGTGAAATATGGCATTATCGAGATCCAACAGGAAAGACCCAGGGACCATTTTCGATGGTGCAGCTCCGTAGATGGAAATCCAGTGGCCATTTTCCCCCTTATCTTAAGATATGGAAAGCGCATGAGAATCAAGACGAGTCTGTACTTCTGACTGATGCTCTTGGCAGACGGTTTGACAAAGCAACTGCTTTGCCAAGTTCCTTTTTGCTTCTCCAAGAACTAAAACCTTGTCAGCATGACTCTCTAAGAACTCCCGTGGATGTGAATTGTTTTCAGAAATACCCTACGCCAGTCACCACAAGTGCAACCTCCTCATCCGCTACTGTTGGTGCTCTTGCTAACGATCCAGAAGATAAACAACTTGAAGCTCTTGTATCTAGTTCTGGAAAACTTGAGGAGGGTAATTCTGTTCATCTCCAGCCTCAAGTTAGTTGTCTGGTGTCAATGTCTGTAGTTCCAGGACACGTGATTACTCGTGACGTAAGAGAAACTTCAAGAATTGATCAATTCAGTCATGTGCTGGGAGATGGTAATCATAGCACAACTAAGATTGTAGAGGGTGGAACAAATAGTGGTTCTGTTCCCATAAACAGTTCAGTTCCCATAAACGGTTCAATTTCCTTAAACGGGTCAGTTAATGCACCCAACCTGAATCGAGAAATCCATTTCCCTGATTTCCCCAGTCCTACGCCTAAGTCGAGCCCTGAAGACTTGGAAGCTCAAGCGGCAGAGACTATCCAGTCTCTGTCGTCATGTGTTCTGGTCAAGGGACCATCTGGTGTCACATGGAGCACCACCACTGCTACAACTACCGATGCTGCTACTACCACTACAAGTGTTGTGGTCACTGAAGGACAGTTTCCTCAAGTAACTCATCAGAATGCTGTTGTTTTAGCTGCACTGTCTGTGAAGCCATTTGAATTGACAGCTGATCATGCTACAACTACTCAGACTTCGGACAACACCCAAGTGGCTCACTCCTCTGGGTGGCCGGCCATTGTGCCTGACCCCAACGAGTGTGATGAATCAGTTTCAGATCTATTAGCCGAAGTTGAAGCAATGGAGCAGAATGGTTTGTCATCTTCACCTACCTCAACATTTCACTGTGATGATGACGATGATTTGACAAAAGGGCCAGAAAAGGATTTCTTTAACCCTGTGGCACGCATGTCCCTCACACCTGAAACATGTAGAATGGATGTCTCTGAGGCGAGTATTCCTGACAACACCCCTGCTAGGAAAAGCTCAGTAGGCACAGAAGCAAAAGACAATACTCCCTTCAGCCAATGTGGAACTGCTGGTCCGGAGCTCCTGCTCTTTGCACCACCAGGGCCAGCTTCAATAAGTCATGACCTGACTTTAACGACAACAGCTCTCAGACTGGGATCAGAAACCACAGTTAAAGCTGTATCGACTGAGAGGTTTACTAAATCTGTTTCAGGAGTAGGTGTGGAGCCGAGCCCTAGGTCATCATCATCTCATGATTCAGCCCGTGGAAACAGCGAGCGCAGTCCACTTGGAAGTCAGCAAAAGAAAACCAGTGGGCACAGTAGAGACCGGCAATGGTTGAACAACGGTCACAGCAGTAGCTTCAACAACACTCATAATAATCGGCAATGGCCATACAGCAATAGGCATGGATCAGGTTTGTACACAGCTCATCCGCCCAAAGGGCTGAAAATCTGTAAATTCTATGAGAATGGATACTGCAAAAAGGGTGCTTCTTGTAGTTTTTGGCACCCCTGAATTCTCAATCTCTTCTGTTTTGTATTTATTTAACACATTTCGAACCTAACTCTTTTTTGTAACACAAAAAGAAAGTTTCTGTACACATATGTTTATTTAATATATTGCAGATCTGAGTCTGCTTAGATGATAAAATTGACTGCTAAATCAAACAAAGGAATGAAGATGTACAGAGAAGATTTAAGGCTACAAAAACAACTCTGAAATCTGATATAATCCAAAGAAATTTTAGTAGTTTTTGCTCACTTTTTTTTATCAATTTATTTAACGATATAATATATGAATTAGATTTAGATTCATGAACGGAAAAATATTTATATATTATAGTTAATTAATTATTTAATAAATATAAATTAGATATTTATATAATTTATTTTTAAAATATTTTAAATATAAAAAATAATACATAAATATTTTAAATTTTATATGTTCATTATTTATTAATATATAATTTAATTTATTTTGTTACAATGTATTTAAATATTGATATATATATATAATATTACTAATTATATATATTATTATTTATTAATACATAATTTAATTTATTTTGTTATCATGTATTTAAATATTTTTATGTATAATATATTATTAATTATATATATTATTATGCTATTAAATTCAAAAAATATTTATATAATTTAAATAAATTACATATGTCATTGATTTTATAGTAAAATATATTAATTTCTAACAAAGTTAATATCAATGTGATATATTATAATTATTGTAATAATTTAAATCTATTTATATATTTATTTAAAATTATTTATAAATTATCGCATATGTAAATTAAAAAATAAAATAATTATTTTTTACGAATTTAATAGTAGTTTTAATTAGTAATGATATATATTGTAAATATCATAATAATTTAAATTTAGAGTAATACCCTAAAATAACACTATTTTAAGTTTATCTTCCAAATTTAGCACAATAAAACTAAAATTCCCAAAATAGCATAAATTATTATGTAAAAATAATTATTTACCTTAAATAAAATATATATAACATAATGTTTGGGTTCACTTTTTCTAATTTAGGATTTAAATTTTTTTGAGTAATACCCTAAAATAGCACCTTTTAAAGTTTTTCTTCCAAATCTAGCATCATAAAATTAAATTCCCAAAAATAACACAAATACTTATGTAAAAATACTTATTTATTCTAAATAAATTAAACATAAACTTAAAGTATTGTATTTGAGTTCATTATTTCCAATTTAGGATTTAATTTTTTTCTATTAAAATATATTTTTAATGTATTTTAATCTTAAATTTGTGCTATTATTGGAAATTTAAACTAATGATGCTATTTTTGAAACAAAAACTTAGAAATGTGCTATTTTAGATATTTGCCCAATTTTTTTCATTAGTAATAAGTTTTCAATTATTTTAGTATTAAATTTGTGCTATTTTGGAAATTTAAATAATTAGTGCTATATTTGGAACAAAACAAATTTGAAATAGTGCTATTTTAGTCGATTGCCCTTAAATTTATTTATATATAGTTTAAATTTATTGCGTGATCAGTAAAATTTCAGTTAATAACATATTACGATAAAATTATTTTTATAAAATATTTCATAAATAAAATATTACAAATTAGTTACTAGTTCGTTTAGCTTCTTTTAACACCATTAAACTCCAACCACAAAAAAAAAAAAAGACGAATCAATATGTTAATGGGCGTAGAGCTTGATTAGATTCGTCACGACATTTTAAAAGCTCTTTTATCTTTGGTCTAAAAGGGATTGTCCCTTTAGACTGACCAAACTACTCATGTCCATTTAGGGAGTTTCCTTGGATAATAAAAGTGACTTCTAAATAAACAAATGAATCACCAAGTACAAAAGGTATGAATTGAGAATAATACCGAATTTGATATCTAACAAAGAACCACATGAGTAGTCGTTATGAATTTACAAGTAAGAATAGAAAACAACTTTGATTTTTGTTCTTTGCGTACAGTCAATTGGTTCCCTTTCTCACAGCCTTAGCCGTTTTCTCTTCATCTGTCTCGAACTTTCGATTTTTTCCTCACGAGAAAACTTCGTATTCCTGAGATTGCTGTCTACGAATCAAGAATATTCCTGCATTGGTGCTGAATTTAGTCGTTCTCGGTTTCGAGAACAATTTAATAGTGAATATAGGAATCGACGTGTTGGGAGTATTTGGAAGAACACGCGATTACTATTTGCATCGAATCAATGAGTTTTCTGAAGTTTTATGGTGAGAAGTTGTTGCAAGAAATGACGATACCGAGAGAGCAGGTAGATGAATCCGTACCTGTGAAGAAAATGATTCTTAAGTGCGACCATTTCCCTGGTTGTCAGAACAAGCTTATGTCTCCTCAGATCGAAGGCGCTCCCAATTACCGTCAGGTTCTCTCTCCCATTCCCTGAGTTTGGTTTTTTTTCGTTTGCTGATTTTGTTCTTAGTTGTTATTTGGCTGTTGATTTTGATACGAGTTGTGAATTTTGACTAACTATCCGCTCTAGTCGTACTGAAAGATTTTAGGAATTTCTAGCATCTTAAAAATCTGATTGTACGGAGTCGAAATCGGATCACGGAAGTTATGCTTGGGCTATTTCGGAATTAGAAACGATATCTGTGTTTAGGCATTTTCTTGATTCCAGGTGGAATGAACTCATTATTTTTTTAGAACTTGATCTTGTTTCTTTCATTAGTTTATGCCTTATAAACTTTGAGAATCATTTTTCTATTCAAACTTGTTGTGAGAAACTTGGCTTAGTGTTATCTCATTTTGCTATATGGTCTTTGTAAGATACTTGGTCTTTGTGAGATACTTGGTCTTTGTTATAGGCTGATTCACTACATGTACACGGTGTTGCTATCCCAACTGCTACTGGGATACGAAACGTTCTTAGGCACATTGGAGCTCACAAAGACTGCAAACAAGTACAAGTTCTTTGGATTAGTCTTAGGGAGGAACCGGTAAATCAATCTACTCAAAATTCTATCAGTATATAAGGCTGTGCATGTGTCACTTATTGTTTCTATAATATACTTTCTTATTTGCTTGCCATGTATTACACATTTGGCAGGTAGTCTATATAAATGGGCGACCATTTGCTCAACGTGATGCGGAGGAACCTTTCACCAATCTTGAGTACACGGTACAAACGCATTGCTGTCCTAGTATATTCTTGACGTACTCCTTAATTAATGTGGGGTCAATCTCATTCGGACACTCGTTGTTTCATTCATTAGCCTTTATAAATTAATTGTTGGGTAGAAGAGCATTATCTCTACTAACAAAGTAATACAGCAACCTTTAATTTGTCGCCTTAGGGTTATTGTTTTTGATCAGGGAATCAACAGGGTAAGGGTAGAGCAAATGGAAGCAAGGTTAAAAGAAGATATTCTCATGGAAGCGTCTAGGTATATATTTAACTGTAACCACTAGGGCCTTAAATGATAGAATTTTGTTTGTATCAGTCTTTCCTTTGGGTTGGCCATTTTGCCTGGCAGATATGGGGATAAGATACTTGTCACTGATGAATTGCCAAATGGTGAGATGGTGAACCAATTGGAGCCAGTATCAATTGATTCTTTAAAGACGGTGCTTGAGGTAGGATATAGAGCATGCACCCTTTTATGGGGTTTCCAGATTCATATCATTATTTTTAACACACACTTCTCTGAATCTAGGTTTACGAAGAACTGCAAGCTGAAGGCTACCTTCTCGATTATGAACGTGTTCCTGAAATGGATGACAAGTCACCAAAAGAAACAGATTTTGATACGTTGGTAAGTCTTATCTTTAAGAAATTAATACCAGCAGTTTTGTGGGTAACACTGACGAAACACCAGGCTAGGAGAATTTATATTTATGCCATTCCTTTAAGCGGACAACCCTAAATGATCTTATCTCTTTCCATTTGGTATTTGCTAGGGGTATAACATTATATGGGGGTTACTATGTTACTGTCAATAAAAACATTAATATACATGTGTGTTTAGGTTAGGAAGATATCTCAGGCTGACATTAATACGGAGATAATTTTCAATTGTCAAATGGGACATGGACGTACAACGACTGGAATGGTGATTGCAACTCTTGTTTATCTAAAACGTAAAGGGGCATCAGGTACATATTAACCTGAGAACAAAATATAAACTAAACACAAGTGTATTAGGGCAGAAGTTTCTACTAACATGTCACTTTTTATTTGCTATGTAACGTTGAATAAAGATCAAGGATTCACAAGAAACAACTCTTTTGGGAGATTCTTTACAGCTAGTGAAAATGTTACTATTAATCTGCCAAATATCGAGGAGGCACTCCCTAGAGGGGAATACACAGTTGTTAGCAGTTTGATACGAGTCTTAGAGGTTTTTAGCCCCTTTCTGTTTGTCTATTTGATCATCATGTTGGTGATGCTGGTTCTAGCTATTAGTTCTTTTCCTGATTCCAGGGTGGTGTAGAAGGGAAAAGGCAAGTTGATAAAGTCATCGACAAATGTTCATCCATGCAGGTATCTTCTGATTAATTTTAATATGGAAGTATACGATCTGATATATAAGAAACTGCATATCAGGTCTTACGGGTTTACTTAGGGTAAAAGGTCTAAATATTTTTCATTAACAAACTTACAGAACTTACGAGAGGCAATTGCAATCTATCGCAATAGTATTTTGCGTCAACCCGATGAAAAGAAGAGAGAGGCAGCACTCTCATTTTTTGTTGAATACCTGGAAAGATATTACTTCTTTATATGTTTTGCTGTTTACCTTCATTCAGAGGGTGCTTTCCTCCAATCTGGTTCGCTTCGCGATGTCAGTTTTGCTGATTGGATGCGAGCTAGGCCAGAGCTCTGTAGCATTCTTCACAGGTTCTAACAAGTAGTTTATTTTTCTACAACTCTGAACCCGTTATCCATCTGCTAGCTTGTAGATATGGTTGTACCTCAAGTTTCCATAGGAGCAGTTCAAGAATATTCATTTGAGAGACTTTTTCTATGTTTAAGTAGCTCTCTGCAGTGGTATCTAATTTAAGTTGTTGTAAAAGGATTTGAATGCCAAAATTAATTTCAGACTGCATATAAATCTTCGAATGTCTAATGTACGTTCATTTGTTTCTTTCAGTTTGCTTAAGAGAGATCCTATGGGTGCCCTTGGCTATGCAGCAATGAAGCCTTCTTTGACAAAGATTGCAGAATCTACTGACGGACGCCCTCATGAGATGAGTGTCATTGCTGCACTTAGATGTGGGGCAGTTCTGGTAAATCAAACTGTTCTGAAGAGTGATCATAGTCCTGGTTGTCAAATTTTAAGCCTACCAGAGAGGGTGGAAGGAGCACCGAATTTTAGAGAGGTTCCAGGTTTTCCTGTGTATGGTGTTGCGAATCCAACTATAAATGGTATTCGATCTGTCATGGAAAGGGTTTGGAGTTTAAGAGGTGTCCGACCGGTTTTGTGGCACAATATGAGAGAAGAACCTGTTATATATATCAATGGGAAACCGTTTGTTATACGTGAATTAGAAAGGCCATATAAGAATATGGTAGAATATAAGGTAATAATATGTGTTTTCCATATATTTCAACTACTCTGAATTGGTTAAGAAGCATATATAAATACCTTTGTTTAGGGACTTGATCGGGATACAGTCGAAGGAATGGAAGCTCTTCTGAAAGAGGATATTCTGAGAGAAGCTAATCGATATGAGGGTGCGGTAATGGTCATTCACGAAACCAAAGATGGACAAGTTTTTTACTTATGGGAACATGTGGATGCTAATGCTGTTCAAACACCCCTCGAGGTCTACAAATCCTTAGAGGCTGATGGTTTTCCGATTAAGTATGCACGTGTCCCTATAACTGATGGTAAAGTGCCCAAAAGCTCAGACTTTGACACATTGACATGGAATATTGCCTCTGCTTCCAAAGACACCGCTTTTGTCTTCAATTGCCAGGTTGAGTTTCCCAATCTGCTTGGGTATTTTAATATATTAACTATTAAGTATTTCTCTGGAGCTAATCTGTTTGACCAGCATTCCTTTTCCACTTCAACATTCACAGATGGGGAGAGGTAGAACAACCACGGGAACTGTCATTGCCTGTCTAGTGAAGCTCCGCATCAATTATGGAAGACCTATTAAGGTCCTGTATGATTTATTGACCCATGGATTTTTGGATGAAGATTCCTCAAGTGGTGGTGAAGTAACTGGAAGTAATAACGCTGAAACAAGACCTTCTAGTTCAGGAAGAAGAATTGAGGAGGAACACAGCCGTGCATTTGGAATAGACGACATCCATTTGCTGTGGAAAATCACTAGATCATTCGATAATGGAGTTGAATCTCGTGAGGCGTTAGATGCCGTTATTGATAGATGTTCTGCATTGCAAAATATTCGTGAGGCTATTTTGCAATACAGGAAGGTTTTCAACCAACAACATGTGGATCCAAGAGTAAGAAGTGCTGCATTGAAACGTGGTGCTGAATACTTGGAGAGATACTTCCGGTTAATTGCCTTTGCAGCATATCTTGGAAGCAAAACTCTTGATGAATTCTTTGTGAAAGGAGAGTCTAAGATGACTTTTAAGAATTGGTTTTACCGGATACCTGAGGTGCAAGCGATGAAATGGAGCATAAGGCTAAGGCCTGGATGGTGTTTTACCAT